>OY482670.1:126903618-128201118 GCA_960531455.1 Urophora cardui | reverse complement strand
ACCAAAGCAAATTCCAGGAGTTCCTTGTTTTTATTTCTAAGTCTAACCAAAGTTTCATTTTCAATCTCGTAGAAGTATAAATTGTCTTTTATTACTCAAAACTATTTATTTAAGTGGACCGGCTTTCCATTAAGAAACCACACCCCGAGAAAAATCACTTCCTCAGAGGGGTAGAGGGACTCCTACAGATCTCAAAATCAAAAGTTGCCGGAGGCTTATAGTTTACGAGATATTTGTAGTTAAAGTTGGATGGGTTCATAGATATTACCCCAGAAAGATAACTCTGCCGGCTGATTGTTATTTTTTTAAAGCGCGACCCAAGGCCGCCACGCAAAAAGATGTTCTACACAAAAGCACTGTGGATCACTGTATACATATACATATGGTCAATTCCATTGTGACGGGTGTGACCATGATACTCATAATTTTCGCTATAATTTTGAAATGGAAAGCTTGCATTTCAAAAAAAGGCCGTTATTCCCAGCAATGGGAAAGTTAAAAATGGTGGATAGCAGATATATACTTGAAGGACACCATTTCCGACCAGAGTGGCCATTAGAAAGCTGGGACGGGTGTGACCTTATATATTTGAGCTTTCAAAAAATCCCACTTTGCATATAAATTTTGTAAAACTTTTCACAGAACGCATATAAAAAATTTAGTCCAGCACGTTGTTCAAAGTCTTTTTGATTGTATAGCATACTTACTATTATGAAATTCACGTTTTTCTTGCGAAAACCCTGTTTAAAAAATTGGACGGGTGTGACCTCTCTATGTGACGGGTGTGACCCAGTACCAAAATTCAAAATTTTTGATGAACTAAAAGTTTTTATTGACTTCATTTATAACTCGTAATATGAAAAAAAGTAACATAACATTGTTTGCTCGCTATCATAAAACTCACATTATTCCAAAGGTGTATGTTTTAGGAAAATTTGTTTAAATTCAGATAAATATGAATCGCAAGCATACACAGAGACCGCATCTGCTCTTTTAAAGTTGTGCATTTTTTGAATATTCTTTATTAATTTTACGTTTTCCCACCTTGCGTTCAAGAAATTACTGTCGCGCTCAATATCGTCTTTTGATGCGTAAAAAACGTCGATCTTATTAAGTTTCTTTGTTTCAACTAGATATTGGAAACAGTCAACGGGTGTTTTCATAAAATATTCTCTAGCCTTAATGCCCGTACTTAAGGTTCTTTTTGCAGCTGCAGCTATTCCATCTACAGCGCCTTTACCATGGCCTGTAGCGAAAAAATTCCAAGTCATTTCTAATTCAAAATCCTTAGGGGCCTGGCAAATGTTAAAAATATTGTATCGATTTTTAAACTGAGATGCGCAGTTTTATCTGTTATCATTTTTTTTTAGCATCCCTCCTTCTTTTATCTCTTATTCTCTCCTTAGCTAGATGCAATTCATATTTTTCTTTGTTTTCTTTAAGCTTCTTCCTCTGTTCGCGCTTTCTGTTTTTCGAATCTATTAAAAAATATATGTATACTTCGCGTTGGTGTGACGGGTGTGACCAAATATTTTTTAGAACTGAATACTAAATTACTGCGATAAATTTTAAGAAAATTTCACTAAGTATTTATCGCGACTACTTTGTTATTATTGGAGAGTGTCAGGTGGTTAAAATGTAAAGTACCAATATAATTAAACTTTTTCAATTTTTTCTGTGACGGGTGTGACCGAAAATTTAAGTATATTAAACACGCCATAAAATTGTTACTATAAAACGTATAATATCGAAACTTCACAGAAATGTAAAACAATGACCTAGTCTCTTCAGAGGTAACGGTTTTTATTAATATTGAGAATGGAAGAGTATAAAAATGTTAAATAAAGAGACACCTTGCAGAGAATGTGAACTGAATATTCAGTATAGACAAAGTTCAAAGTGTTTCCGAACTTATAAAAATTTACGTGAATCCAATTTTTTTATTCAGCCATAAGAATCATCCTCTTGTGCATATTAACAAATTTAATTTAATTAAAAATAAGTGATTTCTAATTTTGCTGGATAGGGCCGTTTTAGCTGGAATTGACCATATATAACTCCAGAAAGGGATTTCTGCCGGCTGAGGTTTATATTTTTAAAGCACGGCCGAATGCCGCCAACGCAAAAAGGGTTTTCCTCGGTAATAGTGCGCAGTTTTGGTGTTTTGTTTGGTGGATTTTATAACTTTACCAACAAATATATCATAAACTATAAGTCTCCGGCAAGTTTTTATTTCTGTTCTGACATCTGTGAAAGTCATTTTATTCGGGGCGTGCATCATTAATGGACAATTTTTCCATTTAAGTAGTATATGTATCTCCTATTTGCGATTCAACAACGCAGAATCCCGAGAGTGCAGACGATGATCCCACTGCGGTGTCATTAACAGGTTTCCTTCTAGCTGGTACCTTATTAACAAATTAAAACATTTAAATAAACTTTATAAATTAAAATAATATAATTTTCTCACTTCATTTTCTATTTAATCACATATATTCCCGATTTTCTTAGTTTTTTGACTTGAAATCACTTTCGACTTTTTTTTAAATTGCAACCATATGATCGCAAATCATATGTTTTTTCAGTCTACTGAACTTTGCAACGACAAATTTCGTCAGTAAAACTTTGCAGCTTTCTCCGTCAATGAACTGTCAAAATTGCGCTCTCTTCTGCAAATTTTGACTGAGTTTTTGCCTCAAAAAACGCGAATTTGCAGTTTTTTCTGCAATTTGCAGCAATTTGCTGCCGGCGAACGGTCCTAGTATCGTTATAAAACAGCTGATCAACCAACTTTATGGGAAACAATGTATTTGATTAGTGATTCGCTAGTCGGTAACGCTATCGGTAACAACCAAATGAATTATGGAGAAGAAGAGCGACTCTATTGCTATGGCCACCTTTATAGGGCTATGATCACTGTTCAGCTGTTTACTGTTACTGCACCAATAATCGACCAAATTAATACCGATACTGTTACTATTATGGAAATAAAGTTACTGCATAACTAATTGAACCCTGAGTCACAGTGGTGTTAGAACAGAATTTTCATGGCAGTTGTGTTTCAGCAAGCAAAGGGATGGCACGTATCGTCGCTTTGCTTTTATTTTTTATGCAATAGTAAATTATGCGCTATTTAATGAATGAAAGCATTTAGGGCAATTCTAAATAATTTTTCACTGCGAACAGTGCGAGTGAGAAACACATATAGGTACGCGCATAAATAGTATCATAAAACATAAAACAATCAAGCGGCGCACGATGTTGCTTCGCTGTTCTTTGTTAATCAACTGACTGCAAATGTTCTTTGTCCCATGGTAGCCACTTTACGCTCGCGGTTACCAATACATGCTTACATTTCATTTGCCCACCAATGGTATAGATACATCCCTGCAAAAAAGTGTGCGACGAGTCTCTAAAAAGATTTGTCCGGGAGCGCTCTCTTTCGGGTACAATTAGTCTACAATTGTTCCCAATTGTACCCGAACGGGTACATATGTATACTAATTGTAGACGAATTGTACCCGAAAGGGTATCAAACGGGTAAAATTAGTCGCACAAATGGATGTGTCGCATTTGCTACCTGTTCGGGTACAAAACGGGTACAATTGTGCGCTTTTGCTACCCGTTCGGGTACAAACTGGGTACAATTAGTCTCTTCATAGGACATGCTCAAACAAAAGAGAACACTTCAACCCATATAAAGAGATACAAATGGGTAGTAATCGCATGCTCCCTTGCGAGTTGTCCCGGTTGTATCCCGGAGTGATCACATTTTTTGCAGGGATCTGTAGGTACATACATAGGTGGTATGTGCTGCCACATCAGCAGTCACATACCCCATAAATGTACATGCCCATTCAAAGCAACCATGCATTCATGACGTATACTACCTATACAACGTACTATGTTTCATCCACTATGCCATGCCAACGTCAGCCAACAACAAACGAAGCAACGCAGCCGATAATGGATTGTATACATATAAAGCGGCAAGAGAGCATAAGCTGACTTTTTGACAAAAACACAACCGTCTCACTGGCAATCAACCCAAACATCACGGCGAGTTCTAATTCATCATCTGCGTTGTATTTCATTGTGTTAGCTGGACGGAAGAAGTTGGAAGCCACTGACGGAACAACCGATAAAATACGCTAAAAAAAGAAACTCGCAACTATCGTTGCACAAAAATTGCTAAAGTTTTTTATTTTAGTTTTTGTGTTTTAAGAAATGAATCACAAATCAATTTTATCTTTGATTTGAAAATAGTTTGAATCACGAATCAAAGGGTATTTCTGATTCTTTTTTGAAACGAATCACAAATAAAATTTATCTTTTATTTGAAAATAGTTTGAATCACGAATCAAAGGGTATTTCTGATTCTTTTTTGAAACGAATCACAAATAAAAATTATCTTTGATTTGAAAATATTTTAAATCAAGAATCAGAAAATATTTTTGATTAGTGATTCAGTCAAATCAAAATCACGCAACCCTGCTCTCGACCTCCTCTCCAAGAATCAGACATGATTTTTATTTTTCTAACTTTTTCGGAAAAAGTCCGATATTAACTGTTAAAAGTTGACTTTTATTTTTTCAGTCAAATAATAACAGTTAAAATGTGACTTTTATTTTTTCCGGCAAAAATAAAAGGTAATTTGAAATTACGAAGAGACCGTTAGCCCAACTAGGTTAAATTTGGTATCAGTGGACTCGTCGTAAGTCCTAGATTCCAACGACATATAATACATGTATATACATTCAATTATATACATATATTATGACCAAAGATGTAATCTATGTTATTGTCTGATGAAAATATCAATCACTTCTTAGAAAAAAACTGCAAAAAATCAAAATGATTTCCTAGAAAGCTAAAAGTTACACTTTGTTAGGCTAGAATTATTCGGTCTATAAGACTGTATACTCAGAAGTTTGTGTAAAAAATCAAAAAATAAAATAAATTTTTTTTTTCGAGTTAAACTCTCAAAAACAGTGATTTACGACAAAAATAAAAGGCAATTCGAAACTACAAACAGACCGTAGATAACTTTTTAATTTTTTTTAAGCTAATATTAAACCACTGATGGGCGTTTTGACTCATATGAGCGGGCATGGGCAAAGAGAGTTCTTTGCGCTGCGAGCGTAAAAAATTGTATACGTACACAAATTCAGAGCATAATTATTTCAGCGAGAAAACGATTCAGTTCGCCTTCAACAGTGATGGAAGCAGGTTGATGCCTTTTTTTTGTCCGTAACAACAGTGGGCGACTGATGTATGAAATTTTTTTTAAATGTTTAAGATTGGTTGGGAAATTTATTATTTTTTTATTTTAAATATTCTCAATAGTGTTAAATGTAGCCATTTGAAATCAAATGAAGTATAATTTTGTATGCCATTTTCAACTCTTTAAAATTGAAAATCGGTTAATTTTGTATGCTTTTATATTGAAATTGCAATTAATTCGAATGTGAATCGAAATCAATCAACATTTATTTTTTATTAAATTTGTATCTACAAACATACCTACTTTTAATATAACCTCTATTTTCATGCTATAAAATCTGATATAATTAAATTTTCATCAACACACGAAGTTACGAAAAATTTTTGAAATTTGCCTCACTGTGCAATTTTAAGCACACTACTACATGCTCACGCTCTCTGCTTGTTCGCTTGTGGTGGTGCCCATGCTTGCATATGAGCAGTTACTCTCAGCACACGTATTCTTACGCTCTTATTTCGGTTGCTGTTGAGAGCGAAAAATCAATTGAAGCTCAAATTAGTTATGCAGTAACAGTATCGTTATAAAACAGCTGATCAACCAACTTTATGGGAAACAATGTATTTGATTAGTGATTCGCTAGTCGGTAACGCTATCGGTAACAACCAAATGAATTTTGGTTTTCAGCCGTAACGCTAACCAGCTGATCGATTGTTTGTTTCAGTTGTTCACTGTCATGACCCAATAATAACATGGTCGTAGCAATCAAAAGAGAACATGCAATTAGCGTTCATACAAAAAATGATAATTTCGCAACCTAAAAACCAAAAGAAGAAGAGCGACTCTATTGCTATGGCCACCTTTATAGGGCTATGATCACTGTTCAGCTGTTTACTGTTACTGCACCAATAATCGACCAAATTAATACCGATACTGTTACTATTATGGAAATAAAGTTACTGCATAACTAATTGAACCCTGAGTCACAGTGGTGTTAGAACAGAATTTTCATTTAATGAATGAAAGCATTTAGGGCAATTCTAAATAATTTTTCACTGCGAACAGTGCGAGTGAGAAACACATATAGGTACGCGCATAAATAGTATCATAAAACATAAAACAATCAAGCGGCGCACGATGTTGCTTCGCTGTTCTTTGTTAATCAACTGACTGCAAATGTTCTTTGTCCCATGGTAGCCACTTTACGCTCGCGGTTACCAATACATGCTTACATTTCATTTGCCCACCAATGGTATAGATACATCCCTGCAAAAAAGTGTGCGACGAGTCTCTAAAAAGATTTGTCCGGGAGCGCTCTCTTTCGGGTACAATTAGTCTACAATTGTTCCCAATTGTACCCGAACGGGTACATATGTATACTAATTGTAGACGAATTGTACCCGAAAGGGTATCAAACGGGTAAAATTAGTCGCACAAATGGATGTGTCGCATTTGCTACCTGTTCGGGTACAAAACGGGTACAATTGTGCGCTTTTGCTACCCGTTCGGGTACAAACAGTCTCTTCATAGGACATGCTCAAACAAAAGAGAACACTTCAACCCATATAAAGAGATACAAATGGGTAGTAATCGCATGCTCCCTTGCGAGTTGTCCCGGTTGTATCCCGGAGTGATCACATTTTTTGCAGGGATCTGTAGGTACATACATAGGTGGTATGTGCTGCCACATCAGCAGTCACATACCCCATAAATGTACATGCCCATTCAAAGCAACCATGCATTCATGACGTATACTACCTATACAACGTACTATGTTTCATCCACTATGCCATGCCAACGTCAGCCAACAACAAACGAAGCAACGCAGCCGATAATGGATTGTCTGTGTAACCTAAATCAAACGCACGCCGTCAATTTACTGTCAAAAATTTCTCATGCCCATACAACTTGTATGGGAGTAACCGAAATTGAACGGCGTGCGTAAAAAGCAAATTCGACGCCCAATTTTTGTTTTGCGTGACAGTTGAAATTAAGCATTGTGGGTGATTGTTTGCAAAAAAATTGACACTTGCTTTTGATATCGTGTCTGTTAGGTACATATTCCACAAAATAACAAGATTTTCTCTGATTTTCTGTATTTTTCTATTTCTTTATCTGAACACGCACGCAAGTCAATTTCGGTTCAACGCATATGAAAAATTTGCGTGCGTGCGTTAAATTGACGACTTGCGTTTGATTTAGGTTACACAGTGTATACATATAAAGCGGCAAGAGAGCATAAGCTGACTTTTTGACAAAAACACAACCGTCTCACTGGCAATCAACCCAAACATCACGGCGAGTTCTAATTCATCATCTGCGTTGTATTTCATTGTGTTAGCTGGACGGAAGAAGTTGGAAGCCACTGACGGAACAACCGATAAAATACGCTAAAAAAAGAAACTCGCAACTATCGTTGCACAAAAATTGCTAAAGTTTTTTATTTTAGTTTTTGTGTTTTAAGAAATGAATCACAAATCAATTTTATCTTTGATTTGAAAATAGTTTGAATCACGAATCAAAGGGTATTTCTGATTCTTTTTTGAAACGAATCACAAATAAAATTTATCTTTTATTTGAAAATAGTTTGAATCACGAATCAAAGGGTATTTCTGATTCTTTTTTGAAACGAATCACAAATAAAAATTATCTTTGATTTGAAAATATTTTAAATCAAGAATCAGAAAATATTTTTGATTAGTGATTCAGTCAAATCAAAATCACGCAACCCTGCTCTCGACCTCCTCTCCAAGAATCAGACATGATTTTTATTTTTCTAACTTTTTCGGAAAAAGTCCGATATTAACTGTTAAAAGTTGACTTTTATTTTTTCAGTCAAATAATAACAGTTAAAATGTGACTTTTATTTTTTCCGGCAAAAATAAAAGGTAATTTGAAATTACGAAGAGACCGTTAGCCCAACTAGGTTAAATTTGGTATCAGTGGACTCGTCGTAAGTCCTAGATTCCAACGACATATAATACATGTATATACATTCAATTATATACATATATTATGACCAAAGATGTAATCTATGTTATTGTCTGATGAAAATATCAATCACTTCTTAGAAAAAAACTGCAAAAAATCAAAATGATTTCCTAGAAAGCTAAAAGTTACACTTTGTTAGGCTAGAATTATTCGGTCTATAAGACTGTATACTCAGAAGTTTGTGTAAAAAATCAAAAAATAAAATAAATTTTTTTTTTCGAGTTAAACTCTCAAAAACAGTGATTTACGACAAAAATAAAAGGCAATTCGAAACTACAAACAGACCGTAGATAACTTTTTAATTTTTTTTAAGCTAATATTAAACCACTGATGGGCGTTTTGACTCATATGAGCGGGCATGGGCAAAGAGAGTTCTTTGCGCTGCGAGCGTAAAAAATTGTATACGTACACAAATTCAGAGCATAATTATTTCAGCGAGAAAACGATTCAGTTCGCCTTCAACAGTGATGGAAGCAGGTTGATGCCTTTTTTTTGTCCGTAACAACAGTGGGCGACTGATGTATGAAATTTTTTTTAAATGTTTAAGATTGGTTGGGAAATTTATTATTTTTTTATTTTAAATATTCTCAATAGTGTTAAATGTAGCCATTTGAAATCAAATGAAGTATAATTTTGTATGCCATTTTCAACTCTTTAAAATTGAAAATCGGTTAATTTTGTATGCTTTTATATTGAAATTGCAATTAATTCGAATGTGAATCGAAATCAATCAACATTTATTTTTTATTAAATTTGTATCTACAAACATACCTATTTTTAATATAACCTCTATTTTCATGCTATAAAATCTGATATAATTAAATTTTCATCAACACACGAAGTTACGAAAAATTTTTGAAATTTGCCTCACTGTGCAATTTTAAGCACACTACTACATGCTCACGCTCTCTGCTTGTTCGCTTGTGGTGGTGCCCATGCTTGCATATGAGCAGTTACTCTCAGCACACGTATTCTTACGCTCTTATTTCGGTTGCTGTTGAGAGCGAAAAATCAATTGAAGCTCAAATTAGTTATGCAGTAACAGTATCGTTATAAAACAGCTGATCAACCAACTTTATGGGAAACAATGTATTTGATTAGTGATTCGCTAGTCGGTAACGCTATCGGTAACAACCAAATGAATTTTGGTTTTCAGCCGTAACGCTAACCAGCTGATCGATTGTTTGTTTCAGTTGTTCACTGTCATGACCCAATAATAACATGGTCGTAGCAATCAAAAGAGAACATGCAATTAGCGTTCATACAAAAAATGATAATTTCGCAACCTAAAAACCAAAAGAAGAAGAGCGACTCTATTGCTATGGCCACCTTTATAGGGCTATGATCACTGTTCAGCTGTTTACTGTTACTGCACCAATAATCGACCAAATTAATACCGATACTGTTACTATTATGGAAATAAAGTTACTGCATAACTAATTGAACCCTGAGTCACAGTGGTGTTAGAACAGAATTTTCATGGCAGTTGTGTTTCAGCAAGCAAAGGGATGGCACGTATCGTCGCTTTGCTTTTATTTTTTATGCAATAGTAAATTATGCGCTATTTAATGAATGAAAGCATTTAGGGCAATTCTAAATAATTTTTCACTGCGAACAGTGCGAGTGAGAAACACATATAGGTACGCGCATAAATAGTATCATAAAACATAAAACAATCAAGCGGCGCACGATGTTGCTTCGCTGTTCTTTGTTAATCAACTGACTGCAAATGTTCTTTGTCCCATGGTAGCCACTTTACGCTCGCGGTTACCAATACATGCTTACATTTCATTTGCCCACCAATGGTATAGATACATCCCTGCAAAAAAGTGTGCGACGAGTCTCTAAAAAGATTTGTCCGGGAGCGCTCTCTTTCGGGTACAATTAGTCTACAATTGTTCCCAATTGTACCCGAACGGGTACATATGTATACTAATTGTAGACGAATTGTACCCGAAAGGGTATCAAACGGGTAAAATTAGTCGCACAAATGGATGTGTCGCATTTGCTACCTGTTCGGGTACAAAACGGGTACAATTGTGCGCTTTTGCTACCCGTTCGGGTACAAACTGGGTACAATTAGTCTCTTCATAGGACATGCTCAAACAAAAGAGAACACTTCAACCCATATAAAGAGATACAAATGGGTAGTAATCGCATGCTCCCTTGCGAGTTGTCCCGGATGTATCCCGGAGTGATCACATTTTTTGCAGGGATCTGTAGGTACATACATAGGTGGTATGTGCTGCCACATCAGCAGTCACATACCCCATAAATGTACATGCCCATTCAAAGCAACCATGCATTCATGACGTATACTACCTATACAACGTACTATGTTTCATCCACTATGCCATGCCAACGTCAGCCAACAACAAACGAAGCAACGCAGCCGATAATGGAATGTATATAAAGCGGCAAGAGAGCATAAGCTGACTTTTTGACAAAAACACAACCGTCTCACTGGCAATCAACCCAAACATCACGGCGAGTTCTAATTCATCATCTGCGTTGTATTTCATTGTGTTAGCTGGACGGAAGAAGTTGGAAGCCACTGACGGAACAACCGATAAAATACGCTAAAAAAAGAAACTCGCAACTATCGTTGCACAAAAATTGCTAAAGTTTTTTATTTTAGTTTTTGTGTTTTTCTGATTGGTTTTCTTTCAACAACAACGAAATGACTTAATTGATACTGATAGATAGACAGCAGCAAGTTAGTAAGCAAACAAAAATCATATGCTTGTTCATATGTATGTACGAGTATGAGTGTACATATGTAAATGCCGGAAGGAAAAGATACCAAATTAAACTGCAAACAATTCTTGACGAATCTGATTTACAAACGCTAATTATACCAAATCAATGAAAAGCACAATCAAAAGCAAAACTTAGTGATTTTACTCAAATTTGCTGCATTTACTTTTGAAGGCTACAACGGAACGGTTTGGAACTCGTGGCAAAAGCAATAAAAAAAGCAAGGTAAACATTAAGTGAATGAAGGAAGTTAAGTACTTTGCTGACTTTCAATTCATATGCACATGTTTTCATAATTCACTGATTGATAATAAATATTTGCTAAGTACCTAAGTGAATAAAATTCCTAAGCAATAAAAAAAAGTTTTTAAAAAGTAAGCCGTATTGGACTTGCATGCCACAGGTGCTGGGTTCAAAACAAACTTTGTGTTGGTAGTGAATTAAATGTGTAAAAGGAATGTGATCGATAATGCATATTAGTACTAGTTGAACATACATAATTCTCATCTGTCCCGGTAGATGGATAGATATGTGTGGTGATTCACGATTCATGTCTTCGTAAAACTATCGAATTTGCTGCCGTAACTTTAGTTAGTCCTTCCCGTACATTGCAGGGTATGCCGACGGAGTTGCATTCCTTATAGGAATATAGTAACATAGGCCACCGGTGTCCTTAGCAGATTAATGCTCCGAGTCGTTAATGGAAGCGTTTACGCTGTGGTTGAAATCATAAAGAATGAAAGGGATGATATGGCAGTTATGGCTTAGTAAATCTTTGAGATCTCAATAAAGTAAATCCAGGACATCAGTATTGAATTGAGTACCAATTAAAAGTTTAAGTTGCGTTCCACAGTAGCATTGTCGAATATCTTTTGGTTAGTTAATGTTAGTTATGAAAAGAGGACCAATCCTTATGTGATCTCATGATAATTCTAACTTTCCCATGCTGGAAATAGTGGTTTTTACAGGGAACATATAAAAAATGTGACAATAGTTACTAATTGCATTCCTTCGAGTACAAATTATTGCTGCCAGCATTAGAGATATGGGCCTAAATATGCCTGTTTTAATATAAGCTAACGCCTACTTATGCATATACATATGTATGTATGTATATTTAATTTAACAAAACCTATATGACGTAAGAATTACATATGTATGTATTTATTAAAAAATCCGTTTTCTCTTTTTCATGCGGCCATAGCAAACATCAGAAAGGCAAATTCGAACATTCGGCGCATATTCAGTTTCTCTGCAAGATTGACGTTACAAACGTTTGCAAAGCTAAAGCAAACACATTTGTAGTCGCCAGCGGACACAGACGACACACACATCCGCTCACAATGATCGCTGGCTATGGACCTGTTATGCAAGCCCTTCTGGGCACACTCTTCACATGGGGCTTGACAGCAGCTGGTGCGGCATGCGTTATATTCGTGCGCGGCAATCAACGCCGATCGCTGGATGCCGCTTTGGGGTTTGCCGCTGGTGTCATGGTAGCCGCTTCGTTTTGGTCACTGCTGGCGCCCGCCATTGAAATGGCCGAAACTTCACATCTCTATGGCGTATACGCTTTCATGCCGGTGTCGGGTGGTTTCCTTTTGGGCGCCATTTTCGTGTATGGCTGTGATCGACTAATGTCCTATTTGGGCTTGAATAGCACAAATATGATGATTTCAATGACACAAACCAACAAGGACAAAGCTGATATCGCGCTGGATGATATACGTCGCAACAGCCAACAACAACAACAATTGCAACAGCTAGATCGTAAAGTGACCAAGAGTATGGATAGTTTTTCGGATTGTTTGAGCACACAACATAATAGTAACAGTGAGCCACGACGACGCAAGAGGAATAGCGCCACCGAAATGGAAGCTCAACACACCTACACCACGACGGAGGAGCAACGCAATATGGAGAGCGCTGTGGCACAATGGAAACGTATTATGCTGTTGGTGGTGGCCATCACTGTGCACAATATACCCGAAGGTCTGGCGGTGGGTGTTAGTTTTGGCGCTGTAGGCTCAACGGAATCGTCTACATTCGAGGCGGCACGCAATCTGGCCATTGGCATTGGTATACAAAATTTTCCAGAGGGATTGGCTGTTAGTTTGCCCTTGCATGCGGCTGGCTTTAGTGTAGGGCGCGCTTTATGGTATGGCCAGCTGTCAGGTATGGTGGAACCGATTTTCGGCATATTGGGTGCGGTTGCAGTCACATTGGCCAATTTGATATTGCCGTATGCATTGTCATTTGCAGCGGGCGCTATGATTTATATTGTTGCCGATGATATATTGCCGGAGGCGCATGCAAGTGGTAATGGTACGATTGCTACTTGGGGTACGGTGGCAGGCTTCCTTATAATGATGTGCCTTGAAGTGACACTGTCCTGATGTTGCTACACAAAAAGCAACTATCGGCAGCAGCAGCAGCAGCAGCAGAAACAACAACAACAAGAAAGTACAGGAAGAAGAATACTAGTGGAACTAACTGCCGCTCTTAAAGTAGTTGTAATTACTAAGTTTATGTACAAAAATAGAGAAATGTGGCAGAAACTGAAACAAAGATATTTTAACAATCCTTTTGACGAGTCGAATAGTGGACGATATCTACATAAATATATATGTATGTGCATATAAATGCGCACGAATACTCGTATATACATAGTTTGTATGCTTTAATTTGATATAACATAGGTGTGAAGAATTTGTTAAAATGTTTAAAATATGTACTATATGTATTGATAAACGAGATAAGAGGTGAATATATGTATGTATATGCGACTACATACATATGTCCTTTCGCAGTGCACTGCGGTGCGCGTCAATAAAATATATAAAGCTAAAAAAAAAAACAAAAAAAAATATAATATAATGATACGTTTTTGCTTAAGTTAATTAATTGTTTTTTTTTTTTTTTTCTTACTTTTGGACGTGTTTTAAAACGAAAAAGTTTCGTACAGTGCAAGCGCAAACAATTTGTATTTTCGAATGGATAGGTAAGCAAAATATTGCAAAAACGTGATGTCATAAATATTGTTGATAATTTGAATGTTTTAAAATTATAAAATAAAAAATAAATCTTCGTATACAAATGAAAAAATTAGAAAATGTGCACATGACTTTATAAATTTACAACACTCGGGCTGGATGAGATAATGTGATCAAGGAGAGGGTACAATAGACCTAATGATCGCAGTACAAGCCTCAATCCAATCTATCTATCTATCTATCTAACACTCGTCACCCACTGTATACGCGCCAGCATAAAAAAATAAAAAAAGTAAATGTAAAAGTATGCATGTATATTGCATTTAATATGTACTTATGTACATATGTATCTATATGCCTATATGTTGTATAAGAATACTAAACCTCCTTTTTGCATTTATGTACATAAACGGCTGGCCGAAAATACTTAGAAAAGAAAAAGTAGAAATATAAATGATATCATTTCACTGAGAACATCTAGCTTATTATAAAACTTTGTAAGCCACACAATGCCAATTGATTTATGTTACAATTATTTTAATTTATTTTCCTTAAATTAATTTTTCGAAAGGCAAAAAACTAAGTATTATTGAAGTATGCGTAAACGAATTTGCTAATAGAAATCTCTTTTTTTTTTTTTTAAGAATGCCAATTAACGCGTATTAAATTAGAGATTAACTCTTAATTAATGTTAACTAGTACAGTCTCATGCTTTTGCGTTTCTTTATAGACTAGCAGTCAAACTGAATTACACTTAAGCATTTTTAAAGGTTTTAATGCGCAAAATGCAAAAAAAAATAATAGAAATGAAGCGGAGAGTAAACAAACGCTGAAAAGGAAATACATATTTTTATTCTAAGTTAATTAATAAACAATAAAAAATATTTAAGAAAAGAAAAAGAAAATTTAACTATTGTTGACTTATTTTTAATTTATGACAGTTGACATATTTTTAAACTAACAGTATGATAACGGTAGTGAGTACATATGAGTAAGTATGTATGACATTTTTGCAAGCTACTGCTGACATTTACCACGAAAAATTAATACGTATATACATACCTTCTATCAACAATAACAATTTGCTTGCTTTGGAGATAACTTAATTAAATTTTGATAAATGCCATGTATCATGTACATATTTAAATATATATATGAATGTACGTACATATCGTCGTACCATACGAAAACTAGCATACGATTTTTTGTGGCTGACGAAAAGTAACAATTTCGACTTTTGGCTGACGAAAACTATCAATTTCGTTGAAACAACAACAATTTTAATGTAAAAATAGTATATAATTACTGCTATTTTTCGTCGGCCAAAAGTCAAATGTGCTACTTTTCGCACAGAATTTTTTAATTGATAGCTTTCGCCTGAAATTTTAAATGTTTTCGTATGGTACGACGATATGTGATGTAAATATCTATTGTGATACAACATTGTAACTGGCCACATTAAATATTCCAGTGACTTTGTTTCAGTCTGCGGACTCGAACGCAGCATGCTTAGATAAAGCTATCAAATAATACGAACTTGCTACTTTTCGTCAGCCAAAAGCCAAATTTGCTACTTTTTGTACAGAAATTTTAAATGTGCTAGTTTTCGTATGGTACGACGATATATACATATGTATATGGTCAATTCCATTGTGACGGGTGTGACCATGATACTCATAATTTTCGCTATAATTTTGAAATGGAAAGCTTGCATTTCAAAAAAAGGCCGTTATTCCCAGCAATGGGAAAGTTAAAAACGGTGGATAGCAGGTATATACTTGAAGGACACCATTTCCGACCAGAGTGGCCATTAGAAAGCTGGGACGGGTGTGACCTTATATATTTGAGCTTTCAAAAAATCCCACTTTGCATATAAATTTTGTAAAACTTTTCACAGAACGCATATAAAAAATTTAGTCCAGCACGTTGTTCAAAGTCTTTTTGATTGTATAGCATACTTACTATTTTGAAATTCACGTTTTTCTTGCGAAAACCCTGTTTAAAAAATTGGACGGGTGTGACCTCTCTATGTGACGGGTGTGACCCAGTACCAAAATTCAAAATTTTTGATGAACTAAAAGTTTTTATTGACTTCATTTATAACTCGTAATATGAAAAAAAGTAGGGTAAAGTGGGGTCCTTTTAACTTTGGGGCACCGTTGACTTTGCCATTTTCGGTGTAAAAACGTTATAAAAACTTCACAAAAATAGAATTGAATTCAGCCTTATACAATAACACATGTGTATACCTAATTTGGCAGCTCTGCTTTAATACTTAGCGAAGTAGCACATGATTCGATGATTTTCCGTTAGCTGATGTAATTTTTGTATAGTGCCACGTAAGCGTTTTCACAAGTAAAACGAACATTTTTTTAAATGAGTGTTCTTAACTGGGTCTTCGAAGCTTAAATATTGACAATAAATCTTAAGCTGATTCCACATAAAACTTTTTTCGCTTTGCGTTACGCCGCTTTCTATGTCAAACAACGCAAAACTGAAAAACTATGCCACAATGAACGCTGCAACATCACTTAAAAAATATTTGTTTTCTGAAAAATCTTTCATTCTCCGTTTTATTTACAAAAAAGTAAATAAGAAAATAAAAGTCTATTAAATTATTTTTCAATTGTGTGAAATTTAAATTTGTTTATTTACATTTGAATTAAAGTGAAACTGAAAAAAATTTCAACGCCCCCAAAAGTTGAAATTTGGGCAACTTTGTGCTTTACGTAACTTCGGCGTTGCGTTACTTTTTGTTATGTGAGAAACCTCATATAGATACATGTATTTTAATCTCAGCTGTCACGCAGAAAGTGTCACGTAGCGCAACACAAAGTTCTATGTGGAATCAGCTTAAATTATTCAATGTTTTGAAAAAAAAAAAAAAAATTTTGTGATGATTATTTTGGATAGAGTCATTTGGGGTACATTTGACTTTCCAGTTTGGGGTGCCTTTGACGAATTTCAAATAAAATAATATGACCAATTAAAGGTTTATGTGCCTCTAAGAACGCAAAACCTGTCAAAACAAACCCATATAGAACATCTCGATGCCGTATAAAATATTAATTCGATATAAACATTCAAATATCCATTGGGTTATTCACAAGCTCTTTTAAAGTAGTATAACGTTATAAAGTAGTATAGGTTTACAACAATTTTATCAGCAGGGTTAGTTTTTCACATAAAAATTAGAATAATGGCGTTTTCTTTTCTCGAAATAATGTTGCCCT
Source organism: Urophora cardui (assembly GCA_960531455.1). Taxonomy (NCBI): domain Eukaryota; kingdom Metazoa; phylum Arthropoda; class Insecta; order Diptera; family Tephritidae; genus Urophora; species Urophora cardui. The sequence goes on along the minus strand of OY482670.1, from coordinate 128,183,923 downwards.
CTTTGACTTTCTTAGCCATTTTGTATGTCTGTCTAGTAATTTCACCGAATATTTACTTCTAACTAAGTAAGAGATTAACATTATCTACAAAATCAGCCATTTTAGAGAAAGTCACGTTACGTAATTCGATAATTAGGATATAGGAGGGCAACATTTTTTTGTAGAAAAGAAAACGCCATAACATTAATACAACAACGCAGCCTATGTTTATTGAGTTTCCTATTCGATTTTATTTTTATTTTTTGACTTTTTTCAAGTTTTTTATCATTTATATTTTTATAATATTACCTTTTTCACTTTTGCTTGGTATTTTTTATATTAAAATTTTAGTAAGCATCTGACAACAAAATACAATACAACATACCTACCACAGGTGTTGTGTTATAATACACATTTAATTTACAGCGTACAACATTAAAAGAGCTAGTGAATTTACCATATATTTTCGTTTATTATTATTATAATATTTTTATACTGTTTAAATAAAAACTTTAATTTTGTTTTGTGACATAATGCCTCGTTTTTTTAAGTTAAAAAATAATAAAATTTAGTTTACATTGTGATGGTCACATGTGCCCCTATTCAAGTCACAGGTACCCCTATCAGGGGGCACATTTGACAAAATGGCTTTTTTTAAAAAAGTATCTGAAAAAGGTATTTACGTGCTTTTTTATAACTCATTAGCTACTCAAATATTGAGATAAATAATGAATAGTTATTGTCAATTGTTAAAACCTTAGTTTTCGTCAAAAATGTCTGAGATATGAGACTTCAAAAAAAAAGGTGTCAAAGGCACCCCACCTTACCCTAACATAACCAGCCCTATCATGAACTTCATGTGAAAAATTTCCCTCGAAAAATATAAAGCAAAACAATAACAATTTTTCACATTTTGTTTTTGTTTTGCTTTGTAATTTTTGGGAACATTTTGTTCACATGAAGTTCACGATAAGGCTGAACATTGCTTTCTCGCTATCATAAAACTCACATTATTCCAAAGGTGTATGTTTTAGGAAAATTTGTTTAAATTCAGATAAATATGAATCGCAAGCATACACAGAGGCCGCATCTGCTCTTTTAAAGTTGTGCATTTTTTGAATATTCTTTATTAATTTTACGTTTTCCCACCTTGCGTTCAAGAAATTACTGTCGCGCACAACATCGTCTTTTGATGCGTAAAAAACGTCGATCTTATTAAGTTTCTTTGTTTCAACTAGATATTGGAAACAGTCAACGGGTGTTTTCATAAAATATTCTCTAGCCTTAATGCTCGTACTTAAGGTTCTTTTTACAGCTGCAGCTATTCCATCTACAGCGCCTTTACCATGGCCTGTAGCGAAAAAATTCCAAGTCATTTCTAATCCAAAATCCTCAGGAGCATGGCAAATGTTAAAAATATTGTATTGATTTTTAAACTGAGATGCGCAGTTTTATCTGTTATCATTTTTTTAGCATCCCTCCTTCTTTTATCTATTACTTTCTCTTTAGCTAGATGCAATTCATATTTTTCTTTGTTTTCTTTAAGCTTCTTCCTCTGTTCGCGCTTTCTGTTTTTCGAATCTATTAAAAAATATATGTATACTTCGCGTTGGTGTGACGGGTGTGACCAAATATTTTTTAGAACTGAATACTAAATTACTGCGATAAATTTTAAGAAAATGTCACTAAGTATTTATCGCGACTACTTTGTTATTATTGGAGTGTCAGGTGGTTAAAATGTAAAGTACCAATATAATTATACTTTTTCAATTTTTTCTGTGACGGGTGTGACCGAAAATTTTAGTATATTAAACACGCCATAAAATTGTTACTATAAAACGTATAATATCGAAACTTCACAGAAATGTAAAACAATGACCTAGTCTCTTCAGAGGTAACGGTTTTTATTAATTTGAGAATGGAAGAGTATAAAAATGTTAAATAAAGAGACACCTTGCAGAGAATGTGAACTGAATATTCAGTATAGACAAAGTTCAAAGTGTTGCCAAACTTATAAAAATTTACGTGAATCCATTTTTTTTTATTCACCCATAAAAAGCATCCTCTTGTGCATATTAACAAATTAAATTTAATTAAAAATAAGTGATTTCTAATTTTGCTGGATAGGGCCGTTTTAAGTGGAATTGACCATATGTAGGTTAAGGTGGAGTGAAAACATATGGAGATATTTTTTTTGTTCTTTTTTTGAACGTACTAGCAATCAAAAGTTGCCTTTATATGAGTTAATGAACCCCACAAAATTTTATGGCGATAGGATGACGTTTTGAACTGCCCCCAGCCCCGCAAAGTTGAAAGCAATAAGCACAATCTGGTACAAATATGAAATTTTTAAAATTATAGAATCAAAAAACGAAGTATGAGTATTGATAAAGATGGCTAAGCTGAGAATTAAAGTGAAGTTTTATTTTTTGGAAACAACAACAACAAAAGTTATTAAAGGTCAAAGTTTATATAACGCACTTTTTAAATTGCAAGTACTTAAAAACTACAGAACCGATTTCGAATCTTTTTATACAATTCGATAGATATATTGATTCCCTTTAATTTGATATACATTTTATATATGAAAAGTAAAGGGGGTAAGAGGGGGAGTTGACCCCCGCAGGGGGGGTGTTGTGGAACCCATATAAAATGTATATCAAATTAAAATACCTATCGAATGGTATAAAAATATTCGAAATCGGTTCAGTAGTTTTTAAGTAATTGCAATTTAAAAAATGCATAACATAAACTCTGACCTTTAATAACTTTTGTTGTTGTTGTTGTTTCCCAAAAATAAAAATTCACTTTAATACTCAGCTTAGCCATCTTTATCAATCCTCATACTTGGTTTTTTGATTTTATAATTTTAGAAATTTCACATTTCTACCAGACCGTGCTTGTTGCTTTCAACTTTGCGGGGCTGGGGGCACCTCCAAACATCCGAGTAGGTCAATAAAATTTTACACGCTTATTTCTGGGCTAGAAAGGTGCCGTTCTGGCTTTGGAACAAATTGAATTTCCAAAAAAAAAGTTTCACTCCACCTTAATGTAGGTACATCTATCTATGTTTTCATTCCATTTAGTATCTGTGCGAGAGTAAAGACTCTACTCAGCGCTATAAATCCTTACTTGGCGCAAATGATTTATATTCTCTTCAAATTTACTTAATCTCACTTTTCATTAAATTTTTATTTGAGATTAAATTCTTTAAGAAAACAATGTTATGGGCTTTGTTTTTATATACCTCTGCATGTATGTATGTAGATTAGGGTGGTTCAAAATTGCATTGAAGAAAATAAAATTATCGCGAAATCCGCTGAACAACCCGCATTTCCAGCGACTTTACTAAGGAATACCGAAAATTTTATCTTAATATAGTATTGCCTTCAAATTCCCCTCTTCTTTCACACACCACACTGTGCTGTTATCAATTTTTTTGTGAATGAACGGGAAACACGCTTTTTTTATTATTAATGAGTGTTTTTTTCCTATCGACCTTCAAAAATACGCTTCAACTTGCTAAACAACTAATTGCTTGCTAATTTGCCACGCTGGTGTCAGCTATCAAAATTAAATGTTGTGAACGAGAGAAATAAGTAAATAGATTAATAAATTTTGCATAAAATACGTAAATAGAAACATATAAGTATTTTAATACAGCCAAACAAAAACAATGTTACACGAAACGAAATGAGTATTTAATTACGCACTTTCAAGGCTATTCACAATAGCTTTCAACTCAACTCGCTTAGCCAACTCAACCAACTTAGTTTTTGTTGTTGCTTTCCATGTTACTCGATATGCTAGCGTTTTTTTTCAACTTGCTTAAAAAAAAGCGGCTAACGTATGATTTAAAAAACTGGAAAGCACGCTTTAATGATAAAAATTGAAACGCACCTATTACATATTTTTAGGCTTAACTTTAAACCGCATCTATTGCATATTTTGAGGCTACGCAATCGTTTACCTACAAACAGGAGAAACTAATTAAATTGTGGTAAAAATTGTTTTAGGAATAAAGAGCATAAAAATAGCCTTGTTCCTCATTGATTTGATGAGTTTTAATTTTTTCGACCACCTTAACGCACATACATACATGCATACAGGGCCGTGCGCACGGGGGGTTTTGGGGGTTAAAACCCCCCCCATGACCAAATCTAAGCAATGATTTTGCAAAAATTTTCAAAATACAGTTTATAAATTTTGCATTGAATTTTGACTCATAATTTTTGACAATATTAGTTACAATAATTTTACGGAAGAAGAATTGGTAAAAGCTGCAAAAAATAAGGTTGGCCAATACATAAGTTCGGAACTTTGAATTGCACTTGGAGCTTTCCGAAATTACAAAGTTGTGTAGCATATCGAGCCGTATGCGCCGGAAAGATGTAAAGGCCATGATTTGCGATTTTCACTTTTTTGTAGAAATGGCTTACTTGTCATCACCCACACCCTCTCCAGAAATGTTATGTCTGAAAAATGTACCGTTATGAAAAGCAATTTTGATGTAAGTACATAAGTTCAGTTTGTTTACTTTTTTTGTGAGTACGAAGTGGCTTTTACATCTTTTTTGCTTTTCAAATTATTGAAGACTAGTGACTAATAAACAAATTTAACGGTGTTTTGTTGGAATTTAACCAAGGGTTTTATCACTTTGAAGACTTCTACTTTGTATTTTATTACATATCGATGACCAATATGGTTTTCTTGTGCGGCATATTGCATTTTATTGCTCCATAATTTTGGAATAAAGTTCTAACGATTTCACGATAGTTAGGGTCCCTTTTGTTACTGCTTAGAGCAGTTTTAAACAAACTGGTTGTGTATTTCTAAAATTTCTTCAAAATTAATTTCTTGAATCTCGATAATTTCCCTCCAAACGTAGATGCTGAAAGTGATGAAGATGGTGAGAGATTTCATCAGAACTTAATAGTTTTTGAAAGGCAATATCAAAGATCTTGGAACAAGGATATGATGGAAGACAAATCCAGAAAATTACAAAAGAATAGCCAAAAGTACTTACATTCCTCATTATATATCCTCTCCTTAAACTCGCGAAATGCATTAATTTTTTATTCAATTAATTCTTTATCCTATTCGTCGCTGTTTTGAGAGACATTGTGCACTTCAAAACTCATAATAAATGGAAAGAAATAATGTTAAATGTTACTCCTTAATAAAATTTTATAAAGAAACGGAAACTGCTAGGTTAAGAACTCTCAATAAAAATAGGTAAATATAAATACTGATACATCCCATTATTGCAAAAGTAGTCTCAAAATGTTCACATTTAAATTCTTTATAGGATAGATAGGAGTCGAATCTGAATTTCCTTATACGAACTTAGATTGTTTCATTCTTTTTGCCATTGTAACCAAACTACTTGACCAATTTTTAAGTGCAAAGGCAAAAAAGGTTTGTTGGGATTCTCTTTACCAGTTCTTATTAGATGTCAAATCGCTACGGTGGCTAATACAATTTTTTATGCACTTACTATGTATGTCATGCAATGTCTTGTATATGCGGTTTTTTCTACATTTTTACCGATATCTCAGAAACAGAGTCTGCCACAAAAAAGTGGATATGCTATTCGGGAGCAGCGTTAAATTTCATCTTAGAAAAGTATAGTTTTATATTTTTGGTGGTTAAAGTTGATTAAAAATTGTCGAAAAGCAAAAAAAAAGAAATCGAAATAAAGAAATGAAAGTAAAAAAATGTTTAAAAACCTTCTCCTGAACATTTTTGAATTTGGCTTTTACAACTTTCGGGCGCATATGGCTCGATATGTTCGTTTGGCATTTTTAAAAAAATTGTACTGATAACAAAAAATGTTCATTTTGTGAAAACAGTGAGCAGTTTCAATTAACAAGTACTGTAAACAGTACACGGAAAGAAATTTGTATACTTGAATCAAGAAATGTTTAATTTTAATTTCAATTTAGAAAATTTTTAGGGAAATAAGAAAAATTGACTTAATTATTACTGGAAATAAGAAATTGAGTTTTCCAAAAATGAGACAATTATTTTCTTATTCAAGAACACTAACAAAATCTTTAGAAAAAAAATGTTGAAAAAAAATGTTTAAATAAATAAGAACATCTTTTCTTAAATTTACTTAAATGAAGAAAATCTTTTTGCTAATATCAAGAAGAATTTAAGAAAATTGTGTTTCGACGAATTGGAACAACAAAATACAGCGAAAAAAATGTAAAATGAATAAGAAAACGTTTTCTTGAGCGAAGTAAAATTTTTCTTGTTGAATTTGCATTTCCAAAGTTACATGTTTGCATATTTCTGAATATTTTTGCAATTCTCAGATTGTTAGTGAAGCATTTGGTATAAGGAGTTCACTATTTGCACCTTCATTTATATTAAATAAAATGTTGCCATTTCAATAAACAAGTCCTAGGAAAATACTAGTTGACTAATTATGGATTTCTAATCCCTCATGATTAGTTTTCATTTTCCTTATTTTTTACGTTTTTAATATTTTTAGAAAAGATTTGCTTAATTTAATATTTAATATTTTCTTATGCCTCAGACACACATGTGGTATGAATAGTAGAATATCAATATTGTGATTTGGCTATGCTATGAAAATTTTCAATTAAACTACAATATGAGGGTGACACATATGTGGTATAGATCGAAATATTATTACTATACTACGATGTGTGTCTCTCGCATTACTTACTTAAGCTCGTATAAGAAAACTTTTACTTGCAACAAAAAAATAATTTCTTAATTTATTTCAAAAAACAAGAAAAAAACACTTACCCTAAGTAAATTATTTCTTATTTATTTAAAATCCAATTTTACTTGAAGCAAGAAAATGTTTTCTTATTTATTTAAAATCCAATTTCACTTGAAGCAAGAAAATTTGTACTTATTTATTTAAAATCCAATTTTCTTGGATTTTCTTGATATTAAGAAATTATTTTCTAAGTTCAAAATCAAGTCTAATTTTTCTTGTCTCGGCATTGATTCTAGTAAAAAATTCTTTCCGTGTACTATTCAGGACCTGGTTAACTAGGTTTTGATGAATCATATAGGAGTTTCAGAAAAGTTAGAGAACATTTAAATTTATGGTGTATGGGTCTGGATATCTGTTTCAGCAAATATGTTTATCTTAGCGAAAAATGTATGCGAATGCAAACCAAAATTAAAAACCCCCCCAAGGCTAATTCCTGCGCACGGCCCTGCATGCATATAAATATGTATAAGTAGTGATAACGCTGAAGTATTTTTTAAACTACTAAACAAGTTGAGAGCGACGGAATTATCTAATCACAAAGCGTTTAACAACACTGCTACTAACACTATACTACATTTGATTGCTGTCAAGCAATGGGATTTGATACCAATGTCATGTCTTGCCGATGCTTGCAGCATGAACCATTATGACAATTTTTTTTTTTTTTGATAATGGGCCGTATTAATAAAAACCAAGCAAATGCTTTTACTCAAGATTTCGAAAATTTGACATTAATTTGTTAATAATTTCAAAATTTGAGTAAAAGGTCTGAAATCTTAAGCAAAAGCAAATGCTTGGCTTATATTAATGGGTACGTTCAGAAGGCGCAACGGTGGAGCACAACTGTTGTGTAGATATCAGTAATCGGAAAGTGATACAATTTGCGCCTTCTGAACGAGCTGATCCATTAAATAAACAAATTATTATTTTAATTATCCCCAACGTAATTGCCAATAATTTCGCGGCTTTGAAACATTTTTATTACATTCCAAAATTCATAAACACTATTTATATTTTTGTACATATGTCAAAATCGTAAGCTCAACATGTTGTCTAAAGTGAGCGTAAAAAATTTATGATGGAAAAAAGTCTCCAAAATCACATGTTGTGTTGATCAGAAATACTCAACGTTGCGTTCAGAAGATAAAACACAACAGTTGCGCAACTGTTGCGCCACGGTTGCGCCTTCTGAACGTACCCAATATGACCTAATGTGGGGAACATAATTTTCATATTTGATATTTTATTTAGACTGAATCATCTACGATCATCACTTTGAAGAAATATTCAAGCGAGTTGTACACGAACTATTCACGGCTGAGGTCTGTATACTGGGACTACGGGTTTAAGAAACACAACGGGCAAAAAAACAATAGTATAGCAGCAACAAGAAAATCTAATATTCCACTTATGAATTTACAGGTGGGAACGTGAATCAAAGAAAATGTTTCAATTAGTTCTTTTGATGTGTAAACATCTTTGCTGTAGCTACGAGTAATTTCAAAAAACAGGTAAAGTTTACGCGTAAACCGTAAATGACCTTTGTGTTAGTGCGCTGCTGTGTCCGTGTGAATCGCTTGGCATTGTCAGTGGTACTACCTACCACTGTGGTAGGTAGGTAGCTAGGCATGTACATACAAATGCTTGCATGCATAGCCGTGCAAATGCAAATATCAACAACAACAGCAATGAAGCGAAGTGAAGTTGTTGTTGTTTTCTGCAATAATGGCACAAATAGGCAAAATAAAAAGGACCAACCTGTTTGAACATGTATGCAAATGTATGGATATGCATACCTACATCTACCTATCTAATTTTCTGAGCAATATTGGTATCAAATGAAACGTTTTGAGCAGGACTTGGATATGAAGTTCTTTTAATTGTGACCCCTAGGCCGGGTCTCCAGATATGGGTCAAAACGAGGACCTGGAAGATCCTTGAATGTTTCTGAGGAAAATTGGTATCAAATGAAAGATCTTGAGGAGACCTTCTACCGGGAGCTCTATTCTTCATGGCTCTTAGGTCGGGTCCGCAGATATGGGTCAATACGAGGACCCGGATGATCTTGCATGTTTCTGAGCAATATTGGTATCAAATGAAAGGCTTTGAGCAGGGATTCTACAGGAAGCCCTATTCTTTATGATTCCTAGATCGGGTCCCGGGATATGGGTCAAAACGAGGATCCGGATGATTCTTGAAGCAATATTGGTATCAAATGAAAGGTGTTCAGCAGGGCTTCTACATGGAGCTCTATTCTTTATGATGTCTAGGTCGGGTCCCGAGATATGGGCCAAAATGAGGACCGGATGATCCTTGAATATTTCTGAGCAATATTGGTATCAAATGAAAGGTGTTGAGCAGGGCTTTCAGATAGAGCTCTATTCATTATGAGTCTGTGACCCCGGATTAACCCGGAATCTTTATGAGCAATATTGGTATCAAATGAAAGGTGTTGAGCAAGACTTTTACACGGAGCTCTACTCTTTATGATTTCTAGGCCGGGTCTCCAGATATGGATCAAACGTGGACTCGGATGATCTTGCATGTTTCTGAGCAATACAAAACAAAATAAAAAATCAAAAACCAAAACAAACAAAAACAACAAAATAGTAGCAGTCACAATGACAACAAAAAATTACAAAAACGATAGTCGCCTTTTAATCCATAGAAAACCAGGAAAAAAAGGAATAAGGAAAAGGGTATAAATATCCGATTTCGAAACTGTTTACACATCAATGTTCATGAATACCCGTTATTCACGCTTTAATTTTTTTTTGTAGTACATATACATATGCATAAGAATATAAAGAAATATGTATTCACTTACCTTCATCTTTTCGTAAAGCTCAGGATTTTCATAACGATCAATATTCGATATGGGAAATTCTTTGGGATCACAAATCATACGCTTATTTTTACACGCCTCAACCCATAATATCGATACAACTGGTATATTCCAGTTTTTAGCTTTCTTGTATGTGGACAACAGACCGTCTTTAAATATCACGTGTGTTGTGCCTCTGTAGAAAATAAAAAATGCAGTTTTTAATGTGTTTTTTGATTTTACATTAAGACAACACACTAAGATTGAAATGAATTACTTCAAAAGCTTATCATTTACGCGTGCACCAAGTTGCGATATGACCTTTTTCACACCCTCGGAGCGATTATCTTCGCCGGTACGCACTTCAACATATACGATAATGTCGCGCATCAAATCTTCGATCGATGGTGGTGGCGGTGGATGACGTTCTTCTGCGCTAATAATGTCTTGCTCCTCATGTGGCACATCGAAGTTGGTGTAAGCAGCACTTGTGGGATTTCTGAAAGTTGGAAAAGTTGGGTTACAGTAATTATATATCACTAATGAATAAAAGAAAGCAAAAATATCATGACATGAAAAATAAAAATCAACCTCATGATTTACGGTTAGTTAGTCAAATTATCCCTGAGACATCCTTTTCAAAAAACAAACATTTCTGCTCTATTAAATTAAAATTTGTTGAATTTACTTTATACAAATTATACTTTGTATGTAATTTATGTATTGTAGCAATCGTTGTCCTATGTTTTTGAAATATTTTTTCACTTGAAAATTTTTCTCAATTCAAACTTACAAACTGAACTTTTAACATCAAATTGTTTAAATATATTAAAATATATTATCCAGACGTATAAGTCTTTAGGTTATGGGCGACACAAAAGAAAATACGAATGGAATTCCTCAATTCCGGGGAACTGAATTTGACGATTGGCAGTTTCGCGTTAAGAATCTTAAGGCTGCAAAATAACGTTATTTTTAACAATAAACAAAAAAAAATTTTTGTTTCTGTTGAAATATTCGGTTTTATAAACGTAAAAAGCATAACAAAATCCATTTCGTTTCAACTGTTATCAAAAAAAATTAACAAAATTTTTTTTGTTTTGATAATTATCAAAACAATTATTTCAAAAAAATATAGTTTCAAATTTAAACAAAAAATTGACTTTTCAATAATTTCGTTTTCTATGAAGAAAAGAAATTTTACAATGTTTGTATGTATGTACATACGTACATGAATAAAAACAAATACAATTTTTGTTAATTTTTTTGATATCAACGAAACAAAATTATTCTGATTAAAGGTTTATTGATAATTTTTGAAACGAAAAAATTTTGTTTCTGATAATTAGCAAAACAAAATAATTTTGGGATATTTTTTATTGATATTTTTTGAAACAAAATTATTTTGTTCATTTCGTTGAGCAGCCTTGGTTAAGATTCATTTGGATTCAATAAACTTAGGGGATGTATTAACGGGCGATCCACCAAAAGGAAGCAAATGCAGAATTTTTAAGGAGGGATAAAAAGGCCATGGAGCGTTTGGTGGCTTTCGTGCATAATGACTGTCTGAGCTACATAAGGGAAAAGAAGTCCGCAAAGGCAATGTAGAGCAGTCTTAATGAATCGTTTGCGAAGAAGTCCGTTTTAAGTCAACTTTTGGTACGTAAGCAGCTAACAACGCTACGTATCACAATGGGAGATTTTGGCAAAAAATAAATTCGAAATTAAAGTAGTGATAAATAAATATTTTTTAACTGCAATCGACAGATATCTTATGTGACAAAAAAAAAGCACATGTAAAATTTTTTGAGTTCCGTTTCGTTTAGCCATACAGGGTGCTCAAAGTTGAATAAAAAATATGTCATATGAATTATGAATTTTATGACCTGATACGAAAAGCTCTATCTAAGCCATTTATCGACGTATATATGTGGTTTTGACATCTAAATATAGAAAATGACCTCTACTTTTCTAGGAACTAATCTCGTTTCTTCTAACTTTGAAATCTGATTTTATATGATTTTTCAAATACTGATAAAAAAATATAGAAAAAAATTTTTCGTCGTCCACTTTAAGGAATAAAATAAAAAAAAACAAAAAAAAGGTATCTTGGTTTTTTTTTTTGTGTTATGAACTAATATATTCTTTATCAGATCACATTAACAGATATTAATTTCACGCGCGCCTTCGCGTGTTTTAATTATTCTCCTAACTGGCTAAAAGTGCATTTTTCAAATTACATTTATAATGACATATTCAAAATTAAAAAAAATAAAGTGTATAGAAGATCTATCATCCAATTTACATCTGTAATATAGAAAATGGTTCACAATATGAAATACAGCAGCTCATTTTTGAATTAGCTATATAGATTCTATTATATATCGTCGTACCATACGAAAACTAACATATTTAAAATTTCTGGCGAAAGCTATCAATAAAAAAATTCTGTACGAAAAGTAGAACATTTGACTTTTGGCCGACGAAAAGTAATAAAATCGAGTTTTGGCTGACGAAAAGTAATAAAATCGACTTTTGGCTGACGAAAAGTATCAGTAATTATATAGTGTTTTTACATTAAAATTGTTGTTGTTTATACGAAATTTATAGTTTTCGCAGCCAAAAGTTGATTTTATTACTTTTCGTCAGCCAAAACTCGATTTTATTACTTTTCGTCGGCCAAAACTTGAACTTTTTACTTTTCGTCAGCCACAAAAAATCTGATGTTAGTTTTCGTATGGTACGACGATATTGTTTTTTTTGCAGGGTAAAATAAAAAAATTCAAAAAAATTCCAAAAGTTAGAAATCAAATAAAAAAAAAATAAAAAAAAAGGTCTCCTCAATTTTTTAATATATGTTCACCCCAAGTGTGCTTTATAACCCCCCATAGTCAGTTTCATCATTCACGCGCACTCTTCTCACTAATTCATATTTTTCGACGAGGTGTATATGCGCGCTGTCATGGATGTACATACATATGTACACATGTGTAGCTAGAGAGAAAAGCATTGATGAGCAGTTTTGACATGTTTATGCTTTAAAATCGCTAATATATTAACTAATGCAATTTAATATAGAATATTTACATATATACTTACTTTTAGCCTATTTACTTCAAAAGTATCATAAATCAAAAACGCGAGTTTTCAGGTAAGGATGGGTATGCATGCATGTATGTGTATGTACATATATGTATGTGCATTATATGACGAAATTTCGGTCTGATATATTGAAAATTTAGAGTTTGAGATCAAAAAATTATCTGTGCTATATGTACTATTGATGTACATACATATATAGCGATCGAAAACTTAAAGGGCTTTTTCGTAAAATCAGCTTATTAAGGTATGATAGTATAGCGATATACTATCATTTGCTGCTTTTTATACCAGCCATGAACATGTTATAACTTTGTGCCGAAATACTATGTATTTTTATGTAAAGTTTATCATTTGTCGGAATCGCCCAAATCCAGTATAAAATATAGCTCCCATACAACGGATTGTTCATATGTACAAGATAAATTTGAGTATTTGTAACTTATTCAATTAAACAGATAAAATTTAATTTCTATCATTCATAAATGGTATAAAGTCTTTGGTACGTATAAACTTGTTGATATTTGCATTTATCTATTTCGTCTCCCACCTGTGCCGTTACCTTATAAATGGGAGTTTACGTGGGGATCCAAGCCCTAAGGGTACAGATTTTAAATAAGCATACATAAACGTCACATATGTAGATAATTAAATAAATGTTTTTGAAGTACATAGTTACAAATATATGCTTATACCTATATATATATATGTAATTGCCCCTCAGCATTCCAACTCAATTAGTTTCCAAAATAAATGCATTTAAATGGTTTTTCGCGACACCCGTTATATGGGGGGTGGGAGAATTTGTCATCAGATTAAGTTCATTTTTACACCATGTACTACTATTCATCAAAGAAGCTTGCATAATGAATTTCAGCCTTGTAACTTAATTAGTTTCGAAAATAAATGCATTTAAATGGTTTTTCGCGACACCCGTTATATGGGGGGTGGGAGAATTTTTCATCAGATTAAGTTCATTTTTACACCATGTACTAATATTCATAAAAAAGCTTATTTTCAAAATTTGAGCACTCTAGGTCCATTTTTACTATTTATGGCCGTTTTTGTATGAAACGTTCCCATTGTGCGTATGCGAGAGGATGAGTCCGTAGTTACACATTTAGCAACGTTTGAAGGTTTAGTCCGAAATCTCAAATTGTCTGGAGCTGTTATGGAAGAAAATGATGTATTGGCACAATTATTTCTTACCCTGCCTGAGAAGTTTGACCCTCTAGTTACCGTTCTTCTTCTTCTTCAAAAGCTAGACTATAATATTGCAAAGGTACGCTTAATCGCGGAAGAGACCAAATTAAATGATCGAGGTATGAAAGAATGCCATGATAAGACTGCGTTTTATAATAAAAAGAATTTTAAAAGACATGTTAAATTTCAAGGGAAATGCCATCGATGTCAGAAATTTGGACATAAAGCAAAAGATTGTCGTCAGGGAAATGACCAAACTGCAAATTCAAAAGCCATAAATACTAGACAGAATGTTTGTTTTATGGTGGAGAGTGGTTTAAAAAAGGAAAATCACTCAAAATTAATTTTTAAACTAGATTCTGGGCCTAGTGATCATTTAGTAAATGATAATTCATTTTTTGATACATTTCGGAGTTTAAATCCACCTACTATTATAAACGTGGCAAAGGATAATGAGACGATAGTAGCTAAAAGTTGTGGCGAAATATGTGGTACTAGTAATAAAGGCATTTCCATTACTTTAATGAATGTTTTATATGTACCAGAATTACGAGATAACTTGCTATCTGTACGAAAATTAACTAATGCCGGTCTTGTGGTAAAGTTCGGGAGGAGAGTTGCTATTATTTGAAAAGGATGGTGATGTCATTGCAACAGCTAATCTCAACGGAAATTTGTATGAATTTGAAGTTGATGTTGGTAAAAGCATATCGGAAGCATATTTAACTAACGAAATTGAGTTATGGCATAAAAGGCTAGGTCATATTGGGCAAGGAGGTTTGAACGAGTTAATTAAACATAATATGGTGACTGGTATTAATGCTAAATGCGGCGATATAAAATTTTGCGATATATGTTTTCAAGGCAAACAATGTAGGCAGCCTTTTAATGGAACGCGTGCTAAATCTAAAAGGGTATTAGAAAGAATACATTCCGATGTTTGCGGACCTATCGATCCAATCAGTTATGATGGTTCAAAATACTTCGTGTCTTTTATAGACGATTTTTCGCATTTTTCGATGATTTTCTTGATAAAAAAGAAGTCTCAGGTTTTCGAAGTATTCAAAGAATACGAAGCAATGGTAACAGCAATGTGTGGTAAACCTATATCTAAGGTTACTGTAGATCAAGGTCGTGAGTATTGTTCCTCTGAACAACAGCAATGGTTTAAGAAAAAAGGTATTCAGGTTGAATGTACAATGGCATATTCTCCCCAACAAAACGGCGTTGCTGAACGTTTTATAGAACGATTGTGGAAAAGGTCCGTACTATGCTGTTGGAGTCACAAGTACCGAAGAGAATGTGGGGTGAAGCTGCATTGTTTGCAGTATATATTATAAACCGAAGTCCAACTAGGTCGTTAGATGGTCATGTCACGCCTGCTGAGTTGTTTTATGGAGAGAAACCTGATATATCGAAAGTACGGGTGTTTGGTTGCAAAGCTATGGTCTGGATACCAAATCAAAAACGGAAGAAACTTGATCCAAAAAGTAAAAGAGCGGTAATGATTGGTTATACACCAAACGGGTATAAGCTTTGGGATGCTGTAAAACAAAGGGTATTCATATCCAGGGATATTAAGTTTGACGAAACTTGTTTTCCATTTAAGGAAATGAAACATGATGAGGATCCTGTTTTGGTTATTAGAACTCACGAGCAAGAAGGGGATAGTGATGTTGTCGTGAGTGAAACGGAGATAGAAGATCAAAATAATACCGTTATTACAAATTGTAATAATAATCATGTAAGTTTAGAAGATGAAGATATTTTTGAGGATAGCATCAGTGATGAGCTACAAAATATTAGTCAAGAACAAGAAACTAATTTACGTCGCAGTGAAAGAAAGCGTAATCTTCCTGGTAAGCTTATGGATTTCTTTACCGGTTACAATGTTGATGCTGCACCAAGTGTTTCCTTAGATGTTCCTGAAAATTTTAAGGACATCTATGGAAGACCAGACGAGGATAAATGGCTTAATGCAGTTAATGATGAGCTTAGCTCAATGAAGAAGAATAATGTATGGGAAGTTGTAACTCCTCCTAAAGGTGCAAAATTATTATCATCTAAATGGGTTTTTCGAACGAAATGTAATGAAGATGGAAATTTATTGCGATATAAAGCGAGATTGGTGGTTAGAGGTTTCTTACAAAAAGAAGGAATCGATTATAATGAGACTTATTCTCCAGTGGCAAAGTTAACAACAGTTCGAGTCGTTTTAGCAGTTGGTGTAAAACATAGATTTCATTTTCATCAGCTCGATGTAAAAACTGCTTTCTTGCATGGTTTTCTTAAAGAGGAAGTATATATGTCTTTGCCAGAAGGGGTTGTCAATAAGGAAAAGGGAAAAGTTTGTAAACTAATCAAATCACTTTATGGTCTGAAGCAAGCGCCAAGGTGTTGGAACCAGGAATTTAATAGCTATATTTTAAAATTGGGATTTATACGTTCAAAGCACGACTATTGTCTTTACACTAAAAGGAGCAAATTTGATGATATTCTCATACTTGTGCTTTATGTAGATGATCTGCTAATAGCTGGAAATAAGATGTCGTTAATTGAGGAGCTTAAAAGAGAATTAACAATTAAGTTTGATATGTCAGATTGTGGTCAACTTAGGCATTTCCTTGGTATTAAAATTGAAAGTTCTAAAGACGGTTTGCATTTATCTCAACAAGCAAATATTGAAAAAGTCTTAGAAAAATTTGGAATGTCAGAATGCAATCCTGTGAAAGTACCTATGGAGAAAAATATTCAATTGGTTCTAAAAGAAGATACTAGTACCTTGGAAAAGCCATATAGAGAACTTTTAGGAAGTCTGATGTATATAATGCTGTGTGTGCGTCCTGATATTTGTTTTGCTGTTGGATATATGGGAAGGTGTCATGGTCTTCGAAGAAACAAACAACAGTATCTACATCATCAAGTGAAGCTGAATATGTGGCACTTAGCGCAGCTATCTCAGAAGGAATTTGGATCAGAGGACTACTTCAGGATTTGTTTCAAATCAATGATGAACCGGTTATTATGTACGAAGATAAGAAAGGATGTATAGGAATGGCAACTAATATTGAATCAAAAAGATCGAAACACATAGACATTAAACATCATTTTATAAGAGATAATATTGAAAGAGGATTAGTTAAATTGAAATCGATTGGAACTCGTGAGCAACTTGCAGATATTTTTACGAAGGCTTTAGATAATATGAGATTTAAAGAAATGCGTTTTAACCTAGGACTAACTGATTGAGAAGGGGTGTTGAATTTACTTTATACAAATTATACTTTGTATGTAATTTATGTATTGTAGCAATCGTTGTCCTATGTTTTTGAAATATTTTTTCACTTGAAACCATGGAGGAACTATAAATATCTGTCAAATTCTTCTACATTCCTCTTTGCATGACACTTATCGCCCCACTATGTATGAAGGTATGTCGTCATGCGTAAACCTTTATGGTTGAATCATGCTTGAAACTTTTCCTCAATTAAAACTTACAAACTGAACTGTTAACATCAAATTGTTTAAATATATTAAAATATATTATCCAGACGTATAAGTCTTTAAAATTGTATAGCTTACTTAACCGTGTCACAAATTGTAGCTTTGATGAATGTTAGGTTTTGGCGGTTTAATACGTAATGTGATTATAGTGTGAATGAATTGCATTGTCAAGCAGACGTAGGACCTCAGCTTGAGGACTTTAAGCTGAAAAGCATCACCTTGGATCTCAGAAATTGAGCTTCAAAATCTGTTCCAGAGAAATTTCGTAAGCCATGGCTTTTGTTCTCTTTGATATGGAAGCTAGTGTGGTGGTTTCAAGATTCATTTGAGCATGAATATTCCTTGTACATATTGATAAAATTTACTAAATTTATGCAGTTGAGAAGCATCTACCTAATTTTGCATCATAATTCATTTCGTATGAGCATTACGAATATAATGAGATTTCAAATGCGTCTGTGTCTAAGTAGATATACTTTGATATTCGAAATATGTATATAGAACGAAAGCTATGTGCTGCCTGCCCGACATGATAACCACAGAATGTGGTAAGCGATCAAGAATTTGAAAAATTCGACTGTTGTTCACCTACAAAACTAACACCCTTATTTCGAGTGTCGACTGAGATAGAAAATCGACTGTCGATAGGGGTGTAAGGTTGTTTCGTTCATTAGATGCTGCCCGTATTATACAAGGTAAGCTCAGCTGCATTTGATAAGAGTAAGATTCCTAACTCTTCTTCACCAAAACTAAAAAAAAATACATAATAAACAAAGTTTCTTATATATATACATTAGTAGTATGTATTAATGAAAAACACAAAAAAAAATACTTACTTCAAAGCACGAATAGCTCGTACACGCACTGCTGCGGACGGACTGTTGATATCGCGTTGTATTCGCGCCATTTGTTGTACTTGTTGGTTTAAAGGTGTAATAGGTCCATCATTATTATTGTTATGATTTTCCTGAGGTTTTTGATATTTGTCATTGGCATTGATTGGAGTATTTTCTTCTTCGATTAACATTCCGCTGCGCAAATTAACTGACGGTGGCGTTTGCGAATTGAAGAGCTGCTGTGAAGAACACGTCTGTGTATCGGCCCTGATCACATAGTCGCTTAGCTCAACTGAGTTGTTGTTGTTTGTTTTATTGTTATGCAGCAGAAATATTCACAGCCAAGTGGTTTGCCAGATCATCAAGACCATCAAGAATGGAAAAAATACACAATTTATTAAATTATTTACAAAAAAAAAATTAAATTTTCAATGAGATCAAAAAATTCAGGAACTTTAGAGTGCGTTTTTTCACTATTTCGCTTTGTCTTTGTTTGTTTTTTGGTTTCTATTTCTTGTGTGTTATCATTCGCGCTGTGTCAGAAACACAGTGACAGCGCGAATATTTTCGCAGTGCTACCAATTAAGAGCCCGACTGGCCGCCCCGATAACACGTACGATCGATTATGACGTGCACACATGCATACACGTACGGAGCACGTCACATAAACCCATATGTACATATGTATATGCTATGTGCACTCACCATTTATTACGGAAAATTTAGTACACATGAATTTTGGATTTAGTTGCTTTTTGTGAAGGATTTTCTTAGTATGAAAAGAAAATATGAAGGAGAGCTTCCTAGTTTATTTTGTGTAAAATTTATTGAAAGAAAATTACAACAAAAGCATTTTATGCCAGAATTTGAAGTAAAGGGGGGAAATTTCGATATATGCATGCGGCCCAGAAGTTTTCGTTTTTTTTTTGGGGGGTAGTCGGTGATATAAATCACTAAAATACAAACGAAATCTTGCCTAAAGTTATAGTTTATTAATAACACAGTATTTTTTCGAAAAACACCCTTATGCGTTGGCCGCCTTGGGTCACGCTTTAAAAAAATAACCCACAGTCGGCAAAATTCCCTCTTTGGAGTTATATCTGGGGAACGATCCACAGTATTTGTGCGTAGTCGAAAGTGTTAAAATTAGGAATATTAATATCCACAGAAGGTGCATTGAAAAATTCTTAGTGGTTTGAAGCTAAATAATGCGGGCGCATTAAACCGCAGTCGACACTAGGGATGGGCAAATTGGAAAAATATATCGATATATATTGTATCGATATTTAAAAAAACATCGATTTATGCCGTGTAAAAACATCGATATATCAATATATCGAAAGGGCTGGCTTCACATTAAGGAACCACGTCCCGCGAAAAACCACTTCTTCACGGGGCTAGAGGTGCTCTCACAGATCTCAAAACTGGAATCCAAACTTGCCGCAGACTTATAGTTTACTAGATATTTGTTGTTAAAGTTGGATGGATCTACAGATATTCTACGAATCCTGAAGTATAAACATAAAAATCATTAAGAATTGCTTGAAGAAGAAAGTAATGTAAATTCAAGCACCCGGACATTATGGTTATACCACTTAAAAAATGTTCTGCTGTTAAATTCGAAGCGAATCAGAAATGTATGAAAAATATCGAATTTGGCTCGAAATGGCAAAAAATTATCGATTATCGATGCACGGTAGTTCAAAATATCGTCGATATTATCGGCTGTACTATTTTAAAAATATCGATATATTGATATATCGATATATATCGCCCAACCCTAGTCGACACTTAACGTTTATTTATAATTGGAGTCTACTAGCCATGGGTAATGGCGCAATTTTTTTGGCGCTGATACAATAACTCCAGCGCCACTCGTGGCGCCAACTCACGGTACTGGCGCAATAACACCTTTAGCGCAATTGTCATGGAATAATCGATAAATAACATTTTTTCGCTTGTTACTGTTCACCATCCCCGTTTTATTTCTTTTGGCGCAATTCTGCTTACATATACGAGGGCACAATTAATTAAAATTTTCATAATCATTTGGAAACATATTCCGTATATTTGTGAAAATATGCTGGAAATTAGAGTCAAATAGATCACTATCAAGCATACATAATTGTGACGGTGTCATACGTACACATATACTATGGTGCTGTTATTGCCGTTGTGGTTGCGCCATTTTACACTAGCGCTATATTGGTGCTGGTGTTAGCGCACGAAATTGAGTCGGTTTCATATTACAAAATTGAGTTGGCGCAATATTGAGTTGGCGCTATATTGGGTTGGCGCTATAATGAGTTGGCGCATTTCCCAAATCGGAGTTAGCGCAATAACGCCAGGGTTGGTGTTAGCGCAATTGCGCCGCGCAGCGCAGTGTTACCCATGCCTAGAGTCTACATAATTTGGGACTTCTTTGTGATGAAGAGTATTTGGTCTGGTCTGATTTTCCGTTTCTACACGAGTATCTTACTGTGTATCTAATTAATATACATAACTAGAATGTACATATTTACTTTTGTTTTTACATGGCCGTTTAATTCTAATTATTTTTAAGTGAATTTTATATGAGCTATTGGCTTACACATATTGTCTTCTTTCGCTGCTGCAAGCGGTTGGCTGCCGGCATCAACTTGGGGATCATTGAAGTTATCCAAAGAACCGTGTGATGAACTGCTCAATCCGCTATCTTCGTTTATTGTGGACACTGGTGCTGCTGTGGGTATCAGCGGCTGGTCTGGTTTGCTAGCAAAGATTCTCAATAACTGCTCATCTCGAATACTCAATCGTCGTTTATTGTGTTGCGGTGAATTTATGCTTCCCACACCAATTGTTTGTTGTATTTGTATTTGACTTTCGCGTAATGGCTTCCTTGATGCTACAATGAAATTTTTCTTTGGCTGCTGCTGCAAATCTTTTTGTGATTTTTGTAGTGTACTCGTGTAAGTTAATGTTTGCCATGTTGGCTTACGCGTTACAAATTTATCCATTAAACAATCACAAGAAGAGTAATTTAATTTAGGATTTTAAAATAACCAAAGCGAAAACAATTACTGCATAAAATTAATGATTTGAACAATTTTTTTTTCTCAATTTGTCAATTTGAATGCACCAGTTCAGGCGCTTGATGGATTTTGAAATTGACAACCAGGCGTGAGTGGATTGTGGATTGTGAGTTGTCAATCATATGGTAAGGAAGTGTTTGGAAAGCAGTTGGAACAATAGGCGAGTTCCCGTGGCAGTGATCCAGATCCGGATAAGAAGTTTGCATGCAAATGCAACAAGAATTCTTTGATCCTGGTGTTTATCTGTATCAATTTCGGATCCGTATAGACTGTAATAGGTTGTTTTGATCCAGATAAATACCAGGATCACAAAATTGTTGTCGCATTTGCTTGCAAAATTTGTATCCGGATCTGGATCACTGCCACGGGAACTCAGCTAATAGCAAAGTTACAGGGTTGCAATTTATAACCGGGCGTCTCCACAAAACAAAATTTGTTCCTAATTAGTGCCGTTTCAACATAAAAGGCAGGACCAGAGAACTTAAAATAATATATAGTTTGCGAGCGTCATCGCCAATTTTAACCATTTTTTTTAGTGCTTCTACGCACACAGCATTTCTATTCGGCGATATTTTAAAATGATTCTGTTATCACTGCACACGCACATCAAAACGGTTTGTTATACAGAAAATGTTAGACCACCATTAACCTTTTTTTTGTCTTGTGAAATTTCAGCGTAAGGAGCCCCAAATTTTATTTCATAAAATCAGCTTGAAAAAATAAGATTCATTTGATTTTCCAAAATAGTTTTATTCTTATAATAAAAATAAAATAAATTTCTAAACATGTGAAACTTGATCGGAGTATTGCATTTGATATTTTTTTCGAACTTGATGTTTTTTAAAAGCTTATAATTAAGATTTCACAAAGCAATATTATATATGTATTTACAATGACGCTTAAATTAAATGACATTTGTTGATTTAAAATATACATAATCGATTTTAATATACATACATATGTAGTATGAACAATGTCGCTTCATACATGCGTACGTATACGCCGACCTTACTGAAGTGACATCAAAATACCTAAGATAATTTAATTAAGTATGTATTTGTTTATATATAAAGTTATTATTTTACGTTATTTTTTCGTTTTTTGTTTTTAATTATGAGTATTTGCTATTATCATCAAAAATACAAACTTTGCGCCTTTTACGCAACAACCACATACAAACATTATGTATGTATTGTGATTAAATTTAGGACATATTTCAGTCTTTGTTTTTAAAAAAGAAAGTACAAATATTTTAGAAAAGGCTATATAAAGAAAAAATAAGTTTAAACAATTATGGCAATATCATAAAATATTAAAATAACATATGCATAAACTTTATTTATTATATGTAATGTTCCTTATAAATATATTCAAATTAATTATACCTAAATATTGCATTAATCATATTTATTTAAGTTTACTTAATGAACAGATAAGCAAACGACAAACAGATAATATCGTCGGTCTCCTGCCAGAAAAACGAATGTGAAATTTTTTTTAAGTGTGATGTCTTCTCTTTATCGGGTAAATATTGATGTCATAACAATTAACATTTCGTCGCTGCGCCAACAAAAACAGCTATACGATTTTCAGCAACTTTCCAGGAGAGCAAAAAAAACCGTTTTCTGGTGATCCTAGAGAATATTTTTTCTAGTTTTAATTGTTAACTAATGATACTACACATATGTAATAGACTTATGCAATTTTTTTTACTTTTTTTGACCAACCACTTCGCATGAAGCATTTGCGCCGTTTTACAGCACATAGCTCTTTTTACAAATTGTTTAAATTTGCTAGTGGGGGTAAGAAATCGTGAAAGATGTGTATACAATTCTTCGCTAGGGTCCGATGCAATTAGCGATAGCTTGGAAATGCATTATTTAATTGACCAGTGCCCCTCCTATTTTGAAAATTGGTCACATACGCTTTTTTTAAATAATTTACACAAAAATAACCTGAAATCAAAAAACAATTATACGAAAATAGATGTATAACTGATTTTACAGAGCATTTCTACTACTGAGAGCATATAGCTGTGTTTGATAACTTCTAACCAAAGAAGGATATCAGAAAACGGGAAATGCAGAAATGTGGCTAGCGGATAGCGCTAAATAAATATGTAATAAAAAAAATCGAAAAAAAACATATACTAACTGAATTTGTTGGCGCAGCGACGATTTGTATAAATGCTTGTGTAAACATACATACATAATATATACGTGTATGTACATAAGTATATATTCAAATATTAATTGTTATTATATCAATATATACCCAATAAAGAGCAGACATCGCACTTAAACAAATTTTCACATTCGTGTTTCTGGCAGCAGGCCGACGATATGTACTCGTATTAGTAACTGATAAATTTTGTTTTGATTCAAAATTTCATTCGTAAACTGCAATATTTCGTAAAAAAAGTACTGCTTAATCAAGAAGTGTACTTCTGCTATGAAAAGAGAATAAATTGGGGTCATTAATCGCGTAGAAAATAATTTTCATCTTGGCTTTTTAATAAAGCGTTCCTTCTCTATTTGTGGTATAATCACGTCCTTTCATAACTATACTAAGGCCCTTTCACTGAGCATCTCAGGAGGTCATACGATAAAAACGTAAGCCAACTTTTATGTTTGAATATTTGAAAGACGGGAAGCAATATCAGGAGAATCGATTAGCTTTTCGCCAGGCGATTCGTCGCCGAAAACTGTAAATGATTATTCGATGGTAAACGATTATTCGAATAACATTATACGCATAGTTGGAATATTCGAATATCAAGAGCCCTAGACTACTTGGACTCCGAGATAAGCAATTATTTTTTCCTCGCAAAAGTTCTTACATTTATGGACGTACTGGTTCAATGGCTTAAAGTAAATAGTAAATAAGTTTGCAACATAATCCGAAAACTTAACGGAAATTGAAAGTACATATTGCCCATACTGATCAAGATTTATATAATTCCAGCTTGTCATTTCGATAATTTGCAATGAATTTGATCGATATTTAAAAAAAAATTAACTTTAACAAATTACAAAATTTATTGACTATCAAGCAGACCTGTTATTTAATGATTAAAAATTTTAATGATTATTAATTAAAGCACGTTTTGTTGTTGTAACTATTTAATGATTAATTACGATTATTTTCACCTTTTTAATGATTAAAAGTTAATTAAATTATATAAAAAAAATAATTAATCGATTAATTATTTTTAATTGCACAATTATTTAGATTATTTTCAATTATTTTTAATTGCATGATTAACGCAATTACTTGATTATTTTCAATTATTTTTGATTTTTTTTAATTGCATGATTAATACAATTATATGATTATTTCAAATTATCTATGATTTTTTTAATTGCATGATTAATTAATTAATCGATTAATTATTTTTAATTTTTTGTTTCTTTTCAAATTTGTTTGTGAACAGAACATACATACATATATTCATACATACATATGCACATGCATACATACATACATGTGCTGAGAGTATGCTGTGCGTTTAAACCTGTATCGGATGAGGCCGCACTAGTAATTGCCAGTCTATACTGCTGACGCAGTTCCTATCTCTACACGGTTGTTTCAAGGCCCATCTCTTTCGCTTTAAGCACGAGTCGAACCTAACGTGCGATCACTGCGGGAGGCAAGCAATAGACGATGCATACCACGTATTCTTTGAGTGTGCAAGATTTTACGAATCTAGAAACACGTTCCGTAGAATATTTGGAGGAGACTATACACCTGAGTCGTTCGTGAAGCATATGCTAGAAAGCAAGCCAGAATGGACTACAGCGAGTGATGTAATAGCACACACCATGAAAACACTAAGAAGCCTAGAGAGAATACAGCGAGGCAGTGGCGACTAAATTAGCACTAATTGTATCCCTGTAATCATAGGCACCTCAAGTGGAACGGATACGTAAGTACAGGAGCTCGGCCTCCTGTATCCGTCATTGCGCGTGGTACGGAGCTTTGGCCTCCGCAGACCACGTAACAGTGACCACTTTTGTAAAAAATAAATGGGTGAAGCCTTTTAAGACAGACTGAGGGCAATAACGCGACCATTACGGACTTTCGAGCCTGGTGCTCAACCCACCACCCGATGGTAGCATGACGGCAGTACCGGGGCGTTCGGTACGATGACAGTAGAACGTTTAGTGCGGTTAGAGTCCCGCACTGAAAGGGTAAAGGCTTTCGATGCTTCCTCCTCGTTAAAAAAAATATATATATATATATATGTATACACATACATACATGTGCACATGCATACATACATACACACATTCATGCATACATACAAACACACATACATGTATATATGTACATACCTACACATACCTATTTTCAAAAATAATTTAAAATAATCATATTAAAGAAAATAATCGCACAATTGAAAATAATCGAGCAATTAAAAATAATCATACAATTAAAAAAATTTTGGCAATTAAAAATAATCAAACAATTAAAAATAATTGGGCAATTAAAAATAATCATGCGATTAAAAAAAATTATGTGATTATATGATTATTTCCGATTATTTTTTTAATGGTTAGTAATCATGATTTTTTTTACAATTTTTTTAATTTAATCGATTATTAATTGTCCGCTTGATGTAAGACAATTAAAATAATCATTAAAATTAAAAAATCCAAAAAAATTAATCATTATTAATTTTAATCGGAATTTAACAGGTCTGCTATAAAGTAGGGCTATTATAGCATTATGCAAATATATATGTATATATGTAGATACTTGTATTAAAAACAAATCACATATGTATGTAGTAATATTATTGTTATGAACAATTGTTACATCGTTGCAACCATCTTGTTTTTAACTCCCCACCTTCCACTCTCTCTCTCTCTCTTTATTCATGTGCGCTAATCAGGCTACGTGCATCCCACAATGACAGCTGCGATTGTGACAGTCGATGATGTCGCACTGGTAAAAATTTACTATATGGATAATAGGGCGTCTGAACAGCCGGATACTGCTGATGGAATGTGGCAATGGGTAACGGTTGTGCCGGTGGCGGTTCGACGTTTTGTTGTTGCGATGCAGAAATTTTACGTGAAATTTTCGATTCCTTCTTATTATTTTGTGATTTCTTCGAAGAAGTTTTAATGAAATTCGGTATACGAGCCAAAAGACCACAATAATATGGATCATCTTGTTTTCGGCGTTGTTCGGACTTAATTTTAGGCGCTGGCGCCGGTGCCGGCGAAATAATTTCCATTGATTGATTGTAGATTTCGTAATCAGGCTGAAATTAATGAAAATTGCAAAAGAAAATGAGATGTTTTATTTATTTTTAATTTAAGTTGAGAGATATACAATTAACTAGTCGCAAAATAGTTTACAACTAGTGAAGAGATTGCATAACATATGTAGATAATCTCCTTATGCTCTCAGTATCCTACCACCTGCTTTGTTTTATTCTAGGATAATTTCTGACGGTACAGTGTACACACCTATTTTGTTATTTACCTTTGGCACATATGGATTCTCCTCCAGAAAACCTCCATTATAAACACTGCGTCTACCTTTGCTAGATGATTGACTCGATGCATTGGAATTATTCGAATTATTCGAATCATCTGAAGCGGCAGGTGTTGGATATATTAGACCAACCTGACTCTCAATAGTCGAATATGGATCCTCACTGCCTGTCCCCGTAGGCGCACCACCCCTTATCGCATCCATTGATTTGGGCAATGCTAGCAAACGATTTCTTAACATATCCATGGCGACTATATTTATGACCAGAACCCAAAGTGGGTTATTGATTAGATTATTATTGGATTTGACTAATGAAATGGCCGACAAGCATTGTCGCTCTAAGCGTCTACTCTCCGGATAGGAACGTGAAAATTCACGATTTATATTAGTTGTATATTTGCGCATATCGAAGAGCTGGCGAAGGCAAGTGTGAAAAAGGTGGAATTGGAATTAATACAGTAAGCATAAGCAATATATATATATGTAATATAATAACTAAGGATGTGTGTGAATCGCTTACTAAACTTACTTTGGCGGATGTGCCAGCTGTGAGCGCCATATTTGGCATTTGTTGTATATCCGCGCCGATCACTGTCTCCTCATTGGCCATCGATGTGTTGTGCACAAATACATTGCTTTTGCCATAACGTTTAATCAATATATTGCCGATATCATCCATTTTCATTTTGAAACCATCACCAACTGATTTTCTTACAATTTTCGTTTCTTCATCGCGCATCGGATTATCGAAGCCGCTCAGACCGATTCTGTGCCGAGAAAAAAATGGGCAAGGGAAATAAATTTTTCTTTTCAAATGCAATAGATCGCATGTATTATTTGTATTTAATTAAATTAACTCACCTCACACCATCGAAGCCATTTTTGCCACCATTTATGGTTATCATTGAAGATCGGGCATATGCCTTGGCTACACGTCGATTCTTTTCGAATACTATCACTTTAGCCCAAATTTCATCATCAATTTGTTCCCATTTGCTGAGTACTTCATTGATGTGATCCTGCAGGTATTTAAAAAAAAAAAAACAAAAACAAAATTAATCATTCTTTATATTTTTTGTGAAACTCTCTATCTTTGGAGTCTCTTTTTCTACAACAGCAAATTATTAAGTGAAAAAGATAACATTTATTTTTGTTAAAACTTACTCTAAACAATTTTTCTTTATTATACCAAACATCCTCCTCCTCTTCAACAGCTGTTATCATATCCAGATTGTCGAGAGAGCGTGAAATGATTTTCCGACGTGAAATCATTTTGTTGAGACTTTGTTGTTGTGAACTACGTTTACGTGTTGGCAGTATTTTGTGGCCGTTTATGGAAAGCCGAAGCTTTTCAGTCTTTCTTTGTAAAAAAAAGTTGCAATTTGAGTTACGAGTTAGCTGCAAGAACAAACCAAAGAAAATATGAAAATTGTTAAAAAAATTACATACAAATTTGCTAATAGAAGTTTAAGTAACTTTAGCAAATACATAATATTATCTACTCTTCGCTAGATGATTGAAATTACGTGCTACATGTGTTTCATGCAGACATCGACATATATACATATACATATGTTATATGATATTCTGTACATACATACGTATGTATATATAGTCCTTGATCTTAAAACAAACTCTTAAATTTTAATAATTTTCCTATACAAAAATTTCACCACAAATTGGGTTTGTGTTGGCTTTTAATTTTTACAAAAATATTTAAAGTCTCAAAAGTGCTGTGACACAATTTCCTCCTTTCGCTCCTTTTCTGGATGTCAAATGAAAGTTCTGTGCCCATTTGAACCAAAGTGAAAACAAAGAATATTATTATTATAAAATGCAAAAAACAAAAACATTCCGTTTAAATATCATCTTTGGCGCTGAGCTCATTTGTGAAAAACAAATATTTACTGACACACATTTTTTGTGTCAACCGCGAGAACGTGCAAAAGATCAAAAAACGTATTAACGCCAAGAACAACGGACAGCACGAACACACGCCTACACTTACTAAGTCAACCAACCAAAAATTAATACAAAATCAACAAATGACAAAAAATAAGCAGATTAAAGCAAACAGAAAAAAATGTGAGCACAAAAAAGTAAAAATTTTGGCGAATAAAAATAAAAATTAGGATAAAAAATTAAAACGGTAAAATTTTTGAAAATAAAAACTTATCAACAACGGTACAAGATAGGACGCTTTGGCCAACAAAACAACTTTACCGTTAACGTATAAAGCCCTTACACGCATTAACTTGCAGAAATTATGACTGCTGTCGATGCTGCCGCCGTTTAACAACCGCCGTTTGGCTGGGTTAATGAACTTAAATATGTTTTTGCGCTGATTTGATATGAATGCTTAAGAAAAGAAAAACAACAGCCAAAAATCAACAGAATATTAAAACAACAAATGCATTTGGTACTAAAAATACAATTAGTTGGAAAAAATGAAAAAAAAAGCACAAACGAAAATGTGCAACGTCATAAAAAGGCGTATGTGAATGCCATTTGAGCGTCTTTTGTAGTGGCTGTTGTTGCTGTTGATGTTGCTGTTGGTGGGCAGCCGCGGCAGCGCATGCGTATGCGCAGGTATGAGAATTGTAACATTTCTGTCAAGTGTTTATGCTTTTGTGGAATATTGAGCGGTATTGATTTTTTTACCGTTTTATTTTATTGCTTTTTTTTATGAAATAATGCCAAATGACAATGCAAAGCGTACTACAATTCTTGTGGCATGCAAATGGGCATATTGGTGACGAAGGCAGCGTAAAGATATGCTGAAATATTCAAAATAATTGCATGAATGCAACGGAATTTGTGTGTGGAAAAATGTTGTATTTCATTTAATTCTACGTTCTTATGATTTTGCTTCATCTATGTAACTATAGCTTGGTTATTGTGTGAAAATCAGCTTTGGAATTTTTTTATTGGCGTTAAATGAGTTTCTTTTCTTTAATATAGGTATGGCATCTACTTATGCTAGAGACACACATCGTAGTATAGTAGAAATATTGCGATCTATACCACATATGTGTCACTCTCATATTTTAGTTTAATTGAAAATTTTTATAGTAAAGCCAAATCATAGTATTGATATTATAATATTCCCCTGAAGGAACGATGGGGACAATTGTCTTAAAATTATAGCCCTAGGTATAGTTGCATTGTAAATAGACCAAAGAGAGTTCAAAAAATTAATGCAATGTATTGCTAAGCAGGTCAATTGCCTCGAAAATAGTCCAAATGTAATGCGGGGTAGGTCAATTGGACTTAAATTGGTCCGAATGTAATGCACATTGTGCATTGTTTGTTATACGCAATTTGTATTTTGAAATATTTTTAACCATGGTAACTGTTCTTACTGAAAATTGTTGATTATTAAAAATAAATTTTCCCATTATTTCTGAGGAATTTGCAGGATATTGAAAATTATTTAGTTATTACAATATTTTAACCGTTGGAAAAAGGTATTGTGAAATCAATGTAGCTACATATATTTTAAAACACATTTTCTATTGAAACTAACACCTTTATTCTTATAGCGGCGGTTGACCGAGTCTAATCATTAAAGGACATCGCGGAAAATATTTTTTTTTTTTTTTTTTTTATCATCCAATATATTTTGTCAACTGTATAAATAAAATACATCTAACAATTTTGTGGTTCGTTAAAAGTAATTAATAATTAATTATGACTTAATAACTTGGTGGGCATGTATGGATTGCTCTCAGTAGTGCATCCATTTATTGTAGTCCATCAATAAAGATCTGTAAAAGACTTTCTTTTGAGGCGTACGAAACTAGTTGGTCTTGCCGTCAGGGCTAGAGCGAGGGGGTTGGGGTGAGATAGTAGTCTCGTTTTGTATGATGTAGCATACTTTCTGATTTCTTGAGCGACAGTAGGTATCTTTAGGTCACGATGCAGACGGTCGTTTGTGACGTAGTAGGGTGCATTTACAATCATTCTAAGAGTTTTCGATTGGAATCTTTGGAGAATCTCTATATTTGAGTTTGCTGCGGTTCCCCATAACTGTATGCCATAGGTCCAGATGGGTTTTAAGATAGCTGAGTAAAGCAGGAGTTTGTTGTCGATTGATAGTTGGGAGTTTCGATTCATGAGCCAATAAAGATTTCTCAGTTTTATACCAAGAGCTTTTCGTTTGGTGAATATGTGGGTTCTCCATGTTAGCTTTCTGTCAAGGTGCATACCAAGGTACTTTGTTACGTCACTTTGTGGTATATCAATGCCATTGAGTTTTACGGGTGGGCAAGTGTTACGTCTAGTGGTAAACGTCACTTGGACAGATTTTGATTCATTTGACTTTATCCGCCAGTCTTTCAGCCAATGGGTAATTTTATTTAAACTTCTTTGAAGCTTGAGTGAGGCCACATTAGGGTTGGGATCTGCAGCCAGTACGGCAGTATCATCGGCAAAAGTGCCAATAGTAACTCCTTCTGCTATTGGGAGGTCATACGTGTAAAGTAGGTAGAGTATTGGGCCCATTACACTACCTTGCGGGACGCCTGCTAAGCTCTCGTAAAGCTCAGACTGCTCTGCTCCTTCTTTGACGAAAAAGTAACGATTTTGTAGGTAAGATTGTATAAATAGGAAGTAATTTGTAGGGAGAGTATTTTTTATTTTATATAGGAGACCGTTGTGCCATACGCGATCAAAAGCTTGGGATATGTCTAGAAAAGCAGCTGTACAATATTTTTTTTGCTCAAAGGCAGAGTAGATTTTCTCGGTAAGTCTATGTACTTGTTCAATTGTTCCGTGCCCTCTTCTGAAGCCAAACTGGTGATTAGGTATAATGTTACGTTCTTCTATTTTGGGTAAGAGTCTTTTAAGGAAAAGAACTTCCAGGACTTTTGAGACAATGGGCAGCAAACTAATAGGTCTGTAAGACGTTGCCGTATCAGGGGGCTTTCCTGGTTTCAGAATCATTTTCATCTGAGCGACTTTCCATTGTGGGGGTATGAATGCAGTTATTAGTACTGCATTAAACAGTTGGGTGAGAAATTTTATGCCTTCGTAAGGTAAGTGCTTTAGTACATTGCCATTAATAATATCGTATCCAGGAGCTTTCTTTGTGTTGAGTTTCGCTATT
Source organism: Urophora cardui (assembly GCA_960531455.1). Classification (NCBI taxonomy): domain Eukaryota; kingdom Metazoa; phylum Arthropoda; class Insecta; order Diptera; family Tephritidae; genus Urophora; species Urophora cardui. The sequence goes on along the minus strand of OY482670.1, from coordinate 128,152,038 downwards.
ACGGTTTTTACCTCCGATATTGCGAATCTTTTTATGGGGAGGTCCATTTGATAGGGATGACTCAGAGTATTTTTCACTTCCGTTGTTGTGCTTAGTGAGGGTTCAATATCATGTGGGGTGAATACTGATTTTAGGTGGCGTGCAAAGGTATTTGCTTTCTCTGCGTCACTTTTCGCCCATTCGTTATTTTCCATTCGTATAGGAGAATTAGAGAGAATCGGTCTTTTTAGCTTACTTGCAGCTTTCCAGAGGGAGTAATCAGTTGCAGCTTTTGCATCAATATTACTGAGGTATTGTTGAACCTGTTTGTTGTGTTCAATTTTGAGGATATTTTTGAGTTCTTTTGTGAGTGCATTCAATCGTTTCTTGTCGTCGGGGTGACGGGTTTGTTGCCACTTTTTCCTCGCGAGTCGCTTTTCTTTGAGCTTAGCTTTTATGTTGTGGGTAACATTTATCCTTTTTTGTCTGGTGAGGGTGGGAGTTGATTTCCACGCAGCTTGTTGGATGCAGTTGTTAAAATGTTCGACTGCTGCCTCTATATCTTCAGCAGATTTCATCGCTAATTTCAAGTCAAGATTAGACGTGATGATGTGTTGGAAGTACTCCCAGTCAGTCTTCCGATTGTAAAGGCTGCATTTATCCGCTGCGGGTGTAAAATTTTTATCAATTGTTACCACGATTGGAGAGTGGTCGGAAGAGAGTTCAAAGCAGGATTTACAAGTTATATCTGACGAAGCCATGCCTTTCACCACGCAAAAATCGATTAAATCGGGAATTTTATTTGTATCTGTTGGCCAATAAGTGGGAGTTCCAGTAGAGAATGGGGTTAAATTGAGATTGCTAATAGCATTGTATAGCTGTCTTCCTTTAGGAGTAATGAGACGAGAGCCCCAGAATGTGTGTTTGGCATTGTAATCGCCGCCAGCTAGAAATCGATTTCCAAGAGTTTTGAAGAATTTTTCATATTCTGCAGTGCTGATTGAGTGCCTCGGCGGGCTATAGATAGCAGTGAGTGTAAGCTGACCACTCGGGTCTTCAATGACAACATTTGTGGCTTGTATAGCATTTGTACGGAACGAATTCGTGTTGTAATGTTTAATACTTTTCCGTATCAAGATACCTGAGCCTCCATGAGCTTTGTTACTTGGGTGTTTTGTGTGGTAAAACTTGTAGTTGGGTACTTCAAAATAGCTTTTGTCCGTAAAATGGGTCTCCGATATGAGGAGTATATCTATATCATGGGTCTGAAGTAGAGCTTTAACTTCAAGTAAGTGTTTGGATAGGCCGTTGGCATTCCAGATAATAATATTTAACGGGTTGAAGATGCACAGTTTTTAGTCGTGAAGGTGACGAGGAGGCTCATCATTGCTGTCATTTGTTGCATGACTTGCTTCAATAGGTGTATCATTTCTCGCATTTCGTTAGTGTTTTGCGTTGGTGTGTGGGTTTCATTACTATTAGGAATAGCATTATTAGGGTTCGAGCGGGGTGTTACGCCTTTCTTTGCTGCTTGAGCATATGTGACTGGGTATGGCTCAATTTGAATTGGGGTTTCACTTGGCTGTGTTGGTTTCTCCTGAGGCTGTGTAGACGCTTTTTTCCTCAGAGTTGGGTATTTGGCGCTTTGGAGGCTTTTGTATACCATACAGCCTTTGTAATTTGCTGGATGGTTACCCTCACATAGAGCGCATTTGACATCGTCAGATCTTGTCTTTCGCTTGCAATCAGAGGAGAGGTGGTTTCCAGCACATTTTATACATACTGATTTTCGACGGCAGTAGGACTTTGTGTGGCCATATTGCTGACAGTTAGCGCATTGCGGTATTTCACGCTTCGGGTGTGGGGGCTAAAGTCTGGCAACCTTTGAGAACAAGTGTTAAAAATTACCGCGGAAATAAGTTTTATATATAATAGCTTATTTCAGTCAACCTCGAGTGTTAAAAAAAGCCAAATACATCGCCCTAAGCGTGTTCTAAGTGCTTTCCACCTCGGGAGTGAAAAGTGTATCAAAATAATTAAGTGCTCGCATTTAATTGAAAAATAAAATTTGAGACTCCGCATAGCGGAGGAGGTGAAAAAGAAAAACAAAACAATCCAAATACATATATATAGCAACAAAAGTAGTGCACCAGCCAAAGAACGTATATTGTACGCAGGTTGTGGACCGTGCTAAATAATCTAGCGCCTGAAAGCAGGCAACAGGGATAAAAATTCAAAATACTTTAGAGTTGCCAGAGTGCAAATTTAAATAACGACCCTTTTTTATTAATAACTAATAAAAATTTACCCCATTAATGCCCAAAAAGAAAAAGTAAGTAAGAAAACAATATAAAATGCCCACTAAGCCTACCCCTCCTACGGGAGGAGGCCCCCAACTAAACCAATCCCAATTACAAGCCCAAACCGAAATGCAACAACAAACTCCGAAATCCCTAGGAGCAACCCAAAAACTCACCCCATCCCACCTGCTTAGCGCTAACGTACCTAGCGTTCAACAGCAAATTGAAGGCCTCGAAAGGCAACTCAAAATGCTGTATGCCCAACAACAACAAGCGCAGAAATCCCAAACTGCCACCCCAACTAACGAATGGATAACTGTTCAAAATTCCAAACGCCAACGCGATAGCCCAGGTAAGGGTACTGACTCTAAAAAGCAGGCTATGCTCGACCAATATTGGCTTGGAACCAATGAACCAAGTCGAAATAAATTTGCTCCTCTAGAAGATGAGGAACCAAACCAACCTGCTGAAAAAGAAAAAGTACCCAAACCACCTCCAATATTCATAGACAAGGTTCTTAATATTCCCCCTCTAATGAGCTTATTACAAGAAGTTGCCCCAAACTCGTATGATCTCAAGCTCACAGGTAAGGAGCAGGTAAAAGTTCAAGCATCATCCTTGGATGCCTACAAAATCATTGTGTCCCAACTAGAACTGAAGGGTACAGAGTTCTACACTTATAAAACAAAGCAAGAACGTGCCTTCAAAGTAGTTCTCAGAAACATGCACTCCACAATAGACCCAAAAGAAATTGTGGATTCTCTAAAAGATCTCGGTCACTCAGTCACAAACATTTGGAACATAAAACATAGAGTCACAAAAAAGCCTCTTCCTATGTTTATTATTGAACTCAAACCCGAATCCAACAACAAGGAGATATATCAAGTTAAAAGTCTCCTGCACTCTAAAATTACTTTCGAGCCCCCACACCCGAAGCGTGAAATACCGCAATGCGCTAACTGTCAGCAATATGGCCACACAAAGTCCTACTGCCGTCGAAAATCAGTATGTATAAAATGTGCTGGAAACCACCTCTCCTCTGATTGCAAGCGAAAGACAAGATCTGACGATGTCAAATGCGCTCTATGTGAGGGTAACCATCCAGCAAATTACAAAGGCTGTATGGTATACAAAAGCCTCCAAAGCGCCAAATACCCAACTCTGAGGAAAAAAGCGTCTACACAGCCTCAGGAGAAACCAACACAGCCAAGTGAAACCCCAATTCAAATTGAGCCATACCCAGTCACATATGCTCAAGCAGCAAAGAAAGGCGTAACACCCCGCTCGAACCCTAATAATGCTATTCCTAATAGTAATGAAACCCACACACCAACGCAAAACACTAACGAAATGCGAGAAATGATACACCTACTGAAGCAAGTCATGCAACAAATGACAGCAATGATGAGCCTCCTCGTCACCTTCACGACTAAAAACTGTGCATCTTCAACCCGTTAAATATTATTATCTGGAATGCCAACGGCCTATCCAAACACTTACTTGAAGTTAAAGCTCTACTTCAGACCCATGATATAGATATACTCCTCATATCGGAGACCCATTTTACGGACAAAAGCTATTTTGAAGTACCCAACTACAAGTTTTACCACACAAAACACCCAAGTAACAAAGCTCATGGAGGCTCAGGTATCTTGATACGGAAAAGTATTAAACATTACAAGACGAATTCGTTCCGTACAAATGCTATACAAGCCACAAATGTTGTCATTGAAGACCCGAGTGGTCAGCTTACACTCACTGCTATCTATAGCCCGCCGAGGCACTCAATCAGCACTGCAGAATATGAAAATTTCTTCAAAACTCTTGGAAATCGATTTCTAGCTGGCGGCGATTACAATGCCAAACACACATTCTGGGGCTCTCGTCTCATTACTCCTAAAGGAAGACAGCTATACAATGCTATTAGCAATCTCAATTTAACCCCATTCTCTACTGGAACTCCCACTTATTGGCCAACAGATACAAATAAAATTCCCGATTTAATCGATTTTTGCGTGGTGAAAGGCATGGCTTCGTCAGATATAACTTGTAAATCCTGCTTTGTACTCTCTTCCGACCACTCTCCAATCGTGGTAACAATTGATAAAAATTTTACACCCGCAGCGGATAAATGCAGCCTTTACAATCGGAAGACTGACTGGGAGTACTTCCAACACATCATCACGTCTAATCTTGACTTGAAATTAGCGATGAAATCTGCTGAAGATATAGAGGCAGCAGTCGAACATTTTAACAACTGCATCCAACAAGCTGCGTGGAAATCAACTCCCACCCTCACCAGACAAAAAAGGATAAATGTTACCCACAACATAAAAGCTAAGCTCAAAGAAAAGCGACTCGCGAGGAAAATATGCGTCACAAAAATAATAACAATATATGCATGTGCATATGTATAATTTATTATTTACTTTCTGCATCATGTATTTATTTACTTCCTTGCAATATGAATTTCTTCAATTAACTTTTAGATATAATGTTCAATTGTTTAATAAAATAAAATAAATTAAATAAATAAATAGAAAAATTAGAGATGAGAAATGGTTCCAATCTATATAGCTAGGCTGACCATCCATTCTGTTTTTTGAGGGACCGTTCTGTTTTTCAGACGTCTGTCCCTCGTATTTTTGTTTTTTCGGAAAACCTCAAAATGTTCTGTTTTTTTCCTAGTGTCCCTCATTTATTTATTTTGGGGCATATTCATAGTCTTGATAAAATCTGATTTTAAGTTAGTTAAAATCAATATTTTATTTTGACTATGAATATTCCCCATTTTGTTTAAAATCTGTTTTATATTAAAAAGGTTGAGGTGGCAGCCCTTTTTCTCATCAGAATTTAAGTAGTTATCGATAATAACTACCATCCTCATTGACTATATGTTTGTTGGAATGTAATTTTTGTGGTTGCTGTGTGGCAAATTAATTTGAAAGAAATTGGTAAATCGTATTAAAATTGATTTGTGGACATTAAACTAAGTTACCAAATTCTTTTTAATCGTAGCATTATGCTTGCTTTATTGTAAGCCTATTATTTGATGAATAAATATTTTTTACGATTTCAAGTTTCATAAATATACATATGTTCGTACTTATATCATTTGAAATTTTGTCCCTCATTTTCGATTCATATTTATGGTCAGCCTATATATAGCATAACTATACTCCGATTGTAATGAGAAAAGGTCTAGACCAATGTATATAGAAAAAGTATATTCCGACTGTAATGCACAAATGTCCAATCGACCTAAAGCTGGTCCGAATGTAATGCAGATAGGGACAATTGACTTCGACCTAGGACATGCAATGTTAATTGTAAATAGAATTTTACATGGGATTGGACCAAATTTCGAACCAGTTACAATCACTTACAGTCTAGTTTAAGAAGTATACTAAGTCTACTCCGACATCCTACAGGGTCATACCACATGTGTGTCTGAGGCATTACATATGTATCTAGAATTGCAAACTAACATGCTCTTAAAAGTAATTTTTTTTGGAAATTAGCCATTAGTGTAAATATGTAAGTTTAACGCCTATAAAAAATAGAACACTTTTTCAAAAATCTCATATATTTCATTATCTTCATGTTAGAGTTTAACATCCAAAATATCGATTCAAAGCAGTTAAAAATAGCAAATAATATTCATCAGTGTAGGTGTTTGCATATCAAGTTCGTTTCTTAAGTCTTTTTATACCTAAAATAAATTTTTTGTACGCTACAATCGTTTCTTAAAACTTTTTGCTTTAATTTACATTTTACCTCAGCTTTAAAAAGCTCTACAAAAGATGAAATGAGGCAGTTCGTTTTTGATGCAAATTGCAATGGCAGACCGTACTTGGCACCGGCGACTGGTTAACTTGTTACCTAAAACTTGTTTGCTAGTATATTAAAAGACAAACCCATACATACTGTCTACATATACATACATATATGTATTTAATAAATCGCTAATTAATTATTTAAAAAAAAAATGTATAATTTATGAAAATCTAGTTCTTCTAGTATGGCTAAATATATTCAAATTAAGAATGTATATATGTATATCATTTGCTTTGCCGAGAATAGCAAGATGATTGAAACTGAAAAGAAAAACAAAAAAAATTATAAAACTCGCATTACGAGCTCCGCAGAAGCAAAAAAAAAAAAAACAAAAAAAAAACTGATATTACTTAGCTTATAAAATGATATAAAATCATTGTGAAATGCGAGATTACACAAGATATCTTGTAGATTCGTAAACGGCATTATTAGCAAAACAGATTAAATTAAAAAAGGGTTAACAAGAACAAATAAATTTAATTTAATTTAACGAGTTTTATTCAGAATTACTCTTCCAATTCGAGCGGTGTTACTTAATTTTTGTTTTTTCCCTATTAATTGGGTGGACCTTCCATTTTATGCTGGTTCTACACCACAGCCGCCACCTATGAAAGCATATGCCTGTCCAAAAATGAGCCCAGTACTGGAATAAAACCTAAGCCATGCAGCTAGCATGCAAAAATATGCAGTGAGCGGGTAAATATGGTACAGTTTTCTACAATATAAGAATACTTAAAAGTTAAATAAGGCACGTTAAGTTACATGCTTTTGCTATTACTTGGGCGTTGATTCTCTTGCACAAGACCTCCAATTTTATGCCAATAATTTTGGTTAAACAAAAAAACAATCACTTTAATGAATTGTATATACTTGGTCGGAATTCTGACTCATTGCATACTAAAATTATCAACACATTTTTGGAACAATTTAATAACATTGGAAACACTTTTGAAATTCTATACCAGTCACGACAATTAGACACTTTAAATGCAGTAGCTAATTTGTTTGTTACTTTCAACACTAAAGTGGCACAAATTGTGCACCAAAACATACACGAGTTAAACTAATTTAATTTCGTATCATAAAGTTTATGCTCATGGAATTAGAATAAACAAACAATACACAAACATGCATTTGTATATACACAGGACAGGAAAAGTGTTTCAAATTTTGTATAATATAATAATAATATAATACAATGGCGCTATTATAACTCTGACGAGTTTTATGGCCGAGCTTCTCTCCCAATTCGAGGTGTGCTCCTTTTTGTTTTTCCTACTAATTGGGTGGACCTACAGTTTTATGCCGGCTCCGAACGGCGAATGCATTTTTTGTGAGAAGCTTTTTCATGGCAGAAATACTCTCGGAGGGTATGCCGCCCACTGCCGAGAGGTGACCGCTGCTCTTAAAAAACCCAATAATTGGATTTTTACTAATTAGAAAAATTTGTTTGGCTCGGACCGTGGTTTGAACCCGAGACCTCTGGCATAGCAGGCGAGCACTCTACCCACTGCACCACAGCGGCCAATTTTGTATAAGTACAATTTAATTTACCAGCCATGGTGCGATTTTCGTGTTGACTTGCCTTTCAAAAAAAAACAAAAAAAAAAAAAAACAAAGCAGAAATTTGAATTGATAGCCAAATTTGCTTTTTGTGTTAGAAATACTAACAACAAACAGCAATAGTCTAATTTTACAGATTTAAAATTGTTATTAACAAACAAAATAAAATGGCGTTGGTTAAAAATTAAGCGTTAGGTACTTTTGTTTGTTTTTGTAGTTGAATTGAATTTCGTATGCAATGCATGCAATCAGAGCGCAGTGCGTGTGAACGATTAATTTCCGTTTGAAATTGGAGCAGTAAATGTGAATGCAACCGAAACGATGGTCATAAAATTGGTGGTTATCTATTTGAGCTTACAACCTTAGACCCTGAATCGATTGTACAATAAATATGTATTTACAAGATTGATAGGAATGTGCAGCAATAGTGAGTTGGACCTTGTAAAAAACTAAGTATATATATTTACGTACATATCGCACCCTAAATCATAAAGTGACACAACTCAAAATTATTCGAAATCGAGTCTCTTTCATAAATCGGTACACAAAATATATCTCTAGCGACTGCCAAAAAATCTTTTCCATCAGTGTCATTTTTAACTGAAAAATAACTATTATACCTGAACTCTTCCCATATCCCCAGCGGCGAAAATGTTGCTTACAGAATCGATTAAGTTATGCACACATGTAAGGCTGTAATGCACACCACCTCATATGCAGATCTGTTATACATTTTCATATACATGGCCGCAAATGTAGAGTGAACACCTACACGTTACATACAAAGTAATCAGGGTAGTAAAGTGTTCATCCAATGAGCATATAACTAACTAGCATACATTGTAAGCTGTGGGTAGGCAGTTCGAATCCTACTTCGCCAACGTTGTAAGGTGGATGTAGGCGGACTGAATACAACTCCGTTTACAGGGTAAGTTGTTGGTAGGCACCTCGAATCTACTTTCGCTTACCTTGTAAGGTAAACGTAGGCGGACTGAAATTTGAAGAAAAACAGAAAAGTGAACAAAATTCATTTTTGTGAACCCTACTTACTTTTTCATCCACATTGTATGTTAGTTGGCATTGTTCATAATGTGTAGTATACATCACTGATGAGAAGTAGTGTGGTAGGCAATGTTCGCCGCTGGGTCATTGCCTGTAAAAAATAAAATGTTGTTTGGCTCTCCTGAAAATTTTTAAATTTTGAGTTGTGTCACTTTATGATTTAGGGTGCGATATGTGTGTGCAACATATTGTGATTCATCGCTTGAATTGCTAGTTCACATTTCACATACCTTTTTCATTTCTTTGAAAATGTAACAAATTCCTCTATACGAATTCAGTCGAAATAAACAACATGGCGCGAAATGTTTGAGAATGGTTTCATATTAAGTATATGTATATTGATATTGATGTTTAAAGGTATGATAAGGAAATATATAATAATTATATGTATATGTAAATGCCTAAGCTAAGTTTAGAAAAAGATAATAAACAAAAAATAGATTTTTAATACGGGAAATGAATTGTCGTGATTATTAATTAGCACCTGTTCAATTAAATAAAATCAACTCTTAAATATTTAGTCAACAAAGAAAGGATTAGCATAAATTAAAACTTTATATTTTTCATTGAATCGGAAAAGACTAAAAGCCTATATTGATAAGCTAAACATAAAGTGAAGCTAATGTAAACTAAGTTAAATCTCTAACAAGTTCAAACGAGGCGCTAAATAGTTTTGACTTAATTTAAAATTAGTACTGATTTGCTATGAGTTCAGCAATATATTAAAATAAGAATGCCCGATGTATTGAACTGCCATTTGTCTTATAGATAAAATACATGTTTTGTAATCAAAAAATATTTTTCTATTTCTGAACAAGAATAGTTACATACACACTACATATAGTTTATATAAACTAGTGCAAACAAGTTGTCATCCATCTCTGTATATTCATTAACCTTTAAGTATGTATGTAAATAATCGAGTTTTGTCACGTGTTATTAAGTATGTAAATACTTTTAATTTATGTTAATCAACAATAAATACAAAAATTAATTAGTTCAAGTGATTTACGTATACATAATATGTGTTATGTATGTACATATGTATGTATATCAAGCAGGCCCGCAGAGAGCCGAGCCGGGCCCCTGGGACAGTTCGCGTTTACGGGCCCCCCTAAAAAATAAACTCAATTTAGTAAAAAAAATAACATACAAAAATCAAATCAAAGTCGATTTTCCTCAATTTCAACTCACTTTTCTAAGATTTGCCCATGTATAAACAAGGTAAATATTTGATTGGATGCTTATAATTTTAGTTTGGAGATTTGGTTAAGTTAAACACTTCAATTTTAAACAAAAATTTTTGCAGCAACAAAATACCTATGTATGTATTTATCTCTGAAATCCTAGTTCGAGTAGGTACTGCCAATACTGCTTTGCCTTTCCGGGCCCCCAAAAACCTTCCGGGCCCCAGGGCAATTGCCCTGGCTGCCCCCCCCCCCCCCCTCTCCGCGGCCCTGATATCAAGTACTCGAAGACAAACAAATTAAAACAACTTACCATTAGCGCTAACAAGTTGTAAAACTCGTTCGAGCAAAAATGGACTAACTTCAGTCTAAGCATTAATTTAGTTGTGGATAATAGTAGCAGTAGTTAAGTAAGTAACAAATCTAGTTATTTATTTTGTGCAAATAAAAATGCTTGTCTTTCTATGCAAAACTATAGCTACTCGGCCAACAACAATTAGTAGATATGTATGTAAGTAATTAAGCATTCCTAAAATTCTTGAAAATGCATATTTAAAGTAAAACAAGTCATTTGACTACAATTATATGTAAATATATGATAGAAAGGAAATGTTATCTGTATACTAGATATGGCGAGAATGCTGTAATGAATTTATTAATTTAGTGCGATTTGTATATTTTTGTGATTTTTTGCAGAAATAGAACTTAACATATTAATATACGCATGCAAAATGTGAAATGCTGCTTGTTAAAATTGAGGGATAATAAAAACTGAGAGAAACAAATTTTGGTTTCATAGAATTAGTCAATTTTGTTAGATTTGAAATTAAATAATGCAATGCATATAGTAAATGCAAAATTTAATTTGTTAATTTTGAAATATGTTCAATGCCTCTTTAATCATGTGTAGACATTCAATTGAAATTTCACCACTTTCCATACTTTTAGTGCCAAAAATCAGCATTACCATTTTGCCAGCTTATTTGCCAACTTTGTTTTCTATCACTGACCTAATTCTATAACAAAACAGCAACAATAAATTAGAATTTGCAATCGCTCAACACATAAAATCTAGTTTGGCACGTGACTGCTGAAGACAACTGTTGATAATTTCTACATGGCCAATCGGTGCGACTTCCCAAGCTCAGTGTTCCGAATACATATGCATGGGTTTTTCGTGTTATTGTTGTTGTTGATACTCGCCTCAACACTTATGCGCATCACGCAACTCTAATCAATAAATGCGCGCGTATTACGCAGCCAAACTGACGGGAAAAAATGAAGAAAAAAAATAAAAGGAAAAAAAAACGCAAAGAAAAAAAAAACAAACATAGCAGACATTGCCCGGAACGATGATGATACGCATTGACTTTGCCACTATTTTATTTGCTGCTTTTTATATTTGTGTATGCATGTGTACAAATGTGTGTGCTACAGTGAAAAAGTTGTGCGTGGAATTTATATGTAGGCGGGTGATTTGTATGCAGCAAGGTGACAGTGTTGCGCATGCGCATTGTGACATTGATATTTTTTTTTTTATTCATCAAGCGCATAAAATTTATATAGTTTGAACATTAAAAATAGATTAAATTTAGTTTTGTATTTATTTGGTTTTCGTTTAGTAAACCAAGCCAATTTTTGTGTGGTTTTGGTTAGCTTTTTTTTCTTAGAAATTTTTTATATACAAACTCGAAGCTCTAATACAAATCTATGCTATCATAAAGCGCAAGTAGCTGTCTGTAAAATTTCATTAAAATTGGTACATACTCAAATTTCGCTCAAACAAACCAAGAAATACAATAGACTTAAGACACGAACCTTGCGGCATTTAAATAATTTCTTTCGCAGTCGTTAACAAAGCAAAGTATTTACAGCTAAATATTTAATAAGACAAAATTAAGTCTAATAGCCTCTATTTAAGCTTTTCTCTTTAAAAATAAAATGAACACTCATTTTTAAAGTGATTCAACATCTATTTAAGCGCGAATGATCAAACGTGCGCGCACAGCTTAAAACACGTGCGTTGCAGAAAACTATTAATATACAAATTTAATAATAGCTAGCAAATATTCTTCAGCAACATATGTATGAAAATCGAAATATACGCCAAATTGTGCGTCAATAGCTATAATTATGATCATATGCTAATTTGTCAGCAGTAGTTCTTTTGACTGTTGCAATTAGTCATGGCTTATTAAATAATTGAAAATGAAACAAATCATTAAAGTCTTCAGAAAAAAATATTAAAAAACTTGCAAACAAAACGTGCATGCGGGGAAAAACTTGGAATTTCGCGAAAGTGATAATATAAGGAACAAAAAATACATACATCGTAGAAAAATACACAAATGAATAAAATAAGAATGCGACATGCCAAAAAAAAATTAAAACCAACAAAAACCGCTTATACCCAGTTCCATACAATTAAACATCAAAATTAGTGTTAGTTCTAAAACTTTGTGCGAACAACCCGTATACGAGCGCAAATCAAGGCAAAAAAAAAAAAATATATATATATATATATATATACGCTGCTTAGGCAGTTAGGTGGCTTTTGGCGCGTTGAAAGCTTCAATTTGCTACCCTGACGCGCTTTCTCAACATTCTTTTTTGGTCGTCGTTGTTGTCATCGTCAACGTACTTTTTTCGGCTTTGGATTTCATAGCTGTATGTTGTTGTTGTAGTAAATATTTTTTGGCATGATGACCACATCATCATCACATTATACTATATATTTAATTAACCAGATAGCCTTAGTTGAGCACAATTTTATTTATTTAAACTTGTTTATTTAGCATTTTACCTTTTTTATACTTTATTTTTTTTTTTTTTGAATATTATTTGTGGCTGTTGAACTGGTTTTATATACAATTTGAATTTATTTAAAATTTTTGTAGCAATTTTTCATGCTTTAGAAAATTGTTCGTTTTAAATTTTAAGCCTAAGTGAACATGCTAATTTTATTTTGTTTTAATTTTATAAGTTGAGTTCCATAGTAAATCGGCAGGTTTATTGATTTAAAAAAAAAAAGAAATGCTGCTTACAGTTTAAGGAGAATGAGCCTAGATGCTGGCGGCGAGGGAAAAGAGAGAATATTATTCGGCTCAAGAAGATCGATAGGCATTTACTATTCCCGAGGAAAGAAGTATTGAACAATTAAACGTACTTCGCTTTCAGCTAATACCATGTCTCCACATAACGTGTTTCGCTCTTTTTTTCTGCATTTTCTCTCTCAATCTTGTTTCGACACGGAAACCAGTGCCGAAACTCGCCAATTTCCATACAAATTTCTGAGAGCGAGTGAAGATTGAAACACTGTTTCATTCTGAATCATCTTGCCAACCTCGATGATATCGATGTCTTCTCTAATTTTGTATCGAAAATCTATCGAAATCTCACACAAACCAAAACGAAGACGCAAAACTAAGCAAACATACAAACATTTAAGAAAAACAAGAAAGAGAAATATCAAACTGAATCACGATTAGCTACGTGGAGACGGGTTATTGAGCGAGATGTTTTGCTACATGTTTCTCTGGTGAATCAAGTTATGTGGAGACGGGCTTTAAGATAACCTAGTAGCCTGCGAAGTTTAGAACAGAAAATGGAAATGTTAATGTTCGAGCTTTATTGTTCTATGGGCCTTCTTCTTCTTCTTCTTAATTGACAATTAACCGCCTAGAAGATTCTGGTCGAGTCTGATAAAGCGTGCCAGTGCTTTCAGTTTCGTGCTGCGCGGCGCTAATTGGAAATACCAAGGGAGTCAGTCTTCGCCTGATCCTCCCAACGCAGTGGAGGTCTCCCTTTTCTTCTGCCTTTAGCGGGTTTCGATAGAAATACTTTCTGAGCCGGAGCACCTTCATTCATTCTCCCAACATGACCTGCCCAATACAGCCGCCGGATTTTTATTCGCTGAACAATGTCGTTGTCTGCGCGTGAAAGCTTGTACAGCTAATTATTAAATCTACGTCGATAGTCGCCATTGCTAACGCGCAAAGGTCTATAGATCTTCCGAAGAACTTTGCTCTCAAATACTCCAAGTGCCATCTAATCTGATCTGATTTTGACATCGTTCATTCTTCTGCGCCTTAAATGAAGACTGGAACGATGAGCATCCTGTAGAGCATGATTTTTGTTCGTCGAGAGAGGACTTCACTTTAGTCCAAAGTAGCACTTACTGGAAAGAGGGATTCGTCCTTGGATTTCCGTGCTGACATTATTTTTAGTGTTAATGCTGGTTCCCAAATAGACAAATTCCAGTAGTACTTAGAGTAAGAATAAGCATCGTCGATAGAGATTCCATACAAAAAATGCAATTGTAGATCTTTTTATAGATCTTGCTCTTCTTAACTTATTCAGCACAAAGCATCTAAGCATCTTTAGCCAGCGGCTATTTCATTAAAAAGAAAAACCTTGTCTTCTACTAAGCCTAATTAATAAAAAAAAAAAGAAATAAAATCAATCAGATTTTTTAGCACAATCACTTGCATGTTTCAAGGCAAACGTTAGATTATTTATAGTTTTAGTTTTTTTTCGTTTTTAACATGCATTTTATGTATGCATACGTTAAGCTTTTCGAATTAATGCATGAACTTCAGTACAATGTAATAATACTTTGCTGCAGATGTCTAACAATAAATAACAGCAATAAAATTGGCAAGCATTGAAGTTCGATGCAGCGGCGCCGATTTGCTGCAATTCCAAGAAATTAAAGTATTACACAGCCCAATTTTATTTATAGTGCATGTTTGTATGTATTTGTATACACATATGCAGCTACATGCATAGATATATGCATAAAAATGACGTCAGTATGCTGAAATGCACAATAGCGATGGTAAAATGATAGAAAAGAAAACAAAAATCATCATAAAAAAATAAGTTCAAGTTCGATAACAACAATTTAAACGGATTTAAATACACAGATATTGCTGCTTCAATGGCATGGGTAAATCTAAGTATGTATTACAAGTACACGCGTTGGCATTTGCTCAACGGCATGTCACATAAAGTGCTAACATTCAATAAATCAGCTGGGAATGCAGATATGTATGTATGTATGTTCATATACGAATTTAACAGCAAATCGCACAGCTTGACGACATGTTTGTTTGTATGATGCTCCTGCATATGCATATACATATATATATCCATATATTTCTATCGTTTTAAAGGTATTAATTAGCTATGTATGCGAAACGGTGTTTTATTGGGCGAGGTACTTTTTTTAAATAGTATTTTGCAAAAATAAAATATTTAAATTTAAACTAAAACATTTGCGCCTAAAATAATGCCTTCAGAATTATTTTATTCTATCAATTCAAATCTCAAATGCAGATGTCGCTCCATCTTAACAGTCGTGTATATTTTAAAACACTTTTATAAGCTTCAGCTGTATGTTTGTATGTAAACATTATATTATTTTAGGCGAACACGTGTGTATTCATGCCTACGCTAAATGGGGGCTTCTCAGTATAGAATATGCTGTACGTAGTACATACAATATATGTATGTATATGTATGTATACATTTGATCACATAACGATTGTACGTAAGACCATAAAATAATTGAGATAGATATGGACTTACATATATATATCAAAACGATCAGGATGAAAAAAATGATTGAACCATGTCCGTCCGTCCGGCCGTACACACTCTAACTTGCGCAAAAATACAAAAATTTAAATGAAATCGGGTACACAGATTCTAATGGGAACAGAGAAAGTTGGGGTTGAAAATAAGGCATATGGATGTATTTCGAAAAACACGTAAAACATGATAATTTCGTCACTAATAAAGCCCGAGTGATGAAATGACGTTATGCCGTTATGAGGAAACATGCTGAAATTTTGAAAAATGGGCCAAGAGGGGCAAATTTTCAAAGATTTATAAGTAAAAACTCAGAAACTGTAGCAGAGGAATCGATTAAGCTTGGACCACTGATTTGCTTGCTAAGGCAAACGTGTGGAAAAAAATTACCCAAGTCGGCAGGGACCACATATGTACATATATATAAAAATATATGTAAAATATATAAACAAATTTAATACACATAACTACTTATATATATATGTATGTAGGTATAATAAAAAAATAAACATAGTAAAAATAATAACACAGCAACATTTATGGATGTATAACAAAGGGGTGCAGTGAAATAACGCCCGTGGAATTAACGCCCGCGGGCGTTGTTTTTCCTTTTCCTTTCCTTTTCCTTTTTTTTCCTTTCTTGAAAAAGAAATAGCGCCTGCGAATAAAACGAAATTAAACCCGTGGGTTTTATTTCCATTCAGAAAGGGAAAGAACGCCCGCGCGCCCTATTCGGCGATGTGGCCTTTATTTCTCTTTCGAAAGGGCAATTAACCCCGCAGACGGGGTTTTCTTTAAATATGGTGTATTAGTGGGAAAAGCGCCACAGGCGAAAAATTGGAATAAAAAATCGCGCGATTTTTAATTCCTTTTTTTTTTTTTTTTTTTTTTTTAAATATTTTGTATTATTATTGGAAAAAGCGCCGCAGGCGAAAAATTGGAATAAAAAATCGCGCGATTTTTAATTACAATTTTTCGTTTTTTTTTTTTAAATATGGTGTATTATTATTGGAAAAAGCGCCGCAGGCGAAAAATTGGGATAAAAAATCGCGCGATTTTTAATTGCAATTTTTCGTTTTTTTTTAAATATGGTGTATTATTATTGGAAAAAGCGCCGCAGGCGAAAAATTGGAATAAAAAATCGCGCGATTTTTAATTCCAATTTTTAGTTTTTTTTTTTTAAATATGGTGTATTATTATTGGAAAAAGCGCCCCTTCTAAATATTCAAATACTCAATCAAAATAAACAAAGCTTCAGTAAATTTCTATAATCATTTATTAGTAACAATTTTCAAGGTCTCTAAGTAAGTAAATATTTAAATACACAATCAAAATAAACAAAACTTCATTACATACATATTGGCACTTTCAGACCACAATCTAAACAAATACTCATATAGAGTTTTCAACAATTTGACGACAAACCGGGCACAAAATATTTCTATTGCCATTTACGATTGCAACCTTACTGTGCTCTCCAAAGCAATCCGCACACAATTTAAAGTGATTGCATGGGCTTAAGAGAACATCGCGTGGCTTGGTAAAACAAATAACACACAACAACATGCTTTGACTCTCGCAAAAATTGTCCGCCGTTTCTTCATAGTCAGAACAATCCATTTTGGATACATCAATGTATTCGGTGTCACATGTCTTGCGGCGCTTTTTTCCCTAATACACCATATTTAAAAAAGCCTGTCTGCGGGCTTAATTGCCCTTCCGAAAGAGAAATAAATCCCGTGGATCAAACGTAATAACGCCCGCTGGAATTATTTCTTTTCCAAGAAAGGAAAAAACGCCCACGGGTGTTATTTCCTTTTTTGGAAATAACGCCCGCGGGCGTTAATTCCACGGGCGTTATTTCACTGCACCTAACAAAGGTAATAGACTGGGTTTGGTGTTGTGGCGCCGATATGTTATATTTAGTGTACTAGAGGTTACCCGCGGGCTTCACACCACGTGCTTTTAAAAATATTAGCATATTGAGTTAGTCCAAAAAAGTTACATAGAAAAATATCATTCTTGACGTCAAAGATAGTTTTCTTATTTTTTTTTGTCCGTTGAGTACGTAATTATCTCATATGCCCACCACCAATTTTCAGTATCCTACTATAAATATTTCAAGAGATTTTCGCTGTAAAAATTACAGTCTGTATGGGAGGTGCCCATCCCTACTTTACCAAGACCTAGCGTTTTTACCCGTTTAATACATAGTTATCTCACATGCCCTTACACCAGTTTTCAGAACCCTACTACAAATATTTCCAGAGATATTCGCTGTGAAAATTTCAGGTTGTATGCGAGGTGCCCATCCCTGCTTTACTAGGACCTAGTGTTTTTCCCGTTTAATATATAGTTATCTCACATGCCCTCACACCAGTTTTCAGTACCCTACTACAAATATTTCCAGAGATATTCGCTGTGAAAGTTTCAGTTTGTATGGGAGGAGCCCATCCCTGCTTTACCAAGACCTAGCGTTTTTACCCGTTTAATACATAGTTATCTCACATGCCCTCACACCAGTTTTCAGTACCCTACTACAAATATTTCCAGAGATATTCGATGTGAAAATTTCAGTTTGTATGGGAGGTGCCCATCCCTGCTTTACCAATACCCAGCAGTTTTACCCGTTTAATACATAGTTATCTCACATGCCCTCACACCAATTTTCAGTACCCTACTACAAATATATCCAGAGATATTCGCTGTGAAAGTTTCAGTTTGTATGGGAGGTGCCCATTCCTGCTTTACCAAGACCTAGCGTTTTTACCCGTTTAATACATAGTTATCTCACATGCCCTCACACCAGTTTTCAGTACCCTACTACAAATATTTCCAGAGATATTCGCTGTGAAAGTTTCAGTTTGTATGGGAGGTGCCCATCCCTGCTTTACCAAGACCTAGCGTTTTTACCAGTTTAATACATAGTTATCTCACATGCCCTCACACCAGTTTTCAGTACCCTACTACAAATATTTCCAGAGACATTCGATGTGAAAATTTCAGTTTGTATGGGAGGTGCCCATCCCTGCTTTACCAATACCCAGCAGTTTTACCCGTTTAATAGATAGTTATCTCACATGCCCTCACACCAGTTTTCAGTACCCTACTACAAATATATCCAGAGATATTCGCTGTGAAAGTTTCAGTTTGTATGGGAGGTGCCCATCCCTGCTTTACCAAGACCTAGCGTTTTTACCCGTTTAATACATAGTTATCTCACATGCCCTCACACCAGTTTTCAGTACCCTACTACAAATATTTCCAGAGATATTCGATGTGAAAATTTCAGTTTGTATGGAAGGTGCCCATCCCTGGTTTACCAATACCCAGCAGTTTTACCCGTTTAATACATAGTTATCTCACATGCCCTCACACCAGTTTTCAGTACCCTACTACAAATATATCCAGAGATATTCGCTGTGAAAGTTTCAGTTTGTATGGGAGGTGCCCATCCCTGCTTTACCAAGACCTAGCGTTTTTACCCGTTTAATACATAGTTATCTCACATGCCCTCACACCAGTTTTCAGTACCCTACTACAAATATTTCCAGAGATATTCGCTGTGAAAGTTACAGTTTGTATGGGAGGAGCCCATCCCTGCTTTACCAAGACCTAGCGTTTTTACCCGTTTAATACATAGTTATCTCACATGCCCTCACACCAGTTTTCAGTACCCTACTACAAATATATCCAGAGATATTCGCTGTGAAAGTTTCAGTTTGTATGGGAGGTGCCCATCCCTGCTTTACTAGGACCTAGTGTTTTTCCCGTTTAATATATAGTTATCTCACATGCCCTCACACCAGTTTTCAGTACCCTACTACAAATATTTCCAGAGATATTCGCTGTGAAAATTTCAGGTTGTATGCGAGGTGCCCATCCCTGCTTTACTAGGACCTAGTGTTTTTCCCGTTTAATATATAGTTATCTCACATGCCCTCACACCAGTTTTCAGTACCCTACTACAAATATTTCCAGAGATATTCGCTGTGAAAGTTTCAGTTTGTATGGGAGGAGCCCATCCCTGCTTTACCAAGACCTAGCGTTTTTACCCGTTTAATACATAGTTATCTCACATGCCCTCACACCAGTTTTCAGTACCCTACTACAAATATTTCCAGAGATATTCGATGTGAAAATTTCAGTTTGTATGGGAGGTGCCCATCCCTGCTTTACCAATACCCAGCAGTTTTACCCGTTTAATACATAGTTATCTCACATGCCCTCACACCAGTTTTCAGTACCCTACTACAAATATATCCAGAGATATTCGCTGTGAAAGTTTCAGTTTGTATGGGAGGTGCCCATCCCTGCTTTACCAAGACCTAGCGTTTTTACCCGTTTAATACATAGTTATCTCACATGCCCTCACACCAGTTTTCAGTACCCTACTACAAATATTTCCAGAGATATTCGATGTGAAAATTTCAGTTTATATGGGAGGAGAGTGCCCATCCCTGCTTTACCAAGACCTAAATTGTTTATCCGTTGAGTATATATTTTTGTATTATTCCTTCACAAAACTTTTCATTATTCTAGTACAAATATTTCAAGAGATATTACGAAAAAAGGAAAATTTTGTATGGGAGGTGCCCATCCCTGACTTTTAATCAGATTAAAAATATGCCTATAGCAATTACCGGGTGAAAATACCTAGGTGTGTAAAGTTTCGTGAGGATCTGTTCAGCGGTTTTCTCGCCAATTGAGTTTAAACACACTTTCCATTTCACATTTATAATATAAGATTGCAAATACTAAAAAGAACTCACAACGTGCAATGAATTCTTCTGGAATTTACACTGAGATGCAAGGCAACGTTCTAAAAAGCTTTTTCGATGTGAAAGCTTACAAAGGGTGACTGAATATATAAAAGTCAGGCTTGAAAATGAAAGTGCTTTTTCTGTGCAAGAAAAAGATTTCCGTATACTTGGCCTAATGTGACAGCAAAGTTAAACAGTCGCACGGCGAACTGTCTTTGCCAAATTTGGAACATGGTGAATTGAGTTTTATTTTAGTGCTTTTCATTTTAAACAAAAATTAGGTCTCATAGAAAATGCCTTATTCGAATGGACTAACACTCTATTTTTTTATGCCGCATTCGCATGAGAGTGAACTAGAAAAATAATACTCCAAAGTAAAAGCAACCATCGCAAATATTATCTGAAAATGCAAAGCAATAATATACATATGTACACACACACACCTTAATACTTCAATTCGGTATCTACTAACTAATTTTATTGTTTTGATGGTGTTATGCTTTTGCGGTTACAAATAGCTCATTATAAGTGTACATAAGTATGTACATATCGCACGTTTTATGCAATAGGGATTTAACTCAAAAAAAAAATTTGTTTGGGAAAACGCAAATAAACTTTTATAATTTCAAATAGTTTCCTTCTACGGCTAACTACAAAATCACTTTTATTTCCGCCATTTTTCTCCTTTTGAGTATTTTATAAGGCTAGACTCAAAGGCACGACCCAGTTATTGAACAATATGGCAAAATCCCAGAAATCGAAAATTTCGAGTTAAATCCCTATTGCATAAAACGGGCGGTGTTACATAGTTATGTGGTACAACCTGCCATTTACCTACACTATATAAAAATGTCAATGGTTTGAAAATATGTACATAGAAAGTGTTAATTTTGTTTACCAACCAGCTAAAACACACACAAACACGTACATGTATGTATATAAGAGGTTGATATGAGTAAAAACAATCAACAATTTGTACATATTTACATATGTACATACATATTTATGTTTAGTTTTTGTGAAATATAATTTTTATGTGAAATTTTTGGCGAAATCACAATAAAAGCAACAACAAAGAAAAACACAGAAAAGCTTTGTAACATGTAGAGCAACGTATTAGAGATCGCCGTAAACAAAGCAGCCGAAAGTTGAGTTGAAAAAAATTAGCTTTAAACAGCGGATAGTTATAAACGAAGTAACAAAAATTTTATTACAGCGAAGCGGAACGATATAATAATAATACAATGGCGCTATTATAACTCTGACGAGTTTTATGGCCGAGCTTCTCTCCCAATTCGAGGTGTGCTCCTTTTTGTTTTTCCTACTAATTGGGTGGACCTACAGTTTTATGCCGGCTCCGAACGACGAATGCATTTTTTGTGAGAAGCTTTTTCATGGCAGAAATTCACTCGGAGGGTATGCCGCCCACTGCCGAGAGGTGACCGCTGCTCTTAAAAAACCCAATAATTGGATTTTTTACTAATTAGAAAAATTGTTTTGGTGTTTGGCTCGGACCGTGGTTTGAACCCGAGACCTCTGGCATAGCAGGCGAGCACTCTACCCACTGCACCACAGCGGCCAAGCGGAACGAAGTTAAGATAAATATAAATATCTAGCTGCATATACACATACAGCAGGTTACAATTTAAATAAATTATAATTAATTCAAATAAAACTTTCGTAAATTAAATATTTACATACATATTTATTATATGAGCTTAAGGTTATTAGTGGATCATCATAGTTTTATAAGTTTGGTTTGTATTTTTTATAACTTTATCTTTGTTTACTAGTTTTGTTTTTAAAATATTTTTTGCGCTTTGAATGCAGTGCTTAAACGGCACACCCAAGAACTATTTAGCGCAGTTCATTGAGGTCGAACGCAGGCGATTAGTCAAGTAGAGTTTAACTATGTGACCTTTAATGCACCTTACTTTGGTTTAAAGAAAATTAATAGCAATTCATTTAAAATAAATAAAAAGTTAAATGCTTTACTAATATTTGTATGTTTTTGTTATTTATAAAATTAACATAAGTAGGGCGTTTAACTAATAAGGCTAAAGAAATATACATACATACAAAAATATGATTTATATCATAAGCGTGGTATGTCATATTATTTTGTTTTGTTTCGTTTCGTTCTGTCTTGTTTTCCCATTTATGTAGAGGGAGTGTTTCTAAAATAAACAAATATGTGCATACCACCGTCTAAACTTCATAACCGCCTAAGTGAGACTTTTATAACCGCCTAATTGACATTTGTGCCAAAAATAAAAATTGATTTCATGACGCCCAACTATCGACTTCAGAGCTAAGAAGGGTATTAGAGGCAAACATAGAGCTTCCCCAGCTTCCCAAAGACCACAAATTTATGGCATGGGTCGATAGCGCCGGGCGCCAAGCGTTAAACTTATGAAAAGTTTCACTTAGGCGGTTATGAAGTTTAAACGACGATATGAAAGATTTAAGCTGTGATGTCGCTACATCAAAAAATCGCCAATGTAATGGCAGAAATATATAAAAATGAAATGATAACAAAAAAAAAAAACTATATAAATAAATAAAAGTAAAAACAAAATGAATATTAAATAGTGAGAGTGTTAATTAGCACTTATTAAATTTTCTTTGGCAGCACAGCCGCTGTGCTAATGAAAAATATCAATTTGAACAATATATTAATACAGTCAATTGTTTGTGTCAATATTTTTGTTTCGCAATAAGAAAACTAAATAGGTATTTTAAAAGCTCTTCTTACAAAAAAAAAACGTTTTATCTTTCAAATATAATTATTACCTTTGTTGTATTTACTAACGCATAATAATGACAATTAAAAAAAAATAAAGAAATATACATATATGTCCTAAATTTTACGATATGTATATAAATAAAAGCTTCCGTTGACAATTAAATTAAGCTTAGGTTTTCTTTTGATTCTCGGGCATTGAATAAAACAAGTCTGATTAAGAGCAAAGCATTGATAAAGCATTTTTTTATTTATCAAAAACAATGGGTGATTTATTTCGCTTATCCTTTGCATCATTAAATGTAAGAAGTGCAATTAAAATTTATTATTTCTAATGAAATGAGTAACAATTTGTATAGCTTTCATGAGCACGAAATGGTATTATAACTTTGTGCCAAAAAATTTTTGTCGAAAGTACCAGAGGGAAGCGTGGAGGACCCACCAAAATACTAAATACCGATATGATCAGAATCACGAGGTGTGTCGATTAAGCCATGTCCGTCTGTCCATCTGATCATCTATCCATCTGTATGTGTGAACGCAAACAAGTCGCTCAGTTTTTGAGATATCTGACTAAAATTCGGTATATGGCAGATTTTTATGTGCAATCGATTATTTGTAAGCATCGGCCGAATCGGACCACTTATACATATGTATGTATATGAGCTGCCATACAACCGATTGTTCAGATATGGATATTTGGGGGTATGACTTCTCGATTTAAACAGCTAAGGGCATGAAACTTTGAAGTATATGTTCCCATATGGACTTAAAAGATGTTAGTGTGAATTCTCAAAATCAAAATACTCGTATGTGGAAATTAAACAAAATTGAGACCATTCATGAAAAGTATAAGGTCTTCGGTAGGGAAAACGACAGCCGCGCTCTTACTTTAAACTTTATTTTTCTTAAATTTGAACTAACTTTTTATAACCTTTTTGTGCGAAATGGCGATGTTTTTCAGACTTTTGTATTGTTATTTTTGTCAGAGAAAATACTAAATACTACACAGAAATTTGCAGCAGCGCAAGCGGAATGACATCCGGATCGTTTTTAATGCATAGACCGGCCTAACAAGTGAATTATACGGAATTCACAGAATTTAGAGTGCTGCAGATAATGTTAATAAAAAGACAGATTTCCGTAGCCACGGAAGGCGCGAGTCTTAAATATCCCGTACTGGTTTGAAAAGCCTATAAAAGTCCTCCAAAAAAATATGCGCTTCACTTATTAAAATTTTCAGACATTTTCTTTATCCGCCATTAAAATTACAACATAAATTAAGAATTCTTTCTTCTGTCTTGCCATGAATTAACTTCTTGTAAGCTCTTAAATATCGCGACCTAACCGCAGCGTCGCATTTTTTTATTTTGTTCAAAAACAAAAGAAAAGCATGAAAATTGTACCGTTATTCAGTTAATATGCCAATAATAATATTTGTATGCGCAGTCGAAGAGAATGTTTTTTTGTTACTCATTAGTAGGGCAACAGAAGATATGCAAATGCATATTTTTCTGTTGCAGTCCCATTTACGTATGATAAATATATATCGGCGTTTTAGTTCAAGACGAAGAGAATAAGCCTAACTTGTTAGGGCATATTTTCGCATATTTAGGTCAAAAGGCTTATTTTTGTATATCTTGACTTATTTGCATATTTTTGGCATATTTTGCTACAAATTCATATTTTAGCATAGTATTTCGTCGTATTTTTCCATCTCGCTCGTAAAATTGTTTTTATTTAAATTTTGTACTCTGGCAATTTTTTTTTTGTATATGCGCATACTATTTGCCGTTCCTCTTTGTCTAACAAGTTCAAGGCGAATTTAATATTTTCGCAATGTTTCATTCAAATGTGCTACACGCAGGGACTGTAACGGTTATGAGTTATATCCAAAAAGTTGCTTTTTAATCATTATTTGCTGAGTTTTATTTTTCGATCAGAAAATAAAAGTTATTTTTTGAGTTTTATTTTGCGATCAGAAAATAAAAGTTATTTTTTGAGTTTTATTTTTCGATCAGAAAATAAAAGTTATTTTTTGAGTTTTATTTTTCGATCAGAAAATAAAAGTTATTTTCTGAGTTTTATTTTTTTGCTCAGAGAATAAAATTTTTCAGTTTAATTTTGGCTGCAATTGTAGACTTTGCCATATGAACAGGTAAAGTAGATAAATAAATTTTTAATTTTTTTTATATATAAACTTTACGTGTTAATGTGGCAAAATCGACAGCTGCAGCTAAAATTAAACTGAAGAAACTTTTATTCTCTGAGCAAAAAGATAAAACTCAGAAAATAACTTTTATTTTCTGATCGAAAAATAAAACTCAAAAAATAACATTTATTTTCTGATGAAAAAATAAAACTCAAGAAATAACTTTTATTTTCTGAGGGAAAAATAAAACTCAAGAAATAACTTTTATTTTCTGAGCAGAAAATAAAACTCAGAAAATAATGATTAAAAATCATTTTTTTCATAAAAATCGAAAAAATAAAAGTTAATGCACCTAGAGGTAGTCTGCGTTACGGTGATTACATCTGTGTACTTCTTTTGCGTTTAGCATTTCTCCTTTAGTATGATTTTTTTAGTCAAAATTTAAAAAATAACGATTATTTGCAATCCCTGGCTACACGAATCAGCTGTGTATCTACATCGGCGATCGGCAGCTGGGCCATTTAGGGCAACTCGTTTCTCATGTATAGATCGTGTGTGCGCGCAAGCTATCGCTGAGCTGGCCGCGAACCAGTTTGCACTTGTACGTTGAAAGGTGCGGATGGTATGCGGATAAATGTTTTTTCAGTGCTCTGCTTTTGCACGCACACTACCACAAATATTTTGCGAGTGGGTTGGTTGCTCTGCCAGCGGTGCCGATCGCTGATCTACATACATATCA
This sequence comes from Urophora cardui, assembly GCA_960531455.1. Taxonomy (NCBI): domain Eukaryota; kingdom Metazoa; phylum Arthropoda; class Insecta; order Diptera; family Tephritidae; genus Urophora; species Urophora cardui. The sequence goes on along the minus strand of OY482670.1, from coordinate 128,126,121 downwards.
TACGTCAGACGGTCAATATATATTGATGAAATCCGTGGATCGTGATTCATATTGATAGTGTAGCATCGAGTATTAATGCCTCGCGATTCTGGATCGCAAAATTTTGAAATCCGTGATCCGGATCGCAATATTGGTAAAAAACGAATTGAAAGTGAATGTGCGAAAAGGACGCAAGTAAAATATCTTGAACCTCAGAGCGAGAAAAATATCGCAATATTCATATTGAACGTGTAGCACTACACGCTACACAGTGACTGAAATTCTTGCTTTTAAATACGCCCCGATATCTTCAGTTTACGTGGAAAGATCTTTCTCTATGTTTAAAAACTTACCGCGACAATCTACATAGTTTTCTATTTGAAAATTTATCGCCAAATTTTGTAATTTACAGCAATAGCAATTTGAATAAATAAGTATGCAATTTGATTATTTTTTAGGGAAATCATTAATTTTCCAAACACCTTCTTTAGAATTTCTCCCAATTATTTTATGTTACAACAGGCATATCTTAAAAGTTTGAAATATCTAAGTGAAACGCCGAAACACGTCAACTTAATTTTTGCCTGTAGAATACAATGACGTATTCAGAATAACCGTAATAAATTTTGATTTCGAGATATTTAGGAAAGAAGTTTAAGATCTCTGATAGTGAATTCTTCGTCGTTTGTAAACTTTACCCAAATTGATTAAATTTTATGATAATGTGTCGGCCGATGGATGGGTTCAACTCAAATAAATCTCAAAATTTAATTTGAGTATCTTCAACTACATTTTTTGAACAAGTGTAAAAAAAATTTAGGGATGACTATCTAAAATTAAAATTGCGGAGGGTCAAACTTCATTTTAGAACTATGCTCCTTTGGATTTTTTTTGTTCAGAATTGACCAGAGAAACAAAGTAGGTTTTATTCCATCAGTACAAATTGACCCGCCCTAATATATATATGTGGATTTTCGTATGTAAAATACTTGTTTTCTTTTGGTAACGAAGATGTGTTTCGCAAATGTGAATTTTTTTTTATTTCTCTTGCATGAGAGTGGAGCGCACAACCTACCATGCCGTATATCTTTTTATTAAGTATATAAAAAAAATTTAAGGGCATATTTTCAGTGCTTAAACTAAGTTTTAAGGGCATATTTTTAGCGCTTAAACCATATTTTTAAGGACATATTTTTAGCGCTAAAAACGAATTTTTTAGGGCATATTTTCTGTTGCCCTACTCATTAGAAAACATTATGAGATTCCTTGTGGAAAAAGATATTAATACGCGCCTGCAAGTTCGTTGCTTAAGTCTTTTGTTCTTTCATTGTGCATAAAAAGCCGCTTGTGGAGGCCGAATTAAAAGTAGCCGTATGATTAAACTTTGTTTTGCTGCTGTTATTTCATTCGTCATATATTTCAGGGACATAAATGCATATATACATGCATATATATATATATATATACATGCGTATGTATATATATATATATATATATATATATGCAAAACACACATGTACATACGCCTGCATAGACATATTTATCGCTTTGTACGCAATGGTTTTAAATTTAGTTCGACACCGTTGCAGTCTTTTGTTTTAACTCAGCCAAAGTTAACGCTAAATGATTTGGGTTTAAGGTTTCGAATAAATTTTTTGTTTTTTAGTAAGCTCACGTTTTTTTTGCTTGCGCTTGCTGCAGCGCACTGTTACCTCATTCCAATGACCTTGCGCTGTTTACGCTACATATGTATATCCCCATATGGACACACCGACATACATACATACATGCAATGCAATCGAATGCGAATATGTAAATAACAAGTTAATGATTACCAAAAGCTTGAATTATTTCCTGGTATTATTGTTATTGTTTTTCGGTTCTTTTTTTGTTTAAAGCAGAACAAAGTAAGTAGTACATGGACACGCAGACCACCACCAACCAATCGAAAGTAGGAAGTCATTGAAAACGGTGCGCTCATTAAAAACGCTTAAGTGGAGGTCAATGTACGATGGATGGTACTGGGGGTAGTGGCGGCAGATGCAGCAAGCAGATAACGGGAGGTGAATGCGCGCAGTGGCATTTAAGAAGGACATAAATGTGGCACAAATATGGAAATTTGTTGGACACAAGGAAGAAAAGGGAACAGCGAGTGTTTTTGCCAGAAAAAAGTGCACTGAAGAGCAATGTCTTGTTAAATAATTAAATCAAATACTAAGAAAAGTAAAAGAAAGAAGTTAAAAGCAATGATTACGAATTTGTAAATTCTTAAATAAAGAACTATATACCTCAAAACGACACCAAACTATGCGTTTATATGCGTTTTTATTTAATTTTTTTTTTATTTGCTGTACGCTACTCATCTCTCACCAATATACTCTCACATATTAATGAACTTATTTATACGCACATTATGACTTCTAATATCATATGTAAGCATGTAGTATATTTGATTATACATATGTAATTATGTAAGCTCTTTCAAGGTTAGCTAATAATGTTGCAAATATAATAAAACTAGCTACCTAATTATAGTAAACATTTACATTAACACATACATATAAAAGCACACAAACTCGAGTATAATAGCGCCCGTCGGATGGCTAGCCAGCGTTTTATATACATGCATATATGTACATAAATATGTAGATAATGTAATGGCTACAATTGCTTGAACGCAGGCTCGCGTTCATGTCTGCTTACCAAATGAAAAAATAAAAATAAATAAATAATAGCTTAAAAAACTAAAAAACACGCTTTAATCTTAAAAATCGTACTAAAAATTGAGAAATAATTTAATTAGAAAAAAATGATGAACGAAAATATAAATATTTAAGGAAAAGCGTGGGGTGCTCAGTATGTCAAAAAATATTTAAAATCGGTGTTTTTTTACTAATAATTTTATTTTGACTTTTTTGAGATTTCATATATCGTACTCTTTAATTTCGCAACTAGGTATATTTTTGTACTAGTTGTACGAATCGAATATTTTCATGTTCAAATATTATTGAGCACCCCACGCTTTTCCTTAAATACTTATATTTTCGTTCATCATTTTGTTTCTAATTAAACTCTTTCTCAATTTTTAGTACGATTTTTAAGATTAAAGCGTGTTTTTTAGTTTTTTAAGCTATTATTTATTTTTGACTTTTTAGTGAAATTTTTCATTAAAGGATGTTTTATGCGGACGCAAGAATAAAAGTAAAAAGAAGTCTGATGGGATGTGGTGTTCTCCGAAATAGATCTACATACATATGTATTTATAACTTCTACCAAAAATCCCAATATGCAGTGAAGTAAACTAGCTTATTATGCAATATTTTCCAAACCCTTTTATTCAAGGTTTTCCAAACTAGTTTGGAAATACAAAATTTCCCAAACGTTTTGTTATATTTCACAATCAGAAAGTGAAGAGAAGTTGAGGTGAAGCATTTGAAAAGAACAAAAAAAAAAAGAAACCTGATTGAATAAATTCGAATTTAGACAATAAAGATCCGAATACGTTTGTAGCGTAATGGTGAGGTATGCTGCCTACGGACCAAGGAGCTAAGGTTCGAGTCCCGAGTGGCGCATTTTTTTTTTATTTTTAGTTTTTATTTTTATTTTTTATTTTTATTTTTTATTTTTATTTTTTATTTTTTTATTTTTAGAGAAATTTTTTTCACCTCACGTTTACAAAACATTGTATAAAAATGTAATTAGGGTTCCTTTTCGTTGATTCAGCACTTACTATTAAATGAATTACAAACAAAAACAGTTCTTGCTTTGCATACATATGTATGTACATGCGATTGTTTTTATTGCAAACACAACAACGACAAAACAGAAAGCTTGTTACACAAAACCAGTTCTTGCTATGCATACGTATGTATGTACATTTTACATGCGGTTGATTTCATTGCAAATACAACAAACCCAAAACAGAAAGCTTCAAGCTTTATTTTTGAGTGAATTTATGCATTGAGTTTATCGCCATCGCTATGAGCGATCGCTGGCTGTTGTGCGTTAGTTCGCTCGCTATTTGAGTGGTTATACGTTTTTCTTTGAACATTTGTTTGTGATTTGAGAAGAATGTATTTTTGAGCGTGCGTGAGTGAGTTTTTCCGTACCCTGCAAGCTTGTTACTTATTGGCTTGTATACGGGAGTGAATTGAAATTCATAGAGGCTATTTTGAAGAAAGGTAACATAAAAGCCGTAATGAGGCATAAAATATAATGTTGAATGTCCTACTATATGATGCCGTTGGGCTGTTGATGTCATGTTGCGAATCCGGAGGAGAATAGAAATAATAGAGAGAACACAAAAAAGTGAATGTTTGAAAGATATAATAATTTAGTTAAATGTTGCAACTTTTAGGATGGGATGAAGTTACATACATACATACATACAGGTGAAGCTAATAAAAGCGTGTTAAAAAAGACATTCGCACAAGCTCATGTTCGCGCGCTCAAACAAGCAGCTAAGTCGGTCAGTTGCTCACTATTACGATTTTATATATTCATTTGTATATTCACATAGATATGTGTGTATTTTCTATCAAAGCTTTTCGCCGGCTACTGCTTGTTGTTGCTCGGGTGGCAGTCAACTTTCGACGGGCGTCTCTTTTGCTCGCAACATCTATGTAAGTAGATATATGCACACATGTGAAATGTCTAACGTCCCTGCAGGGAACTCAATAACTAGTGAGCAAAATTTCCAGTTCCGAACTAGCGAAAAGGTGTAAAAAGGAACTAGCCCCATTGTAGTTAGACTCTCACCAGTTCAGAAGGACTGAATTGAGTCAACATTATAAGACACACTTTGATTTGTATGCAATTTCGAATTGACAAACATTTTTTTCGTTCATCCATTTGGTATCGGGTTTGCATATTTCTGCAATTCTCAGATTGTTAGTGAAGCATATCGTATAAAGAGTACAATTTGCGTCTTCAATTAATGAAATGAAATGTACGCCTAATTATGATTATCCGATCCATCAGGCTTATTTTAATTTTTTTTTTATTTTATTAATTTTAAAAAATTTTGTAAAATTTTATTAAATAAAAAAATAAAAAAATATTATTAAAGAAAAATTAAAAAAAAAAAAATTATCATCCACCTTGACACCGACAGGATGCGAACCCGCGCCCCTCAGATTGAAAGGCACATGCGTTAGCCAGTCGGCCATCGCGCCACTTGCATGAAGTATGTCAAATGCTGCACTTAAGCGGCAGATGTAAAACTGTAGAATTTGTAGGTACTTGTAGCTAGTAGAGCTCCAGATTTTTTTTGAACATTTTCGAGTAGCTCGAACAAATGTTGTTCAAATGCTCGAACAGTCGTTTGTTTGTTTATTACCCGTATGTTTGTACGGGCATTTGAACAATTCGGGCATTTTGAAGTTTGTTTTTTTCTTTTGTTTATTATTTTTTTTCTTCTTCATATGTAGTTGTTTTTATTTTTGTTTTTTCGATATACATTTTTTTGTTTGTAAGCTCGAATGTTTGTACGGGCATTTGAACAACAAACGGGCTTCAAACAAAAACGATCAATACGATTTGTTCGATACCCGGGTATCTAGAGCTCTAGTAGCTAGTTCAGAACTATCGAAATTGTGCCAATAAACGAACTAATGAAAACTGTCGAATTTAGTACTAGTTCGGAACTATCGAAAGTGTAGTGCAGAGAGTGACAATTGACACCGCCTAGGACATCGCCGTGTTAAATTCGCCAGTTGATAACATGCAAAAGAGATTTAGCTCGCACTAGTAGTGCCGAAAAATGCACTAGAAGCGAGATAGTTCGGAACTAGAGATTTTCCCTACAGGGGTATCATCGCGACATTTTGCACACACCATTAAAAACGAGCAAACTTTCTCAGTGAGCATTGGGAAAAATGTTAAGCGTAAACACACAAGTTATTATATAACAGTTAAAAGGAAAAAAGAAATTTACTAAAGAAAATGTTAGCAAACTAGTTTTTAGAGCCTTATTAACCAATAGCCATAATAATTTGGCTCAACATTTATGCAAGTAGGGCAGTGGAGGCGCTTAAGAATGAAACCGTTTCGAGCGCATTTCGATACTTTTTATTTACTTCATATCCATGTAAAGGAGCTAACATATTCAGTTACTTAACTTAGCACGTTCTACATTCGCAATGGTTGCTTGGGGTTGGCTAAGCGCCAGTTGTCAATGTCATATAAGCTTTGGCATACAAACTGCTAAGGCGGGTTGTGTCTGATGTGAGACAGTGTCGGATATTCGCACAGAAAGTGAGTAATCGATGTTCCTCACTGTCCTCTTCTTGGTTGCAGCTCCTGCATCTAGTGCTAAATGGAATTGTCATGCGTTTTTTGGCTTGTTTTCCCGTAATAATGGATCTGATTTTAAAGATTTTCTTACTTGACCTGCTGACTAGTTAGTTCCCTAGTATTTTTTATTGCAGTATTCTGACCAGGTCTGCTTCGTTGTTGAAGACTTCGACCGAAGAGTGGCCAGTTTTTGCGTTTATTGTGAATGCCTCTTTTGATTGCTGACAGCGGGCAATTTATTGTGGCTTTCGCCAATTCGCCTGCCATTCAATACCCATAATGTTCCTGTAGCCGGCAACTCAGTTAAGTGAGATGGTCACGTCTACCGCTATTTTGACGGTCTTGGGGGCTGTTGTAGCAGTTGGGTTGAGTGCCATGATCGCTGCCTAACTGTCTGAGTATCCATATGTGTACCTCTCATAATCTAACTGCACTTCTTACCAGGAATTCGCAAGCCTGTGCTATGACGTACAACTCCGCTTGGAATATTTTGGCTGAGTTCGGGAGAAGACGAAAAGAGAGTGAAATATTTGGTTGCTCGGAGAAAACCCCAGATCTGACAGCTGTGTGTATTTTTAACCTGTCTGTGTAGTTTGAGATTGTTTCCTTCTTAAGCACGCTTTCCTCTCTCCATTCCCGTTTTGAGAAGAGTCTCACTTTGAAGCTACTATCAAGGTCCATTGTAGTTGGGAGGTACGTTGATGACATTTGTACGCCGGGGCGGTTGTAGAGGATACTACCACGTTTAGCAGAAGTTCCTTTCGAATGAAAATAAGCCTGATATACTATCAATATAAAATATATGAACTTTTTAAACTCATGGTCTGTCAATAGCCTAGTGGGATGCAATTAGATTACCAATGGTAACGATGCAGGTTCGATCCTCGGTGAGACCGTCTAAAGAAGTCTGATGAAGAGATGTGGTGATCTCCGAAATGGATCCATAACTTCTACCAAAAATTTTTTTTAAATTTTTCTTAAATAAAAACTGGCCAATAATAATAATAATAATAAAAACTGGCCAATAGCTCATATAAAATTCACAAACCTAATAGTTTTCATGAGTTTTTATGAAAGTAAATGAACAAGTCCGTTTATTGAAAAAAATTGCAATTTTTTATTTTAATATTTATTAACTCTAAAATTGCACACACTCAAACACAACTAGCCAAGTGCTGCCAAGTTATACAGAAACATACCTTTGAATCTTGTACAATGGCAACACTGCGCTAATTACATATTTTCGTAATCAATTACAACTCGACTAAGTATAAGCACTTATAAGCACTTATAATCATTATATTTATGTATTTTGTATAAATGAGCACTAAACTGATAATTTTTTTTAATTTTTCAAATAGTTAAATGTACAAGTGATGTCATTCATACATCAGCGTCAAATAGAGTTGAGAATAGTAAAAGTAATTTAAAAGCTGTTGATATCTCAACATAATATTAAAACTTTTCTTGAAAAAAGAAAAAATAAAAATACTTTTTAAAGCTTTGTTATTGTGAAGAACGATTTAGATTGCTATCGCTCGCAATTGTTTTCTTAGCACCTCTTTGTTTGCAAAATAGTCTTGCTGTCATATAAATTGTATTGTTTTTTAGTTTTTTTCTTGTTTTGCGCTTACCTGTTGGCAATCATTTAAAAATTGCTATTACTATTTCAAAACTATATTCTAAACTGAAGTATATTAAAAAGCCATCAACGCTTCATAAAATATTGTATTATTAACCTCACATAAACACACGCACTTACATGCATGCATGCAAACACACTTACTTTACTCTATTTGCACAGCAAGCCCCTATTTATAGACCAACTGCAAACAAAGCAAAGAACTAAAATCAAATATAAATATGTATTTTTCTTGGTGGCCAAGTCAACTTATCATCGCCATAACTATTAACTAAAACCACTTATATTTGATGCTTTATGTGATTTCACACCTACACTCTCTTTATATGTATGTGTATATGTATGTACCCTGCAGGGAACTCAATAACTAGTGAGCAAAATTTCTAGTTCCGAACTAGCGAAAAGGTGTCAAAGGGGAACTAGATCAATTGTAGTTAGACCCTCACCAGTTCAGAAGGAGTGAATTGAGTGACCATTATAAGACACACTTTGATTTGTATGCAATTTCGAAGTGACAAAAATTCTATGAAACTTTTTCATTCGTTTAATTGCCGTCGGCTTTGTATATTTCTGCAATTCTCAGATGTTTGGTGAAGTATTTTATATAAAGAGTTTTCTATTTGCATCTTGTATGAAATGAAATGTTTCCCTAATTATGCTTTCCCTCAGGCTTATTTTTAATTTTTTTTTTTATTTTATTACTTTTTAAATATTATTGTAAATTTTTATTAAATAAATAAATAAAAAAATATTAGTTAAAAAAAAAAATTAAAAAAAAAATTATCATCCACCTAGACGCCTACAGGATTCGAACCCGCGCACCTCAGATTGGAAGGCACATGCGTTTGCCAGTCGGCCATCGCGCCGCTTGCATGAAGTGTGTCAAAAGCTGCACTTAAGCGGCAGATGTAAAACTGTAGAATTTATAGGTACTTGTAGCTAGTTCAGAACTATCGAAATTGTGCCAATAAACGAACTAGTGTAAACTGTAGAATTTAGTACTAGTTCGGAACTATCGAAAATGTAGTGCAGAGAGGGACAATTGACACCGCCTAGGACATCGCCGTGTTAAATTCGCCAGTTGATAACATGCAAAAGAGATTTAGCACGCACTAGTAGTGTCGAAAAATGCACTAGAAGCGACCTAGTTCGGAACTAGAGATTTTCCCTACAGGGTATGTATGAATGAGATTTCCATTTACTCCAACCTGTGAAATTGTAAAATCCATAAAATTAAAGTGTTTTGTGCTGCCACCGCTGATTTTGTATTATAAATCTTCTGCTATTTTTTGCTGTTCAAATTAAAGTTGAGGCCACTTTTAATCAACTAATTGACATGAGTCAGCGCGAGCAGCAAAAAAAACAACAACACAACCAAACAGCCAAGCGCCGTACAAACTTAAGATGATACATTTCATATTAATTCAAAACAAGAAAAGAAAAAACGAAAGAAAACATGACATTCGCAAAATACATATTTAATCTACGCATGCGTACTATGCATACTAGCTTTTTAGCACAATTTTCATCGCCTGCCAAGTGCCAAGTTAACCCAGCTATCCTTCTAGCAGATAAGGAGTAGTAGGTTATAAAACTCAGAAAGGGCAACAGCAACAGAAACAGGAGCCATCACAGCCACCAGCGATAATATGTAATAGCAGTTGTAAAGCAATAAAAAATAATAGACTCTTCGCCTAGCGGTCATAATGAAAATGAAAATAAAGAAGAAAAAGAAGCCGAAAGAACTGCAATAAAAAGCGAAAGGAAGGTGGAATTGTTGCGTTTGTAATTATGTGCATATGTATGTACGTATGTATATATATATATGTATTTATGTACGGCCATTCGTACATGTTTGAGATGAAAGTGAATTGGCATTTAACCACAGAATGAATGAATGACCTTGCCACAACAAATGGCAAATAGCAAAAAGGCCAGCAAAGCACTTGCTTTGTTTCTTTTTTTTTTGAGGCAAACTTTTTAGTATGTAATGTAAGTTTAGAAAGCTTTGCATCATCGTAAGGTGCTGTTAAAAGGAGTCTTAATTTCAATAGCATTTTCGAATGTGTTAATTGCACGTAGTTCACAGATTTGTGTTTTTATTATTTTTCAAAAGTACTTTTTGGTTGCTTGTTTTTCCGACAGGGTAGGAATATGATGTATTGTGGAATGAATGTATTGGTGACGAAAAAAGGCACTGAAGATGGCGCATATTAGCCGAAACCGGTTTGTCTCCAAACCAAACTCGACAAGGGATGACGGAAGATCGTTCTACAATACATTTTTCAAAAGCTTAATATTTTTTGTATTATTAAAAATTGTTTGGACTGCACATTGGAATGTTTAGAAATTGTCTAGTGGCCTGAATAGTTTAAGACTTAATTTAATATAAGAATTATTTAAATATGTAGATAATTACTTGACATGTTGCATACTTTTAGCTGCTGATGATTGCGTTCGAATGCATAAAAATGCAGTGCGTTGTTTTTGCTCTTTGTTGATTTTTATCTGAAATAAAAATGCAATAAAGTAATTTAGTAAAATTTAAAAAGCGAAACTTATAAAAATCGCAATTTTAAGCAATAGCGTTCTTCAAGACATTCGCATATACGTATGTACATTTTACATACAAAACAGTGGCGGTCCTAACATAAATTGGCTGGGTAAGCCTATCTATGGAGCATAGCCATTAGCCATTTATGTAATTTTCTTTGCTGTATTATCTGAAAGTGTGATTGCGGTTCCGTCATTGACTTTGCTTAAATTCGTTTGGCATATTTGGTAACAAATTCTGTGCCCGCAAATTAAAGTAGCCTAACTCAAAATATGGTGAACGGAGAAAACTCAATTTTTTGTCAAAATTCAAACCATTGGACCAATTCGGATTTTTAAAAGGGGAAATAATGGATTTGTAGTGTTAGAGAAGGAATAGTTGTGAACCAGAAATCTTAAAGGAAGGTTAATTGCAAAAAAATGTCTTTTATAACTTAAGTGCTTTTATTGGATGCAATTTTTACGAAAAGCAGAATTAACTCTAGTTAAGTTCTTTTATTGTGTTGAATTCTTGCCAATAAGGTTTTTATTTCCATTTAACTCGAGTTAATTGTTTTTAAGCGTAGACCTACGTTCGGGTCGAAAACGACCCGAAACGACCATTTATGTGGATATAACTAAGTAGCGGAATTAGAAGTCTTAGAGTTTTTGACCTTTAATTTTTGTTTGAAATGAATGAAATAAAATAAAAATCGTTTCGCTAATCATTGTTGTTTGGGCCTGAAAAAAATAATCCATAATCCTACGCCGCGGATCGTTTTCAACCCGAACTGAATTTCCGTTTTATTTTACCGAATACTGAAAAAGGCATGGTACTAGGGAAATCACCACAAGAAGCTTGGTTTATCCGGAAATGATTAATGAAGACTCCCAAGCGAGATGTTCAAAGCTATAACAGCTGGAACCGCCGAAAAAAGGGGCGCGGTAGCACTACTGTTTGATAGAAAACAGCTGGAAATTGTGATGGAATCGACATATAGAGTCATGTGCAAAATACATACATTAAGGCATGTCTACAGCACACTCCATATGCGTATGACCAGGAACCAAAAACTTGTGATAAATTTTCTCAATATTAGTATCACCTTGCATGAAGATTTAAAACACAGTACTAATAAAAGAGTTGTGGTTTTGGCCAGGACAGCAATCGCTATAAAAAACGACAAGTTTAATATTGAATGACAAACTATTTAAGAGTTTGAATAAGCACGATGCTATTCCATTGCCACCACGATTTGCAAGGGTCTCATGACACATATAACACGTAGGTTGTCCGGAAACACAGTCATGTACAGTTAAATAAAAAGTGTATAAAGCGTTTATAAAAATATTCAGAAGATCGCAAAAAGGTGTAGGGAGGCATAGGCTAATCAGCATTATCTGACCCCGTGTCCGACTGACTATCGTTAAAAAATGAGTCCTTAATTGAGTCGTCGCTACTATAATCCATATTTAGAAAGTATTCTTCCTCCATGTTACCAGGATCCATACCTTGTAAAAGGCTACACGATTAAAGTTTAATAACAATAATATCTAGCCGAAGGCCTGAGTTTCCAGTGCTATATAAAAAAATATCTGTTAGTTTCTAGCTTTTAAGCTTAACTATCAATATTAATAAATAAAAAATAACAATAATAATACACTGGCGATATTAAAACTCTGACGAGTTTTATTGCCAAGCTTCTCTCCCAATTCGAGGTGTGCTTCTTAACTATTGTTTTTCCTACAATTTGTGTGGACCTACAGTTTTATGCGAGCTCCGAACGGCGAATTCTTTTTGTGAGAAGCCTTTTCATGGCAGAAATACACTCGCAGGGTATGCCGCCCACTACCGAGAGGTGACCGCTATTTATAAAAACCCAATAATTGGGTTTTAATCAATTAGAAAAATTTTTTGTGGTGTTTATCCGGACTGGGTTAGAACCCGAGACCTCTGGTATAGCAGGCGAGCACTCTACGCACTGCACCTCACCGGCCACATTAAAGTTTAATTGATGAAAAAAGGTGTTTTATGTATACAGTATATAATAATTAATTGAATTTCTATAATATATATCCTTGAAAAATCTCTTATCTCAGTTTATCATATCCACTTGCTTCCAACAAAAAAACCTAACTGAAGATAATAACGCATGAAATGAGAAAAATATTCTAACAAGTCTTAAAAACCTATCTCGAGATAAATTGTGTAAAAATAAAAAAAAAATCACTTAAAATAACCTATTTCCAATTAGGCTATGAAAACAAAATTGATAAAAAAAATTATAATTCCTAACTCAAGTTAAGTTTTTTTAATAAACTGAAAATGCTAATAAATACGTCAATGAAGTACCCACATAACTCTAGTTAGGATGTTTTAATAAACCGATTTTTCATACAATACTAGACTTAAGAGATTTGCTAGAAGATAAGTTGTTTTAACTGGTGCAAAATGTTTCTATCTGAGTTAGGATAATTTTTATATCTTAATAACTTTTTAAATATTACTCCAATTTAAATGGGGATAAGACAGATCGATGGGTTTTCCTACAAAGATTAACACTATGACAATAACTCAATTTCGCATTATCTCGAGTTAGGCTACTTTAATTTGCGGGCACAGAATTAAAAATTTTCAATGAAAATTTGTCAAGGAGAATTTCTTTAAAATTATTAAAAAAAAAATTGAAACGCAGGTAAATTACAGTATGTTAAATAAAACATTTCACAACTCTTAACTTGTACATGCAAATCGACGGCTGAAAATAAGATCGCCCTATTCCAAAAATTGTTTGAATAAGGTCCTGTTTCAGATTTTGCTTCAAAACCGCCCTATTTTAAACAAAATTCCATATATATTTCTTTGAATAAATGTCTGAAATAGGACGTTATTGAAACAAATTCTGAAATAGGGCGTTTTTCAAGCCAAATCTGAAATAGGACGTTATTCAAGAAATTTTTGGTATAGGGCGTTTTTGAAACAATTTTTGAAATAGGGCGATCTTATTCTGAGCCGTCGAAATGTAAACATCAAATATCAGACTGTGAAAAGCACTGTTGTAAATTTTTTTTTCAAAATAAATCTCATATTTTAAGAAATATAAAAATAGTTATTTGAAAATCCTTCATTGAATGTATTTATATTTATATATCGTCGTACCATACGAAAACTAGCATACGTTTTTTTTTGTGGCTGACGAAAAGTAACAAGTTTGACTTTTGCCTGACGAAAACTATCAATTTCGTTAAAACAACAATTTTAATGTAAAAACAGAATATAATTACTGATACTTTTCGTGAACCAAAAGTCGATTTTGTTACTTTTCGTCAGCCAAAAGTCAAATGTGCTACTTTTCGTACGGAATTGTTTTATTGCTAGCTTTCGCCAGAAATTTTAAATATGCTAGTTTTCGTATGGTACGACGATATGTATATGTATATTTTTAATATTTCTCGCTCATATTTTTTCTGTTGAAAATAGATATCAGTGAATAACAGAAAAATTCAAATAAGGTCTGCTCTCAGACAAAAGTAATTATTTCTTTTTTGCTTATGGATTTTGGGTTTTCAAAGATTATTAGAAGTTTAGTGTAAGATATCTTGTTATTTTTAAAACCTTTGGAATTGTTAAAATTTTTTTTCAATGTCAACTATTTAGGCAAGCCGGGCTTTTCGGAAAGTATAAAGCGTCCGCCATTGATACAAAACAAAGCGCATATGCTCAGCTCAAGTTCAACTCATCACACTGCCTTGCAGAAGTGGTCCAGTTCTCTGTGAACTATGCATGTATGTATGTATGTTCGTCTGCAGTGGTTTGGGTTTGCGGAAGTTCTCTAGCTTCTAGGAGTCAATAGCTGCGTTTTTTCGGCATTTTCTGTTCGCTTATATTGGATTCTGCTCTCTTAGCTGACAGCTTTCATACATATTGTTAGTGACTTTTAGATCTTTCTATTGTGAATAGGTAAATTGGTTTCAAAGCCCGTGCTTCAATTAAGTCGTGGATAGTTTCGAAATTGAAGAAGAGGAAGAAAATACACATACTTTTTTCCAATTCTATTACTTTAACGAACGGACGTATCGTTTCAATTTTTTTATACGAATGTTTGTTTTTTTCGAGACTCTCTAAGTCTTGCCCAAAGGATTGCAACTAGCGTTTACTTTAAGCCTCAGTTGGAGGCAAAGTTCAGCTTAGTAAACAAACTTTTAAATTTCACATATGGGAATATTCAGATAATCCCATATTGAAAAACAACGGTAAGGTCCATGTCATAGGGAAAATATTTAGCCGTTTTCTCTGTGGAACATTAAAAAAGGTAGAGATACTACAGAGCATTGCCAGTGCAGTTTTGAAGTCACACTCTTGTGTGCAATTAATTACAGTTCAGTTTAAGCTTGAAAAAATTTTAATTTATTGATTTTTATTCAACTTGCTTTTTAAATTAAGTTTTATTCCTACCATTTCGACCATTATGTGAGTTTTTTTTGTTCCATGAGCTTGCATATCTTGTATGGATATATTACCTACTTATTTTACTAATTGTAATTCATTTCCTTAAGTTCACTTAGGTAACTACCTCAATTTAACCTCAGCGCCATTCGATTTCCTTTCGCTTACAACAACAAAAAAAGCTATTAATTATAGTTCTTTAACTTTGGTTTTCGATTTCAATTTTATTAATTTGCAAACAAAGTAAGCTGAAATGGACAGACAGACAACAGAAATCATACAATTGATTCAATTATCAAATTAAATACACTTGCATACAAATACATATTCATACACAGTACCCATGTATTGAAATACACCCAATAAACCAAAAGGCTTGAGAATAATAGTATAACAAGCTTACAAATATAAGCGTTAAGCTTGAGGAATGCTTGTGTAAAGTATTGAAAAAGACTTAAGAATAATTGTAGAAAAATCAAAACGGCACCCATTTTATAAGCTTACAAATGTAATTGTAGAAAAATATTACTTGTGAAAGCTTGTTGTAAGCTTACAAGTACAATTGTATGTATAAATAGTAGAAAAAAGAAAAAAATAAATTTTTATTTGCATTTTTCTTTTCATTTTCTTTCCTTCTTCACCTTTACTGCAATGTTCTTTATTTTATATTCTCCTCCTGTTTCGAACCATGACATCAACCTGAACGGTATCATATAGTAGGACATTCAACATTATATTGAATTTTATTGAGGCTTTTATACTTCCCTTTTCCGAAAGAGGAATAATGAATTATATGAATCATTGTAAAACCAAAATTTAAAAAAAAAATGTACAGCAAGCTTAAAACAATCTTATTATTAATAGTTTTTTAAGCTTTCATTGCAAGTGTAAAGTAAGCTTATTGTAATATTGTTTTCAACTTGTGTTCCTCAATTATTACAATCATGCTTGTGAATAAGCTTACAATTAAGCTTATAAAAACTGTATTTCAATAAGCTTACAATGGACAATTGTTATAAGCTTGTTCTCAAGTCCTATTACATTTCGCTTATTTCCTGGTCTGTTGGGCATATTTAGAGGTAGAGTTGAGGACATGATTCATTTGGTAATCAATATTTATGTATGTATGTGTGTTTGCTTTTTGGCACACGACAATATTCAAAACGAAAAAAATCAAAAACAAAAAAGTGATTGTCAGTCACCAGTCGCCAACCTGTATAGACCTTAGTTATTTGCATAGAAAAAGATATAAATACATTCATATAAAGTATGTATATATAAGTATATATGTATACACGTTATTGTGCATAATATCATATATCTCAGCTAGAACCAGTTTGCAGTTGTCAGTTTTCTAGCTTGAAGCGGACTTAGAATTACATTAATATTTACAAAGTTGTACATTAATATTTTGTTAAGAAACCTTTAACCTTAATTTTGTTAACAAAAAAGAAAAAAAGTACAAAAAACAAGCAACTACTTTATTTCAACGTTATGTAATTTTAGGTGCTTGTTGTGATATCAGTTACATAGTATAGAAGACGTGCTTTCAAAATAAAATTTATATGCTATTATTATGCAATTGAGAAGGATACATACATGTGTATGTATAGATGTGTACTTATGTGTATACGAATATAGTATATTTACGTTCATAAATTTATACTTGTATCTATATATAAACATATGTACATGCACATAAATATAAGCGTTTTTAATGGGATTAGCTGAACGCAGATCCGCTTACGCCAACTCAAATTTACTGAAAAAAAAAAAAAAAATTTGAGAGCAATAACAGAATTGAAAACATACATATATGTAATTAATATGTATAATAAATAGAATAAAAAAGAGTACATACATACGTACTACATATGTATGTACGCTACAATTTTTTCAAAAGAATGAGACATATACATACCTACCTATGTAAATATGTGTCTACAAAAAAAAAACACATAAATATGAACAACCAAGCAAATGCAATCTGTGTCATGAACTCACAGTTTATATATACAAATTCTATAAATAATATATTTAGGTACATACTTATGCATTAACATACGTAAATTACCTATGTGTACATATATAGATTTTTAAGAAAAAAACTTAATTACTTAACTTAAGCAGGAGAATTTCGAAATTGTTTGCTTATGTATAATGCAATCAATATACTAGTTACTAGTACATATCAGAGTTAAGATGCAAGGAGTTTAAGGAATTAGAAAAAAAAATAATATTTGTATTCGCATTCGTATTCGTATTAACATTCATATTAGTACTCTGAAAAAAAAAACGTTGTAAATCTAAAGACTTTCTCTGTTAAATCAACTACTTTCCGCAGTTGAAATGTGCCCAACAACGCTCCGTCTTTGTTTCAAAGGTGCGAGCGTTGTTGAGTTAAGTCAATAACGGAGATTGTTGGAAAAAATTTTCACCTAAAAATAAATTTTTGTTTGCATTTTACTCTTCATCTTCTCTCCGCCCGGGTCCCAACTGCAAATATGTAGCCTCCGCTTGCTCTCCTATTCTTCTCTCCTTATCATTCAATGGTTGCTATCTTTATTTCTTATTCTGATTTTTCTTCTTTATTTTATATTCTCCTCTGGATTCGAACCATGACATCAACCTAAAATTCTATCCAATCACCACATAGTGGAACATTCAACATTATATTGAATTGTAGTAACCTATTTATACTTCCATTTCCTAAAAACGAATCCATGAATTATTTGAATCATTGTAAAAACAAAATTTAAAAAAATTTGTTCTCATTAGTTTTGTTTACAACAGAAACTGTTGGGTCAAATACTTTTGCCTTTAAATCAACAACGGGGAGAGAATTGTTGCTAAAAATAAACTTTTGTTTGCATTTTACTCTTCATCTTCTCTCCATCATTATTTTTTTTTGTTGGTTTTCTCACAAAAAAATATTTTCTCACAAAAAATTTTTTAAAAGCAAGCAAGTTTTTGAAACAACAACGGCCGTTTTTGAATAAATTGTTGGATCAAAAACTTTGCTGTAAAAACAAATACTTTTGTTGTTGAATCAAAGACGGAGATTCAACAGCCGAAAGTTGTTGGTTTAACTACGGGTA
Organism: Urophora cardui; assembly: GCA_960531455.1. Taxonomy (NCBI): domain Eukaryota; kingdom Metazoa; phylum Arthropoda; class Insecta; order Diptera; family Tephritidae; genus Urophora; species Urophora cardui. Next base: position 128,108,129 of record OY482670.1, on the reverse strand, counting down.
TTTTTTTCAGAGTATGTTTCTGTTTCGGGGTATTTAGTGATTAGCTTCTTCAACAAAATTCCGTTTGGGTAGCTGCGCTTTAAATTCTACTCCATGCAGCATTCAGGCTCAATGTCTTTGTTATTATTATTTTTATGCATTTTGCACAAACGCGAACAGTAATTAGTTGACAAACGTTTACCAACGATAGTATTTTTTTGTTGTTGTTTTTTTTTGCAAATGGGCTTGGCAATGCACTTTTGTTTTATATCGCCATTTTGCCATTCAAATGGCCTTGAAAGTGTGTTTAGAATAACAAATAAACGTTTTATATATATGCAAGTACAAAGATTTAAATAAATTGCCTTAAATCAACGCTGTATGTACAACAAAAAATAACAAATTGCTACTCTGTTTACGAAGACAAATACATAAGTTATAAAAAAATGACATTCGTTTTTGAGTGGCAGCATTAGAAGGTTTTTTTTTTTGATTGCCTTATTGTTTATGTACATAAAGTGTACTCAACAGAGGCAACATGCTAATATTTTGTTAGTTGAACAATTTTACCTCAAACAGAATTAAGATTTTGGCACTCGAAACTTTATATGAAATGAATCGAGGGAAATGAGAGGGCGGACGTGTTAGCCAAAGCCGAGGTGTCACTAGCGCAAGTGATTGTGGAAAATATGTTTCCCTCTCTTACTACAACAAAGCTCGTATAGATCAGGCACTGATACGCCAAGGCGATTCACAGTGGAATACCCTGCCATCCTGCAAAATAGCCAAAGTCATGCTTAGGTCATACAACGCAATAACCGCAAATCATCTACTCACACTTTCAAGAACAGACTGCAGATTGGCGGTCGGCATACTAACAGGGCACTCCATTTCATGCGTTCAAAATGGAACTGGTGCAGAGTCAGGCATGTACGGTATGCAACGAAACCCATGGTTTGGACACTCTGGACCACCTGTTCAGCTTTTGGCAGACTCCGCCTCAGCTGCCTCAGTTCTACACACTTCGCGTCTCTAGAAGACATTGTTGATCTCAGTTTAATATAACGCCTCCAATAGGCTGCAACCAACACTAAGTACCATATGTGGTCTATGTGAGGCATCACAGAATCTTGGCCAACATAATCTAACCTAACCTATCCTTATAACAACATATGTTAGTATATCATAATATGTGTATATAATAATCCATATTTAACGAAATCTGTAACAAAAATAACATTTTAATTTACTTGCTGCTTGTTGCCAACTGAATTAGTCATATCTACAGTTCGAGTTATTATAATTGGCTATAATAACTGCCTGTTCAAATTATGATTAAGCAATAAACAGAAAAAAAAACGAGTTTAATGCAATTAAGCTTTGATTTTTTTTATTTTTTTCGTTTTGCGTTATTTTTTGTTTGCTCGTTTTTTGATCGATTGAGCTCATAGAAGTTGCAATAATTACTTTGTATTGCTTTGCTTTGATTTATGCATATGCAACTTGTTTTGAAAAATGTGTAATTTCGTACTTAATTATGGCAATAAGTTAATTTACATATAAAGGTTTATATTTTTGTGTGCATGTTGTCAAATATGCTTGCACTTTCAAACGAGCTTAGCACGCTTTGGCGTTTTCTTTTCTCGAAATAATGTTGCCCTGTTCGATTTTCTTGGCCATTTTGTAAGTTTGTCTGGTCCTTTCACCAAATATTGACCTCTAACTAAGTAAGAGGGCACCCTTATCTACAAATTCAGCCATTTTATAGAAAGTCATGATATGTAATTCGATAATTGGGATATTTTTTCGTAGAAAAGAAAACGCCATTAGTTAAATGGATATTATTTAAAATAAATATATCTGCGGCGCTTTTCCAATAAAACAAACACCATATTTAAAAAAACGAAAAATTGGAATAAAATATCGCGCGATTTTTTATTCCAATTTTTCGCCTGCGGCGCTTTTCCCACTAATACACCATATTCAAAAAAAAGCCCCCGTCTGCGGGCTTAATTGCCCTTTCGAAAGGGAAATAAAGCCCACATCGCCGAATAGGGCGCGCGGGCGTTCTTTCCCTTTCTGAGTGGAAATAATACCCACGGGTTTAATTTCGTTTTATTCGCAGGCGCTTTTCTTTTTCAAGAAAAGAAAAAACGCCCGCGGGTGTTATTTCCTTTTTTTGGGAAATAACGCCCGCGGGCGTTAATTCCACGGGCGTTATTTCACTGCACCTTGAGTATGCCCATCAAACATTCTCGGAGCCCTCATGACTTTGCAGTCCGTTATGATTCCGCAATATGTATGAAACATGAGCTAAGGAAAATTTTTTTATATGTATAATTTTTTGTTTTTTTTTTTAAATGATAATTTTAATTCATAGAATCTATTTCGAAAAAAGGGAAGTACAAAAGTATCTAACGAAAATTCAAAAATGATGGCGTGGAATTGGGATTCAGGTTTATTTCAGTTTCGAGTCCGGTAGAGAATACAAAATAGACAACACCATAAGGCAAGTAGTGAAATTTGAGGAGATTCCACAATGGGCGAAGGGGAGAAAAAGCGGGCGTGAATGGAGAGAGTATGAAGAGAACTGAGTCAGTGGAAGGAATATGCAAAAAATAATAATTTTTTGGTTTTCTAGTCATAAAAGTCATAATCGAAGGAAAAAGAAGAGTCATAAATATGAGTCCAATATGACTCTTTTTCAGGCATCATATGATGTATGAATAGTGATGGGTTTACACCTGGGTATTTACCCAATGCTGGGTTTTTACCCATTTATACCCACTTTCATACCCGGGTATTTACCTAATTGTGGGTATATACTCATTTGAATAACGAATACTCGTTGTTACGTAGCGTAAGAGAAATGTGGACATTTTCGAATTTATTTTGAACGTATGTTACTTAAGTGTATTTTGTTTATACAGAAAAGGCGATTTGGGCTGCTGCAAGCACAATGGGCCGTAGTCATAGTCGACTTTCAATCTCACCCTGATTGCAAGTTCTGACTACATTACCATTTTTAGGTCGAAATGCTCATCAGGTGGCACTCAATGCTTTCCCGCAGACAAGCTTTTTCTCCTGCGCTCCAGTTCGATGCACAAGATCTTTTTGTTCCCTAAAATCACATGGGTGTAGTTTTATCTCAAAATTTAACTCACTTTTAGTTGTTTTTAGCGTATTTTAAATACACGATTAAGATCAAAATGTCGAGATAGCTACGTTTACTTTTTTCTTTCCAATTTAAAAGTTGACACAGGGTGAACTTTTAAAACACTCGAAATTTCTTAAAATTACAGAGCGATTCTTATTATTTTATATGGGTAACCCTGATCCGTTTCATTTTAGCAAAAACGTTGTTCTAACTGGTCTATGATACACCACTCTTTTAAACGTCGTTCTAAATTTAATACCGATTTTAACTAAAACCGATTTTAGTGAACGACTATGACTACGGCCCAATAATTCTTAATAAGAACCGCTTAGCAGCGTGCTTATGGCAATTCAATGTAATGAGTGCGAGCGATGGCAATAACGTCGTGTTTCGGATTTTGCTTCAAAAACGCCCTATTTCAGAGAAAATTCCATATATATTTCTCTGAAATAGGGCGTTTTTGAAGCAAAATCTGAAATAGGACGTTATTGAAACAATTTTTCAAATAGGGCGTTTTTGAAACAAATTTTGAAATAGGGCGATCTTATTCTTAGCCGTCGATATAATCAAAACAAATTAAAAACAACCAAGTTCTAACAGCAACTTTAGCTAGAATTGTGCAAGAAAAAGAAATCGGTGAACAATTAAAACTACCACCCAAAACAAGGTGGGGAAGCTATTTCTATTCAATACAGAGTGTAATAAAAACTAAAGCATCCCTTCAGGTGTTAGCAGTTCATGAACAAATTAATCTACAAGCCGATATAAAATCACAGCTACTTAGTTAAATCTTTTGGGAGCAATTAAATTTAAGCTCAAACATATTTGGTTGCATTCCAGAATGGATTTGTATGCTCGAATCCAATGAATATAATATATACAGGGTATATTTCGCGCACTCCACTCAATTAGAAAATGCCATTAATTCTTAACTAGAAGGTATTCAAGACGACATCTCTTCAACTTCAACGGGAATCACGCACTCTACTCGATATGAGTTTTTATCGGATACTGATAGCGAAAGCGATTATGACTAATTTCATGTATAATTCCATTTGTCACTAAAAATCTATTTCATACTAAAAATTAAATTCTTTCTTAATTCTGGTTTATACCCACATTTTGGGTAAATACCCAGGTACTTGGGTAAATACTTGGGTATTTACTGGTAAATACCCAATTTACCATTTGGGTATTTACCCCTGTCCCATCACTATGTATGAAATTAGGCTCATATCGGGCGATCACCGGCATAAGATTTCTAACTGACTCTTTTATGACTCCGAACAAGCTTTGCATTTGAATTTATTGCAACCTCTGTCTTTTAAAATAAAATAATACCAAAATTTGGCTGGATATAAAAGCAAGTTCTAATTGTCAAACTACATAAACTGTAGAGTAATCATAATAGCGCATTTGAGTATGAATTTTTAAATATAATAATTTTCTTTTAAAAATGTTTTTAAACGATTTATCATCAAACAAAAATTCGTTCGTTTAACATAAATAAAAATTTTAATGATTCATTAAGCATTTGCTAACACGAGTACATAAATGCCTTAATGTACATATTTACACATATAGAATTTAAGCTTATAAGCATATACATGCAATAGATAACTTTTCGGCCACCTGAGTGAATAATACCAATACAAGCCATTACAATTTATTTGCATTCAAGGCCGAATTTATATAAAAAAGGAATAACTGAAACAATAAAAACGACAGCAGAACTATAATCAACTTCATAGATAAACTCAATTTAATGCTTGCTATTTCGGATGCAGTGACTCAGCAGGAGCATGGACATGAACTTTGCTTGAAGCTGAGAAAAGTGCAAGAAAAAAATGAAACAAGTTCATAATTTTGATTGCAATTGTTACTTGCATTTTATTTTAATACGAAAAGTTTGCAGCAATTGTTGAATAACACAAAAAAAAAAATAATATGTAGTAGAATATTAATTTGTAGTTGTATGAGAACAAAAAGGTGTATGAATGTAGCAAAACAAAAGAGAAGGTTTGACACTTAAGAAAAATATTTTGACATAGAGGGTTTTGTGCGCCATATTTGTTTTTTTTTTTTTTTAATAAAAATATGCATTTGAAATACTTTTAATACAAAACAATTACATATGCACATAAACGTACAAAAAATCTACGCCTTATTTAAGGATTATTCCGGAAGATTTAAAGGCTTGGGAAACAATGCCAAAAGTGGTATGGACAAAGGCTTATAAAATGGCTGATTTTCCTGTGTTGATGTCATCGGGCTATAAGGACTACTCCTCTCTCTGTCTATCTCTCTCTCTGAGAGGAAAGCTTCTTCCCAAGGCTTAGATAACTCCTCATAATAAAACAGTGTGGCCGCTGTGGTGCAGTGGCTAGAGTGCTCGCCTGCTATACCAGAGGTCTCGGGTTCTAACCCCAGTCCGGACAAACACCAAAAAAATTTTTCTTATTAATTAAAATTAAATTGTTGGATTTTTAGAAATAGCGTTCAGTTCTCTGCAGTGGCCAGAATACCCTCCGAGTGTATTTCTGCGATGAAAAAACTTCTCACAAAAAATGCGTTCGCCGTTCGGAGCCACCATAAAACTGTAGATGGCAATATTTCTTACGACAATACGCATTTTTTCACTATCGTAAACAACGTAGTCTCATAAAACTCAATTCCCTCTCTCTCTATTTGCGAGAACAGAAAATCAAATATTAAAACATTTGGAGCTGAGCGAATGGGCGCATAACAGCAAGCAGCGCTGCCAGCGTATTCCATTTTGACAGCTTAGGCTTCAGCTTAGGCTTATGAAAATTTTTGCAGGGTAAGTAGTTTGTAAAGTGCAACAAATACACTATTACACAAAATTTGTGCAAATTTTTTATTGCTGCTTTTCGACAGCCTCTAGACACGCCAATTTGGAACGAAGTAGTAAAATTCTTTAAACCAAAAAGCATACAAACACAAATAATTACAAAATAACAGATGCAAAAATATATGTACATATATCTGTGGTCACAAGCAATAACCGCTTAAGTCGACTTAGGAAGATTTCGAGTTATATATACCACGTTATTCTCCTTCTAAAACTCTATATTTCTTTAAAATCCCCAATCTTATAACTTAATTCAATCAAAAGATATAAATAAAAATATTTAGGCTTAACTTATAATAGAGGTATATTAAACTTGCTATAACAGCCAAAGTAGATGTATATACTTAATCAAATTTCTTCATGACTTTTTGTTTTATTTAGAAAATTTGATCGCAACATTGTGAATAGCTCACTGATTTTGCGTCCATAGTTTTTAATAGACTTTTATGATTTGCTAAGAAACGCCTTCGAAAATAAAAATCAATTTATCTCGAAATCATATTTTTCGACTTAAGCGATTATTGCAAATTGCCACAGATATATGTATGTACATATATATGTACATATGTATAAAAAATTGCAAACAGAATTTCGTCATGCTTGCATGCTAGTGGTGGCGGCATTTGTGTAAAAATTAGATTAAAGCTAAAATTGCAAGGCAGATAAAACAAAGCAAAATAATTGCAACATTTGCTCAGGCACACAGGCAAATGAGATAATATGTATGTATGTATGTATGTATGTATGGGTGAATGAATGTGTATAAAAACAATGATATTTACATGCTACATAAATACATATATATATATATAGTTATATATACATACATATATAAATAAATATATACACACAGTGTCAGCGGTAAGTTTACAGTGGCTTTTTTTGTAGAAATCTGTTAGTATATTAATACATATATGTAAATTTGTGGTTGTATGTATAACCGCCATGGTATGCAGATTTAATTGTAACTGTTGGCAAGATAATATCTTGGCAACGATATAGTGGCAATCAAAAATATGTAGCAATGAGCACATGCGAGTATATACGTATATACATATGTGTAAATAAATATAAAGGCACACAGGTACACAGAAACAAACATATTTACTTATGTATGTACATAAAAATAGGAGCAAAAGTAATGAAAACCTAAAAAGTTAGCAAATACAAATCCAATAGTCAAGCCGTGCACAGCAAATTCAAATACATAAATAAAATTAAAATAAAACAACAACATTCAATGGTAACATTTAATTCAATTAATGCAACAGTGCACACAGAGACGACCTCATTTGGGCGTAGAACTAACACCCGGCATTAGCAAAACACAACAACAAAGGAGAGCAAAGGTGACTTATGTATGTACTAACTAGTACGAATGTACGTACGTATATTAGCATTGTCCTTAAAAACAAATCATAGATTTTCTTCGGTCTTACCCTACATCGCACATAGGTAGATTTTCAAGTTTTATGCGGCCAAAATTGAATTTTGTGAAGTTGATACAATTACAGAAAAAAACATACCCACATATTGGAAATAGGCTGGGGAACAATAATTCATCGCTTTTTTCCCGACCCCATACTCTGCGCTTGCTCCCAGATGGTCGAAACTATTTTTAGTTTTTTTTTTACATATTTTTAAGTGCTAGTTTCAGCGTGAATATTTATTATTTAAATCATTTCAATTAAGTTGTCGTGATGGATCCTAAATCTTCAAGTAATTATTAACACTTTTCAATAATATCCTTGATTTCCAATAATTCTAAGTTTATAGTTTTAAGCTTTTAAAGTTGGGATATTTAAAAAAAAAATATCACTTCTTTTCGTGTTCAAAATTGACTTTGTTATGTTGCTCTGTTAGACTCAGCCAAATTAACCCTCGAACATGATATTTAGTACAATTAGTATTTTGCGGACAAAAAATTACGTCGCACAAAGCCGCACTTCACTACTAGATACAGGGTATTTAACATGTACCTACTATAATTTTCTTTTTGTTTTTCCATATTTGATTGTAATGTTTATATTTCTAACGCATATCTTGGTTAATGTAGATGATGCTCGAAAGTAACCGAGATATTTATCACCGATTATTGTTAACTTTTTAGGCGGTATTTTTAGTATTTCCAATTTTTCAATGTCAAGGAAATATTTATTACAAAAAGGGCTAAGAATTCTAAAGCTACATTTTTTTTTAAAGATTTTTGATTATGCAATTTTGCAGCTCATTCAGTTTTAATATAATTATATGCAACATTCAACTTTTTGAAAATTTTCGTTGGCTTTTCGGAAATTTAATTGGAACGGTCTCACGTACATATAAGGCAAACACCATACAGAAAAAAATTTCTAAAATCGACGGAATTTTTCACAGCACTGAGAATTGAACTTTTTACCTAAAATTAGTTGGCTACATAACAGTACACTTAGAAATCTCCTCAAAATCTTCTTTAAATTCTGGGCTCGCTTTAAAATTTTTAATCCACTTTTAGAAATTTCTACGATTTTTCGGGTTTTTTCCATAAGCTTAGAAATCCTGCTTAAAATGGTTTTTATTGAAAAATTGTCTATATTTTTAAACGAAAATAAGAAAGTCAAATTTTCGGTAGAACTCTTTGAAATAAATTTAAAAACTCTGGCGTATGATCTTTTTTTTTGAGTCACTGTATATATTTTTCAATAAAATCGACTTTTAACACAAATTACTTGAACTTTACAATTTACTTGAAATTTGCGACCTAAAAGCTGCACAAAAAAATATAACCAAACAAACATCATAATTGGTCAAACAAAGAAATTGACAAATTATTAAAATTTTGCATTAAACAAGCAATTTGGAATAGATGTAGACAATAAAATATTTTTGGCCGCATAAAACTTGCAAATCTACCTATGTGCATCGCTAACAGCACAGTCAAAAATACCACACATGTAAATTTAGGATCCGATCGGAGACTGCTCCGAAGGCACTAAAGTTTGCATTCGGTATTTTTAAGTACAGCACAATAGATTTTGGGCATTAGATATACATACAACAAATTAAACTTAAATTTTTGAGTCTCCATAGAGTTTTCTGAAATTTGACCCCTGTGCGACACCCCTTAACCGTCTGCGATCGGAACAAAAAGTTATATGTACTCTGTTCGACTATATCAGCATCGACGAAGAGGGTGAGGTTAAGGAAATATGCAATACAATTTGTCTCCATAAATTTGCGGACCACCCTAACGTACATATGTACATATCGCACCCTAAATCATAAAGTGACACGGTACACAGAATATATCTATAGTGCCTGCCAAAAAATCTTTTCCATCAGAGCCTTTTTAAGTCATCAGCCTATATATATATAGCCTATAAACAAGAAAAATTTTTTTGGCTCTCCTGAAAATTTTGGAATTTTGAGTTGTGTCACTATATTATAATGAGTTTAGAATTTTCATAAAAAAATATGTCTTACATACTTTCAGCGCGATGAAGAGTGTATGCTAATACAGCTTTGAAGGTTAACATTACTTTTGTTGTTTTCGGCATTTCAAGCGCCCAACCGAGTCTGATGGGATTACTTCTTTTATTTGGTTAAATCTATTATTCTATTATTAATTTATTTTTTATTTCCCATATCACACATTACTATATACATAGTAAAGCAACATATGAATATCGAACTCGATTAAATGTTTATTGCAAAGCATTTGTGTAGAAAATATGTTTGTTTGTATCTCTTCAGGGTTAAACAAAACGCCACACTATTTAAGCTTACTCTCATACACCTATTTAATCAATAATTGAGTTAATTTTTGAGTTAAACTTTGAATGTATTATGCACTCAAGCAATTACCAATAATTTGCTCGTATAACAATTGACTTTTTGAACTAAGCACTCACTGATTACTTGTGCAAATGAGCTACATATGTACATACATACATACACATTGGATTGGTCAATAATTGCCAGTCAGCACAAACAAGCCAAAATAAGCAGCCATTTGCAGTAGCAATTACAACAACACAGTGGTCGGCTATTAATCAAGGGAACGAAAATAGGTACAAGGGAAAAACTTTTGATAGATGATTGTCTGTGCACGATGAAACGTTCCTTTCTTAGGTGAATGTAAGATAGATATGTATAAAAATTAACAAAAAAGGAATTGGAAAAACAAAATAATAAATAAAAGAAGGAAACTAAAGTCGTTTAAATATTTTAATAGCTGAAGGTCGCATTTTTAATTACATATGCATATACTAACATATGTTCAAACATAATAACATATGTAAAAACAATGCATTAACTTTAAGAATTTAACAATAAAACGAAATACGATTATATTAATGGCATATTAAAATATTTTGTTTAGTAATAATAATAGTAAGTTTGCTCTGGCCCATGTTCAACAAGTGTCTAGGGAAATAAAGCGATTAAACATCGATTATGAAAACCCAGAATATGCTTGGTTTACCTGTTGAATGCAATTCATAAATCAAACATGCAATTTTGTTGATTATGTTTAGTTACCCTGTAGGAAAAATTAAATGCGTTTAAAATTGTATCATAGATCATAGATTTAAAGCAAAGAGCTGATATTTCAACGTTCACGCATTAAACGCATATTGTAGGCTATTTAAATATTTTCGCTCAACACGAACGTGTTAAATTCCAATTAAAATAAGTAATCATTAATTTTTCTGAATGAATTTAATTTTAATGATTAATTCACTTGTTTTACACTAATCTGCGAATTAATAATCAATTAAGTTAAAAAATTATAAAAAATAATCATGATTAGTAGTCATTAAAAAATAATCAGAAACAATCATATAAACAAAACTAATCAAAGAACTGTGTTTAATTATTTGATTATTCTTAATTGCTTACACAGTAAAAATTTTAGTTTAATTTTAATTCCATTTTGGTATTTATATATAACAAAGCCAAAAAGCATAAAATTAAAACCATTCTGGTTTAAAAAAAAGAAGAGAATATTGAGAGACTGAAATTATTCTTGGTGTCAAATTAATACTTTCTTGGAATTAAACCAAAACCAAATTTTGATTATTTTTAGAATATTTCTGGTATTAAAAATAGTTGAAATGGTATAAGATTAATCCAAAATTGGAACCAAATTTTGATTATTTTTATAATATTTTTGGTAATAAAAATAGTTTAAATGGTATTAAATCTATCCGAAAATTGGAATAAATTGTATACTTTTTTGGATTTAAAAATAAACCCAGATAAATTTTCCAGTGGGTATACCGCAGATAACCCATTATCCCAAAGATTAATGAGAAATTGAATAAAGTTAACATCCTTTATTTACATAAAAATCCAAAACAGTAGTAGCAAACACTAAAGTACCTTATATATCGAGCCCTAATCCCCATAAAAGTGTATCCAACAAAAAGTTAATTTTACAGGACACATTTTTTTTAATTTGTTTTGCATACAGTTTGTATGCAGCCTTGAAACTTATTTAGTCTCTAACTTCGAAACTGCAGATTTCACAGCTATGAAATTTTGAGAGTTGATGTATGTGATAATAAATTGTTGATTTCCATAAAAAAACTGAAATCGATAATTTTGTTGGATGTACTTTTATGGCGGTTAGGACTCGATATATATACATATTGTCAACTTTTACACCAATATTTTGGATATGTCCAGGCAAATTTGAGCACCATCGCGGTTCTTGCAGTGATGCTGCAAGAGAGACCTTCAACTGCCTTATGTCTGAAAAAATAAAGCAAAATTTACCCTTATGCTATTTTATAAATCTCCTGCATTACTTACTTCATACAATTATTTCATCAGGCGTCCATTTAATTGAGTAAATTTTTACTTACTCCTTCGCATTGCACTTTTAGAAAGATTTTGTTTACTTTTTTAGACTTTTTTTGATATTTTTTTCTTAATATTTTTTTGGTTTTGATTTCAAACCAAAAATGCTTTGATGGTAATAAAATTGAGAAAGAGAAAGTTTTTTATTTTTTTCAGGATTTGTTTTTAAACCATAAATAATTAAACTTCCTTAGAGAGAATTTCAATACTTTTCAAGGCTTTATTTTGAAACTATATTGAAATAAATAAATTGTAAAACTTCTCATAGTTTCAAAATAAGACTTTTTGGCATTAAAATTCAAATTTAATTCCAAGAATGATTAAATTAAGAACCAAATGATATTAGAAATAAACTATCATATTTTACTGTGTAATTATTTTTAATTGTTCGAATATTTTTAATTGCATTTTCAATTCTTTGATTATTTTTAATTGCTTAATTATTTTTAATTGTGCGATTATTTTTAATTGCATAATTATTTTTAATTGTTCGATTATTTTTAATTGCTTAATTATTTTTGATTGTTTGTTTATTTTCATTGCTCGATTATTTTTAATCGCGTTTTCAATTGTTTGATTATTTTTGATTGCCTAGTTATTTTTAATTGCATTTTAAATTGTTGGATTATTTTAAATTGATTAATTATTTTAATTGTGCGATTATTTTTAATTGTATTTTTAATTGTTTGATTGTTTTTGATTACATTTTCAATTGTTTGATCACTTTTAATTGCTTAACTATTTTAATTGTTCGATTATTTTTAATTGCATTTTCAATTGTTTGATCATTTTTAATTGAATAACTATTTTAATTGTTCGATTATTTTTAATTGTTTGGTTGTTTTGGATTGCTTAGTTATTTTTAATTCTTCAATTATATTTAATTGCATTTTCAATTGTTTGATTATTTGTGATTGCTTCATTATTCTTAATTGTTTGATTATTTTTGATTGTATAATTGCTTTTAAATGTTTAATTTTTTTGATTGCTTGATTATTTTCAGTTATGCCATTATTTCCTTTTACATATATGATTACTTCAAATATATTTAAAAATAGGTGAAGCGTTAGAGTGTTTTATTCAAACTAAATCCGAAAAAAACAAAAATTAATCGGTTAATTACTTAATCATACAATTCAAAAAAATCAGAAATAATCCAAAATAATCAAGTATTATCATGACTAACACAACATGCAATTAAAAAACCGAAAAATAATAAATAAAAATAATTGGTAAATTAACACATTTTTTAACATAATTAAATATTAAACATTAAAAATGTGAAATTGTTCATATTTAGTCATTAAGGAGTTACAAAAACAAACATGTTTTAATTAATAATCATTAAAGTTTTTAGGCATTAGATAACATGTCTGGCTCAGCATTACGCTGTGTGAAAATTTCCTACAGGGTCTTTTTAGCCGTATAAATGGTAATATGTGATATTAAATCCTAATTAAAAACAATTTAAAGCATTTCATAAGAAGGGCTGTGGCATATTTTTTATAGCATGACCATGAAATATAATTGAAAACATTAAAAATAATATTTTATTTGGTAAAATCTATTAGTTACTTGACGGAAATTTATATGAATTTCTATTACATACATACATATATGAACATAAGTATCAAATTTTAGCCTAACGGTTATAAATAGAAGCAAGAATTTGACTTTTATGTTTTCAATTAAAAATAATTGCTGAAACTTGATCTTTGAATTTCAGTTAAAAATAAAAGTGTTTCACACAAAAATGAAGGTAAGGATTTATTAAACAATTCCGTAAATCATTTTTTTTTTATTAAAAAGGAAACATTTAATTGAAAATTTATATATGTATGTGTGTGTACATATTTAACTGTGCATCTCAAAACACACGCGTTTATAATATTGATTTAATAATGAATTACCACAATTGCATGCATACGAAAACCATAACAAATTCTCTGTCATGCACAGCACAAGCAGCGCCTTCCATTGGCCAAGTATCCACTTTTACTTTTATTCATTTAACCACATTTTTCTTATGGACTTTTAAGCTGACAGGAAGCAAAGCATTTATGGTGCACCCAGAAATGTGCCACCAACATATAAAGTATGTACTAATAAACATGTGCATAAGCGATATACCCTGTAAAAATCATAGGATTATATGATCCATTTTGTGGTAGGTAGGAGTACTTTCAAAGTGATCATAAACATAGACCCAAGCAAGCGACTCGTTTATCTGCATCGGCTCGTAGCTAGCCGAACATTGCTACAAAAACCGAATTTATGTATGTATATCGCGATAACGACGAAGCAAGTGCGTACATTTGTATGTATGTATGTATGTATGTACATATGTATGCATGCTCGTTTGAACGTGCACGATCTAGTAATAACCCTGTAAAAAAGTGTGCGACGAGTCTCTAAAAAGATTTGTCCGGGAGCGCTCTCTTTCGGGTACAATTAGTCTACAATTGTTCCCAATTGTACCCGAACGGGTACATATGTATACTAATTGTAGACGAATTGTACCCGAAAGGGTATCAAACGGGTACAATTAGTCGCACAAATGGATGTGTCGCATTTGCTACCGGTTCGGGTACAAAACGGGTACAATTGTGCGCTTTTGCTACCCGTTCGGGTACAAACTGGGTACAATTAGTCTCTTCATAGGACATGCTCAAACAAAAGAGAACACTTCAACCCATATAAAGAGATACAAATGGGTAGTAATCGCATGCTCCCTTGCGAGTTGTCCCGGATGTATCCCGGAGTGATCGCATTTTTTGCAGGGAAATAGACATTGAACGCAACACAACATGTTGCCGATTGCGCTAGAAAAATTTTATTATTTTATTTTTATTAAAGAAAAGCTTACTTATATATGTATGTAATCCTAATAATCAAATTGAATTGGCAATCGTTCAAATCTGTTCAGCGATTATTAAATTTCATTAATTTTAGTACCTACTCCATGGATTAATCCCATGTAGGTACTCCATGGATTAATCCCATGTAGTTACTCCTTGGATTACTCGGGTGTCATGCGGAAATCGGAGTATGTGATCCCTGCCTAGGACATCGCCATGTTAAATGGACCATATTTTTTATATGAAATGTGACAGTTTGAGGAGTACTCGGTTGGTCCACAGCGAGTACTCTATACACGCGTGCATGGAGTACTCGGCTTTTTTGCAGGGTAGTTAGCCGAACATTGCTACAAAAACCGAATGTATGTATATCGCGATAACGACGAAGCAAGTGCGTACATTTGTATGTGTGTATGTATGCATGTATGTACATATGTATGCATGCTCGTGTGAACGTGCACGATCTAGTAATAAATAGACATTGAACGCAACACATGTTGGCGATTGCGCTAGAAAAATTTTAATATTTTTTTTTATTAAAGAAAAGCTTACTTATATATGTATGTAATCCTAATAATCAAATTGAATTGGCAGTCGTTCAAATCTGTTCAGCGATTATTAAATTTCATTAATTTTAGTACCTACTCCATGGATTAATCCCATGTAGGTACTCCATGGATTAATCCCATGTAGTTACTCCTTGGATTACTCGGGTGTCATGCGGAAATCGGAGTATGTGATCCCTGCCTAGGACATCGCCATGTTAAATGGACCATATTTTTTATATGAAATGTGACAGGTTGAGGAGTACTCGGTTGGTCCACAGCGAGTACTCTATACACGCGTGCATGGAGTACTCGGCTTTTTTGCAGGGTGTATGCATGCTCGTTTGAACGTGCACGATCTAGTAATAAATAGACATTGAACGCAACACAACATGTTGGCGATTGCGCTAGAAAAATTTTATTATTTTATTTTTATTAAAGAAAAGCTTACTTATATATGTATGTAATCCTAATAATCAAATTGAATTGGCAGTCGTTCAAATCTGTTCAGCGATTATTAAATTTCATAAATTTTAGTACCTACTCCATGGATTAATCCCATGTAGGTACTCCATGGATTAATCCCATGTAGTTACTCCTTGGATTACTCGGGTGTCATGCGGAAATCGGAGTATGTGATCCCTGCCTAGGACATCGCCATGTTAAATGGACCATATTTTTTATATGAAATGTGACAGGTTGAGGAGTACTCGGTTGGTCCACAGCGAGTACTCTATACACGCGTGCATGGAGTACTCGGCTTTTTTGCAGGGTGTATGCATGCTCGTTTGAACGTGCACGATCTAGTAATAAATAGACATTGAACGCAACACAACATGTTGGCGATTGCGCTAGAAAAATTTTATTATTTTATTTTTATTAAAGAAAAGCTTACTTATATATGTATGTAATCCTAATAATCAAATTGAATTGGCAGTCGTTCAAATCTGTTCAGCGATTATTAAATTTCATAAATTTTAGTACCTACTCCATGGATTAATCCCATGTAGGTACTCCATGGATTAATCCCATGTAGTTACTCCTTGGATTACTCGGGTGTCATGCGGAAATCGGAGTATGTGATCCCTGCCTAGGACATCGCCATGTTAAATGGACCATATTTTTTATATGAAATGTGACAGGTTGAGGAGTACTCGGTTGGTCCACAGCGAGTACTCTATACACGCGTGCATGGAGTACTCGGCTTTTTTGCAGGGTATGTGCAGGTATCTGTGTATACATATACATACTCGTATGTATGCGTGTCTGCATTTACAAAGCCAACGAAAATCACAGAAATGAATGCCAACAACACCAAACACCAAATAAGTTTACGTTTGGCATTTGCACGCCAGCTTGCGAGATTGCGCAATAATGCACGCGACGACGAACGCTCTTTTGTATGCTAATAGCAAACATTTTTTTGCAACAATCGAGGTAGCGAGTATGTGTATGTGTGTATATATGTGGGTGAATTAGTTAGTTGTCTCCCTGCAAAAATTCCGAGTACTCCAGTCGCTAATCCATGGAGTGCTCGCTATGGACCAACCGATTATTCCATAACTTGCCACATTTCATACAAAAAATATGGTCCATTTAACATTGCATGTCATTGCAATGGAGTATATACTCCAGTCCCGCATAACAAACAAATCAATCCATGGAGTACCTACATTGGATTAATTGATGGAATACCTAACAGTTAGCCGAACATAACAACAAAAACAAATGTTTATCGCGACGACGACGAATGACGTGTATACATACAAACATACATATGTATGGATGTAGTTATGTATGTATACACATATCGTCGTCGTCGCGATAAACATTTGGTTTTTGGTATGTTCGGCTAACTACGAACCGATGTAGATACATGAATCGGTCGTTTGGGCTATGTTAGTGGTCACTTTGAAAGTACTCCAACCTACCACAACTGGAGCATATAATCCAATGATTTTTGCAGGGCTGGCGCTGAAATTGGGTGGCTTACTTTGCACCAAAACATGCAACGATTAATTGCAATTGGAATGTGTGCTTGTGCTTAGAAATAAAATGAAGATGTGTTATAGATGTATTGTGGAACGAATTTCCGTCATTCCTTGTCAAGTTTGATTTGGTTATAAACTGGTTTCGGCTATGTGCCGTCTTCAGTAGGTATGTTGTTTCGTTGTATAGAAAACTGGAAGTAGTGCTGCTTTACTTATCGATGTAGTATCACTCACTTCCACACGATCTAAGAATTTCTCACGCATTTCATTTCATTACAAAACTTTCTTTCTCACTTGTGTTGTCGCGCTGCTGAGTGAGTTCATAGTCAGTTCGCTTAATCACTTGTCTGCGTTATGTTGCTTGTTTTGACATTTAATTATAGGCAATAATCTTTTACTTATTGTACGCTATCGGTGAACAAATTGTTAAAACATTCGTTGTCTTTCAATGTTAAATATGGTGTTAATTGATAGCTGGCGATGGCGTTTGATTTACATTTGTCGCTGGTGTTGTTGGTTTTGCATTTTTTGACAAACGGCCATTGATGAGATAAGCTGCTAAGTGCCGCTATCGGCACGTTTTTATATCGTTTCGGTCGCATTTGTTTATGCTCTTTCGTATGTTATTTGCGTAAGTCAATATTCATTTGATTTTCGTGCCGTATACCTACATAGTTCATTGACATTCAGATAGTCTTTAATCTTTTGACTGTCGAAAGCATAAGGGAATATGTGTAGGTATCAATGACCTGAAAAATACTTGACTACTGCCCTGGTTTGAATTAGGTTTGCAAAAAAAAAAAAAAACTAGGAAAGCATCAAAAACGAGAAAAAGCCAAATCCAAATATTTACAAATATTCAAGCGCCTAACTTACGCATGCTCATCAGCAGTTTTTATTCAATTTTATCTTCTTTCTTTATCTGTGAAACTTCGTCCGTCTACTATTAAATTTTTAACATCTACGAAATTAATGCTAGTATTATTATGCGGTTCAAATATTACATAATAATTACACGGCTTTTTGTATTGTCATGCAAACGCCACTTTGTGTACACTTTGTTTTTGTATATTCATATTAAGATACTTATGTGTGTTTGCAGACATTAAAGCATTGGTGGGCAAATGAAATGTAAGCATGTATTGGTAACCGCGAGCGTAAAGTGGCTACCATGGGACAAAGAACATTTGCAGTCAGTTGATTAACAAACAACAGCGAAGCAACATCGTGCGCCGCTTGATTGTTTTATGATACTATTTATGCGCGTACCTATATGTGTTTCTCACTCGCACTGTTCGCAGTGAAAAATTATTTAGAATTGCCCTACATGCTTTTATTCATTAAATAGCGCATAATTTACTATTGCATAAAAAATAAAAGCAAAGCGACGATACGTGTCATCCCTTTGCTTGCTGAAACACAACTGACATTAGTGATGGGCGAGTCCGAGATGTTTTATTCGATTCTCTCGATTGTTGAAACATCTCGAATGCCCGCCGACTCGGAACAATCGCAAAAACATCTCGATTGTGTAGTCGAGGAGCGAGTCAACTTTTGACTCGATTGTGATTTTGCAACGATGGTGATTCTGTCGATTGTCTAAACATCTCGGACTCGCCCATCAATAACTGACATGAAAATTCTGTTCTAACACCACTGTGACTCAATTGATTTTTCGCTCTCAACAGCAACTGAAATAAGAGCGTAAGAATACGTGTGCTGAGAGTAACTGCTCATATGAGTCAAAACGCCCATCAGTGCATTAAAGTCAAATAGCATGAGAAAGTAATGTGTATAACAAAACAGTAAGTCAAAAGCAAAGAAGGGGAAGATAAAAATAGAAATTATGACAATCTAACAAATGACCTAATAAAGTTTAACTATTTATGTATGCTTTACTATTGTGCTTTTCAAGTTTTGAATTTAAAAGTTAACAAAAAGAAAGATTTTTTAAGAAATTTATGATGACCATATGGTGTATTAAATACTGTGAAATTACTAAATATTTTGAATAATATGCAAATATATGTATAAATATGTGTGGCCACACATGCTCTTATATTAAGAGACTAAATAATAACCATAATAACATCCATTGTATGTAATTTTTTCTTTAATATCCAAAAAAGAGTTGAGCGTTCTTTTTAAAAATAAAAGTTGATCCAATAGCAGAAATGTATTTAAAAGGAACAAATGAAGGGGAACATTCACTCTGAACTAGTCTAGGAATGAAGAGATAGAATTAATAAAAAGGAAAATGAAAAAAAGCTAAAAAAGAAAAAAAAAAAAAAAACAAAAACAGCCCAATAAAAGCGATAGAAGCGATGCAAAAATTCAATTTAGAATTAAGAAAATAATAAAAGAAGAAAAAGAAAATTAACAGACAATATTCAAGTTAACATACAATATAATTATACATATTTGTACAAACGTTTGTAAATATATAGATACACACAGATAAATATTCGTGTTTCACTTTGCACTATTGAAAACATTGAAATCCAAAATTTATCAAAAATTTAAAAAATATACTGTCGTTGAACCAAAAGCCGCTAACAGCTGCTTATTTCGCATAGAAAAGGAAAGAAATTAATTAATACATAAACTCTGTACATATGTATATACATATGCATGTACATATGTGCATATGTAAATTTGCGGGAGTGTTCTTTTGATTACTATTAATAAATCAAGCAGCAAATACGCCGCCTACTACTCGATTTCACACAGATCACAATGCCGCTTACGCATTTTTTTGCGTAGTCTACGTACATGCAGACATTTCTAATTATCTGTACACATTTACATACATACATACATACCAGTGGCCGACGCTTCATACAAGCCGAAAAGCCTGGCTTGCCTAAATATTTTCGTTCATTTCATTTTGCGATTGTTTTTTTTAAATTGGTTATTTTACCATAGAAATATGTTTATTATTTAAGTGATTCAATGTGTTTACTACTTAAGTTCTGATGGCGCGTTAGCCCACCAACGGCATTACGGTATATGTATTTTGTGGCTAATTTCATAACACAATCTAGGTTAGTAAGCGCTGAGCGTACTGTAGCAGTTCCATACATGGGCTTTTTGAAGCTTTCAAAACAGAATAACATAATTAAAATAAAAAAAAAATTTATAAAAAAGTAGCAAAGCAACAAAACAAATATGCAAAACCGAATTTAATCAAAGTCAATGACGGAACTGTAATTAGACTTTCAGATAATATAGCAAAGAAAATTACTTAAATGGCCAATGGCTATGTTTCCATGCATAGGCTTGCCAAGCGAATTTATGCTAGGGCCGCCACTGATACATACATACATAGATATTTATTTACATACGTACATATGTATGTATGGATGTACATATGTATGTACCTGTAAAAGTTCTGAACGCCGGTGGGCGATCTGAATTTAAATTTCCTCTTTACTGCTACATTTGTTTCACATTGTCTGCGGGTGGGCCGCTACAATAGACATACTTACACATGTACATATTTGCATACGTATAAATCTACATTAATACGTACACAGTAAAAAATTATAGTTTATTTCTAATATCATTTGGTACTTAATTTAATCATTCTCCGAATTAAATTTGAATTTTAATGCCAAAAAGTCTTATTTTTAAACTATGAGAAGCTTTACAATTTTATTTATTCCAAAATAGTTTCAAAATAAAGTCTTGAAAAGTATTAAAATTCTATCTAAAGAAATTTAATCATTTATGGTTTAAAAACAAATCCTGAAAAGTATAAAAAACTTTCTCGTTCTCAATTATATTACCATCAAAATATTTTTGGTTTGAAATCAAAACCAAAAAAAAATTAAAAAAAAAAAATTATCAGAAAAAAGTAAAAATAAAATCAAACAAAATGTTTCTAAAACTGCAATGAATCAAATATACTCAAATAAATGGCCCGAACCTAATAATTGTATCAAGTAAGTAATGCAGGAGATTAATTAAATATCATGAGGGTAAATTTTGCTTTATTTTTTCAGTCATAAGGCAGTTTCAGTTATAAGGCAGTATCACTGCAATAACCGCGACGGTGCCGAAATTTCCGTGGACATTTCCAAAATATTAGTATGAAAGTGATAATATGTATATATATTGAGCCCAAACCGCCATAAAAGTGTATCCAACAAAATTCTCGATTTCAGCTTTTTTATGGAAGTCAACAATTTACTATCATATGCATCAACTTCCAAAATTTCATGGCTGTGAAATGTGCAGTTTCGAAGTTAGAGACTAAATAAGTTTCAAGGCTGCATACAAACTGTATGCAAAACAAATTAAAAAAAAACTGTGTCCTGTAAAATTTACTTTTTGTTGGATACACTTTTATGAGGATTAGGGCTCGATATATAAGGTACTTTAGTGTTTGCTACTACTGTTTTGAATTTTTATGTAAATAAACTATGTTAACGTTATTCAATTTCTCATTAATCTTTGGGATAGTGGGTTATTTGCAGAATATCCACTGGAAATTTTAGGGGGGTTTATTTTTAAATCCAAAAAAGTATACAATTTATTCCAATTTTCGGATCGATTTAATACCATTTAAAATATTTTTAATACCAGAAATATTCTACAAATAATGAAAATTTGGTTTTGATTTAATTCCAAGAAAGTATTAATTTGACACCAAGAATAATTTCAGTCTCTCAATATTCTCTTCTCTTTTTTAAACCAGAATGGTTTTAATTTTATGCTTTTTGGCATTGTTATATATAAATACCAAAATGGTATTAAAATTAAAAAATTTTACTGTGTATGTATGTATATGAGTAGCGAAAAATGGTTTATATTATATGTATGTAATTGGAAGTCATTACATACATAACCAAAAAAAGCTTTGCATATATGTATGTATGATAGCTACTTTCGACATCATTCGAACATCTCAATAAGCCACATTTTTATTAGCAAAACAAATTAAAGAAACTATGGAAAAAACTCCCAAAGATATGTATGCTAATTAGAAAGCAAAAAGTATAATAAAAGTCATGAAATATTGAAATATTGTGCATGTTTCTTTTGGCCATAAGATTGCTTTTGTCTATATCGCAAGCGTAAGGCCAAAGACCTTAAATAAATAACACTACTCTATACTGTCTACAGTAAACATGGAGGACAGCTGAGCATGAGCATCGATGGCTATTTACATATACATACATATATTCTTTAGCAGGGAAGATTGGAAGAATGCTGATCAGGAAATGTTTCACAGCATATCGAAGGCTAAAATAAATTTGTAGGTAGAATATTTTGAAGAGACTTACTAGGCTATTTTGCAAAATGTCTTTCAAGAGACAAATATGAAACGTTCTGTATTGGATTTAAAAAATTATCTGAGACTCTCTAATCACTGCCTAGGCTTTCAGGTTAAGCTTTTAATAATAACTGAAGTTGTAAATTGCTGTTTATTTTCAGTTTGGCTGGGTTGCACTTTTTGTGAGAAGTTTTTTCATGGCAGAAATACACTCAGAGGGCATGCCGCCTACTGCCGAGAGGTGACCGCTGCTCCTAAAAACACAATAATTGGATTTTTACTAATTAGAAATTTTTTTTTGGTATTTGCTCGGACTGGGGTTTGAACCCAAGACCTCTGGCATATTAGGCGAGCACTCTACCTTCTGCACCACAGCGGCCACTGAGACTTAAAGTCACAGTAATTATGCCTTTTTGCGTTCACACAATGGGCACCACTTACTGGCCAGCTACTTTAACTTGCTGCAGGGTATACCATCAGCGTTTTCACACGAAGTATAATTTTATAATGATTTTTATTTTATTTTTGTGTTCACTTTTTTCTCGTTAAATTTCTTTCTTTCTTTCTTGTGGTTCGTGCGTGCTTTCATCGCTAGACATTCAATCGCTCGCTCGCACGCTTCTTCAGCTGGCGGCTGGTTAATTTGATATTGGAGCGCATGCGTTTGATTTTTCTCTATCCTGCCGTGTACACAGCAGGTAGATGTTATAAATACCTGCATATGCGAGCATTCGTGTGTATGTAAATTAATCTGGGAATTTACACAAAATGTTTTTTGCCAAAATTTAAAGCTATTTAACTTGTATTTATGTGCGTTTGTTGTTGCTGTTACGTGGCAACGTCACCGCTAGAAATCATTATGCGTACGCGATTCTTGTTCTCCTCACTTTCGTGTGTTGTTGCGTTGACTTAATCAGATTTTGTTTGTTTTTTTTAGTTAATTGATAATGACTTTTATTGCGGAAAAAATTAAGTTGTTCGTTAGAGAAATGATGGTAGATTAAAGGCTGACAAGCGATGACAAATGCTGTGCGCACGTGTGTGTGTATGTGTATTTGTGTATACTTATATCTCTATATGTACCCTGCAAAACTGCTCCAAGTCAGATGACCGGTCAAATGACTGGGAGGTCTGACCAAAAGTTTTGGGATACTTCCCATCAGAATATTAAGGGCATCGGTAACTTTTCTGACCGTTTCATTCCCCGTGTTCCCATCTGTGTATTTTCAAATTCCATTCTATCCTATTCCATCTCATTAGTTTTACCCTTGACTAAAGTATACATACTATATAGTTGTCTCACCCGTCATTGCTGACAGGCATATGACCGGTCAGCTGACCGGAATAATGACAATCATCTGACCACCATCTGACTGGAATAATGACCAATATAATGTCCATGTTCTGACCAGTATAATGATAACCAATACTTACTTTACCAGCTCAATTATTTAATCCACAAAAATTTATGTTAGTCTCATTTTATATAATTTTATATTCATTTTAGATATAATAATAAATTATAACTTTCCCAAAAATTCCGGGCCTGGCGCCATCTCCCCACATCCAATGCTGTACGCAAAAAGCCGCTTTTGTGGGAAGCGATACAAATTTTGCTGATATTCACTAACTTTAAAGCCTTGTGTTGTCACTGCACTCGTTGTTGTTCCTGTTACGCGTCGATGTGCTTTGCCCAACGCGCTGCAATATATTTCTCCATATTAAAATACTGAAAAAATGCACTATATTTTAAGAAATTCTGAAGTCAATAAATTTAAAGAACTTACTTTCGCAACACAATGGCGGCATGTAGCACGAATGCCGTGCATTCCTATGCACTCAACGAGTGTAAAAAGGAAAAGCAGTAGACAACATTAAAAAAAATTAATTTCTACTCTTTCACTCTCGGAAATATGGAAGTGGAATTGCTTCTATGTGTTAGTGATAACAGCATTTTTATCGATAACCGGTCAGCACTTTCTGGCAGGGTATGTTAAACTTGTCTAGTGCCAAATTTTCCTTGCTTCATTTAATTTTGTGACTTAGTCAGAGTAGCGAGCCCCGAAGGCGAACCTTAAAATTGCCGCTTATTTAATTGGTAATTAAATTTTGTATACATATGTATATTTGAGATTTTACACTAATGGAATATTTATTCATATATGTATGCTAGAATTTGCATGAATAATTGAACTTGAAAATAATTTGCTATTTTGTAGAATTAGTTTTTTGGCGAATGACTAATGAAGTTTTGCATAAATGTGATTTTTATCGAGAAGCTTTTACATACATACATATGTCTGTAAACACTTCATGCCTTTCATGATTGAATCGGTTATGTTTTGCAAAAACTGCGAGTACTCCATGGACCAGTCGAGTAATGCACAATGCACAATTAAAATTCCGATGTCGTAGGTTTTGATTATATACTTCATATATGCTTCATACCCATATGTAAAACATGGTCCATACTGAGTACATGGTCCGGTACGTGTCTTAAAAAAATAGGAAGGAAATTTGAAACAAATGAAAACACCCCCAAGATTTATTCTAGGCATGGCCTTTCTAATTACAATATGTGCTATTTTCTATTTGCTATTGTTTTTTTTTTTTTTTAATAAAATTTGTATTTTCTTTACACAAAAAAGAGCATAATTCACTGAATTAGTCATTCGAACAAAAACATATAAAAACAAAAATTGCTTTAACAGCTTGATACAACACACTTCAAGGACAGCAATAAAAACTAAAGCATAAAATGAGTTCAATTGCGATTAGGTGCGGCTAAATGCGATAAACGGATGTATAAATGTGTACATACATATGTACGTACTATGTTTGGCTATGTGTATGAATATATGTATAATAAACTTTTTTTCTTATTTCTTAAATGTCGTATCGAACATTAAGTTAGTGTGAAATATAAAAAATTGAGTTTTATTGCTAATAGTTTTACTACGTACATAAAAAAAACTACGCAACGCGCGCTGCAACTGACTGACGTGCATAACTATTTAATGCCGCAAGTGCCGCTGTGCTTCTTCTTCTTTATCGCTTCTAATAAAACGCATCATTCAGTGTTTTTGTTGTACATATTTCACACACTCACACTTTTCAACAGTTTGTTCTTGTTTTTTTCATTGCGTATTTATGTACACACATCTTTTACTGTGTCCGTGTCCTCTGCTTTGCATTTCCGTTTGCACATCAATTTCATAGCTAATATTAAGTTCATTGCGGCTATTCTGTAATGTCAGCACTAGCAGGTTGTTGTGATTAATTTTGCGTTTCTAATATAATTTTGATTTGTTTTTTGTGCTGTTCATTGATTTTTCATGTACATAAATTTGCTGACATTGACATAATGAATTTTTAATGCTATTTCGCTTTTAATATCTCACTAATGAAAATCAGTGTCAAAATATCGAGAAGATGTTTAAATGATAATGATTTTATGGAATTTTCATTGGATTAGAAAAAAATTGTGTTGGATTAAAAAATAGTACCAATTCAAGTACACATTAAGCTGTTAAATTATTATCTCTTGATTGTTTTAATTGAAGCGCAAAAGAGAGGAAATTCTCTCTCTAAAGAACTGGTGCAAATGTTATGGTACTATGAATGCGTTTTGTTGCTTGCATTATTTTAATTAAAATTCTTTATAATACATTAAGCATAAATATGGAAGCCTTGCTAATCTTAAAAGTACTGCTGTGCTCTGTATTAATAAATTAAAGCTTTGGTCGGTTGATAGTGATTGAAAGCACTATGTGCACATGTTTTTTTTTTTTGTTTTTTACTCCAGGGAGTGCCTTATCAAAGGTAATGGATTTTGATTAAGTTTTTAAAGAAGATATTTAATTAAAAGCTAAAAAAATCTATTCATCTCAGGAGTGCCCGGATGAATTTTCTGGAGAAGATCAGGCATGTAAACTGTTTCCAATCTCTAACCAATTATAGGACTTTTAACCTTCATCCTGTATTAAAAAAAAGTTACGTACGTGACATAAGTGGGTCAGTTTTGCCCAATAGGCGAAATATGAAATTTTGGTTATAATTCCAGTTTTTAAGTATTCTTTTATTTAATAAATATTAAATTCCTTTATGGAAGTACAGAAAAAAGTGTTCTTAGGTTTATTTTAAGCCAATAGTACTTCCGAGCAATGTCTCAGAATAAGCGTTTCAAATAAATTTTTCGCAGCTAACGCATTTGTTCGAGACCCCCAATATCTTACAAATATAATTATAAGTTACTTTGAGAGATAGTACTAGTCTACAACTCCGATGAGGGCGTCGAGAACTATGCGATAGCCAGTCGAGTTTCGCAAGGATCCGTCTCCTAGTCCCTATGTTGTGGAATGTTATATACAATGGGGTCCGAAAGCTGGAATATCCTAAATCTGTAGAGCTTCTAGCCTACGCAGATGACCTCATAATAAGGGGAGTCGCAAATCACATAGAAGCCTTCAGGCAACCAAGGCCCTGTAGCTCGGGGAACGAACAGAGGTAATGCTAGTGAGCGCAAGAAAAGTGTGTGAAAATATATGAATCTGGGTTGGGTGGTGCGAGTAAACTTCGTAGCCATCAATAAAATATCTTGGTGTGGTACTGATCAGAGGCTGTGCAACTTGATACAAGTTATCGAAAAGGCGTAAAAAACATGTGGCGATCTTGAAAAGATGATTACCAATAAAGGTTGTGTGCGGTCAGCTCGTCGACCTCCGCTAGTCAGGGCAACAAACTTCGCCATTCATGGCAATTCTAAGACCGACAAGTGCATTTCGAACATTCTTTGGTGATGCTAGTGGACTCATACATTGATTACGAATATGAACAGTTGGACGGATAGGGAGCACTGTGAGCTCAATATCCACCTTATTCAGTTCCTTAGCCGGCATGGTGTTTTAGGGCCCAGCTTTATGGATTGAAGCACAATGTTAGTCCTTCTTTTTCTTTGTGTTGCTACGCTATAGAAAGCGTTGAACACGTCTTTTCCCCCGCTCATCAGCTGTGTTCTGTCGTAAGGGGCGACTAATGTACACTGACTTACAAGGTTGATAATGGCCACAAAATCGTTTGCATGACAGTCGGGCTGGCCTCAGAAAGAACTAGTCGCTGAGCGATCCGAATACATCCGGAAAAGGATTATTACTTGCCCTAGATTTTCTGCAGTCCTTCGTGGAATGTCTTAGTGGCTATAACAACAACAATAAGTCCCCGGCGCCGATATTAGCCCAAGTGAGATACTGAGAAAACTCCATGTCATAAGATGTATTACTTGGGAGGTGATTCCATAGGATCGGCTTCGGGCGGGAGTAGGTTTCGATGCTTCTCGTACTAATAAAAAAAACACATAAAGCAACCGCGTGTTCCATTGATATTCTCCCAATTTCATAAATTATTTACTCCTTTTTCCATTGGGCAATTTTTACCCACTTATACAACATACATACGTAACTATTTTTATCCAGCCCATCCGGTCAATGATAAATTTAAACAAAAACATATTTTAAGTGTAGTGTTACTAAATAATAAAAGTCAAAAAGTTTCACCAGATTATATGAATCCTATAAAAAAATATGCAACTTTCAAAGTCGTTTGGGCAATTTTGACCCACTTATACAGGATAAGTGTTAAAAAAGTTTAAAACTGCAAGAATGTAAAAAATTTGCAATTTTCATTTTAAAACTGCACGAATTTAAAACTGCAAGAATTTTAAAATCTACAAGAATTTTAAAATCTACAAGAATGTTGAAAACTGCAATAATTTTAATATAATAACTTTGAAAAATTCCCAAACCTTGAAAGCTATAAACACGTAAAAACTGTGAGAATATTAAGAACTACAGGAATTTTAAGAACTACAAGAATTTTAAAAACTGTAATAGTTTTACAAATTACACAAATTTGGTACTTAAAAGAAGCTTAAAACTAAAAGAATTTGAAAAAGGCAAGACTTTATAAAACTACAAAAATTTTAAAAACTACAAGAATTTTAAAAAATAGTTTTAAAAAGTACAAAAACTGCATTAGTTTTAAAAATTACAAAAACTCAGTTCTTAAAAAAATTTCAAACTACAACAATTTGAAAACTACAAGAATTTTAAAACTACAGGAATTTTAAAAACGGCAATAGTATTAAAAATTACAAAAAGACGGTACTTAGAAAAGTACAAAACTACAATAATTTGAAAACTACAAGAATTTTAAAACAACAGGAACTTTAAAAACGGCAATAGTATTAAAAAATTACAAAAAGATGGTACTTAAAAAAGTTTAAAACTACAAGAATTTTAAAACAACAGGAATTTAAAAAACGGCAATAGTATTAAAAAATTACAAAAAGGCGGTACTTAAAAAAGTATAAAACTACAATAATTTGAAAACTACAAGAATTTTAAAACAACAGGAACTTTAAAAACGGCAATAGTATTAAAAAATTACAAAAAGAGGGTACTTAAAAAAGTTTAAAACTACAATAATTTGAAAACAACAAGAATTTTAAAACCACAGGAATTTTAAAAACGGCAATAGTATTAAAAAATTACAAAAAGATGGTACTTAAAAAAGTTTAAAACTACAAGAATTTGAAAACTGCAAGAAATTTAGACTTAAAAGTTTTACAAAAATGAATACTTAAAAAACGATTAAAACTACAAGAATTTGATAACTGCAAGAGTTTTAAAAACTATAAGAATTTTAAAAACTACAAGAATTTTAAAAACTTCAAGAATTTTAAAAACTACAAGAATATTAAAAACTATAAGAATATTAACAAATGCAATAGCGTTAAAAATTATAGAAACTAATAAAAAAATAAAACAATAAAAATTTTAAAACTGCAATAAATTTAAAAACGACTAGAAATTTAAAAGCTGCAGTAGTTTTAAAAACTACTAAAACTTGTACTTAGAAAAAAGTTTGAATAATTTAAGAGACTGCTAGAATTTCAAAAAAAAAAAAAACAACAAGAATTTTAAAAACTACAAGAAATTTGAAAACTGCAATAATTTTAAAATCTTCATTAAATTTAAGAAATTTCAAAACATTGAAAGCTACAAAAGCAATAATTTTAAGAACTAAAAGAATTTTAAAATGTGCCAGAATTTTAGAATTATAAGATAAGATATTATAAGAACTGCAATAATTTTATAAATTACAAAAAAAAAAATTTTTTTTCATTTTTTGCTCATAAACAGTTTCATTACCATTTGCATCATTCAACTACCTAATTGAGATTCCAACAACAATTGCAACAACAATTCAAAAGAGTTTCTGCCATTCCAAACCCACATGTAAACCATAATAAACCACTAACAAGACGAAATTACCCAATAGATTTGTGTATAAATAAATAGAAGAACACGCATAATTTAATTAACTGCAAGAACTATAAGCACAAAAAAAATAAGAATAACAAAAAAAGCGCAACTTGCCACTAACTGTGTCATCAGTTGGTGGGAGTGGGTACATGTCATGTCGAACTACACAGCACAGCACATTTATAAATATCGCTGAACATGTACATACATATGAATATATACATCTATGCATACATGTAGAATGTACGTATGTACTTATTTACATAAATGTATGCCTGAAATATATTTGCTTGTGTGCGCTACTTCAACCCTGCAAAAATCATTGGATTATATGCTCCATTTGTGGTAGGTTGGAGTACTTTCAAAGTGACCACTAACATAGCCCAAACGACCGATTCGTGTATCTGCATCGGTTCGTAGTTAGCCGAACATAACAAAAACCAAATTTTTATCGCGACGACGACGATATGTGTATACATATATAACTACATACATACATATGTTTGTATGTATACACGTCATTCGTCGTCGTCGCGATAAACATTTGTTTTTTTTGTTATGTTCGGCTAACTGTTAGGTACTCCATCAATTAATCCAATGTAGCTACTCCATGGATTAATTTGTTTGTTATGCGGGGCTGGAGTATATACTCCATTGCAATGACATGCAATGTTAAATGGACCATATTTTTTGTATGAAATGTGGCAAGTTATGGAGTAGTCGGTTGGCCCATAGCGAGCACTCCATGGATTAGCGACTGGAGTACTCGGAATTTTTGCAGGGAAATACCTACCACTTCATGAATATGCAAGCGAAAGACTTAAGCAACGAACTTGCTTGTTAGCGCTTCAATGCTCAATGGAGCAAATAAAATTATCTACGCTAATGCTAACACTTCACAAATACATTTCCCAGCTAAGAACACATTAAATCTGCAGCGAATGTGTTTACATATATGCATACATATGTATAGAAACATACATCGCCACACACATGACAAACAATTTTAAAAGCGCTTCTTTTACGGCTTCTTGTCAATGTTCGCTAATTTATTGTTAATTTTTTTGTTGGCTAACACTTTTTTTAATTTAATTTTATAATTTGAGTCTGCCATTGTGACCGATGTGATAAATATTTATCTACATACATGCATATGTACAAGCACACATACCGACTTACATATGTATATTAAAAAATAATAAATATTAATATGAATAGAATCGTAAACATTCCATTGGAGTAGCATAGTAATAATAGCGCAAAAGTTAATGTTTTGTTCATCACTTAAGAATTTGTAATTAACAAGTTATAATCAATAATTTTTTTTCGATATTTGTTTAATAAGTACATATTTTCTTTTTCACTTTTTTCGAGTCTAAAGTCAAGGTCGTTTTGCTGACTTTATTGCGCTGCTTTCATAACACTCAAGTTATTAATGAGCAAATGCAAAAAGCAAAAAGTGTATTGGCATGTGAATTGTATGTACATATGTGAGCAGCAGGCGAGGAAGGTGTATATAAATAACTGGGATTTCAACATTGTTAGAAAATTAGCATTAGAAAAAGTTACATTTACTTATTTTATTTCTATTATTTCATATCAATGTTTTGTTTTTTTTTTTTGCTGTAATTAACTTGCGCTTAGTCATTTGTTGCTTGTTTTGATTTTATTTTTCTATTCCTCAATGATTTTGTCGTTGTCTCTTTTTACTAAAACTCAACGCACATACCAAATGTGTTTATTGGGTTTTTAGGTGACACACTGACTGACACAGTTTGAGGTGTGGAATTTTAAAATTATATTCCAACAAACTGCTCTTATTTGCGTTGAATTGAAACAGGAAGGCTTTGATGTAAAGCCAGAGATAGCACGTAAAACATAAATTGTTTTGTCTGAAGCAAAAAAAGGCTTCTGAAAAACAGGTTAATAATAAGCGACTTTTTTTTTCAAGAGGAATTTGGGAAAAAACTTAATAATTAAGAAATAATTACCATGATAGATTTGTTGCTAATGATTAAATTTTTAGAAAAGTTCTCAATACAGACTAGAATATTTATAAAAATTTACTAAGAAAGAGAATATAAAAAATTCAAGATGTCAAAAAAATGTTTTAAAAATTATATTAAAATTTTTAAGCAAGAAAATAATAAAAACTTATACGAGTATAAACATTTAAATTTTTTTATATAATTTCGAAATAGGTGGCAATTACGCATTTAACCAATTATTTTTTTTTTAACAAAATATGAACTTTAATCATGCAGTGTATCTCCAATTTAGTGAATAAAATTTTTTTCAAAATAAGTGGCAACTCTTTCTCAATTAAATTTCAATCGATGACCCACTATGAGAATTTCAGGGGAATGTGTATCAAAATCGAAACTCTTTTCCAAAATTTGGCAAGTTTAAATATATTTTCCAAAAAAAGTGGCAACTCTTCCTCACTTTATAACTCGTTGTTAATATTGCAATCGGACAAAGTATAAAAATTTTATATGCATCGAAATTGAAACCTTTCTTTGAAATTTAGTAATTCTAAATAATTATTTCCAATTAGGTGGCAACTCTGCATTGAAATAATTTGATTTTGTATTAAATTTTTTGCATTTCGATGTGATTGTGTAGCACAATTTCAAATATTTTAAAAGATTAGTTAATCTAAAATAATTTTTTCAAATTAGGTGGCAACTCTGCAATGAAATATTTACGTTTTATGACTTACTTTTTGCATACCAAATGTTTTTTTTATCGAAATTGAAATTTCTTTCAAATATTTAGTAAATGTGAATATTTTTTTTGAAACAAGTGGCAACTCTGCATTGAAATAATTTAATTTTCTGACTGATTTCTTGGATCTCACTGTTTTTATTCATCAAAATTTGAAATATTTTATTAATATAGTAAATCTAAATACAATTAGATGGCAACTCTACAGTGAACTATTTACATTTTATGACTCAATATTCGCATTGCAGTTGATTGTTTACCAAAATCGCAACACTTTTCAAAAAGTTAGTAAATGTGAATAATTTTGTTTGAATAAGTGGCGACTCTGTATTTTTGCATTTCACTGTTTGTGTGTATCAAAATTTGAAATATTTTACACATTTAGTAAATATAAATAAATTTTTCCACTTAAGTGGCAACCCTGTAGTGAACTATTTACATTTGATGACTCAATATTCGCATTGTGGTCGATTGTTTATAGAAAGTTAAAAAAATATAATAAATATAAATAATGTAAATAATGTTTTTTTGAATTATATGGCAACCCCGCTTTAACATAAATGCAAACATTAACTAACTAAATATTGCACTGGATTTGTTTGCTTAATTTAAAAATTTAGTTATTTATTTTTTGTTATTTTTATTTAATTTATTTCAATTTTATTATTTTTTTAATTTATTACTTTTTTATTACTTTATTTATTTTATATTTATTTAATTTTCAATTTATGCATGCAAAGAAAATAGTATAATTTCTTTAACTGTTTAATTTTAGAAGTTATGCTCCAAAGTGCCTCTACGTAAACTACCAGTTTTATTTCAAGAACTTACACTGAGAGAAAAAATATATATGGAAGAGTCAAAGAAATTGTTTCCCTATTTTGAACAGTACTTTCTTTGTTTTGAGTAAATTTTCTCTAAAACATGTTGTTTAAATGCGTTGCCATGGTTTCATATACTTGTTTTAAAAAAATTCATACCTGAAAATAATGAAAAAATCTTTAAGCGCCATTCCATTCCCAACTTGCCCTTGTTTTGAAGACTTGATTTCTTTAATTTTGAGAAATTTAATTCCCATACAAATCCCCATCGTAACGAATATGTTTGAATGTTTTTTTTATGTTTTTTTCCACATTTTTTAGAAAATTAACTTAAAACAAAGAAAAATTTTAATTGGGATGCGTGTTCAAAATAAGGAAAATTATGTCTTTGATCGAGAGAATTTTTTTTTTGAGTGTAGGAAGTAATTTGGTAATAATACACTTATTTTAAATTCTGGTTAGAATAGAAATTTCAAGAGCAAGACCCAAAAGTGTTCTCCTCAAGATAAAGCTGTTAAAAATTTTAAGCATTTTTCTTAATAAAATAAAATTTCGCTAAATAAAAATACCACTCACCTTGCGTTTTTGGGTATTTTGTGCCGTTAGTTATTTGGAAGAAATTTATTGTTTTTTTTTTCAAACAAGAACACTACTTTCTGTATTTAAAACAGCAGCTTCCACAAAAGTGTTTGTTAATTGGCAACCGTAAAATTTTCTACACACTGCAGGCAAAAAAGCAAAAAACAGAAAAAATATATTTCCACTCTTTGTCTTGCTTAATTTTGGGCTGAAAGTTGAAAAATAAGGAGAATAACTAAATGTAAATTTTTTTCCTTTTTCGTGACTTTTTTTACTTTGTCTTGTAAGCTTTAAATACAAATGTATGTATGTATCAACGCCCACTGTTAACACACACCCAAACACATACGATTAAACACGCACAAACACTTTTGCAGTCTAATTTAGATGTTTTTTTGCTTGTGAATTGTTATTGTTGTTGTTGTGTCTTTGACCGAATTGTGGCTTTTGTAGATTACAAAATTTTCATCTAGTTACAAATGTATTTTTTCTCTGCTTTTTGGTTTTTCGCGTTCAGTCAAGCATTCGTTGGTCAGCACTGCTTATTTTATTTGCTTATTTTTTGCTGCCAAATTTCAATTTTATTGTGTTTTTTTTTTACGAGAATTACTAAGACCCACTTGCACTTTTTTATTACTTAATTGGTGCATTTTTTTTAACAGCTGCGATTTTTGGAATTTTTATTGTTGAAATATTTTGTTTTTGTTTTGCTGCAATAGTTTTCAATTTTCGTTTAGTGACAATTTTTCTCTTAATCTGAAAATTGCTTTTGCTGCAATTGCAATTGTTGTTTAACTATAAAATTGTTTAATAGTAATAAACGCTTTTTAAAATTTTTTTCAAAGCAGTTTTTATTATTATATTTTTGCTTTCTCTTATATTGCATTAAGTAGTTGTTGTCACCCGCTATTTGAATTGCGCACACACTTTTACTGTATTTTAATGTGAATAATGTACTAAACAATTTTTATTTTGTTGCAAAAATCTCTTTGTCGTTATGATTTTGATCTTGTTGTTGCCTGTGTGGAGCGTGCGCCAACCGCTCGCCAACAGCTATCAAAATTAACTAACAAAGTAACGGTGTGTCTGCGTGCAAGACACCACTGGCTGGGCTATGAATCTGCGCACAATCAAAAAGCAAACAAGGCGCCGCTCGCAGAAGAAAAATGTATATACAACAATACTCAAAGCACGAATGGTGAATTTGTTGGAGCACAAGAAATTGTGGTGGATTTATTGGCGCCAAGTTTAAAGATTTGTTGAAGAAAGAGCATAGCGCGTGGCAGAGCAAGAAGAGGGAAATGTAAAATTTGGTGCTAGAGAGAGAATGCTAGGCAGCGAGAAGACTCAATTAAATACTTCTGGTAAGCATTAGCTCCAACTGATCAGCTGATTGGTATGCTGCGAATATACTGGGGTAACTCAACTAGAAAAATGTTGCTAAACTACCTAGACACATTCTCTGGAGTCTCATTGAAGTCACATTGAAGATATAAGATGGGAAATGTCTTAAATAAAAGTTTAAAAATGTACAGCAGCGAACTTAAGAAGTACTAACTGTTTGATAGAGCTTTCCTTGGGCTGCAATTTTCTTCGTAGTCCTCAGCAAATGCCAAAGAAAAGTGAAAAAAGTAAGTGAGTAGATTTCGCACCTCTTCATGTCCTTCTTCCTTTCATCTCCGGCTTAGTCTCCCAATCCGTTCCCCCCTACCTTTATCATTTCTTTTCCTTTTCATTTCCGTTTCCTCACTGCCATTCCATTTTCATTTCATTTTTCTCCTCCTTTTCCTTTCCTTTTCCTTTTCCCTTTCCCATTCTCATTACCCCGCCCCTTATATTTCCCTTTTCTTCACTTTCCCTTTTACATTCTCATTACCCCACACCTTATATTTTCATTTTCCTCCCTTTCTCTTTCTTTCTGTTTCCATTTCCCTTCCCCTTTGCCAAGACCGCTAAGGGTTGAGCATATCGTCGTTTAAACTTCATAACCGCCTAAGTGAAACTTTCATAATCGCCTATGCCAAAATTGAGATTAGCCAAATTTTAACTCCCGGCGCCCAGCTCTATCGATCCATAGCATAAATTTAGTTTTCGGGAAACTCGTATTTTCTTCTAATGCCTTTTTCAGCTCTGAAGTCGTAGAGTTGGGCATTGGGAATTCAAGTCTAATTTTTGGCGCAAACTTCGGTTAAGCGTTTATATGATATGATATCCGGGTTGATATCATAGGGAATAGAGCTCTATGCAAAATGCCCGCTCAATATCTTTCATTTAATACGAATATCGCTCAGAAATATTTTGGGGTCATAAGGGTCCGCATTTTGACTGGGCATCTATATTGTTATAATCAGTACATTTCTATGCACGTCTTTTTAATTTATTTTGTCTGTCTTATCGATTACCGCCTGTTGGATTTTTCGTTCTTTGGATTTCTGTCTCTTGGATCTATTCGATTTCGGATTTTTATTTTATGGATTTATCGATCTTTTGTTTTTCTATTATCCGATTTTTTTCTTAATTACTCAAAAAAAAAAAAAAAAAACAAAAAAAAATTAATTATTTTTTTTTTGTATTAAAAAAGTTAAAACGCAACACTGTGCAGCTAGTCGCTAGTAACTGAGCGACAAGAAGCTTTTAACTGATCAACAGCTGCTAGCAATAAGAGCCCGTGCACAATTGGCTTTGTCTGCTCCAACTTTGATAGAAAAAACCTTAAAGCAAAGCGAAATTTCAGATGCTTGATACAATTAACACTTTGACAATTTCCACTTCACTTCTTTGCTTTAATTTATAAACCTGATTTTTGGTAAAATATTTGAGGAATTAGCTTTTTTCTGCTTATTCGAATGTTATTTTTTACTTTTCTCTGTTCACTTCTCACGAAATTGCGCGAAATCGCTAAAATAAGTGTAGCTATACAAACATACACACACACACACAAGGGGAGATGTTTGTCAAAGTGTAAAAAAGTTGAAAGATGGCTAACTTTATACCTTGCTTTACTCGCTTCACCTCAATTGTGAACATCTCCCTTTGAAAAGCACATGCTGAACGAAACTGTCAAAGCAAAACTCTGAAGCAAAGCGAGGTAGAAGTCAATTGTGCACGGGCTCTAAGCCCATGGTTGCCAAGAGAGAGAGTGAGAGAGAGAGCAACCAAAGTAAGCTTGATAAAGAAGAAACAAAGTGGCCACATTCTTGTTGGTGTTAACGTGTTTATCTTCGCGACTATTTTTTTGGTGCATATGTACCTGTATGTAATGCCTTGAAATTTTATATTAATTTTTATTCTTTTTTCATTTGGAATGCCGTGCGTTGTGGTGGCATTTGGCTTCAATTATTTGTATATAAGTAGTAACTCTTTTAAATCTAAACATTATGTCATTCTCTAATGCTCTCGCGCGCTCTTGCAACGCGCAAAAGCTTTTAAAGCACTCTAGCGAGTTTGTTGCTTAAGTCTTTTGTGTTTTATTTATTTTTTTTTTATGTTTATATGTTTATGTGGTTTATTTTTATTTTGTATTACAATTATTTGTTTAGTTGACTATATTGTTGCACACACATCACACTTTGTGAATGTCTCGCGTGCCGTATGGCATGCCTGTGCACGTTTCTTGTACATAGCCACATATTATGTAGCGTAAAAGAAAAATGATATGCATACTTGAAAAAATAACAAAAAATGTTTAAAAAAATAACAAAAAATATTTTAAGAAGTATTACATATAAAATTGAAAGTACTGGAAAATTAAAAAAAAAAAAAATAGACTTTGTTGAAAAGCCGCCCATAAAAGTGTGTTCAATTGGCTTTTTTCGCATGCGGAACTTGTTTGCTTTATTTGCTTGCCATATTTTGTTTGCCTTACCTTGATAAATTCATTTGCAGCACTTTCGTTATTAAAACTATAACTTTTTTTTGCTCTATTTGATGACGCATTTTCTAAATACTTTTTTTTATTTTACTCATCTTTGTTTGCCGTTGCTTTGATTCAGCTCCATTAAAAGCATTTGGTATCTTTAACATCTCCATTGATACGATTAACTTTGGTTTTGGCTTTTTCGTAAATGATCTCATCTACAAAGCGATATATGTATGTACAGCTGAATATTTAACTTTTGATACATTTTATTCTTTCTTTTTGTTTTGATTTAATTTAATGTGTTTCATTCTGTTTGTGCATATAGGGACTGCAACGATTGTGGTTTTCATTGCATAAAGAAATCATGAATTATTTTTTTTACGAGCGAAAACCCGTCCCACTTCGCTGCAACAAATCACACTATGTCGCTGCCTATTGATCTGCTTACTACCAGGGATGCCACTTTTGGGCTTTTCCTACCAAAACTGGTAGATTTTATTCCTTTTGGTAGGTTGGTAGGACGATTTGAATTTTGGTAGGTTTTTGCCTTCGTTCAACTAACATCACGGATTTCGTACATTTGGTCACTTTGCCACAGCACTATTGAGAAAACGTTTCTTCTCAGTAGTGTTTTGCCACAAAACAGACCATCAGGCCTACCTAGGTAGTAAATGTGTTTGCTGTACCAAGTGGAAACAATGTCCGCTATTTCCCTCGACAAATCTTCTTACGTTGCCAAATTTCCTCCGCACTGGACGAGCGCTGGCAGCCACTAATACCCAATCCAACCTTGTCCGAATATCATTTAACGCCAACTAAAGTTTTTGTTTATCTGGAAACTGCTGCTTCCTTCTCTTTTCCTTCACATTTTTATCACTCATTCTAAAATTAATTGAAATTTGTACAAATAATATTAAATTTAATACTACAGTTTTCAAAAAAATAAAATTGGTAGGCTCGAAGCCATTTTGGTAGCTTTTTGGTAGGAAAAAAAATTTCTTATTGGCATCCCTGCTTACTACTATACATCTACCGTTTCATCTATCCCTTCTTCCCGCTATACTACTCTCACTTTCTCTCTCTCTCTCTCCCTTTTACTCTTCTAGTCTCCCGTTCCCTATCAACAACAATATTCCGTAGCCATTCAGGTCCACATATAGGTTTATATCATTTGAATCAGTTCAGATATCTCGGGAACCGATTGAGATATCCACATAGCATTAACTATATATGGAAACCGATGTATTGTGGAACGATCTTCCGTCATCCCTTGTCGATCCCTTGAAGATCGTTCCACAATACATCATATTCCTACCCTGTCGGAAAAACAAGCAACCAAAAAGTATATATGGAAACCCTTATCGGCTCTTTTAATTTAATATCAATATTAAGGCCATCCCCGTCCACGTTTTGGCCTCTGTCTGGAGAATCCACTTGAAACCTTTAATTTGATATCAATAGTGCTGAATTAATAATGTTCCATTTGACTAAAATTAAATAAATAAATAAATATTTCGGGCCATCTGCGTCACAATATTGGCCTATATCTCGGGCACGGGATGAGATACTGGAATTAAATATGGTCTAAATTCTCTAACGGGTTAATTTTTTGTAACCGAGTTCTTCATTACATAAAAAAAGAACGGAAACGGGTGTTAGATACTGATATGGCGACTACAGCGCCATCTAGCGAAAAAAATATAGCCAGTCCACTTATCCAAAGAATAAAATGTCAAAATTTTGTAAAAATCCATTCAGTAGTTTTTGAACCATTTCCTCACAAAAAAACCCCCTATAATTTTATATATAAAAAAGTTTATGTGGTTTTCTTGCTTCAAATGTAGTGGCGGATACTTTTCACTTTACATCCAGAAGACTTGTCTACCACAACACTGCCGTAGTTAGACGCGATTGTTTCACTATTTAATTTATGTTTAGTTTAAACTAAATGCTTTACAATGCCCCTTTGCAAAAACATTTACTATCGTTCTCTGATTTTCTTAAATCATTTCATTCGATTTTGTGCTAAGCTCATTTTATGGTTTAGGCAAGTTATTTGAACGCTTCATGCTCCGCCTCTGACAAATTTTCGTGCATCACGTGACGCAAGATGGAATTCCCCAACATTTTCAGTGTCAATGTTTGCACATCTTTTTTAATTTTTTGTTTGAAAATTTACTAATTGTGTGGGTGTCAAATTAGAATAAGCATAAATTATTGTTGTTGCTATGTTTGTGCACTTTTATAGAGCGAGCGTTTTTCTGTTGTTGTTGTTGTTGAAATTTTGCATTTGTTTTCTTTTTTATAGCTTCTACAATGTTTTGCGCTTTTTAAGTGGTTTCAGTAAATATTATTTTTATTTTTTTATTCTCTAAATAAATATGGCTCTTAATCCTATAAAAGCAGAGTTGCTTTGCCTTCAGTCGAAAGAAATTTCACAGGCTTTAGATGCCTTTTTTCACGTTGTTATATGTACTTATGTACACTGAGAGAAAAAAAATATATGGAGGGGTCAAAGAAATTGTTTACCTATTTTGAACACTACTTTCTTTGTTTTGAGTAAATTTTCCTTAAAACATGTTAAAAGGTTTATAAAATATTGTTGTTACATGCGTTACCATGGTTTCATATACTTGTTTTGAAAAAATTCATACATTAAAATAATGAAAAATTCTTTAAGCGCCATTCCATTCCCAACTTTCCTTGTTTTGAAGACTTGATTTCTTTAATTTTGAGAAATTAAATTCCCATAAAAATCCCCATGGCAACGAATTTG
This sequence comes from Urophora cardui, assembly GCA_960531455.1. Taxonomy (NCBI): domain Eukaryota; kingdom Metazoa; phylum Arthropoda; class Insecta; order Diptera; family Tephritidae; genus Urophora; species Urophora cardui. Next base: position 128,067,524 of record OY482670.1, on the reverse strand, counting down.
TTTGAAAGTTTTTTTTATGTTTTTTCTACATTTTTGAGAAAATTTACACAAAACAAAGAAAATTTTGTATTTGACGCGTGTTCAAAATAAGGAAAATTATGTCTTTGATCGAGAGAAATTTTTTTTTGAGTGTACATATATACATACATTTAAAGCCAAATAATTATTTTATGATGACAGCTTATATGTGCCACTATCACCAACACCGTCGGCGGTACCGAAATGACGTTTTCGGCAAATCGGAATTATGACAACCGACGGCACGCCGAATCTTTCGAAGTTCGGTAAATCGGCATTATGAACACCGAATGAACGAACATTTTGACAGTTTTTCGTGCCGAAATTTGCCGCAAGTATTTGGTTGCGGTGATATTAACAAAATATCAAAAATTACAATAATAGTTTAAGTAAATTATGTAAATGCATGTATGAAGTTGTAATAAGTGTTAATGGGTGTGAATATATGTAAATATATTAATCAACCGGTCGCGAGAAGCCACAAACATGGCGTGGGTCCATTGCATTTTCCACCGAGATTGAATTGCTGTTATATGCAAAGAAAAACTTCAGAGAAAAAATTGTGAAATAATGATAATAACAGTGATTTAAATACGTGTGTATGTAGGTTTTGGAATTTAAAATATATTTTCACCAAAGAATAATAATGCATTTTCTGAAGTTGATAACTATTGTTTGACTACTATAAAAAAGCAACTAACGAATTATGAATATGTATTACCAACAATTTACCATTTCAGTAAAAACTTTCGTCTTAATAAAGACGCATTCAAATAAATACTGCAGGTGGTGGAAGGTCGGCTTCAGTATAATGCGCCCGCCATATTTATTTTCAAACCACTAAGAATTTTTCAATGAATCCTTCAGGAAAAGTTCTGCGAATGATAATTTTACTAGTTATAACACTCCCGACTACGCAAAATTACTGTAAATCTCTCCAGATCTAACTCCAGAAAGGGAGTTCTGTCGGCTGATGGTTACTTTTCAAAGCGCGGCAGCCTTCGCAATGCATAAGGGTGCTCTACGCCAAAATACTGTGTTATTAATGAACTATAAGTTTCCGCAAGATTTCGTTTGCATTTTAGTGATCTATCAGAAACGAAAATTCCGGTGCCGGGTACATTGTTATTGAAATTTTCCCCTGTTTTTGTATACAATTTGCTTTTATGTAGTTCAAAATAATTCTATGAAAAACAGAAAAAAGGACAAGAAACCTGAAACGTGAAAGAAACCTTTACTCACGCAAAATTAAGACTAGTATTTTTATTTTCAGCCTCTAATTAAATTTACGCTTGTTTACTTAAAGTAAAAGGATTGCTATGATCCCTTAAAAACTTCCTCTCGTTTATCGGATTCCTTTGCTCTTCTTCCTCCACTAATATAGCTGCTATCGCAATAGAATCCATTATTTTATTATTTAAATAAATAGTTTTTAGTAAAATAAACTAACGATGTATTTACTTTTATCAAAAAGATAAGAAACGTCAGAAAATCCCGCTCAATTCCGCCAGTCAGATTTAGAAAGGTAGGCGCATACGTGAATTCAGAACTTTAATATTGTAATTGGTATAGTTTAATGTCAAAATAATGTTTCGCCTTGGGTAAAATCTGTATTCGCTTGGGACTCGCCCATTCCTGTTGGCCATAGTGTGAATTTGCTTTGATTTTGACATTACACTGCACCTTTGTAAATCAAAAAAGTAGATTCTGAATTCACCGCTGCGCCTACCTGTCTTGAATTTCGCATCAGTACTTGGCAACACTGATTCGAACACAGTTCACATATTTGGCTACACTGAACTTCGAACCGTCGTGGTTGCTGATGCCATTTTCGATGAGTTCGGAGCCGTGGCTTTCGGCATTTCGGTGCCGCCGACGGCGTTGGTGATACACACAATGAATCCAAAATTGTTAAACTCATTCTGTATTAACATAATACAATTAAGTAAACATATAAAAGTAAAAACACGAAAACGTCCATTTAAAATTTTGTCATGTAGCGCTAATGTGTGAATTTGAAAAAAAAAAAAAACAAAATTTAATAAGCGCTTTGGTTAATTTATTTGTTGAGTAGAAGTCGCTGGGCATAAAAACTCTTTTGATACACATGCGTGAACATGCAAATTTCTAAACATATTATTTGCATAAATATAACATAAGCTTTCTGTTCTTTTTTTGTTATTCTCTTGCTATCATAAAATGGCACACTCGAACCTGATTTTAGTTGAGCTGACGTAGTGTCTGTATGTCTTAGCATACAAATACATACATGTAAATAAATTAAATAAGTTTCGAAATATGTATGTATTATTATTAACAGTTAAATATTTTTTGAAAAAAAGCTAATTTAAAAATATCTTCCAAAACAAATAATATTTTGCTGAAGAACTCTGATGTGTGTGCCATTAGGTTAGGTGTATACTTTGAAGCGCGGAAAATCTAGTATGTTTGCACTTTCCTACTCCGCCAGACACCCAAGACAGCGTTTATGAAAGTAGCGATAGAGTGCCGGATAGTGGCGTATATAGTGCTATGTTTTTGTAAAGGCCCATACGAGAGACATGCATGCCCATGAGACAGTGGCCTCTTAGAAGTTCCACCAGCGGACCTATGGAGAGCCGTGTCAGTTGTAGCACCGATACAGATCTCCCCTCATTCCTCAGTTTAGACCATATTTGGCGGGAAATCACACAAGTTGGGTCTCTGGCACATCTAGCGTTAGCCTATTTAATGAAGTGAGAGGCCATCCAGTGCTTGCAAGAGTTCAAATGAGGGGCCACCCAGCACACAGTTCTGATTTCCTGCAAGTTTGTGCCCGCAATTACTAACTCATTCGCAATGCAGCTACTTTGGACGTTACTATGATCTGGGACACAAATGACATTCAGGTCACACTTTTCGGCTGGTTTATTTGGAGATTCTCTACTTTTCATTGCTGCTTTGCAAGGCAGCTTGGCTGCTAACTCAGCTTGATAAACACTCCAAGAGAACAAGTAGACGCAAACTTACTTTAAGGTGCAGCTTTTCACCGAAAAATCCAGTTCCAACTTTGTTGTACAGTTTGGAGCCGTCCGTGTAGAGGGTGGCGTGTGTTAAGGTCATGGTCCTACAAGTTCTTCCACTCGCTTCTCTTCGGAATTGTCGTGGAGAATTTATTGTGCCAAAAAGAAGGCTGGTATTGTGGTTGCCATTATCAAGTAGGAAAGGAGCTGACCTGAATTAACTTTGTATAGTTAAAACTTTTGTTAAAACCGTTTAATTAAATTCTTCGAAATATTTTTGTTTTATGAACAATGATGAATTTGAGAAAATTTTATGCAAAAACAAACAAAAACAAACTAAAATTCATTTGATGCGGCATAAATTAGTGGAGCGTGTGCTTAGTGGCCCCGCACGCGCATCGCTTACACGGAAAACAACTGTTCTTTTACATAGAGTTATATAAACATGAAATAATTTTTTTTTTGTTTCTGGGAAAAAATACGCCCAATCAGATTTAAGCCAAGTAATAAGAGATGAATGAAAAATGATAATTGATTTGACATGCCATTGTTTTCGCTTTGGGAAATTTCACTTTTTGTAGAAGAATATTTTACAACAAATTAAATGTGTGATTAATATAAAATATTTAAAAAATTTACATATTTTTTTTTGCTTTCACAGAATGTACATACATACATAGTTTTGCATTTGTTTTTGCATTTTGATAAACTACCACCTAAATGGATCAAACGCAGCATTTATTTGTGTGCGGAACGCATGACACATTTCACACCCGACTTACTTCCGCATCCGCAGCTGCAATTAAAAAATATCTCATGCGACTAGAGTTTTATTAATAGGAAAAAATATTAAGTAATTTTTTTTTAGCGCATTTTAATTGTTTGTTACAAAGGGCTTACTTAATTTAAGCGTAAATAGATGTTAGCGAATTAGGTAATGGGCAGTTTCAGGTTCGGTCTGAAAAAAATACAAACAACAATACGAATATCAGCCTACTAAATATATAGCTTTTGTTTGGTAATCATTACGGCAATAGTTAATTAATCATAAAGATTAAGAAAACTATATTTTATTTGAATTAATACGCGTTTATATTGAGTAAGGAAGAGATTTTAATATATTTTTATGTATGACTTAATTATTTAATTGCGCGCTTTGCTTCGCCAAAATAGAAACACGTGGAAGAACTATAGTTTCAAATCGATACCAGATTTTATCAAATAGACACTAGCTTTTGTAAATAGTAGTAGTAGATTGATACTAGAGAGTATCAGAATTATACTGGATGTAATATTAAATTGATACTGTGGTATGTTCGAAAGTATCAGATTAATAACTTCGAAAGTATCAATTTGATACTTTATTTAATGAAGGAAAATTGATACTGAAAAGTTTCGGGTTGATGACTGATTTGCATTTGAGTGTAAGTGCTGAGTAATTAGTAAAAATCCAATTATTGGGTTTTTTAAGAGCAGCGGTCACCTCTCGGCAGTGGGCGGCATACCCTCCGAGAGTATTTCTGCCATGAAAAAGCTTCTAACAAAAAAATGCATTCGCCGTTCGGAGCCGGCATAAAACTGTAGGTCCACCCAATTAGTAGGAAAAACAAAAAGGAGCACACCTCGAATTGGGAGAGAAGCTCGGTCATAAAACTCGTCAGAGTTATAATAGCGCCATTGTATTATTATTATTAAGTGCTGAGTTCAATATAGTAGTTATGTAACTAAAGGGAGAAACCTATACTCTAAATGCCATACTTTAATTTTGTAAATCTAATTTTATTTTTACATGTCTTCTAAGAGAAAGAAGTAAAGCTAGCTTCTTTAGACACTATTAAATTCCCATTTGAATTATTTCCGATGGTTATCAAAACAAAGAAAACGTGGTCTTATTTAAGGCTCTCAGAGAATGGATAAAACAGCAATTGATAAAGCAGCAAATATACCCAGTGGGAAAAAGTAATGTATGGTCATCTACAAACGATTATATTCAATAGGATCTATATATTCTAGAATGCAGTCTTGCATTTGTTTTTTCCTGCCAATATAAGGCAATAAGGAATGTTTGGTTGAGTCGCTTTCGGTCGTGATCTCAGTTTCGGTTAATTTTCTCACTAAAATTGCTCTCTTTCTGATTCATTTTATACCTTCTAATATGACTTATAAATAATTTTCTTGCATTTTTCTCTTCATCCCCTTACCGTAAGGTTTCCAACAACAAATATTTAACTTCACTCCCGTTTGTTCTCATCTTCTTCTCTCATTGTGGCACCATCTTCCTATTTACTGCTTGCCATATAGTGTTGTCCCTTTTATATTCTCCTCTGGATTAGAACCGTGGCATCAAGCTGAAATTCAATATACCGCCTTCATATAGTGGGACACTCAACATTATGTTGTACTTTAGTAATGCTTTTATACGTTCGCTTTTTCGAAAAATAATCTGTGAATTGTTGTCACCATTGTAGAAAGCAAAACAAAAGAAAACCTTAGCTATTAGTCGATCTGTACAGCAGTGTTGCCAAGTAAAAGAATGAAGCTATTGTGAAAAATTCCACTGAAATAGTTGCTTTTAGCATAAACATCAACCAATCATATGCTTTTATGCATTCGCTACATCAGCGCACTCTACCGGTAACTAGCTCCACACAACCGAACTCTGCTGGTGAATGGCAAAAATTCGATTCGTTCGAAGCCCTCTAACGTGGAGTGCTTAGATATATAAAGCTAACTAGCAGTTTGGGCGTTCTTTTGCAGGTCGATTAATAGAAAAATTAACTAAAACTAAAAGTTGCTGACAACCGTAAAAATTTGTATGAGCGTGTACACTGAGAGAACACTACTTTCTTTGTTTTGAGTAAATTTTCCTTAAAACATGTTAAAAGGTTTATAAAATATTGTTGTTACATGCGTTACCATTGTTTCATATACTTGTTTTGAAAAAATTCATACATTAAAATAATGAAAAATTCTTTAAGCGCCATTCCATTCCCAACTATCCTTGTTTTGAAGACTTGATTTCTTTAATTTAATTCCCATACAAATCCCCATGGCAACGAATTTGTTTGAATGTTTTTTTATGTTTTTTCCACATTTTGGAGAAAATTTACACAAAACAAAGAAAATTTTGTATTGGGACGCGTGTTCAAAATAAGGAAAATTATGTCTTTGATCGAGAGAAATTTTTTTTTTGAGTGTATGTACGCGTTCTAGAGACATTGCCTTTTTAAGATAAAATTAATTGTTTGTATGCATATTTATGTTAATTTATGCATACCTCTTCTACATATATACATCCATACATACATATGTATATTATACATACAAACAAACATGTGTACATTTCAATTTATTTCGCTTATTACAAATTTTCCCACATAATTCATCAAAACGATTTGTGCTAACGAGTGTAACGAATCATCGATAGTGTCAGCCAGACAATCCGCGATGCGTCAGCACACCGTAATTGATGTGTACAGAAGTGGCGCTGAACATACATAAATAGCATGAAATGTGCGCTCGCTGGCGTTAATTGTTGTGGACAGTTTGGCGGATTGGGGATTACCGTGTCTCCGGGCGTGTACGATTTTTATGAAAATAATAAGATAAGATAAGATACATACATACCTATAAATGAGGTTTATGCACATTTCGATTGACTGTTTGTTGGAAAATAGAAATAATTCCTTTACACTTGCATGGAAACAAATGGGTAACTACTCTAGACTTCGCTTCTTCAAACATGCCACAGTAGTGTAGTTTTCATTTTTTATTTTCTAATACCAAACGCACCTCCTAAACTTTCTTAGACTTATTTTACATCCGGAAAGCTGGCGCTAAGTCTTCTTCCTACCGTCACACATAGGTAGATTTTCATGTTTTATGCGGCCAAAATTGAATTTTGTGAAGTTGTTACAATTACAGAAAGAAACATACCCACATATTGGAAATAGACTTGGGAACAATAATCCATCGCTTTTTCCCGTCCCCATACTCTGCACTTGCTCTCTGATGGTCGAAACTTAGCATATCTAAAGTTAATATTTTAATTTTTTTTTTTTACATATTTTTAAGTGCTAGTTTCAACGTGAATATTTATTATTTAAAGCATTTTATGTAAGTAATCGTTATGGATCCTAAATCTTCAAGTAATTATTAACACTTTACAATAATATCCTTGATTTCCAATAATTCTAAGTTTATAGTTTTAAGCCTTTAAAGTTGGGATATTTTAAAAAAAAATTTCACTCTTTTTTGTGTTCAAAATTGATTTTGTTATATTGCTCTGTCAGACTCAGTCAAATTAACCCACGGACATGATATCTAGTACAATTAGTATTCTGTCGACAAAAAATTACGTCGCACAAAGCCGCACTTCACTACTAGATACAGGGTTTTTCATATGTACCTACAATAATTTTCTTTTTTGTGTTTTATATTTGATTTTAATGTTTATATTTCTAACGCATATCTTGGCTAATGTAGGTGATGCTCGAAAGTAACCGCGATATTTATGACCGATTATTGTTAACTTTTTAGGCAGTATTTTTAGTATTTCCAATTTTTCAAAGTCAAGGAAATACTTATCATAAAAAGGGGCTAAGAATTCTAAAGCTAAATTTTTTTAGAAGATTTTTGAGTATGCAATTTTGCAGCTCATTCAATTTTAATATAATAATATGCAACATTTAAATTTTTGAAAATATTCATTGGCTTTTCGGAAATTTTAATTGGAACGATCTCGCGTACATATAAGGCAAACACCCTGCAGAAAAAGCTTATAAAATCGACGGAAATTTTCACAGCATTGAGAATTTAATTTTTTACACTAGTACACTTAGAAATCTCCTAAAAATCTTCTATAAATTATGGTCGCGCTTTGAAATTTTTAATCCACTTTTAGAAATTTCTACGATTTTTCGGATTTTTTCGATAAGCTTAGAAATCCTGCTTAAAACGATTTTTATTTAAAAATTTGTCTATATTTTTAAACGAAAATAAGAAAGTAATATTTTAGACAGAACTCTTTGAAATAAATTTAAAAACTCTGGCGTATGATTTTTTTTTGGAGTCACTGTATATATTTTTTCAATAAAATCGACTTTTAACACAAATTATTAAAATTTTGCATTAAACAAACAATTTGGAATAGATGTAGACAATAAAATATTTTTGGCCGCATAAAACTTGAAAATCTACCTATCTATCTACTATGTGCGTCATGTACAAAATGCGGAAGAAAAAAAAAAACAAGAAAGCTAAAAAGGTGTGGGCTACAATTCTATTTTATGATATCTAGGATGACTAACAAAATGTTCTATCCAATTTTCCAATACAAACATACATATTTGTATTATAATATAAAAAAATGCCATTAAATGATTAATTTCGGAATAAAGCAATTATTGATTATTTCCTTTTTGATGCAACAGGAAGAATTACTGCCAAAGAATTGAAATGCATAAATAAAAAGAATCATGCTCAATATATATTTTTGTTAGTAATAAACATTATTATTTATAAAATTGTTATTATTTTTTAAATTTTTTAATATAAAAACAACAATAATGAAAATAATAAGTTAAAAAAAAAAAATAAAATAAAACAATAAAATCACAAATCGCCACACCAAAAGTCATGATTTCTTACATTTGTTTTATCAGCGCAAAATCGTGTAATTGTTTGTGTATCGGCACGTCGCGGCAGCGCTGAGCTGAAACAATCAAAAATGCCTAATAATTTAATTCCACTTAGAGACAATATAACTACAATAGCAACGGCAACAGTATAACAACCACAAGAACAACAACAAAGCGAATAAACTGCAAAATTAATGAAGAAGAAGAAAACAAAAATAAATCAAAAGAAACAAAAAAAAACGAAACACTTGTATCAAATTGAACTTGACTTATGTACCAGCGGCGTCTAACATTATTAAAACAACAACAGAAAAACATGAGCAACAAAAACATTATAAATTTGCAACACCAATTGAGAACTAATTGAACACCAATAGCATCAACAATAGCAATAAACGATTGCTTCAAATATACATTTTTCCCCCGCTGCTGCTGTTTGCGACTCAAAGTGGGCGAAGAAGAATAAAAAAAATAAAATAAAAAAAAAATAACAAAACAGCGACGCACGACTTGTTGCACACAGTGCAAAATATGAAAAATCAAAAAAGGTAGCGCACAACAAAGTAATAAAAACAACAAACAACTACAATTTAATCGACAACAAGTGTAGCCGATAATTACATACTTATGTAGTACAATTGTTAACGCAAAAATAGCAAATAAATGTCGAAATAAATTGCTGCAAACCAACCAACTTTTATTATATTTTTCAATGCATGCAGAATTTAATATTTGGCAAGCCATGCGAAAATTTGTCTGCTATTTCATATAATTCTTCAGCCGGTAGTTTGCAGTTTTGGCAAAAACAAAGAAAAAAGCAATAGAACGGTAATCAACTATGCGACAGTTTATTCACGGTATGTCTACTGCATGCATCGGAACATTATAATAGGAAAACATGTCAGTATACTCAGTAAGAAAGTTCCATTTCAAGTATCTCCTAGTACTAGTGGCGGCGAAACTGTTCCCGGAAACGTCAGGTGCTATCATGAGTTTGAAGCTTGGAGATCATTTTGGACAGGAAATTTGTCTCGGGCCGTAAGCTTTCACGAGCGTGTCAAGAAGGCAATGGTTGCCCTTTATAGTTGTAGAGGAGCCGTTGCACGTAGTTGGGGTTTGACACCCAGATTGTCACTATGGCTCTGCACCGCTATGAAAAGACCAAACCTATTGTATGGGGCAATGATATGGCAGACGAACTTTCAAGAGAAGGCACATCCGCTCCGCTTTCGTCATCTTGTAAGGGTTTAAGATTACCGATCACCACATGAAAGCTAATGCTAGATGGAAACGTCCTAGTACCTGCAGTCATTCAAGACTCGTATGGCATGGTCTGGATGCGAGACCTACTAAAGGGCTACTTACTCCAAGGAGGAAGGATCTCTGACTTTTTGTTGGCCTTATTACTGGCCACATTGCTATTGGCAGATATGCTGAAAGATTAGGTGTTCCTTTTAATGACTTCTGTAGATACTGCATGAGTGGGAACCAGCGTTGCCAGAATGACGAAGGCATCGTCATTTTGACGATTTTTGGACTCCATGATGATGGGACGATTTCATTTCACAAAATGACGATTTTAGGAAGTACAGAGAAATATAGATTTATTCATAATAAAATTTAATTACTTTATACAAATTTCCATAATTAGAAAAAAAAAAAAATTAAGGCAATCTTATTGGTTTTCTTCAATCCTTTTCCAACACTGGTATTATGTTTTTCATAAATCCTTTTACTACATTAAAATGCAACATTGCCTTGGTTCTGAGCGCACTGCCACACGAATAGAATAAGTACATTCATTGCTCAACATAATCTACCATTCTCCGCCGTAGATGATCTTGTAAAGTGTATAAAAAGCAGTTTCGACGATTCTAAAACGGCGGCAGCTTTATCGTGTGGAAGAACACAAGCAACAATTATTATTCAGAACGCTCTTGGGCAGTACCTACCAGCTAGAATCGCTATGTGCCATACTCCGAACAACTAAATTTTCATTGTGCGTTGATGAATCCACTGATATACTTAAGTAATACGAAATTACTCAGTCTTTTAGTGAAAGTATGTATAAACTTTTCAGTGAAAGACTTTTTTTTGGTTTGGTCCGTGTTGAAACCTGCGACGCTATCAGTTTACATAATGCGATAAAACAGTATTTCATCGAAAACAATGTTCCTTATGAAAACAACATGATTGCATTTGTCGCAGATGGAGCAAAAAATGGATGACGATTTTTATTTTTAAATTGACGATTTGGGACAAAAAAAATCTGGCAACACTGGTGGGAACCTGAAACTGTAAAACATTTACTGTGTAAACTTCCAGCACTGTGGTTTAAGGGGCTGAAATTTCTGGGATCCCTTCACTTTTCTCATCTCGGTGACTTGGCTGAGATCGAGCCTGTAAAAATCCTTCGCTGAATCTACTTTTTGGTTCGAGTAGGGATTGAGATTCAGATCCTCGTGGAATCACAAGGGGACAATTTGGGCCCAAGTGTGTTTGTGTTGCACCAAAAGCAACAGCAAAAAATACATATATAAAAGCTGGCGACGTAGAGGCAGGTCTTAAACTTAATTGATTCATAAAAAATAGTACACGGAACGAAAAACGTACATAAAACTAATGTATTTCGACATTAATATTAATGAAAAAAATAGTTGATTTTGAACCAACTAACATGTTCATTAAAATTAATGAACGGCGTTCATAAGCTCGAGATGTCAATGAACGGGGTCTATGAATATGAACGAAACAATGAACGTGTTCATAAAAATTTTATAAACGGGTTCATAAAATATTATGAATTTTTTCATAGATTTTATGAAATTATTTGTTATAGTTGAGAGCAAGTACAGCTTAAGTGCAGAATTTGACATGCTCAATACAAGTGGTGTTGATAGTACAGTGGTAAGGCGTCCGGCTTGGAATCGAGCAGGTCGCAGGTTCGAATCCTGTCGATGTCAAGGCGACTGATTTTTTTTATAATTTATTTTTTTTTTTTATATAAATATAAAAAATATTTAAAAAATAAAATAAATAAATAAAAAGGCCGGAGGGATCGGAAAAACATAATTAGTGAACTAATACTTCCCCAGAAATTATTCAGACAAAGGGCAACATTTCATTTCATATATGTAAGTGAAGATGCAAATAATAAACTCTTTATACCTAGTGCTTCATTAGTCATCTGAGAATTGCAGAAATATGCAAAGCTATCGGAAGATTAACCAACGAAGGTAACATTTCGAATTTGTCTTTTTCATACCAATTGAACAACAATGAATTCTATGAATAGCATTCATAAATATTTTTTATAAGTAATAAAAACTGTTAAAATTTTGAATTTTGTTCTACGCCAAGTTCATGAATTTTAATTCATTAACTTTATGAACGCCTTCATTAAATGTTATGAAATTCTTGATTAAATTTATGAAAAATTCATTAAAATCAATGAATTTGTTCATAAAACTCACTACAGGAAATTTATGAACGCCGTACATTAAAAATTAATGAAATATTTTTATCCGTGTAGGTATCCGCATTTGTTTCAGTCCGTCCTTGCCTGTTAAGAGGCCAACAACTACCCATTACAAATGAGGAAGCACACTTCACTGGAGCAACATATCGCACCCTAAATCATAAAGTGGCCCAACTCAAAATTCAAAAATTTTCAGGAGAGCCACAAAACGTTTTTTTCATTACAAGCAATCGTATGGCATAGGGCCAGGTATAATGGTTATTTTTCGGTCGAAAGAGACAGTTATTCAAAAGTTTTTTTGGCAATCGCTAGAGATATGTTCCGTATACCCGTTTATGAAAAAAACTCGATTTCGAAAAATTTTGAGTTGTGCCACTTTTTGATATTTATGTATGAAAGTTTGATGTGCTACATTCCCACAAACAAATTCTTGACAGTTATTCGAACACCTGAATAAATAATGTATTGTTAACTTGTTTGAATAAAAAATATAGGTATATTGAGCAGTTCTAATAGCGTTTTTTTTATAAGAAAGGCGCTCTTTATGAAATATAGTTTTTAATTATGACTTTGCATTTTATAAGTTTTTCATAAAATTGTTTGTTGTATGCAATTACCCCAGGCATTTCGTATGTACTATATGCACGATTCAAGATATTTACCATGCCATGTGCTCAATGGATATCTCTAATTCTCATAACTGAAAATATTTATTTATTTATTTATTTATTTATTTATTAAGCCAATGAAGTACAAAAAGTTCTTAAAGGCTAAGTAGACTATGGATTAAGATATTATTGTGAGAAAAGTAATATAAATATATATATGTGAATATACATATACATATGAATGAGGGAATATTAGAAAATATAATTAAATAATTTACTTCTTATTATTTATAAAAGTCTTTATTTAAAAAAGTTGTTTAACGTAATCACAAAGCGATCTTTTGAAAGAGAGAAGTCAACCTCAATGAATTTACAGATTCTGTTAAACTCAATAAGAGCTCTAACAATAGGCGCATTTCGAGCATAGAGGACTTTAAAGAGGCCTATATGGAAAAACTCTGAACTACGAAGAGCTTTGACAGGAATATTAAAGTATATTCTCTCAAGAAGTACGGAGCAGTCAATAGCACCTCTAATTAAGTCAAAAACAAAAGAAAGCGATAATATTATTCTTCTATTATGCAGTGATTTTAGGGCAATTAATGAGCATCGTGCATCATATGAAGGTATAGGATCTGAAAAGTGTAAACTACGGAGTGCAAAGCGTAAAAATATTTTTTGGATCCTTTCAATTCTAGTAGAATGGCACGCAAAATACGGGGACCAAATGAACGACGCATATTCGAGCCTTGAACGGACAAACGCCATGTACAAAAGCTTTAGCGTATAAGGATCAGAGAAATCCGAACTATGCCGCCTGACAAAGGCGAGCATGGCGTACGATTTGGCAAGAATATAATTGATGTGATTAGCAAAAGAAAACTTTGAATCGAATATTAATGGGAGAATAGACCTTGAGATCGTCTGCATAAAGTAGAAATTTTGCAGACGAGAAGCAAGAGCGAATATCATTGACAAACAAGACAAAAAACAATGGGCCAAGAATACTGCCCTGTGGAAAACCAGAACAAGCAATGAAGGGCAGAGATCTAATATTGTCAACAACGTAAGTATTAACCAAATTAGAGCAGAAAATTCACCACAATAAGGCGCTAATAACACCAGTAAAGTCATTCTTAAAGATATGCTTAAAGATAATCTGATATTTTTTTTTTTTTGATTGGATAAATTTTAGCTTTTTTTAGCTGGTGGCCGCTGTGGTGCAGTGGGTAGAGTGCTCGCCTGCTATGTCAGATGTCTCGGGTTCAAACCACGGTCCGAGCAAAACACCAAAACAATTTTTCTAATTAGTAAAAATCCAATTATTGGGTTTTTTAAGAGCAGCGGTCACCTCTCGGCAGTGGGCGGAATACCCTCCGAGAGTATTTCTGCCATGAAAAAGCTTCTCACAAAAAATGCATTCGCCGTTCGGAGCCGGCATAAAACTGTAGGTCCACCCAATTAGTAGGCAAAAACAAAAGGAGCACACCTCGAATTGGGAGAGAAGCTCGGCCATAAAACTCGTCAGAGTTATAATAGCGCCATTGTATTATATTGTATTATTATATAAATTTTAGCTGACGAATGCGGTTTCAAAAAAGTTAAATTAGATATCTTCGAAAGCTGTGGGGGCATTCGACATACATACTTCCATACATACATATGTATATATTTTCAAGTCAATGACTAGTTCTTGAGTGTTAAGAATATTTTGTGAAGGAAATTAACATACTCGTATGATTAAGCCAATTCCAGTATGTAATTGGTTTTGCATGCTTGATCAAAATAACTGTTTATACTCCACATTATTTACATATATGTAAGTACTACTTACACACATATCTAAAGAAATATAAACGAAACGCGTGTATAATAATAACATTATATGTATGTACTTACATACAATAACATCAATTATTTGGCGTTTACAAACGTATCTGGCCAAAACGCGAAAAAAGGTGAAAGACATCAGTAAACCAATGTATAAAATTGGCAAAAAAAAAAAACACAAATTCATTGCACACAATCTCATTTGGCCTTGATTTTGATTTTTTATTTTTGGGTGTTTCTAATTAACAGGTTAAACAAAATGAACAAAAGTGCATGAAAGACATAAAATTCGAAATATTTTACATATCGCAATTAAAAATCTAAATGAAATCAGTAAATATGAGTTAATGTACAAATAAAAGTATAACGGTACATATGTACATATGTATTTATTTAAGCAAGTTAATTTGCTCATTTGGAATGTAATTAGCTCGAACGTTTTTTTTGTTGCTTAAAGCGAATTGTGATGACTTTTGCAAATGAATATGAATGAAGGAGTGAATGAATAATTTGTATGTTTAACACCAAGCTTAGATAATTATGTGTGTCTTTAAGGGTTTCGAGTCAAATAGAAGAAGATAAGCAAATTTTATAATAACTTTGAGGTAAAGAGGTACAAAAGGCACGCGTGTAACACATGTAAATTTGCCAATTATAAACCGACATAATAATACAATACAAGCGAATTATTATTCCGTACAAAAACAATTGAAATGCCAAAAAATAAGGCAAAGCAGTATTGTGAGAAAATGTAAGCAGAGCAATGAATAAACGAAATGAAAAGTTATAAAGAATTGTAAATTATGAGTTCAACTGTAATTGTCGGACATAGCTACCCTGCAAAAAGCTGTCAGAAGCCTAAGCTGTCAAAATGGTATACGCTGGCACCGCTGTTTGCTGTTATGCGCTCATTGAGTTTTATGAATATTAACGTTTCAACCACAGCAGAATTTATTTGTTATTTTTAAATAAGACGCACAACTTAGGTTGCGCCAAAAATGTGAATTATGCGACTAAACAAAAATGCCTTTTTATTATCCCTTATTATAGGGTATTTAAGTACCACAGAAGACCTTATTATAAGGAATTATCCAAGCCTTATTCCAATGGCGGATAAGCCTTGGGAATAATGTTTCCTCTCAGAGAGGGAGAGTAGTCTTTCTAGATTGATTACATCAACACAGGAAAATCTGCCTTATTATAAGCCTTTGCCAATGTAACTTTTGGTCGCTCAGAATTTTCAGGCATTATTTCGGAAGCCTCTAAATCTTCTGTAATAAACCCTAAATAAGCAGATTTTTGAAGGGTAGGTATGCATGTACATTAGGGTGGTCCCCAAATGTATGGAGACTAATTTTATAGCATATTTCCTCATCCTCGCCCCCTAGATCGATGTTAATATAGTCGAAGATAACACATATAAATTTTTGTTTCGATCTGAAATGGTTAAAGGGTGTCACACATGGGCCAAAGTTCAGAAAACTCTATGGAGACTAAAAAATTAAGTATATATTTTGTATATATAATGCCCGAAATCGATAGTCATGCGCTCAAGGATACCAAATATAGATTTTGGTTCCGATCGGAGACCGACCGTTAAGGGGTGTCACACATGGGTTAAAAATCACATTACCATATGTGACCCCTGTGCGACACCCCTAAATCGTTTTCATTCGAGACCAAAATTTATATTTGGTATCTTCTAGTACAGGATTATCGATTTAGGGCATTAGATATAAACTGAATGTTATGAAATTGTTTGGTCCTTACTTGGTCCTGTGCGACACCCCTTAACCGTATTCGATCTGCACCAAAATTTATATATGATATCTTGAGTTTGGAGTTTCAGTTCCATGGAGTTTTCTGAATTTTGGCCCCTGTGCGACACCCCTTAACCATCTCCGATCGGGACCAGAATTTATTTGTGGTATATTTGACTCTGCAGTTACCGATCTACGGGCTGAGACCGAAGAACATCGCTAATTTGATATTAAGGACCACCCTAATGTACATATGTATGTGTATGTATGCATTTACATTAGGGATTCGTCTATTATTTGTATTCAGCAAAATTTAACTCTTTCCATATGTTATAAAATTTTCGTTTGAAGGTGGCGTTGTTAGCTTAAAGTTTTATAATAAACAATTCAGAGAAAATGTTAAACTTAGAGACATGTGTTAAAATGTTTGTATATTCTCTGTTATTAATTTTTTAAACACGAAAACTTTCGAGAAATTTTTCCCTCCCTAATATACATAGAATCCATACATATGTCTCCGTTTCGCTGCACACGTTCCACGTATAGCCAATGACGATATGCATTTTAATTTCTATTACTCCAAAATAAAAACAAAAATCTATTAAAAATAAAGAAACAAAAACATAACAAAATATTAAAAAATAAAGCACCAAAAATGTTATTAATATTAAACAATGAAAAGGAGTACAACAAATTCGGCAATATCATTAAATTTGACCATATGCGCTGTGCTGTTGTTATTACTGTTGTTTTGCCTTTTTTTGTTCAGCTCTTAATTTTTTTTATCATTAACTGTTTTTGTTGTTGTTTCTTTTGTTTCTTTACTTGATTTCTTTACTTTATTTCATTCGCGTTCGATTGTGCGAAGTCAATGGATGGCGGCGCGTCTTGGGCAATTACCACGCTCGAATTGCTTAAACTTGCGTGCCCAATTGGCCCGTGTTGTAAAGTGAAGCGTAAAAGTTAAGGTCACTATCAAAAAGACGAAAACCCAAAATATCTACAAGGTTATGAACGAAAACTCTGTGAACCAATTCATTTATGTTTGTACTTACATGTGTTTTACACATGTATCTACAGTGGCTCTCAGAAGTATTTTGCATAATTCATTTATTAAGAAATCGTTAGAAATTCGCCTTTTTTTCGAATTCTTTTGCAAATTTTTTTAATGTGGTATTATAGCTGAATCTTCATACTACAAAAATACATTCATTAAAAAACCAAAATGCATTTCATCTGTTTTATAAAATTAAAGAAACGAAAAAAGGCATACATTTTTGCTCACAAAAGTATTTTGCATATTGGTAATTTTGGTGAATAAATGCATCTACAACCTGTTTAATATTTTTTATGATATCCGTTCTTTTTCGAAATGGCTTCCAAGAGTCTAGGAATGGGCTCTGCTAATTTTTGGCAAAATTTCCGGAGGTATTTTGTCCCATTCCCCGGTCAAACCCGCATTTGGGTTATTTTTTGGGGAAATCTTCGATTTTCTCACGTGATCTCCAAGACAGGACTAAAAATTTTGATTGGTTCTTATATCAGAGATTTGAAAAAGAGTTTGGGAGTGTTTTTTATTCCAAAGTGTTCACATTTTAGCATCATTAGCGGTATTTTTCGGATTATTATCTTGTTGAATTAAAAACCCATTGTATATCATACCCATTTTTTCTGCACTAGAACGTAGGTTTTCCCTGAAAATGGAAAATCGAGAAAGCTCGTCCATCGTACCATCCACTAAAATAAGTTTTACAACTCACTGAGGTGATATACAAACTCCCTGAGCCTCGATTGATCACAAACTCCTACAGTGCTTAACAGTCGCTTTAATTTTTTTTGATTTTCAGCTGTTAATTGGGCTTCCGCCATGAAATACGACTAAAAAATATTATATTTGCTTTCGGCACTTAAAATTATAATTTTAGAAATGTCAAATTCTTCTTTATTTTGTGTTTGTTGGGGAAATTAAGACACTTTCTTTGAGTTAGAGAGTTGGTTGCGCAGTACTTGGCGGTGAATATGGTTTTTCTCGGTACTCTGTGCACTGCCTCGTCCGATACTTGATTATTGAGTATTGGTTTTAGTTTTCTGTTTATTGTAGGAGCTTATGTGTGAGGGTTTAGTTGATTTTCTCTCAATATTTCGCGTTCTTCTAGCGACGTTCTTCTTTGTACTAGCAACTTTTTTCCGAAAAATATCACTCAAAATGTTTTTAGTTGTTTAGTTCTCCAATAACAAAAATATATAAAAATAGGTAAAAAAAACTTTTTAAGTTAAACGGTTTTATGTTATACATACATTGCAATGTTTAAGATAAATGTACTAAAAACCAAAAAATAATAAAATACAGTCGTGGGAATTATAAACATTTGCATAGACTAGACTAAAATAAAACCGTGGGGCACGTCAATTGTCTACAATCGTTGATTAAAATGTTTGTTTTGTAATGTTACACTATAATTAGGCAGTTGTTCAACCGACAACGATGGACGTGTGATAAGTAGGGCTAGAATGTGGAAAAAAGCTAGCAAGCTCGATTATAAGCGAGTTTTAGGGTTTCATAGTGGTGAGCGAGTAGTACTTTTATCATATGTTTTGTCGATTAAAGACAAACTACGAGCAGTGAAACGATTCCTCGTGTGAATGTCCAACGATAAACTAGTTGAAACATCTCTTTTATTAACATGGAGTGTATAACTATTGGAATTTCCATGAGCAAGAAAATAGTAAGTAATTTCCTCACCGTCTGCGGGCCAACTGCCTAACGACGAATTAAACGATTCTTCTATCGCACATTAAGTCTATAATTTGTAGACAATTGACGTGCCCCCCGGTTTTATTTTAGTCTAGTCTATGCAAATGTTTATAATTCCCACGACTGTATCTATTTTATTATTTTTTGGTTTTTAGTACATTTATCTTAAACATTGCAATGTATGTATAACATAAAACCGTTTAACTTAAAAAGTTTTTTTACCTATTTTTATTTTCTAGTTTTTAGTTTTTATTTCGCATTCTGTTTAATTCATTTAGTGCACATGCTAAATTTAAATCTTATTATTATACGCCATTTAGTCTTAAACTTTGCAATGTATGTTTAACTTAAAAAGTTTTTTTTACCTATTTTTATTTAAATAGAGCGACTCACGCGCCACCTAGCGGCTCCAATTTTTTTTTAAACATTTGTAAATTATTTAAGTAATGCACATGCTAAATATCAGCCAAATCGGTCCATAATTAGGATTTTCAGTTTTAATTGCCCCGATCTCAGCTCCACCTAGCGGAATTTTTTTTTAAGGAAATATTTCTTTTCAAGGTAGTAATACATGTTCCGAATTTCAGCCAAATCGGACCAAAAATGCGATTTTTGTAAATATAGCGACCCACGCGCCACCTATCGGAATTTTTTTTAAGGAAAATATTTCCTTTCAAGGTAGTAATACATGTTCCGAATTTCAGCCAAATCGGACCATAAATGCGATTTTTGTAAATATAGCGACCCACGCGCCACCTAGCGGAATTTTTTTTTAAGAAAATATTTCTTTTCAAGGTAGTAATACATGTTCCGAATTTCAGCCAAATCGGACCATAAATGCGATTTTTGTAAATATAGCGACCCACGCGCCACCTAGCGGAATTTTTTTTTAAGAAAATATTTCTTTTCAAGGTAGTAATACATGTTCCGAATTTCAGCCAAATCGGACCATAAATGCGATTTTTGTAAATATAGCGACCCACGCGCCACCTATCGGAATTTTTTTTTCATAATATTGCATTGTCATCGGGGTTATACATGCGTACAAAATTTCAGATTAATCGGTTGACAGGAAAAGGGTGAAATTTGAATTACTAAATTTGACCCAAGAATAAATAATAAATAAACAAGTAAGGAAGCCTAAGTTCGAGTGGAATCGAACATTAGATACTCAGCTGTATGTTTTCATAGTTTGTTTGCGTTTGATGGAAACACGGTGTACTTTATATAAAGCGAGTGCTGCATAAAGTGGGCGTAGCCACGCCCATTTTCAACATTTTTATCAGTCATCCAACTAAGCATATGAATATTATTCTTTGTGCAAAATTTCATTCCTTTTTGACTTCTAGTTATAAAGATGTCACGTTACAAATTCCCAAAGAGTGTTCCAGATATATCTTTCTTAAAAAGTAGGCGTGATCATAAACCGATTTCAATAAATTTTTGCGTGGCTATTAACACATGTTATTAAAGTGTATAAACCAAGTTTCGTCATAATATCTCAATTATTTGTCGAGTTATAGGCTAAGAAATCACGTATATCCCTTTGTGTAAAAAGAGGCGGTGCCACGCCCATTTTCCAAAATTTTTCTATTTGTTGTTTCTGGTCTATTGTAGAAATCAAACCACAAAATTTCGATGAATTATCTTTACATTTGGCAAAGATATCGCTTAAAATGTTTTTATTAGGTCACTTTATAATACTCATATATAAAAGTGGGCGTGGTCGTCAACCGATTTCGCTAAAATTTTCAACATGTATTACCACAAGTAATAAAAGTGTACACACCAAGTTTAGTCATTATATATAAATCATTTGTCGAGTTATGGGCTCAGAAATCTCGTATATTCCTGTTTATAAAAAGAGGCGGTGCCACGCCCATTTGCCAAAATTTTTGTGTTTTTCGTTTTATGTCCGCAGTTGGACTCCTGCTATAAAATTTCAATGATATATCTTTATATTTGACAGAGATATCGCTTAAAATGTTTTTATTAGGTCACTTTATAAGACCCATATATAAAAGTGGGCGTGGCCCTCAACCGATTTCGGAAATTTTTCGTCCAAATATTTGACTAGGTAAGTATATCACGCGTACCAAATTTCATCGATATATCTTCAACGGTTTCTGAGTTATGACATATAAAACTTGCAAGGTTTGACCCTTAATAAGTGGGCGTGGCACCGCCCATTTTCCAAAATGTCATCAAATTTCTTCCTAGGGGCCTGAGCTCAACACGTGGATAAAATTTCATCGCTCCAGCTGTATTAGTGACTGAGATACCAAATTTCCGATATTTTCTATATAGGAAAAGTGGGCGTGGTCATGGTCCGATTTCGCCCATTTTCAATACCAACCGTCCCAGTCTCGATACCAACCTGCATTTCAAATTTCATCAAAATATCTCAATTTTTGCGCGAGTTAGAGTGTTTACAGACGGACGGACAGACGGACAGACGGACGGACGGACGGACGGACGGACGGACGGACATGGCTCAATCGATTTCTCTTTTCACCCTGATCATTTTGATATATATAAGTCTATATCTATCTCGATTATTTCACTCTGTTACAATCCACCGTTATGTGATTAAAACTATAATACTCTGTGTACTAGTACAGCTGAGTATAAAAAACAAACGGGGTGAGCTAAATAAAACCGTTTAAAAAACAAACGGGGTGAGCTAAATAAAACCGTTTAATAATAATAAAATAGGTGTTATTTGTTAGTGCAAAGTCCCCTCTCAGTTGAGTTGAAATTATTTCCAACAACAACCACAAAGGATAGCTGCATGGTTACAGAAACATATGTATATACATACATACATATTTAAACGTTACTGTTCTATGTATTGTTGTTCTTGTGTATTTTTGTTTACACTTGCGGTATTTTCAATTGTTTATATTTTCATGTTTTCTATGTCTCCAAATTCACTTGTTTAAGTTTTTGTATTCGCTCATCTGTTCAGTCGAAAAAACATAGGCAAACAAGTAAGTTAAGTTGTTTATGTTTATAACAGTTTATGTACGTATATATGTAAATGTATATGTATTAACGTATTTAATATTATTTTTCAGTCCTGAAGATGACCTCAGAATGAGGTCGAAATATCGACAATAAATGTTTTTTAAAAAAGTTCAAAAATTTTTATGTTTTGGAATTTTTAAACGGCCTTGAGCTCAACAATAAATAAATAATTATCACTCAAAATGTTAAAATGTCAACACTTTCGAATAAAAACCACTTCCAAGTTTGTGTTAAAAGCTCCGATATAAGAACCATTAAAAATTGTTGATCCTATCTTGAAGATCATGTGAGAAAATCGAAGATTTCCCCAAAAAATTATCCAAATGCGGTTTTGGCCGAGGAATGGGACAAAATACCTTCGAGATTTTGTCAAAAACTAGCAGAGCGCATCCCTAGACTCTTGGAAGCCATTTCGAAAAAGAACGGATATCATAAATAATATTAAACAGGTTGTAGATGCATTTATTCACCAAAAATACCAATATACAAAATACTTTTGTGAGCAAAAATGTATGCCTTTTTTCGTTTCTTTAATTTTCTAAAAAAGATGAAATGCATTTTGGTTTTTTAATGAATGTGTTTTTGTAGTATGAAGATTCAGCTATAATACCACATTAAAAAAATTTGCAAAAGAATTCGAAAAAAAGGCGAATTTCTAACGTTTTCTTAATAAATGAATTATGCAAAATACTTCTGAGAGCCACTGTATGTATGTAATTCACTCGATATTTAATTGGCATTTTGGTAAATACGCATGCTACCGTTGAGGTGAATAACCAATTTCGTGAATTCACGCAAAACTGCGATCAGCTGTCGTCGCAGATGAGCGGGGGTTTATAGTTTAGTGAGGGCAAGAGAGTACTACGATGTTTAGTGCATATGTATCTATGTATATACTCCTACATATTATTTCATACATATTTACGATGGCAGTGTTGTTATGCCTGTGAATACATGCAATCACACGAAATACGTCAAATAATTGTGAAATTGATGAATTAAAATTAAGTGATTTTCCATGAGTAGCAATCTTTTCATAGGTAATGTATACATACAGTTACGTCGAAAAACTTTGCATATAGCCGTTTAACCTCTCATGATCATACTTAAAATTTATTTAATTTTATAGTGATGACTATAAGCCGTAAGTCTATCCGTTCTTTGTACACTTTGCAAAGATAAGCCTTCTTGAAACGTTGAACAATGCTCCGAATAGTGTGGCGATTTCTGTCCATCATTTCACCAATCCCAGAGAATGATTTTCCATAATCATGCAAATGCGACATAATTTTTCTCCGAGATTCGGCGGTTTTTACTTTTTTGCTACTCACTTTAATGGAAAATTTACTTATTTAAGACACTGCGACGTCCGCGGCTCGTATTTTAAGAGCAACGTACGTAAGTCACACGCTCTCGTAGCATGACAAATTAAAAAAAGTTGCTAGACCGATAAATCAGCGTAAAATAGCTAGTAATATTTAGCTGTGCCAATACTTTTGTTCAACCCAAAACAGTACTTTTTTTCTTAGAATCGCTGCCGTCAATTCAATAAAAGAGATAATTAAATGAAATGAAATGGAAATGGTTAACAATTTATCATTCTATCCAGGGATGTTTTATATTTTTTAGAAATCTCTTCACATGCGGCCAAAAAACAGTGTTAAAGTTGAAGCATCTTGCTGTGCCAATACTTTAGTTCGGCACTGTATATCTTTTTATACTCAGCTGTACTAGTACACAGACTATTATAGTTTTAATCACATAACGGTGGATTGTAACAGAATGAAATAATCGAGACAGATATAGACTTATATATATATCAAAATGATCAGGGTGAAAAGAGAAATCGATTGACCCATGTCCGTCCGTCCGTCTGTCCGTCCGTCTGTCCGTCCGTCTGTCCGTCTGTAAATACTCTAACTCGCGCAAAAATTGAGATATTTTGATGAAATTTGAAATGCAAGTTGGTATCGAGACTGGGACGGTTGGTATTGAAAATGGGCGAAATCGGACCATGACCACGCCCACTTTTCCTATATAGAAAAAATCGGAAATTTGGTATCTCAGTCACTAATATAGCTGGAGCGATGAAATTTTACCCACGTGTTGAACTCACGCCCCTAGGAAGAAATTTGATGAAATTTTGGAAAATGGGCGGTGCCACGCCCACTTATTAAGGGTCAAACATTGAAAGTTTTATATGTCATAACTCAGAAACCGTTGAAGATATAGCGATGAAATTTGGTATGCCTGATGTACCTATTTAGACAAATGTTTTGACGGAAAATTGTGAAAATCGGTTGACGGCCACGCCCACTTTTATATATGGGAACTATAAAGGGGCCTAAAAAAACATTTTAAGCGATATTTCTGTCAAATATAAAGATATATCATTAAAATTTTATGGCAGGAGTCTAACTACGGACATAAAACAAAAATTACAAAAATTTTGGAAAATGGGCGTGGCACCGCCTCTTTTTAGAAGCTGGAATATACGAGATTTCTGAGCCCATAACTCGACAAATAATTGATATATAATGATGAAACTTGGTGTGTACACTTTTATTACTTGTGGTAATACATGTTGAAAATTTTAGCCAAATCGGTTGACGACCACGCCCACTTTTATATATGGGTATTATAAAGTGGCCTAATAAAAACATTTTAAGCGATATCTTTGTCAAATATAAAGATAATTCATTGAAATTTTGTGGCATGAGTTCTACAATAGATCGGAAACAAAAAATAGAAAAATTTCGGAAAATGGGCGTGGCACCGCCTCTTTTCAGACAAAGGAATCAACGAGATTTCGGAGCCCATAACTCGACAAATAATTGAGATATTATGACGAAACTTGGTTTATACACTTTTATAACTTGTGTTAATAGACACGCAAAAATTTATTGAAATCGGTTTATGACCACGCCTACTTTTTAACAAAGATATTTCTGGAACACCCTTTGGGAATTTGTAACGTGGCATCTTTGTAACTAGAAGTCATAAAGGAATGAAATTTTGTACAAAGAATAATATTCATATGCTTAGTTGGATGGCTGATAGAAATTTTGAAAATGAGCGTGGCTGCGCCCACTTTATGCGGCACTCGATTCATATAAAATACACCGTGTTTCCATCAAACGCAAACAAACAATGAAAGCATACAGCTGAGTATCTAATGTTCGATTCCACTCGAACTTAGGCTTCCTTACTTGTTAGCTCTTCCTCTTTTCAAGCACAAATATAATACGTATTTCACTTTTGCCACCTCTTAACCCAGAGAGGGCTTATTTTTTATACTGTTTCTATGTTATATTGGGGTTTTGTGTGTTTTTGGCTTGAAGATCCTCTCACGTTCGGTATCTAGCATTATGCTTTCCCTTTATGTGGCTACTCGATCGTCTAAAAAATTAACACTATTTTTACCTGGCGTCACTTACGTTTCACTTTTTAAATGGCAATAATTAAAAAAATGGCTTAAGTATAAAGTTTTAAATGGTGCAGATTTGTTTGACAGGTAAATTTTAAAGAAACTTCAAGATATGAGCTAATTTGAAAGATCGGTTTTGAAATTAAGGTAACTTTTCTAGGGTTTTGCGTCACTTACGTTTCATTTTCCTATTTAGATTTTCAGCAAGAAATTATATGTATTACAGCTAAGCAGTAACTAAATCTTAGGTATAGTTTATTTAATCCTTCTTGCACTTGTTCCTGGTAATAACTCCAGTATTTAACTATAAAATCATGGAAATAATAGTAGATAAAAAATGGTACTGTTTTTAATAATTTTTTAAATTCTTTATACCTTAACTCTTTGAAATCAATTTAAACAGGGTTACCAACATTTTTCATTTAAAATGTAAATATTTCTGAGAAGCTTGGTTCACCACTTTACCAATCGCGGTACTTTGGAAACTCTAAATCAAAGTCGATTTTCCTCAATTTCAACTCACTTTTCTAGGATTTGCCCATGTATAAAGAAGGTAAATATTTGATTAGATGCTTATAATTTTAGTTTGGTGATTTGGTTAAGTTAAACACTTCAATTTTAAAACAATTTCTTGTAGCAACAAAATACCTATGTATGTATCTATGAAATCCAGTTCGAGTACTGTCAATACTGCTTTGCCTTTCTGGGCCCCCAAAAACCTTCCGGGCCCCAGGGCGATTGCACTGGCTGCCCCCCCCCCCATCTCCGCGGCCCTGTACATATGTATGTATAAATATGTATATATGGATATGTATATATGTATATGTATTTATAAGTATCTATGTGTGTATCTCTGTGCTTGACTCAATCAAAGTCATTGACATTTTAGGCGCTTAGGCGTCATAATATTTGTTTTCCAATGCGTTAATTCCACTTAGACAATTAGAAGGTAATTGATTTTTTTGAATTAATGCATATTTGACTATTTAATGCGTAAGTCGGCGGTTTTTAAGAAATTAATATACTCGCACATATATTCAGACTATATTTGTATGTAAATAGAATAAATGATTCATTGACTGTGTGGTATTTAACAATTACAAAAGTATACTGTATACATATAGTATGTATACATAACTAAATTTTTTTGGCTGCTACTTTAAAGAGCTCCCAATGAGATTTTGATCTAATTCGTTTACAAATTGCATACATATATAGGTATGTATGCCGCTTTGAAATGGTTTGCGACTTTTGGCAAATTCTTTTAATTAATGCCGCATATACTACAAACATATATGTATGTATGTAAAGCCGATATAATTTTTGTGGTGCAATTTTTGTTTGAGCGGAAATTATTATAACTGCGCAGAAAAAATTCTCTTTTAAATTTTTTGAATATCAAATTTCGGATTTACCAGCGCACCTACAACCAAACATATGTACATACATTAATTAGCTTGCTATCTTGAATTTGGTTTGCATTTCTGCGAAAGCGTATGAGTAAGCACATTGGCTTAATATTATCAGTTTCCTAAAAATGTTGTACAAGTTGGACGGACGCACACTGGGTGATAGCGGCCAAAAATAAAATCGAAATTAAAGTATTAGCAAATCAAATTTTTTTGAAAGTGATTGACAGATATAACAATTTGTAAAAAAAAAGCTTATATAAAATTTTTTGAGTCTCGTTTTGTTTAGCCGTACAGGGTGTTAAAAACTGAGCAAAAAATAGGTCCTTTTATTTCTCAACAATTACACCTTATACAAAATGCTGTAACTCATTCAATTATTAACGTATGTAATCGAGTGATACATCATTACATAGATATTGATTTGGCCTTTTAGAAACAATAAGCCTTTTGTAACCAGCGGTAACTCTTAGATTTATATGAACTTTCAAATATTGACAAAAAAAGTCGTAAAAAAAAAATTTTGCTCAACTTTAAACAAAAAAATAAAAAAAATAAAAAATATGACCTCCCCAATTTTTTCATATGTTTTGAAATGATATATTTTTAATCAAACTGCATTTTAATTCTTGAAATCCAACTGCGCTTTTCGCTTAAATAATCTTTTTCCCATTTGACTAAAAGTGCCTTTTTCAAAACGCAATAATTAGGCTACTTTTGACATTATGAAAAATCTTATTCTTAGGCGACTAATCGAATAGTTTGTTCACCGTGTTGTAGGCAATGATTCACACTTTCAAATTATGAAAGAATTTTTTTTATCAGCGTTATCATTATTTTTTTGCAGCCTTTTTCTTTTCGAACAGAAAAAAAAATTGTGTAAAAATTGGAAAATTTCAACATGAAATAAAAAAAAATACAAAATATGACCTCTCCAAATTTTTAATATTTGGTGCTAGTGAACGTCCTTTATAAACAGGTGAAGAAATCTTAAAAATTCGTTTGCGCTTTTTTGTTTTATGAACTTTTTTATGGAGTGAGTTTTTCTAAGTTTTCATACATTTTTCCCATACAAAATCCCCAAAAATATGCTTCAAAAAGTATTAATAATTTTGTATGGGGAAAATTTGCCAAGTTAATGAAACTTAAACAACAATTTCTCCAATTCTAATAAAGATATCTGAAAAATTTAAACGCCATATTCAGGGGGATGGTTTATGCTTTCTAACGGTGTATTTGATTTTGAATAAAAAAATATTACATACAAGATATTAAGCAGGGAATATAGTCAAAAACGTGTTTTTTTGCCTAATTGGACATGAATATCTCAAAAACTAGAACCAATTTGAAAATTCTGACTTCAGATTCAGATTCAGCACACTGAAATCCTTTAGAAAAGTATAGTTTCATTTGTGGTATAAAAATTTTTTTAAATGTGATTTTTTTGAAGGAAAATTTTATGATGAATGCTTATAAAATGCTCAAAAGTGCATATATTTTTAATTTGAAAACCATGGAATACTTTGCGCTTTTTCCAAAATGATTACTGTATATTATTTATATTTAAAAAATGTGTGCTCTTATTAAAATTGAGCATTTTAGCTATAATAGTTAACAAAATATTGAAATTTCAAAAATACCGTTATATGGGAGGGGGGTGTATTTGTGGGCCGATTTTGTTCAAATTTTCACAGTTTACTATCTTCAATCAAGAAAGCTTAAGTTCCGAGTTTAAAGTTTCTAGCTCAATTATTACTATTTTTGGGCGCGTTTGTATGGAGGTGCCCCCACTGTGGGACGGTTGGATGAAGATCAAACGATTTTGATATTTTGTCGCATTGTACAACAAATTGGAAGATTAGTGGATATGTTTGACAAACTTCATTATTTTTTCTCGCTGAGGTGAAAGCATCGCGCGCATAGCGATGAAAATAAGAAATAAAAGTGTTAAAATTTAATAAATTGCTACAAAAATATTGCCAAAATGGGCAATATTAAGTGCGAAAAATGTAAGCATTTAACTTATATGATTTTATAATACAAAAACTAGCATTTTTTCAATTATTACATGTAGGGCCAGCACAATCCGCATGCATTGGCTTGTTGTTTACTCTAAAAAGTTTCGGTAAAAATGATGTTTGACCATAAATCGAATGTTGAAGTTGGAACGTTGATGGCGAAGCATACGATTTATCGTACAACGGTGTAATACGATAAATTGTATGGTTAATGGGCGGCATTATAGTTAGTTAGCCCTTGCAGCATTTTGTGACGTGGATATTAAATTAATTTTTTGGCCTTAACTTTTTTTTTTTCTACCAAATTTACTGAGTCATCAAGTGGAATTTTAAATCTGTGATGTTTGCAGCCACCCAGCAAACTCTAGCAGTCATAAAAGGGTCAGAAAGTTATCCTAAAACGGAGCGTTCACACTCATTATGAGCTCATTTTGGAGTTCGAACTTTATGTATTTCTGTTATTAAAGTGGTCGTCATATTTATGATATTTTTTTCCTTCTTTTATGACTAGTAAAACAAAAAATATTTTTTTTTGCATTTTCCTTCTGCTGACTCAGATCACTTCATCCTCTCTCCACTCACCCCGCTTGTTCTCCTCTTCTCTGACTCTGTAATCTTATTCGCCTTCACTGCTTGCTTTATAGTGTTGTCTATTTGGTATTCTCCTTAGGATTAGAACCTGAAATCAACCTGAAAATTAGTCAAACGCCATCATATAGTGGGACATTAAGCATAATATTGAACTTTTTTTAGTGACACATTTATACTTCCCTTTTTCGAAAAAGTATCTATGAATTACAATTATCATTTAAAAAAAGGAGCAAAAAAATAATAAAAAATTTTCTAAGCTCATATTTCACACATATTTCGGATTCATATCCGACTCCAAAATTATGAGGCCACCGTTAATGTTTGCTGTGAAATGTGAATTTTTCTTTCTGTGAAACTTTATTTTAAAGCCGTTCTTGTGGTTTCTGTTTTTTTATAAGTTGTTTTTCCTGTTTTTGTTCATAATATTACCGTAAAAACATACTTACTTACATACAAGTGATTGGTTATGGTTTGTGGTCATTGAATGCATTTTTGGTATTTTGCTAGTCAATTGTGGGTTCAATATCTTCCTTAATTTTATTACTTATAATCGATTAATATTTTTTTTCGTGTGTAATTTAAAGGACAACTGGTATCAGTAGCTGTACTTGAAATCTTGACTAACAAATTGATTGATTCTTGAATTGGGTAATTCGTATGTGAAATGAACATGGGTTTTTAAAATTATGACTTACTCAGCTAATTGTTGGAATTTTCATTACATCGGTTGATTCAAATATACATATGTACATACATATGTAGTTGAAGTAAAATCCCGTTACAAATATTTCCTCTGCGATAATTAAAATATGTTTCTTAGCATTTACTTCTTTTATTATTACTTATTTACAACTCAATTAAAAAAAGAGAATAATTTAAATGCCTGTCTTACACAATTAGCTTTGAAAAACATTTAACATATTTTTTAAATGACACTCAACTACGCTTTGTTTTAGCCTTTCTTACACAATTAGCTTCGAAAAAATATTTTACTTATTTTTTAAATGACACCCAACTAGTTAATAAACTGTGCCACTCTCTAATAACAAATCGTAGAACGGAAAATCCCTAACTAACTAAGTAGTTATAATTTTGCACACGTTAAAGCTATTAAATTATTTGTAAGTTCATTAATCGATGTGCCGAAGTTCGAAGTCCACCGCATCCAAGGGATTTGATTCTATATGTATGTATGCATGCGGAGATAAATTCTATGACAAATTCAATAAGAATTCCAAACATTTGCTACTTCTGCTACTGATTAAGATACAACATAAATTATATGCACATACAATTCAAATCCGTTGGTAACTGAGCTCTGATTTTTATCGAGTTTTGACAAAGCGTTAACATGATTATAGCTGCTTGTTAATTTTTCAATTCATTCAATTATCTAATAATGGAAATCTTAACGCAGATTCACTTTCAGCAAAGGCAGGAATAATAATAAAAAGGGAGGAGCCGATAAAATTGTTTATGAGTGACGACAGTAGGTAGAAGTGCTTAGGTGTTAATGGCTTTACAAGCGATAGAGAAGAGAAGACAAACTCGACTTCCGCTAGTCTACGCTATATCAATATATCGCCCGTTTTATACAATAGGGATTTAAGTCGAAATTTTCGATTTCAGGGATTTTGCCATATTGTTCAATAACTGGGTCGTGCCTTTGAGTCTAGCCTTATAAAACAGGGCTGCTCACCTCATAGGCACTCAAAGCACAATTGTTTTTGTTTTGTTCCGAATCATAGGCACAGATACATATTTTCACTTCAAATATGAAAATAAAATTTTCTTTGCACTCCCATAAGCACTCAGATATAAAAAAAATTTTATATGAATGTGCTTATGATTCATATTGAATGTGCAGAGCAAAAGCACTTTGTATAGGAGCTCGAGCACTGCCGTAAGAAATCGAAATTTACAATAACAAATTTGTAATAAAAAAAAAATTCAAAAATGAAAGCACTGTAAAAAATTTGTATTAAAAAAATGTTCATATAAAAAATAAAAAATTTTTAATGTATTTGATACTACCAATTGTAAATAAATTCTAAAATAATATTTTATTGGAATTCATAAAAAAAATTAAATGAGCAAAAAAATTGTTCAGTGCATATACAAAATTTGTAGATGTATTGAGTTTTGTACTTTCAATACGAGAGCGTTGACCAGCCCTGTTATAAAATATTCAAAAGGATAAAGATGGTGGAAATAAAAGTGATTTTGTAGTTAGCCGTAGAAGGAAACTATAGCCGCTTTCGATTCACAATTTCTCTGTAGGTTAAAAATTTCCTTCTGTCAAATTTATATGTGAATGATAGCGAGCAGAGGGAAATTTTTATCGACAGTTAGCGAGTATGGCTATTACTCATTATGGATTCAAACATTTTTGTTCGATCCGACCTCGCTTGTGTGATGGCGAATCGAAAACGACATATTTGAAATTATAAAAGTTTATTTGCGTTTTCCCAAAAAAAATTTTTTGTGAGTTAAATCCCTATTGCATAAAACGTGCGATATGGAAGTTGAAATAAACTCAAATCAGTAGTATGAAGAAATTAACAGAAACGATCGTTACCATATGAAATTAGTTAAAAAGAAGAATATAAAATAATCGATGATTTCACTTTAAAATTATTATTTTTGCCAATTAATCAAATGAGTCCTCTTTTTTGCAATAGCAAATCTCTTAATCGACTTTAATATTATACTTCAAATCTCTTCTATATGCGTTTGACAGAAATGAAACGTAAAATAAAGTAAAGTAATAAAAAAAGATAAAAAAATTTATATTAATGCAGCAATAGTGTTAGCAATGATTTCAAACATAACTCATTTTCAAGGTCGTTGCATATGCGCCGCTGAGATATACAGTGCTGGTCATCAAAGTAGATATGTAAACGTTAGCCGCAAGTTTTGCTGAATAATCGTATGATATCTACCTAAAAAAATTTGTTCATAACACACATTGCGTTCAGTTCTCCCAAATGCTTACAACACTCTGAAAACAGGCATACAGTGGTGATCGTCTGGAGTCATAATAATAATAATATAATACAATGGCGCTATTATAACTCTGACGAGTTTTATGGCCGAGCTTCTCTCCCAATTCGAGGTGTGCTCCTTTTTGTTTTTCCTACTAATTGGGTGGACCTACAGTTTTATGCCGGCTCCGAACGGCGAATGCATTTTTTGTGAGAAGCTTTTTCATGGCAGAAATACTCTCGGAGGGTATGCCGCCCACTGCCGAGAGGTGACCGCTGCTCTTAAAAAACCCAATAATTGGATTTTTACTAATTAGAAAAATTTGTTTGGCTCGTCTGGAGTCATAACCGCTAAAATGACGTAAGGGGTATATACATACAAATATTAGAGGATAATGTTTTCTTAAGTAAATAGCTACGTAAATGAGGTACCCATTCCAGTGAAATTTTGTATGAGTATTTAATCCACTTTTGGTACACAACGCAGCAAAACTTCATTAGAATGTATAGCTTATTTACACAAAGATTTACAAAAGAAAGTGTTCTGCTCTAAAAAGCCCATCTCCATATAATCTATGTAACTCGCATTCGAATATTCTTATTCTTCTTAATTGGCGCATAACCGTCTAAACGATTCAGGTCCAGACCAATAAAGCGCGCCAGTTGTTTCTGTTTCTAGCTGCACGACGCCAATTGGAAATACCAAGGTAGGCAGCGCCGCTGTCCATCTGATTTTCCAAACGCACTGGAGGCCTCCCTTTTCTTCTGCCTTTAGCGAGTTTCGATAGAAATTCTTTTTGGTCCGGAGCACCTTCATCCATTCTCACGATATGACCTGCCCAATGTTGCCGCTGGATTTTTATTCGCCGAGAAATGTTGAAGTCTGCACGTGAAAGCTCGTACAGCTCATTAAATTAAACCTCCGTCGATACTCGTCCTCGCTAACGCGCAAAGGTGCATAAATCTTCCGAAGTATTTTTCTCTCGAATACTCCAAGTGCCTTCTCATCTGATTTTGACATTGTCCATGCTTCTGCGCCGTATATGAGAACTGGAACGATGAGCGTCCTCTAGAGCGTGATTTTTGTTCGTCGAGAGCACTTTACTTTTCAATTGCCTACTTAGTCCAAAGCAGTGATAGGCAAAGCTAACTCCATTGAACCTTACGCTCTTCACATGTATTCTTATGCTCTTCATTTCAGTTGCTGTTGAGAGCGAAAAATCAATTGCGCCACAGTGGGGTTAGAACAGAATTTTCATGCCAGTCGTGTTTAGGGATGCAAATTTCGGGGACCAACATCGATACATCGATGTTCGATGTATCGAAAAAATTAACATCAATTCTAAAAAAACATCGGAAAAAAACTATCGAAGTTACTCTCGCATTTACACAATCACAAAAAAAAATGCCGACCTATGGTCCAAAGGCACTAATTCTTCGTTGGATTTCCGTACTGACATTATTCGAATAATCTCGTGTAATAACCCGTCTCCACGTACCTGATCGTCGTTCAGTTTGACATTTCTCATTCTTGTTATCCGAACGACCTTTGAGAGAGTGAACACAGATAAAAAAGAGCGAACGACGTTATATAGAGATATGCTTCAAGTGATATTTTTGAGTATTAATTACGGCGGCGTTATTGAACCAAATTTTCAATTATGATGTTTTTGTTAAAATTTTTGAAATGCAGCGTTTTTCCACAGAACCGACAATATTTTGGTATCGAGCGACAAAATCAGTGGCGAGTTCTTTTTCTACTTTGCATATGATTTTCACCAATAATAATTGAGTGTCTTAACTTACATATATGACCATTACTGTTTCTGTTGGGAATCATGTGCATATCTATAATGGCAAGCGAGCTAGAAAAATATGTACCTACATGCAAATGAAAAGCAAAAAACCAAATAATAGATTCATCGAAATCAAAAGTAAAAAAAAAACAAATGTATGTAAGTATGTAGGTACATACGAGCACAGTCAGAAGGTAAATAAAATTGTATGTTTTGATGGCGATGTTGTGATTTGCCAGCAAATCGTATCGCTTCCACAACTTGGCTCCTGAGGTTGGCTATTAAAAAATTATTGTCGCTTTTTATTTTATTGCTGCTGCTGTTGAAGTTTTGTATGCATGTACGTACATATGTCTCAGTGCTTGTATGTTTGTCTATCTGACCACAAGCACTTGTAAATTGTCAACACCGTACGCGCACTGCCGCCAGCAAAAGATGAATGATGCCATCGGGCGATTGGTCATTTTTTGTACGCTCAATTGTAGCCATAATTCACGCTCGTGGCCATGTCGTTGGAGAAGGAATAATAGTAGTTGATATTTGGCTGGATTATGGTTTTGCCTACGATTAGCTCTAAGCTTCAGCTCTTATTGTTCTGCTCGAAGGCATGGGTAACACTGCGCTGCGCGGCGCAATTGCGCTAACACCAACCCTGGCGTTATTGCGCTAACTCCGATTTGAGAAATGCGCCAACTCAATATAGCGCCAACTCAATATTGCGCCAAGTCAATTTTGTAATATAAAACCGACTCAATTTCGTGCGCTAACACCAGTACCCATATAGCGCTAATGTAAAATGGCGCAACCTCAACGCCAATAACAGCACCATAGTATATGTATACGTATGACACCGTCACAATTATGTATGCTTGATAGTGGATAGTGATCTATGTGACTCTAATTTCCAGCATATTTT
Organism: Urophora cardui; assembly: GCA_960531455.1. NCBI lineage: Eukaryota > Metazoa > Arthropoda > Insecta > Diptera > Tephritidae > Urophora > Urophora cardui. Next base: position 128,032,266 of record OY482670.1, on the reverse strand, counting down.
CACAAATATACGGAATATGTTTCCAAATGATTATGAAAATTTAAATTAATTGTGCCCTCGTATATGTAAGCAGAATTGCGCCAAAAGAAATAAAACGGGGATGGTGAACAGTAACAAGCGAAAAAATGTTATTTATCGATTATTCCATGACAATTGTGCTAAAGGTGTTATTGCGCCAGTACCGTGAGTTGGCGCCACGAGTGGCGCTGGAGTTATTGTATCAGCGCCAAAAAAATTGCGCCATTACCCATGGCTACTCGAAAGTGCAAGTGAAGATAAACGCATTTGTATGCGCGTACGAACTTAAGTGCTTGGCAAGCTGAGCTGCAAACGACGGCGCGTTGCTTGTAAACAAGTGAATGTTGCTGACGATAAGTGTTGGGCAATTCTTCATCCTTTGTAACATATTATTGTGCGTATATATGTATGTATGCATATATATGTTTTGGATTTGTGGCAAGAGCTAATCGAATACTCCTTGTGGATTTTTGAATGCAAATATTTTTGAAAAATCAGTGGGGAGCTTTTTGTTCTGATTTATAGTTTTAATGTTCTGAATTGAGGAGGTCCATAACAAAACGCAATAATTCCACCAAAACAATTTTTTGGATAAACGAAAAAAACTAATTTAAGTCAATAGGATATATATTTTTTTTAAACTGTTGTTGTAGTTTAATAGTTATCTAAAAACAATACAAATCATAAAAAAAATTTTTATCTGGCAATTAGTTTTTAAGTTATTTAGATTAAAAAAATGGAAATGTTGCGTTTTGGTCCGTCCAATAGTATTTATTTCATTTTGTTCTGAACATGTATGGAAATGTTGCGTATTGATATAAACTAGGTTTGGAATTTTGGCTTTTTGCTTTAAATAATTTTTTTTTTTTGATTTTAATTGCTTATACATATTCTATAGGAAAATTAAAAACTGTTTTATATCAACGGTTTTTATTGAATTTAAATCACTATATTAACATACAAGTATTACAATAAATTCACATTATATTACACTTTCATTGCAGTGTCCTCCTCCAAACAATCACATAAAGTTATATCATCTGTTCCATTGGCACTATTTCCCTGCTGATCTAAAAATATCTTGGTATAATACTCCAACTCAGATATTTTGGACCACTGTTCGCCAAAGTTTTCTCAAAATATTTAGCATAAAAAGAATTAGCAAATGTGTTTACAATATTAAATGCAAAGTAGTTATTCACAAAGGTAGTTTAATCAAAGAATATTTCTAACAACCATAAAAATAAAATTAATTTAATTGGATAGATATGGAAATGTTTCATTTTGGTCTGAACTAATATTTTTGGTGTTGAATAACTGTAAAATTATTGACGTTTGGTATGTTTTATAGCAATGGTTACATAGGTTTTAATGCGCAGAATTGGATTTAGTTAAAAAACAAAAATATTTGAAAAGTGGAATTATTGCGTTTTGTTATGGACCTCCTCAATTATAGTGTTGACCTATTTTGAGTTGGTGTCGCTATGGCTTATAAGGTAGAATGCTCGCCTATCATGGTAGATGTTCCGTTCGGAGCAAGGCTGCTCAACGAAATGAACAAAATATACAACGAAATGAACAAAATGTACAAAATAATTTTGTTTCAAAAAATATCAATAAAAAATATCCAAAAATTATTTTGTTTTGCTAATTACCAGAAAAAAAATATTTTCGTTTAAAAAATTATCAATAAACCTTTAATCAGAATAATTTTGTTTTGTTGATATCAAAAAAATTAACAAAAATTGCATTTGTTTTTATTCATGTACGTATGTACATACATACAAACATATGTAAAAATTCTTTTCTTCATAGAAAACGAAATTATTGAAAAGTCAATTTTTTCGTTTAAATTTGAAACTATATTTTTTTGAAATAATTGTTTTGATAATTATCAACACAAAATAAATTTTGTTAACCTTTAAGTGACGAGGTGAAATTTTGTGACATAGTTTACGGCGTGGTGGTAAATTTTTTTCTACGCATTTTACTTAAAACTCTCAATAAAAAATATTTTTTTTTTTAATAATTTTTGCATTGGAAAGAGGCCAGTCCTTTTCCAAATGAAATTAATAAAAAAAGTTAATTAAATTTTTTAAATCAACAAAGTTTTTACTATAATTCACAAGGCCTTGTTCTTTCAAAATAGCGAAAACATCACATGAGAACCTTATAGATAAAAGGTAAAACAAAAACTTTCTTTAAACTTTAGAGACGGTTTTTCATAAAAAAATATATATTTTTAAATATATAATAGGAATTTTATTTAAAAAAATTTTTTTGTAGAAAATGCTGGCCAGCCTTTTTGAAATTTTTTTCATAATAACGTGAGCGTATAAAATTAATCACGAAACGAATTTTTTAATTTTTCTTCCAATAATCATTTGAAGAAGTGGTAAAATTAATAATCCATGTTATTCAAATTGCCAGTGAGAGAAGTTTTAAATGGAAATAAATTATTTTTGAAGAAAAATTACGTTAACGTCGAGGTGTGGTAATTTTTACCCCGATATCATAATTTATCCGTTATTGGAGATCTTCCACCATACAAACTATACTGATCGATAATTATGATGACATGAGTAGATTCTAAACGCATCAAAATGCTGCAGAGAAGCGAGAAGTGGTAAATTTCCAAAAATTGCATTCGAAGAAAAACTAACGTTACCCTAGACGTGGGGTAATTTTTACCCCACCATCATCATTTCTCGTCAAATGTTACACCTTCCTCCATAAAAACAAAACGGGTCAATAATTATAAGAGATGGGAAGATACTAAGAGAGTAAACTTGCTGGATGGTAAGTTAAAAGAGATATTTAAAGAAACTGTAAGTCGGTGTAAAAATTACCACCACGTCGTATGTTAAAGGTTAATTTTTTTTGATAACAGTTGGAACGAAATGGATTTTGTTATGCTTTTTACGTTTATAAAATCGAATATTTCAACAGAAACAAAATTTTTTTGTTTATTGTTAAAAATAACGTTATTTTGCAGCCTTGGTTCGGAGCCGCCATAAAACTGTGTTCCACCCAATTGGTAGTAGAAAAAAACAAAAGCACGCCTCGATCTGAGAGAGAACTCTGCCTAACGCACTTTATTTGGCATTTATTATTTTATTTACATTTTAGAAAAACTTCCTTGAATAAAAAAAACCGCATACTTATATTGAATCTCATTATAAATATTAAAATCACTAGCATGCATAAATATTTAATTGAAATTGAAATTGAATTGTTAATGTATTCGTTAAGTGAAATCGATACTTGAGAATTATGGCTTCTAAATGATGCAATTGGTTATGTCTTCTGAAATGTAGGTACAATTGCACCAAAATCATAATAAAGAAATAAAACTGCGAGAATAGGTAATGTGCAAAGAAAAGAAAAACAAGAAGAAAAGCAAAGTAAAAAAAATATATCTACTGCTGTCAGTGAGGGTTTTATACAGCATAAGGAGGTAATACATAATGATTATACATTTTGACAGATGGAGAATTGGAGCATTAGCAAAGCTAAAAATAAATATGTAGTCCTACTCTGACGGCATCAGAATATTTCTGACGTTTTTCAACTTTGGTTACTCTTTCACGTATTAACGCAAAGTTGTTACAAACAAATACTACTCACGCGGCGAGATGTGATATTTAAGTATAAAAAAAATGTTAGATATGATTAATTGGTCAAATTCAAATGTGTCTTTCTACAAGAAAATATTCTATGTAGACTATTTGCGTTGACAATCACCAGTCGGTGTCCGTTTATAGGCAAAATTAAGAACCCAACCCCAAGACCTACATATGTACACTCAGAGAAAAAAAATCCAAAATTTTGGTCACGAAAGTACGGCAATACCGAATATTCTTATGCTGAGTAGAGAATTCTTATTTCACAAATTTTTCATTAAGATCGAAAATTCTACTTTTAAGACTGATTTCTTTCTTATTTAAGAATGCTTGGTAGGTTTTCAAAAGTAATTATTCTTAGATTAATATTAAATTTTTCTCAAAACAAGAATATTTATTCCTAATTTAGATGTAATTATTTCGATTAATTGCCCTCTCTCTCACACATATATTTTATATCTCCCAATATGACCTAAAAATAACTTTTTTCCAAATACAAATATGAAGCTTCACCTCCGCTTGTTCTCCTCTTCCTCTGTCATTGTCACATCTTCTTCGCCTTCACTGCTTCCCATTGTTGTCCATTTTATAATATCTCCTTCGGATTCGAACCATGGCATTAAGCTGAATTTCAATCCAACTTCATCATATAGTGGGACATTCAACATTATGTTGGACTTTAGTGATGCTTTTATACATCCGTTTTCTAAAAAGAATCTGCGAATTGTTGTCATCATTGTAAAAAGCAAAATTAAAGAAAACCTGATTCCCACTGTTTTTGTTGCTAGATTCAATGTTACAGCTGAGAGCGCATGCCACGATTTGTAAGAAACAAACTCATGAGCGTCGTTGAATTGAATTTTAAGAATTTTTATTCTTGTTTAAAGAATTTTCAAGCTAGAAATAAGAATATCTCCATTCGTTGAAGTCATGGAATTGGAAAAGGGTGTGTATTTTTCTTCTCTTCTTCCATTTGGACACATTCCACGACTTAATCCAAATATTCAACGAACGAAAACTTTGAAACCATTTTACCTATTCACAACAGAATAATTGACATAACATTAAACGGTACTAAACCTAATCAGTTACGAGCAGTTTAGTGAGTACTTAGTTGACATACTCTCTAAAGGTATCTAACATTTTGTATGAAAAGTGTCAACTAGGAGAGCAAATACAGCATTAGCGAGTAGAGAGATGGTGAATAACAAAACTATTGCTATTCTTTGCTAAATATTTACTTTTCAATTAATATCGATTCACTTACATACATAGTTAATCAGTTGATGATGGAAAGAATAACAAAATCGGATTATACGTGTCGCACGTTACAAACTTAGATGTTTTAATTAAAAATTTACCGCTGCTATTAGCTAATCAAGTTGCTGACCAACCCAAAGGCGCCCGTTGGTTGATGCGCTTATAAACATGTATATAAACATTCAAGTGAAAATTAATGTATGTATAAACAAAGTCGCTAAAGCCTTGGCTGCTTGCACTCATAGCAAACTTTTGAGCTTAATGTCTTGTGTCTCCATCTGTCAGCAACTTTTCAATAATAAATTAATTACAACAACTCAACAACTTTGTAGTATGTATGTATGTGCTGCAGAGTCAATTACAACATTACACAATGACAGCAGCTACCCTGCAGGGAATTGAATAACTAGTGAGCAAAATTTCTAGTTCCGAACTAGCGAAAAGGTGTCAAAGGGGAACTAGATCAATAGTAGTTAGACCCTCACCAGTCCAGAAGGAGTGAATTGAGTGACCATTATAAGACAAACTTTGATTTGTATGCAATTTCGAAGTGACAAAAGTTCTATGAAAATTTTTCGTTCGTTCAATAGCCGTCGGCTTTGTATATTTCTGCAATTCTCAGATGTTTAGTGAAGCATTTCATATAAAGAGTTTTCTATTTGCATCTTGTATGAAATGAAATGTTCTCCTAATTATGCTTTTCCGATCCCTCAGGCTTATTTTTAATTTTTTTTTTATTTTATTACTTTTTAAATATTATTGTAAATTTTTTTAAATAAATAAATAAAAAAATATTAGTTAAAAAAATAAAAAAAAAAAATTATCATCCGCCTTGTCACCGACAGGATTCGAATCCACGACCCTCAGATTGAAAGTCACATGCGTTAGGCAGTCGGCCATCGTGCCACTTGCATGAAGTGTGTCAAATATTGCACTTAAGCGGCAGATGTAAAACTGTAGAATTTATAGGTACTTGTAGCTAGTTCAGAACTATCGAAATTGTGCCTATAAACGAACTAGTGTAAACTGTAGAATTTAGTACTAGTTCGGAACTATCGAAAATGTAGTGCAGAGAGGGACAATTGACACCGCCTAGGACATCGCCATGTTAAATTCGCCAGTTGATAACATGCAAAAGAGATTTAGCTCGCACCAGTAGTGTCGAAAAATGCACTAGAAGCGACCTAGTTCGGAACTAGAGATTTTCCCTACAGGGTACATACGAGTATGTACATATGTATGTACTAAAATAAAAATTGAAGTGAAAAATTGTGCTGGATTTATGTGCTAATCGTCCTTTTAATTTTCTTTTGCTGTTGCCGCTTTGGGTCATTTGCGACTAAGTACATGTTGCGGGCGTGTATGAAAGCAAAATTTTTGTGTGGGTGGCTTTTACTGCAAGCGCAGCAAATGTCGCACATAAACATATTTGCGCATTTGTGTTAATTTTTGCAGCACTTTACGTTGTTTCTGCTGTGTTGATACAAATCAATGTTGCCGGTGCAAATGTGTGTTGCAGTGTGCAGCGCATTGCATTGCAAGGGAATCGAAGCGCTTTGATTTATTGAACAGAGTGTAGAAATGTGAACTTTAATGTGAAGGTTTTTGCAAAGTTGAAATTAAGTCGTAGGTGAGTTATTAGTTAATTAGTTATTTGAATTAGTTAGTGAAGATGGATGTAAAAAATACATAAATTAATTGGATAACTCAACGCTGCAACTTTGTATGGGAACATTTACATTTACTGGCGTAGCGGACAGAGTGCTGAGTGAGAGTTATTTTGACAAAGTAGCACTTTGTTCAAAAATATCTATATGTTATTTGCCAACTGCAGGCGGTGATGAGAACAAAAGCATTATAGACAAACCTTTTTATGTTACTTGTAAAGGCGTGAAAAACAAGTCGTATTAATTAAAAGATTGCGAGATAAGGTATAATCAAAACAAAGTAAAAACGTAAATATATAATTGCAGACAAATTGATGATTCATCCATATCGATTGCAATCGCTTAACAAAAGATACAGAGCAGTAAAAAAAATAATAATATTTTATTCAAATATTGATAAAAAATTGAAATTGTATTAAAACGCGGAAATGCGAACACAAGAATATGTACATAAGTAAATATGTTAAACAAACATTAGTATCTAAGTAATTGAAGTGCGTTGCTTGACTTAACTTGCAGCTTATTTTGTTGTTGTTTGTATATGGGTCACCAATGATTCCATGTGTCTCTGCAGGGAACTCAATAACTAGTGAGCAAAATTTCTAGTTTCCAACTAGCGAAAAGGTGTCAAAAAGGAACTAGCTCCATTGTAATTAGACTCTCACCAGTTTAGAAGGAGTGAATTGAGTCACCATTATAAGACACACTTTGATTTGTATGCAAATTCGAATTGACAAAAATTTAATGTATTTTTCGTTCATTCACTTGTCATCGGGTTTGTATATTTCTACAATTCTCAGATTGTTAGTGAAGCATATCGTATAATGAGTACAATTTAACTCTTCAATTAATGAAATGAAATGTTCGCCTAATTATGCTTTTCCGATCCCTCAGTCTTATTTTTAATTTTTTTATTTTATTACTTTTTAATTATTTTTTACGTTTTTTCTTAACAAATAATTAAATAAATAAATAAATAAATAAATAAATAAATAAATAAATAAAATAAAATAAAACAAGTAAAAGCGCGGCTGTCTTCGGCCGTACCGAAGACTTCATACCTTTCATAAGTGGGGAAATGAAAAGTTACCTATGTATGTATGTACATAGCCGGATTAAGTTTAATTTATAATTTTAATTCTGTGGGTTATTTATGGAAAGATTTATTAGAAAAAATGGTGTCTTGGCTATTTAAATGGAGGAGTTACTGTGTAACCTAAATCAAACGCACGCCGTCAATTTACTGTCAAAAATTTCTCATGCCCATACAACTTGTATGGGAGTAACCGAAATTGAACGGCGTGCGTGAAAAGCAAATTCGACGCCCAATTTTTGTTTTGCGTGACAGTTGAAATTAAGCATTGTGGGTGATTGTTTGCAAAAAAATTGACACTTGCTTTTGATATCGTGTCTGTTAGGTACATATTCCACAAAATAACAAGATTTTCTCTGATTTTCTGTATTTTTCTATTTCTTTATCTGAACACGCACGCAAGTCAATTTCGGTTCAAGGCATATGAAAAATTTGCGTGCGTGCGTTAAATTGACGACTTGCGTTTGATTTAGGTTACACAGTTATACACCAAAATGTTCATATCTGAACAATCGGTTGTATGGGAGCTATATAAAAATAAAAATTTCGTGCTAAGCACTAAAAACTCTCTCAAGTAAAATTGTTAACGTTGTTTGGTATATACATAAAATAAATACCAACAACAATGTTCATTGCGAACTGCCTACAACAAAAATTCAGCACGTTTGTGGAGAATATATGCAAAAGCATATACACACTAACGTTAATGTTGAAAATGAAAAAGGCAAAAGTGGGGAAAATCCAACAGCTTGCACAGAGTCTCAATGGCCGAGTGTGTTTATGCGTTGGGTCATTGCGGCTGAAGATGGAATGGACTCGGGTTCAATCCCTGGTGCATCCACTTCCGAAAAGAGTGCTGATGATCGAAAATGGTTTTTCGTGAAATAGCTATACACTCAACCTTCGCTGTAAATAGTTGTTTTCATTTAATTTTTTTCCACTTACTCCAACAATTAAAAATTGAATTAAAATAAAAATTTCGTACTAAGCACTAAAAACTCTTTCAAGTAAGGTTGTATGGGAGCTATATGTTATAGTGGTCCGATCTTGACAATTTTCGGTAACCCTGTTTGGGCCCATATGGGTACAAATACTTCAAAATTTCACGCCTTTAGCTGTTAAAATGGAGGAGTTATACACCAAAATGTGTATATCTGAACAATCGGTTGTAGGGGAGCTATAGGTTATAGTGGTCCGATCTTAACAATTTTCGGCAATCCCGTTTGGGTCCTAATGGGTACAAATACTTCAAAATTTCAGGCCGTTAGCTGTTAAAATGGAGGAGTTATACACCAAAATGTGTATATCTGAATAATCGGATGTTGTGGAACTATATGTTATGGTGGTCCGATCTTGACAATTTTCGGTAACCTTGTTTGGGCCAAAATGGGCACGTCTACTTCAAAGTTTCATGTCCTTAGCTGTTTAAATGGGGAAGTTATGCACAAATTACATCCAAAAATTTCATGTATATCTGAATAATCGGTTGTTTTCTATATGTTATAGTGGTCCGATTCGGCCGGTTCCGACAAATGATCAGCTGCATATAACAACATACCTGTATTCCGAATTTCATTCAAATATCTCAAAAACTGAGGGACTAGTTTGCGTTCACACAGACGGACGGACGGACAGACGGACAGAAGGACAGACGGACAGACGGACATGGCTTAATCGACTCAGCTCGTGATTCTGATCATATCGGTATATATTTTGGTGGGTCCCCCACGCTTCCTTCTGGTACTTTCGACAAAAATTTTTTGGCACTAAGTTATAATACCATTTCATTCTCATGAAAGGTATAAAAAAATTATCATCTGCCTCGTCACCGACAGGATTCGAACCCGCGCTCGCCAGATTCATTGTCACACGCTTTGGCCAGTGGGCCACCTCGCCACTTGCATGTAGTGTGTCAAATGCTGCACTTAAGCGGCAGATGTAAAACTGTAGAATTTGTAGGTACTTGTAGCTAGTTCAGAACTATCGATATTGGGCCAATAAACGAACTAGTGAAAACTGTAGAATTTAGTACTAGTTCGGAACAATCGAAAATGTAGCGCAGAGGGTGACAATTTACACCGCCTAGGACATCGCCGTGTTAAATTCGCCAGTTGATAACATGCAAAGGAGTTTTAGCTCGCACTAGTAGTGTCGAAAAATGCACTAGAAGCGACCTATTTCGGAACCAGAGATTTTACCTATAGGGTAAGGTCTACATTTTTATGTACATATGTATGTATGTTTCTAATGAATGCTCTGATCGATATTAGCCGCCATAAAGAGTTTTCAAGTCCGCATTCACTGGCTAAGAAACGATACACTTCGCCTGTTTCCAGCGCGTCATTGTCATGCCAATCAATTAATTTAGGTTGGGTTCCGACCTAAAAGCCCTACACTCAGAGAAAAAGTAAGCTAAATTTCAGTATAGCGGGCTTGAATCAAGCCGAAAACGTTATGAAAGTCTGTTAAGCTCGGAAATGCTAAAATCAAGAATATATTCTTATTTTTAGGACGATATTTTTGGTAATAAAAAGCTTATATTAAGAATTTTTCAGTTTTGAAATAAGCCTATATAAACTTATTTTCAGCATTACCCATGATTGATTTGAGAATGTAAAATCTTATTTGAAGATTGCTCAACTTAGTTTTTATTTATATTTATTTTCCAATTTTTCGAAATTCGAAATCATTTAACCCACCTAACAAAATAAAAAAATAAAATTGTTCATTTCAATGCATTGTATTTTATTTTGTTTTATTTTCGGACATGTACACAATATATATATATAGTAATATATATAATATAAAATTAAATGTTTCCATACATATACATATATACATATATTCCGCAACACATTGTATATTATAAAAACAGAAATATGTATTTATGCAAAAAATTCTTAAGGTATAACTATAACTACAACTACTTATAACTATAAGTATTAGAAATATTTAATTCTGATAAGAGATTTTCCATTGTTTATATAACAAAGTTAAAGTTACAAATATTTATAATACATATGTACATTTTGTGTTTTTGCACTTACTCGAGGGACAATTTCATATGATTGAAAATGTTTGCGAAACCGTTTTACATTTATTTTATAACATATTACATAAACACTTTCATTTTGATGCAAAAATTCTTTTATTTTAAATATCTGAAGATGCTTGTTTTTTCCATGCAAACAATTTCGCACGAAACTCCACTCTCAATCCTAGCGGGGTAATGACTTCTCTTAAATCCTCGTTTTGCACATATTTTAAACTTCTTATCATCACATCGTGTATCTAAAATAATATAATATTAAAATATTAATATTGTTTGTATACTGTACTTATATGTATACATAAATCTGCGTACATATGGAACAGTAGCTTACGGAAAAAGAATTACACAAATTTACGAATATATTGAAAGTTCGCCTTTCGACATAAGCTATTATTCGATATGAACACAGATATGTACCCAATCGGAAATTTAGATGTCCTTCTTAGATGATAAAGCGTTACAAAAAAGCATTGAAAGTATCTGTCTTACTGCAAATAGCGCTTAATTTAATATTGCAATGTCATTGCGAAGAAAGGAAAGCGTTTCATATTCGTGTTGTTTAAGAAGTGCAATCAAATTTCCGACTGGTCATGTACACAAGAGTTCCAGGGAGTGTTGTGTGTACGCTGCTAGCAATCAATGAATGCGTGTAAAGGCAACGCAGTCCACGCTGTGCATCACTGATATATGTACATACATACATATAGCGAATGAATAACTCACCCTTTTTTTCATTTCCTCAGACTTTCGTAATCTTCCTGCTTTGTTATGTATGCATTTCATCCGAATCTCCAGACGCAGCGTCTGTATAATATATGTATGTACATACTCCTTCGACGAGCTCCATCCAACCCTAGACGTATGTACATATGTATACAGCTGGGACTCGTCCAATGGAACGATGCTCAATATTTTAATATCTTTTGCGTTGTACGAGTATGTGATTTTTTTTTATTTTTTTGTTAAAAAATTTTTTGTTTGAACAAAAAAAGCAATGACGAATAATGAAAATTATGTGTGTGTATATGTATGTATATATGCATATATTTTCAGAGAACACTCTTAAATCAAGAAATTCATTCTTAAATCGAGAACTTTATTCTTAAGTTCGGGATTTCATTCTCAAAACAAGATTTTTTCAGATTAATATCTTGCTTCAAGAATGCGATTCCTGTTTCAAGATAGGAAAAACTGAAATTCTATATATTTTTTTCCTTAATTTCAGTAATTCTTAAATCAAGTTCGACACAGTTTGATTTTAGCCCGCTACTTTTCTCTGAGTGTAGCTGTTGTAAACCGAATGAAATACCAAAACGCCGAAAGCCACCACCACGAACTCGCCGACAATGGTATTAGCTTTCCCCATCTTTTCGAAGTTACATAGGTGTTGGCAACTACATATATGAACTATGTTCGAATCAGCGTTACCAAGTGCTGATGCGAAATTCGGCGCGTTTTTCTGACGTTTCGTATATTTTTGATAAAGAAAAAACAACATTTTCACTTTATTTTACTAAAAATAACTTATTTAAATAATAAAATAACGGATTTTATTGGGATAGCAACTTTATTAGTGGAGGAAGAGGAGCTAAGAAATCTTCTAACGCTAGAAGTTTTGTTCGGGATCATAGCAATCCTTTTATTTAAACTGAACAAGCGTAAGTTTAATTGGAGACCGAAAATATATAAAATAAAAAGCATTGAAATGAAAAGACAAAAATAGTTTAATATTTGAGTGAGAGGAATCTTGGGGAAATTTCGATATAATGCACCCGGCCCCGGAATTTTCTGTTTTTCGTTTATTTTTTTTTTGGAGAGTAGGTGCTAATATAAAACACTAAAAAGCAAAGAAAATCTTGCGAATACTTTAAGGTTTATTGATAATACAGTATTTTTGAAAGGAACTGCCTTATGCGTTGGCGGCATTTGCTCGCGCCTTAAAAAAAAATAACCCCAGCTGGCAGAATTCCCTTTCTGGAGTATTTTTGTGTAGTCGGGCGTGTTAAAATTAGTAAAATTAAAATCCACAGAACATTGCCTGAAAATTTAATTGAAAAATTCTTACTGATTTGTAAAGCAATACGGCCGGTCATTATACCAAAGCCAACCTAAAATTTTTAGCATAGAATGTTTGAAAAAGTAACAATTAACTAAAAATTAAAACCTGCTGTTTTTACTTTCCATATGACGTTGATCACTGACTCAGCTGAGTTAAATACTAGCAACAACTAAATAATAATTAATAATAGTTATTCAAAATATCCCAGTAATTATTTACGCTTTTTATAAACTAAATACGTTTACTTGAACATCTCACAGCATCTCCCACACTTTTGGGAACACACCTTCTAATATTTGAACTAGAAAAACCACAAAAATCTCAATATTATCTTCCTTGTTCTTGCCAACCTGAGCTCACGCAGATGTTTTTATTTTATTTTTTTCTTTTTATTTATTTTTGTATTCTATATATTTTTTAAATTGATTAATTGTTTAGTAAAGCAACCATCACCCATACGATTGCCGCTCGCCTCAAATTTGGCTAGGTTGAACGCAGTTTTTGTTATGTACAAAAAAAAACACAAAGAAGAAAATAATATCAATATATTAAATTAGTACTAGTTCATTCATTAATTTATTTGATGTTTGAAAAAGTTGTACGGCCTATGAAAGTGGAAATTAAACACTACTTAAGGCAGCTCTGTAGAGAAGCGTTGCCAACTGTTTTTGATCAGTTTGTTGATAACTCCGTCTCATCTCAAGTCACTAAATTTGAGATTTGAGACATGAGACATTTTTAGTGACTTGAGCCGATTTTGGTATTCAGCTACCGGCAGTCACAAAAATTTCACCAAAGACTGTAGTGAAAATGTACTGAGACTGTTTGAGATAACAAAATAATTTAACGAATACTCACTTATCGATTACATACGAAAATAGATTTTGGGAACGAATTTATGGGCAATATATTGCATTAAAAAAATAAAGCGTATCATTTCTACTTATCACTTATAAAAATAGTTATGAATATAACATTTTATGAGTGTTTTACCTGAACCGATTCGCAAAAAAAATCATGTAACGTAAAACATTGAAATATCGATAAATGTCGTATCTCATCACCATTTACACTTGATGGAAATGGCGGAAAAAAGTAAGTTAGCAAAACCCGAAAAATTTTATTATTTTGCTAATTTCATACAAATAAGCTTGTTTTATTACGGAAAATAGCAGGCGTACAAGCAAAGAGCAAACAAATTGTAAGTTTTTATAAATTTTGACGCTTTATTTAGTTCACCTCAATGTTTTATTTATTCTGTGACCTCCTCGCCACCAGGTCACTAATTAGTGACGTATTTTTTGAGACTTGAGACGTGAGCTCGCTTACAGAATACCAAATTGTCTCAAAATCAATCTCACCACGAAAAAGTCTCCAAAAGTCTCTATTAGTGACTAGAGATTGCTTACAGAATTCCGGTATTAGTTGAATACTCGGATAAAAGTAATAGCATTCATTGACAAAAAATTGAGTGTATTTATTACAAGACTACGTAAATTTTTAATTCTGAACACTATTTTTTTTAAAGTAGTCTATGTAGCAATATTAGTTTTTTCGGCATAAGTACATAGGTAGGTACATATGTATATGTGATATGCATAGCTTCCCTTCAAAAAATGCAATTAATCCGGGACGTGTTCGGGATCAATCGCAAGGGAGCATGCGACTAATACAATTTTACATCCCTTTATATGGAGTGAATTGATCGCATTTGTTCGAGCATGTCCTATGAAGAGACTAATTGTTCAACTTGTATACCCGAACGGGTACAAATGTAGATTAATCGTTTTCATCCCCAACGGGTACAAATGTAGATCAATCGCTTTCATCACCAACGGGTATAAATGTAGATCAATCGCTTTCATCCCGAACGGGTACAAATGTAGATCAATCGCTTTCATCCCGAACGGGTACAAATGTAGATCAATCGCTCACATCCCGCATGGGTGCAAATGTAGATTAATCGCTTTCATCCCCAACGGGTACAAATGTAGATCAATCGCTCACATCCCGCATGGGTACAAATGTAGATTAATCGTTTTCATCCCGAACGGGTACAAATGTAGATCAATCGCTCACATCCCGCATGGGTACAAATGTAGATTAATCGCTTTCATCCCGAACGGGTACAAATGTAGATCAATCGCTCACATCCCGCATGGGTACAAATGTAGATTAATCGTTTTCATCCCCAACGGGTACAAATGTAGATCAATCGCTTTCATCCCCAACGGGTACAAATGTAGATCAATCGCTTTCATCCCGAACGGGTACAAATGTAGATCAATCGCTCACATCCCGCATGGGTACAAATGTAGATTAATAGCTTACATCCCGAACGGGTACAAATGTAGATCAATTGCTTTCATCCCGAACGGGTACAAATGTAGATCAATCGCATTCATTCCGAACGGGTACAAATTTAGATCAATCGCTAACATCCCGAACGGGTACAAATGTAGATTAATCGTTTTCATCCCCAACGGGTACAAATGTAGATCAATCGCTTCCAGTACGAACGGGTACAAATGTAGATTTTTCCAAGTTGTCGCCAAGACAATTTTTAATAACAATCTTTAAAAAATTGTAAATGTTCATACATATATAAATAAAGATTATATAATGTTTTACTTTTGAAAAAAAATCTCAATAAATAAATAAAAAAAATTGTAAGTTTTGAGTATGCATTATATGAGCGTAATGTAGAGGATTTTTTCATAGAATATTTTAGGCAACATTTTGCTAAAATTATTATTCATCATTGTTTTTAAAAGAAAGGGTGTTCAATTCTTTTTAACGGTTCTACAATTTTTTAAATGCATTGCAAATTTTTGTAAAATTTCTACATTTAAGGAATCTAAATTTGTACCCGTTTGGAATGAAAGCGATTAATCTACATTTATACCCGTTCCGGATGAAAGCGATTAATCTACATTTATACCCGTTAGGGAACAATTGGTCTACAATTAGTCTACATTTATACCCGTTCGGGAACAATTGGTCTACAATTAGTCTACATTTATACCCATACGGGAACAATCGGGGACTAATTTTGGACCGATTGTTCTCGAAAGAGATCAATCCGGGACAAATATCTTTCGGTATTAATCGCACATTTTTTTGCAGGGTTTCTTATTAAGTAAGCCGCTGATTCACAGTGCCTACTCCGCATGCATGCATTTAAAACACACATACATAGGTACAACTAGTTCTAAAAATATGTACCATCATGCAAATTGATGATATGCAATTAAAATTAATATTGCTGCAATTAATCGGTGGAAAATGCCATAATCAATCTATTTGATTTGTGCGCTAAATGGGCGTAATTAAAGTAAATAATTGTGCAAATAGCACACTTTAAACAATACATAAACAATTGGTAGATAAACTGAGCGTTAAATGTCATGTGTCAGTCAATACGCCCACGCGCATGCGCTTTTGCCGCCTTAAAATACTATATACACAAACACACAAACAAATTGTAGGTAGTTGCTTAAACTTCGATTTGTTGAGACGTGTTCTCACTAATTAAAGTAAATCGATTGCAATCAATTTGTGTTGTTAAATTACGCGACTGCCTAAGTCTAAATTTAAATAAAATATCCGCTTACGCAGTTAGTTGTTTTGTTGTTGTGTGAATCTGTGTGTGTTTGTGCCCATTAATTTATGTTAATTTTAACTAAATATAATAACAAATAATAGATATTAATAATAAAAAAAAATCTTAGCATATAATAAAGCTAAAGGCGTACTAAACACCCTAATTGTAATAATATTTATTTTCTTAAATTTAAATAAATGCAAGGAAGTCAATTTAGAATTTTTGTTTTGATCACTTAATCAGAAAAACTTCATTTGCTTATGTTGCAAATACATTGCGCTCTAAGTTTATACATTTTGAAAACAAAAAAAACATATGTATTAAGAACACTTATTAAGCTGTGTGAAAAAATACTGTAATTAATAATATTAAATTAGTTAAGCGTAATTTTCTGCAGGCGGTAAGCAAAAAAAGAAGAAAAATCAAAACAACATCTTGCCAGATGTTTAGTTGTTAGTTGGCTGAATATATACTTATAAGTATGTATAAATATGTATGCGGCTAAACGAAATCATTTATTTTGGTGTTCATATAATAAAATTTGTTAATAATTCTACTTAAATTTAAGTAAATATTTCTAAAGCATGTGTATGTATCCAGTAACCAATTGGCTAATTTTATAATAATAAAAGATTTTGTGTGAGAGGACCCCTAGTAAAATTTTATGGCGAATAATTTTCTATGAAATTTGAACCCTCTATCTATTATTTTTTTGGACTTTATGAAAAAAGGGTCAAAACGAACACTTCGTGGAGGCATGCTACGAAAGTAATGCGCGTTAAATTTTACTCTATGTTTCCTAACAATATATGTATATCTATACGACATTCAACCATTTTCCCCTTCATTTAAAAATTACTCCGACAAAATTTCGCAAATTTAAAATGGCAATAAAAAAAATGGCCTGAGGGAGAAGAACGGTTTGACGGTTTTACTATATGGATAGCAGGGGCCCATAATAATCATTATTCGTTATATTTTCAGTGAAAAAAATCAAATACTTGCAAACATTTTAGAAGAGTATTGAGAATGAGCATTATCCGAATCCACTATGTTCGAAAAATTTTAAGCGATATCCATAAAAATCAAAAATAATCATTATTTTTTGAGTTTTATTTTTTTGATCAAAAATAAAACTTATTCCTTGAATGATATATTTATCGCTCAGAAATAATCATTATTCTTTGAGTTTTATTTTTTTGCTTAGGTCGAAAAACTCAAATTTTCTCTGAAGTGCTCTGGAACATAATTACTAAAAAATTTCCATCGATAAAATGAGTGAATGAGTGATATTTTTGATCGAAAAAAATAAAACTCACACAATAATGATTATTTCCGAACGATAAATATATCACTCAAGGAATAAGTGTTATTTCTGATCAAAAAAAAAAAATAAAACTCAAAAAATAATGATTATTTTTGATGAAATATAAAAAAAATCAACATACATATAATGATTAAATGGCGATTTTTATTATAAAACTCATAATGATTACGGTCACTGATGGATAGGGGTCTTTCGTTGCGTGTCACAGCAAATATGTACCGATATGATCAAAATAATCAGCTGAGTCGATTAAGTCTGTTGAACACAAGTTAGTCCCTCAATATTTGAAATATCTGACCGAAGTGCGCATTTTTTCGTAATCAACCAAAACGGACCAATGCAACACGCTACTGGTTGTATATTTTTCAATTTCACTCAATCAAAGTTTTTTTGTTTTGTTACTCTGCCTTATCTACTTTGCGTGGTTTTCACTTTTAAACTTAACACTTACATATTTTTTAAAGTTGAAGTCATAGAACTTCACTGACTAATAAACATGTTTTTATATTTTGCTTAATAGTACAAGCTAAATTCATAAACGGGAAGTTTAAATTTTACTAATCTTATATGAACTAACTAGTGTGTTTTATCTTCTTCTACATATGGCTTGAACGCTTTTGAATGCTTACTTTACACTCAGAGAAAAGTTGCGGACTAAATTCAAGCTGTGTCGTACTTGATCGAAGAATTAGAGAAAAATTAAATTTAATTTAAGTTTTCACAAGCTTAAAACAAGATAAAAAACTGAAAAAATTTGATTTAAGTATAATATTCTTGATTTTAGAATGAAATTCTCAATATAAGTATAATCATTCTTAAAATAAGATTGGACAGGCTTGAATCAGTCATGGGTTGTGCTCAAAATAAGTTTACATACCGCTAGCTTAAGCCCGGTTTCACCAACCGGTCTCAACTTAGTTAAGCCGATTTTTTTAAGTTTTCAGTTTCACCATGCAACTAAGCTAAGTCACAAGTTAGTCAGCTTTTGTCTTGACTAAAAATAAACTAAGAATTTGAGTCCAGCGTTGCCACATAAAAAATTTAAAATTTACCAAAATACAAAATAAAAGTAACCAAAACCAGAAACAGGTAACCAAAATAAATTAATAATATAAGTATATGCTCCATTAACGTTAGAGCTATTTATTTGAAAGCAAAACAATATATACGGTTAACAAAAACTAAAATATATCAATTGTTTTACATCTTTAAGCCTTAAACAGATCCAACGTCGAGTGAAATATCGCCCGGTCGTAGCGTTCTATCAACATTTAAAAACACGGTCAGATATGAGAATGAACAGAACCAAAAAGCTGACGAAAATCGCCCGACGAAAATTCGCTATAATAGATTTACTTCTAATGTGGTCGCTGGCTCCTGTCAAATAAATTATTTGAACTTAAAAGCTTTTTGTGCTTAGCACGAAAATTATTTAATTTCATTTTTTATTATTTTAGTGTCTAGTTAGTGTCTAGCACGAAATTATTATTTTTTAATTTTAATTTTTATACTTTGGGATTAGCTCATACAGCGATGGTAGATGTGATAGCTATTTCGAAGAAAACCACTTTCTTCATCATCAGACATCTTCTCGGGAGCAAACCAGGCATGGAACCTAGGCTCCAGCCATCTGTAGTCGAATATTAGCGAAACGCTAAGCACCGCGGCTACCGATGGTCCTGCTGAGCTGTTGGATTTTTCCCTTATATATGCCATTGTTCTATTCAATCCAACCTTTCTCAGTGTACGATTTTCGTACATAGGCTATGAAAGTGTATTTTTTTTTTATTGTTGGGGGTAAATGAAAAAATTTCAACAACTATTACCAGCGAAGGTTGATTATAGCTATTTCACGAAAAACCATTTTCGATCATTGGCCCCCTTTTCGGAAGTGGATGCTCATCACGGGTATCGAACCCGTGATACATTCCATCTCGACCACTGAGACTGTGAAAGCTATTGAATTTTTCCCACTTTTGCCTTATTCATTTTCGTGAAACAGCTATACACTTAACAATAATTTATTTGGAATTTGATAAAAAAAAAATACAACAAAACAATTTGGATAACAAATATTTTATAGTTTGGAAAAATTAAAAGCGTATTCCTAAAAATTTAATATAACCATGGTGTACTCAATACATGGACCTTGAAGGTAACCAAAATCGGCCGAATGTAACCACGTAACCAAACGAAAAAATGGTAACCAATTTTGGTAAAAAGTAACCAAAGTGGCAACGCTGTTTGAGTCGCTTTTGCAAATTCAACAACCAAAAGAGCGAATATGGTAAAAAAATGAGCAAATACAGCAACCAAAACAACCAAAACCCCAGTATTTGCCATAAAAGGTTGGTTGCAAAACTATTTTCTTAGACTATTTGGTGAAACCCAAAAGTAAGTTAGCCCCAAATCTGGGCTAACTTAAGTCAAAACTTAGTTTTAGCTTTAGTCACGTTGGTGAAAGCGGGCCTTAGAGTGCAAATTATATAAGTCGTTTTTTTCAAACTTTGCAGGAGAGACAAAAATCAAAAAATTAAAAAAATTCGAAATGAAAAAAAAATTTCTGTTCATATAAATATTTTGGACTTACACAATTTTCTTCGCTTTTTGGACTTACACAATTTGCGTATCACTGAATAACAACGATTGGAAATACGAAAAGTATCACAGACTTGTTTAGCGTGGTGCGTATTTGATTTTTCTAGCGTTCTACATAAAAATACACTTTTTCATAAAAGTGGACTTACACAGTTTGCACTCTAAGCTAGCGATACGCTTTTTTCAAAACTGCACACTCTTAATATAATATTTATAAAAAATATCTTTCTAAAAATAAGAATACATTCTTCATTTTAGCATTTTCAAAGTTAACAAACTTTCATGACGTATTCGGCTTTTTTCAATCCCGTTAGACTTAAATTTAGCTAGTTTTTTCCCTGAGTGTAGATAAGCTGCTTGAATTTGGAAATAATTTGTTAGGCAATAAATGTAGATGTATTATTATTATTATGCACATAGTTATGCATATACATATAAATTATTTAATTTTGCTGCGAATTGTTTATGCCATTTGAAATTGCCATTGCCATTAAAAAAAAAAAAAAAAAAAAAAAAAAAATTAATAAAAAACATACAAAAACGTGGTGAACTATTGTTTAAATATTAATTTAATTATATAGTCTTTTGAATATATGTTCCTATGCATGCCTATATGTACCCATATACATATGTATGTACATATGTATCTACATATGTGTCACTTCTTGTCAATCCACTATAGGCGAGGAAGCACAATTATTGATTTTGCAAAAGACAAAGAAGCCATTTGTGTTTAACAAAATAATTTTTTTAATTTTATTATTATTAGATTTATTATTAATTATCTAGGAAGTGCTTGTGGCAATTTTTTGTTGTTGTTTTGATTTGCAAACAATTGCTCAAAGCGCGATTTAGAGACACCTTAATCGAATTAAACCAATAAGAAATTATAAATTTTTCATGGCATAGAATAAAGAACGCGACCGAGGGGGAGAGAGAGAGCGAATGTGAGTCAATTACTATGCCTAATTATTCTTAACTAATCTGATAATTTTATTACCGGATTTTTGATAACTTAAATTTAAGTTTAACGGAGAAGTTATCGTTCGCTTCTTCTATGATTCTTCATTATAAAACCTTTTAGCCTTTTAGTGATTTATACAGATTGTATGATTGAATCTAACTTAAGTGTTGAATATAGGAGGTCTTTATCGAAAACAAGGAAATAAAAGGGTTGGTTCATATCAGCACGGCTTCAGATCTGGTCATCTACTCTGAAAAAAATACCCGTAGTTAAACCAACAACTTTCCGCTGTTGAATCTCCGTCTTTGATTCTACAGCAAAAGTATTTGTTTTACAGAAAAGTTTTTGATCCAACAATTTATTCAAAAACGGCCGTTGTTGTTTCAAAAACTTTCTTGCTTTTAAAATATTTTTTGTGAGAAAATATTTTTTTATGAGAAAACCAAGAAAAAAAAAAAAAATAATGATGGAGAGAAAATGAAGAGAAAAATCCAAACAAAAGTTTATTTTTAGTAACAATTTTCTCCCCGTTGTTGATTTAAAGGCAAAAGTATTTGACCCAACAGTTTCCTCTGTAAACCAGAGTTGTAATTATTATAAGAGAAAAAATAAAAATCAAAAAATAATTATTATTGAAAGAAATATATTTTAAAAGTCTTTCCATAATAGTTATTTCTGAGATATTTTTTTTAAGTCGTTTTGTAGTTATTATAAATGAGAAATTTTGTTTTGTATCTTCAAAGACTTTTATATTGAGCCAAATTTGAAAAAAGTTTTTGAGTAATTATTACCCGTAACAAATTGTTTTTTAAGTCTTCAAATACTTTTTTATTGAGACGAATTTCAAAAATATCTTTAAGTAATTATTTTGAGTAACAATTTTTTTTTTATATCTTCGATAAAAATCTTTCATACAATTTCAAATTGGAAATTTGCTTGAATTTTGAAGTACTTATATGAAAGTTGTTTTTATTTTATACTTATATGAAAGTTATTGAAAATTTTCTGAGACTTTTTTGAACTTTGTCTCAATGAAAAAGTCTTTGAAGATATAAAAAACAATTTGTTACTGATAATAATTACGCAAAGACTTTTTTCAAATTTGTATGAATATAAAAGTCTTTGAAGACTTAAAAAATATATATTTGAAATAACTATTATGGAAAGATTTTTAAATATAAGTTTCTGAATAATAATTATAGAAGAGTTTTATCATTTTCATCAGGAAAAAAATATTATCAACAAGTAAGGAAGCCTAAGTTCGAGTGGAATCGAACATTAGATACGCAGCTGTATGCTTTCATTGTTTGTTTGCGTTTGATGGAAACACGGCGTATTTTATAGAAAGCGAGTGCCGCATAAAGTAGGCGTAGCCACGCCCATTTTCAACATTTTTATCAGTCATCCAACTAAGCATATGAATATTATTCTTTGTGCAAAATTTCATTCCTTTTTTACTTCTAGTTACAACGATGTCACGTTAAAATTCCAAAAGGGTGTTCCAGAAATATCTTTGTTAAAAAGTTGGCGTGGTCATAAACCGATTTGAATAAATTTTTGCGTGTCTGTTCACACAAGTCATAAAAGTTTATAAACCAAGTTTCGTCATAATATCTCAATTATTTGTCGAGTTATGGGCTCCGAAATCTCGTAGATTCCTTTGCCTAAAAAGGGGCGGTGCCACGCCCATTTTCCAAAATTTTTCTAGTTTTTGTTTCCGGTCTATTGTAGAACTCATGCCACAAAATTTCAATGAATTATCTTTATATTTGACAGAGATATCGCTTAAAATGTTTTTATTAGGCCCCTTTATAGTTCCCATATATAAAAGTGGGCGTGGTCGTCAACCGATTTCGCTAAAATTTTGAACGTGTATTCCTACAAGTAATAAAAGTGTACACACCAAGTTTCGTCATTATATATCAATTATTTGTCTAGTTATAGGCTAAGAAATCTCGTATATTCCTGCTTCTAAAAGGAGGCGGTGCCACGCCCATTTTCCAAAATTTTTGTGTTTTTTGTTTTATGTCCATAGTTGGACTCCTGCCATAAAATTTCAATGATATATCTTTATATTTGACAGAGATATCGCTTAAAATGTTTTTATTAGGCCCCTTTATAGTTCCAATATATAAAAGTGGGCGTGGTCGTCAACCGATTTCGACAATTTTTCGTCCAAACATTTGCCTAAGTAAGTATATCACGCCTACCAAATTTCATCGATATATCTTCAACGGTTTCTGAGATATGACATATAAAACTTTCAATGTTTGGCCCTTAATAAGTGGGCGTGGCACCACCCATTTTTGAAACTCTCACCAAATTTCTTCATAAGGGCCTGAGCTCCACACGTGGGTGAAATTTTATCACTCTAGCTCTATTAGTGACTGAGATACAAAATTTCCGATTTTTACTATATAGGGGAAGTGGGCGTGGTCATGGTCCGATTTCGCCCATTTTCAATACCATCCGCTCCAGTCTTGATACCAACTTGCATTCCAAATTTCATCAAAATATTTCAATTTTTGCGCGAGTTATCGTGCGTACAGGCAGACAGACGGACGGACAGACGGACAGACGGACGGACATGGCTCAATCGATTTCTTTTTTCACCCTGATCAATTTGATATATATAAGTCAATATCTATCTCGATTATTTTATGGTGTTACAATCCACCGTTATGTGATTAAAACTATAATACTCTGTGTACTAGTACAGCTGAGTATAAAAAGACTTACGATTCTGAAGAAAATTTGTAAGACTTTTTTATAATTTCAAAATGAAATAATAATTATTCTACATCTCTGCTGTAAACAAAACTAATGAGAACAAATTTTTTTTAAATTTTGTCTTTACAATGATTCAAATAATTCATGGATTCCTTTTTAGGAAATGGAAGTATAAATAGGTTACTACAATTCAATATAACGTTGAATGTTCCACTATGTGATGATTGGATAGAATTTCAGGTTGATGTCATGGTTCGAATCCGGAGGAAAATATAAAATAAAGAAGAAAAATCAGAATAAGAAATGAAGATAGCAACCAGTGAATGATAAGAAGGAGAGAAGAATAGGAGAACGAGCGGAGGCTACATACTTGCAGTTGGGACCCGGGCGGAGAGAAGATGAAGAGTAAAATGCAAACAAAAATTAATTTTTAGGTGAACATTTTTTCCAACAATCTCCGTTATTGACTTAAATCAACAACGCTCGCACCTTTGAAACAACAACGGAGCGTTGTTGGGCACATTTCAACTGTGGCAAGTAGTTGATTTAACAGCGAAAGTCTTTAGATTTACAACGTTTTTTTTTTTCAGAGTACAGCTTTTCGGAATGTACTATAACAAATAAGAGAAAACTTGAAAAAAAAAAAAAACAACCGGCAAGCTTATTTGGACCGATAAACTGTCGCAGGATAGTACCAGATGGAACTGTTTGCATTAACCAGTGTTGATAACGCCGAAAACAAAGGCAGCCATGAAATCCAACAAACCAGGATTATCTGCAACGAGTGCTAGATTTAACTAGTATGTTATTGAACAGTAAGATTCTTTCTTTTCATGAGCAAATGTTACACAATAGTTAAGTTCGTAAGTTCCTTTAAGGCCCGCATAATAAAAAAAAAACTTTCAATTAAAACAATTTACTCGCACTAACTTATTTTCAATTAGAAAAGATTAACTGCTAATATTTTTTTATAAAGTCCCCTGGCAACAAGATAAATTCAGAAAAAATTGCTCATATTTTAATTTCAATGTTGGCAGTTTTTACCACAATTTGCATAAAATTTTTTGCTTGAAATCGCAACTTTTATCTTTTAAATCAATCGATTGTTGAAATCATTTGAATTCATTTGCGACCTTCATAGCTACTTTGCTTTTTATTTGGCACGGCTTTTTTATGCGTGATCTCTTGCGCAGATGCCAATGATAACTACAACAAACACACACATAATAACAATTCTTGAAGCTGCGCGTAAAGAAAATAATAGTTTAGTTGGAATGACAAACGAAAAAGATTAATAAAAGTGAGTTTGTTAGTTCTTTTGTTTACTTTAAAAAAAGAGTCACACAAGTCTAGCTAAAGGCTTAAGTAAATTAATACATTTTTTCCAAATTTATTTAGAACTAGTTTTAGATTTCATTTTCAATTTCAAAGTCACGCAAGAATAAAATGAATATTACTTTGGTGTTTTTTTTTACAAAAAAAAAAAGAGAAAAAAAATACAAAAAAAAACAAATAAAAAAAAACAAAAATTAACAACACCGCATGATAAATCACTTTAATTTATTAGATAAAACTAGTATGCCGTGAGGCTATTGGTTAGAACCAGAAATTACAAAATTAAAACAAGAAATATCAAAAAAAAAAAATGATCGTGATATCTGTTGTTGTTAATTTAACATAAACGTCGTCTAAGACTTCCAGGTGTCTATCCGCTCATTTGGCATTTTTGATGTATGTAAGGAAAATTGAATTTTTTCTCATGAGCACCAAATTTCAACGAAAAGCAAAAGTTGCACATTGGGGTATTTAATCAATCTGGGCGGCCAAAACTCTTTTTTGGCTTTAAATTGTTAATTATGTTACCCATGGTGATTTCAATTCAATTTAACATAAAAAAAATGTGGCTTTACATTTTTAAAAAGTGATGTAGTGAGACCAAACCGACCTCAGATTTGGATTCAGAACGTCGAAATACATGTTAGTAGGTTAGGTCGCTGAAATGTGCCATTTGGGGCTTTTTTTAGCTTTTCGCAATTTTCTCGAAGTTTTGGGGGTATATTGGACAAGCGGACTTTGGATTCGGAGCATGCCGATGTATATGTTGCTAGATGGGTGTTCTCGAATCCACAAACAACTAATTTTTTTGTGTGTGGTGGGGTCATTTTTCCCAACGTGAAAAATCGCCTGTTTTTCTTAAAACCGGAAAAACCCGGGACCGATCTTTCTTGAACTCAAAATAACAGGGAACAGACTATCTAGAAAAAAAGAGTCAGTGCCGGGCAATGCCGGGCACCTAAACAAAAACCCTTTTGAAAACAAAAAATTGGGAAATTTTTTTTTAATACATCGTTTTTTAAAAATTTTATTAAGAAGACGCTAACAACTAACTAAATCTCAATAAACATGAATTTTGTACTCGATTACCTGTATTATAAGAATCCATAACAGTATTCTAAAAAACTTCACTTAAAACCGTCAAAATATTAATTGGAAATGTTGAAACTTTAAGAACGTTATAAAATGCCGCGAGAAATACACGAATGACCAAACTTCCATTGACTGTAAAAACTTTGTGTTTGAGTTTTGAGAATAAACTTTTATTGAAAATGATGCGTTAGGGTCCTGGCCTACTAAAAAATTTTATTTTTTGGAAATCGGGCCAGTTTTAGGAAATGAGGTTTTGGCCGCCCAGATTGATAAAATACCCCTATGTGAGTTGTGACCTTGAGCATAGTTACCAAATAGGTAGATACTAGTATACAAAGTGGCGCGAAAAGTGAAAAAGTGGCTGTGGAAACATGGAAGCATCATGCGGATGGGTATTAATCTTCAGAAGTAGTTGCAAACAAAATTATTACTTGTAAATATTTCCATTTAAATTATGTATGTATGTATGTATGTAATTCATAAAGTTTCGATCTAGTCGAAAGTTGACAAAGGAAAGTAAGTTCAAGCTTTTGTTTTAGATAAGAAGTCGAAAGTAACACACACTGTGACGGTTTCGATGGAGGCCATGAAAAAACCATGTATGTACATATAAATTTTTGTCTTATTTTGAAAGCGACCATTAAAATGTGCATGGTACTTTTTGAGTTATGCTGTAATTTAGTTCTTTCATTTGCTCTAAAAAAATATCTGGCGGCGATGTTTGACTTTAATCTAATTTAAGCGGGCAGTGACCTGAGCGTGTAAGCTTTGTGGGCTCAAATTTTACTTCCTCGTCTAGAGTTGCTGTTGCTGTTAAATATATAGATTAATGGATATATATATGTACGCTTAGAAATATAACTAAAAAAAAAAACTGATTTCAAAAAGGCTCTTTAACAAAAAAAGCAAGAAGAGTAAAAAGAAACAATTGAAAAAAATTGGCTGCCGCTGTGTCTTGGATTGTAAATAGAAATGTGTAAGCATTGACAGAAGGCAGCGATAATCCCGATTACCGCAACACTTAATTCGATTAAAATTTTACCCTGACAGACGGCAAGTATTGCGGATTAACAAAACAGCTGAAGGAAGGTAGAAGGTAGGCGCAGCGGCGAATTCAAAAACTTCTTGATTTATTTCCAAAGGTAGGGTAATGTCAATCACATCATGGACAATAGGAATGGGCGAGTCCCAAACGAGTTCAGATTTCAACCAAGGCGAAATATCATTTTGACATTACACTCTACCGATTACAACAACAAATTACATTCAAAATTTCTGAATTCACTTATGCGCCTACCTTCCTAGATCTGCCTTGGGTTCTTCTTTTTCTTCCTTTTCATTCACAATAGACATTTTTCACCAGGGATGTCATTACAAAATGCTCTAATCCGCTAAAATTTTGAGGACTAACTCAAGAGATATTCCGGATTACCTCCATTTAATTCTCAAGTTAAGTCCGAATTAGCTAGATATTCCGGATTATCGCTGCCGTCTCTCAATGCTATAAGAATATGTAGGTAAATATGCTTTAAGCGAGTAATTCTATAAGTACTAAGCGTTGCAGCACACGAGGATTAGCAATTAATTTATTAAGACAAGGTAATGGAGTCTGTTCTCTATGTCAAATACAAATGACATTTTGATAGACATATATAGGATGCGTAACTGGCTTAAATCTTATTTTTTTATTAATTGTGTTTGCTAAATTTAAATTGATATTTGATTTGTTGGATGCAGCAATGATGGAAAGCTGATAGAAAATTGCAAACTTAAAAACATATTGATACCGTGATAAAAATACACATGTGTACGTACATATGACAACTTGGTAAAGTAGTATGTATGTAAGTATATTTTGGTTACGTAAACCGTTTTGACCTTTCAAGACATTTAACTAAAATAAATTTTGATAACTACTTTATTATTGAGCTCTCAAGACCATTTTTTTTTTTTTTTTTTTTTTAAGGAAAAATTGGTATGAAAGATTAATACTTGTTTGGTAGCGATAACGTCGGCAAGGTCACTGTTGCTGGATGGTAGGTTGTAAAAAGGAAAAAAATGAAAAGAAAAATTAATACAAGCAAAATGCAAGGCGGCGGCAGCCTAATAGTGATGCCATTAGACTTCCAACCGGAAAATCCGAGGTTCGATCTCGGCGGACGCCAATGAATAAAAAAAAATGTTAAAAGAAGTCTGATGAAGAGATGTGGTGGTCTCCGAAATGGATCTATAACTTCTACCAAACAAGTATTAATCTTTCATACAAATTTTTCCTTAAAAAAAAAAAAAAAAAAAAACAAAAAAAAAAAAATTTTCTTGAGAGCTCAATAATAAAGTAGTTATCAAAATAAAAACGACCAAAAACCAAAAGTAAAATAAATTTTAATGTTCCGGAATTTGATTTTTATGCACCAACACGGATTTTTGACAATCAAAATTGGACAACAATCGACAAAAAAATTAACCAGGCCAATATGCACATTAAATGGAACCAAAATTTTATGCTGAATCCAAATATAAATATGAAATCACAATTAAAATCGGATGAGTCGTTTTCGAGATATGGCCTAATTTTTGGTTGCTAATATTGCAAGCCTGTTACTTACTAGATCGACTGTTGCTGCTGCCCAACTGAAAATCCGTAGCAATATGGACGTCAAAGCTGCATGCAAGAACAAAAAAAAACACACATACAAATTGTTTATATAACTAATCCACATTTGGTTATATATTTCAAGTTGTCAGTCGATTTTTTTTTTTCATATATTCAAGCACATTTTGATTTTGGACACAAACAAGTTTATAGCACGATTGCTTTGGTAACATTTTAGTGCGCTTGCCTTTGGCTGTTTTTAGATTTTATGACTTATTTTATTATTGCTATTTGTTTTTTTTTTTTGCGGTATTAGCATATCGTTTGCAGCAGCACCTACAAAGGTACGAAAAAAAAATAAATAAATAGAAGGCTGACAATAAAAAGTGAGAATAAGAATTAAATTCAAAATTTTTAAACATCTTAGTAAAACGCTATTCAAGGTCAGCGAGTTTGGGCTGAGCCTAGCACAACCAACCAACCCGATTGACTAGCTAATACGGCTTTGGTCATTCGTATGACTTTAGTAGCGATAAAAGACCATGACTGTGACTCGATTTGTTGCTACATGTGCACATATACATATTTTTTTGTTTTTACAGTAAACCAGTTAAGTTATTTTAATATGCATTTAAAATGAAATTATTAATATTTTTTTCTAGTATAATTTTAGCTTTAGGTATTTTGTATTATACACAGAGAAAAAACTAACATAATTGGTTGATATTACAATGCTGATTTTTTTTGTATTAAAAATAAAATTTTGAAAAAACGAACTACTATGTAATATTTAACAAAACTCACATTTATTCCATTTCGACCGAATTTTGTTAATTTTTGTTTTTGTTTCAAAAACGAAATATTGCATAAAATTAAAAATTAATTTTTATTTTTTAAATTTTTCTTAATTAAAAACTGGCCAATAGCTCTATAAAATTGAAATAAAAAAAAAATTTGTTTAATCAAAAACTCTGTTTGATTCTATGTATTTCAAGTGTGAAGTTAATATTATTAACCAATTTTTGGTTGATATTTTTCTTTGTGTACTCGTAGTATGTATGTTTTATTAAATTTTCGGCTTATGTTGATATTAGTCGACGTTTTTTGTAGAGTTTTCAATCTAAATCAGACGCCAATAGTTGAAATTATTATTTGATGATGAATAACTGTTTTGAAAACCACTTTGGTCGTTTTCCTTATTTTACAAGCATTTACATTTTCTACGGAAAAATGTCGTATTATTTAAAAAGAAAATACAAATTTTAGGTTTAGTTGAAAGCAGACCTGGGTAATACTAAGTAGTAATTGGACTATTACGTACTTAAATACTTTATATTTTGATCTTGAAGTAATTAGTCCGTACTAAGTACTTTCAGAATATTCAAGTACAAGTACAAGTACAAGTACAAGTACAAGGAATTGCAAAATAATTGAAGTTTTAGCTAATACTTCAAAGTATTTGAAAAGAATTGAAAGTACTTGAAAAGCATTGAAAAATCAAAGTATTTGAAAAGAATTGAAAGTACTTGAAAAGCATTGAAAAATGTACTTCAATCGATTTGCAAGTAATTGAAAGTACTTGAAAAGAATTTGAAAAATCGATTCAAGTACATTTATCAATTCTTTTCAAGTACTTTCAATTACTTACAAATCGATTGAAGTACATTTTTCAATGCTTTTCAAGTACTTTCAATTCTTTTCAAATACTTTGAATTATTTGCTAAAACTTCAATTATTTTTCAATTACTTGTACTTGTACTTGAAAATTTTGGGAATGCTAGTTACAGTACCAGTACAATTACTTTAAAATGTACTTGTCACAAGTCGTACTGGTACTTGATATTACCCAGGTCTGGTTGAAAGTTATGATAGAAGCAAACCAATCGCAAAGTCAATTTATTAGTTGGCCAGGTA
This sequence comes from Urophora cardui, assembly GCA_960531455.1. Lineage (NCBI taxonomy): Eukaryota > Metazoa > Arthropoda > Insecta > Diptera > Tephritidae > Urophora > Urophora cardui. The sequence goes on along the minus strand of OY482670.1, from coordinate 128,001,337 downwards.
TAATGTTTGTTGGGTTATAGTATGTTTAATTGAGCTTTTAAGTCGCAGTTTTTGAGATAAAACTTTCGCTTAACCTTTTCCTTAGTCGACCTTTGACGCCTTCTTCAGAAAGTTCTTTATTCACATACAAGGACGTGGTTTTTCCCTGAGAAAGACGCAAAAAGGTGTCGAAACGCGTCGAAGAAAAAAGTTAAGCGAAAGCTTTTACTCAAAAACTGCGAGCTAAAAGCTCGATTAAAAATACAATAACCTAATTGCAAGTTTGCTTATCTTTATTATTTAAAATTTTTTCTTACTTTTTACATAGGTTTTGTATATTTTTTTTTTGCAGATTTGTTTGCATTTGTTATTCAATTTCATTTAAAACTGCCACAATGTCTGCCTGTGCAGCAGCCACCAGTCAAATGAATATTGATAATTTATGACCTTTCCTAGAATGACCAATAACCTCATATAAATATGTAGGTATACATATGTATGTACTATGTCGATACTTAGGTGTTCATACATATATACAGAGATTAAAAGCCTCACGTAGTAAGAACGTATCGCATATAATTTGATTAATGGCTTACTGGCCTATGCACTATTTACATACATAGATACAATCTTACATATCCTGCAATACGTGCTGCATAAGTACCTGCACTGCAATACTATTTTTTTGCTCGAAAAATAATACCACTTTTAATCCACCTCCTTCTGCCGTGCCATTCATCCAATAATTTTTATCGCTCTACTAAACCAGTGCACTCACAACCAGGGCTGCACATTAACGTTGTTTTTTATCAATAACCGAAAAAATATTTTGTTTTCAATTCAACTTTGAAAAATTTTAACGTTAAGTGCTGAACCAGAAAATACTGTTTTGATAATTATCAAAAAAAATTATGAAAAAAATTTCGTTTTGTTGATTATCAAAAAACAAATATTGAAAAAATTTTGTTTCGGTAGCCGACAAAAAATTTTTTATCAAAAAAAATAACGTTAATAAAAATTCAAAGTAAAATGAAGCCGTAAGCCCGAAACAAAATTTTATTATTATTTTGTTTTTGATAATCAACGAAACAAAATAATTTTGATAATTTTTTTTTGATAATCAACGAAACGAAATAATTTCAATAATTTTTATTTGATATTCAACAAAACAAAATTTTTTGTTAATTTTTATTTGATATTCAACAAAACAAAATATTTTTGTTGATATCGTTGTGCAGCCTTGCTCACAACCTAATTGCTGTCCGCAATTTTCGCCGTCATTTTTCATGTTGGCAAAATATTTTGAACAATTTGCGACAATTAAGCGATGCGCATGATAAATAACGTGTTGGTCTCATAAAACATTTACACCATTACATATATATACTGAGTCAGTGGCGCACACAGAAAAATATTTTGGGGGGGGGTTTTCAATATCCAACGGAAAATTAAAAAAAAAATACTTAAAACTCGTCCAGACAATTTTACTTATGTTTGGGGAGTGGACCTACGTATGGACACATTAAACAAAGGCACCTTTTAAATCTCAACTCATTGCATTTTATCTGTATTTAAACTAAAACTAACAAGTAAGGAAGACTAAGTTCGAGTGGAATCGAGCATTAAATACTCAGCTGTATGCTTTCATTGTTTGTTTGCGTTTGTTCGATTAAGGTGTATTTTATATGAATTGAGTGCCACGCCCATTTTCAAAATTTTTATCAATCATTCAGTTAGTGCAAATTTGCAACCCTTTATTACTTCTAATTATAAAGATGTCACGTTACAAATTCCCAAAGGGTTTTCCAGAAATGTCTTTGTTAAAAATTAGGCGTGGTCATATTATTAAAGTGTACAAACTGATTTTCATCATAACATCTCAATTATTTGCAGAGTTATGGGTTCCGAAATCTCGTAGATTACTTTGTCTGAAAAGAGGCGGTGCCACGCCCATTTTCCAAAATTTTTCTACTTTTTGTTTTATGTCTATAGTTGGACTCATGACACAAAATTTCAATGAAATATCTTTAAATTTGACAAAGATATCACTTAAAATGTTTTTATTTGGCCCCTTAATAGTTCTCATATATAAATTTGGGCGTGGTCGTCAACCCATTTGGCAATTTTTCGTCCAAACATTTTCCTAAGTAAGTAAATTTCATCGATATATCTGCTACGGTTTCTGAATTATGGCTTATAAACCTTTCAATGTTTGCCCATTAATAAGTGGGCGTGGCACCGCCTATTTTCCAAAATTTCATCAAATTTCTTCATGAGAGCCTGATCCCAATACGTTGGTAAAATTTTATCGCTCTAGCTATAATAGTGGCTGAGATACTAAATTTCCGATTTTTTCTATATAGGAAAAGTGGGCGTGGTCATGGTCCGATTTCGGCCATTTTAATACCAACCGTCCCAGTCTCGATACCAATTTGCATTCCAAATTTTATCAAAATATCTCAATTTTTTCGCGAGTTAGAGTGTTTACAGACGGACGGACGGACGGAAGGACATCGCTCAACCGATTTCTCTTTTCACCCTGATCATTTTGATATATATAAGTCTATATCTATCTCGATTATTTCATTCTGTTACAATCCACCGTTATGTGATTAAAACCATAATACTCTGTGTAGTAGTACAGCTGAGTATAACAAACCTCAGCTAATATCCACAGCATACTTTTAGGGAAATGTCTCCACACTGCTTGTTTATAAACATAATCAGTATTTGTTGACAAATATTGGCAATGTACATACATGAATATTCATAGATTTTACAACATGTATTTACACAAATATTTTTGCATGTACCATCTTTTATAAAATTATTTTTTTTATGGTGTGGTCAAATTGTGGGGGGGGGGGTTTAACCCCAAACCCCCCTCCCCCCTCTTGTGTGCGCCAATGTACTGAGTAAATTTTTTGTGTGTTTTTATTAAATTTCTTTCTTGTTTTTTCCTTTTTTGTATTTTTGAGCGCATCTTGTTCTTGCCACCAGGAGCGGATTTACATAGGGGCAACATTGGCAGCTGCCCAGGGCGCCGTTTCAATAGGGGCGCCAAAACTAAGACAAGGAAAAAAATTTCTTTTTTATTTATCAAAAAAAGTTTTTTTTGAATATTACAACCAGAGATGTAGAATAATTATTATTTCATTTTGAAATTATAAAAAAGTCTTACAAATTTTCTTCAGAATGATAAAAGTCTTTTGATAATAATATTTTCCTGATGAAAATGATAAAAATCTTCTATAATTATTATTCAGAAACTTATATTTTAAAAATCTTTCCATAATAGTTAATTCAAATATATTTTTTTAAGCCTTCAAAGACTTTTTCATTGAGACAAATTTCAAAAAAGTCTTTGCGTAATTATTACACTGCTCTACAGCCAAAAAATACTCTGAACGCGACCATCCTGTCTATATGTAAAATCGGTCGCTGATTCCGATTCATTTTTAATTCTATGGGAAAGTTTTTGAGATATCGGCAATTTACCGTTATTTGGCCAATGGGTCCACTTAATCCTGTCTTTAACACAGTGAGTTATCTTCCTTGGGGTGACACCAAACGAAAGAAAATTAAACTTCCTTTTCACGGCTCCTATAACATTTTTCTCTAGCTCTTATAGTTTCTGAAATATTGACGATTCAATTTGAATTTTTTCGATTTTTTGAAGAAAAAATTGACTTTGTCAGGCAATATCTTTAAAACCAATATTTTTACCTTCGGTTTTACTCCTTTGCGTGAAGCTCCATTCTATTACCAAAAAAGCTATAAGCTATAAACGATGAAAATCCATTGTAAAATGGAAAAGTTATAGGCGATCAAATAAATACAGCCAGGTTGCGCAATGCCTCTGCACGCGTACATTCTATGCATATTGTTCCAATACCTACACATCTGCAGTAGCAGCACATTGGCAGCGCAGTAGATACAAGCGCATTTACGGGTATAGCATGCATAGAATATACCCGCGCAGAGGCATTGCGCGACTTGGCTGTATTTACTTGATCGCCTATAACTTTTCCATTTTACCATGGATTTTCTTCGTTGATAGCTTACCTTTTTCCCAATAGAATGGAGCTTCACGTAAAAGAGTAAAACCGAAGGCGAAGACATTGGTTTTAAAGATATTGTCTGACAAAATCAATTTTTTCTCCAAAAAATTGTAAAAAATCGAAAAAAAAATCAAATTTAATCGTCAATATTTCAGAAACTATACGAGTTAGAGAAAAATGTTATAGGAACCGCCGTGAAAAGGAAATTTAATTTTCTTTCGTTTGGTGTCACTCTAAGGAAGATAACTCTCTGTGTTAAAGCGATATACTGGATTAAGTGGACCCATTGGCCAAATAACGGTAAATTGCCTATATCTCAAAAACCTTCTCATAGAATTAAAAATGAACCCGATTTTCGGAATCAGCGACCGATTTTACATATAGATAGGATATTTACGTCTAAAGTACAGACAAAAATTTTCATTTTGTGATCCAGTGTTATTAGTAACAAATTGTTTTTTATATCTTCAAAGACTTTTTCATTGAGACAAAGTTCAAAAAAGTCTCAGAAAATTTTCAATAACTTTCATATAAGTATAAAATAAGAATGACTTTCATATAAGTATAAAATAAGAATAACTTTCATATAAGTATAAAATAAGAATAACTTTCATATAAGTACTTCAAAATTCAAGCAAATTTCCAATTTGAAATTTTATGAAAGATTTTTATCGAAGATATAAAAAATAAATTTGTTACTCAAAATAATTTCTTAAAGATATTTTTGAAATTCGTCTCAATGAAAAAGTTTTAGAAGACTCAAAAAAACAATTTGTTACGGATAATAATTACTCAAAGACTTTTTTCAAATTTGTCTCAATAAAACAGCCTTTGAAGATGTAAAACAAAATTTCTCATCATCATATATATATTATTTCTAATTGGTGTTTTATAAATATCCCTTTTTCTGCTCACATAATTTACCAAAATTAATAAGTAAGGCATCGTTTTAAAGGTATTAATTAGTTATGCATGCGACACGGTGTTTTATTGGGCGTGGTACTTTATATGAAAAGTAAGGGGGGTAAAAGGGGGGTTTACCCCCGCAGCGGGGAGTGTTATGGAACCCACATAAAATGTATATCAAACTAAAGGGATTCAAAATACCTATAGAATGGTATAAAAATATTTGAAATCGGTTCAGTAGGTTTTAAGTAATTGCAATTTAAAAAATGCATAGTATAAACTTTGACCTTTAGAAACTTTGGTTGTTGTTTCCAAAAAAAAATTCACTTTTATACTCAACTTAGCCTGTTTATCAATCCTCATACTTGGTTTTTTTTTATTTCATAATTGTAGAAATTTCACATTTGTACCAGATCGTGCTATTTTTTCAACTTTGTGGGGCTGAGGGCACCTCTAAACATGCGAGTAGGTCAATAAAATTTTAAAGGCTTATTACTGGGCTAGAAAGGTGCCGTTCTGGCTTTGGAACAAATTGAATTTCCAAAAAAAAATTTTCACTCCACCTTAATATTTAAGAGTATATCAAAACGATCGGTATGCAAAAAATGATTGAACCATGTCCGTCCGTCCGGCCGTATACACTCTAACTTGCGCAAAAATAGAAATATTTTAATGAAATTTGGTACATAGATTCTAATGGGAACAGAGAAATTTCGGGTTGAAAATAAGGCATATGTGTGTATTTCGAAAAGCACGTAAAACATGATAATTCAATCACTAATAAAGCCCGAGTGATGAAATTACGTTATGCAGTTATGAGGAAACGTGCTGAAATTTTGAAAAATGGGCCAAGAGGAGCATATTTTCAAAGATTTATAAGTCAAAACTCAGGAACTGTAGCAGATAAATCGATTAAGCCAAGGCAAACGTGTGGAAAAAAATTACCCAAGTCGGCAAGAACCACATACGCACATAAAAATATATATAAAATATATAAAAATATATTGCACATACCTATATAGGAATAATAAAAACATTTTATGCGATATCTTTGTCAAACATATATCTAGGTAATTCATTGAAAGTTCCATAAGGTCCACCAAACCAAATAAATAATAAGTTTTTTAAAATGGGCGCGATTGGCGCCACGTATGTTTTGTTATTTTTTGCGCAAGATGCGCACGGGTCCGGCTAGTATATATTATTTCTAATTGGTGTTTTATAAATATCCCTTTTTCTGCTCACATAATTTACCAAAATTAATAAGTAAGACATCGTTTTAAAGGTATTAATTAGCTATGCATGCGAAACGGTGTTTTGTTGGGCGTGGTACTTTATATGAAAAGTAAGGGGGTAAAAGGGGGGTTGACCCCCGCAGTGGGGAGTGTTATGGAACCCACATAAAATGTATATCAAATTAAAGGGAATCAAAATACCTATCCAATGGTATACAAACATTCGAAATCGGTTAAGTAGTTTTTAAGTAATTGCAATTTAAAAAATGCATAATATAAATTTTGACCTTTAATAACTTTTGTTTTTGTTGTTTCCAAAAAAAAAAAAATTCACTTTAATGCTCAACTTAGGCTGTTTATCAATCCTCATACTTCGTTTTTTGATTTCATAATTTTAGAAATTTCACATTTGTACCAGATCGTGCTATTTTTTTCAATTTTGTGGGGCTGGGGGCACCTCCAAACATGCGAGTAGGTCAATAAAATTTTACAGGCTTATTTCTGGGCTAGAAAGGTGCCGTTCTGGCTTTGGAACAAATTGAGTTTCCAAAAAAAAATTTTCACTCCACCTTAATATATACTAGAGCTCTAGATACCCGGGTATCGAACAAATCGAATTGATCGTTTTTGTTTGAAGCCCGTTTGTTGTTCAAATGCCCGTACAAACATTCGAGCATTCGAGCTTACAAACAAAAAAATGTGTATCGAAAAAACAAAAATAAAAACAACTACATATGAAGAAGAAAAAAAATAATAAACAAAAGAAAAAAATAAACTTCAAAATGCCCGAATTGTTCAAATGCCCGTACAAACATACGGGTAATAAACAAACAAACAGCTGTTCGAGCATTTGAACAACATTTGTTCGGGCTACTCGAAAATATTCAAAAAAAATCTGGAGCTCTAATATATACGAGTATATCAAAACGATCAGAATGAAAAAAAATGATTGAACCATGTCCGTCCGTCCGGCCGTATATACTCTAACTTGCGCAAAAATAGAAATATTTTAATGAAATTTGGTACACAGATTCTAATGGGAACAGAGAAAGTTGGGGTTGAAAATAAGGCATATGTGTGTATTTCGAAAAACACGTAAAACATGATAATTCAGTCACTAATAAAGCCCGAGTGATGAAATGACGTTATGCCGTTATGAGGAAACGTGCTGAAATTTTGAAAAATGGGCCAAGAGGAGCAAATTTTCAAAGATTTATAAATAAAAACTCAAGAACTGTAACAGATAAATCGAGTAAGCTTGGACTACTGATTTGCTTGCCAAAGCAAACGTGTGGAAAAAAATTACCCAAGTCGGCAGGGACCACGTATGTACATCTGTATATATAAAAATACCTATATGTAAAATATATAAAAATATAATACACATACATATATATATGTAGGTATAATAGAACATTTTATGCGATATGTTTGTCAAACATATACATAAGTAATTCATTGAAAATTCCATAAGTTCCACTGTAGACATAAAACCAAATAAATATAAGTTTTTTAAAATGGGCGTGAGAGCAGAAACTATATCGACTGCCGCCACATATGTTTTGTTATTTTTTGCGCAAGATGCGCACGGGTCCGGCTAGTTCATAATAATTACAAAAAGACTTAAAAAAAAATATCTCAGAAATAACTACACCATTTCCAGTTGTATTTTAGAAAGCGTAAGTTGGATTTTAGAAAGCGTCAATTGGATTTTAGAATAGTCAGTTGGATTTTAGAGAGCGTCAATTGGATTTTAGAAAGCGTCAGTTGGAGTTTAGAAAACATAAATTGGATTTTAGAAAACTGAAAATTGTTAAGTTGGACTTTGGAAAGCGTCAATTGGATTTTAGAATTGTGAGTTGGATTTTAGAAAGCGTCAATTGGATTTTAGAAAATTTACTCTTTACATTCCAAAAACATTTACATATATACTTTGCAACATATTCTATATATGCGGTATTTGTCAAAGAAATTTTTTTTACATAAAATAATAATTTTCAAGAGAGCATTGTATCGTTCTACATAAACATACTTTATCAAGTAAAATAAAATTATAATACATAAAAATGCAAATTAAAGATGACTGTGGTATTGCCTTATTTCTATGCGTCGCGGCAAGGAAGTAAACAAAATTTCGCCTTGTGGGCATTTTTTTCATACCGTGTGTGTCCAAAGAATTATAGAGGAGCAAGGAGCTTGTCCTATGTGTCGAAGCAATATAACGGGTAACTATACATTATATATCGCTCATTTGCTGCATTTGCACTTTTCAAAATACACAACTCTTCAGGAAAGGCAATTTTGAGATTCAACCGCCATATGGTGCGCAAGTAAATGCAACATTTCGTCGGTGATACTGCAATACGTTCCATGTCACTTTTCACTTCTTCCTGAATACACCTAAATAACCTTTTTACACTTTTGTCAATCACATAGATTTTGCTTTTATATATAACTTCGCTTTTATATATACTATAAAAATGTAAAAAACACCGCGAAAAGTGAAAATATATATAGTTCTTTCTCCTTCCTCAAAAATTTTGTGACGGCGACATAGCACGTTTTGCAGTATCACCGACGATTTGGTTTGTATCTGAAGCGCTTAGTTTTCAAAAAATCTTAAGGATTTTTTTACTCAACATGAAGAACGAGTATGATGTAACTAACTATTCTGCAGCATTAACTCAAAAATCACGTTTTTTGATTTATGCCGCTCTTGCAGCAAATGAGCGATATGTAAGCACTAAGTTTTAACAGCTTGTGGCAGTAAATAACGTGAAAGATTCAAATTTAATTGAAATTTCTAATTTAAAAATCAAGTAGGCATTGAAGTATTTTTTCGGGCAAATGCGCGAGCTCACTTTTTCAAAGGAAACTAAGATCTGAATATTTTCTGTTTCTGGTTAATTTGAATAGTTCGCGCCTCTATACAATTCGCTGCGTACATTTTATGTAATCTTAAAAGTCGTTCCGAGTTAAAAACATCAAAAAAGTGTCAGTGAATTAATGTTTTTGTGAAAAATAGAAGAATGAGTGCAAATATGAAAAAGTTAAGCGGCCCAGCAAACAAAAAACGTGCAGCCGAGAAAGTGCAGAAAGACAAAGATTTACTGTCGAAAATCTCTAAACTTGATTGTTTTTTTTTTTTCAAACTCCTCGAAAACAAAATTACTCCGTTGTTGATCATAACCAAAAAGGTAAAAATGCATATGCCAGAAAGCCAGATTTCGCTACCTGGGAGGCACCCTACTATCAAAAATTATGAGTTTAGTTTCAGGACGAAACATTTTCACTATAAAATTGTTCTTCAGATTCGTATGATGAACTGCAATTTAATGATATTGCGAAATCTGTGCCACAAAATAATGAGGGTTTAAGATCAGATCATTTTGAAGGTTAGAAAATGGAAAAAAATGTGGTACCTATATAAGAATCGAATCAAATTTTTTCAATCCGTAAAATATATCAGTAATGAAATTTCACCACACGAAGGCAAGTACGGTTTTTTTTTGGAAATATTGGGGCGCGGATTGATTTGTTTGCGCAGGGCGCTTCTAGAGGTAAATCCGCCCCTGCTTGCCACACGCAATGCTGCCGCACTTTTTGTTGAGGTGGTTTCTGTAATATTTGTAAATATTTATGTATGTATGTATTGATTTGCAGCAACCACGCACGAAACTGACATTTTAATCGCATCACCATTGTCTGCTTCTGAAATATGGGCTTACACTAGCGCCGGAAATGTTCGGGATTATTCTAGTCTAGAGGTTTTTGGGGTATTTGTTTGGTTATTGATTACTTTTGCTAAATAAATATGCCTAATTATAGCCTTGGTCTCATTCGACACTTTGTTTTAGATACATTTCATTGGAGAGGATTTTTACGAGGTGGTTCCCAAGCCCGACGCACAAGACTGACGCCGCTCGCAGCAGCAACTTCTGGTGCACAGACGCTGCAGTTATTCCCCACAATGGGACCTTGAACCGAATATGTCGGAGTGGCATTATCGCGTTGCCACCTTCTCACGGTGGCTATCCAGAGGACAGTGCGGGGAAGTCGTGATGCAAAATAATCACTCTGGCCATCACCAGCTGGATGGCAGTCAGAAGTTTTCCCCACTTACGTGGACTTCTACACACAGAGCCATCCTCCATTTACCTCCTGTTAAATTTACCATCGAGCAGATCTTCAACATACGCCAAATCCTGGAAAAAACTCATGAAAAAGGAAACGACACACACACAATCTATTTGTCGCTTTTAAAGCCAAAAGCGGCTTAAAAGCAATAGCACGAATAGGAACTGCCTATATGCTGCAATATCTGAATTTGGTTTCCCCACAAAACTTATAGGGCTATACCAAATGACGCTGACTAACACCACCAGCACCGTCAGAATTAGGAATGACCTCTCCGAGCCGTACGAGACCAAACGAGGCTTCAGAAAAGGTGACTACCTTTCGGGTGACTTCTTCAAAAGAGATTAACATTGTGAATTTTCTTCCATACTTACTATTCACAATAGATATACTTCAACAGAGCTGATATTATAAATCACTCTAATTCGCTACAGTTTTGGGAATTAACTCAAGGGGAAGTTCGGACTAACTCCATTAATTATCAAGTTATCGCTGCCGTTTATCAGGGCTATTGGAAATTAAATCATCTAAAAAAAATACCCGTGTACCGGAGTATTCACTTCACGGGATTGACTACCTTAGCTAACATAAATTTTATACTATATGCCACATATCGCCCGTTTTATGCAATAGGGATTTAACTCGAAATTTTCGATTTCTGAGATTTTGCCATATATTTCAATAACTGGGTCGTGCCTTTGAGTCTAGTCTTATAAAATACTCAAAAAGATAAACATCGCGAAAATAAAAGTGATTTTGTAGTTAGCCGTAGAAGGAAACTATTTGAAATTATAAAAGTTTATTTGCGTTTTCCCAAAAAAAATTTTCTTTGAGTTAAATCCCTATTGCATAAAACGTGCGATATGTAAATATATGCTCTATATAGCTACATACATACATACAAATATAAATATGCCATAGGCTGGTCCCAAATTGTATGGAGATAAATTTTATAGCATATTTCCTCATCCTCACCCCCTAGATCGATGCTAATATGTGTAGTCGAAGATACCACATATAAATTTTTGTTTCGATCGAAAACTTTTAAAGGTTGTCGCACAGGGGCCAAAGTTCAGAAAACTCTATGGAGACTCAAAAAATTAAGTACAATTTTTTGTATATCAAATGCCCAAAATTGATTGTCCTGTGCTCAAAAGCCCAAATACAAATTTTGTCCGGATCGATGGCGGTTAAAGGGTGTCGCAGAGAGGTCAAAGTTCTATATAGAGAACAAAAAATTTAATTACATTTTTGTATATCTAATAGTCTAACCCCTTATTCATAAAAAATAAAATAGGTTTACTAAACTCTTATAATTGAAAATTTGTATGGAATTTAAAAAGCTTTATAAACCTCATATAAATTTTAGTGCCGATCGGAGACGGTTACGGGTTGTCGCAGAGGGGTCCCATATGGTTATCTGAATTTTGATCCCTTTGCGACATCCCTTAACCGTCTCCGATCGAGACCAAAATTTATATGAGGTAGCTTTGAGTACAGCAGTATCGATTTGTGTATTAGATTAAAAAAGAATTTAAATAAATTTTTGGAGTCTACATGTGGTAGTGTGAGCTTTGACTCCTGTGCGATACCCTTCTTCAATCTACGATCGTAACCAAAATTTGTATGTGGTATCTTTGACCGTGCTGTTACCGATATAGGAAGTTAGACCGAAGAAAATCCCTAATTTGAATTTAAGGACCACCCAAATGTGTCTATTTGTGTATAGGTGTTGTACTAGGTTTTGCCATGCAATTCGATTAATTACATTCTATACATATATCCATATATTCCGAAAATAGATACAAAAATTCTCGCCTTGCGAACAATAATAAATTACATACATATATACATACGAATATTCATTCCACAAATCTGTGGTCGTCCTGCAATTTGAGGTGGCTTTTGTGGCCCAACAGCACTAGGCCTACGCGCTCGTCGTTCAAATAAATGCTTTCGATTTCAATGGAATGCATTTGTCATCCATTTGGACATTTGTTTGGATTGTGTGCTCTTAAGCAATTTTAAACTTAAAAGGATTTATGTACGCATACTTATTACGAGTATGTGATGTATTGAAATTGAAACTGAAATTATTGCATGAAAAATAATAACAAGTATATTTCATAGGCATACTTGTGCATATGAGTTTTCAGGGGACACATGCAAATGGGATAATAAGCTCTTAATGAATTCGAAAAAGACAAATCCATTAGCGAAATCTATATATTAATAGGCTAACATTTTCCCATACAAACAATTGCCAGGCTGTTTTGCACATTTAACATACTCATATCCACATAAAATTGATATGGGTGTGTTCGTATGAGTCAGGAGCAGTGCATAGGCATATAATTTTTTCTATAAATTATTTAATTTCTTTATAATTAATAAATAAAATTTTTAGTTAAGATAAATAGATATCGTAAACGTGTTTACAAATATCGTAAACACAGTTGAAGAGTCGCTTTAATTTAAAAGCGCTCACCACCGGGCCTACCTTCCTAGATCTGCCTTGATTTTGACCATGATTTCGCGTCGGACCGTGATCAAAAGGGCAAATCAGTGTTGCGGTACAACTGGAATTTGGAAAGTGTTGCTTATCTCCGCGAAAAGGAATAATTTTTGTACCAATACAAAGTTGAAAAAATAAATTGCATGGTCGAATTTCGACCACCGGCGATACTAGTCCAATATTAATCGGTTAATAAGAAATTACAGTAAGTGCTGCTTCCATTGCCAATCTATCAAAACTGGCTTAAAGTTTTCTATCACAATACATATAAATTTTGTGGTTATCTATCACCAAAACCACTCACTATTACTGATAGTGAATGTACTTAGGGTGTATCAAGTGAATTAGTGCTTTCCATGATTTCTTTCCAGAATCATTTTTTTTATAATTTTTCTCTCGTTTGTAGTTATGCACACACGCTCTGCGGAGAAAATTTATGCACCTTCCACATAAAACTGACACGAAATTTGCTAAACTTTTTCATTAAATCACGAAAAATTGTTGACAAATTGCAAAAAGTTAAGCACTAGCATTATGAAAAATTATAATAAAATGGTGAAGGTAAAGCGAAAGTTGAAAAGATTACAAACGCAAGCAAACTGTGCAGTGACTAAGTTAGAGCAAAAACAAGTAAGGAAGCCTAAGTTCGAGTGGAATCGAACATTAGATACTCAGCTGTATGCTTATTGTTTGTTTGCCTTTGATGGAAACACGGTGTACTTTATATAAAGCGAGTGCTGCATGAAGTGGGCGTATCCACGCCCATTTTCCAAAATTTTTCTATTTTTTTGTTTCCAGTCTATTGTAGAACTCATGCCACAAAATTTCAATGAATTATCTTTATATTTGACAAAGATATCGCTTAAAATGTTTTTATTAGGCCACTTTATAATACCCATATATAAAAGTGGGCGTGGTCGTCAACCGATTTCGCTAAAATTTTCAACATGCTACAAGTAATAAAAGTGTATACACCAAGTTTCGTCATAATATATCAATTATTTGTCGAGATATGGGCTCCAAAATCTCGTATATTCCTGCTCCTAAAAGGAGGCGGTGCCACGCCCATTTTCCAAAATTTTTGTGTTTTTCGTTTTATGTCCTTATTTGGAATCTTGCCATAAAATTTCATTGATATATCTTTATATTTGACAGAGATATCGCTTCAAATGTTTTTATTAGGTCACTTTATAATACCCATATATAAAAGTGGGCGTGGTCGTTAACCGATTTTGGCAATTTTTCGTCAAAACATTTGCGTAAGCAAATATATCACGCGTACCAAATTTCATCTATATATCTTCAATAGTTTCTGAGTTATGACTCATAAAACTTTCAATGTTTGCCCCTTAATAAGTGGGCGTGGCACCGCCCATTTTCCAAAATTTCATCAAATTTCTTCATAGGGGCCTGAGCTCAACACGTGGGTAAAATTTCATCGCTCCAGCTATATTAGTGACTGAGATACCAAATTTCCGATTTTTACTATATAGGGGAGGTGGGCGTGGTCATGGTCCGATTTCGCCCATTTTCAATACCATCCGTTCTCGTCTTGATACCAACTTGCATTCCAAATTTCATCAAAATAATTCGATTTTTGCGTGAGTTATCGTGCGTACAGACGGACAGACGGACAGACGGACGGACGGACGGACGGACATGGCTCAATCGATTTCTCTTTTCACGCTGATCATTTTTATATATATAAGTCTATATCTATCTCGATTATTTCGTTCTGTTACAATCCACCGTTAGGAAATCAAAATTATAATACTCTGTGTACTAGTACAGCTGAGTATAATAATGTTGCTGGCAAACAATCTTGAGGATAAGCCAAAGTACGAGTAAGTGCAAAGAAAGTAAGTAAATCGAAATTCCTTGCCATAATAACATACGCACATACATATTTACGAACATATTTAATAAATAGTTGAGAAAATTGCTTGCTTTTATATTACTTATTTATTTCGCACTTAATTCAACAAGGAGGAAAGTAGTGACATAAGGGAGATTTTAAAATAGAAAAGCGTTGGGACTGCTTAAAGGGAAAAGCGAATAATAAATGGAAAAAATTTAAGGGGCAAAAGAAACTTCGGATTATATACCCTACGCAATGGAATTGTGCTGGGCCGTGAAAAACTTTGTCTTTTCCAAGCACTCAGTCATATTTGCACATTGTACGCAAGGTCTTTAGAAATGATCTGCATGAAAGGAATAGGGTGGCATATTGGAATCAGAGCTCCTCTGCAAAGTTCGCAGATTCTTTAATGAAGTTTTTCGCGTGGTAGAGAAAGTGCATCCGCCATTCTAAATATATTCGACGCGAGAATGCCAAATCCTAGTTTAGCGAAGGCTGAACAGGTGCATAGAATATGCTCTGCGCCGTCGCCGTTCTCCTCCAGATAAGAGAGGCATAATGAGCTCTCGATGATGCCTATGATGGCCATGTGCTGTCCACATAGACTTTGTGCTGTAATCACCCCCACAAGGGTCCTAAGCTCCCTCCTCCTCTGCCTGAAGAGGAAGTTTGCTACTTTCCTGTTAGTTTTTTTTTTTCAGAAAGCACTTTGTAATTTTACAGGAATCTGTAAGGTTCTAACGTCTTCCGTGAGTTTCTCTCATGAAGTCCTTGACGTACTTCACAGTGTCCACTATACTTAGTCCTATTATTGGCTGCGATCCAGTTGTGCGTTTGTTCTGCTGATCTGCAATTGGCCAATTTATCGGCCAGTTCGTTACCTTGAGCCAAGCTTCAACTTACATATAGTACATGAAGCCTAAAATAATTAAATTTTAAGATGTATCATCAACTATAAACGATGTTCTGTTGCAAATGCTCAAAATTAATTTTGGTTTGGTGAGCGCTATTAAGCCCAGATAATGTTGTTTTAATTGACTAATAAATAAATTCATGCATTTTTATTTTTATTTTTTTATGTCTGTGCAGATCAGGCTCCTTTACATGTAAGACGAACTCATACTTACTAGGATATAGTGGCACCACTAATGAGTACTACTAGCTGTTACAAGGATTCATCATGTGAATCCTGACTTAAAATCCCTACAATGGGGTACTAAAGGTATGCGCAATCTTGTTTACAATTTAAGCACATTCAAGCAGAGGAAAGTGGAGTCTTATCCAGTGCTGTTGTTGTTGTTGTTACTAAGTCAGTTAAACCCAGTGCTTGGCACCTCGTGGACGTTAATTCAAAAGCTAAGCGGCCACAAAGTGCAAGTAGTCGAATAGAAAGGGGAAAAAAGAAAGAGGAAGAGAAAAGCAAAAAAAAGAACGCCGGCAAGTACATGCGCTGCTCTGCAGGCGTTTAGAAAAAAAGGACGACAAAATATATTTTATAACTCCCGCTTGATGGTGTTGTTGGGTTACTGAGTGCCAGAGGCGGTCGCTTCATACAAGCCGAGAAGCCCGGCTTGCGTACACATTTTCGTTCATTTCATACGAAATTCTTTAAAATCTTGTTATTTTACGTTTTAAATGTGTTTACTATTTAATTTCTCAATAATATAGCCCCCACTGTAACATGCCCCTAAAAGCCTGCTAAGAAAATAGCGCAAATACACCACCAATCCACCTCACAATTTGTATTTTGTTTGTACAGCCAATCACACCACAGTGAGCATGCTTCAACGTTTCCACACATTAGCTTTTACCTGGCTTTCAAAACAGAATAACATAGCTTGTTTTCTCGCTTTCGCTAAGGAGAAACCAACTGCTTATTTTCAGACTTAAATTGAAAAAAAATTAGCAAAGCCCTTTCTTTATTTTTCACATCAAATTTGTATGCGAATATGAAGCTGGCTTCGGCATTCAAAAGTTCAGTATTCACAGCCATATGCATATTTGATTTGATTTTCGTTTGCATGTAGGTACATACTTATGCACATAATTTCTTACATCTGCATGTGCATGCAAACATAAATATCAAATACCAGATTATAAAAGGGTTGATTGTGATTTTTGGCGACTATTGGCACAATATCAAGATAATTTTAAAAAGCGGTGGAAATCAAATTGGACCTCAGTTTTTCAAACACTAAAGCACCCATTTTTTAGGCAATAAGCAAATACACTTGATACTGCTGAAATTTCCGTCGGTATAAGGAAACTAAAAATACCTCTGCGCATTCGTGTAAGATTTCCCTAGCGTACGTTTTTATATTTAAGAATTATGTAAATACGAAATTTTTTATTTTAAAAATTTCAGAGTAAAATTGCAAAATCAAGAAAAAACAATTTTAATTTAAAAATGTTTATTTTTATTTTAAGCACTATGAGATTTTGAAGGAAAAACTTTCGTTTTTATTCAATTAATTTTAATTTTTAATTTAAACATGTTTCTTTTTAAATCCTAAATACATTTTAATTTAAAAAATTTAATTTCTAATTTAAAAATTTCCATTTATAAAATAAAAATGTCTTGGTTTAAAACGTGCATTATAAAAATAAAAATTTTATTTTTGATTCATTTTCTCTGAGTATAATAATAATAATATAATATAATACAATGGCGCTATTATAACTCTGACGAGTTTTATGGCCGAGCTTCTCTCCCAATTCGAGGTGTGCTCCTTTTTGTTTTTCCTACTAATTGGGTGGACCTACAGTTTTATGCCGGCTCCGAACGGCGAATGCATTTTTTGTGAGAAGCTTTTTCATGGCAGAAATACTCTCGGAGGGTATGCCACCCACTGCCGAGAGGTGACCGCTGCTCTTAAAAAAACCCAATAATTGGATTTTTACTAATTAGAAAAATTGTTTTGGTGTTTTGCTCGGACCGTGGTTTGAACCCGAGACCTCTGGCATAGCAGGCGAGCACTCTACCCACTGCACCACAGCGGTCATGAGTATACAAACAAAAAAATGTGTATCAGGAAAACAAAAATAAAAAATACATATGAAAAAAACAAAAAAAAATAAACGAGAAAAAACGATCTTCAAATACCCGAATTGTTCAAATGCCCATACAAACATACGCGTAATAAACAAACAAACGAGCGTTCGAGCATTGAAAAGCATTTATTCGGGCCACTCGAAAATGTTAAAAAGAAATCGAGAACTCTAAATCAAAGTCAATGACGGAACGCAATCAGACTTTTAATTAATACAGCAAAGGAAATTACATAAATGGCTAATGGTTATGCTTCACACATAGGCTTGCCCAGGCAATTTATGCTAGGTCCGCCACTGCTGAGTGCAACGGAATTTTATAACTTTTTACTTTTTTTTACTTTTTTTTATTTTTTTCTTCTCTTTTTTAACTTCTTTTATTTTTTTTCATTTGCTGCAAACAAAAAAAAACTTTAGCTTATAAATTAAATTATGTACGTTATCCTGACTCAATATTGAAACACTTGGTGGTGGCCGTAATTCAAGTATACACAAAAGTGTGGCACGTGAATGGCACGAGTTTGGCAGGAAAGCATATCGCGTGGGTAAGGAAGTGCACCCTTTGTATAATTTAACTGCCAACGGACGTGTGTATGTACCTGATGCGTTGGCGGCATTGCAAGAACATGGATAAATGAAAAAATGAAAAAAAAAAAAACATTTCTAAATTATTTTTTAATGTCAGTGTAAATAACGCGACTGTAAGCTACGGTGTTTTTCGAGCATAATAAGGGGGCAAGATATACGATTAAAGGTTTAGGGTGAATTTATGTTTGAAAAAGTGGGATTCATACAGGCCCGACGAGAGGGGGTCAATTGCCCCGGGCCCGGGCTTTAGAGGGCCCGGGAATCTCAAAATGATATCCAAGTTTTTGCTTACAGAAAATAAACGAACAACACCTTTAATCACCTTTCGTAGATAGCAATCATTTTAGATTTCAACAAATTTTATAAATCTCTTAACGGGTCTGCATCCCACTTAAGGAATTGTTGGTTTTTGGCGTCGACTTTGCAGCATAAATTTGAATTCATTTTCTGTTGCAACAGAAAAATTCGGTATGATGCAAATTCTTATACAGCGATATGGGTATTTCCTGGGCGTTTCGGACGGTATGTTCGCACGATTTTTTGAACTTTTGAGGCAGAAATATCGCGAAATATTGTATGGTTTTATGATAAAAGGAAAGATTTAGGCCACAGCTAATGATTAAAGTATGTTAGCGACAGAAATTTAGTTTAATGCCTCTGTTTTAGCCACTTAAACTGCGTTCCGGACGCTACAAAAACACGTCCATTTTTTTTTTTTTTGAGTGGCTAAAACAGAAGCCTGGCATAGCAGGCGAGCACTCTACCCACTGCACCACAGCGGCCATGTATAGATAAATTAAAGTTCGTAACTATATATTCATTGAATTTTGATTTTGAGAATTTGTTCATTTAGTATGGGGGCCCTTAGTTATTTTGACCCCGGGCCCGGATTTTCTCTCGGCGGCCCTGGATTCATACTTTCATTTACTAATATGATATTTCCTCTTATTATAGAAAGTCATATACTGCAGTCCCATGAACTTGAAAAAGGATTTTTTTTGCTGTAGTAGGTGTTTCTGTTGTTGATGTGCCTTAAATATCTGAAACTGCCGGTGAGTTCTAAGGCATAAAGAATGCTGAAATGCAAAGCGGCAAATTTCCTTTGACTTTGAGTGGCAAAAAAGTTCTGTTCAGTTTGAGTTACATATCTGTTGCAAATGGGGCTTTAGATTGTTCTACAGCTCGACCACTTGTAGCTGGTCGAATTTTTTCCAGTTTATTCTTTGGATAAGTCTGCTCGACATAGGCTATATTATCCAACGCTAGAAGACGCTGTAGTCGCTATATTTGCAAAATCCGTATTTATGATCCGATTCTGTTCGTTTTTGGCACGTATGCCGAAGTCAGTTACAAAAACTCGCTAGATGGCTCTGGAATTGAGATGTACATAAAAGGAATTAGCGTTAATTACTCCATAACATCTGGATCGATTTTCATGATTCCCACTAATTCGGACTGGTATTCGGCCAAGAAAGAACAATATGCCAGAAAATTCCCAAAAGCCTACGCCAGGTCCACAGATAGGGGTCAAAATATAGACTCGAATGAACCTGGTATGTTTCTGAGCAATATTGATATCAAATGGAAGGCGTTGGGCAAGGCTTCAACATAGAGCGCCTTTCATTGTAATGCCTGATGCCCCTGATATGGGTCAAAACGTGGTGTTATCGAATAAAATGTGGAAATTAGGGCTTTAACATCGATCACTCTTCGATTTAATACTCAACCCGGTTCTCTTGGGAAAGCAAAAAAGGATAAGGGGAAGATCAAGTTTAGCAGGAAGGGGAAAGGAAAATGAATCGGGACGAAAAATGAAAAAAGGAAAGGAAACGATAAGGGAGTGGAAGAGGGAGAGGTACAGTTAGAGAGAGAGAGAGAGAGAGAGAGCAGAAGTGTAAGAAAGACAAAAACCCATTGTGACATAAAACTATTTTTCGTAGCTGCGAACTGGGATGGGAATTTGCTAGTACATACTTACATATATATGTATGTATGCGTGTAGTTGACTTCAACTTCGAAGCACCTTCAATTAAAATTCTAAATTTTGTTTTCCTCTTTTCGGTTAACTTTTGATGCTTCTAACTGCCTGTCAACTATCGCAAACAGTTCATATTTTTTTTTTTATTAAAAACAACAGAAAAAGCGCTTCATTTAATAGCAAAAATGTAAATCATTTAAGGGTACGTAAAGGGTGACTAGACCTCAAATCGCTCATTATATATGCGCGAAGGGGACCTTATGCTCAATTATTGGTATATTATTCTTTTTTTTTTTTTTGGAATTTTTGAAACCATTTATTTTGTAGTTTTCATTTTTTCCTTTTGCAGAGTTTGCTAAGGGTTTTCCGTGTGAACGCTTTCCAACGCTTGTCTTTTTTTTTTGGTGGTTAATTGGTTGTTTCGTATATTTTAAGTTGTCGCATCGTCAGAGTTCATGTGCTTTGTGGTTGTTGTTGTTGCTTTTATTTTTATTTTTATTTTCATTTTGCATTTTTTGTTGTTTTTATTATTTTTTATTGCTTGTTTATTGATTACTTGATTGATTGGCTAATTCAATTTCACTATCGTATATCGGCGTTGAATAACAAGCGTAAATATCGATTTTGTATGAGGGAGGGTAAAGTTTCGTTCGACAAAGAGTAACATGAATAAATTTAAGCTTATTAACTTGGGTTATTTAATTGGTTGATTACTTTCCAATGAAAATTAGTCGGTTGTAAAAAGGGCGTCTTAATAGTGGAAGCTTAACTGAATGAATTCATATTCGACTTTAGTTATGTATATAAGTCGTTCATTATAGAAACTTTTTCTTCAACGTAGGCGTCAGTATGTGCTTTGCTTTTATTTTAAAAAGCTCGATCAGCGTTTCTGCAAAATAGAACTCAAATTAAAACTCACTTTGCACGCTTCAGTAGAATATAAAGTTTCTTTCGTTCACAAATAATTATTATATATTAACACACATATGAAATAAAATGATTTACCTATGACACACCTACTTAGCAACTATAAGTAACCCCAGCAAAAAATCTACGCCAAGAGTTATTACAGAAGATTTAAAGGCTTACGAAGTAAGGCCTGAAAATTCTAAGCGAACAAAAGTTGTATGGGCAAAGGCTTAAAATAAGGCTGATTTTCCTGTGTTGATATATCGGAATGAGATAAGCGTGCGCACTTAACCACTTAACACTTCATTGCATGTCAGTTGAAAATAAACTGAAGCAACAATCTTTCCTTCGATAATACGCAATTTTTACGCTCGCCACACATTGTACTCTTTTTGTTTGTAAAACGCAATTCCCTCTCTCTCTCTCTCTCTGTCTCTGATATGTTTGAGCGCATAACAAAGAATTGAGCATTAAAACGTTTGAAGCAGAGAGAATGAGTGCATAACAGCAAGCAGCGCTGCCAGCGTATTTCTGTTTTATAGGTTACTAGCAAATACCAGTTGCTTCGCAATGACGAATAATAGGTAATACAAGTCCAGTTAAGTCAATTCAAGTCAAATCAAATCAAGTCAAGTCAATTCAAGTCAAGTCAAGTCAAGTCAAGTCAAGTCAAGTCAAGCCAAGTCAAGTCAAATTAAAGTCAAGTCAAATCGAGTTAAGTTAAGTCAAGTCAAGAGTCAAGTCAGGTCAGGTTAAGTCAAGTTAGGTCAGGTTAAGTCAAGTCAAGTCAATTCAAGTCAAGTCAATTCAAGTCAAGTCAATTCAAGGCAAATCAAGTAAAGTTAAGTTAAGTTAAATTATTCCGGGGTTATCTGGGTCCACTTGATGACCTGGTCTAGACATCACTATGAAAATAACTCTATTTTGAAGCCGTACCCAACACATTTCATTTGGTACCAATATCGATCAAAAACTTCCGGGTCGGCATTTTGACCCATATCTGGGGACCCGGCTTAGGAATCACAATTAAAGAGTTTTGTGTTGAAGTCCTGATCGAGGTTATTCATTCGATACCAATATTGCCCAGAAACATTCCGGGCCACCCAGATCTTCGTTTTCACCCATATCTGGAGACCCGGCCTAGGAATTATTATAAATATAGCTCCATGTAAAATCCCTGTTCAAAACCTTTCATTTGATACCAATATTGCTTAGAAACATTCCGGGTTAATCCGGGGTCACATTTTGACCCATATCTGGAGACCCGGCCTAGGCATCACTATTAAAAGAGCTCTATGTTTAAGTCCAGATCAAGACATTTCATTCGATACCAATATCACTCAGACACATTCCGGGGTCATCTGCGTCCACGTTTTGGCCCATATCTGGAGACCCGGCATGGAAATAATAATGAAAATACATAGGTATGTGTTAAAGCCCTGCTTAATACCTTTAATTTCATACCAATATCGTTCAAAAACATTCCGGAGTCATCCGGGTCCACATTTTAACCCATATCTGGAGAGGATGTCTAGGCATCACAATGAAAATAACTATATGTAGAAGTCCTGCTCAAGACCTTTCATTTGATACCAATATCGCTCGTGTAGGTGCAGGCGTTCTTGACTTATAGCATATTATGCACGTGTAAACAGGTTTTTGATTGCCACCGAGACAAACAACAAACCGTGCAAAAACAAACATATGAGTCGCCTGCGCTGCGCTGCCTGGCACGACTGCGACGCCTCCACTGAACACGGCAAATGACCAAACGAATCTGTCTATGCTTGCACTTTTTTGAGTTTTTCGAAATTTAAAACCGGGAAAAAGGTATTAAAGTCTCAGAAATGCGCAAAAAAAGTACATGGTTGTCGATAATTCACAATTTATGACATTTTAAAAAAACAATTATTAAAATCGGTCCTGTACTTTTTGAGTTATCGCGTTACATACATTTTCCATACAATCAATTTTATATAATTAGTATAGAAGTATAGATATGCTTGACAGACGGCAGCGATAATTCCGATTGCCGCAACACTTAATTCGATTCACATTTTACCCCGGCAGACGGAAAATATTGCGTATTAACAAAGCAGCTGAAGGAAAACTTCTTTTTTTTTCCAAAGGTAGAGTTTAATGTCAAAATCAAAGCGAATTCACACTATGGTCAATAGGAAAGGCGAGTCCCAAGCCCCAGTTTACGCTAAGATCAAAATCAACGCGGTCAAATACAGTTTTTCTCTCATTTTACGATTTTTACTCTCTCTGAGAGATTGGCAGCACTTTGATTCGGTGGTAGCACCGAATTTCGGTCAAAATTGCGTGCTCTCCCACTCTCTCTCTCTCATTTTTCGCTTTAATGGAAAAACAATAGGATATATTTGATCACGTTGATTTTGATCTGAGCGTAAACTGGGCCCAAGCGAATTAAGAGTTTAACCAAGGCGAAATATCACTTTGACATTACACTCTACCAATTACAACAACAAAATACATTGGAAATTTCTGAATTTGCCTTCCCAGATCTGCCTTCTGTTTCTTCACTTTCATTCACAATAGAGATTTTTATCCAGAGATGTCATTGCAAAATGCAATAATATTCTAAAATTTTGAGGATTAACCCAAGAGATATTTCGGCTTACTTCCAGCTAATTCTCAAGTTAACTCCGAATTAGCTAGATATTGTGGTTTATCGCTGTCGTCTGACAATGCTTTTAGTCTTCAGTTATAAGCCTAGCCTTTTTGCTGGGAAATTACATTTTCGTTTACGTCCATACACACACACATACATAGTTATATTAGTTTCGAATGTGCTTATAAACTTGCACTTTTCACACGTACACTACAGGAAAACTGCAGTAACACCGATCACCGACCAACTAACTTTGAGGAAAAGTTTATATTTCCACGTAGAGTTGAAGTGTTGAGTGCTTCCTTTAAATCCGTTACAAACTGCAAGTAAGCACATACATAAATACTTACTTACATACATACATACAAACATTTTAAAATAATCAAGCGCGCGCGTGTGTGCATTTATTTATTGCACGTAAGGATGAAAAAGCGAGCGTGTGGAAAAGTTGTTTGCAAACTTCTGGCTTGTTTTAGGGGTGTGATGTGGATGTTTGCTCAAATTACATATTTCCGATTAAGTGTGTATAGAATAGAATAAAAAAAATAGTAAAAGTTGTCTGCAGGACCTGATTGGTGATATGGAATCTGTGTCAGAAGGATACAGACTGGGAAAAATTCTATCCGCTACGCCACGAAGCGTTTCCGATTGCTTGAAAAGATCTGACGGGACGTGGAGAGAGACCGGAAAGGATACTCTGAACCTGCTGCAAGCGACGTCAGCACAGTTTGGACCATCATCTCACCCTAAATAAAATAAGAGCTAAGCTACGGAGTCCTTCAAGCCTTACAAGGCACCGGGTTCAGATGTGTTGACAGCGGTACCATTTCACAAGTCAATGAAAATACATAAGAGCTCCATGGCGGTGTGCTATACATGTGCAAGGGAATTATTGCCTACAGTTATACTACTAATTCTTGGAGGAACTCAAGGGTTATATTCACGCCAAAAGCAAGCAGGACGTCCCATGTTAGGCCCAAAAGATTTTAGGCCTATCACTCTGGCGCCCTTCTAGCTTAAGCTATTGGACGGATTGTTGGAATCTCACATAAGGGCGTGAGTTGAGTGGAAACCTGCAACTTCCCAACACGCTTACATGAATGGATGATCCGCCGAAAATTGCGTTTATCTTTTATGGGTGCCTGGACACTATAACATATTTGGAAACGTGGTGGCAGACGAACTTGATAAAGGGAGCATATGCGCTACACTTTCTATGTTGTGGAAGGGCTTAGGTTTGACGTTCACCACCAGCAAGCTCACACTGAAGGAGTTGTGCTTCAAAGAATCAAATGATAGGTGACAAGGTCTGAGCAGTTGCAACCGTACTAGGCTATTGTGGCCTCACTGGAACGCCAGACGATCAGGATTTTGCAGTCGCCTCAACTCTTTTAGGGCCAGAATAGACCCTGACATGCCTAATATATGTCCGGTCTGTGGGGAGACGCCGCATAACACACAGCATCTCTTCACATGTCCACTCAAACCAACTCACTTAACTCCCTTATCCCTAAAAACGCTGTCTCATTCCTAGGCCTCCCGTTAAGTGAACCTGGCGATGATCTGTGAGCCTGTCGTGTCGACTAAGCAGGGCTTAGTACTGTTATAACAACAACAACAATAGACAAAGAGTCTACTCGTACTTGGAAAATCCGTGCTTGTACAAATGAAAGGGCTAGCAACAGGCCATATAATCCTTGGAAAGCATACTGAAAGCGCGAGCGCTCCATACTACGGTTACTGTACACGGTGAGCTTAAACAACTTATTATGAAAAGTCAAAGTAACCAAGATATTATTTCATGGTTGTATTCTTGGACATATTAGAAGATGTTCTGAGCCAAAATTGAAATCATTCATCGGACACTTTTTGAGAAATTCCATGTTTTTTTTTAAAATGGTCAATTTTTTCTTTTCATGCGAGCCCCTGTTCTTTTTATGGCACCCACGGTAAAATGACTGTTCTGTTCTTCTAGTATATAAGTGTATAGTAAAATTCATGACAGTAAAAATACATTGTAAGACGTTTATTATTTATTATTTATAATATTTTAATATAAACATAAATAGGTTGACAGTTTTTTTTAAATATGAAGAATATTATATTCACATACAGTTTTCTTCAAATTCTCCATATAATTTGGGTTATTTGGTCTAGTTCGATACTTATAATCCCATGTTTTTTTGAAATCATAATGCACAGCCTCCATGGCTTGCTCTGAATGATACCCTAATCCTATTCCCTGCCTTGAACAAAAATCTTCTATATGAAAAAAAAACAACTGTATGCACTTTTGGGGTTATGGGTATAGAAAGATCGTTGTCACTCTTTCGGAAATTAGAAATACAGTTAATATAATTACTTTTCAAATCAATAGTGAAGCAAGATTCGACCACTGAATGAAAATCGTTAAAAGCTTTTACGTATTTTAGGCGCTCTAAAGGAAATATACTTCTTACTACATCGGTGTTTTCCAATAATTTCTTACAACTATTCCCATCAAAACCTGAGCAACCACGAAAAATCTTTATTGGACATAGAACTTCTCAGCCCACATTAACGCAATAGTTGGAAGAAATTATTGGAAAACACCGATGTATTAAGATGTCTATGTCCTTTAGAGCGCCTCAAATACTTAAAAACTTTTAACGATTTTCATTCAATCGTCGAATCTTGCTTCACTATTGATTTGAAAAGTAATTATATTAATTGTATTTCTAATTTCCGAAAGAGTTACAACGATCTTTCTATACCCATAACCCCAAAAGTGCATACAGTTTTTTTTCATATAGAAGATTTTTGTTCAAGGCAGGGAATAGGATTAGGGTATCATTCAGAGCAAGCCATGGAGGCTGTGCATTATGATTTCAAAAAAACATGGGATTATAAGTATCGAACTAGACCAAATAACCCAAATTATATGGAGAATTTGAAGAAAACTGTATGTGAATATAATATTCTTCATATTTAAAAAGAACTGTCAACCTTTTTATGTTTATATTAAAATATTATAAATAATAAATAATAAACGTCTTAAAATGTATTTTTACTGTAATGAATTTTACTATACACTTATGTATATACTAGAAGAACAGCACAGTCATTTTACCGTGGGTGCCATAAAAAGAACAGGGTCTCGCATGAAAAGAAAAAATTGACCATTTTAAAAAAAAACATGGAATTTCTCAAAATGTGTCCGATGAATGATTTCAATTTTGGCTCAGAACATCTTCTAATATGTCCAAGAATACAACCATGAAATAATATCTTGGTTACATTGACTTTTCATAATAAGTTGTTTAAGCTCACCGTGTGTAGAGTTTGTGAGGATGAAGAGGAGCCCGAAACAGTAAAACAACTGCTGTGCGATTGCCCGGGAACTAGGAAGAAGGCGACTGACGCATTTAGGAGCCATCCAATTTATGGATCTAGGGGATTTATGTACACTAAAATTGAGGAAAATTCTAAGATTTGTAGAATGCACACGATGGTTCGAGGTGGTATTTGGTTCCATATGGTATCACGATGGGAGCTTCGGACCTTAAGTGTGCTAAGTGGGAACTAGCTGCTACTGCAACATAACCTAGTCTAACCTAACTTTTGGTAAATATTGAACTATCACTTCTAAGCAAGTTCTACATTAAATACCGGCACAAATAATTATCTTGAATGAATGGCGGTTGCTATTGAGGACAGATAGTCTATTAAGCAAAATTTTCGCTGGCAATACGAAAATAGGTCAAAGAATAGGGCGGAATTTCAAAAATCAAACCAGCCAAATTAAAATATTTCCATCTTTACAAACGTGATTCTGCCAGGACCTCCTCCATAACATAAATTCTAGCAACAACTTTTAAAAAGTAAACTCACTTGAACAACGTTAGCAATTGGAAGTCAGTCATTACCGTGCATAGCACAAAAAACACCGCTGATGAAGTGGATGCGCATAAATAATTAAATTTGCAAAAGGAAATCATGGCAAACTTTACAAAGCAAGGAAGCAACGTATGTATGTGCTACGACTTTTACATTGAATAAGCGTGGCCGCTGTGGTGCAGTGGGTAGAGTGCTCGCCTGCTATGCCAGAGGTCTCGGGTTCAAACCATGGTCCGAGCAAAACACCAAAAATTTTTCTAATTAGTAAAAATCCAATTATTGGGTTTTTTAAGAGCAGCGGTCACCTCTCGGCAGTGGGCGGCATACCCTCCGAGTGTATATCTGGGATGAAAAAGCTTCTCACAAAAAATACATTCGCCGTTTCGGAGCACACCTCGAATTGGGAGAGAAGCTCGGCCATAAAACACGTTAGAGTATTATTATAAGCGCCACATCAAGTCACGTAAGTAAACATAAGCGAAGTGAAAGAAGGATGGTAAAGGTAAATTGCAAACACTTCAATTTTTCATTACATAAAATCACAAATCTTTATTTTAATTTTTTCTTAATTAAAAGCACTTAAAATTTTCGTAAAAAAGTATAGTCTTCAATCACTTAAAATACTAACTAAGCTCTCTTTATACTCGTAGTAGCAAGGCGTTGGTGGTGGTGGTGGTTGTGGGAGTGGTGGTGTCGCAGCAACGCATGGCGGTGAATCCAGCCATACATGCGTGGTACCTACATAGTTTATTTTAGTTTTACTTTGGTATAAAATAGCACAGCACATGACGCATTTTTGTCACTACACATACGGACTCCATTCACTGCCTTCGCATATCCTCATCATTCTGCAAACGAAACGAATCGTCATGTTGCAGCGCATACTCATAGTTGGCGGCATTCATTTCGCTCTCCAACAACTCCAACAGCGTTGCTATATAAGTTTGTGCCATTTGTAGTGTTTCGTATTTGGAGAGTTTTTGATCGATGGCGGGAGCGGGCACCAATTCACGCAGCCGATCGAAGGCCTTATTCAAGCCGTTCATACGTTTACGTTCGCGTGCGTTGGCCTGTTGACGGCGCCGTTTGATTACATTGGGATTGGGTGCTTTCTGCGGTTGATTGGGGTCCGATTGTTTCGTTGGCGCTGCGTGTTTACGATTGCTGGATTGATTGGTGCAACGTTTGTTCGATTTGGTAGATTTTTTCGTTGCCGTTGTCGTTGTCGCTGTTGTTGTTCCCCGTATTGCTGGCGGTGAACCCTGCTTGCTGGGCGTTGTCGTTTGCGTGAATGTAGTTGTCGATTCTGTGGAGGAATTGTTGTTGGCATAGTTTGGTTCTGGGTATAGAAAGAATGACGTCCGCCGCTGCTTCTTCGTGCCGTACTTGCACTCTTGTGCTTGATGGAATGCCTCTGCCTGCACGATTGTCTCCAAAGATTTATTTCTTTCATAATTGAACATTGTTGCAGGCCACTCATTTGCAAGCACATCGCCTTGGTTGCCCTCCGTTGTCGAGCTGATAATCGAGAGCGTATAACTGGGCGAAGAAATTGAAAAATTCTGTGAGCCATCCTCCTCGGACGACGTATAAGCGTGATCATGCACTTGCAGCATTGGAAATGTCTGGTGCAGCGATTGTATTTGCATTTGCGTATGCTGTTCCAAGTATCCTTGTTGAAGTTGCAATGAACCGACAGCATTTAAATTCATTTCGTTCGATTTTGTTTGGATGATCCTCACTTCAATGCGTTGAAACGCGAACTGTTCGCTCGCCGCAGCTCATCGCAACATTGAAGTGCCCAATTCGGTCGCGATGCTCGACTACGCTCGACGACCATTTAAAAGTTTTGCCTTCAGTGCCAACTGTTCATCATAAGTGAAAAAATTAAAAGAAAAAAAAAAAAACAATTCTGCTCGTCTGCCAGTTGGCCGGCGCGGAATCCCCCGTTGTTGGTCTACTAACATATTTGACCAACTGGCACGCGAGAGACACAAGGCACAAGCGACCGCCGTTGCCGCTGTCGCTGCCGCTGCATCGTTAGTGTCGTCACTATCCCTTGTCGGAATTTTGGTGTTTTTGTTGGCATTGACCAGATGGCCGTTATGTATGGCAGAGAGGGAAGATTTCTTCCAAATAGCAAGCAAATGCGCCAGCCGCAGCCGCAGCACGGCATAATAAAGCTGGCGAAGGGAAGTTGAATATGAAAGAAGGGAAATGAAATGCCACAGGAGAAGAACTTTATATACCCGTTTGTGGGTTTTCCAAAAGACATAGAGTGTGGCCGCTGTGGTGTATTGGGTAGAGTGCTTGGCTGCCATAGCAGAGGTCTCGGATTCTAACTCCAGTCCGAACCAACAGCAAACATTTTGTTAGTTAGAACCCAATTAGGACGGCAAAAAGCCTCGGGTGAAACCTCCAATAGGTTTCCGGCTGGGCAATGGACCTACGACTCTCCTCCGCGATACCTGATCGTCGTGCTTGTGTCAAGACAAACTGCGGTGAGAGACCGCGGAGGGACAGTAAAGGCTGTTCTCCGGTCGAGTAGGTCCCCTCAAGGCGTGAGCAAGGAGAGAGGTGCCAGACGGCTTCAGTCATGGTTCAAGATGCCTGGCGGGAAGCATAAAACAAATTTATCTTGTTGTGATGGAGGATATAGAGGATAAAGAATCACAACGTTGCACAATATATCGAAAAGACCCTTCACTACAGTGAATGCGACATATGTCTTCCTTGATATTTCGGTTGTCTTTAGCAACGTTTCTGCTGAGGCGCTGTTTGAAGGGGCTCGAATGCATCGGAAACCCCCGATCACTCAGGGCTGGATCGAGGACCTTTCGAGTTGTCGGACGGTGAATAGTGGGTGCGGTCTTTCGATGGTGTCAAGAATGGCACATAGGGACACCTCATAAGGGCGAGTACTCTCATCCCTGTTGTGGAATCTAGTGGTCAATAAAATACTCTTCAGAAATACACAAATTAATAAACCTTGCAAAGTCTTGCATTCCAAGTTTAGTACAACGCCTCTAATACGAGGTTGGCAACACTTAGAACCATATGTCGTCTATCTGAGGGACCTGGCCAACCTAACTTAACTTAACTTGAACAAGAAATAGTCTTATAACTTTGGTCCAAAACACGATATTTTCTATTATCAAAATATAAACCGAGAATAACGAGCTAACTCCATTGAACCATATCCTTTTGTCTATCTGGCCGTCTCACAGTGCTACGTCTCCATATAGTGAATCGGCAAAATTAGGGGAGTAATCGCAGAACAATGAAATTTTGTGTACAGACATAAAATACTAGAGATAAGAAAAAAACGAAGTTTTGACCAAATCGATGCAAGGATATGACCCATATGTCCTTGATTTTAAAGTTGTGATTTCAAACAGAATGAAATCAAATTTGGTATATATTTATAGAATTATGCTTTTAAACTATGTTATAAGTTTCGTTCTTTTATGTGAAAGGATATAACTACCTCCCATATATCCTTAATTTTAAAATTGTGATTTCAACTTCAATTTCAAACAGAATGAAATGAAATTTGGTGTATGTTTATAGAATTATGTTTTTAAACTATGTGACAAGTTTCGTCCTTTTAAGTGCAAGGACATTACTACCTCTCATATATCCTTTTTTACAAAAAGTAATTTTTAGATTAACATGTAATCACAATACATTAAAAACGAACTATAACATATATAATTATCCTTTTAGAATCAAGGATGGACTACTCCCGTTAGTTATTGCAAAAAATGGTTCTAAAGAAATTACTTTTAAATTTGTTCAGAAAAGATGTTGGTTGTTATAGTTTAATGCACTATTTTGTTGCAAAATGTTAATATGATTTGGCATATATCAAATTGTAAATTTTAAAAGCGCAATATTATTAGAGTTAACATAGAAACAATTTTTTATTATAAGATTTTTCCATGTAAAAAATAAAATTTTTGGGGTGTTAAATAAAGTACCAAATTAGCGATTTCCGGCATAATTTTTGAACCTTTTTCTTTTTTGGTAGCAGGACCTCCTAGCATAGAATCGAAAATTAAAATAAAAAAATAGTCGTTTTTTCTTGTTTATTTTTTTAAAATTTGTCAAACTTTGTAAAATTTTTTGTGTCTCACCTAAAAAAGTTAGTATTACATGTATGTTTTTTGTGAGTATTTGTCACATATTTATAAAAACTGTATATTTTATCCTAATTAGGCTAATTTCCTATAGCATGAGAGAAAAAATAGTTCCATATATTAATTTTGGTAAATTTTTTGCATACCATATATATGTATAAGGTTCTGTAGAATTTTCTAAAATTTTGAAAATATGGCTTTATAAAATTGTACAATTTCTACATTTCCGGCAAAAAACAGTGCAATTTGTTTAAAGACTCTACTAGAACTCTTCAAAGTTAATCAAATTCGCAAATAAAAAAATAGGCGTTCTTTTTTTATTTTTTGTTTGACTCCACCAAACTTTAGTAATTTTTTGAACTCCAATAAAAAAGTCGCAAATGTTTCGATGGAACTAGTCACCTTTCTGAAATAAATCATTTATCAACTGTTATTTCAGCTATTTGGGCATATAATGGTAAGCAAATGTGGCAAGTTTCAGAGTAATACGATTTAAAATGAATTTTTGGCAATTTTTTTTGTAACACACTAAAAATCGTATTACCTTAAAACAGTTTTGCCTCAAAATTGTACTGATTTTGGCGACCTCTATTGGTAACAAAAGCATGAGATTATAAATTCTATTTATACATTTATTCCAGGTGATATGTTAGCTTCACAAAAATATATATTACTTGAATAAATTACGCAGTTTATTTTATCTTAATTTTTTTTTGGGACGAAGCACTGTGCGTCTGTTTGAACGCAAACTAGTCCATCAGCTTTGGAGATAGCTGATTGAAATTCGGTATACGGGTACCTCTGTGTACCATACTTATACGTCGGAACATACCGCGTCGGATAACATGAATATATAGCATTGTTCAGATATATTTAGTCATTACGAGGTCTAACGCCATTTACATACATAAACCGCCGATAACATATTTATATGAATTTTTTTTTAATATTTGTTACTTCGAAACAGCGCAAGAACTCAACGAAGCTGGGTATAACATTGAAGAAAACTCCACAAAAATAAAAACAAGTTTGCAGGAATGTAAAATATATACATAGTTATTTTAAGGATCATCACAATTAACATATCAGTAGCTGCAGGATCAGTGCTCGTGTCATTCATTTTTGTTTCATTTTTTTTACTTTTTTGATTATCCCAAATGCGAACAAACATACATATATGCATACTCGTACATACGAGTAACTTAAGGGTTGCCTTCGTCTAACCTGTGCCAGCCAGTCAACTAGCCAGCCAGTCAGTTTACCTTCCCTTTGTGCGATCGCAGTGCCGCTGTCGCTGCCATTTACTTCGCTTCGCAATTGGCGCTATCATGGAATGCGATCGTATAATTTGTGACTTTCACGGTTTGTAGCGCACTATAGAGTTTCAGTTCGGACGCTCGCGTCCGCCGTCCATCAAACAGCAGAAAAGGTAGAATTAGAAAAAAAATATCAAGAACAAAAAATAAAATTATTTAATAACAGCAGCAAGAAACAAAAGGTAGTAAATATTATAAACCAGAATAAATGTTGATTCGTGTCATCGTTAGCTCGTCAGCCATATGTTGCAACTTGCGTATTAATGTACATATGTACATTTGCTTGTGTATGCCGTCCAGTTTGGGAAAGGCTCTTCTCTCTCTGGAGCGTGTGCTGAAATTGCCGTTATCCTTGTTACATTATCGCTGTCTGGGCCTGTACGTGCTGTCGGAGTTGTCTGAGCTGCTTTGTCCTGCGCTGCTGTTGTCGTCGTTAATGTATTTTCAGACACCCCTTTGTGGCACTAGCCACTGGTTAGTTGTAGTTGATGTTGCTTGCGCTTGTGGCATTCAAGGCTTAAGCACATCCACACACACACACATAAGTACCTTCGAAACATGTAAGTCTCGACTGTGTTTTAGTGCTATTTGGTTTTATTCTCCCATGTCGTGCTATGGTAGCGTTTGTTGTGTGTTCTTGCCACAGGCATTTTCGTTATTCCTTTAGTTTGTGGTTTCATTCGCTTTGTATTTTCTTTTTGTTTCTCACTTAAGTCGTCGTAGTTCTGAGCTGTTTTGGTTCTCTTTGTCTTCATCGCTTTGCTATTTGGTATTGGTTAAGATACTTAAAAAGCAGCACTTCACAGTACGAGTACATGGGATATTATCGATGAACTTGACACTGATAGTTTCAAAATTATACCATGTCTCCACATAACGTGTTTCGCTCTTTTTTTCTGCATTTTCTCTCTCAATCTTGTTTCGACACGGAAACCAGTGCCGCAACTCGCCAATTTCCATACAAATTTCTGAGAGCGAGTGAAGATTGAAACACTGTTTCATTCTGAATCATCTTGCCAACCTCGATGATATCGATGTCTTCTCTAATTTTGTATCGAAAATCTATCGAAATCTCACACAGACCAAAACAAATACGCAAAAATAAGCAAACATACAAACATTTAAGAAGAACAAGAAAGAGAAATGTCAAACTGAATCACGATTAGCCACGTGGAGACGGGTTATTGAGCGAGATGTTTTGCTACATGTTTCTCTGGTGAATCAAGTTGTGTGGAGACGGGCTTTTACGCACGATTGAGTGGGTTAAATGAATGCTCGTTGAAAATATTTATTTGATGGTGTAGTAATGCAAGACTTTAAGTCTTTAATTAAATATTTTTGATGTTTTCGATTTCTTTAGGAACATTCCCGGTAATAATCTTTCCTGCATTCCTGGGAGAAGTTGCACTATTACATTTAACTAGCAAATACCCGCCACGCTTCGCAATGACGAATAATAACACTGGATCACAAAATGAAATTTTTTGTCTGTACTTTGGACGTAAATATCCTACCGATATGTAAAATCGGTCGCTGATTCCGAAAATCGGGTACATTTTTAATTCTGTGGGAAGGTTTTTGAGATATCGGCAATTTACCGTTATTTGGCCAATGGCTCCACTTAATCCTGTATATCTCTTTGGTGGTGACACCAAACGAAAGAAAATTAAATTTTCTTTTCATAGCTCCTACACCATTTTCCCTAACTCTTATGGTTTCTGAAATATTGACGATTAAATTTGAATTTTTTCGATTTTTTACGATTTTTTTAAGAAAAAATTGAATTTGTCAGGTAATATTTTTAAAACCAATTTTTTCACCTTCGGTTTTACTCCTTTACGTGAAGCTCCATTCCAATAGCAAAAAAAATAAGCTATCAACGAAGAAAATCCATGGTAAAATGGAAAAGTTATAGACGATCAAGTGAATACAGTCAAGTCGCGCTATGCATCTGCACGGGCATATTTTATGATGGAGACATCTATTGACAAAAATTTGAACCCATTTCAATTATTCACAATAGAAAAAAAATGGCGTATTCAGTAAAGATCAGCTTAATGAGTAGCTGGTATACTCTTTAAAGGTATCTTAAAGTCTCTAACATTTTGTATGGAAACTGTCAGCCAAGAGAGCAGAATCCAGTATAAGCGGGCAGCGAAGTGCCCAAAAACACATTCCTATGTATAATTAGTATAGATGTACCGAAGCTCAGGAAAGAATGATTTTTCAACGAAAATGAATTATGTGCGGTGTAAATCAAAATCAGCGAAACAACTAATGTATGTATGTGAGCATGATTATTTCTCTAACCCTTAAATACGCGAATCAGAATGCACACGTAAAGCACCACACGGCAGCGTTGCCGTTTTAAATTCTTGAGATTACCCAAAAAAATATTCAAATTACCCATAATTGCACGAAATTCCCCATACAAATTTTCAAATTATCTACACTGCCCGACAAAATTTCGAAAATTTTGATATCCTCGACATTTTATACATCTTGTATTTAACTTATTTTTTGCATAAAAACAAATCTTTTGTCCGTCATAATTCCGTTACTTTAACGTCGATTTTATGTGGAATTGGAAAGGGTATTTCATCCTCTCAAAATGGAATAAAAATAATATAAAACTCAAGACGGTAATGGCGGAGATATTGACAGATTAGTAATCCTCCTTTTCTTCTTAGCTCGAAAACTCAAATTTCAAAATATCTCTAAAACTGTTCTACTTTTGAACCATTTCATTATATATTTGGAATCAGCAGGAATACATAGGAATCAAATGTCGAGGAGTATTTTCAAATTTATTTTACTTTAAATTTATAACTGTTTGTATTTTTAAATTCATGTGCATATATGTATGTATGTGTGGTTAAAAAAAAGTTATAAAGAAAAATAAAACAAGTAAGAGAGAAATGAAACATTAAATAGTCCGATTTTCTTTAATATATAGGTACCTCCAATTCTGTGGGCTGTTTATGCAAATATTTATAAAAAAAAATATTGCAATGATCTTAGCAGTTTAAGTGGAGAAGTTTTACCCTAAAATGTATGGTTAGTTGTACGGG
The DNA here is from genome assembly GCA_960531455.1 of Urophora cardui. Taxonomy (NCBI): domain Eukaryota; kingdom Metazoa; phylum Arthropoda; class Insecta; order Diptera; family Tephritidae; genus Urophora; species Urophora cardui. Next base: position 127,965,086 of record OY482670.1, on the reverse strand, counting down.
AGCTATATGATATAATGGTCCAATTTGGCCGATTTCGACAAATGATCAGCGTATCTTAACAACTGAGGAACTAGCTCATGATTCTGATTATATCGGTATATATTTTGGTGGGTCTAATTTTCCTCCCTCTGGAACTTTCGACAAACCTGTTTTGGCTCAATGTTATAATACCATTTCATGTTCATGAATGGTATGCAATTGCTTATTTTTTTCCTAGCTAACTTCTTACTTTAATGGGCTTATGAAATTTGCTTGTACATATTCGACCAGCCGGTAATTCGAAGATTAAATAAATGATGCAAAAACTCATGCACACAATCGCACAATGCGAATGTAATAGAAGCTCATGAGAATAATTAATTTTTTTATAGGTATTATTATTCATATAAAACTATTAAAAGGCGAATTCCCCAAAATTCCCCAAATCATAGCACTCCCCAAAAATTACCCAAATTTTAAAAAATTCCCCAAATTTGGGGAATTACCCACAAAACGGCAACGCTGCCACACGGTGTTAGAGCTGACGAAAAATATATATGTAAGTAATTAGCATATGCGCGTATATATGTGTGTATGTAAATACATATGAATGTACCTATATATTTTTTTTAAATATAAAATAACAGAAAAGGGTTAGATACAAACGAGTATCATTCATCTGCACCTGGATGCTGTCGTCATTTTTGAAAGGCGCGAAAGCGATTAATAAATTCTTACAAAACCGCGTAAAATATATTTTTTTTTGGCGAAGCTCTTTGGGAAATGAGTAAGAACTTCGCAAGGATTTTCTGTTAGATTTCCTGTCAACCCCTATATGTCACATATATATGTATATGCGTACATACCTACGTTGATCTAAGCCATATCCGGCAGAAATCCTAAAGATTTCGGACTTTTCTACTCACGAGTCGAAGTAATTTGTAAGTATTCTATTAATGAGAAATACCTTTATACATTTCAACACATGTATGTATGCATGCCAATAAAGCTACATCCCAGTAAACACAGAAGCGAGGATGATATCGCGGCGAATTCGAGGCGAGTTCGCGAAAGCAGATTTTAGCGAATGTAATTTCTCGGACTCGCCTCGAGTTCGCGACAAGTTCGAGAAAATAGATTTTCGCGAAATTTTTTTTTCTATTTTTTTTAAGTTGTTTTGCACTAAAAAATCAATATAGTTCTGAAATTTTACGTTTAGACCTGAACTCGAATATCACAGTTCCAGATATGGTATCGTGGAGAATTCGAGGCGAGTTCGCGAAAGTAGATCAAATCAGTTTTTAATCAAACAAATAAATACGAGAAAAAACAAATCGGAATGAAATAAATATTACTGCTTAAATTTATTTGAAAAGCTTTTGTTACTTCATGAAAGTTAAACTTTATTTATAAAAATGTTTTATTTATTTATTTTATACGGATTTAACCCATTGCCATTAAACCAAACTCTGAAATGGCCAATATAAAAATCTCGTATCTTTAACGATCCAAGAAATAAAAAATTCTCGAATCGCCAATGATAAAGGATACGAATCGCCAACGATCGGAGAATGAACAAGTTATCGAATCACCAACAATCCGAGAAATTAAAAATTCTCAAATCGCTAATGATAAAAAATTCGAATCGCCAGCGATCCGAGAATGAACAAATTCTCGAATCGCTAGTGATAGGTGACATGCCTACGAATTCGGATTCGCCGATCTATCGCCGCGAACTATTGCCGTGATAATATAATCAGAGAAAGCGAATTCGACGCGAATTCGAGGCGAATCCGTTGTGTTTATTGGGATGCTATAGTTGATATGGGTCAGTTGGGTCAAGTCTTCGTAGGTATGTTTAAAAATGTGTCAGCTTCTACATATAATAATAGAGACAAACAAGTCGATTGCTATTTTTGTGCCAAGCGTACATACATACATATTATGTCTATAAATAGTTACTTTATATACATATGAACATTAGGCCGGGGTGATTTACTAACCAACATACATACATATATCGTGCCATCGAAATTCGTCTACGTTTTAGGGATTATTTAACTCTTAAATTTTTTAAATTAAAATTATGAAATTTTGGTGGTGAAGCATTTATAAGTGCTGTCTGCAAAAATCATCGTAATCGGATGACTATAACATAGAGATCGCATACCATGTTTACTGACTAAAGAAAAAGGTGCATTCTTTGTAGCTCTCATACACCGAAAAAAAAAAATTATATGGAGGGGTCAAATAAATTGCTTCCCTATATTGAACACTATTTTCATTGTTTTGAGTAAATTTTCACCAAAACATGTTAAAAGGCTTATAAAATAAAGTTGTTTACATGCCTTTCTATTGTTTCATATACCTGTTTTAAAGAAGTTCATACATCAAAATAAGGAAAAATTTCTTAAGCGTTATTCCATTGCCAACTTTTCCTTGTTTTGAAGATTTGATTTCTTTAATTTTGATAGATTAAATTCCCATATAAATCACGATGGCAATGAATTTGTTTGGATGATTATGAATGTGTTTTTTCCAAATTTTTTAGGAAATTTACTTAAAACAAAGAAAATTTTGTATTGGAATAAGGAAAAGATGCGTATTCAAAATAAGGAAAAATACGTATTTTTTATTTATTTTTTTTTTTGAGTGTATACCGGAAGATAAATTATAATTTTTAAATGTTATTTCCATAAATAATAAGTAATTTGTAAGATATGTAATTTAATAAATATTTGTAGCACATCAAAAGATAATTGCGAAAATATGTGAAAATGGCCATTTACCCTCCAAAATCGGAAATCAGCCTATATGCATCTCGAAAACGGTTTATTCTATTTTAATTCTATTCATATTTCGATTCAGCGTGAAATTTTGGTTGAAATTGATGTGTATACATTAGATGCGTTTTTTTGATCTAACATACACCTCCGGCCACAGGATATGAAAACAGGATGTTGTAGGATAACTAAGCTGATTTTTGTTTTTTTTTAGACAAAAAACTGAGTGGGCTACTCCAAAACCAGAGATTTTTTTTTAAATTCCATGATAGGTTTAGATTCATATATGAAAAAAACTACAGAATTAAAAATAAAAAAACAAAAGATACATATTCTCATGTAAAATTAACGGCTTAATCGAATTTTACATGAGAATATGTATCTTTTGTTTTTTTGTTTTTAATTCTGTGTTTTTTTTCATATATGAATCTAAACCTATCATGGAATTTAAAAAAATCGCTGTTTTTGGAGTAGCCCACTCAGTTTTTTGTCTAAAAAAAACAAAAATCAGCTTAGTTATCCTACAACATCCTATTTTCATATTCTGTGGCCGGAGGGAAGATCTGAGAAACTTTGCCGAAAAAAAACGCATCTAGTATACATTGGTCTGGTAATTTTTTTTGCGATTTTTGTCCATTTCTGTTTTTAAAAAATTCATCTTGGTCCATAAAAAGCCAATTCCGGAACATAAAAATTAATTTTAGACAAATGTCGTGGAAGACTTTTCTACTCCAAAAAAAATGAGAGAAACGTTTACCTAAATAAGTAAATCACGCGTACCAAATTTCATCGATATATCTTCAACGGTTTCTGAGTTATGACACATAAAACTTTCAATGTTTGACCCTTAATAAGTGGGCGTGGCACCGCCCATTTTCCAAAATTTTATCAAATTTCTTCTTCTGAGCTCAACACGTGGGTAAAATTTCATCGCTCCAGCTATATTAGTGACTGAGATACCAAATTTCCTACCCAAAAGTTCGACCCAAATTGGGGGACATCAGGATTCGTTTTAGAGGTATGGTTCCTTCGGCAAAGTTTCTTATTTTGATCTCTAGAATATGATTTTCACAGAGCCATGGGCCATTTTTTTGCCTCCCTACAAATCGACCCGCCCTAATGCATACATATCGACGCTGCCGTGCAATACTGTACTAAGTCTAAAACTTTGTATTTGCGGGGAAAGCTCTCAAAGTTTGAATAAAATATAAAACTTCAGTTTTATCATAATTATATCATCGCTTGTCACTTCTATGTATTTGGTTTGAATGGTCAATATTAAAACTCGATGCTATCTAATGGCGTTTTCGATTCTGGCATAAAATGTTAAGCTTTAATATCTCAATTATCAACCCGGTAACCCGGTCCAGGCATCGCCATTCATTTGATACCAATATTGCTCAAAGACTTACTGGGCCGCCCTGGTTCACATTTGGGCCTATATTCCGGGAAGTTTTTCGAAGTTCTAAATAACCTATCATGAGCGCTAATACCACATGAATCTACTGTGAAAATTTCATAAAGAAGGTCTAGTACTTTGGGAGTCCATAAAGGTCACCCAGACACACATTAAATTTTATATAATAGATACGTACACTTTTGTTTATAACTTTGTATTGGATTGTCCGATAGATACCAAATTTTTACAGCATCCACATTAAAATACCTAATACTTAAAAATCAAAAACAACGGCAAAATTTACTAAGTTGACTTAAGACAGTATTGTTTGGAAGCGTTGATTTGTAGATCCAAGCAAATGGGAGTACAGGTGTATACAGTGGCGGATCCACGGGGGGTTTTGGGGGTTCAGAACTTCCCCCCCTTTGTGGTTTATCATAGATCCCAAATTAATGCCCTTATAGATTCTGCGCCCAAATTTCCCAAACTGATCAAGGAAATCTATCATTCCAAAAGCAATGGTTGGACCACATAACATCCAAAATATGTACCTACCAGGGATGGGCATTATTCAAAATTTGAATAATTCAATAACGAAAAAATAAAAATAAATTTTTATTCTTCATTCTCATATCCTTGAATAAAGAATAAATTTTTATTCTTCATTCCGGCGCGCTTGAATAAAGAATAATTTTTTATTCCTTATTCTGATACCCTTGAATAAAGAATAAAAATTTATTCTTCATTCTGATACCCTTGAATAAAAAATAAATTTTTATTCTTCATTCTGATGCCCTTGAATAAAGAATAATTTTTTATTCTTCATCCGAAATTGGTTGAATAAAAAATAAAATTTTATTTTTCATTCAGATAATTTTGAATAAAGAATAAATTTTTATTCACGTTATTCAAATTATTCTTGCAGGTCACACAAGTAAATGATTTTGCGAATATTTTTCTGAATACGAACCAAGTATTTTCCCGAGCCCCAACCGAATATTTTTCCGAATACTTTCCCGAATCCGAACCCAAATACTCAACCGAATATTTTTCTGAACCCGAACCGAATATTTTACCGAATACTTTCCCGAATCCGAACCGAATATTCTCCCAAATCCGAATCCGAATACTTTCCCGATTCCGAACCGAATACTTTCCCGAGTCTGAACCGAATACTTTTCCGGGTTCCAACCGAATACTTTTTCCGGGTTCGAACCGAATACTTTCCCGGGTCCGAACCGAATACTTTTCAGGGTTCGAACCGAATACTTTTCCGGGTTCGAACCGAATACTTTTCCGGGTTCGAACCGAATACTTTTCCGGGTCCGAACCGATTACCAGCTGTAATTAACGAAGTTATGGTAAAAATTAAAATGCAAACGAATATGCATACAGTACATACATATTTACATATGTACATTGTATGTATAAGCAAAAGAAGTATGTAGTTTCTTGTTGTCATGTTCTGGTCATCGGTTTTTAATGAAATTTGGCGCCGTTCTATTCAAATACAAGGACATTTTCATTTTTACCATAACTTCGTTAATTACAGAGCCAGCGGGTCCCGGACTCGGTACAGTAATCGGTTCGGACTCATAAAAGTATTCGGTTCGAACTCGGAAAAGTATTCGGTTCGGACCCGGAAAAGTATTCGGTTCGAACTCAGAAAGGTATTCGGTTCGAACCTGGAAAAGTATTCGGTTCGAACCCTGAAAAGTATTCGGTTCGAACCCGGAAAAAGTATTCGGTTGGAACCCGGAAAAGTATTCGGTTCAGACTCGGGAAAGTATTCGGTTCGGAATCGGGAAAGTATTCGGATTCGGATTTGGGAGAATATTCGGTTCGGATTCGGGAAAGTATTCGGTAAAATATTCGGTTCGGATTCAGAAAAATATTCGGTTGAGTATTTGGGTTCGGATTCGGGAAAGTATTCGGAAAAATATTCGGTTGGGGCTCGGGAAAATACTTGGTTCGTATTCAGAAAAATATTCGCAAAATCATTTACTTGTGTGACCTGCAAGAATAATTTGAATAACGTGAATAAAAATTTATTCTTTATTCAAAATTATCTGAATGAAAAATAAAATTTTATTTTTTATTCAACCAATTTCGGAAGAAGAATAAAAAATTATTCTTTATTCAAGGGCATCAGAATGAAGAATAAAAATTTATTTTTTATTCAAGGGTATCAGAATGAAGAATAAATTTTTATTCTTTATTCAAGGGTATCAAAATGAAGAATAAAAAATTATTCTTTATTCAAGGGCACCAAAATGAAGAATAAAAATTTATTTTTTATTCAAGGGTATCAGAATGAAGAATAAATTTTTATTCTTTATTCAAGGGTATCAGAATAAAGAATAAAAAATTATTCTTTATTCAAGCGCGCCGGAATGAAGAATAAAAATTTATTCTTTATTCAGGGATATGAGAATGAAGAATAAAAATTTATTTTTTATTTGAATAAAAATTTATTCAAAACCGCCCATCCCTGGTACCTACATGCGAAAAAAGTTCATGTAGGTACCTTTGGACGCACGTGCATAAAATCAAATTTGTCAAATGCTATTCGCAAATTGCCAAATAGCAAATTTAGTTTCTTTTTTTTCTTATCCCTATTTTTATCGGGATTGTACAGAATTAATTTGGTCAGAAATGTCTGTATCGTTGGAGAAATTGCCTTTTTCAGAGGCATTTCGCAATTCTTGTTTAAATTAATCTTTTAAAAATTTGAGTATATAAAAACAAGAACAAGAAAAATTCTATTAAAAATATAAATATAACCAAAAAGTACTACATACATATATTCTTATTTATTTTGGCTTTAAATGCAAGGGTAAGTGAAATTGATGATCAATTTACCACCAATACCATACGATACTCATTCGCACGTACCAATGCAAAAATATACATACATACGTTATACATGTTATTTAGAACTTCAATTGAAATCTCCTGCACTTTATGTGATGACATACATATTGTTAATTTGGAGGGTTTTGATTTTGTTGTGTTTAAGGTGCGGGAAATGGCGCAACTAGTATATAGAATAATAATAGTAGGTGGTATTAGTCCATATTTTCACCAGCGCACATAGGTAGATTTTCAAGTTTTATGCGGCCAAAAATATTTTATTGTCTACATCTATTCCAAATTGCTTGTTTAATGCAAAATTTTAATAATTTGAGTTAAAAGTCGATTTTATTGAAAAATATATACAGTGACTAAAAAAGAAATCATACGCCAAAGTTTTTAAATTTATTTCAAAGAGTTCTGTCGAAAATTTTACTTTCTTATTTTAGTTTAAAAATGTAGAAATTTTTTCAATAAAAATCGTTTTAAGCAGGATTTCTGAGCTTATAGAAAAAATCTGAAAAATCGTAGAAATTTCTGAAAGTGGATTAAAAATTTCAAAGCAAGGCCATAATTTATAGAAGATTTTGAGGAGATTTCTAAGAGTACTGTTATGTAGCCAACCCATTTTAGTGTAAAAAGTGAAATTCTCAATGCTGTGAAAATTCCGTCAATTTTAGAAGTTTTTTTCTGTAGGGTGTAGGGTGAGACCGTTCCAATTAAAATTTCCGAAAAGCCAATGAAAATTTTCAAAAAGTTGAATGTTGCATATTGTTATATTAAAATTGAATGAGCTGCAAAATTGCATACTCAAAACTCTTCTAAAAAATGTAGCTTTAGGATTCTTAGCCCCTTTTTATGATAAGTATTTCCTTGACTTTGAAAAATTGGAAACACTAAAAATACGAAAGCAACCATTGTTGATAATTTCTGGCTTTGCATTTTTCCGTAGAGAAATTGACGGGTAATCGATCGGAGGCGATAATATAACTAAATTGCTTTTGAATTAAAAAATTAACAATATTTTTTCAAGAAAGGTCGATATGCTTAAAAGCTTCAAAATGGTGGGTCTTTTATTATGCTAGGTTGACGATTTCTTCAATAAATAATGATATTTACCTGAAGCACCCGAATCCATGATGTTTACTTTGATAACTGTCTTAAAACTGAAAATATTGACGTTTAAAAATGGGTTACTTAAAATACGTAAAAAAAAAAATCGAATCGGCAGGGACACCCCCGTTGTCTATAAAAGCCGAGAAGACCGGTTTATTATCGCCCGTTCTATTATAAACGTAGAGCGATTTTGGATTTTGTATTTGCACCAATTTTAAAATTTTCAATTTTGGCCGCATAAATTCGTAAAATCTATGTGCAGCGTATGCCCTTAAAAAACATCTTCCAAAAAAGAAATTTTCAAAACCCCCCCCCCCCCTTGCCGAAATCCTGGATCCGCGCCTGGGTGTATATGCATAGTAAGTGTAAACGTGCATTTTGTGAAAATTGGCATACAAAATTCATTTAAATTCTGTAAATTCCAGCAAAGCATTGAACATCTTTTGCCAAATTGTATCTACTTCGGGCCAAAACTCTACAGAACAAGTTTTTTTTTTACAACTTTTTCTCTGTCCTTTGTTGTTGTTTGCTTCTTTGTTTTGCGCTTTCCGCAATTCCATTTACTGGCACTCAATTTTGTTCAATTGTCCTTGCTACGTTTTAGCAACGCTTGCTTGCTGCTTTTAGTAGGTATTTGTAGTGTTTCTAGTGAGACGTGACAGGAGTTAATTTTCATACATAATTCAATGAGTACGTATGTATGTATATGCAAGTAGTCTTAATTTGATAATTTTTTTTTTTGCAGAAAGAATACAAGTACAATATATTACCTTGTTTCGTAAGCATTTCTTTGCTTCTAAAACCTTTTCAAGTGACAGCTTGCCCTAACACCAGGAGAAGTGGGTCTTCTTCAGCTTGCGTTTAATTTATGGTTGTCGTAGCTATATAGTAGGTACTCTTAATTTTCACAATAAGCGTTTTAATCGATATGTTTTAATACCGAAAATTTTGATTTAATACAAAAAATAAAATCTTAAAATCATTTCAAACTTCCAAAATTTAAAAATACTCATCAAGCTTAATACACAGATAACGTAAGTGGGACCAATTAAAACTGCGCCAAATAAAAAATCTCCACCCAACACCTGAAACAACACACATAGATTTATTCCTTATGTATACAACCACCCAATAAACACAGCCGCGAGAATGATATCGCGGCGAATTCGAGGCGAGTTCGCGAAAGCAGATTTTCGCGAATGTAATTTCTCGGACTCGCCTCGAGTTCGCGGCAAGTCCGATAAAATCAGTTTCGCGATATCACTTTTTTTATTTTCCTCGGGCTCGCCTCGAGTTCGCGGCAAATACGAAAGTAGATTAAATCAGTTTTAATCAAAATTGTTTAACTTTATTTATTGCAGCAAAGGAACAAAATAAATACTACCGCTTAAATTTATTTGAAAACATTTTGTTATGTCATGACAGTTATGTTTACTTGTGTCAGTAGTTTTAATGTCATTAAATCTGCATTTCTTAAGGTAATTGCAAAATGAGCACTTTTCTGTTAAATGCTTTATATTATTTAATGCGGATCTAACCTATTGCCATTAAACCAAACTCTGAAATGGCCAATAATCGCCACCGATCCGATAATTTTTAATTTTTCGAATCGCCATTGATAAAAAAATCTCGAATCGCTAATGATAAAAAATTCGAATGAACAAATTTTCGAATCGCTAATAATAAAAAATTCGAATCGCCAACGATCCGAGAATGTACAAATTTTCGAATCGCCAACGATCAGAGAAATTACAGATTCTCGAATCGCTAATGATAAAAAATTCGAATCGCCAGCGATCCGAGAATGAAGAAATTCTCGAATCGCTAGTGATAGGTGACATGCCTACGAATTCGGATTCGCCGATCTATCGCCGCGAACTATTACCGCGATAATATAATCAGAGAAAGCGAATCCGACGCGAATTCGAGGCGAATCCGTTGTGTTTATTGGGATAGAGAATTTTGCTGCACTAATACAAAAAAAAAAAAAAAAAAAACAAAAAAAACAAACTGTCATTAGAGTGATTGAGTAATATCCTAAGTGGGGCCATTTGTTTAGCAAGCACTTTCGAACTTGATTACTCGCCTGACAGCATCCTCCGCTGGCACTCGTAAACAATAGAAGATTTGCTGCATGTTGCTGCATAAACTCGCTGCACACGTCCACCGATATTTGTTGTTGGTTTTCTTTCCCCCGTGAGTGGTCAGCTTATTTGGATTAATAGGCGAAAGCGACACCACCTGCACTATACGAGTACAACAACATAGTATACAATTTCTACTCATTCACTTACGGCTCCTGTGAGAGCTTAAAAGTTACTGGGTATGTAAGCATGTAACACTCAAATCGGCCATGAAGATATACATATATACATATATATGGATATATATCTAAATATGGACATAGCGAACTTGCTTCACGCTTTCCCTTTGCCTTCATTCGTAACACTTTGCCCACTTTGTTGTTGTGCCATTGCCCACAGCTGCTAAATTTAGCTCAACGTTACTATGAAGCGTTTATCCTTTTACATGCCAGCCAACAGGCTCCCGGCCGCTGTTGTCCGTTTACATTATTTGTTCTATGAATTCATTCTTGGCACTTCATTCATTAAATTCTCTGCCACAAAACTCGCAGCTAAAATGCAACAAGAAAAGGTAAAGAAAAAACGCTATTTTTTTATAGTAAAAAGTTAGTGGCGCAGTAAGTTAGCAGGACAATGTAAAAGATATCCTTGCTGGTGGTAGATATAACACGCTGTGATAGCAATAGACCAAGGATGCACCGCAACGTTAATATTAACGATAACCGAAAGGTTAAAGTCGTTTCAGTTGAAATGACTCAGTTTTTCAACGTTATAAAAATTATCAAAATAATTTCTGTTTCGTTATCAACGTCAACGAAACTCAAGCGTTAACGCTGAAACGTTGAAAAGTTGAGCGCTCTATATTACTGAGAGAATTGTCACTCAAACGAAGATTGAAATTATGACCACATTTAATTCTGGTATCTCAACCCGTTCCCGAGATATAGGCCAAAATATGGACCCAGATTCCTCCGAAATATTTTTCTGCATTATTGGTATCAAATTAAAGATATCAATCAGAGCTTCAATAGAGAGTTCATTCCGTTCCAATTTTCCAGTCGGTTCTCTAGATCAGGGCTGCTCACCTCATAGGCACTCAAAGCACAATTGTTTTTGTTTTGTACCGAATCATAGGCACAGATACATATTTTCACTTCAAATATGAAAATAAAATTTTCTTTGCACTCCCATAAGCACTCAGATATAAAAAAAATTTTATATGTATGTGCTTAAGATTCGTATTGAAGCTGATTCCACATAGAACTTTGTGTTGCGCTACGTGAAACTTTCTGCGTGACAGCTGAGATTAAAATACATGTATCTATATGAGGTTTCTCACATAACAAAAAGTAACGCAACGCCGAAGTTACGTAAAGCACAAAGTTGCCCAAATCTCAACTTTTGGGGGCGTTGAAATTTTTTTTCAGTTTCACTTTAATTCAAATGTAAATAAACAAATTTAAATTTCACACAATTGAAAAATAATTTAATAGATTGTTATTTTCTTATTTACTTTTTTGTAAATAAAACGGAGAATGAAAGTTTTTTCAGAAAATAAATATTTTTTGAGTGATGTTGCAGCGTTCATTGTGGCATTGTTTTTCAGTTTTGCGTTGTTTGACATAGAAAGCGCCGTAACGCAAATGGAAAAAGTTTTATGTGGAATCAGCTTGAATGTGCAGAGCAAAGGCACTTTGTATAGGAGCTCGAGCACTGCCATAAGAAATCGAAATTTACAATAACAAATGTGTAATAAAAAAAATTAAAAAAATGAAAGCACTGTAAAAAATTTGTATTCAAAAAATTTTCATATAAAAAATAAAATTTTTTTTTATGTATTTGATACTGCCATTTGCAAATAAAATCTAAAATAATATTTTATTGGAATTCATAAAAAAAATTAAATGAGCAAAAAAATTTTTCAGTGCATATACAAAATTTGTAGATGTATTGAGTTTTGTATTTTCAATACGAGAGCGTTGAGCAGCCCTGCTCTAGATAGAGACCAAAACGTGGACCCGGATGACCCCAAATATTTTTTCGTAATATTGGTATTAAATTAAAGGTATCAATCAGAGCTTCAATAGGGAGTTCATTCCATTTAAATTTTCCAGTCGGTTCTCTAGATAGAGACCAAAACGTGGACCCGGATGACCCCAAATATTTTTTCGTAATATTGGTATCAAATTAAAGGTGCTGATCAGGGTATCTATATATATTTTACACTATGCGGATATCTCAATCGGTTCCCGGGATTGAGGCCGAAAAATGGACCTAAATAGCCCCCGAAATATTTTTGACAATTATTGGTATCAAATTAAAGGTATCAATCAGAGCTTCAATAGAGAGTTCATTCCATTCCAATTTTCAAGTCGGTTCTCCAGATAGAGACCAAAACGTGGACCCGGATGGCCCCAAATATTTTTTCGCAATATTGGTATAAAATTAAAGGTGCTGATCAGGGTAGCCATATATATTTTACACTAAACGGATACCTCAATCGGTTCTCGGGATAGAGGCCGAAACATGGGCCTAAATAGCCCCCGAAATATTTTTGGGCATTTTTGGTATCAAATTAAAGGTATCAATCAGAGCTTCAATAGAGAGTTCATTCAATTCCAATTTTCCAGTCGGTTATCCAAAATATATTAGTAATCATGATGTACACCGATATGTGCACCGGATGGCCATGGAAAGTTGTTGATAAGGAACGTGAGACTGGGAGAGAGAGAGAGAGTAGTATAAGAGAAGGAAGAGATAGGGGGAACGGGAAATGCTGACTGGTGGGGAGACCGATAGGGAAGGGAGTGGCATAGTGTGATTTGTCGCAGCGAAGTGGGACGGGTATTTGCTAGTAGAGTATATTACATTGCGTTCCCAGGTTGTAGTCTATAGCAAAATGTATTCCTTTTTATTTTAACCGAGAAATTCGAAATATGGTTGCCTTGCTTTTCGAATAATATTGTTGTAAGAATATATGTACATGTGAATTGCCACTCGCAAGTCTTGCTGAGACTCAAAAATGTTAATTTGTTTGAACTGAAGTACAATAATTTACTCATTATCATTGCCAATGGTAGAGACCTACATATGTCTTTCTTACAGTACAAAATATCTTGCAGTTATCCTGACGCTTAAGTTAAATTAGAGGTTAAATATTGAATATAGAATTAAGAAGGCTTGCGGTGTCTGTACGCCTGTAAAAGAATGCTGGGTAAAAAGTGGGGTCTGAGGCCAGAACTCACGGCATGCATATACGAAGCAGTTTCAAGCGTTCCTAACCTACGGCTCACTGGTGTGGTGGAGAGCAATCGAGGTGAGATACATGGCTGATATGCTAAGGAAAGTTCAGCGAGTAACCACAGGGGCGATTAGATCATGCCCCATGGAGGCTTTGAATGTGATTTGCAATATACCGCCCATTGAGATTTCTTTTTATGAAGGAAACGGCATCTTAGAATGCCGTTAGGTTGCGGCATTTGGGACACTTGAAGGAACGCACATACGGTCAAGGTCTCATTCTGCTCCCAGCTACTGACCACTATATCAATACAAAGATAGTTTATATCTGTCATATAACACTCTTCGATACAAACTATGAGAACTATGATCTACGAAGGATTGGGGAGATGGTAAACTAGCCCATAGGTTTGATGTTTTAGTTTTCATGGACGGCTAAAAGATGGCATGCGGAGTGGGAGCGGATGTCTTCGCAACACATCCGGACATTTCGGTATCAATTAGGCTCCCGGACACGGCGAGCGTCTTTCTATTCTAAGTTTTCGCCATGCAGAAGGCTTGCAAAGCCCCAGTTGCAACGGAAAGTGCCGATGCCGCAAGCAGGATAGGAATTTTCTCGGATAGTCAGGCGGCTCTGGCGGTCTTTAACGGTGTCATCAAGCATCGTGAGGCAGTGCAGTGAGTGGGTCATGGGCTTGGCGAGTCGACATAGCGAATCCCTGATTTGGGTAGTAGGGCACCGCGATATCCAGGGCAATAAAATGACTGATGACAGGGCTCGGCTCTTGATGTCGCAGAGGCGGAGGAGCTTTTTGCGCGCCTGGACTGCATCAATGGCCGAATATCTCGGCACTGGCTCGTTGAGGCTAAAACCAGATTGAGTCGGTTGCAGGCCTGCACAGGCTGTAGGGTCTACAGAAATTTGTGGTTTTACATGGAAATGCGATCCTCAACCAATATTAAGATAGACTGAACACAGACATTTCCCCTTAACTGCGGTTTTCACAAGATATTGGAGCATAGGTACATACATACGCTGCCTGATTTAGATTGGACTATAACACCTGGTTTGGCAGCTGCAGTACCGCTGGGACGGAGGAGACGCTGGAGCAACTGCAATGCGAGTGCGCTTCGCACTGTCAAGACTGAATGAAGTTCCTTGGCAAACCTTTCTTCGACAGCCTCTCGTACATTAAGGGCGTCTGGCCTGAGGGGCTGCTTAAATATTTAAATTCAACAGGATGGATATAGTGTGCGGCACATGCCCGGGTTTCTGAACTACTCATTATCTTCTACTTTTACTTTTAACTGGTTTAGTCACGAGTTGTGGTAGCAATGCGGAGCATCGGCGCTAATTGGAGTCAGCGCTTGGAACTTGCCACTCAAACCAACCTACTGACAATAATTTATCTTTTGGCTATAAAATTTTAGAAATAGTCCCGAAGGCTCTACTAGGTAACCTTACTAATACCTTTTTCAAAGTTATTTCAGGAGACTTGAAATTTAATATATGTACATATATTTTCTGACTCAAAAAATTACATAAAGCAATTTTTTTTCACCGCATGTTATAAACTCATTTTTTGACACCTTCTTTGTTTTGCACATCTCTCCTTTGCAACCCGTCATTCGCAGTAAAGTTTTTAAATTTGTTTTGCCAAACTTTTTCGCTTATATTTTGTGACTTTTGGGTTTTACTTTGTCTTACTTTTATCGCATTCAAAGCTGTTCTGTTTATCAATTTTGTCGCATTTTTTTACCATCTTCTTTTATCCTTTATTTTCATATGCTTTGAAGTACTTTTAGTGTTTTTTTTTATTTTGTGCAGCTTTCCATGTATGTATGTATGTAGATTTTATTCTAGCATTTTTTCTACTTAGTATGGCATCGTTTTCATTAACGTCCGGCTTGTTAGTTTGCATACATATTTGTCTTTTGGGGTTTTGCTGCGCTATATTTACATTTGGTCTGCTCCCAATTTGTTAGTGTTTTTCATGGTTTCGGTTCTAGGTTACATGTAACTTATATCCCAATAAGCATTTTTGTTGGAAATGCACTTGAATTCCGTTTGAGATCCATTTTCCAATTTCCAACATTCATTTTCTACTTGAATTCAATTGGAGAAACATCCCGTTTTCCAGCAAAAGGGCACTTTTTTGATATGAAAATATTCATGTTTCTTCAGTTGTGAAAATATTGGAATTCGACTTGAATCCGGCGATATTTTCCAACTAAAATCAAACGTCAGAATAAAGCTTTTACGCAACAAAAGCTC
This sequence comes from Urophora cardui, assembly GCA_960531455.1. Lineage (NCBI taxonomy): Eukaryota > Metazoa > Arthropoda > Insecta > Diptera > Tephritidae > Urophora > Urophora cardui. Next base: position 127,949,357 of record OY482670.1, on the reverse strand, counting down.
ATCCGATTGAAATAAAGAAGCAAAAATGTAATAATTATGATTGTCCGTCTTAACATCTTTTTTAATTTTTTTTATTAGGCATTTCACAATAATAACATTTTATACACAAAAATTAGTTGACTTATAAATTCCTTTTTATATTTTCTTCTTCACTCACTTTTTAGTTCACTTCTTGCTAATATGATTGAATTGAATTAATATTAATTATGCTCTCAGTTCTGACAAAAACAGAAGTGTTGCCATGTGAAAAAGACACATTTGATTTCAAAGGCCGTGTGCCAATCGGTAACATTTTTCTCTATGGGAAAATGAGGTAGAAAATTTTACCATGTTGAGAAAAAAACACAATTTCGCTGTGCCAAACGGAATAGAAAATTTTGACAGTTACAAAGATAAACTAAAACGTAAAATGAATATAATTTTGATGGCAATATTGATGGAAACAGAAGAAACGTATTCATGTAATGATCTGATGTTATTTTGTTTTTAAATATTTGTGTTACTTGTATATGGATGTAATTACAAAAGAATTCACCACGAATACTGCCAAAATTTTACTCCCTTATGTCAAAATTTCATTTTTTCTACCGATTGGCACACAGCCAAAATGAACTCCAATGGTTTTCAAATTGAAATCAAACTTTGGAAAAAATCTTGTACCTCAAGTGTAAAATCATATTGGATGTAAACTTGAGAATTGAGACTTCTCTCCAATATTGAATTCATGCTTATTGGGATGTAAATATGTTTAGGTACCTACATTTATTTAGTTTTATTTTTTACCGTCCCTCACTGTTCTTTTTTTTTTGCTGATCTGGTATGTTGATTTAATTTAGTGTCGAGATAAAGTGTTGCTAACCATTTCGGTAATTGTTTATCGTTTCCTTTTTACTGCATTTTGTTAACATTTTTAACACCTGAGTGTAATTTAGAAAAAATTTTAAAATTGCTTTAATCCTTCATGTGCTTTAGCTCTGTGTGTGTTCCAGAAGCTGTTTTTGAACAAGTCTTGTAATTATCATGGATAGGAGATTACCGGGAGCCATACTTTGGAGTTGTGTGTATTTTAAATTTTAAATTATTATAAAGAAAAGCTAATGTTAATGATAACCTCTTTGATTGAACTGAAAGCTTTATTATCCTTGTGTTACAATATTCTTCTTTTGCACGAGTACGCAGAAGGTAAGAGTTAAATAGAAGAAGCAAATAGGCAGGCCCTTAAATGTCACCAACTCGATAACATCTATTTTGTTTCAAGATGAGAACTTCGTCTTTTTTTTTTTGGGTAGAAATAAAACGCAATTATTTGTTACGAACTTCGTACGTACGTATCAAATTTGCCATTCCTTATGATAGACCTATCCATCTATAGAAACATAAATAATGAAATGACGGGCGGAATGAAAATGATTAAGGCACTTTCAAGGAAAAGCATGACAAAGCGGCAGTAATCACGAAAACTTACATTAATGAGGGCGGACGCTTTAGCCAAAGTCGAGGCATCACTTGCGCAAGTGAATGTGGAAAACATCTTTCACTCTCTAAATTGCCATAATTGGCAAATAGATGAGGAATATATACGTACAGGCGATTCCCAGTGGAAAATCACCAAAATGATGCTTCGATCATACAATGTAAAAACTGCACTCTATATACGCACACTTCCTGGAGCAGACTGCAGATTGCCGATCGACATACTAACAGGACACTGTCTCACACCATCTCATGCATTCAAAACTGGACTGGTGCAGAGTCATACGTGCACGGCATGCAACGAAACCGATGCTGTTGGCACTCTGGAACATCTTCTCTGTCAATGTCTAGCTTTTAGCAGACTCCGTCTTAACTGCCTCGGTTCTGCACATTTCTCGCACCTAGAAAGCATTGCGGATCAGGAAATATACAAAGTACTAAAGCTTGCGAAGTTCCGCATTACAAGTTCAATATAACGTCTCCAATATGCTGTTGGCAACACTAAGGACCTTATGTGGTCTTTTTCAGCGATCACTGTATCCTGCCCATTCTAACCTAACCTACATTACAATATATATATGTATGTTTGTACATACGAAAAAAATAAGAATAGCAGTGGCAACTAAAAAATAATTAAGCGAACACGTGACATGTTAAAATTGTTTTTGTTCCTTTTTTTCTTTTCAAAATCAATGAAATATACCGGGTATTTCCATAAAAGACTGCCAACCATTCTTGTACATCCTTTTACGGCTTTATAAAGACAACACTCATAAGAATATATAGAAATGTATCATTTTAGTTATTAATGGATTTGAATAACTGCAAGTGGCGTAAATCGGATTTATAATACGTAAGATAAATGATTGCCAATTAGAGTACCACGATCAGTTGTTAGTTTTTGTCTGAAACAAGTTTTCACTTTCAACGCAAAATATAAGAACTTTTTGTTCGGATTGTGTTTTTAAAGAAAAAATCAAAAAAAAAAGGTGCGGGAATAATTAAAAAATAATATAATTTTTAGAGTTGAAACTAGCAAAAGTTCTTTGTTTAGCAGCAGTGAGCTCAAATTACAATACCCACGCTCACTGGTAGTGTTGGCTAGACGGCCGTTTTTAAAGCGTGTATGTTTCAACATAAGAACGAAGAAGAAAAATATTAATAGAACTTGAAATGAGATGAAAAAAAAGAAACTGGAATCAAGTCAAAAAGTGAGACATTTAAATTTGGTTTTGATCGTGAGCGTCACATGCGGGAGAACTAATTATGAGCAAAAAATTGCATGTAGAAAAAGAAGAAAAGTTATCAAGTCAAGTTGTTGTTTCAAGTTTTTAATATTTTTTTCTTGCCTGCAATCTACGCTGTTAATTAATAATATTTTTTTGTAATTTTTTTTTAATATTTCCATATTTGGTTTGTGAATATGGGCTATTCCTATGTTCGTCTAAGCACAGGTTGTGTTCTGTTCCAACTGGAGAGCACTTTATCATTATGTGGCGCTATCAAAGTCTGTTAAGTCATTTAAGCTGTTGCCACGATGGTTTGAGGAAACCTAAACCTGCCTTTTAGCTTCCAAGAGGCAGTTGAGATGAAGCGCGCTGTCAATAACGCGAGGAAGAGTAACGATAATTTGTCATAGCTAATTTGTCTTTCATGAGGCTGCGAAAATCGATAGTATCTTGTTTGGCTAGAGCTGTCAAACTATCGACGATACTATCGATGGTCTAGTCACTTGAAATAACTATCGATAGTTTTACTACTATCGCCACTATTGTGTATACTCTTTCCAAGCGCATTTGACATTTACCCTTTTCCACATTAATTGTCAAAGCACAATTTTTTACTGACAACACATTGCCGTATAAGAAACCAAAAATTTCCGAAGTGTTGAATCAAAAACAGAGAGCAAAAGAAGCCGATGTAATCCTGAAGAAGAGCCAGTACTTGGAGCAAGTTAACTCCGAACCAAACACAAACCCGCTATTGTATTGGAAGGTAGATACCGGAAATCGTATAATTATTATAACAGATATAAAACATATACCTAAGTATTTATTCGAAACCATCATTTCCTCTTCAGGTGTTAGAACTTCAGCTAGAAACTCTGCCTGGTCCTGCAAATAATTTTTTTTTGTAGAGTCTGAACGCATGTTTAGTAAAGCTGTTTTAATTGTAAGTGATAGGCGGTCGAGTTTAAAATCAAAAAAGTCGATGTGTTATTATTCTTAAAAAAAAAATGTTTATGAATTGTAAAAAGAGTTGGTATTTTTTAGAGCTTACGATTTCTCGAGTTCGAGTGAGACGAGATTTCTCGAATCTCGAAAATCTCGAAAAGCTCGCGAGCTTCTCGACACTATTTTACGTCGCAGAAATAGCGGTATAGACGTACTACGTTGTTTTATAGCTTGTTCTGATGTTATGTATTTACTTACATGTGTATTCTGCATAATAATTCAACCATTTTGGGTTGTATTTCAAAAAAAATCCAAATCTGTTTGAAAAATTGAAATTGAAATACAATTAAAATTTCATAATATTAATTTTTTTCTTTCCAATGACATGCGAGAAATTTTTGATATTCATATTTTTTTGACACAATACACATAATATGTTATCGAGAAATCCGAGAAACGATATTTAATCGAGAACCCGAGTCTCGGTTTTCTCGATCCTCGAATTTCTCGACACTGCTCGAGATCGATTCGTAAGCCCTAGTATTTTTAAAAGTAAGGCAGCGAAAAATATATATTGATTTGAAAAAACATATAAAATGGGTCGATACTATTGATAGTCACCCATACGACTATCGTAAAACATCAATGGTCATGACTATCAATAGTTTGACAACTCTATGTTTGGCCACTGACATAACTAGGTAGGGCAGTATTCTCTCGCAGTCTCTACCTTCTTTTCTTGAAAGTTTCAAGTTGAAACATACATGCACAATATGTACAAAGAGAGAAAGAAGTCATTAGTGAATATTTAATAGCTCATCAGCCGACCCTCGTAAGCATAAAACCTAGAAACAATTATTATCGCAATAAAGTATGCAAATCACAATAATTATTATCTTATTATAATAAGACAATTAGAACCCAAGCCAATTTACTCAAACACCAAAAATGGCATCTCAGACTGCAAATCAAGTCTATACAAAATCGCACTTTAACACACAAAAGTTCAAAGCGAAGTCACTAAGGAGACGCTTTAGAAAGAGAGCGAAACCAATTATCTTAGCATTGGCTAAGTGATTAATCAATTGCACAACAATTAATCAATTTGATGGCGACTATTAATGCTATGTACAGGGCCTGAGAAAATGCTAAAGCTTATATATGTACGTATAGTATATGTAGAGATTATTTACTCTTTTCAGCAAAAAATTTTTGTCTAGCATATTTAACGTTTATCGCTTACGATACCGGAAAGTCGTTTAGATAACATTTGAATTAAGATTTTTAGAGCGATTATGATTCATATGATATCACATTTTAAGGGAAAATTTTGTAATTGCTTACCCCGCACGTGTTGCTTAACTCAAAATGAGCTGCTGTTAATGAGCGCCGCATGTTGAAATGAAATCTGAGCTGGACTTAGTAGGGGCATTTCAGTTATTACATCTGGGTCTGGGTTAAGATAAATTTTTACTGAAACAATCCGGCTCATAATGAAAATTGGCTGCACTTGCAAAGAACTAAAAAGAAGAATAAACATTTACAACATATACCCAGCAGTAAAAATCTGAAATGAATCCTTTATGAATCACTGATGAAATTCATCATGAGGAGGCATCAGTGAATGCTTTCATATAAAGGCTGCTGAATTTTTTCAAATAAATGGTTTGCTTTCCTCATGCCTATATGACTCCGTTCGGAGCCGGCATAAAACTGTCCAATTGTAGGAAAAACAAAAGGAGCACACCTGGAATTGGGAGAGAAGCTCGGCCATAAAACTCGTCAGAGTTATAATAGCGCAAAAACAATTCTTCTGTACGTTGAAAAGAGACAAATACTCCCTCAAAAAAAATTTGATTGACTTTAAACTTCAAACTAAATGAAAATAACTATTTCAAAAATTATTTTTTTGGAAATTTGAATTTAAATTACTGAAATAAATTATGACACACAAATGGCGGGATAGCTTTGTATTCCATGTTATAAAGGGAAGCCAGTACGCAATATAATTTTTCTTCCGGACTTCTTTTTTACCCTTACGGCCAAAGCAGAAGCTTACAAGAGGCAAATTTGCAATTTTTATTTCCATATATTTTTTATTTTATTTTGATGTAGTTTTTTGGCCGTTTTATTGCAATTATATTTATTTGTTTATGAGCTCAAGGCCACGATTAAAAATTTAAAACACAAATTTTTAATTTTAATTTGGTTTTTATTATTAAATATCGATATTTCGACTCCAGCCTGGTGGCTCAAGGCCACGATTAAAAATTTAAAACACAAATTTTTAATTTTAATTTGGTTTTTATTATTAAATATCGATATTTCGACTTCCAGGCTGGAGTCGAAATATCGATATTTAATAATAAAAACCAAATTAAAATTAAAAATTTGTGTTTTAAATTTTTAATCGTGGCCTTGAGCTCATAAACAAATAAATATAATTTTTTATTTTAAATATAATTTGTTTTATAGTAGTCAAATTGAAAAATTCGTCAGAAAAGCTGCCGAATGTCAAAAAACCTACCGAAATACAAGCTGGCTCGTGAGTTTTTAACCGCCTAGATGGTATTTCGTTTGGTTTTTTCAATATAGCTTGCTTGCTTGCACCAACGCAAAACGATAGTGATGAATATTCAACAAAGAATGATCAATGATCATTTAGCAGTGAAACAAATTTACTGCAGGGTATATTTATATATATGTATACATACACAAATGTCACTTTTCAGTTCTGCCAAATCAAAAAAGCACTGTGCTGCCAAATCAGCACGGAAAAAACAAATCGAACAGGGCGGATCAGAAATTGAACCAGCAATTTACATATCTGGTTTAATCGAGCTGAAATCTTTGTTGTTGCATTTACATGCAAAAATTTTTATCTGGGTTAGGATCACCGTATGTGAAACACAGCTAGTATAACCTGATTTTGCAGAAAAAATATACAAAAACAAGTTATTAAAAATAGTTTAGATAAGCAAATAACAAGCATACACAGTAAAAAATGATAGCTTAGTTTATTTCTAATATCATTTGGTACATAGTTTAATCATCCTTGGAATTAAATTTGAATTTTAATGCCAAAAAGTCTTATTTTTAAACTATGAGAAGTTTTACAATTTTATTTATTCCAAAATAGTTTCAAAATAAAGCCTTGAAAAGTATTAAAATTCCCTCTAAAGAAGTTTAATCATTTATGGTTTAAAAACAAATCCTGAAAAGTATAAAAAACTTTCTCTTTCTCAATGTATATTACTATCAAAGCTTTTTTGGTTTGAAATCAAAACCAAAAAAATATTAAGAACAAATTTTCAGAAAAAAAGTCAAAATAAATAAACAAAATTGTTCTAAAAGTGCAATGCGAAGGAGTAATTAAATGACCGAATCGAATTTTTTACGCCTGATGAAATAATTGTATCAAGTAAGTAATTCAGGAAATTAATAAAATAGCAAGAGGGTAAATTTTGCTTTATTTTTACAGACGTAAGGCAGTTGAAGGTCTCTCTTGCAGTATCACTGCAAGAACCGCGACGGTGCTGAAATTTCTCTGGACATCTCCAAAATATTGGTGTAAAAGTTGACAATATGTATATATGTACATATATCGAGTCCTAACTACCAAAAAAACTGAGTCCCGTAAAATTTAGTTTTTTTTTTGGATACACATTTATGGGTATTGGGGCTCGATATATGCATAAAGTACTTTAGTGTTTGCTGCTCATGGAAACTTAGGGGCAAATGTTTGTTTTGGATTTTTATGTACATAAATAAACAATGTTAACGTTATTCAATTTCTCATTAATCTTTGGGATAAAAGGTTATTTGCGGTATATCCACTGGAAATTTTATAGGGGTTTATTTTTAAATCCAAAAAAGTATAAAATTTATTCCAATTTTCGGATTGATCTTATACCATTTCAACTATTTTTAATACCAAAAATATTCTAAAAATAATCAAAATTTGGTTTTGATTTAATTCCAAAAAAATATTAATTTGACACCAAGAATAATTTTTGTCTCTCAGATTCTCTTCCTTTTTTTAAACCAGATTGGTTTTAATTTTATACTTTTTGGCATGTTTATATATAAATACCAAAATGGTATTAAAATTAAACTAAAATTTTTACTGTGTATATATATACATATATATATATATATATGTATGTGTATGTGGTATGTAGCTTGCAGCCTCACACATCACACAAAGTTGTTCAACAAGTGTTTCTTTGCCTTCTTGTTTCTAATGATCGTTTTTTGCGCCTTTGTGTCTCTAAAGTAAGCGGGTGATTTGCCCTTTTTAACGTCAATTGCTAATTAAAATATTAATTTGCTAAATTATCGTCATAAATTACCAATACATAAATTAGCATCTTTATCGTTTTCACTTTTCGTCAATTTAAATTTTTTTTTTCAACTTGTTGGTTGATTTTTTTTTTTCTTACATCATAGCATATCTATAAAAAGTTTGCATGGATTTGAATATTTAAAATTCTTCTTTGTTGTATAATTGATTTGTTTGACGGATAAAACTAGTCGGGATTGTGCAGAGTTAAATTTAGTTTTATAATTTTCGACACCAAGAATATTTTTTATAAATTTTTTATAAGTTAAACCAGTTTCAAAAAAAAAAAAAAAATAGTCTTGAACCATAGCCAACATACGCAAATAGATGGCGTTGAGTTCTGGAGAATAAACTCGTTTTATGAAAAAATAAAATTACAAATTTTAAGCATGTTCTGTCCACGGATCTCTTATGTAGAGAGTAGTACCATAGTGAGCATCAGCGGTTTATATGAAAAACACAAAATACCAAACCAAATTTGAAAAGAAACGACGGAATATCGTTGCACAATACATCATATTCCTACCGTGTCAGAAAAGCAAGCAACCAAAAGGAAATCAATCTAAGACTTTTCCACTTAATTTTTCCCAGACAGAAATGTCTCGCCTTGCTGAACTCATATCATCAAGTTATGAAAAAACAACTATCCGCTCTAGAGTTTCATGATTACCTACTTCACTTCGCCTCGCCAGTAGCACCGTTTAGAGACCTACTGGAACTCTAGAGATTCCACTATTCGATATCATATTTTTGTGGTTCTTAGGCGGGACTATTGGGCGCTTGATAGGAACTTGATTTCGATATTAAATACATACAAAGATGAGCAAATATTTCTGGCGACAAGATCGTATTCATACTTGTACATTTGTAACGCGCATGACAAATTCACACTTGCCTAAGTTCTAAGGAATGGATGAGCCAGCCGGCGCGTCGATGTGCCGCAAATTGTTGAGTCATAAAATTTTATTTTATTACATGTTGTTTAAAAAATTAAGTGAGCACAATAAAATTTAACCGAAGCTTACAAAGACTAATGAGAACAACAAAAAAAATATATATATATATGTATCAACAACAAAACGCTATCGGATTAAACCTAAATATCGCGCACTGATCTCACACAACGAAAACAAAGAACGCTTTTGAAATGACGTAGGTAGTTGGCAAATCGCAAGGACGTTTGTAGTAACCGTTGGGTGTGTACAAGATTCCGACTGCTTGCGGATGTGCTGATGATGAAGAAATATTGTAGTGATTTTATATAAATGTGTATACAAACATACATACAGATGTACATACATATATTTGTATTTTTATTGGCATGGAATTCCCTCAATCATTTACATATAATCGTAATACATACATATCTATAGACCATACATGGCCAGCCAATGGCTCCAGTGACTCCGTTTGTCTCCCAACAACATCGCTGTGGCTCCGAGTGGCTCCCAACAACAAGAAAATTAATTTCGACATATTAACGCACATTTCTTTTTTTCACAGAAATCGTCGTCGCGGCGAGCACTCAAACCTAACGGTCCAGCATCGACCGACATTCATTGCGTATTTACGCCTTCATACATACATACATATGTACATATGTATGTATGTTGTACATTTATATCTGCTACCTCGTTTATGTTGTTTAGCAAAATATTTGAATGCCTAGCTGCAGCATATCTCCTGAAGTATGTATGCATGTATGTACATACATACGTAAGTACATGTTGTTGTAATAAACCGTTATTTGACAAAATAATATTTTTATAATTCCGAGAAGAAGGTTGTTGCAATTTTTATTGATGTTGTTGTCGTGTGACTCCCTTACGCTTAAATCCTGGCCACCTATGCTATAGACTGTTTCTGTGTGAAATTCTGCGAGATTTCAATTCAGAGCAGCGCTGCTTGGCTATGTTTAGAGGTATTATTATTGTTAACTCTATTTTTATACATAGAAAATGGTTGTAGATACATAAAAGGCATAAAGTAATTTCGCGAAACGAGTTGAAATAAAATTGTTTCGAAGAACTAAATATTTAATAAAAAAAAATTTAATGTAGTAGAATGGACTTGAGTATATGAGTATGTGCTATGTAGAATTTAAAGGTGACTTGAGACAGTACGTACACATATTCAAGCAAAAATTACTAGGGGTATTCGCTATCCCTAGCAAGATAGCACGGATTGCAAATATGCTAGACCAAAATATGCTACACATCGAGAGCACCCCATTGCACAGTCGTAGGAAATTTTAAGAAGCAGCTTTTCTTTTTAGCCAAAGGGACGCGTTCATCACTCACTTTTTAATAAATAAATCATTTTATTTTAGTAAATTTAATAAATACACACAAAACATAACATTTTAAGTAAAATTTGGATGCTCAAATTGAAATGGAAATTAGCAATTGGTAAATGTCAGCTGACACAGGGTCGCAATTAATTTCCTACACTTCATAGCAAATAAATATACATAGGTTTTGGTGTAGCATATTTTTGAGGTCTAGCATATTTCTGTGCGCATGTATTTTGTTGTTGTGCGTTGTAAAACTTTGCAATCCGTGCAATCCGTGCTACGTGCTAGGGTTATGCTATGGATAGCGAATACCCCTAATATGATAATTTTGTTATTTATTCTTATGATTTGTTTGTTTTGCATTCTTTACTTTTACTTTAATGCTTTTTTATTTTTGTTATAGATCGACTGTTGAAAATAGTCTAGAAGGCCTTGCATTCTAAGCTTGTTAAGTTCAGCGCTAACCAAATCAATTAGTTCCTGCGAAAGATCTCTCCACTCGGATTTCTTCTAACATTTGAAAACAAGAGTTTTTTTCGTTTTTACGTATGTATATTTGTATATATCGACCCCTTTGTGCGACTTTATCGTAAGGGGCAAAAGCAAATTTTACAGGAGAGCATTTTTTTTGTGTTTTACCGTTTTTTATTGGTATATTTAAATGAAATTGAATACTCGATTAGATAATTAATACTAGAGTGCTGCCTACTGTCGAAAATCGACAGTTTTTCTAGATGTTTTCTTATGACTAAGGTGCAATTATAGTATTTGTATAATTTTTTGATGTTATTGTCACTGTTACTATTTTTTTGTGGTTCCTGTTGATGCTGTTCCTTTTTTTGCTACTGTCACTGCTACTATTTTGTTTGCAGTTGTTGTTGTTCTCCTACCTACGTGTTTCTTTCAATTTCTGCTCTTTTCTTTCCTCAATTTCTTTCCTACTTATTCTTTCTTATCCTTGTTATTACTTGACTTTGTGTTTTTGTTGTAGTGCTTTTGCTAATTTTTTATGTTTCTACCTACTTTGAAACTACACACCACTTCCAGCCAAACAATGGCATGGTAAGTTTGGTGAGAACGCACAAACTTACATACATATCAGTGTTGCCAGAATATTTTGAAGCTTATAGCTAAATTAAAAAAAAAAAACTGCTAATAATAGCTAAATAATTTTTTTCATAGCTAAAATAAGTAGCCAAATTTTTTTTTTTTTTTCAAAAATAGCCAAATATTCATTTATTTAAAAAGACGTGACATAAAACAACTACACATATATGAATATTTATACTATATACATATATTATATATTGTAGCCACATACATATATTTGTTTGTATGTACTTATATATGTACGTCGCATAAGATTATTACAATGAAAAAAAAATTCAATTCATTACATATGTATGTACCAGAGCTGTGAAGTACTGAATATACTTGGTACTTGTACTTGGTCCAAGTACCATTACTTGATAATTAAAAAATTCAAGTATCAAGTACAATTACTTTATACTGGTAATTGGTAATTAAGTACAACTTTTTCAATTCTTTCACCAATTACTTTCAATTACCACCAATTACCACCAATTCTTTTCAATTACATGGAGTTTAATCAATGAATTTATTTTAACTATTGTATTTTCTTCTATCCTCTACATAAGATACATCGGATACTAAATATTACAGCCACTTAAAGCAGGAAAATTCCCTTATAAGAACTCTTTATTAAATATATACATACATACGTACATTAAGGTGGGTTTTTTTAATATGGTACTTTTTTTTTAATTTTAAAATTTTCTCCCATCATACATATGTATGTTTGTACATGTTATGTTGTATGTACATGTTATGGGCCGCTGTAGTGCAGTGGGTAGAGTGCTCGCCTACATTACTACGTTGGGGTTGTAACCCCAGTCCGGAGAAACACAAAAAAAAATGTTTCTAATTAATTATATTCCCAATTATTGGGTTTTTGTAAATAGCGGTCACCTCTCGGCAGTGGGCGGCATACCCTCCGAGTGTATTTCTGCTATGAAAAAATGCATTCGCTGTTCGGAGCCGGTATAAAAACTGTAGGTCCACGTAATTTGTAGGAAAAATGTTAAGGAGCACACATCGAATTGGAAGAGAATATATACGAGATCCTGAGATGTAATTACCAAGTTTAAAAAAATATCCCATAATCTTGGACGTGGAAATACGAACAAACACACCACTAGCTTCATCAGCTTCAGTTGAGCGAAAAATTGTATGCACTCGTTTTAATATTTTCTTGTTATTAAACTGTTATCTTATATTTACAATGAATAAAAAAAATTAAAGAATTGAAAAAAACAACTGAAAAAGAATTGAAAGTAATTGAAAATCAACTGAAAAAGAATTGAAAGTAATTGGAAAAGAATTGCAAAAGAATTGAAAAATGTACGTACTGAGTATCAAGTACCAGTATAATATACTTATACTTGGTAATTGGGCTTTTCAATTACTGAGTACTGGTAATGGTAATTGTACTGGTACTTGGTTTTTTCCAGCTCTGGTATGTACATATGTATGTATGTATGTATGTACATTCAATTGCAGTATTGAAATAAATTATAATAGTGACTAGTTAATATTTAAACTTTAGATAAAAATTCGCTTCAATAACATTTCAAAAATCATATCTTCTTCATTTAATTCACAGGTTGAATCATGTATATTAATTTAAGTCATTGCTTTAATAATATCGTTAGGAATTTCAAAGTTATTACAACATTTTTCAAGCCCTTTTAGACCATACCTAACAGTCAATAGAGAGTTTAACATAAATAATTGCATTCTATTTCTTTGCTTTGTTTTTATTACGTTCATAAGAGAAAAGCTACGTTCTATTTCTGCATTACTAAGCGGTAGGATTAGAAAATTAAATACAAAAAATTTTAGTTCTTACAACCGATTTTCGTTAAGAGCATTTCTAAGCTTTCTTACGTCTACCCAAAACTTTATTATAGAGGTAGTTCCCTTCCATGGGTATGCGTGTAGTTTTTTTCATTACATTTCTAAAATAGTGATTTCCCACGTGTTAAAGTGGTCCTTTTCATCCTTGAAAGTGTCAAATATTTTTGTCTTATTTACAGAAAAAAATTCAATATTTTTTAAAGATTGAATATCCGGCGGTAAGCGTTGGCGGAGTTGCTCAATTAACTTGATAATAAAGTTCTGAAAAATTTTACGAATACACCGTGAAAAGGACGGAAGTAAAATATTGTGAACCTCAGAGCGAGAAAAATATCGCAATATTCATATTGAACGTACAGCACTAGTTTGCGATTCATCAAACCGATTCAAATATCGCGATACATATTGACAGTGTAGCGTATGCCAATGGTCATTTGCGAATTCAGATAGCAAAATTGGCAACAACAAAATGTATGACAGAGTTGCTTTTGCGCACTGCGAAAACCTTATTGATCAACCTTGGATATGAATGTACCAATAATCGATAAAATAAGGAAGGCATGCCAGATTATCAACTTTTGTACAGTTTGATAATCAAAAGGATCAGTATACATTTTCAATTTTTCATATACTCACAGATGACTTATTAGCTTAAAATGATAAACTGATGTGCAAAATAAAGAAATTAAGAAAAATAGCTAAAAATAGCTAAGCTCTAAAAAAAAAAGCTAACAAAAATAGCTAATAGCTAAACGCAAATATCTGTAGCTAACCGCCAAAAGTTATAGCTAAATCTAGCTACAAAATAGCTAAAGTGGCAACACTGATACATATGCATGCGCATTGAGACAGCTCTGTTGTGTGCAAAAGCATGCAACAACAACCACACGGGAATTTTCCAACGACAATTGTGGGCGCATTTTCCAACCAATTTTAATGAAAATTGGCGCAGTTCTATTTGAGAGCAATACCTTTCTAATGGTGTGCTTAGTTTTAAAATCGGTTCAGTAGTTTCGACGGAGAAGAAGGAACAAAATTTATGTTAGCGTATTAATAATATAGATACTGAAGCTGATATTTTTTTCTTGAAAAAATTTGCAGTTTGCGAAAAAATCATAATTTGGTCCCTTACGATAATTTCGCTCTCAATGTTTTATGAGCGTATTTGAATAAATGTCCCTTACGATAATATCCAAAAAAGGTTGTATATGACAAATACAAGTGTCTTATTGTAAACTTTTGCATTTTTTTTAGTGATGAGGTCATTGTAATATAGTGAGTAAGTGAATTTCCAACTTCGATTTCCCAATAACTAGATTCAAAATATTTTTTATATGGGCGATACGATAAATTCGAGCTCAAGAAAAAAGTATAGATTGTCCCTTACGATAAAAAAAAGAAAGCCAATTTTTAGCACAACTATAAGGATTTCAACTACAGTATTTTACCAAGTGATGCGCTGAGGGATGTAGAACAAATTTGCCACAAAAAAGAAAATTACCCTTACGATAAAATCGCTCAAAGGGGTCGATATGTATCTGGTCGTAATTTTCTTATAAAAAATACATACAGTGCCTCATAAAAGTATTCGGAAATGCATATCCTCGCTTTTAAAAAATAAGTATCATTTCGACGCCTGAGTAAAAGATCACCCAATTTCAAAAGTTGATTCAAAAACGCCATATTTAGGAATTTTCTTCAAAAACGTCCCATTTCAAAGAAAATTCCATATATACATACATATTTCCCAGAAATAGGGCGTTTTGGAATAATTTTCTGAAATTGGACGTTATTGAAGCAAGTTCTGAAATAGGATGATCTTTTACTCAGGCGTCGATTTATAATTTTCGTTTTTATTGATCAAAAATGCATTCAGTTACTTCAATGTCCAAAAGAAACGTCAGAAAACGTCGACAAATTCCATGAAATGATATTGAAGGATCGGAGAATGAAAGTGCGTGAAATAGCTGAGACCACAGGCATTTCAATTTAGTGAATACATCACACCTTCGATTAATATTTTGACATGAAAAAGCTCTCCGCGCGACGGCTGCCACGATTGCAATCCGAATGAATTTTTGTGTGCCGTTCTGTTACCATAGAGATGAAACTTGGATCCATCACACCACACCAGAAACCAAGGAACAATCAAAACAGTGGGTTTCTACGGGTGAACGTGCACCAAAGAAGGCCAAAGTGGATCTGTCAGCCAATAAGATTATAATCACATCTTTTTGGGATGCAAAAGGTGTCATTCATTATTATTTATGACGGAAAATCTTTCCACAATTCATCATTATTTATTATATTAGAAAGGATAAAAAAATTACCAGCAAATATTACACTGCGCTTTTGTATAGATTTGACCTTGACTTGAAGCAAAAACGACCGCATTTGGCAAGAAAAAAAAAATTCTGTTTCATCATGATAATGCACGACCGCACACGTGTTGCTACCTCTCCCACCATATTCTCCAGATTTAACATTCGCCGATTATTTCCTGTTTCCAAACCTGAAGAAATGGCTGGGTGGTAAGAGATTTGCGTCAAATGAAGAGGTTATCACAGAAAGAAATGCATATTTTGAGAGCCTTGAAAAAGCCTAGTTTTTGGAAGGAACGAAAAAATTAGGAATATGCTAAACGAAGTGTATTGAGCTTGAAGAAGATAATGTTGAAAAATAAAATGCATTTTTGCCGAAAAAATTATTTCTTATTCAAAATGTTTATAATCATATATCGCGTAACGTCTCTAAAAATTTAATTGCTTTTTTTTTAACGGATATGCCCTTATATAACTTTGTTGTTGTTGTTTTTTTCAATAACAAATTTGTTCGCGATTTTTATATATTTGCTAATAAAGTCTGTGCACAATTTTTGCATCCAAGCAGATTTTGGAAAAAAAATTGTCAAACAATAAGTTTATGATGCCCACCAGGTAGATGACAGTGTATTTTTTATTTTGATTTTTTAAAGCTTATTTTGAATTTAACTTACATACATATTAGAAGGCGAGTATTAAAAAAAAATAACAAATAAACATTTATGTTCAAATGTTCCATAAAATTTTAATTTAATATGCACATATGTACATATGTATGTACATTTACATATACCTTCAAAACGGGTTTTATTTGCCAAATGTGCTTAAATCTAACTGTAAACAGCTTTTTTATACTCAGCTGTACTAGTACACAGAGTATTATAGTTTTAATCACATAACGGTGGATTGTAACAGAATGAAATAATCGAGATAGATATAGACTTATATATATCAAAATGATCAGGGTGAAAAGAGAAATCGATTGAGCCATGTCCGTCCGTCCGTCCGTCCGTCCGTCCGTCCGTCCGTCTGTCCGTCCGTCCGTCCGTCCGTCCGTCTGTAAACACTCTAACTCGCGCAAAAATTGAGATATTTTGATGAAATTTGGAACGCAAGTTGGTATCGAGACTGGGACGGTTGGTATTGAAAATGGGCGAAATCGGACCATGACCACGCCCACTTTTCCTATATAGAAAAAATCGGAAATTTGGTATCTCAGCCACTAATATAGCTAGAGTTTTAAAATTTTACCCACGTATTGAGCTCGGGCCCTTATGAAGAAATTTGATGAAGTTTTGGAAAATGGGCGGTGCCACGCCCACTTATTAAGGGTCAAACATTGAAAGTTTTATATGTCATAACTCAGAAACCGTTGAAGATATATCGATGAAATTTGGTACGCGTAATTTGCTTACATAGACAAATGTTTTGACGAAAAATTATCAAAATCGGTTTACGGCCACGCCCACTTTTATATATGTGTATTATAAAGTGACCTAATAAAACCATTTTAAGCGATATCTCTGTCAAATATAAAGATCTATCATTGAAATTTTGTCGCATGAGTCCAACTATGGACATAAAACAAAAAACACAAAAATTTTGGAATATGGGCGGTGCCACGCCCACTTATTAAGGGGCAGACATTGAAAGTTTTATGAGTCATAACTCAGAAACCGTTGAAGATATATCGATGAAATTCGGTACGCGTAATATAATTACTTAGTCAAATGTTTTGGCGAAAAATTATCAAAATCGGTTGACGGCCACGCCCACTTTTATATATAGGAAATATAAGGGGGCCTAATAAAAACATTTTAAGCGATATCTCTGTCAAATATAAAGATCAATCACTGAGATTTTGTGGCAGGAGTCCAACTATGGACATAAAACAAAAACTACAAAAATTTTGGAAAATGGGCGGTGCCACGCCCACTTATTAAGGAGCGAATATTGAAAGTTTAATAAGCCATAACTCAGAAACCGTTAAAGATATATCGATGAAATCTGGTACGCGTGATATATCTACTTAGCCAAATGTGTGGACGAAAAATTACCAAAATCGGTTGACGACCGCGCCCACTTTTATATATGTGTATTATAAAGTGACCTAATAAAACCATTTTAAGCGATATCTATGTGAAATATAAAGATAATTCATTGAAATTTTGTGACATGAGTTTTACAATAGACCGGAAACAAAAAATAAAAAAGTTTGGAAAATGGGCGTGGCACCGCCTCTTTTTAGACAAAGGGATATATGAGATTTCTTAGCCTTTAACTCGACAAATAATTGAGATATTATGACGAAACTTGGTTTATACACTTTTATAACATGTGTTAATAGACACGCAAAAATGTATTGAAATCGGTTTATGACCACGCCTACTTTTTAACAAAGATATTTCTGGAACACCCTTTTGGAATTTGTAACGTGAAGTCTTTGTAACTAAAAGTCATAGAGGGATGAAATTTTGCACTAACAATAATATTTGTATGCTTATTTGGATGATTGATATAAATTTTGAAAATGGGCGTGGCTGCGCCCTGTTTATGCAGCACTCGTTTCATATAAAATACACCCTATATCGAACAAACGCAAACAAACAATGAAAGCATACAGCTGAGTATCTAATGTTCGATTGCACTCGAACTTAGGCTTCCTTACTTGTTTTTACTCATATAAACCGAGTTGGCAATAAATATTTTAATTTGGCGATGGTGCTTTAAATTTACTTAAATTACCATATAAATAAATTATATGTATGTACATATGTTTACATGCGCGATTAGATGTCGTCGAACGAGTTTTGCAAGAGCCGCAAATGAAATTTTAGAATTTCCAAACATAAAGTGCAATCGAGTTCGAAAGCGTGTAGGAAATTTAAGTTTTTTGTGTTTGAATGCAGGAGCGGTTGCTATGGCTCTGCTCGCAGATTCAGATTCTAGTTCTTATGTACACTAAGGTGGAGTGAAAACATATGGAGATTTTATTTTGTTCTTTTTTTTTTGAACGTACTGGCAATGAAAAATTTCTTTCATACGAGTTAATGAACCCACAAAATTTTATGGCGATAGGATGACGTTTTGAACTGCCCCCAGCTCGATCTGGTACAAATACGAAATTTTGAAAATTATAAAATCAAAAAAAAAAAAAACGAAGTATGAGGATAGATAAACATGGCTAAGCTGAGTATTAAAGTGATTTTTTTTTGGACACAACAACAACAAAAGTTATTAAAGGTCAACATTTATATTATGCATTTTTTAAATTGAAATTACTTAAAAACTTCTGAACCGATTTCGAATATTTTTATATCATTCGATTGGTATTTTGATTCCCTTTAATTTGATATACATTTTTTATATGAAAAGTAAGGGGATAAAAGGGGGTTGACCCCCGCAGGGGGGATGTTAAGGAACCTCTAAACATGTGAGTAGGGAAATATAATTTTACAGGCTTATTTCTGGGCTAGAAAGGTGCCGTTCTGGCTTTGGAACAAATTGAATTTCCAAAAAAAAAAAACTATCACTCCACCTTAATGTACACCATTGCTTTCGATAGGATTATTGAAATAATTCGATTCACTTCCAGATTTAAGATGAAGAAATGCCTCTGATTAATACTTGCAATTTTCTAGGATTGCAATTCAATTGAAGGCAAAACTTCTATGACCCTTCCCTAAGTTCCTTACCATAGACCAAAAACTATAACGAAATGTAAAGCGATTAAGTTGCCTCTTGCAAAGCTGGTTCAAATTTCTGTTACTCATAGAATTAGCTCTCTGTACAAGATTGAAAAGATCGGGTCCTTTTTATTTGTAATAACTAGACTGCGGATCTTTATGCAATTGCATATTTTTAAGGAGAAGAGATAGCGATATGGCTCAAAAGAGAAAAATGAATGTTATTAATTAAATATTCTAAATTTGCATATTTATTTCTGCATATTTTGCATATTGCATATAACTTGCATATTTGCATATAACTTGCATATTTGCATATAACTTGCATATTTACATAAAAATTGAAAATTTGCATATATATTTTATCGTGAGACAGACACTTTGGCGTTTTCATACTGCGATAATTTGTTTCAAATTGATGAATTCTATGGAATATATTTTGCAATGAGTCATTTCTAATGGCTTAATTTTTAATAATAATTTGTCATTCAGCGTTTAACAAGCTTATCATTTTATTTTTCTGCATTTGCAATGGGAAAAGCAATGAAGAGAAAGTGTTTGAAGCTTCGAAATTGGGTTGACAATATTAAAGACCCAAATTTGAGCGTTCATTTTCAGCATATGTATAAACTGATATTAACCGATAAGCGTCACAATTTCGGCATTCAGAATCTGAAGAAAATAATTGTAGTATATTGTGGTCTTAACTACAACTAAAATTATCACTTTACATTAAAAATTATTATAATAAAAATTAGTTACCATTTACAGTTTTGTTTTGGGTGTTAATGGGTTATTTATTTGCATGGAACAAATGTTCCAGCATACAACAAATGATTTTTGCATTCAACTGTATTTACTTATTGTGTATATCACTTGAAATTCTATATTTTATATGAAAAAGGTGTATTTTTAATTTGCATATAACTTGCATATAAGTTGCATATATTTTGCATATTGAAAACAGAGCAAGAAAATTCGTTTTGGAATGCGAATATATAGTTTTGAATCAATATAACACTTAATAAAGCATTTTTAATTTTTTGCATAAAGATCCGCAGTCTAGTAATAACCAATAGAAAAATTTATCTCATTAGTCATTGAAAGGCGTAGACAGAGTGGCAGTCATTTCAAAATATTTCTGCTGCTGTTGCAGTGACGCAGTACGAGTACGGCTCATGTGTGTGGCAATGCCAATAAGCATTGGTGACTATTTTGCCGCTGTTGCACGTTTATGAGAAACATCTGTATGGATGTATGTAAAGCTGGAAACATGTATGTATGTATGTACATAAGCATATATTGTTGGCTACCGTTGGCGATGTGCCTTTAACTAACAGACAGACAGGCAATTCAGGGACTATAGTCGATTTTTCTATTAAGCGACCTGCAAAAGAACGCACAACTCGCTAAACTGTAATTTTAGATTTATATAAGCACTCCATGTTAGAAGGCTTCGGTCGTATTCCAATTTTAGACATTCACCAGCGGAGTTTGGTTGTGTTGAACTAGTTACCGGTAGAGTTCGCTTGTGTAGCGAATGCATTAACGGATACGATTGGTTGATGTTTATTCTATTGGTTCATGCTTATGCTATTGGTGGATGCTTATGCTATTGGTTGATGCTTATGCTATTGGTTGATGTTTATGCTAAATAAAAGCATCTATGTCAGTGGAAGTTTTCTATTCACAATAGCTGCATTATTGTAATTGGCAACACTGCTGTTCAGGTTGACTAGCAGCTAAGCGCTTTCAGCTCAGCTCGCTTAACCTAGCTAGCTGGCTTAGTTTTTGTTGTTGCTTTCCATGTTATTTGCTAAGCTAGCTAGTGTTTTTTTCGAACCAGCTTGCAAAAGAAAGTGGCTTATTTTACCTAGGCTAGGTTGTTTAACTAGGTACACTCTTTATGCATTTATACATATTATTGTTTTTGTTTGACTAGCCGCATTTTACTCTGCTCCACTTCATTTGATTCTGCGGATATGCGATTTTTTTTCATTGTTAACTTTTATTTTTTTTTCGCTTATTTGCCACTGACTGCGGTAATGTCTCTTTTGCTGTTTGCTTGTTTTTACTATTTTCGTTTTTTGCGCTTTTTTGCTTTGTTTCACTGTATTGTTTGCTTGTTGTTGCTTTTGCGTGACTCTCCATGCCAGCCTTGCAATATTGCCACATGATTGTGCAATCACACTAAGATGTCAAATGAAATGGTCCCTTGAATTATGTTAATTGCATTTTTCTGCACACCAACGCAGAGGGCGCACGCGTAAATTATGGATTTCCGAAGGTAACTATGAACAACAACAACAACAAGAACAAAACAATGCATTACTACGAATAAATGGTAACAATAAATGTTGCAATGCTAACAGTGCGTTTTATTGGTAATGGTACAATTGTAACAAAAACAATCGGAATACAATAACAACAACAACAAACGAAAAACAGGCAACAACTGTGTGCCTTACTCCCAATACAGCAACATACTCGCACAAGAATGCATTCGCCTGATTAAAACATTTCAATTCTTTTAAAAGTTCTCTTTATTTACCATTGGAAGCGGCAATTTTGTTTTATCTGCTCTTAAAGTAAGTCGTCAGCTGCGAGTGTGTCGCTTTAATTGTAAAAGCAATTTCGCTTTATCGCTACTATTCGGGCCAAGTAGCCTTTATTGCATTAGTTATCAGCAATTGAGTTATGGAAATTAGGATTGCCGCCTTTGAGAAGATGAATGTACATATGTACGTATGTATGTTTGTATGTATACATATTATATCAGGAAGCTATTCTAGGAAAAACTTATGGTCCTTTACTAAAATGGTTTAGTTATCAAAGTCTTTGAAGAAATTTATGTTAAAATGTGTTAGAGATTATTTTATAGTATTCCTTTTAATACAGGGATGGGCACACAAACACATTCAAACAATCTCCGAAAATTAGTGTGTGTTGGTGCGCCTACTGTAGGCCAAAGTGGAAAACGACAAAAAATAATCAGTCTGCATGCAGATGTTGAGCGAGCAGGGTCATGCTGCGCACGCTTTGCGAAATTTTGAAACAACGTGCGTATACAAATACATACATACGTATGTTATATGCAAACTCTTCATAGTTTTGTTTGTTGTCTGGCTTCTGCAAATAAAACAAAAGAATTTCAACCGACGATCACCTAGCGACCACTTGCTTTCACGACAGTCGAAGGCAAATTAATTATTTTTGCTAAGCGACGATCGCCTGGTCCCATCGTAAGCGCTCGTTTTACGCTCTTTATTTGTCAGTAGTAGTGACAATCGGTGTGTATACGTGTGAATCGCAAACAGCTGGTCTGCCCGCGGCAGTGTTGCCAGAATATTTTGAAGCTTATAGCTAAATTAAAAAAAAAAAAATTGCTAAAAATAGCTAAATAATTTTTTTCATAGCTAAAATAAATAGCCAAAAATTTTGTTTTTCAAAAATAGCCAAATAATCATTTATTTAAAAAGACGTGACATAAAACAACTTCACATATGTGAATATTTATATATATGTACATATATTATATATTTTAGCCACATACATATATTTGTTTGTATGTACTTATATATGTACGCCGTATAATAAGATTATTACAATAAAAAAAATCAATTCATTACATATGTATGTACATATGTATGTATGTATGTATGTACATTCAATTGCAGTATTGAAATAAATTATAATAGCGACTAGTTAATATTTAAACTTTAGATAAAAATTCGATTTAATAACATTTCAAAAATCATATCTTCTTCATTTAATTCACAGGTTGAATCATATATATTAATTTAAGTCATTGCTTTAATAAGATCGCTAGGAATTTCAAAGTTATTACAACATTTTTCAAGCCTTTTTAGACCATACCTAACAGTCAATAGAGAGTTTAACATAAATAATTGCATTCTATTTCTTTGCTTTGTTTTTATTACGTTCATAAGAGAAAAGCTACGTTCTATTTCTGCATTACTAAGCGGTAGGATTAGAAAATTAAATACAAAAAATTTTAGTTCTTACAACCGATTTTCGTTAAGAGCATTTCTAAGCTTTCTTACGTCTACCCAAAACTTTATTATAGAGGTAGTTCCCTTCCATGGGTATGCGTGTAGTTTTTTCCATTGCATTTCCAAAGTAGTGATTTCCTCCGTGTTAAAGTGGCCCTTTTCATCCTTGAAAGTGTCAAATATTTTTGGCTTTACAGCATTTAAAGCATTATTTACAGAAAAAAAATTCAATATTTTTTAAAGATTAAATATTCTGCGGTAAGCGTTGGCGGAGTTGCTCAATTAACTTGATAATAAAGTTCTAACAAATTTTACGAATATACCGTGAAAAGGACGGAAGTAAAAAAGCGAGAAAAAATATCGCAGTATTCATATTGAACGTACAGCACTAGCTTGCGATTCATCAATACCGATTCAAATATCGCGATTCATATTGACAGTGTAGCGTATGCCAATGGTCATTTGCGAACTCAGCAAAATGGGCAACAACAAAATGTATGGCAGAGTTGCTTTTGCGCATTGCGAAAACCTTATTGATCAACCTTGCATATGAATGCACCAATAATCGATTAAATAAGGAAGGCATGCCATACTATCAACTTTTGTATAGTTTGATAATCGTGAGGATCAGTATACACTTTCAAGTTCTCATAAGCTCACAGATGACTCATTAGCTTAAAATGATAAACTGATGTGCAAAATAAAGAAATTAAGAAAAATAGCTAAAAATAGCTAAGCTATTAAAAAAAAGCTAACAAAAATAGCTAATAGCTAAACGCAAATACCTGTAGCTAAACGCCAAAAGTTATAGCTAAATCTAGCTACAAAATAGCTAAAGTGGCAACACTGGCCCGCGGGCAAGAGGCTGCGCATCGCTGTTTTAATATATTTATTAGTTTATGCATTCGTATTCCTATGGATATGCAAATTCGTATTTTTATTCGTATTCGTATTCGTATTCGTGTTTTTATTCGTATTCGCGTTCGTTTTCGTATTCGTATCCATTTTCGTATTCCTATTAATTTTGGTATACGTATTCATATTTGCCTTAGTTTTCGTATTTGTATTCGTTAGTAGTGGGACTTTTTTCAAATAATATTCGAATAAATATTATTCGAATAAACGAATAAAAAAATTCGAGGGAAAAATTCGAATAGTACTATTCGAATAATACTATTCGAATAATACTATTAGAATAGTAGTATGTATGTACATGCATATTTTGGGAATTTCACTTGCCTCCGCGCAAGCCAGAGTACGTATATGTATGTATATGTACATACATATGCATGCATTTAAAAAAGCAAAAGCATACATACATACATTCAATAACTATTCGAGAATAGTGGTATTCGAATAGTGATATTCGAATTGTCCCATCCCTAGTATTCGTATTCATTTTCATATTCGTAATAATTTTCGTATTCGTATTCGCATTCATATTCGTCTCCGTATTCATATTTGTCTTAGTTTTCGTATTCGTATTCATTTTCATATTCGTAATAATTTTGGTATTCGTATTCATATTCGTCTTCGTATTCATATTTGTCTTCATTTTCGTATTCGTATTAGTATTCGTACTCGTTTTCGTATTCGTATTGTATTCGTATTCGTATTCTTATTCGTATTCGTATTCGTATTCGTATTAATTTTGGTATTCGTATTCATATTCATATTCGTAGTTGTATTCGTATTCATATTCGTATTCGTATTAAGTTTCGTATTCGTATTCGTAGTAATTTTGGTATTCGTATTCGTATTAGTATTCGTCATCGTCATCGTTATGGTGTTCGTATTCGTATTCGCTTTCGTATTCGTTTTCGTATTCGTATTCGTATTCATATTCGTATTCGTATTAGTATTCGTACTCGTTTTCGAATTCGTATTGTATTCGTATTCGTATTCGCATTCGTATTCGATTTCGTATTCGTTTTCGTATTCGTATTCGTATTCATTTTCGTAGTCGTATTAATTTTGGTATTCGTATTCATATTCATATTCGTAGTTGTATTCGTATTCATGTTCGTATTCGTATTAATTTTCGTATTCGTATTCATATCGTATTCGTATTCGTATTAGTATTCGTACCCGAATACCTCTTAGTATTCGCTCTTGTATTCGTATTTAAGCGTATTCGAATATTTTTAATTTTTGCATCCCCAATCACCTACCTAACTCCCATTGAAAGGATTCAAAAGATTTGTCGATAAAGTGATTTGCTGACCTTTTCAA
Organism: Urophora cardui; assembly: GCA_960531455.1. Taxonomy (NCBI): domain Eukaryota; kingdom Metazoa; phylum Arthropoda; class Insecta; order Diptera; family Tephritidae; genus Urophora; species Urophora cardui. Next base: position 127,923,886 of record OY482670.1, on the reverse strand, counting down.
ATAAATTCAACAAACATTCGTAAATATTCATTAACAGAACAACCCACTCAACCAAAACATTTGTATACGAGCGTAATGTTATTTTTAATTTCTTCTTTATCATTCTGAGTAGAGTAATAGTAAATGAAAATTCCGAGAATCCAATATGCCACTTCCTTCCTACGTTCGCTATCTGATAGCCAACGATCGCATAAACAAATCGCTTCTAGTTGACATGACAGGCTGTGACCAGTTGTCCACTTATGCAAATGCGAATTGACTAGCTTTGCTTGGGCTTTTTATCTCTAAACTTTGGAGTCTAAACACTATGTTCACTAGTTGTGGCAATTTTTTTTTGCGTATTTTGTAATTGTTGCTTAGCATGTGAGCGTTTAATTTTGTTGTTTGAGTTGGCGCTTGGCAGTTGAAATGTCAAGTCACAATAAATGCAAGTTTCAACGCCCTCAGATGCACCACTCACTCTGACTGGGCAAGGAAAATTGCGTTGAAACCGAAAGTGGCGACTATTGAAAGTGATTGCAAAAACGCGAAAAATTTATAGAGGTTTTGGTTACATGTTATTAGTTATACCTTGCTGTGAGTTTTTACCCGAATAACAGCTATTTTTCTCGATATCGGTTGGCAAACTGCAACTGGGTATTATTAAAAATAAAATGCATTATCTAGTTAACCTTACCGGCTCTGCCGTCAAACATGCTCGTATATTCGTTATACGCAGTGTTGCCACTTTAGCTATTTTGTAGCTAGATTTAGCTATTACTTTCGACGTTTAGCTATAGAAATTTACGTTTAGCTATTAGCTATTTTCTTTAGCTTATTTTTTAGTCAGTTTAGCTATTTTAGCTATAATATTTTTTTGTAATTTCCTCACTTTTGCACAAGATATTATGATTTTTTGTTTATCAAGACTTTATAGAATGTACTGTTCCTTACTCGAAGTATATACGGGCAAGATGAGAAGCAATTTTCAAAGCAATATAGAGTCAATTTTCAAGGAAATATTTCTATACCGGGCATAGCAATATGTGTCAATTTCATTTTAAAAATTTCACACGATGTGCCCTATTGATTCATTAAAAAAATTGTTGGATTTATGCGATGCCACTGTGAGCGTTACAATATAATGCAAAATAGCCGTCAAACAGCCGAAATGGAATCTTATTGCCTTGCAGTATACCCTTTTCCATCAATTGCTACAATGAAGCCATGTGTTCTCTGATCGGGTTAGGATTACCAAACAAAAACTTGTAGTCCGGCATGCCTACTTATGTATTTATTTTAACGCTTATTGGTACATACAGATGGCAGTTAACTAGAATATTTAAGCAAATTGATTGACCATATTTTTCTTAACTAAATCGAAAAGAGTGGTAGTGGAAATTTTATCCACGAAATCATTAAAAAGCATTTGCACTACCAACAATAAAATAAGTAGTTTTAAATATTTTTTCATAAATAGAATTTAGTGGTAGTGGAAAGTAAGTTTACGAAAAAAATTACTGCACTAGATCAAAATTTTTTTAAACTTGTAATAAAACTTTCACGTTATTCATGCAAGTGGAACGTATGTATATGTTTATGTATGTATGATCCGCTCTGGTAGAGTGTCTACTTTACTTTTATGTCAATTCTGATATTTTTATTTAGTGGAATAAAATGTTGATCCAATAAATTTTCACTACCAGTATTTTGAATTAGTGGAAAAAATTTCGACTACCACTATGAGAATTAATGGAGTGGAATTTTTAAAAGATCCACTCATCCAAAATTTATTGGAGCTAGAAAATTAGTATCGTTTTAAGTATGTAAATAATTATTTAGCTATTTTTGAAGAAAAATATTTTTGGCTATTAATTTTAGCTTGGAAAAAAATTGTTCAGCTATTTTTAGCTATTTTTTTCTTTTAATCTAGCTATAAGCTCCAAAATATTCTGGCAACACTGGTTATACGCCTTAATTTGGTTGCTTTGACAGTTCTGTCGAACTTCCATTTGGTTAAATCAAATCCTGCAGCATTCAGCTTTGTCAACCATACAAATTTGCTTGTTCTACTTACATACTTACATATATATGTATTAGGGTGGGGCGATTTGTATGGAGGGAAATTAATCGATACCGCGCGATCGAAATTTGGATTCCTCTCATTTTTCTGAGTAGAAAACACTTCCACGGCATTTGTCTAAAATTAATTTTGACGTTCCGGAATTTGGTTTTAATGAACCAAGACGAATTTTTGAAAACAAAAATTTGGCAAAAATCGACAAAAAAATATCCAGGCCAATATGCACATCGATTTGAAGCAGAATTTTATGCTGAATCCAGATATGAAATCGAAACTCAAATCGGATGATCCGTTTTCGAGATATAGCCTGATTTCCGGTTATGGAGGCTGAATGCCGAAAATCGCATATTTTCGCGATTACACAGGCCGACAAAATGAGACCGATTTTTTAAACGGTTTTATTTAGCTCACCCCGTTTGTTTTATTATTTATTCTTTATTCTTGGGTCAAATTTAGTAATTCAAATTTCACCCTCTTCCTGTCAACCGATTTATCTGAAATTTTGCACGCATGTATAACCCCGATGACAATGCAATATTATGAAAAAAAAAATTCCGATAGGTGGCGCGTGGGTCGCTATATTTACAAAAATCGCATTTATGGTCCTATTTGGCTGAAATTCGGAACATGTATTACTACCTTGAAAAGAAATATTTTCTTAAAAAAAAAATTCCGCTAGGTGGCGCGTGGGTCGCTATATTTACAAAAATCGCATTTATGGTCCGATTTGGCTGAAATTCGGAACATGTATTACTACCTTGAAAAGAAATATTTTCTTAAAAAAAAAAATTCCGCTAGGTGGCGCGTGGGTCGCTATATTTACAAAAATCGCATTTATGGTCCGATTTGGCTGAAATTCGGAACATGTATTACTACCTTGAAAAGAAATATTTTCTTAAAAAAAAATTCCGCTAGGTGGCGCGTGGGTCGCTATATTTACAAAAATCGCATTTATGGTCCGATTTGGCTGAAATTCGGAACATGTATTACTACCTTGAAAAGAAATATTTTCTTAAAAAAAAAATTCCGCTAGGTGGCGCGTGGGTCGCTATATTTACAAAAATCGCATTTATGGTCCGATTTGGCTGAAATTCGGAACATGTATTACTACCTTGAAAGGAAATATTTTCCTTAAAAAAACTTCCGATAGGTGGCGCGTGGGTCGCTATAGAGGCGTTGGACTGCAATAAACTAACGGGCAAGAAACCTTGCAATAATGAAGCACTAAATGAATTAAACAGAATGCGAAATAAAAACTAAAAACTAGAAAATAAAAATAGGTAAAAAAACTTTTTAAGTTAAACGGTTTTATGTTATACATACATTGCAATGTTTAAGATAAATGTACTAAAAACCAAAAAATAATAAAATAGATACAGTCGTGGGAATTATAAACATTTGCATAGACTAGACTAAAATAAAACCGGGGGGCACGTCAATTGTCTACAAATTATCGACTTAATGTGCGATAGAAGAATCGTTTAATTCGTCGTTAGGCAGTTGGCCGCAGACGGTGAGGAAATTACTTACTATTTTCTTGCTCATGGAAATTCCAATAGTTATACACTCCATGTTAATAAAAGAGATGTTTCAACTAGTTTATCGTTGGACATTCACACGAGGAATCGTTTCACTGCTCGTAGTTTGTCTTTAATCGACAAAACATATGATAAAAGTACTACTCGCTCACCACTATGAAACCCTAAAACTCGCTTATAATCGAGCTTGCTAGCTTTTTTCCACATTCTAGCCCTACTTATCACACGTCCATCGTTGTCGGTTGAACAACTGCCTAATTATAGTGTAACATTACAAAACAAACATTTTAATCAACGATTGTAGACAATTGACGTGCCCCGCGGTTTTATTTTAGTCTAGTCTATGCAAATGTTTATAATTCCCACGACTGTATCTATTTTATTATTTTTTGGTTTTTAGTACATTTATCTTAAACATTGCAATGTATGTATAACATAAAACCGTTTAACTTAAAAAGTTTTTTTACCTATTTTTATTTGACCACAAACCAGACCATACTTTCCTAAACGTTTTCGATGCGCTGAATTCAAATCTGGATGCTCTATCTTAGCGAAAAAAAAAGATATTTGAGCAAACTCAACGCCATTCGTAAGAGAAAGACTTCTTCTTTAAGATGCTATGTGTGCTTTTTTTTTTTTTAAAAAATAATCTGTCGTTTATATATAACCTCAAAAATAGGCAAAAACGGTGTTTTTTGCACATTTAGGTTAGGATATCTCAAAATCCTGACGTGATAGAGCAATTCTGCGTCCAGATTTGAATTCAGCGCATCGAAAACCTTTAGGAAAGTATGGTCTGGTTTATGGTCAAATTTCTTGTCGGCCTGTGTTATCTCTTGCTGTGTACAATATATCTTAAATTTTTTTGCAAATTTCTTAAAGATAGGTCAATACAATATATGAGCAATATTTTAAAATATTAATTTATCTACCTGTATAGGAAAACTAGAATGCACTCTTTTTTCCTTGGCTCAAAAGCGCGGTATGGGATATCCATGTTATAGTCATCCGATACCGATGATTTTCGCCAGCAGCGCTTTGTGTACAATAGATGCTCTAAATACAAAATTTCAGAATTTTAGCTGCAAAAATTGAGGAGTTATAACCCAAAACGTAGAGGTTTGCTGTTTGGGACTTGTTTTTTTACTTTAGTCAACTCTAAAAAAAAAACTCAAGGTTACTCATACGCCATAGCGTACTATTGGAAGCAAAAAACAAATTTCAGAAGCATAAGTCTACGTTTTAGGGAATAACTCTTCAATTTTTGCAGCTAAAATTCTGAAATTTTGTATTTAGAGCATCTATTGTACACAAAGCGCTGTCGGCGAAAATCATCGGTATCGGATGACTATAACATAGAGAACCCATACCGCGCTTTTGGGCCAAGGAAAAAAGAGTGCATTCTAGTTTTCCTATACCGGAAGATAAATTAATATTTTAAAGTACTGTTGATATATTGTATTGACTTATCTGTAAAAAGTTTGCAAAAAAAATTAAGATGTATTGTACACAACAAGAGATAATCGCGAAAATATGCGATTTTGGGCATTCAGCCTCCATAACCGGAAATCACGCTATATCTCGAAACCGGATCATCCGATTTTAGTTTCGATTTCATATCTGGATTCAGCATAAAATTCTGCTTCAAATCGATGTGCATATTGGCCTGGATATTTTTTTGTCGATTTTTGCCAAATTTTTATTTTCAAAAATTCGTCTTGGTTCATTAAAACCAAATTCCGGAACGTCAAAATTAATTTTAGACAAATGTCGTGGAAGTGTTTTCTACTCAGAAAAATGAGAGGAATCCAAATTTCGATCGCGCGATATATGTAGGTTAGTAAATCGCCCCACCCTAATATGTATGTACGTTTATTCTATCCTCATAGGCTAAAATTTACTGACACGTTTGGCCATAAGCTCTAGCAATTTTCTTGTATTGTGTCAGACCAACTTTGGAAAGGATCCTTACGGCTTTATTCCGGTGTGGTAACATAATTTACTTTACTGGTGAAATAAAGAATCTGGTACTTTAAACACTCTTTTCGTATTCTGGCAGCAGAAAATTAAGTTACCACCTCAGTACGTGGTAACAATTTGTTACCATTTCAGCCCGATTCCATTCCGTTCGTATGGAAATGCTTTGACAGCGTTACCATTTGTGCCAGAATACCAATTGAAAAGATGGTAACAATTTTCAGCAACATAAATTACCAGTAAAGTAATTTTCCGGTAACGCTCGGAATAGCAGTGTTAGTGTATTAAATGTAGTTAGTTAGTTACATATTTACAAATGTATATCTCTACAAACCAGGCACATGTTTATATGTATGTACGAGTACATCTGCAACACGCAACAATGAAAGCAAATGATGAAAACAAAGCCAAAATGAGGCGGGAAAAAATTGATACACCAGTTAAATGTGATAAGATGTGAGAAAAGCAGAATCGAACTCTAAGATTACATACATACATACATACATACATGTGTATGTACATATAGACTAGAGAAGGCAACACTGCATTGCATTGCTTATGCACAGAAGTGACGTATGCGATGCTGAATTGTTGATAAAAGTCAATGAAAATAATAACAACGCTGCAGATTGACGGTTGCGAAGAGGTTTGGTGGGGAGTTTGTGAAAAAAAAATAATACAATGTGTGGCACTGTGCATGTTTGGTGCCAACGACCAACGAAAGTGAACGTGACGTGACTAGACTAGCGTGCTTGAGGTGAACACTTTCAATACGCTACAAATAATGTGATGGTCTTAACGATTTAACAGATGCTTAGGTTAGGTTAGACTGGCGCTGGTCGTTAAGGGCCCCATATAGACAGAGTGAGAGCAGGATAGGAGCAGAGAACATGCACTATCGTCTCTGCATGCATTCCGCATCGGCTGCATTAATTTTCACCAAATAGTGCTACAGTGTCCCGTTAGGACCCCGATTATAAGTCAACGTCAGAGATTTGCTTTTGCTATGCATGAACCATGTACACATTACTATCGATAGTTTTGAAAAAGGCAATCGATAGTCTTCGATAGTGTTAAAAAAAAATTAAGGAACAAGTGCAGAATAGCTACATTTTAGCTAGACAAAAATAAAAAAGTGGGAGTGGTCCGCCTTTTTTTTCTGATTTTTGTCTATTTTTTTTTGGTGCAAACCAAAGGGGAGGGTGTTAGGGGGGGGTAAAGATGGAAGTCTAAATTTTTTCAAAGGCGTATATCTTGAAAAGTACTAATCCAATCTTAAAAAACTTTATACCGGTGAATAGGTAATTAAACGGTCTTTCATTTGGTGCCCATATTTATATAAAGTTTTATACAAATTTAAAAAAAAAATACTTAAAAAACATAATTTTCATATTTTTTTTTATAAAACACATGCTTTTTTCGTAAAAATGCTTAACTAACTATATGTAAATGTATCATTGTCAGAAAGAGCTTTAAAATACCTTTAATTTGGTGTATAACTTGTTGGAAAATACCACAGAGTTCTCCTTCTAGAGTAGAATATATGGACCGATCCACAGTACTTTTGCGTGGAACACCTTTCTGCATTGGCGGCCTTCGGCCGCGCTCTACAAAAATAACCCTCAGCCGGCAGAATTCTCTTTCTGGAATAGTATCTAAGGACCGATCCACAGTACTTTTGGGTGGAACACCTTTCTGCGTTGGCGGCCTTCGGCCGCGCTCTACAGAAATAACCCTCAGCCGGCAGAATTCACTTTCTGGAATAGTATCTAAGGACCGATACACAGTACTGGAATATTCGAGAACTATAAGCCTCCGGCAGGTGGGGTCTTCAGTTTTGTGATCAGGGGGCCCTCCCCCACCCCCCTAAAAAACCGTTTTTTCTAGGCGTGGTGGAGAGGTGTAACCCCGACCCAATTTCTCCTTTTTATATTAATTCGTGAGAAAGTGGTTACTTAATCGCACTATTTTACATAACACTTAAATATTACCTAACAATGTTATACACCAAAATGAAGGTAATTTTGTCGCTTTATTTTAAGATAATTTTAGCAGTTTCTTTATAACGAATTTTTTTAAGAAAACACACATTTTCCTAAATTAAATGTTTATAACTTTCGTTTTTTTGCTTTTTTTTTTACAAAAATATAAATTTTTTGGTGAAGTATGTATATCGCCTGATATCGATACTATCGATAGTGCCATCGATAGTTTCCCAACTCTAGCTGTTGAGCTAGAATGTTGTGCTGCTCGCGCAGTCTCTGAACGCTTGTAAATGATTGTGCGTTGGGGTGGTTTTTTATACTCAGCTGTACTAGTACACAGAGTATTATAATTTTGATTTCATAACGGTGAATTGTAACATAATGAAATAATCGAGATAGATATGGACTTATATATATCAAAATGATCAGGGTGAAAAGAGAAATCGATTGAGCCATGTCCGTCCGTCCGTCCGTCCGTACGCACGATAACTCGCGTAAAAATTGAGATATTTTGATGAAATTTGAAATGCAAGTTGGTATCGAGACTGGGACAGTTGGTATTGAAAATGGGCGAAATCGGACCATGACCACGCCCACTTTTCCTATATAGAAAAAATCGGATATTTGGTATCTCAGCCACTAATATAGCTAGAGTGATAAAATTTTACCCACGTATTGATCTCAGGCCCTTATGAAGAAATTTGATGAAGTTTTGGAAAATGGGCGGTGCCACGCCCACTTATTAAGGGTCAAACATTGAAAGTTTTATATGTCATAACTCAGAAACCGTTGAAGATATATCGATGAAATTTGGTATGCGTAATTTGCTTACTTAGGCAAATGTTTTGACGAAAAATTATCAAAATCGGTTGACGGCCACGCCCACTTTTATATATGGGAACTATAAAGGGGCCTAATAAAAACATTTTAAGCGATATCTCTGTCAAATATAAAGATCTATCACTGAAATTTTGTGGCAGGAGTCCAACTACGGACATAAAACAAAAAATACAAAAAAATTTTGAAAATGGGCGGTGCCACGCCCACTTATTAAGGGTCAAACATTGAAAGTTTTATATGTCATAACTCAGAAACCGTTAAAGATATATCGATGAAATTTGGTACGCGTAATATGTTTACTTAGCCAAATGTGTGGACGAAAAATTACCAAAATCGGTTGACGACCACGCCCACTTTTATATATGGGTATTATAAAGTGACCTAATAAAATTATTTTTAGCGATATCTCTGTGAAATATAAAGATAATTCATTGAAATTTTGTGACATGAGTTCTACAATAGACCGGAAACAAAAAATAAAAAAAGTTTATAAAATGGGCGTGGCACCGCCTCTTTTTATACAAAGAAATCTACGAGCCTATTACTCGACAAATAACTGAGATATTATGACGAAACTTGGTTTATGCACTTTTATAACTTGTGTTAATAGACACGCAAAAATGTATTGAAATCGGTTTATGACCACGCCTACTTTTTAACAAAGATATTTCTGGAACACCCTTTTGGAATTTGTAACGTGAAGTCTTTGTAACTAAAAGTCATAGAGGGATGCAATTTTGCACTGACAATAATATTTATATGCTTATTTGGATGATTGATACAAATTTTGAAAATGGGCGTGGCTGCGCCCTGTTTATGCAGCACTCGTTTCATATAAAATACACCCTATATCGAACAAACGCAAACAAACAATGAAAACATACAGCTGAGTATCTAATGTTCGATTCCACTCGAACTTAGGCTTCCTTACTTGTTTTATCTAATTTTTGTACGTAATATTTTTATTAGGCTTTGTTTTCTTGTTCTTATTTTGTTTGTGTTTTTTTGTGAAGTTAATAATAATAATAATATCCATTTCCAATTTCAAAATTTTAGTCTTCGACCATGATTGAGTTTCTTTTGGGTGTAGTAGGCAAGAGCTTTTTGTGCTTTTAACACATGTACAATATGTTAGAGTGTTAGTGTGATAATCCCTGATCTACATTCATGTCTTTTCAGGGATAGCAAACATTTAGCTAGCTTCGGATTGTACGATTTACACATAATTTTGGACACCCTACAGCCCTGCGATGGTTTTCACGCATTATCGGCTTGGTCCATCATACATATGAATGTATATATATATATTGTACCTATGCTTAATTTGACTGAGTGACATCGTAACGGCCATGGAGTGTTCTGCTCCGAGATCTGCACCCTTTTTTGACAGCTAATCGGCTTTGTCATTCCCGTCTATCACCTTGTGGGCTGAGATCCATTAAAAATGGACATTACTATCGCTGCTTATTACACTTAAGGCTTCCTTGCAGTCCGCTACTCACTTGGATGAGCACTCTGAAAAAAATACCCGTAGTTAAACCAACAACTTTCGGCTGTTGAATCTCCGTCTTTGATTCAACAGCAAAAGTATTTGTTTTTACAGCAAAGTTTTTGATCCAACAATTTATTCAAAAACGGGCGTTGTTGATTCAAAAACTTGCTTGCCTTTAAAAAATTTTTTGTGAGAAAATATTTTTTTGTGAGAAAACCAACAAAAAAATAATGATGGAGAGAAGATGAAGAGAAAAATCCAAAAAAAAGTTTATTTTTAGCAACAATTTTCTCACCGTTGTTGATTTAAAGGCAAAAGTATTTGACCCAACAGTTTCCGCTGTAAACAAAAATAATGAGAACACATTTTTTTAAAATTTGTTTTTACAATGATTCAAATAATTCATGGATTCCTTTTTAGGAAATGGAAGTATAAATAGGTTACTACAATTCAATATAATGTTGAATGTTCCACTATGTGATGATTGGATAGAATTTCGGGTTGATGTCATGGTTCGAATCCGGAGGAGAATATAAAATAAAGAAGAAAAATCAGAATAAGAAATAAAGATAGCGACCAGTGAATGCTAAGAAGGAGAGAAGAAGAGAAGAACAAGCGGAGGCTACATATTTGCAGTTGGGACCTGGGCGGAGAAAAGATGAAGAGTAAAATGCAAACAAAAATTTATTTTTAGGTGAAAATTTTTTCCAACAATCTCCGTTATTGACTTAAATCAACAACGCTCGCACCTTTGAAACAACAACGGAGCGTTGTTGGGCACATTTCAACTGCGGAAAGTAGTTGATTTAACAGCGAAAGTCTTTAGATTTACAACGTTTTTTTTTTCAGAGCAGCTATGTGACAGTATCGACTCTATAGTCGCCTAACTATCTATATAAAACGCCCTTTTCCTAAGGGACTACAGACTAACAAATCTGCTGCCCTCCTTACTTTAAATACTTGTGCCTAAAAGATACTACAGTGATCTGGAAGCTTTAGCCTAGTACTGATATTCAGTTCACTACAACAAACGGCAGCTCCAAAGCCTTTTCTTTCTTAGACCCACATGCATAAATGATTGACGTACGTCTTACTTTATATCTGCACCACTCCGCCAGAAACTTGAATAACAAAATTGTCAATGGGTAATGGTGTACAGATATTCGATAGGTATATAATTTTCTGGAGTGCAAATTAAAAGGTAAGTAAGTTAAGGTAAATGGTTCCTTATGCGAGACTGAGCTTGGAAAATTTTGGATAGCTGTCCTTTAATTAGACACTATAAAAACTCATTAGCACTTTAAACAGTCATCCTTTGTCTGCCCCCTCTGAGGTGAATAGTGCCAACGAAGATCACTAGTATTAGATCATTCGATGCCAAGACTGTTTCTTCCTCAAAAAGCAAATTATATTTGTAAAGTAGCGCATTAACACAGTCAATAAAACCGAGAAAAAACGAGAATATTTTTTTTTCGCTTTTATTCGATTTTCTGTTCGATTTGATTATAAAACTTTGCAGTGCTTACTGCTCCAATTGTTGTCAGAAATGGTCCAAACCAACAAGCAATCACGAACACACACACACACATACATACATATGCGGCTTGCTTTTCTGAGGCAAACAATGTGAAAATTGTGTAGAAACAAATTTGATTACAAGCAAAATAAAACAACAAATAAAAATAGGTAAAAAAACTTTTTAAGTTAAACGGTTTTATGTTATACATACATTGCAATGTTTAAGATAAATGTACTAAAAACCAAAAAATAATAAAATAGATACAGTCGTGGGAATTATAAACATTTGCATAGACTAGACTAAAATAAAACCGCGGGGCACGTCAATTGTCTACAATCGTTGATTAAAATGTTTGTTTTGTAATGTTACACTATAATTAGGCAGTTGTTCAACCGACAACGATGGACGTGTGATAAGTAGGGCTAGAATGTGGAAAAAAGCTAGCAAGCTCGATTATAAGCGAGTTTTAGGGTTTCATAGTGGTGAGCGAGTAGTACTTTTATCATATGTTTTGTCGATTAAAGACAAACTACGAGCAGTGAAACGATTCCTCGTGTGAATGTCCAACGATAAACTAGTTGAAACATCTCTTTTATTAACATGGAGTGTATAACTATTGGAATTTCCATGAGCAAGAAAATAGTAAGTAATTTCCTCACCGTCTGCGGCCAACTGCCTAACGACGAATTAAACGATTCTTCTATCGCACATTAAGTCGATAATTTGTAGACAATTGACGTGCCCCCCGGTTTTATTTTAGTCTAGTCTATGCAAATGTTTATAATTCCCACGACTGTATCTATTTTATTATTTTTTGGTTTTTAGTACATTTATCTTAAACATTGCAATGTATGTATAACATAAAACCGTTTAACTTAAAAAGTTTTTTTACCTATTTTTATTTTCTAGTTTTTAGTTTTTATTTCGCATTCTGTTTAATTCATTTAGTGCTTCATTATTGCAAGGTTTCTTGCCCGTTAGTTTATTGCAGTCCAACGCCTCTATAGCGACCCACGCGCCACCTATCGGAAGTTTTTTTAAGGAAAATATTTCCTTTCAAGGTAGTAATACATGTTCCGAATTTCAGCCAAATCGGACCATAAATGCGATTTTTGTAAATATAGCGACCCACGCGCCACCTAGCGGAATTTTTTTTTTAAGAAAATATTTCTTTTCAAGGTAGTAATACATGTTCCGAATTTCAGCCAAATCGGACCATAAATGCGATTTTTGTAAATATAGCGACCCACGCGCCACCTAGCGGAATTTTTTTTTAAGAAAATATTTCTTTTCAAGGTAGTAATACATGTTCCGAATTTCAGCCAAATCGGACCATAAATGCGATTTTTGTAAATATAGCGACCCACGCGCCACCTAGCGGAATTTTTTTTTTTAAGAAAATATTTCTTTTCAAGGTAGTAATACATGTTCCGAATTTCAGCCAAATCGGACCATAAATGCGATTTTTGTAAATATAGCGACCCACGCGCCACCTAGCGGAATTTTTTTTTTAAGAAAATATTTCTTTTCAAGGTAGTAATACATGTTCCGAATTTCAGCCAAATAGGACCATAAATGCGATTTTTGTAAATATAGCGACCCACGCGCCACCTATCGGAATTTTTTTTTTCATAATATTGCATTGTCATCGGGGTTATACATGCGTGCAAAATTTCAGATAAATCGGTTGACAGGAAGAGGGTGAAATTTGAATTACTAAATTTGACCCAAGAATAAAGAATAAATAATAAAACAAACGGGGTGAGCTAAATAAAACCGTTTAAAAACTGATGTTGTAAGCATTGTTACTGTTAATGTTTCTGTTGTTGTTGTTGTTATTTTTTGGCTATTGCTGTTGCTGTTGTGATACTGACACGGTCTGAGGAATTGTCTCTTACTCAGATTGCTAAACTGTCAATACCCGGACTGTAACACTTTGTTTGGCAAGTAAATTGGTTCATTGGTTGTTCGACGACTGTAATTTACGTGGTTGCCAATTGTCAAATCGAATGGGCAGCGTGGACAGAGAGGCGCGGCAGTGATCAGCAACAGCGACAGCCTCAGCTATTGTATATGACAACTGTCATAGTGGCACGGCGTTTGGTAGATAGTGGGAGGGATCATACAAGATCAACAGACAGCGAGCACGAGCGTAAACGGATCACAGCTACACACATACGGTTATATGTTTGTATGTATGTAAATATATTCACTGTTTGGCCGCAAGTAAGTGATCATTGGCGCTGATCGGTGCTCGCGCGCAAAAGCTAAAAGAATAAAAAAGAAGATGTTCACCGAAAAAAAACACAAAATCGACAATCGTAAAGGAAAAGGGGAAAAAAGCTTAGCTACTAACTGATCGACACCGTCGACATACACCCAATCGATAAATTTACAAGGTTGAGTTAGAGTTGAAGGTCGACGTCGGTGAACGGCAGCAATTCGCGTCAAATGCAAACAAACTACACGTACCTACACACATATGTATGTACATATGTATGCATAGAAACATTCTCACTAAAATATGCAAATGTTTTCTTGCCATTTAGGCGAATTTAGAACACACGATCTGTTGTTTTATTCGCTATTTTGATCGGTTGGATATGGAACGCAGCATCGCCTGGCATGCAAATTGTTCGCAGACGACAATTATTGTCTTTATTGTTGATGTTGTTGTTGTGGGGGTCTGCGTGCATAGTAGATTTTTCAAAGTTAGGAATCTCGTATTTAACGCTTAAACTTATTTCGCTTTCGCTTTCAATACGATTTCTTGCTTACATACGTAGGTAGTATGTATGTATGTATGTATGTACATTAAGGTGGAGTGAAAATTTTTTTTGGAAATTCAATTTGTTCCAAAGCTAGAACGGCACCCTTCTAGCCCAGAAATAAGCCTGTACAATTTTATTGACTTACTCGCATGTTTAGAGGTGCCCCCAGCCCCACAAAGTTGGAAAAAATAGCGCGATCTGGTACAGATGTGAAATTTCTAAAATTATAAAATCAAAAAACGAAGTATGAGGATTGATAAACATGGCTAAGCTGAGTATTAAAGTGAATTTTTTGTTTTTGGAAACCACAACAACAAAAGTTATTAAAGGTCAAAGTTTATATTATGCATTTTTTGAATTGCAATTACTTAAAAACTACTGAACCGATTTCGAATATTTTTATACCATTCAATAGGTGATTTGATTCCCTTTAATTTTAAAAATGCATAATATAAACTTTGACCTTTTAATAACTTTTGTTGTTGTTGTTTCCAAAAAAAAAAAGAAATCACTTTAATACTCAGCTTAGCTATCTTTCTCAATCCTCAAACTTCTTTTTTTGATTTTATAATTTTCAAAATTTCATATTTGTACCAGATCGTGGTTATTGCTTTCAACTTTGCGAGGCTGGGGGCAGTTCAAAACGTCATCCTATCGCTATAAAATTTTGTGGGGTTCATTAACTCGTATAAAGGCAAGTTTTCATTGCTGGTACGTTCAAAAAAAGAACAAACAAAAAATATCCATATGTTTTCACTCCACCTTAATGTACATAAAATATACACATCCATACATTTATATCGTGTAAGCACCCGTGTGTCCATTTGGTTACACCAATGTCACGGTCTTACACTCAGAGAAAAAGCAAGCTAAATTTCAGTATAGCGGGCTTGAATCAAGCCGAAAACGTTATGAAAGTCTGTTAAGCTAGAAAATGCTAAAATCAAGAATATCGTCGCTGCGCCAACAAATTCAGTTATATGTTTTTTTCGATTTTTTTTTTATTACATATTTATTTAGCGCTATCCGCTAGCCACATTTCTGCATTTCCCGTTTTCTGATATCCTTCTTTGGTTAGAAGTTATCAAACACAGCTCTATGCTCTCAGTAGTAGAAATGCTCTGTAAAATCAGTTATACATCTATTTTCGTATAATTGTTTTTTGATTTCAGGTTATTTTTGTGTAAAAAAATTATTTAAAAATAGCGTATGTGACCAATTTTCAAAATAGGAGGTGCACTGGTCAATTAAATAATGCAGTTCCAAGCTATCGCTAATTGCAACGGACCCTAGCGAAGAATTGTATACACATCTTTCACGATTTCTTACCCCCACTAGCAAATTTAAACAATTTGTAAAAAGAGCTGTGCTGTAAAACGGTGCAAATGCTTCATGCGATGTGGTTGGTCAAAAAAAGTAAAAAAAAAATTGCACAAGTCTATTACATATGTGTAGTATCATTAGTTAACAATTCAAACTAGAAAAAATATTCTCTAAAATCACCAGAAAACGGTTTTTTTGCTCTCCTGAAAAGTTGCTGAAAAACGTATAGCTCTTTTTGTTGGCGCAGCGACGATATATTCTTATTTTTAGGATGATATTTTTTGAGAATAACAAGCTTATATAAACTTATTTTCAGCATTACCCATGATTGGTTTGAGAATGTAAAATCTTATTTCGTCGTACCATACGAAAACTAACATCAGATTTTTTGTGGCTGACGAAAAGTAAAAAGTTCAAGTTTTGGCCGACGAAAAGTAATAAAATCGAGTTTTGGCTGACGAAAAGAAATAAAATCAACTTTTGGCTGACGAAAACTATCAATTTCGTATAAACAACAACAATTTTAATGTAAAAACAGTAGATAATTACTGATACTTTTCGTCAGCCAAAAGTCGATTTTATTACTTTTCGTCAGCCAAAACTCGATTTTATTACTTTTCGTCGGCCAAAAGTCAAATGTTCTACTTTTCGTACAGAATTTTTTTATAGATAGCTTTCGCCAGAAATTTTAAATATGTTAGTTTTCGTATGGTACGACGATTTGAAGAATGTTCAACTTTGTTTTAAGAATATTTTTTCTTGATTTTCCACTTTTTCGAAATTCAAAATTCGAATTTAACCCACCTCACAAAATAAAAAAACGAAAGTGGTTATTTCAGTAAATTGTATTTTAATTAGTTTTAGTTTCAGAAATGTACATACGTATATGCATATACAGTAATATATATAATATACAATTCATTTTTTACATACATATACATACTTTACATGCATATATAAATGTATATATTCCGCACACATCGTATATTATAAAACTATAAATATTTACATATTTATGCAAGAATAATTGATGTCCAATGCGCATGATACGTAGGCCTGTGTGAAATCAGCTCCAAATAAATGCGATCCATGCTAATGAAAACCATAATGGAGAAATTTTTTTGGATTTCTTCATTTGATAGAAAGTGGCGGATAATAGTTCCATGCCCGACAGTTCTTGCGCCGATTGTGAACCTTTAAGGGGATCCAAGAAGATGGAAATAATGGCAATGCGCAGTAATACAAGATACATAGATAAACCATTGATACATACTTTGAAATTTTCATTGTCTGGTGCACGATTCAAGCTGCCATGACCATTGGAGTCATGCACACAAAAGTTGGCGCCGCAAAACTGCAAATCCTCTTAGGAGATGATGGTATTGGAGTCCCCGCCATTGCCATGAGCGCCACTTCAAAGCAGTGCAAATTAATTTTTTTTATTTTTCATTTCGTGCATTGTATGTATGAATGTATATTTTCTTTTTTTTTTGTTAAAAAAAGTTTTCGTATGAACAAAAAAAGCTACGACTATTGAAAATTATGTACATACAAACATATGTATGCATGTATGTATCCTTTCAGAGAAAACTTTACACTACATAGTATTCTTAAACTAAGAATTTCATTCTTAAATCGAAAATGTTATTCTTAAAAAAAATTTTTATATTGCTTCAAGAATGCAAATCCGGTTTCAAGATTGGAGAAACTTAAATTTTATATATTTTTCCTTAATTTCAGTAGTTCTTAAAACAAGTACGACATAGCTTGATTTTAGCCCGCAACTTTTCTCTGAGTGTATCCTTATTTTCCCTTTTTTTGTTGCCCAGTTGTTGTCATGTTCCGCTATCAACGTTAATTAATCATCACTGATTACAGCGCGAATTCGCATGTTTTCACGAAATCGCAACGTAGTAGGTAAGTTGGGTGCGATGTAGCGGCATGAAAGACATTAAAAGTGGCAGGGCGTTGACAGTTGCATGACTACCGCTACTCATCTGTGACGTTAGGTGCGTGTGAAATCTACATCTGTATCTGCATACAATACGCGAATAAGAAGTGAGGGCAAATTGTAAGCGAAAAAATGAGCGAGCTGTACCAGATTCGGTGTAGGGAAGACAGGTTGCCCGAAGAAGCGTAAAAAGACTATAATGGGAGCAATTGACAGAAGAAGTGAGGGTTTTTTTTACAAGGAAGAAGCATCGAAAGCCTTTAACTTGTCCGTGTGGTACTTTAACCGATTTAAGCCTCTTGCTGGCATCGTATAGAACCACCCGGTACTCCGTCAAGCTACCGTCAGGTTCGAAGTCTATAATGGTCGCAATATTACCCTCACTCGGCCTAGAAAGGCTACACTCATTTGTTTATAAAACGTTCTGCCTTAATGAAAACCATGTTTTTTGATTACCATTTACATTCGTGGTCTTCGGACGAATAAGTTGCTACCACACGTGACGACGGATGCAGAAGGCTACACATACGTTCCGCTCGAGCTGGTCAATGTTAGGTGGCCTGCGGAGGTAGAAGTTCCGCACGAAGCGCAATGCCGGATGCAGCAGGCTTAACTATTGTGCGTATCCGCAACGGATGCAGAACGCTGAATTCCTGTACGTATCCGTTCCACTGGAAGTGGTCCATTTTAGGTTGTCTGCAGAGGCAAAAGTACCGCACCACACGATATGACGGATGCAGGAGGCTGAACATCGGTACGTATCCGTTCCACTTGAAGTGGTCAAAGCTCCGCACCACAACATATGCAAGATGCAGGTGGCTGAACTCCTATACGTATCTGTATACAAGGTATCTATGATTACTAGAAAAATCTGACACGCCGCTGTTATATCTAGTCGCCACTGGTTCATCGTTGCCTCTCGGGGTTCCTCAGTGGTTCACCTTTGGGAACTCCAAGGCATAGGACACCGTCGTACATAACATTCGACAACAGTGAGTCGAGTACTGAACCGTGAGGAACGCCACCTGTGATGTTTATTCTCTAATTGCCGGCAGACGTTTCATATTCCAAAGTCCGGTCTTCGAAGTAACTTCGTACGAGCCTTTCCAAATACTAGTTTGGTATGCCGATGAGATCCAGAGCATGCAGTATTTTTGCCCAATTGGCAGTGCATTAATGCATTCTTTACGTCGACAGTTAGAGCCTGCGAGCCATCTTGTACCATTTATGGCGTCCTGAGCATCTTCCTTTTCTAACACCGAACCAAAGAATAAGTAAGGGTGTCATACTCCAAATGTCAAAATGAAACCTTGTCACCAAATACCAAATACCTACTGTATATCTTCATGTTAAGTGTTTCCTTTTCAGTAAAAAACCAATCAAACGAAAAAAGAAAGAGAATAAAAATTCAAAAGAAATCCGCTTTAACTCCTTCTAATCTAACAGGAAACTGCTGTATCACAGTTAAATCAATGCTTTGCAAAAGTTACATAATCTTTGCAGGACAATGTAATGCCAATGTCAAAACATCAATTAGTTTTGTGTCAATTCGCTTTCTAATGTCAATCTGCACTAAACTTCCTCATTCCATAGCAAGGCTTTTTACGCAAATAAATACGTACATATGTATATTAGACCGTATCGCAAAAAAAAAGTTCGCCGATGGTTCAAATGTTCTAGAAAATTATTCGGCATAAAATTTAGGAAAAAATCTTTGTAAAATGAACCTAAAAGACCACAGCAAGCACAAAACTTATGACGAGCTCAGTGCAAAAATGAGACATATTTTTTCTCAGAGCAAAAACCAACTAACGTACAAACAAAAAACGCGAAAACTCGAAGTGCAAACACATGCCGGCAACACATTTTGGTTCGTTTTTGCCAATTTTTCTTAGGACAAAAATGAACTAAAATGTTTTTCCGGCATGTTTTTGCGCTTAGAGTTTTCGCGTTTTTTGTTTGTACGGTAGTTCGTTTTTGCTCTGAGAAAAATATGTCTCATTTTTGCTCTGAGCTCGTCTTATATTCCTCGGAATGTGAAATATGTTTTATTTCCGGTCCTACTGAATCGATCGAAAAAATTAAAAAAAAATTCCGGAAATGTTTTCCAAAATGACATCATATTGGGGGTGTACGGTGGACTTTTTTTGGTCCATATAAGGTGAGACGGCCTAATGTACATACGTGAATTTATATCTAAAGGTACTTTCTATGTTTAGATCATTGAGTGTACATATGTGAGGGTACATATGTATTTACTATGTAACTGCAGCTGTCCATGGCTCATTCCATTTCGAAATCTCCAACTAATTAGCCATGTCTTTCAATGCAAAAACAAAAGCTTCTTCTTTTGTGCTGCTGTGGGCTCAACTTCACCCACCGTGATGGTCTGCTTGATAAAAAAAAATGTATGCAAATAGTATACTAAATATGTATGTATGTAGGTATGTATATAAATAGAGATACGTTCTGGTCGTATATATTAGTGGCATGACTGCTTATTTATAATTGTTGCTTAACCATTTGCCCTGAATAGTTATCATTTCCATAAAAGCTCATACAACATTTGAGAGTACTTACCTACTCTTAGTGGATTCAATTTGTTACATAGTGCACCAATATACTGAATTTTGGCCTATAGGTCTGGTTTCATTTTTATTTGTATTTGAAGTTGGTAACCCTATGTATAGGAAAAAGTGATCAAAGCTTCTTGATAAAATGAAAGAATTGCTAACGAAATGTTGTTACATTACTGTTTTTTCGATCAGGGAATTAATGTTTGATGTTTATTTTTACATAAAATGGCGCTGTGGTACAATGGCATGTAAATATTAAGCAGCAGAAGAACAATGTTGCTAGGACACGTTGCTGGCAACATGTTGCGCGCTGTTTTTACTGCTCAATTTTGGTGGCGCATATTTAGTGGATTTCTGGCTTTGATTGAGCAAACAAATAACAAAAAAAATATACTAAATAATAATCGTTGTTGATTTTGTTGTTGTTACTGTTATTTATATTGCTGCCACATCAAAAGCAAAGGCATAAGCACACGCAAATAAAAATTAAACCAGACTTATAAAATGCATAACGGTGCTTTGCAGACTTGGGCACCCTCAATTACATTTTGTAATTAATTACACCTTCAATTACAATTATATGTAATTGAAAATCTTCAATTACAAGTAATTGTAATGGAATGACATCAATTAAATTTTTATTGTGTTTAAGAAAATTTAATTATACAATTTGGATTTGTTTATATTGTTGTTCCTTTTGTTATTCTTACTTTGGTTTTTGTCTGTTTTTTTTGTTTTTGTTTTTGTTTTTGTCTTTGGTTTTTATTTTTTTATATTTTTTTTTTGTTTTTGTTTTTGTCTTTGTATTTGTATTTGTTTTTTTTATTTTGATTTTTATTTTAATTTTGGTTTTTTCTTTTTTGTTTCTTTTGTTTTTGTTTATATTTTTGTTTTTTGTTTTGGTTTTGTTACTGTTGCTGTTTTTGTTTTTTTGTTTTGTTTTGTTACTGTTACTGTTTTTGTTTCTGTCTCTATTTTGTTTTTGCCTTTGTCTTTGTTTTTGTCTTCGTTTTTTATTTTTGTAGTGGCCGCTGTGGTGCAGTGGGTAGAGTGCTCGCCTGCTGTGCCAGAGGTCTCGGGTTCAAAGCACGGTCCGAGCAAAACACCAAAACAATTTTTCTAATTAGTAAAAATCCAATTATTGGGTTTTTTAAGAGCAGCGATCACCTCTCGGCAGTGGGCGGCATACCCTCCGAGTGTATTTCTGCCATGAAATGAGAGAAGCTCGGCAATAAAACACGTCAGAGTTATAATAGCGCCATTGTATAATTATTATTATTATTTTTATTTTTGTTCTTTCTTATTGCTTGAAAGTCCTACCCCTAAAATGAGAATATTTACACATAAACTGCACTACTTTAAAATGTTCCCTCCAATACTGACTTTGACGATATGTCCAGCTATCTGTGAGTCGGTTAATCAATGTAACGTGTTCACTTTCTGCATTTGACGTTCGTTTTTTATAGAAATCTATTAATACCAGTACATAGGTACATTCATACATACTTATGTACATACGAATCAAAGTTTATTTGTAGAGTGAAGCATGCAAATTCCATTACATCCTCCTCCGCCTTAGTAACTTATCCCTTGTTAGTAGCGCCCACAATGCATCTATAAACGAATGATTGTCGCCGCATTGTAGGTATGTATGTTGTATAGCACATTATCGGCTCACAAGCATCTTAATTTATTTGTCAATGGACGCAATGAATGAGCTGGTGCTGTTCATAAACATCCCAACCGGCAGGTAGGCACAAAATAAGAAGCGTTGGACAAATAGCAACAGGCAACACCACGCAGAAACCGCATCAAATCGGCAAATGTAAATGCATCTAGATTCTAGTGCATACTCGTATTTATGTTCTACGCAAAATTGCTCGCAAATTTGAAGTTGACTACAGTTTCCAATTCAGTTACTAAAAGTAATTGCCTTTTCATTTTCATAGAATGAATTTGCACTAAATTTTTCCATCAACATAATCGGTAATGCGAGCGAAAATAAGAATAAATAAATAAGGAGGTGTAGGAAAGGGAAGCGCCCTAAATAACTTTTATACCGGGTTGCGGTATTTTTTTCAGACTGGGAATGATAGTAGAATTGATAAATTTTTTAGGCATTTGGTGGATGTGTGTAGCCTAGCCAGAAAGCAACAATCTTGTATCACAAAAGTGTGCAACTGTTGGCGTACGCCGACGATATTGACATCATTGGCACTAACACTCGTGCTGTATGTTTTGCTTTCGCCTATCTGGATGAAGAGGCTAAGAAAATGAGTTTGGCGGTTAACGAGCACAATACGAAGTACTTACTGTCATCACACAAAGAAAAAGCGCGTCTTTTCAGCCACGCCAGTGTTGACAGCTACAAATTTGAAACCGTTAAGGACTTCGTCTCTTTGCGAACCAGCATTAACACCAAGAATGATGTCAGCACGGAGATCCAACGAAGAATCACGCTTGCCAATAAATGCTACTTCGGACTAAGTAGGCAAATGAAAAGTAAAGTCCTCTCTCGATTAACGAAAATCATGCTCTACATGACGCTCATCGTTCCAGTTCTCATGTACGGCGCAGAAGCATCAACGATGTCAAAATGAGATGAGACGGCACTTGGAGTATTCGAGAGAAAAATACTTCTGCACCTTTGCCCGTTAGCGATATTTGAAATATGATCTAGACAATTTTGGAAAAGTGGGCAGAAAAAGGGGGCGTGGAATATCCAATACAAACTAGACCGGTCTTCTAGACTTCTGTTTTGGCCTCTGGATTTCTGTCTTTTGGATTTAACGGTCTTTAAGATTCCTGTTTTGTCTATTTAATGGCTTGTCTTTTGGATGTATATTTAAATTTTTTCCCTTGGATTCGTCGGTCTTTGGATTTTAATGCTTTGATTTTATCGATCTTTAGAGTTTCTGTATTTGGATTTCTGTCTTTTGGATTTATTGGTCTGTAAATTTCTGCTATCGGTTTTTTTGGATTTTGGTTATCGGTATTTCTGTTTTTGGTCCAAAAATTTTAGATTTGTTGCAGCGAAGTAGCGCGCGTATTTGGTACTATGCATACATACCTATAAACCAATTTTGTCTATGCGTGGCCGTTGTGGTGCAGTAGGTAGAGTGCTCGCCTGCTATGCCAGAGGTCTCAGGTTCAAACCCCAGTCCGAGAAAAACACCAAAACAATTTTTCTAATTAGTAAAAATCCAATTATTGGGTTTTTTAAGAGCAGCGTTCACCTCTCGGCAGTGGGCGGCATACACTCCGAGTGTATTTCTGCCATGAAAAAGCTTCTCACAAAAAATGCATTCGCCGTTCTGAGCCGACATAAAACTGTAGGTCCACCCAATTAGTAGGAAAAACAAAGAGGAGCACACCTCGAATTCGGAGAGAAGCTCGGCCATAAAACACGTCAGAGTTATAATAGCGCCATAGTATTATATTATTCCTTTTTTGTTGTTTGCTTTTCCGACAGGGTAGGATTGCGATGTATTGTGGAACGAATTTCCGTCATCCCTTGTCAAGTTTGATTTGGTTATAAACCGGTTTCGGCTATGTGCCATTTTCAGTATCTTTTTTCTTTATATTATTATATGACGAGCTCAGAGCAAAAATGAGACATATTTTTTCTCAGGGCAAAAACGAACTATCGCACAAACAAAAAACTCGATAACTCGAAGCGCCAAAACATACCGGCAAAACATTTTAGTTCTTTTTTCCCTAAGAAAAAAGGACAAAACCGAACTAAAATATTTTGCCGGTATGTTTTGCACTTCGAGTTTTCGCGTTTTTTGTTTGTACGATAGTTCGTTTTTGCCCTGAGAAAAAATATGTCTCATTTTTGCTCTGTGCTTGCCACATATATGAGATATATGTAAGTTCCATGGAAAACCTAGGCCATCCAGTTTTTACGATTTTCTGAGTGTCAATACTGTGCTTTATTTTTTACTAATCGCCGCTGGGTATAACAAAAATCTTACTCTGCCTTAAGTTCGTGCAATTACAGCAACAACAAGCAACAAATATTTGTTTAAAGTGATTTGATATAAAATGAATTTGAGGCGCAGACGGCTGGGCATTTGAGTGTTTCCACTTTGTGGCGGTCTATTGACAAGCCCTTAAGGTTATCTGCTTGTTTGCTGCAACATGCCGCTTATATTGTACATATTGTTGCGCTATCAACATGTTGCCCTTAAAATATGCTGAACTTTAAAACATGTTGCACTTTAAAGAAAGTACGTATGTGTTGCTCTCGTGTATGTATGTAAGTGCATATGTTTATTTGTTTCACTCATTGTTTATGCTCTACAAGAAATTCTAACATTTTTACTGTTATTGCTTTTGTGGCATGCGTTTGTATTAACTTTTGGCACGTGCGACACACACAGCCATACTTACACGCAAACAGAATTAAATTTAGCATTTAGTCGCATACGTGTATTTTGACAGCCGCTTTTTCCTATCATTTCTTTACTGATGCTCCATGCTGATGCTGCATATCTATGTATTTCCTTATTTCTCTAGCAACTTTTTAGTTGGAAGTTCATCTTTTGTACAATCACTCGACTTGTCGCTGCTCAAGTGTATTATTAATTTTCACGTTTGAATTTATTTCATTGATGTTTTCATCACACAAAAAACGCACAATTTCAAAAAGCATACACTCAGAGAAAAAGCAAGCTAAATTTAAGTATAGCGGGCTTGAATCAAGCCGAAAACGTTATGAAAGTCTGTTAAGCTCGAAAATGCTAAAATCAAGAATATATTCTTATTTTTAGAACGGCATTTTTTAGAAGAAAAAGCTTATATTTAGAAATTTCCAGTTTGAAACAAACTTGAATAAATTTATTTTAAGCATTGCTCATGATTGATTTAAGAAAGTGGATTCTTATTTTCAGAATGTTCAACTTTATTTTAAGAATACTTATACTCGCTTTCCACTTATTCGAAAATATTTAACCCACCTAACAAAAATAAGAAAGAATATTTTTTATTTATTTGCATTTTATTTTAATATTTTTTTTAATGGATGAGTCATATGTACATACATGTATATGGACATGCAATTCTTATTATCACTATATATAATTCAGTATTTTCATACATACTTATAAATAAGAAAGATCTACATATGTACATTTTACATATACATATCTTATACCGAACTCATTTTAGAAAAGTGTATACATTCTTCCGAAAGCTTTTTAACGATTAAAAAACCCAGTCAATACTTCCACTACCAACACAGAATTTTACCACCCAATTTGAGTGGTAGTATCCCTATAGCAAACTATTTTGAACCGTTTCTTACCAACACCGATGGTCTGGAATCCAACAATTTTGGCCACGATTTAGAAAAGTCAACGGCTTTCGCAGTTCATGTGTACATGCCATCCTCCACATTTGATGTAATTCTTCATCTATTTCAAACTATTAAAAGCTATATTAAAACATAAGCTAAATTCTCATCAATGCGATAACTCTTACCTGTTCCTTTTCCAAGAAAATAATTTTACGCCAAGCTCCATTCACAATCCCGGCGGGAGAAAAGATAAATTGTTTTTTTGTTTTGTTAATGTTTTTCACACAAAAATCAACAACTGTTGAAAATTCTATATATTTTCTGGTAAACATTTGGCTATGGTGGTCTTAAATTGAGAATTTCATTCTTAGACCAAGATTTTTTCAGTTTTTTATCTTGTTTCAAGAATACCATTCTTAATTCAAAATTGGTGAAACTTAAATTTCATTAATTTTTCATTAATTTCTGTAAATCTTAATTCAAGTACGACACAGCTTGTTTTTAGCCCGCACCTTTTCTCTGAGTGTATCACTCCTTTGCTTGTGGCTAAAGCAAGGGCTGTCTGTCTGTCGTATAGCGTGTGTAGGGCATGAGCATGGCTTTAAGGCGCATGCGCGTGGGTTGCATTAACTGCAGCGTTGACAGCAACAACGAGGAAGGGCCGTTCTGACTGTGTGCATTATGATCATCAACTAACGTGAAGCAAGTAATGTGCCAAAAAAAGTTAAACAAATGGCAATAGTAAGAACAATCACTTGTATAATAATTTAGAAACATGCACAAATACACGCCATATAAAATTATGAGGGCTCTAAACTACATAGACATGTAATAGCCATCGGCGGCTCTGCAAAAGGTAACGACATATTCTTAATGTTTAAAGGAAACTTGACAAACCAAACATGATAAGGGATGACGGAGAATCGTTTCACTATACATCATAAGTTAGGTTAGGCTAGGTTGAATTGGCCAGGTTGGACAGTGATCCCTCACATATGTAGACCACATATGGTCCTTAGTGTTGCCAAAATCGCATTGGAGGTGTAAAACTAAACTTGTAGGGCAAGACTTGGCTAGTTTTAGTATTTTGTGTATTTCCTGAAGAGCATTTTTCAGGGACGTAATGGTTATAAGAGAAATGGGGTAAAAGTCATATTTAACCATTATCATGATAAAAATTTTTTTTTGGTCCATTATAAAAACCAAAAAACCTGTTTGGGCATGAATAACCTTTATCACAACCAAAAAAGTGTTTTGGGCTTGAATAACCGTTATTCAGATTTTTATTTCTTTTTGGTCAGCTATAAAAATCAAGCCTATTTATTTGTCAATATTTCTGGACGATATTGGTATCAAATGAAAGGTGTTGATCAGGGATTGTAACTCTGATTACCTCTTTTCATTTGATACCAATATTGCTTAAAACTTTCCAGGGCATCCGGGTCCACTTTTTTTACCATTAATGGGAACCCGACCTACGAATCTTAACAAATACACCTCTATGTAAAAGCCCTGCTCAACACCTTTCATTTGATACCAATATCGTCCAGAAATATTGGCAAATAAATAGGCTTGATTTTTATAGCTGACCAAAAAAAATATTAAAATCTGTATAACGGTTATTCAGGCCCAAAACAATTTTTTGGTTGCCATAACGGTTATTCAGGCCCAAAAGGGTTTTTTGGTTTTTATAATGGTTATTAAGGACCAAAAGAAGATAAAGATTATTTTTGCGTAACCTTTTCACCACACTAGACAAAAAAATAATCGTTAATTTATTTTTGCATTTCATATGAATATTTCGTTGACCACTAGATTCCACAACAGGGGTGAGAGTACTCCCCCTTGCGGGGTGCCCCTATGTGCCCTCCTTGACATCATCGAAAGACCGCACCCACCCATCACTGTCCGTCAACTCAAAATATCCTCGATCCAGCGCTGAGTGAGCGGGGATATTCCGATCGATTCGAGCCCCTCCAAACAGCGCCTCAGCAGAGACGTTGGCAAAGGCAACCGAAATATCAAGAAAGACAGCTATCACACTCCTTGAAATGAAGCGACTTTTCGATATATTGCACAATGTTGTGATTCTTCATTCTGTTTATCCTCCATCAGAACAAGATAAATGCATTTTATGCCTTCCGCCAGGCACCTCAAACCATGACTGAAGTCGCCTAGCACCTCCCCCCCTGGCTTTCACCTTTTTGGGACCTGCTGGACCGGAGAACAGCCTTTGCCAGCCCTCCGTGGTTTCTCAAAAAATTATTACGCCAGTCAAACATGTTGGCTGCTGTTCTAAACAATCTTGCTTCAAAAAATTTCCCAAAACTGGTTATATATCATGGGTATGCTGTTCACTTTCAATCCTGGACTCTTCATTTGCACTTATTTCTGTTAGATTTGAAGCTACGAAAAAGTTGTTGGCTAGTTGCTGCTGTTTTTGTTGTTGTAATTTAGTACCTAGCGGTGGCTTAAACAGCAATTCACTTAGTTTAGTCGTTGCGTAGATAAGAAACGCAGCAAAGTTTGTGTACAAATGTACATATCTAAAAAAAAGTGCAATGGAATTTGTTTGAAGGGCTTGTGAGCAGCAAAATATGAGCATTTGTAAGCAATTCATTTTATGTCCTATTGCTTCGGAAGTGCATGTAGCTGAATTAGAATATATTTGTAGATTGTGCTTAGATGAAGACAGAATGCAGACGGAATCACAGGGGCATAGCGATACTATTCCAACGTTGATAGTGCAGCTGAAAAAAGCTGCAGTTCGGATCCAAAACGACTATGTAGATATTCCGATTGTGCACAGGTCATAACTAGATACATAGGTCTAAAAACTGAGAAAGTCTTGAAAATTAAATGGAAAAACTTTAAGACATAAAATTTACCTAAATGGACCACTTCTTATCCTTGCTAGATGACGGCTACAGTGAAACTGCTGAAGGAGAAGATGAGACGGCACTTGGTGTATTCGAGAGAAAAGTTCTTGGGAAGATTAATGGACCCCATTAGCAAGGGGAGTATCGACAGAGATTTAATGATGAGTTGTACGATCTTTACGCAGACATCGACATTATTCAGAGAATTGTATATGGGACATTCCATCGTGACTCCTGGGACATTTGACTCCAGAGCTTAGTCAACTTTGAATTATAAAACTGACATCGGGACTTAAATTGCTATGAAATATATTTATCGACATGGATAAATATCCAATACAACAAATGCATTAAAAGAATCGGCTAAATAATAACAAATAGCTTTGTAACTACTCAGTAAATGAGTGTGACTCCTGGGACACCGAAAAATCCCTTTGTTGCACCTTTATGAGCACGAATACGAATTTTAGTTTAACTATTCAACTTTCACCTACAATTTGTATATGGTCGAAAAAACATACTGCATACCCTGCAGTATTTATCAGCTGGAAAACAGCACATATTTCCTACTGAATATTCAGTAGAGATGTAGTTCTAAAATCTGAAATTTCCCTTTCGTTTTTATATAAAGGTGGCGTCGAAAATCAACTACCTAAAAACTGCTGAACGAGAAGGGAGAGTTTCTGTAGGAAAAAAGGCCTGAATACGCAGGGAGAACTTCCATAGCATGTATTTCAGTACACCTGATGTCTTCACTGCGTGTTCAGTTATTTTTTCAGCAATGAATTTTGAACTTAGTTTCAGGGTATTTTTCATAATGAATATTCTACTGAATATGCATCTCCTTACTTCAAATTCTGCTGGGTAGTACCATATTCTACAAAAATATTTTATATATTCAAATTCAATTAACTATTTTCAATATTTAAAATTGTGACTCCTGGGACAAGTTTTTGTGACTCCTGGGACAAGTGTGAAATATGTAATATACTAGATTATTGAAATCAGTTTTATTATTGTTTTAGCCCTTTTTGACCAAGTTATTCATAAATCTCTCCCAGCAGAATTGAAACCAAGCCAATTAAATGAAAAAAATAAAGTGACTGCAAAATAATACTTATATTTACTTCAAAGTTCTGATTAAATATTTATTTAAAACAAGTCGAATTCAACATCTCTAGAAACAATTATTTAAAACTATATAATAAAAACTAAAAACATTTCAAAATTTCGTTTCAGAATCTTCTATTTTAAGTACAGGTTTGCCCTAATACATTACAGTTCAGAATCGTGTGACTCCTGGGACATATTTCAAAATAGTCTAGAAACCACAGTATGACCCTATTAACTTAAATAAATAATAGCTTAAAAAAACTAAAAAACACGCTTTAATCTTAAAAATCGTACTAAAAATTGAGAAATAATTTAATTAGAAACAAAATGATGGACGAAAATATAAGTATTTAAGGAAAAGCGTCGGGTGGTGCTCAGTATGTCAAAAAATATTTAGGATCGCTGTTTTTAACTAATATTTTTATTTCGACTTTTTTGAGATTTCATATAACGTACTCTTTAATTTCGCAACTAGGTATGTATATTTTTGTACTAGTTGTACGAATCGAATATTTTCATATTCAAATATTATTGAGCACCCCCACGCTTTTCCTTAAATACTTATATTTTCGTTCATCATTTTGTTTCTAATTAAATTATTTCTCAATTTTTAGTACGATTTTTAAGATTAAAGCGTGTTTTTTAGTTTTTTTAAGCTATTATTTATTTTTAACTTTTTAGTGAAAATTTTCATTAAAGGATGTTTTATGCGGACGCAAGAATAAAAGTAAAAAGAAGTCTGATGAAGGGATGTGGTGATCTCCGAAATAGATCTACATACATATGTATTTATAACTTCTACCAAAAATATTAATTTTCACATACATTTTTTCCTTATAAAAAAAACATTGGTCATAAGAGCTCAAAAATGAAGCCTAAACGAAAAAATATCAACTAATATGTACTATGTGTATCGAAGCAAAACTATTTCAGTTTTTAATCGGAGATATGCTCTTCTTTATTTGCCTGTGCACATTCACAATGAACAGTCAGTGCTCCAAAATATTCTCATTGTCCTATTATCACTTCCATATTTTCTTGTATACCAAAAATAGTAAACAACTTCTTGAAAACAAAAATTGCCAAACAGATGTGAAAGTTGCCAAGAAACCTACAGCGAAAAATAACCTATTTTGGTAATTACCAGGTTCGGCAACCGTGCTATAAATAGAATTTGAACCAGGGTTTGAAATTGCTTAGCTACTTTTGCTGCATTTGCTTTTGCTTTGCTTTTGCTAATGAAAAGTAAATTAGCAAATTAGAGTAAAAAACGAGAACACGATTCATTCGCTTCAGTTTTCAGCTGAGCCGTGTTTGCTTGTATAGTTAAGCAAAAGAAAAACAACGCGATTTGGGGGATTTCATTTTACTTCCAGCAATTAGTTGTCTTTGCATTTTTTCTGCTTTTGCTTATTGCATCTTGTTAACATTACCAGAGTTGAGTGATGGTGAATTACAGATTTGAGAGAAAAGTTGAAAAAAATAGCAGCGCGCTGTAGAATGGAATGTTACTTTACATTTGTGCACATCTGCTGATATTCTTAGTTTTATTCACATACGCCGATTTCACCAATGCACCAAATTCCTAAAACAGCAAAGTAATTTTAAAATTTTCTTATCGAATTTCAATTATAAATAAATTTAAGAATTAAAAAAAATCAATTTAAATTAGTTTCAATTTGAATTTTCTGGGACTCGAACCTGCGCCTCTATGTGCATATCTTTCTGTATTAAAAAATTATAATTCAATAGATGCTTTTGTGTACACAACAATTTTTTGATATGTTTGGGGGACAGTAGGATTTTCGTTGATCAGTCATCAGAGTCTAGCAGCTGCTGTGCCCCGATACACCAAGATGAATGGTGAGGGTTTTGAAGCAGCCACCAATTTATTATTGCTCAATAGATGTACATATGTATGTACATATGTATTGATGCATCATCTATTTGTTCAGAGAGGGTGACAATTAAATTTCATTGGCATAGGTATAGAGATGGTTGATCGTTGCTCATCAACGAGGTTGATGAACAAGATGAAATGGACAACAAAATGCTTTTACATTTTCAAAATTTCGAAAATTTTAAAATAATTAAAAAATCGATGTGGAAATTGTAAAAATACTCACCGGTTGTAGCAAACTGATGCATTGTTGTATGGTTTTTAATACAGAAAATGCATTGATGCGCAGGTTCGAGTCCCAGTAAAGTCAAATTGAAATTAATTTTAATTGATTTTTTTTTAATTTTTAATTTATTTATAATTCAAATTCGATAAGAAAATAGTTAAAACACCAGCGGTTTTGGGAAATTAGTGCATCGATGGAATTGGTGTATGGGAGGAATAATGAGCCATATCAGCAGATGTGCAGAAATTTAATATAACATTCCTTTCTACAGACGAACTCGCTCTACTTCTGTTATTTTAACAGCCAGCTGTGTTGAATTAAAATTTTTTATTCACCAGATGCACTAACAGAATTTTGTTGGGTCTCTGGTAGAGTTGGGAAACTATCGATGGCACTATCGATAGTATCGATAGTTTTTTTTTTTTTAGACTATCGAAGACCATCGATGGTTTTTTCAAAACTATCGAAAACTATCGATGGTAATATATACTATCGATAGTTTTACAACTTTTAAATCTCCATCTCCATCTAGATTACTATTCTAAGTTGTGAATTGAGAATATCAGCTATTGGTAAGTTTTGAGTCCTTGGTTAAAACTACATAGTCAAAATGTCGCGTTTCCAATATTTTGGGCATAGGTTGGTACTTGTAAAAAAATAACCAAAATAAAAAAATTTGAATTTCACATATTTATTGCAAAAAAACCAAAATTTATTGAAAAAACTCAAAATCAGAAAAAAAAAAAACTACCAAGTTTGTTTGGAAACAACCAACAGGGCATCCGTGGTCTTGTGAGTACATACATACTTGTAATATGTATAAAATGTGAATTTGTTGGCGGTTAAAAAATTTTTTTCAGGAATCATTTAAATACGATAGTACTATCGATGGTACTATCGATAGTTTATTTTTTTAAGACTATCGAAAACTATCAATAGTTTTTTTTAAACTATCAAAAACTATCGATGGTACTACTATCGATAGTTTCCCAACTCTAGTCTCTGGCTTCCACGATTATTCGTAGTTGCAACTTCTCTGTTCATCTACGTTCTCTGTTATTGGCTTGCATACGGGATTGAATTGAATGAAATTCATAGAGGCTATTTTGAAGAGAGGTAACATAAAAGCCACAATGAAGCATAGAGTATAATGTTGAATCTCATTATATGATGTCGTTGGGTTGAATCCCATGTTGATGTCACGTTTCGAATCCGGAGGTGAATAGAAATAATAGAGGAGAGAACACAATAAACGTAAAGTGAATGTTTCAAAAAAATAATAATTGAGTTAAACGTTTGCAACTTTTAGGATGGGATGAAGTTACATACATACATACATACCTACATACATACATACATACATACATACATACAGGTGAAGCTAATAAAAGCGTGTTAAAAATGTATTTAGACGGTGAACAGCCTTTTAATCCTTACTTTCACAAATATCTGGTTTCATAGGGTCATACCTGAGGTTACCAGACCAATTTTTATGCCTTTTCGTGTGACTCCTGGGACACCCCATATGAATTAATTATATGAAGATAAATACAAAAATCACATATTTTTTTTTAATTTTATGTGATGAAATTATTTAAATTTTTCTCTGCTTTACTTGAATCACTTGCATTTTTTTTTTTACAAATGGAAATATAGCTAATATAACAATGCAAACATGACCAAACTTTTTCCGCAAAATAGTTAGGTGTGAAGTCAAAGTTCTATGGCTGAGAGATAGCAAAGGATGTTGTCCTTGTCCGGTCGATGAGGTCCCCTCAAGGCGCGAGCCTTGCCGCGATGGAAGATAAACAGGAGAAAGAATTACAACATTGTAGGACATATCTAAAAGGCCCTTCACTATAGGAGTGCGTTAGGTGTCTCTCTTGATATTTCGTATACCTTTGGCAACGTCTCTGCTGCGGCTCTGTTGTTGGCGCTCGAATGCATCGAAATATCCCCAATCATTTGGCGTTGGATCGGGGACTTTTGGAGTTGTCGGTGACGGTGACGGGTGGGTGGGTGATTTCAACAATGTCAAGGAGGGCACAGAGGGGCACACCCCACAAGGTGTTGTACTCTCACCCCTGTTGTGGAATCTAGTGGTCCACAAATACTCTTCGGAAAATACACAAAATACTAAAAGTTGCGAAGATTTACATTCCAAGTTTAGCTTATCTAACGCTGCAATACGATTTCGGTAACAATAAGGATCATATCGTCGGTCTCCTGCCAGAAACACGAATGTGAAATTTTTTCTAAGTACGATGTCTGCTCTTTATCGGGTATATATTGATGTAATAACAATTAATATTGGTATAATTTCTTGTGTAAACATACATACATAATATGTACTTGTATGTACATAAGCATATATACAAATATTAATTGTTATTATATCAATATATATCCGATAAAGAGCAGACATCGCACTTAGAAAAAATTTCACATTCGTGTTTCTGGCATGAGACCGACGATATGTGGTCTATATGAAGAATCACTGTATCCGGCCAACCTAACCTAACCTAACCTAACTTGCCGTAGGAAAGTATCCTTAAAAACTGATCCTGGCTATTGATTTAGGATGGATCTGTATATGGATGTATGAAATAGGAAATGAAATGAAAAGAATTCAAGACCCAACTGCAGATACGCTCTCTGTCGTGCTATTCCATCGAAGTGTGGAAGTAAAGATATTAGGAATGATTTTCAGTGCTTTTTCCCATTTATTTCCTGTCAAATGTTTTACAGCAAAGATAGATACTTATAAATCCCCAGCGGGTTAGGGGGCTTAGAATATAACCGTGGTAAGGAATACCTGTCGTAAGAGGCGAGTAAAATTCACCGGCCTAGAAGGTTGATAATGGCCAAAAAAATCGTTCGCACGACAGTAGGGCTAGTGTCAGAAGGGACTAGTACCCGAGCGTACCGGATTTATCCGGCAAATGACTGTCACTTCCCCTACACCCCCAAAAACCTTCGGTTGGTGTCTTGGCGGCAACAACGACGACGACGACTTATGTTTTGTGTTAGATAAAACAAAGCACAACACATGTGGGTCAAAGATCATCAATGTAAGGTAACTTTATTTACTCTAACCTCTTTACTTGTACATATGTTTTGGAATTAAAGCCAAAGGCAATGTCGATTACATACTTTAACAGTTGGCAAACCAATATGGAACTGCCGTTAAACGTACTTATAACTCAGTCACAATGCCATACAAATTCAACTTAAAAATTCACTCAATATTTCTTCCTCTTCTTCTTCTTGCTTTATTATTATTGATGTTTTTAACTTGATCGAGTTGTTGTTATCAACACGATCAATTTGCTCCAATTTCATGCCTCAAAAGAAAATTTGCGCACATTTAACAACTTGCAACCTAATTTCTATTGCTGTTGCTGTTTGCTAGCCACAAATCGCTTGTTTGTTGTGTTTTTGCTGTTTTTGTTGTATTTGTTGTTGCTTTTTGGGCGTGAGTTTCATTGGAAGCAGAAGAAAAAAATCACTGCAAATCTATATTTCATAATTCGAGGCCGTCGATGCAATGGGTGACATGACAAAATGTTGTCGATTGTGGAAATTTGCAATCGCAATATGCAAAATAGCAAAAATTGCATAAAAAACACAAGCACATGGGCACACATTTAAACACACACACACACACAAAAGTACACAAAGCATTGCACGAAACAACATCGACCCAATAAAGTATCTAAGTACATAACAACAACTATCGTTGTACAAGGAAGGCGCATGTTGACCTTGCACATTTATGGCACCCACCGTAGTCCGTTAACAAAAAAAAAAAAGAAATGTTTTATTTTTGTTTTTGTTGCTGTTGTTTTTTGGTTAGCAGAAACGTGCTGTGGCCGCATGATGACGTGCAAGGAAATGCAAACATATGCACAAACAGAAATATGTATTCAACGGAACACAGGCAACGTATTGGGATAGGAATATTGACATACAGAGATGAAAGAAATACATAAATAGTTCGACGAACACCCAAGCGCCTGGTTACGTGTGTAACGGTACTGGTGGCTTAATTGTCATAGCTGGGGAGATACAAAAAAATAAAAAGCAAATTCTACGTAAAAAAAGTTGAAAAAAAAAAAAAACAAACCAAAAACCAAAAAGTCAGTCAGCGTAGCTTAATGACCAAATGTGGCAGCAGACAATGCCCACGGCACGTCGAAGGTACATTCGCTGCTTTATAAGGATTGGGTGCGGTGCGGTGTGGTGCGGTGGTTTGGTCTGGAGTGCAGTTTGCTGCCAACGCGTTTAGAAGCTGCCGTTCAAGGATCACAAAATATGTACGTAGAAATGTTATTGCTGACGCTTCAAGCGTTCTTCAGCGAACGTATTGTTGTTTTAATTGGCGTTGAACGAGCCGTGATGTTATTGCTGTTGTTGGCAACGACATTATTACTAATCATGTAATAGTTGTTGTTGTTGTTGTTGTTGTTGTTGTTTATATTTTACACGCTGTGCCGCAGTGCTGTAGTGAGCAGAGCCATACAAGGGTTAGCTGGTTCAAGCCCCGACCCCGGATCAATTAATTTAATTAATTTTCTAACTAAATCCATTTGTTGAGTTTTAAAAAAATATCGATCACATGCCCGCAGTAGGCGATATACCCTCTGAGTGTATTCATTCATCTGAATATTACAAAAAAAAAAAAAAGAAGTCTGATGAGGGGATGTGGTGGTCTCCGAAATGGATCCATAACTTCTACCAAAAAAATTTTTTCTCAATTTTTCTTAATTAAAAACTGGCCAATAGCTCATTTAAAATTCACATAAAAAAAAATTATGGAGAGCGCCTCGAATTAGCGGAGAAGCTTTGCCTAAAACTCGTGTATGAGCACATAGCCATATATGTACATATATGCATGGATATTCATATATGTATGCATGGATGTATCGAAATAATGCCCGTGGAAACACATGTACGACGTCGTATATGTACCTTGTTGCGGCACGCTCGTACTTAGTACGCTATCCCCCCTCCTCCCCCCCTACTTTTGTTTGTTGCTACGAGTATCCCCCGCTATGCTAAATTTGTTGCATATGGAGGAGGTTATCAATTCCGTTCATGTTGGATGACGGTTTTCGAATTTTAAGTTAAATGTACATTTACTAAGCTCTAAGTTGAATGTATTTAATCCTTGTGTGAGATCTTATTATACTCGAGATAGTTCGCCAAGCTATAGATCAAATTTTTGGCTTGAGAGGCATTTGCTATGGCTTTGCGGACGGAATGGAGTCAACGGAGGTCCCCGGTCTTAGCGTTAACCCCTCAAAGACAGAGCTAATGCTTTATACCACTAGGACTAAATTTCAATCTTTCGTTCTCAATGGTCGAGAAGTAAGTCTTTCCGACAGAGCAAAATAGCTAGGAGTTTTTCTGACGCCTAATTTTAATTGGAGACTAAATACATAATATATATAGAGCTAGAGGGGCTCTCAGAACTCACTGAATGAATGTACAAGGCAGTTATTCGACTGATCTTCACATACGGATCACTGGTGTGGTGGCGAACAACGGTGGTGGGCTATATGGCGGATATGCTGGGGAAAGTTCAACGAGTTGCTTGCGTTACAAGGAAAAGGCATCCCAGGTTGCGGGAGTTGCGACTCTGGAAGGTGGGTACATACAGGCACGGTCGTATCTTGCTCCACGTTACCGACTACGACATTAACACGAAAATATATTATATTTGTCCTTAAACAGTCTTGGATACAAACTATGAGATTATCTTTCCATCTAGCAAGGACTACGAGGATAGTAAACTAGCTCAAAGATACAATGTTTCAGTTTTCACGAACGGGTCCACGATGGCGGTGGTAGTGGAAGCGGGTATCTTCGCAACTCAGCCGGACACTTCCATATCAATGAGGATCTCAGACACGGCAAGCGTTTTTCCATCTGAAGTCTTCGCAAAACAGGAGCCCTGCAAGGCTCCACTTGCAGCGGAAAGTGTCGGTGTCGGAAACAAAATAGGAATTCTCTCGGATAGTTAGGCGGCTCTGAAGGCTCTGGGATATGTAACGGTATCATCAAGCCTATCCAGGCAGTGGGTCATGGGCTTAGAAAATCGACATTGCGTATCTCTGATTTGGGTGTCGGGTTACCGCGACCCGCGCCTGAAACGAATTGGCTGATGAGTTAGCTCGGCAAGGCTCGGCTTGTTGTCGGAGGAGGGTCTTGAGCCCCTTTGTGACATCTAGAGCGGAATCTCTGCGGTGTTCACATGATATTGAGCACTTGGTACCCACGCGATCTGACTGGAATTGGACCATAACACTCTATGCCGCAGCTGTAACCTACCTGCAGCGGAGGAGACGGTGGAGTGCTTTACTCTATTGTTCTTCTACGAGTCGTGGTATCAAAATTGTACTTCGGCGCTAGTTGGAGTCAGTGGGGCTCGCAAACTACTCTAAAATCTAATTTTCTGCTTAAAAGGGTCTATCATGTAATTTTTAATTTTTGAATCTTAAGTCACTACATACATACATGCCGCGTTGCTCATAGATAACGGTCAGTCGTGTTGTCATTGTCGGCAAACCACCAACTTGGCGACACATTAGAATTTTTCGCAGCAAACATGCCAAATTACGATGGGCACAACAAATACAACTGCAAAAGTAACACCAACACAGACACATACACATACTCTTATTTTGTGTGTGATGCGCATGAACTTACATAACTTAACAACTTGGGTACACAAGTGCCTATTTAAGCACATATGCGCCGTTGATTTTGTTATACGTTGGCGCTGACGCTGTCGCTGATTATGATGATGAGTCCAGTCAGTCGTTGCGCAATGAAGTAACTTATTAACAATGCATAATCATGTCCGTTTACTCTAAAATGGGCGTACGTGACAAATTCCGAAAATGCAGCCACTAAACCGCTACCAAACGGCCCAAAAGAAATAACACTTGAGAAAAATTCTTCTCTCTCATAAAGCAGAAATTTTTTGAATTGGCCGCGAGGAGCGCGACATAGCATGTAAAATGGGACTGCTTAGCAGCTTATGTAGTTGGTAGGTTACACGTTGAGCAACTCCTGCTTGGTTTGTGCACATATGGTACTTGGCACGTTGGTATATACATAGGTATGTATGTTTGCATTTAGAAGTAGTCAACTGAAGTTTGTCTTCTACTCGTGTGCTTGTCGGATGATTATCTACTTTTTGGCAACTGTTGGCAGCTGTTGAGGGCAGCGTAAATTATGTATGTAAGTATATTTTGCTTGGCAAGCGATGCCAATATGGCGGTTGGCAACAGCATCGTCCACCATAATGAGCTATGTAGCTAAGTACATATCTACATATGTATGTATGTATATGATGATGTTTGAGTCACTTAAAGCGCCATTGGCAGAAAGTAAGTAAGTAGACAATGTAAAGTTGGGTTAAAAGCACTACTTACAACTAAAGGCAGACTAACTCATGATTGATCCTTTTTAAGACATTAAAGTTGTAACTTAAGTTCAATGAATAATAACTTTTGCCAACACTAAGTGCTACTTTGGACTAAGTAAAAGCAGGGGCGGATTTACCTCTAGAAGCGCCCTGGGCAAACAAATCAAGCCGCGCCCCAATATTTCCAAAAAAAACGTACTTGCCTTCGTGTGGTGACATTTCATTACTGATATATTTTACGGATTTAAAAAATTTGATTCGAGTTTTCTTAGAAAGAATATTTATTTAATTTTTATTTATATAACTAGTGTACCCGGCCAAGCTTTGTTTTGGCCCACTTCTTATTATAGGCATTAGAAGCAAAAAACGGCGTACTTTAAATTAAGTTGGAAGTATCTAGAAACCGAACTTATCTCGGGCTGCAGAGCTAAGCAAAAGCCAGATAAGTTAAAAAAATGAAGGAAAAATTTGTTTACCCTCCTTATGTCGTTATCCCTTTTTCTTCCTATTAGTATCCAACTCCCTTTCTCTCTACTATTCCCTTTCTCTTTCTTTTCACTTTCATTTCCGCTTCGTTTTCCCATCACATTTCTGCTTCCCTTTCTCTACCACTCTCCTTACCTCTCCTATTCTGTCTTTATCCCTTTCATTCCCCCTCTTATTACTTCTGTCATTTCCTGTCTTACTGTCTCTCTCCCTATCCTCTTCATTTTCATTATATTCTCCCTCTACTTTTCCGTCCTTTGCCTTTCCCATTCTCATTACCCTTCTCCTTTCCATTTCGCTAGGGAACTGGGTTTAGCGCAACATAGCCCTGTATTCCACTTCTCATTTGATAAAATTGTTGCTGAAAAACATATCGTGTCATCCGGCCCTAAGGATAACTATGAAAAGAGCTCTATGTAGCAGCCCTGGTCAACACCTTTCATTTTATATCAGTATTGCTCAGTAGGATCCCGGAGTCATCCGGGTCCACGTATTGAACCACATCTGGGGACCCGACCTAGCAATAATGAGTTCATACCTACGTAAAATCTCAGCTCAGCACCCTTCATGTGATACCAATATCGCTGGGAAATCTTCCGTGATCATCCGGGTCCACGATTTGATCCATATCAGTGGACTTGACCTAGGAATCATATCTAATGAGTACGGCTCAATATAAAAGTCCTGCTCAACACCTTTCATTTGATACCAATATCAGTGAGAAATATCCCGGTGACATCCAGGTTCTTTTTTCACCCACATTGGGGACCCGACCTAGGAATCATAATGCGTCCATCTCTATGTAAAATCCCTGCTCATCTCGGGACCTGACCTAGAAATCATAATGAGTTCATCTCCATGTAAAAGCCCCGCTCAACACCTTTCATTTGATACCAATATCGCTGAGCTATTTTCCGGGACTACCGGGTCCACATTTTGACCCACATCTGGGTACCTGATCTAGGAATCATAATGAGTTCATCTCTATGCCCTGCTTAACATTTTGCATTTGGTACCCATATCCCGGTGTTATCCGGGTCCACGATTGACCCACATCTTGGGATCCAACCTGGGAATCGTAATGA
This sequence comes from Urophora cardui, assembly GCA_960531455.1. Taxonomy (NCBI): domain Eukaryota; kingdom Metazoa; phylum Arthropoda; class Insecta; order Diptera; family Tephritidae; genus Urophora; species Urophora cardui. The sequence continues at coordinate 127,883,429 of OY482670.1, read as the reverse complement.
GTTCATTTCTACACAAAATCCTTCATTTGATACCAATATTGCTGAGAAATTTTCCGGGGCCATCCGGGTCCACGTTTTTACCCATATTTGGGTACCCGGCCTGGGCATTAGAAATGAAATAGTTCTATGTTGAAGTCCTCATCAAGACCTTTCATTTGATACCAATATCGCTCAGAAACATTCGAGGGTCATCCAGGTCCACGTTCTGACCTCTATTTGGGGACCCGGCCTAGACATCACAATGAGTACTATTCTATGTAAATTCCCTGCTCAATAGCTTTCACTTGATAAGAACTGTACCAATGTTCTGAAATGTACTTTGGTTCATTTTTTCTCTGTAAAAGATTGAAAAAATCTTTCATTCTTGTTGTAATATTCAAAAAAAATTTTTTTTGATAAATAAAAAAAATTGTTTTCCTTGTCTTAGTTTTGGCGCCCCTATTGAAACGGCGCCCTGGGCAGCTGCCCATGTTGCCCCTATGTAAATCCGCTCCTGAGTAAAAGTAAAGTTCTCTCTCGACGAAAAAAAAAATCACGCTCTAAAGGACGCTCATCGTTCCAGTCTTCATGCACGGCGCGGAAGCATAGGACCCTGTCAAAATCAGATGAGATGGCGACACTTAGAGTATTGGAGAGAAAGGTTCTTCGAAAGATGTATGGAACTTTGCGCGTTAGCAATGGCAAGTATCGACGGAGATTTAGTGATGAGTTTTACGCAGACAACTACAGTGTTAAGCGAATAAAAGTCCAGTGGCTGCGTTGGGTAGGACAAGTCATGAGAACTGATGACGGTGCTCCGTCACATCGAAACACACTAAAGGCAGGAGCAAAGGAAGACTTTCACTGCATTGGAAAGATCAGTTGAAGATTGGCTCGTCCTCCGTTAATTTTTCCAATTGGCGACAGGCAGCACGAAACAGAAACGACTGTCGCGGTTTATTGGACTCGGAAAAAAATCGTCTAGACGGTTAGGCGCCAATTAAGAAGAAGAAGAAGTTGTAACTCTATTGTTCTAGAACTTGAGAACTTATCATTTTAGTATCACTCCGTTAAGAGTTGTACATCAATACAATAAATTGTCAGTACAAGAAAGTTGCAAAGGAGCAATTATCAGCACCGGGTAAACGGTTGTACTTCGCAGAAGATTTAGAAACAAATTATAACATTCCAATCAATCAAATCATAGTGCTTACAGCTTGAGAGATTTATAGGGCTATTCTGGTAACGGTCTTTCCAAAAACAACCATCTTTCAAGAACTAAAAAAATTGGTTTCCTTTCGAAAGATAGTTGTCTTTCGAAAGGCAGTTGCTAGAATTGCCTATAGTAATTTCATTGTTTGATACTGAGCCTATCTTAAAACCGATAGAAAATCTCTAAACTTTAATCAACCGATTAGCTGATTTCCGATTGGATTACATTTCTCTCATTAGAAATGTTTGCTTAAAATAAAATGCCCACTGCAATCATTTCTTAACGCAGAGGTTCTCAGCACATTAAACCACTTCTAGCATTCCCAATAAGTATTGTAGGCCGTTGGAATGTTTAGAGACTTTGTGAATAGGTTTTAAGCATCAGTTCCATGATTTTGCATATTTTTGCACAAATAAAAAAAAAATCGAAATGCAACAGTTAACCGCAATCAACCATGTGTTTATTATTGGATTAGATATCAGTGGCGTACTCTAGCAACACTTGCTCTACATTTCAGCTGCCAATAAGTGGCATAGAGTGCGGAATTTTTGCGTTCGTTAAGTGTTTGAACTAAATAACTTTTAACATACATACATACTGGTTGTACCAGTTTACAGGAGAAATGCTAAACAGAGAAATTAAAAGCGAAGAAAGGAAGGATTTGAAATCACTTTGCAACAAGAGTTAGATACGAGCTTGTTTGGACTAAATTTTGGCTGATGTTTGAAGATATTGTATTTAAGCAAAGACGTACGGATTTATTTCCAGGTTAACCCTTGAAATCAGTAGAACAAAAAACTTAAGCAACAAACTTCTTCAAACTACAAAATTACTATTGTGTTTAATATGTAGATAAACAATACATATGTTTCGTTGCATCAGCAATAGATCAATTACACCAACCACATTGCTCAACGTCTTCATAAATGTTTATAAACAAAATTAAATTTGTCTATATTTCATTTACAGAACAACAATATGGGCGCTCGATAAACGTTTATTGCATAAATCAATAACAATGACACCTGTTGTCCGACGCCTTTTGGCTTTTGCCTATTGCCTGTCGTCTGCCGCCCGTCTCTAAGGGAGCCGCTAGCACACAGCAACAAATTATGGCCCAGCAGCTTGGCACTTCATAGATAATGTCGAAGGTATAGCACTAAAAAGTCAGTAGTCATTTAATTCACACTAAGTATTGATTTATTTTATGCTGCTTAGTAATTGTTATAGAACATATGCGCAACATGTTGCTAAACTTGTTTACACATATCAGCATTATTCGTATTGCAGTAACAACATGTTGCGCGTAGGAAATCTACTAATGCTCATCGCCAGCATTGTAGGTAGTCTTGTAAGGGCGTTGAGATTTATAGACATGAATACCTTTAGTCACTAAAGTTTAGTGTGTTTATTAATATTGGCATATATATTTACATACATATTTATGTACATACATATGCCAACATAGTTATTTATACATATACTTTGAATACTTTTTAAGTTAGAAGGTGAAGATACATACGTAAGTATTTGAATTCTTCCCTGAATGGCTTTCGCAGGCTTTAGATTTAATTTTTTTAAGTCTTATTGGCACAAATTAGTTTATTTTATATATAAAAATATAAAATATAAATTTTATTTTATTTTTTAGTTGAATACAAGCATTTTAAGGCCTCTGTGACCGCAATGTATCCTTCGCATTTATTTAGTTATTTTCATGCTTTGTACAGAATTTTATGGGCATTTGTATACACATACCTATGTACATTAGGGTGCTCCCCAAATGCATGGAGGCAATTTGTATACCATACTAGCTGACCCGCCAGACATTGTTCTGCCTAAAATTTATTCCTATAAAGCCTAAAAAGTCTTTGTTTACAGTGTTGCTCACCATTAGCTTAGAAACTATACTTATCCCTATCCCTATCCCTATCCCTGGCTCAAATTTTGGTAGATATCTCGGAAAACGGGGTCGCATAGGGTCTTGAAAATCACCTCTTTTTTAAATACTCACCAACACCTTTGATTTGATACCCATATTGTACGAACCCGTTATAGGGTTACCCTGGTCCACATTTTGTGGAATATCTCCAAAACCTTCCCGGATTCTTATACTTTTTTTGGCCATACCACGTCAGGCTCAATCGAAAACTACCTGCAAAATTTCATTTAATTCAGTCCAGCCGTTCTGGAGTTATATCATCTGGGAGAAAAACGCGACTTATTTTTATATAATAATAATAGATTTCGTGAACCTCACTCCCTAGATCGATGCTAATACAGTCAAAGATAACACATATAAACTTTTTTCCTGATCGCAGACGACTAAGTGTTATCGCACAAGTGTCAAATTTCTGAAAACTCTATGGATACTGAAAGAAGTAAATTTATTTTTTGTTTATCTAATGGCCAAAATCGATAGTCATGCACCCAAGAATACCAAATATAAATTTTGGTCCTCATCGGAGGCGGTTAAGTGGTGTTGCACAGTGGTCACCGAAAGAGCACCCTAATGTGCATACATACGTACTATGTAAAGGAAATACATATGTACATAGATCACGTAAATTCATACATATATTCAGTTAGTTAATATGTATCACCTACTCATCACGTTTGTACATTTACACATTAATTAATCCCGATTAGCTTGAACTCTAACGTATGTATTACATATTAAGTGGTGGCGATGAACCGGTTAATGTTATACCTTTGTTTGTACTTGTGCCAACAATTTAGCAGCGAAATGCTACCGGGAACCTGCTTCACACAATTTTTATGGTTTTGCATACGCTTAAATTAAATGCATACATATCCCCATAAACATTTTTCTTAATTCTCAATTTGAGATGCATTTGAGAACCAACCTTATTCTCAAATCTCAAACGTTTGTTATCAAATGCACCTCAAATTTCCCTTGATAGCGTTCTCAAACAAAAAGGCACATTTTTCTCAAACGTTGGTGAAATTTTCCAGAAAATCTATATTAGATTATTATTGAGAATCAAGGTTTTCTCAAACGTTTGAGATTTTTTGGTCTGATGTATGTTGGGTATGTATGTATTTATGTAGGTACCTTGTATATTCTTTTTTTTTTTTAATTTCATATAAATAGACATCACGTCCTTATAACGCTACTGTAGGTTTATGATATGACATAATATAGATAATAATTTACATCAAAATGTTGACATAGAACTGAGACTAGATCACTATCAATTACTTGTCTGCTTGCATATATGTATGTATATAATATGAGCACATTCACATATTTTCATATGCTGGTAGCGGCGTTAATAAGGTTGATAAACTGCATTATGTTGGCACACCCCTTTTTTGTAAATTTTAGTACAACTTTTGTTGGAATAGGTGGGAGGGAAGCGTTTCTTCAGCTCGTTTTTAGGTATGATCAATATGAGCGGAATACTTAATGAAGTCCAAGTGAATCTTTGTAAACTATATAACTTATTTGAGCTCTGACAGATTAACAATATAGCACTGAGCTTCAGTGACCTTTCTCTAGTATTTAAACTAAAATTGTAAGTAGGTATAATTCGATGTGCGAACAACATTATAATGGAAAACAAGGAAGATTAGTGGGCGTCAGAGTGACATACATACATACATACAAACATCCCACTTATAGTAAGTACATATATTCTCTGAGTCATTCGTAAATAAAAAGGTTACCGCGTTATACGCATCTGTTTTAGTTCAAACTTTCTACAATCTGTGGTTAATGAATTAAGTACAAATAGTTCTTGGTGCTTATCTTTTTATAATAATCGAAAATAATTCACCGTTTTTAATATGTATGCCTTAGCATATAAAATCGGCGATGTGATTCATTCATAATTAACCTTGTTCGCTGCTTAAATAAGCGGTTATTATGTTCTTACATTCGTTTTGTTGTCATCAATTCTAAATAAAGATTGCCCTGTTTTCGCAGATTTGGCGTTCGAAATTTCTGTCAACAAATATTTGCAATGAGAACGGTATTTTATGGCTTGCGGTATCTTTGCTGATTGATAATATTTTTCTTTTTTATAAATAATAATTTTATGTTATGATTTTCAGTATAAGAAGAACTCAATGCACACTGGTCAGCCCCCATACGCAAAAGTCAAAAACGTTGGTGCTCGAAAAAGAAACTTCTGTCATGCATTTCCGTGGGAAATATAATGAATTTTATGGAAAACCAGCTTCTATACGCAATAGCCACCATTAAATGTTAATTTGGCTCATTTAAAGTTAACACATTTGAAAAAAAAAATTTTCTGCAAAAAGTTTGTGTAAATAAGTGTATTATGATTTTTGCGATATTTCAAGTTTGAGTGCTAAAAAAATGCGGATAACTATGGAAATGTAAGAAAAACGTATGTTTCATGATTTAGCGAAAGAAAACAGTGAAAAAAATTTATTTTTACCAAAATACAAGATGAAGAAATCTTATAAGCAGATTTGAGTTCTTTCAAGTCTTCACAGAGCCAAAAAGTTCACCTATAATCAAAGAGACTGCCATCTAAAAAAGCTATTTGGCCAAGGAGAGCGAGAGGAGACAAAATTGAAGAAATTTTTGCTAGAAAATCTTCTAGATTTTAGCTTGAATTTCTTCTTAAATTTATTGAAAAGGATACCGTCTGAAAACGAGGAGATAACTTCTTATTTATTAACTTTTTATGTCATTTTGTCAAAAAAATTAAATTGTTAGAAGAAATCTGCTTGTTTTTATGAGAAAATTTTTATAAAGCAAATCAATAAGGACATCCTCTAATTTTTACTAGAACCTTTTTGAATTTATTAAAAAGGAAAACTTTTTATTTTTAAAAGAGCCCTTATTAATTAAAATTTTGCTATAAACGTCTTAACGTACTTACATGTATGGATATACTCGTACATACTAGAAATATGCATAACAGTTATTGCATCAGCCACTTTTTTTGTATGTGTGCAATAACATGTTCAAGAAATTAAAAGGGAGAACTTTTTATTTTTAAAAGAGCTCTTATGTGTTTCCTCCGTTCGTCAATTTCACTACGGCTTTGCACATTTCTACAATTCTCAAACGATTAGTGAAGCACTTGGTATAAAGAGTTTATTATGTCCATCTGCACTTATATGAAATTAAATGTTGCCCTTTGTCTGAATAAGTCCTAGGAAAATACTAGTTGACTAATTATGTTTTCCGATGAAAATCAAGATTCTCTTCTTAATAATATTAAACAGGGTTTCTTCTTCATTTTACAGGTTATCTGCTAAATTTATGTGAAAAGCTTTCCATATTTATTCTAGGAGTCATCTTCTTAATTTTATATAAGAGGTTTTCATCTTAGTTTTATAGGTTATCCATTAAATTTTACTGAAAATGATTTCATCTAAAATACACGGGTTATCTTCTTAATAATATTGAAAAGGTTTTCATATTAGTTTTACAGTATATCTACTTAGCTTTATTAAAATGAGATATCCAGTCATAATAACACAGGCATCTTATTGGAGAGAAAGCGTAGAGAAATCCGCTAAACTTTGTTCTGATTTACAGGGCATTTTAGGTGGTCTTTTGTCTCTGTGTTCTCTTAAGATGCCTGTTTATACATTTTTCCCTTTTTTTCCCTATTTCTTAAAATATCATATTAAATGTAATAATAATGTAGTCTATACAAAATATTGTTGCCCTTTTACGATTTTTGTACATATTTACATCGACTGTTTTCGATAAAACTTTATTTTCGATAAAATCTGAGTAATTGAGTTTTGTCCCACTCTCCATACAATTTTTTTTTTTGATCCCGCGAAATATCGCGGAATAATTTTTTTTTTTTATTGTAACTTTGTTATTCGACATCGGATTTTTAAAATCGAAATAGTCTTTGGAAGCTCTATATTTTCTTCTAATGTCCTTTTGACCTATGAAGTCGTTTTCACATAGCTAAGTCACCTAACCAAGTTTTTCGTCCAAAATATCCTTTTTGTTTCACAAGAAAAAAATCGCCAAAATAAAATATTTATCGGATGTCTCTGATATTACGCTTAAAGTCTTTGCAATTAAACGGGCATATTTTTAAAGTAATAAAACTTTCCTGATTTTTACAACTTTTTATACAAACTTAATTTGAAAATTAAAATTAAAAAAAAATCCAAAAAAAAACCACAAAATTTTGATTTTGACCAGCTTTCGCTCGCGAGACCACTACAAGTTGTATGTCGTTTGAAGCGTATTTTAATTGCCTTTCGCACGAGATACTGATTGCGTTTATCGCATTTGTAACTCCAGAGAAAATAATTTTTGAATGAAGTGATAACAAAAAACACAAAATTACAGTTATCTCAAAAACCTAACTGTACAAAAAATTAAAAAAAAAAAAAATAGTTCCAAGCTCATCAGGTGAATTCCTATCCTCCCCAATTCCTGGCTTTCTTGTTTTTTTTTTGGCTGTAAACTAGCGTTAGTGGTGGGCGTGAATTACAACATATCGCTGGCTTAGAGTGCAAATTGTGTAAGTCCTTTTTTCAAACTTTGTAGGAGAGACAAAAAACAAAAAATAAAAAAATTTCAAAATGAAAAAAAATTTTCTGTTCATATAAAAATTTTGGACTTACACAATTTTCTTCGCTTTTTGGACTTACACAATTTGCGTATCACTTAATAACAACAAGTAGAAATATGACAAGTATTACAGACTTGTTTAGCGTGGTGCGTATTTGATTTTTCTAGCTTTCTACACTTAAAAACACTTTTTCATAAAAATGGACTTACACAGTTTGCACTCTAAGCTAGCGATATATGCTTTTAATTTTTCTGAAAGATGAGTCGTATAGTGGGACACCAATGTGCCAAATTTGGTTTAGGTAGGTCCATTCGTTTCCAAGAAATTGAGTTTTGTCCCACTCTCCATACAAATGAGACCAGTGTGCAATGGCAACAACATTATTTTTGTTCGAGTCCGATTGACCGTTTTGTCGATACTATCTACTAAAATCTATATTACCTATATTATTAATACGCTAACATAAATTTTGTTCCATCTTCTCCGTCGAAACTACTAAACCGATTTTCAAACTAAGAACATCATTAGAAAGATATTGCTCTCAAATAGAACTGTGCCAAGTTTCATTAAAATTGGTTGGAAAATTCGCCCACAATCGTCGTTGGAAAATTCCCGTGTGGTTGTTGTTGCATGCTTTTGAACACAACAGAGCAGTGTCAATGCGCATGCATAGGAGAGTTCGTGCGTGCTCACCAAACTTACCATGCAATTGTGAACATGTTTGGCTGGAAGTGGTGTGTAGTTTCACGGAAGTAGAAACATAAGAAGTAACAAAAGTACTACAACAAAAACACAAAGTCAAGTAATAAGAAGGATAAGAAAGAATAAGTAGGAGAGAAATTGAGGAAAGAAAAGAGCAGATTGAAAAAAACACGTAGGTAGGAGAACAACAACAACTACAACAAAATAGTAGCAGTGACAGTAGCAAAAAAAGGAACAGCATCAACAGGAACCACAAAAAATAGTAACAGTGACAATAACATCAAAAAATTATACAAATACTATAGTTGCACCTTAGTCATAAGAAATAATCTAGAAAAACTGTCGAGTTTCGACATTAGGCAGCACTCTAGTATACATAATTATTTTGTAAGAAAGGAATAGTTTTTTGATTTTACCAAGGTTGGCAAATGACTCACGTATAAGGGATTCTTTGAATGCTTTAGACGTAATATATTTATCGCCTCGCTCAAAGCTTGTCTATATAAGTACATACATTTGTATAGTTAACAGTATATATAGTTTAAGTAGTAAGAACATTTGGTGGTAGCTAGTTTAACACATTTATATGTACATACAGAAACAAGTCCTTCAAGAACTACTTTTATACTTGAATACATAAATACATACACACAAAACTTCTAGACCTCTAAGGCTAAGGTTAAGTTCAAAATAGTCTTGTGTCATGTCTTAAAAATTTATACGCCATTTATTTGCTAATTAATCTTACAAAATTGTTATAAATATTAAAACAAAGTAAAACTAAATGCACTCTTGGTATTCATATCCTTGAAATATTAATGGAACGCTGACACATGCTGCCACACGACCTTCAAAGACAATTGCACAAAATAAGCAGCAATTTAATTTGACTTGCTCTCATAAAATTCTCTACTAAAGCTTTGTGGTGTTAAAGAAGCGAGACTTAATTGTTTTAAAAAATACTAACATATGTGCATACGTGCTTATAACTACTAGAAGTGCATTAGAAAAAAAAAAATTTTAAATAAATAAATTAAAATAAAAAAAATGAATATTTGCTTAAATTGTTCCGCCTTACAAAAAACGATTAGCGTTTAGTTAGCTTTTTGTATGCTGCTTCGAAATTAGTTATATATTCTGTTTAGTTGTTGTTGGTGTTGTTTTGGTTTTAATTATTGTTTTTTGCGTTGTTGCATATGGCACTATGACTTTCAATGCCACGTCTTGCATGACTAAACAAATATTTATACATTTAAAGTAGGTATATGTATCATATGATGAAATGTATATGAATTTAAACACGTAAATACATACATAGGTACCTAAATTTAAGAATACGTAAATACCATCCAAAAAAATCTATGTCATATTAAAGTTTTATTCCTGAAGATTTAAACGCTAAGGAAATAATGCCTGAAGATAATAACGCGGATTTTCGTGTGTTGATGTCATCAGGCCGAAAAACTACTCTCTCTCTCTCTCTCTCTCTCTCTCTGTCTCTATGAGAGGAAACCTTATTCCCAAGTTTTATTCGCCGTTGGAATAAGGCTTAGAAAATAGCTTTTATTAAGTCCTTATGTGATGTTTAAATGCCTTATAATAAGGAATAATAAAAGGACGTTTTTTGTTTAGCTGCATAGTTCATATTGTTTGCGCAATTTAAGCATTGCGGATTATTTAACAAATACAAAAAGATAAAGTATGGCATCGGCAGGGCCGCGGAGAGGGGGGGGGGGGCAGCCAGGGCAATCGCCCTGGGGCCCGGACGGTTTTTGGGGGCCCGGAAAGGCAAAGCAGTATTGACAGTACTCGAACTAGGATTTCATAGATACATACATAGGTATTTTGTTGCTACAAAAAATTGTTTTAAAATTGAAGTGTTTAACTTAACCAAATCACCAAACTAAAATTATAACCATCCAATCAAATATTTACCTTGTTTATACATGGGCAAATCCTAGAAAAGTGAGTTGAAATTGAGGAAAATCGACTTTGATTTAGAGTTTCCAAAGTACCGCAATTGGTAAGGTGGTGAACCAAACTTCTCAGAGATATTTTCTTTTTAAATGGAAAATGTTGGTAACCCTGTTTAAATTGATTTCAAAGAGTTAACGTATACAAAATTTAAAAAATTATTAAAAACAATACCGTTATATATCTACTATTATTTCCATGATTTTAGAGTTAGATACTATAGTTATTACCTGGAACAAGTGCATGAAGGATTAAATAAATAAACTGACATTGCGATTAAATTTAGTTTTTTGTGGAAGTATGAGGATCTGTCGGAAGAAGAGCTCAGAGAAAAGGCAACGGCATTCTGCACGATTTATGGCATAGATATTTCTACGGATCTAATAGATGAAATCATTTATCTCAAAGCCATCCACTTAACAAATTTGGGATGTGATTCGCTGCCACCATTACAACTTCTGAACAAACTTCATATATTGAAGATGGAAGTATTATTTCCTAACATCTGCATACTTTAAGAATATTTTGCACACTTCCAGTCAGTGTGGCTGAAGGGGAGCAAGTCACAGCAAAATATCAAACTAATTTTGAGTTTCTTGAGTCATGCCAGAGTCATGTCCATGGTATAAAAAATACAGGTATGTGCATTGTCATTTTGACGCTGTCTTTTTGATTAAAAAGCAGATTTTTGAAGTTTAATCTTATGCCAGTTTTGGAGTATAGCGATGCCAGACTTTTATTTTTTGAATGCGTAGATTTTTGTTTGAAAGTTTGGGTATTTCAGGAATCAAAGGACAGAAAGAGAAAGGGCACTAGTGAGCAGATTTATGGAACTTCCAGTAGCTCCTCTTCGCTCACTCCACAAATCTTCATCCACTCTCCGCGAATAAAGGGTATCGTCGGAAATTGGAAAAATTTTATATCACCGTCTTTGCAGCCGTATTTGGTATTATTGCACAGCGGAAATAAGCAACTCATATTGTTAAAATCTAGGGTACATATTTTTTTGTAATTGGATTGGACATATGTACATACATACATATATAGACTGAAATGCTCACTTGGTATTGTGGTGTACATACATATCGTCGTTTAAAGTGCAAAACCGCGTGACATTTTTGCCAAAAATGAGATTTCATCAAAAATACATTCCTAGCGTCCGTCCCCATCCATTCATGCAACAATTTTGAGATTCACACAACGCAATTCCAAATAATGACACAGTTTCAAAACCGCTTTTTTTAAAGAAATTTTTCGAACCAAAACCGCGAATAATAGGTGTTATTGCTTTATAACTGTACTTTAATGTACTAAAGTTGATTATACTTTCATAAACACGAAATGGATTATAACTTTGCTTTATTGAAGAAAAGTTTTTACGTACGCCTGCAAAACTGCCTACACGTCACTATTGAACAAAATAAAAGACGCAAAACCGCTTATAATTACATAAGTAAGCCACTAACTGCACATTTAACTGTTTTTCGCCAAAATGATATTTGGATTAAGAATATAATCCAAAAATCTACCTTTGTTTGGATGTGGGTTTGCAAAATTCCGAACCGTTTTGAATTAAAACAGTTTTTACTGTCTCCTGTAAAATTTGGGTGGTAGCGGTATTGCACTTTATGCGACGATATGGAGTTATAATAGATAAATCTCCAAAACCTCCCCAAACTATATACCAGAGTGATCACAAAGCCTAAATTAAAAGTGATTGTAACTACTAAACTAAATTAAAAACTCACCGAGAATACCGGAAAGGGGCTACTTTGTAGTACGGCCAAACTGATATTCCGCGAAGTAAAAATCCGAAATGAATCTTTTATGAATCACTGATGAAATTCATCTATGACTGAGGAGGCATCAGTGAGTACTTTCAAATAAAGACTGTTGAATTTTTCATATAAATAGTTTCCTTTTTTTTTCAAAAAAAAATAATAATAATAATAATAAAAATTGTACTCAGAAGAATCATCAATGATCATTCAGCAGTGAAACAAATTTACTGCAGGATGTGTAATTTTTTTCAAATTGAAAAAATTTCTTTCAATTCAAATTGAAAAGTTCTTTACTATGAATACCATGGTCACAATTTATTTTTAAAACAAAGCAGTGAAAAATGCCATTAATGGAGGATTTTTATCATTGAGTATGGCAGCACGAAAAGTCATAATCTGCTTAATTGTCAGGTGGTTAATATGGCGACGAAAACTTGACGTTTGTTTTACCTGGTATACTTATACCATGGTCATGTCGGTGTAACTACTACCCAGCAGGGCTTTCTCTTACATGTAATGGGTAAAATCATCGAGAAATCTTGATTCATCGCTTACACTTTCGAATACGGATTGCATTACTTTAACATAGGCATGTCATTGGCGGTATTGTCTTACAATATTGTAGACAATAATGCATTATATAATCGCTACTAATATTGGATAAAATAAGCTGTTACAAGTAATAAGTTCTTTCACTGGTATAAGTAATTGCATATTTCACACAATCCAGTATAGTAATCTATAATGTACATATTATAATAAAAACTGGCAAAATAAACGAGAATGAGCGTAAACTGCTTTACAAAATTGCTATTTACAAAAATTTAAATCAATGTAGGCTTTGCAAAATATATCGGCAGTGTTCCAAATCTTTTCGCTTATTTTATGCAATACCGGTAAGCGAAAAAATAATTTTAAAACTAAGAGTAATTAATTTATGCCGAAAACAAATAGCAAACAGGATGAATATAAAATCAATTCTTTGCAAAATGTATTTTAAAAAAAGCACTATTTGAATAATAATTATTACACTATGTATTTGCACAGCTATTGGCTTATTTAAAAAAATTTTAACGATGGAATAACACGACTAACCACGACAGTTTTATAATGAAAACTGGCAAAATAAACGAGAATGAGGGTAATTTGCTTTACAAAACTGCTATTTAGAAAAATTAAAATCAAAGCAAAGCGTTTGCAAAAAAATAACGGCAGTACTCCAAACCTTTTCGATTATTTTCTGCATTACCAGTAAGCGAAAAAATAATAATTTTAAAACTGTCGAATTACAAGTAATGAGCAAAGTAAGCGAAGGAGTGTCTCTTAGCTATTTGTAATGCGTTACTTCATTGAATACAATTTCAAGCCATTACCAAAATATGGAAAAACCCTGCTGGGTACATGCGCATTTTCACTAATACACCTAAACTGACTCTTGAATCAGACCCCAGCAGGGTTTTTCCATATTTTGGTAATGGCTTGAACTTGTATTCAATGAAATAACGCATTACAAATAGCTAATAAACAGTCCTTCGCTTACTTTGCTCATTACTTGTAATGCGACAGTTTTAAAATTATTATTTTTTCGCTTACTGGTAAAGCAGAAAATAATCGAAAAGGTTTGGAGTACTGCCGTTATTTTTTTGCAAACGCTTTGCTTTGATTTTAATTTTTCTAAATAGCAGTTTTGTAAAGCAAATTACCCTCATTCTCGTTTATTTTGCCAGTTTTCATTATAAAACTGTCGTGGTTAGTCGTGTTATTCCATCGTTAAAATTTTTTTAAATAAGCCAATAGCTGTGCAAATACATAGTGTAATAATTATTATTAAAATAGTGCTTTTTTTAAAATACATTTTGCAAAGAATGTTTTGATTCTTTATTCATTCTGTATGCTATTTGTTTTCGGCATAAATTGCTCACTCATAATTTTAAAATTATTTTTTCGCTTACCGGTATTGCATAAAATAAGCGAATAGATTTGGAACACTGCCGATATATTTTGCAAAGCCTACATTGATTTAAATTTTTGTAAATAGCAATTTTGTAAAGCAATTTACCCTCAGTCTCGTTTATTTTGCCAGTTTTTATTATAATATATTATAGATTACTATAATGGATTGTGTGATATATGCAATTACTTATACCAGTGAAAGACACTTGTAACAGCTTACTTTTTCCAATATTAGTAGCGATTATATAATGCATTATTATCTACAATATTGTAAGACAATACCGCCAATGACATGCCTATGTTAAAGTAATGCAATCCGTATTCGAAAGTGTAAGCGATGAATCAAAATTTCTCGATGATTTTACCCATTACATGTAAGAGAAAGCCCTGGTGGGACGCATCGTGCATAGACCCTATATGTAAGTGCTCTAGTAAATCTTATTTTATATGAAATAAAACTAACAATGTGAATTGAAAAATTTTTGTATGTTATTTTTTTACTAGATTGAATTTATTTTTTAGGGGGGCCCGTAAACGCGAACTGTCCCAGGGGCCCGGCTCGGCTCTCTGCAGGCCTGGGCATCGGTAACTACCTATGAAATTCTTTATGCCGAATTAGTAATTTAAAGCAAGTGGAAAATTAAAGAAAAAATTATGTGAAGCAAGCAAGTACATAATGAATGATCAGGTGAATAAAGTCAGCGTGGGCCACTATAGGTCCTATTCGTGGAAAAGCTTCTGTGTCCACTGGCGTTTTTAAACTAAAACCAAAAAATCAGCTGCTTTCGACATTTACAAAAACGGCCGTTGAACGTTAATTTCGTACTCTCTTTTGACATCTGCGACCTGTGTTCTTAGGCAATGGGCTGGGCATAATGATCATTCAAACAATTCTTCTCTCTTTCAATGGTACGGATAACTTATGCTAGAGACACACATCTTAGTATAGTAGAAATATTGCGATCTATACCACATATGTAGTTTAATTGAAAATTTTCATAGTAAAGCCAAATCATAGTATTGATATTATAATATTCATACCACGTGTGTGTCTGAGGCATTACATAATAATATTATTATGTATAGTCGGTATTTTCCTTATCTGATAATGTAAGAATTGACGCAAGTTTTTCATTAATTGCCTAGGCGTCTTTCAATTTAATTTTCTTAAAAATTTTGTGGCGGAGCAAGTAAGCTGGGAGAGTTCAAGAACAAAAAAAAATTGTTGATAAAGTTTCTATATGAAGAATGGCATCCAACTGCTGCTCTATATGTACATACATATTTGATAAAATTAGCAACCTGAAATGTTTACATCGATTGTTTTCTTATTGCATTTTTTTTATTCCAATATGTAGACTTGCATTGTCTCTAGTACATGTATGTTCATACATATATACATACATACATATTTGCTCCACTTTCATTCTTAGCAGAAGTTACACAAATTTTTTTGTAGAATAATTTAATTTTCGCTTTTATTATGATCCCCGCGAAATTGCATTTTGCATTTCGATATCAAGATGGCTTACTAATCCAGTTAAGAATTTTTTTGCAAGAACAAATAAGAAAGGGAAATATGTATGTATATGTACATATGTATATATGTAGGTATGTACATATGTATGTACATACATATATTTTACATTTTTTAAGGCATGTGGTTAATAAAAAAATTTACTGCCGTTTACTGCGCGGCCAGTGAAAGCCAACAACATGTGTCCCAAATTGAGGTGTAAAAATACAAATTGAAATAAAATCACAAGCCCTTTTAATATCGCTTTTATGAGTACTAAATATGTACATATGTATGTATGCATGTGCATAGGTGCATAGTTCACATTAGGTAGGTACATATGTACACAAATACATTTTTGAACGTAATTTGTCGTAGCAAAATTGGGAGATTTTTGATCTAAAATTATTTTAAAGGATCAAAATGAGGCAAGATAATGTTGGAACTCTATGACCACGAAGAGGG
This sequence comes from Urophora cardui, assembly GCA_960531455.1. Classification (NCBI taxonomy): domain Eukaryota; kingdom Metazoa; phylum Arthropoda; class Insecta; order Diptera; family Tephritidae; genus Urophora; species Urophora cardui. The sequence continues at coordinate 127,867,298 of OY482670.1, read as the reverse complement.
TTCCTACTTTATAGTTGTATTAACCTTGTGTGCACCATTGGGGTCAATTCCACCCAGTACTTAGTTTATACCTCCTTAATGAAACTTTTTTTTCGCCGGCATTTTCAACGTCGCTGAAAAACAATAATCTTTTCCAAAAGAAATATTGCAATATGCAAGTGACCGAAGTAGGTACTTCTTTCGCAAAGTGTTGAGGACATGAGTTTCAACCCCACGGACCTATGAGTGGCTACAAACATATTAAATAGCTACATATGTATGTACATACATATATATAAATAAACCTCTTAAAGTAGAAATAGTTTATAAGCAGTAAATTATGTACTTACCGTCATACTCACCTTTTATATTTTCGCTTTTCATACACCCTTTACCTACCACAGAATCCCTATACATAGATACTTACCTATATACCTATCCACTCTCTTCAATCCGTTACCTCTATACTTCCAATATACTCATTTATGTACTTAAAGTCAAAATTAAGTGTACATTAAAAATAAATATTGTAGAAAATAAAACTAAAGAAAATAAATAAAAATAATAATTATTCACGGCAAGACGTGAATACAAAGGATTAATGATATTTGACGTCATTAAGATGGTATAAACTAAGTACTGGGTGGAAGTGACCCCAATGGCGCACATAGGGTTAATAGAATTATAAAGTAGATACCCTCCTCTCAAGCCAAAGGGATTTGTGTATAAAGCTTAGGGATCGGGCCATAAATACAGATGATATGAAAAAAAATTAATTTTAGCAACATATAACGGTGTCAAAAAAAATACAAAATTTTTCCATGAATGTTTTCGGTACGCTCTAATGTACATAGGAATATGATGCAGATATGCCTAAAGGTATGCAGTGGCTTGAAAAGCAATCCACGCACTTTTAAATACACATACAAGCAGTGTTGCCAGAATATTTTGGAGCTTATAGCTAGATTAAAAGAAAAAAATAGCTAAAAATAGCTAAACAATTTTTTTCAAAGCTAAAATTAATAGCCAAAAAAATTTTTCTTCAAAAATAGCTAAATAATTATTTACATACTTAAAACGATACTTATTTTCTAGCTCCAGTAAATTTTGGATGAGTGGATCTTTTAAAAATTCCGCTACCATTAATTCACATAGAGGTAGTCGAAATTTTTTCCACTAAATCAAAATATCACAATTTACATAAAAGTAAAATAGGCACTCTACCAGAGCGGATCATACATACATGAACACATACATACGTTCCACTAGCATGAATAACGTGAAAGTTTTATTAAAATTAAAAAAAAAAATTTCATCTAGTGTACCTAGTATTTTTTTCGTAAAATTAATTTCCACTACCACTAAATTCTATTTATGAAAAAATATTTAATTACAATTTATTTTATTGGTAGTAGTGCAAATGCTTTTTAATGATTTTGAGGAAAAAATTTCCACTACCACTCTTTTTGATTTAGTGAAGAAAAATATGGTCAATCTATTTGCTTAAATATTATAGTTAACTGCCATCTAGTTTTTGACTGCAGGGTATGTACCAATAAGCGTTAAAATAAATAAGTAGGCATGCCTGACTACCAGTTTTTGTTTGGTAATCTTAGCCCGACGTGCCTATACGAGCAAGCTGTGAAGCAATTCATTTGGCAATTTGATGCGATTAGAGAACACATGACTTCATTGTAGCAATTGATAGAAAAGGGTATACGAGTACTGCAAGGCAATAAGATTCCATTTCGGCTGTTTTACGGCCATTTTGCATTCTATTTTAACGCTCACAGTGGCATCGCATAAATCCAACAATTTTTTTTAATGAATCGTGTGAAATTTTTAAAATGAAATTGACACATATTGCAATGCGCGGTATAGAAATATTGTCTCGTAAATTGACTCCACATTGCTTTGAAAATTGTTCACATCTTGCCCGTATATATGTATGTACCTCGAGTAAGTACATTCTATAAAGTTTTAATCAACAAAAAAAAACATAATATTTTGTGCAAAAGTGAGGAAATCACAGAAAAAATATTATAGCTAAAATAGCTAAACTGATTAAAAAATAAGCTAAAGAAAATAGCTAATAGCTAAACGCAAATTTCTATAGCTAAACGTCGAAAGTAATAGCTAAATCTAGCTACAAAATAGCTAAAGTGGCAACACTGCATACAAGCAAACTCATTAAAAAGTGAGAGAAACTGTTTCAAGCTACCTTATTGGAAATATCGGACATTATTTTACTAAATATGTAATATAATATAATACGAGTACAATAGCGCGGATATAACTCTAACGAGTCTTAAGGCCGAACTTCTCTCCCAATTGGAGGCGCACCTCTTAATTTCTTCCTACTTATTGGATGAACCTACAGTTTTATGCCGGCTCCGAACGTCGAATGGATTTTTTGTGAGAAGCTTTTTCATAGCAAAAATACCCACTCGGTGGGTATGCCGCCAACTACCGAGGGTTGACCGCTATTTTTGTTTTTTAAACCCAATAATTGGGTTTTAATTCATTAGAAAATTAATTAAATTAAATGTTTGGTGTTTGTAAATGTTTGTGGTTTGAACGCGAGATCTCTCGTATAGCAGACGAGTACCTGCTCTACCCACTACACCACAGCGGCCACTTTACTGCATAAACTATCCTCAACTATACGCATTCTTTAAAAAATTTCCAGCACCAAAGCTAAATATCACTAGGAACAACTTTTCACATAAACATCGAAGTTCAATGTAAAAGCACAATTCATGGGAAGTTGAAGCAGAAAAAGCACTTTGCGGTGTGATAAGTGTATTAATTACAACTTTTTACGTTTGTTTTTGCTTAGCAATGGAAATTGCCTTCCGCTGTCGGTCATGAAGTGTTGCAATTTCTTCCGTTCGATAAACATCTGTTTGCAGTGCGTTTTGCTTTCTCTTCGCCTCATTTCATCGTTCGAAACACTTATTTTCTTAATTAATATTGTTGCTTCAACAAACAAAATCGCATCAAAAAGTTAAATAAATTTTCGATATTTGATTTTGACAGACTGCAGTAATTACAATTTTTGGCAAAATGGACCCTTAAATCGCTCAAATGCCCGTTTTTGTGTATTTAACTTTAATTGCAAAAGTGCAAAAGTCTTCAAAAAGTCTTTAGGAAATCGATTAGAAAATTAAAGGTTCCTTTAAGTTATAATGCAAGTTTTAATTTGGTTATGAAATTGGGCTTAACAAAAATAATGCTATACATAATTGGGATAAAACAAATGGGATATTGTTAGTTAAATTAAATAGCAATCAAGTTATTTTAATGTATTTTGTTGAAGGTTTTGGGTTAATAAAATTTTGAATGCCTCTATATAAACAACAATTTGCTTATTTGTGCTATAATTTCTTCATTGAACACTATATAAGTTATGTATGTATGTATGTATTTATTTATAGTTCTAGTCGTCGAATTGTATGAGTTTCTCTTCCTCGCTCATGTCCTCAACACAAAACGATCGATTTATTCTCGATGACATTGATGTGCTTCTTCGATGGCGCATAAATCAATTTGCTGCTGGGTTTTGATAAGCTTGCCTACAACTTACAAATATGAATTGCCTACTTTTAGGCAAATCGAAATTTATATGTATGCAGAACGTGTGTGCTTTCTCGAGAAGTCAAATTAATGTGATTAATTAACGCTTAGCAAATGTGAAATATGTATTAAAATTTTACAGGACTTTCAAGAACTTTTTTCCGTCTTTAAATTTATTGTATATTCGTCAGTAAAAAAAGAGTCTATCGGTGAGTAGAAAAGTAAGAAAGAGGTCTTCACTTCATAAGAAATGTCAGAGGGGGGGGGGGGGGGAGAGAGCAGGACAGGGGTTGCATAGATGTTTCTTGCATTTCTGGCATTATTCTCATCAGCTTTTCGTTCACACAATGGAATATACAAACTTGAACTCTATACACTCCTAAAATCATCTTAATGTTTACTTGAAGATGAAATGAAATACTATGAATCGAGAAGGCTGTGTAAAAAAGAAATGATATCTTGACAAAACATTTTTGTTATTTAATAAAGATTAGAAAGATCACAATGATATACTACAAGATAGACTATGTAGACGTGCAAATAGATAACTCATAAACTAAAAAATAAAAAATAAACGTTTGCCCAGAACAGCCACCTGAATTGGCTAAACCATTTGCTGTTAGTTATCAGTGTCAGAGCGAAGATACACAGAGCAAACAAGAGATGCAATTTTTTAAGAAATTACCGGTGAATTTGCTGAAGCACAGCTGTAGGCATTATGCAAGTACAAACTCCATCATCGAAGTGCAAGGTCACTTATACGAAAAGGGCGGTCTACCACCAAAATATATAAAACCATTGCCACCATCCAAATATGGCGGTGAATATTTGGTAACTTTACTCACCGGTTCATCATTGCTCGGCCAGCAGGGTGGAAATTACATTAAGCAGCTGTTCGATGTGGCCAAAGTGCCAGTAACATTTGAACGAATACCCATTGGACCCAATGAAGAGTACCCCAACGAGTATGTGCAATCGGTGCAGCGAAATCGTCATGCCATCCACGTGTCTACGCAACACGATCCCGAGGCGAAACACAAACAATTGCTATTGAATAACGATTTGGACTTGTATGTCGGCATTGTAAATTTGAATTCAATTGAAGGTTATAATTGTCGCGTACCAAATGTCAATATAACGGTTATCATGCAAAATAATGCGAGTAATTATTCGAAATTGGAATATGCACCGGTACCCGGAATGGTGGAAACTTTGAACATTGTGCAAGCAAGTGATATGGAACGTTATTTTAAATTCCTTTTTGGTTATGCCAGCGAAAATAAGCATAAAAAGGTGACATTCGGTCATCATGCACTTGAATTCCCGCTCTCCGATGGTCTGTGCATTAAGGTCGCGCAGCAGATGTACGAGGAGTTAAAGCCCGATTTTGAATTGGAGCTATTGCCGATAGATGACTTGGTACGTAATGTGGTGATGCAACCGACTTTATTTGATATAGTTGGTACAACGGATCGTTATGGTACATTTGTGGTGTCGATTTGTGCGGCGGTTTGTGGTGGCGCCAGTTTGTTTAGTTCAACGGAGCGTGGCGATCATCATGCGATCGTTAAGCCGTTGCAGACTCGCCTCTCGGTGACAGATGCCATGACTCTCAGTCCATATGGCATTGTGCGTGCTTGCGTGGATTTATTGAATTATTTGGGTGAAAATTATTGTGCGAAAAGGATGTATGAAGAATTGATGGAAACGATGATTTGCCGGAATATAAGAACGAAAGAATTCGGTGGCAGCGATACGGGTGAATATGTTATTTGTGATATTGTAAATCGTTTGAAGTGTAAAACCTATTGAGGTTGCTTTATCAATGACGATGATGCATTTTTAAGTAATTTATTGTTAACTGATATGTGTAATAAAATAAAAAAAAAAATGCATTCTGGTGTGTAAATATCATTTATTGATCTCAGTTACAGAGCGCCCATCGACTTCTTATATGGTAAAGCTATGCGAATATACATACATATGTACATTAGGGTGGGGCGATTTACTAACCTATATCGCGCCATCGAAATTTGGATTCCTCTCATTCCAAGTCCCAAACAGCATATGTCTACGTTTTAGGGTATAACTGTTCAACTTTTGCAGCTAAAATTCTGAAATTTTGGATTTGGAGCATTTATTGTAAGCAGAGCGCTGTCGGCGAAAATAATGACTATAACATAGAGAACCCATATCGCGATTTTGGCCAAGGAAAAAAGTGCATTCTAGTTTTCCTCTACCTAAAGATAAATTAATATTTTAAAATACCGTTCATAAATTGTATTGACTTATCTTTAAGAAATTTGCAAAAAAAATTAAGATATATTTTACACAACAAGAGATAATCGCGAAAATATGCGATTTTGGGCATTCAGCCTCCATAACCGGAAATCAGGCTATATCTCGATAATGGATCATCCGATTTTAATTTGGATTTCATATCTGGATTCAGCATAAAATTCTGCTTCAACTCGGTGTGCACATTGGCCTGGATATTTTTTTGTCGATTTTTGCCCAATTTTGATTTTCAAAAATTCGTCTTGGTCCATAAAAACAAAATTCCGGAACATCAAAATTAATTTTAGACAATTGGCGTGCAAGAGTTTTCTACTCAGAAAAATGAGAGGAATCCGAATTTAGATAGCGCGGTATAGATTAGTTTCCCTCCATACAAATCGCCCCACCCTAATGTACATACATATCGCGTCCTAAGATAAGTTAGGTTGGTCAGCATACAGTGATCGCTCATATAGACCACATATCGTCGCTCCCAACGAAGACTAGCACGGTTCAGTTAGCGTGGAAGACTAGCACAGTTCGTTGTTCGCGTGGAAGACTAACAGACTTCGTTGTTCGCGTGGAAGACTAGCATGCTTCAGTTCTCTGCGTGGAAAACTAGCATACTTCGTTGTTCGCGTGGAAGACTAGCATGCTTCAGTTCTCTGCGTGGAAGACTAACATGCTTCACTTGTTTTGGGTGGAAACTAACATACTTCTGTTTGTTAGAAATAAGCTTAGGGGTTAAGCACATGAGGAGGATAGTCCGGGGAGTGAAAGATATTTGATAAGTAAGTGCAAGAACAATAATTCATACTGCAATAAAACTTTAAACAGCAACCTTAAGCAAACTATATGAAAAGTATATGAGTTTCAAATATTCCTAGACTTGTACTAGGCCTACCTTTAAGTATGTGCATAGGTTGTGCAAATAAAACCTGGCTTTCGCATCAAATAAAACACCGCGTTAGTTATTGCTCGGAACTCTATATTTATATATATGTAGATATGACTAGTGCTGAGGTACTACACAAAAGGTGTGCACAGTGTGTATCCTTGTATTTCTAAAATGTTTTTAAAAAAATAGAACCGTGCTAGTCTTCGTTGGGAGCGACGATATATAAATATAGAGTTCCGAGTAATAACTAACTCGGTGTTTTATTTGATGCGAAAGCCAGGTTTTATTTGCACAACCTATGCACATACTTAAAAGTAGGCCTAGTACAAGTCTAGGAATATTTGAAACTCATATACTTTTCATATAGTTTCGCTGAAGGTTCCTGTTTAAAGTTTTATTGCAGTATGAATTATTGTTCTGCACTTACTTATCAAACATATTTCACTCCTCGGACTATACTCCTCATGTGCTTAACCCCTAAGCGTATTTCTAACAAACAGAAATATGTTAGTTTCCACCAAAACAAGTGAAGCATGCTAGTCTTCCACGCGAACAACGAAGTATGCTAGTTTTCCACGCAAAGAACTGAAGCATGCTAGTCTTCCACGCGAACAACGAAGTGTGCTAGTCTTCCAAGCAATCAACGTAGTGTGTTAGTCTTCCACGCGAACAACGAACCGTGCTAGTCTTCGTTGGGAGCGACGATATAGTCCTTAGTGTTGCCAACATCGTACTAGAGGCGTTATACTAAACTTGAAACGCAAGTCTTCGCAATTTTTAGTATTTTGTGTGTTTTCTGAAGAGAATTTTGTGTTTTTCTGAAGAGTATTTTGTTGACCACTAGATTCCACAACAGGGGTGAGGGTACTCCCGCTTGTGGGCTGCCTCTATGTGCCCTCCATGACATCGTCGAAAGGCCCCACCCACCCGTTTCCGTTCGACAACTCAAAATGTCCTCGATCCAGCGCTGAGTGATTGGGGGTATTCCGATCCATTCGAGCCCCTCCAGCCTCACTCGAAACATCAAAAAAGACAGTTATCGCACTTCCTGTAATGAAGACCTTTTCAATATGTTGTTGTACAACGTTGTGATTCTTTATCCTGTTTATCCTCCATCACGACAATATAAATGCGTTTTATGCCTTCCGCCATTGCATATTGAACCCTGAGGCCGTCTCGCACTTCCCCCCTAGCTCACGCCTTGAGGAGGCCTACTCAATCGGACAACCACCTTTGCTATCCCTTCGCGGTTTCAGTCGAGGATTTTTTCCGCTCCTATCGAGCCCTAACCGCTATTTAAGTGTATCCGACAAAATTATCGTTTTTAGCTTTTTTATGGAAATCAATAACTTAGTTATTATCATACGCATCAACTCACAAAATTTCATATCTGTGAATTGCGCCATTTCGAAGTTAGATACTAACTAAATTTCATGACTGCATACAAACTGTATGCAAAGAAAATTAAAAACCAAACTTCTGCTGTAAAATTTACGTTTTGTTGGATACGCTTTTATGGCGGTTAGAGCTCGATATGTATTTCATTTGAATTGCATAAAAGCCTCTCACTAGAAATCCTCACGACTACTATTTAAGTTGGATTTTTCTTTGATCTGCACAAGCATCTCAACTCGCTTTTAAATTCACTCCTCCGCCAACTTTTCATGCATTCAATTGTCTCGCTCAAAAACTTTGTTCATCTGCATTCGAAAGATGCCAAAGTGATTTCTAATTGCAGCCACTCAATCCTTGCAACACCTGCAACATTCATTCAAAGTTCTTCTTATCCCTTCACGTAGCTGAAAAACTGTAAAGTTAACAACATTCAAACAATCGAATATTCAACAGCCGATTACTACGCTCGGTTAGTTTTAATTGTTCGGCAAATGCGAAAGAAAGTGCAAACGATAAGTGAGTGAAGTAGTTCAAAAGCTACTGCGACAACAACTGTGTGCCAGTTGGCCGGCTGCATGCACTCAAATTAATTTCATTTACATACATTTCGACGAAATTACTATTGTAACTTTGTGCTTTTAGTAAGTCTTGGCTGCAATTTTTCAAATTGAAATAGTGATTAGATGAGATGATGGATAAGTGTGAAAAGCTGATTGCACAACCTGAAAGTTAAGCAAATATTTAAGTAGAACTTTTCAAAGTTTTTCACTTGGAATGATCAGTGTGATCAGGCAAGTGTGACGACATTTTATTTTAGAGGACTGGAATGCAATGAAAGATTAATTAATGTTGCATTCTTCTGAATACGTTTGATAAATTTAAATTTTATTGCAATGAAAAAGTAGAGGAATAGCATTCGTGCAGAGTTTGGTCATTAAAATTGTATTAGATTTTTTACAGCTATACATTTCTGGAAAGCGTATTAAATAACGCATCCTACCGTGTGATTTTAATAAAAAATAATGTCCGCTTTCAGGAAGAGAGAGAAAATGATCACTTTCGGCCGCGATATTACCTTCCCTGTGTAGTGTACCAAAACTGAGTACGCCATTCGCTTTAGCGGTTAATTCTACGTATGAGTAGATATAGGGACACGAATTTCGATACGATACGATACCAAATCGATATTTTTTGCATTTGATACCGATACTTTTTACTCGATTCTTTTGCAACGATATTTTTTGGTATCGAGTACTTCAACCACGGTATCGAACAAATGAGTACATTGAGTGATGGAAAATTAAAATTGTGTCATATTTGTCCAAAAAATTGTGCAACGCAAAATAGTGCCGAAAATCGGTCGAGTGTGCAGAAGTGACAAGCTGCTTCCTAAAGAGCCGAAAAATGCACAAGCACGAGTAATTTTGCATCTGATCCACGTGCTGAAATAATTGCAGGATTGGGCTACTTCGTAAGGTTTTTTGTAAGAAGTTGTATGAAGTTACCGAAATCTGTTTATTGATTTTCACATTAAACAAGGCGCACACTTACCACTGAAACTAGCTAACAATTTGCAATTACCATGCGAGAGAAATAATGATAACTGGAGATATACATAGGATTATATGTTTTTCATTTTCATACGATAATTTGACGTTTGCAAATAAAAAATCGTGATTTCAGCGAAAAATTGTCAATATCTTTTTTCTCTCACTTTACTAAAAATACGGTATAAACAAAAAAGGATCTTTTTTCCATTAATGCCCATATGACACTACGTTTTTTCCTGATATTCTACAAGGTTTTTTGTGTGGAAGAGGTGGTCAAATACAGTTTTGTGTTGGTGCAAGGGAGTAAGCTATGTTGGAAAAAAACCAACGAAATACCATCTAGGCGTTTAAAAACCAATGAGCCAGCTTGTATTTCGATAGGTTTTTTGACATTCGGCACTTTTTTCTGACAATTGTTTCAATTTGACAGCTATAAAATAAATTATTTTTAAAATATAAAATATATAAATACAAATTTTAAATTTGCCTCTTGTAAGCTTCTGCTTTGGCCGTAAGGGGAAAGAAGAAGTCCGATAGAAAGACCATACTGCGCAATGGCTTCTCTGTATAAAATGGAATGCACAGCTATTCTGCCACTTGAGTTTCATCTTTTTCTTTTGTTTCGATAATTTAAATTCAAATTTCCAAAAAAATTCAATGATGGATACATACATATAATCTCAATAAAAATGAATTGTTAATGTTATTTAAGATGTTTATTTTTCAAAATACTAAATATTTTGCAAATATCTTTTTACAACTGTGATTGCATTAAATACACCTGTTGTTTTGTAAAAGCTGTTGGTTTGTAAAAAGTGTTTTCAAGAACTTAATAAACTTCTATAATTTTTTTAATCAGCTTGAACTATTCTTATGAGTTGGAAAAGGATTTACGTCAAAATCAAAACTTTGGAACCAGCCATGGCATACTATGCCATGGAACTAGCACGGATACAGTGATATGCGTATGCCTCAGGATGCAGTTTTATTGCGTTTTTGGTAACTTTCTAGAAGACGGTGCAACTTTAAACCGTTTTAATAAATATCTTTTAAATGTGGAAAAATCTTTTATCTCCGCTTTCGAATTCATAATCTAGAGGTCAGAACGCGTCGATTGGTACCTCTTTTAACTATTTTAGAGGAAATTTTAAGGTTGCACCTTCTAGAAAATTACCGCTTTCGATACCGATACTTTGAGTATCGAGTAGTTTAGTTTCGATATTATCGGGTTCGCGATTCTTTTTAACCGATATTTTAAATGAGTACCAGATCGATGCTTTTGATTCGATATCGTGTCCCTAGGTAGATATAATTTTTTTTCTTGTGCAAAATCCTAACATTTTTCATACATAAATCTAAACATACCCTGAAATTCTGGGAATTTGAGCGGTTTTTGGTGTAGCTCCATCTAGCTTTTGGAAAAGTGAAATTTTTCTTTCAGTTTACTTACTCTAAAACACTCTATTTTCATATTCCGGTGCCGGAGGGAATATCTAAAAAAACGCATCTAATATACATAGTAGATTTTTTCAACTATCTTATACTATTATATTGTCACGACTATTCCTATAAATAGTGGTAAGAATAGCATATTTGTTCATTCTAAAAAGTTTTATACTAAAGAAACGTTCAAAAAAGTCGTGCGTATCTAATGAGTTCTCGAAATATTTTATCACTGTTATTGTTTGTGCTTTGCCTGGTGTGGGTACACTGTTCAGATCCAAGTTTTCGTGTTATCAGAGGAGAACCGATCGATACAAGTTATGTCCAATATGCAGTACAACTGCATGAAAATAACCGCTATCGTTGTGCCGGCGCTTTAGTCAAACCAAATTTCGTCATCACAGTATCGCATCCTTTGCAAAGTGTAAGCGAGAAAAACTTACTCGCTGTAGCCGGTCCTAACAATGATGAAGGAATATCAAAAAAGGCGGTTATGATATATAGGAGAAAGCTTAAAAACGATATTGCCGTTGTTAAATTAATAGAGCCCTTTGAACTTGGCTCAAGAGTCAACACGATAGACTTCTACGACGGTTGTTCACTGCCGGCGAATACCCAAATGCAGGTGTATGGTTGGGGTTTCCTCGAAGCGAGTATAGGCCTTTTTAGACTGAGTACTATTTGTGTGAATATTAAGCATTGGAACGAATGTGAAGCAATGGAAAGAATCACAACATATGCGTTCGCAGAGTATAATATTTGTGCTGCAAGTGGCCCAAAGGATATCGGTGGTGGTGATGAAGGCGCACCTGGCGTTTGCGATGGAAAACTGTGCGCAATAGCTTCATATACCGATTATTACTATCCAGGGGTATATATAAATTTGACTAATGAAACAATTCGAGGATTATTAAACGATTGGTTAAGCAATTAAGTCATTCAAGTTTTAAAATTTTTTTGTAGTTTTAGCGAATTACATAAAATAAATAGTACATAAAATTACTTGCTAGCTATATTCAAAATATTTTTTATATGGGCGATACGATAAATTCGAGCTCAAGAAAAAAGTGTGGATTGTCCCTTACGATAAAAAATAAAGCCAATTTTTGGCACAACTATAAGGATTTTAGTTATAATATTTTACCAGGTGATGCGCTGACAGATGTAGATTAAGCTTGCAACAAAAGGTGAAATTCCAAAAAATGACCTTTACGATAAAATCGCGCAAAGGGGTCGATATGTATGAAAACACCAAAGGGCACCCGGATGGTTTTTGGTAAACCCGGGGTTAACGTATGGTATTTCTCCACAAAAGCTCATACTTCATTAGAAGTCTTAATATTTGCAAAGCGTGTTATGGTTTCGCGTTGCTTGAAAATGCTGTGTAAATGAAAAATTGTATGTATATATATATATATATATATATATATGAGTTGTGATAAGACAGTGCAGAATATAAGAACTGAGCTTGTGTTCGGTTTTGTTGTGTACATAAAAGGGGAAACAGAAAATACTCGAATATGTCGACGCTTCCACACAATACTGTACTAAGTCGACTTAGTACATTTCCCCGTTTTTGGTGTTTTCAAGTATTAGATACGTGTCTTAATTTAGATGCTGTCTAATTTTGGTATCAATCGGACAATCGAATCAAAAGTTATAAGCAAAAGTGTACATAGTATAATACAACTTGAGATTTTTACAGAATAAAAACTTTGAGAGCTTGCCACGAAAAGCCACGTAGCAAATTTTTATTTTTTCTCACGGTTTTATATAAAGCGTATCCTAACTTTGATATTGTCGAGTTTTGGTGTTGATCGTTCAATGCAAACAAAAGTTACAAGTGAAAATATACTTAGCATAAAACTGAAGTTTCATATCGAGTTCAATCTTTGAGAGCTTCTCCTGCAAAACATAGTTTTCAGATTTAGTACAGTTTTGTTTGGAAGCGTCGATGGGTTCTCCAAAGCATGTTTTTTTTTTCAATTTAACTCTGAAAATACGCAATTGATTTCTCCTTGGAGAAAGCGAGAAAACAAGCTATGTTACTGTTTTGCCAGCCTCGTAAAAGCCAATGTGTGTACACGTTAAAGCATGCTCATTTAACCAGGTGATTGGCCGTAAAAACAAAATACACTTTATATGGTGGATTGGTGGTGTATTTGCGCTATTTTCTTAGAAGGCGTTTATGCGCATGAAGTCCGACGTTACATTGGGGGCTGTATTATTAAGAACTTAAATAGTAAACATATTGAAAACGTAAAAAAAAAAGATTTTAAAGAAATTCGTAAAATGTAATGAACGAAAATATTTAGGTAAGCGGACTTTTTGGCTTCTATGAAGCGTCTGCCACTGTCTGCACCCTCTTTATTTAAAAACTATTATATATTTCGATCAAACGCAGACAATTATAATAAAAATGTAAGAAACATTAACCCGATTTTCGGAATCAGCGACCGATTTTACATATAGACTAGCTGACCCGGCAAACTTCGTTCTGCCCAAAATAGATTTTTTTATTAATTTCATTTCAAAAATTGTTATTACACATTATTTATATTATTTTTAATAGAAAATTAACGATTTTTCACTACTTTATTGTGTATACAACTTCAAAAATATATAATTTTAGTATTCAGTTTAAGGCTGCTCGATACACAACATTTTTAGTTTTCTGTTCCGGATATTTATTTTCACTGAGTATTGGCTATTTTCACTAAGTAAGTAAGAGGATTGATATAGTATACCTCCATAATGGTTTTCAGGCCCCTCCTCCAACCCTTTTAGATATATTCAGCCTCAAATGTTTAGTACGTCTGGGAGGTGCAATGCCCCATTTTTCGATAAATCTATTTCTATGTACATGCTGTGAACACTTTTAAGGATATTTAGCCTTAAAAATTAACGCATGGGAGGTGCCACGCCCCCTTTTTCCAAAACTACTGTTTTTTTCATAGGCACGCTATTGATATCGTTCATCTCCTGATCAGTTTTCAGGTCCAAACCTTAAACGCTTTTATAGATATTCAGCTTGAAAAATTAAGTTTGTATGGGAGGTGCCACGCCCCCTTTTCCGATAACCTACACTTTTATGCGCAAAAATTGTTTTGATACCATAAAGCTCTGTACCAATTTCCAGGTCCCTGACTTAAACCCTTTTAAAGATATTCAGCTTAAAAAATTAAGTGTTGTTGGGAAGTGCCACGCCCCCTTTTCGTATAACTCCTATTATTTTGCGTTAATATGGAATTGTTATCGTTTATCTCCACACCAATTTCCAAGCCCCTAGTGTAAACAATTTTAGAGATATTCAGCATGAAAAATTAAGTTTGTATGGAAGGTGCCACACCCCTTTTTCCGATAACCCCCACTTTTATGCGTGGGAATGGCTTTGATATCATTTAGCTCTATACCAATTTTCAGCTCCCTACCTTGAACTGTTTTAGAGACAATCAGCTTTAAAAATTAAGGTTGTATGGGAGGTGCCACGCCCCCTTTTCTGATAACCCCCAATTTTCTGAATGAGAACGGTTTTGATATCAGCTACCTCTATACCAATTTTCAGCTCCCTACCTTAAACTGTTTTAGAGATAATCAGTTTTAAAAATTAAGGTTATATGGGAGGTGCCACGCCCCCTTTTCTGACAGCCCCCACTTTTCTGAGTGAGAAGGGGTTTGATATCACCTACCTCTATACCAATTTTCAGCTCCCTACCTTGAACTGTTTTCGAGATAATCAGCTTTAAAAATTAAGGTTGTATGGGAGGTGCCACGCCCCCTTTTCTGACAACCCCCACTTTTCTGAGTGAGAAGGGTTTTGATATCACCTACCTATATACCAATTTTCAGTTCCCTACCTTAAACTGTTTTAGAGATAATCAGCTTTAAAAATTAAGGTTGTATGGGAGGTGCCACGCCCCCTTTTCTGATAACCCCCAATTTTCTGAGTGAGAAGGGTTTTGATACCACCTACCTCTATACCAATTTTCAGTTCCCTACCTTGAACTGTTTTAGAGATAATCAGCTTTAAAAATTAAGGTTGTATGGGAGGTGCCACGCCCCTTAACATTTTTTAATTTTTTCTTCGACTAAACCTTCGCGGGGTAACAACAAACAAACCCCCCTAAGGAAGTATTTGATTTGGTTCAGCCGTTTTCAAGTTTTAGCGTTTCAATTAAATACCAAATCATTTTTATATATATAGATAAGATAGTGGCGTTCAGAGTATTTTTTGGCTGTAGAGCAGTGTAATAGACGAATTGGTGATGGGCGAGTCCGAGTTATTTTGGCGATTGCTTCATTTGACAGTTATTCGCGATCATGGAAATGTTTGAACAATCGATAAAATCAAATAAAACATCTTGGACTCGCCCGTCATTAAGAACAATACAATTCTTATTATTTGAATAATTTTTATCTTTAATCATGCAAATATCATACTGTACTCATTCCATGATATCTACAATTTATATTGTTAATTTACTATTGTGCCACACCTAAGCCGTGTTGGGATATTGCATCCAATCTCTGCGAGTATCTTTAGTCACATAAATGATAGACTCCTGACAATTGGGATCATAAATACCAAATCTGAATATGCAAATATGTTGATATTTCTCGCCCGGACGCAATATGACCGATGGAAAGTTTTCCTGTGAATTTATTAAGAGCAGAAAATTATTTGTCAATTAAAAAAATGCACTACTGGTTACAGAAATTCGCACTCACATGATTAACTGCATCCGGATACCAATGCGTTTCCATGCAGAATGAACCATGCTTCTCGTACCTACTCTGTCCCTTGCCAATGATCATTGGTTGATTCGCTTGTTTTTTAGCCTTTTTATACTTTTTCTTCTTTAGTATTTCATCGATACAATATTTTTTTCAATATGATAATGTCATGCATATGCGATGATGTGATGGGTGAATGTATGTACATATGGAGTTTTTAATATGCAATAAATTAATGGGGAAGTTGTGGTGGTGAGAATGATGAGTTGAAGCGATTACATTTTTGTAAAAATACTCACCTCCAGATCGGGCATATTGTGTGCTGTATAGAAGTGCATACAGGGCTGATTACTGGATATCTCCATGCAGCGTTCGGTCGGCGGATGAAAGACTCTGAAGAAGAAATCAAGCAATTCAGGAATAAACATTTATGTAAATTTTTTTTGGCAACTGTAGTGATGGGTGAACATGAAAGTATGACTAAATATTTCCGTTCTAAAGGGAAAACAATTCGATAAATAGTAGAAAAAGGGTATGAGGTCTTAGGGGGACAAAGGTGGTCCATAAAAGCCAACTCAGCTGGCACTAAGCACTTTAAAAATGATTCACCAAATCGAAAATTTATATCCTAATTATATGTCTCTCTGAATCTATATACTCGAAACCTTAGTGTCTTGTCGGTGAATAACAAAACCCAGGAAATGCGGTCAATTACTACAAGTTTAGCTATCATTTTAAGGCACATGCAGTCCCTGCTTGGGTAGGTACTAGTCCAAGCAAATACTAACAAAAAAGTTGACCCACATAATAGTAGGATACGTACAGGAGTTCAGCCTCCTATATCCGTCATCGCGTATGCCGCGGAATTTAGAAGTCCGCAGATCACTTATCACAGACTACCTCGGCTAATTGACCACTTCCAGTGGGACGGGTACGTACAGGAGCTCGGCCTCCTGCATCCGTCAGCGCGCGTGGTGTGGATATTTGGCCTCCGCAGACCACCTTACAATGACCACTACGATTGGAACGGATACATACAGGAGCTCGGCCTCCTCCATCCGTCATAGTGCGTGGTGTGGATCATTGTCCTCCGCAGATCGAATCTAGGGGAACGGGTGAATCCTCATAAGGCAGACTGAGAGCAATAACGCGACCATTACGGACACTTCGAGCCAGGTGCTCAACCCACCCTTCGGTACGATGGCAGTAGGAGGTTTAGTGCTGGTTAGAGTCCGACGCTGACGGGGTAAAAGCTTTCGTAAAAAAAAACAACATAATAGTAGGTTTAAAATCTCGATATTCGCGACAAAACAACACCGATATTTTAAGTCGAAATCAAATCACTGCAAAGATAATTGTAATCATTATCCTCTCAACAAATGCCCCAACAGGTAACCCCATCCCGCCTGCCCAGTGTCAACGTACCAAACGTACAACAGCAGATCGAAACCCTGCAAAGGCAACTGGAATTTCTCTATGCCCAACAACAACAAGCCCAGAAACCCCAAACTGCAGGAAACTTGACATCTGCTACCCCAACCGACGAATGGAAGATCGTCAATCCCAAACGCCAACGCGAAAGCCCAGGTAAAAATACTGTCTCTAAAAAACAGGCTACGCTTGACAATTACTGGCTTGCAACCCGCCAACCAAATGAAAATGAAAATGAAAACAGATTTGCCTCCCTTGAAGTTGAGGAAACAAACCAACCAACTGAAAAAATACCCAAGCCGCCGCCAATATTTATAGACAAAGTTCTAAACATTCCCCCCTTAATGAGTTTACTACAAGAAGTTGCTCCAAACTCTTATGATCTAAAGCTCACAGGCAAAGATCAAGTAAAAGTACAAGCATCATCCCTGGATGCTTACAGAACCATAGTATCACAACTGGAACAGAAGGGCACAGAGTTCTATACTTATAAAACAAAACAAGAACGTACCTTCAGAGTGGTTCTCAGAAACATGCATTCCTAAATAGACACAAAAGAAATTGTGGATTCTCTAAAAGATCTCGGTCACCCAGTTACAAACATTTGGAACATAAAACACAGAGTCACAAAAAAGCCTCTCCCCATGTTTATCATTGAACTCAAACCCGACTCCAACAACAAGATGATATATCAAATTAAAAGTCTCCTGCACTCAAAAATTATGGCGTTTTCTTTTCTCGAAATAATGTTGCCCTGTTTGACTTTCTTAGCCATTTTGTAAGTTTGTCTGGTCATTTCACCAAATATTGACATCTAACTAAGTAAGAGGGCACCCTTATCTACAAATTCAGCCATTTTCTAGAAAGTAAGGATATGTAATTCGATAATTGGGATATAGGAGGGCAACACTTTTTCGTAGAAAAGAAAACGCCATTACTTTCGAGCCCCCACACCCGAAGCGTGAAATACCGCAATGCGCCAACTGTCAGCAATATGGCCACATAAAGTCCTACTGCCGTCGAAAATCAGTATGCATAAAATGTGCTGGAAACCACCTTTCCGCTGATTGTAAGCGAAAGACAAGATCTGAAGATGTCAAATGTGCTCTATGTGAAGGTAACCATCCAGCAAATTATAAAGGCTGTATGGTATACAAAAACCTCCAAAGCGCCAAATACCCAACTCTGAGGAAAAAAGCTCCTGCACAGCCTCAGGACAAACCACAACAGCCAAGTCAAACCCCAATTCAAATTGAAACCCCAATTCAAATTGACCCACACCCAGCCACATATGCTCCAGCAGCAAAGAAAGGCGTAACACCCCGTTCGAACCCTAATAATGCTATTCCAAATAGTAATGAAATCCACACCCCAACGCAAAACACTAACGAAATGCGAGAAATGATAGGCTTACTAAAACAAGTCATGCAACAAATGACAGCAATGATGAGCCTGCTCGTCACCTTCACGACTAAAAATTATGCATCTTCAACCCGTTAAAAATTATTATTTGGAATGCCAATGGCCTTTCCAAACACATACTTGAAGTTAAAGTTTTATTTCAGACCCACGATATAGATATACTCCTCATATCTGAGACTCACTTTACTGACAAAAGCTATTTTGAAGTACCCAACTACAAGTTTTACCACACAAAACACCCGAGTAACAACGCTCATGGAGGCTCAGGTATCTTGATACGGAAAAGTATTAAACATTACAGCACGAATTCATTCCGTACAAATGCTATACAAGCCACAAATATTGTCATTGAAGACCCGAGCGGCCAGCTTACACTCTCTGCTATCTATAGCCCGCCGAGGCACTCTATCAGCGCTGCAGAATATGAAAATTTCTTCAAAACTCTTGGAAATCGATTTCTAGCTGGGGGCGATTACAATGCCAAACACACATTCTGGGGCTCTCGTCTCATTACCCCTAAAGGAAGACAATTATATAATGCTATTAGCAAGCTCAGTTTAACTCCATTCTCTACTGGAACTCCCACTTATTGGCCAACAGATAAAAATAAAATACCCGACTTAATCGATTTCTGCGTGGTGAAAGGCGTGCTTTCCTCAGATATAACTTGCAAAACGTGCTTTGCATTGTCTTCCGACCACTCTCCAATCCTGGTAACAATTGATAAAAATTTTACACCGACAACGGATCAATGCAGCCTTTACAATCGGAAGACTGACTGGGAATACTTCCGACATATCATCACGTCTAATCTTGACTTGAAATTAGCGCTGAAATCTGCTGAAGATATAGAGGCAGCAGTCGAACATTTTAACAGCTGCATCCAACAAGCTGCATGGAAATCAACTCCCACCCTCATCAGACAAAAAAGGACAAGCGTTACACACAACATACAAGCTAATCTCAAAGAAAAGCGACTCGCAAGGAAAAAGTGGCAACAAACCCGTCACCCCGACGACAAGAAAAGATTGAATGCACTCACCAAAGAACTCAAAAATATCCTCAAAATTGAACACAACAGACAAGTTCAACAATATCTCAGTAATATTGATGCAACAGCTGCAACTGATTACTCCCTTTGGAAAGCTGCTAGTAAGCTAAAAAGGCCGATTCTCTCCAATTCTCCTATACGAATGGAAAATAACGAATGGGCGAAAAGTGACGCAGAGAAAGCAAATACTTTTGCACGCCACCTAAAATCAGTATTCACCCCACATGATATTGAACCCTCACTAAGCACAACAACAGAAGTGAAAAATACTCTAAGTCATCCCTATCAAATGGACCTCCCCATAAAAAAATTCGCAATATCGGAGGTAAAAACCGTAATAGCGAAACTCAACCCAAAGAAAGCTCCTGGGTACGATATTATTAATGGCAATGTACTAAAACAATTACCTTACGAAGGCATAAAATTTCTCACCCAACTGTTTAATGCAGTACTAATAACTGCATTCATACCCCCTCAATGGAAAGTCGCTCAGATGAAAATGATTCTGAAACCAGGAAAGTCCCCCGATTCGGCAGCGGCTTACAGACCCATTAGCCTGCTGCCCATTGTCTCAAAAGTCTTGGAAGTTCTTTTCCTTAAAAGACTCCTACCCAAAATAGAAGAACGTAACATTATACCTAATCACCAGTTTGGCTTCAGAAGAGGGCACGGAACAATTCAACAAGTACATAGACTTACCGAGAAAATCTACTCTGCCTTTGAGCAAAAACAATACTGTACAGCTGCCTTTCTAGATATATCCCAAGCTTTTGATCGCGTATGGCACGACGGCCTCCTCTATAAAATAAAAAATACTCTCCCTACAAATTACTTTCTATTTATACAATCTTATCTAAAAAATCGCTACTTTTTCGTCAAAGAAGGAGCAGAGCAGTCTGAGCTTTACGAGAGCTTAGCAGGCGTCCCGCAAGGTAGTGTAATGGGCCCAATACTGTACCTACTTTACACATATGATCTCCCAATAGCAGAAGGAGTCACTATCGGCACTTTTGCCGATGACACTGCCGTACTGGCTGCAGACCTCAACCCTAACGTGGCCTCACTCAAGCTTCAGAGAAGTTTAAATAAAATTACCCATTACGTTTACCACTAGACGTAACAATTGCCCACCCGTAAAACTCAACGGCATTGATATACCGCAAAGTGACGTAACAAAGTACCTTGGTATGCATCTCGACAGAAAACTAACATGGAGGACACACATATTCACCAAACGAAAAGCTCTTGGTATAAAACTGAGAAATCTTTATTGGCTCATGAATCGAAACTCCCAACTATCAATCGACAACAAACTCCTGCTCTACTCAGCTATCTTAAAACCCATTTGGACTTATGGCATACAGCTGTGGGGAACAGCAGCAAACTCAAATATAGAGATTCTTCAAAGATTCCAATCGAAAACCATTAGAATGATTGTAAATGCGCCATACTACGTCACCAACGACCAACTACATCGTGACCTAAAGATTCCTACTATCGCTGAAGAAATCAGAAAGTATGCTGCATCATACAAAATGAGAATATTAGCTCACCCCAACCCACTCGTTCTAGCCCTAACGGCAAGACCAATTAATTTCGTACGCCTCAAAAGAAAATCATTTACTGATTTTTATTGATGCACTGCAATAAATGGATGCGCTACTGAGAGCAATCCATACATGCCCACCATGTTTATTAAGTTATTATTAATTACTAATTACTTTTAGCGAACCACAAAATTGTTAGATGTATTTTCCTTATACAGTTGGCAAAATATATTGGATGCTAAAAAAAAAAAAAAAATTATCCTCTCAATGTACTTACTTGGCTTGCTTCACAATGCAACCGGGCGTATATTTCAACACATAATTATGATCGTATCCTTTAGCGATACTGGCAATTTTTTTCAGACCTTCACCCACATTTGTCAGCGTACGCAAATCCAATAAGTGATTATCTAAACTAATAATTTCGCCATTCGGCACGGTCTCCTCATCCATGTCAGTTATGCAATTAGCATGTATTTTAACGATATGCTCTGTCATGCCTTGTTTGCCGGCATTCTAAAGAGAAGTATATTTACATTGAAAATTTGTATAAATAATTTATTTGAAAGACGCTGAATGCAAGCCGCGGTGTTGTTGCGGAAACTGAATTGGGCGGGTGAAATTTTAAATGTAATAACCCTGCCTCTGGCTTTGGTAAACAGTCGGCTTCTCTTTGCCGCTTTAGGCCCAAACTCTGCCAATGTTCAGCTTCAGCACAAGAACGCGACTGATTATTTTCTTTTCACACTTACATGCCCCGCCAAATTGAAGTATGCATGATTTGTCATATTCACTGGTGTTGGCTTATCGGTGGTTGCCTCCATACAAAAACGCATACAATTATCATCGGTTATGGTGTATGTGACTGTGGCCACCACTTCGCCCGGGAAACCCTCATGACCATCGGGAGAGATCAGCTTGAAAACAACACCATCCGGACGCACTTGATCCACTTCCCATATCACTTTGCTGAAACCATGTTGACCGCCGTGCAACATATGTTTGCCTAAGAAATTCTTAGTCACTTCATATTTGACGCCATCGAGCGTGAAAGTGCCATTGCCGACACGACTACAGACGCGTCCTACCGTACAACCAATATAGGGATTATTTTCAGCTAAATAGCCTGCGTGGTGAAGGAGAGGATTACATATGGACGTGCTTAGTTGGTAAATATTGTGATGTTTTATATTTATTTACATACCTTCAATATTATCGAAACCCAATGTGATATCATCCACCATGCCATGTGAGTCGGGAATTTTCAATGAAGTTATTGTAGCGCCAAAGTTTATCACCTACAAAATAATAATTAATTCAGAAGAACAGATTCGGATGATATCTATTCATTAATTTCACTTTTCGAATTCACCTTTCGACTCGCTATTACACTCAGAGAAAACCCGCATCGTAAAAATTACTATGAAAATATTCAGCTTTACTATTCGCTTTTTACTATGCAAACACGGAAATATGACTATGAAACAACTTGATCTGAATATAAACGTATTATTTCAACCGTTCAAGTTTGAAAGATATTCAACTTGAATATGAAAAACTTTGAGTTGACTAGTAAATACTAATCCAACTGGACAAGTATTAACACCTGTCATTATAAAATTTGTAATAGTCATCTTCAAGTTGAAACATATTTATTTTAACTACTGTTGATGCTTCAACTTGAATATGGTTCATAGTAAACTTATATATTTAGCACAGTAAAAGAAATTTATGCTGTGTAGATTTTCGTTCCTTCATTTGAATCCGGCTTTTCAAATTTCCGTAATTCTTAGATGGTTTATACATTGTTCGAGCTATATAGCATGATTGAGCAACTCAAATATAACTCATTTTCCACAAGGGAAATGAGTTGGCTTATTTAAACCCCAGAGGTTGGCACTATCGCCGAACCTTGGAGCTACAGCGCTCCCCCCACGTGAATACATAAAAGGGTTTAAAAAAGCACATATGCATACATATGTACATATGTATGTGCATATGTACACACAAAGTTTAGACACATAGTTAAATTCAATATGAAATATATTTAAAACAAATATGCTGTCTCTTAGAGTTGAATAAAAACATATTGAACTTCAATATGAATCATAGTAAACTTAAGAATATGTCATAGTCAGCTTCAATATGAACATTTTTTAAAACAACTATGTTGTAACTTTAACTTGACTATAAAAATATTCAATTTGAATATATAGACTTATATATATCAAAATGATCAGGGTGAAAAGAGAAATCGATTGAGCCATGTCCGTCCGTCTGTCCGTCTGTCCGGTGTGAGCACGATAACTCGCGCAAATATTGAGATATTTTGATGAAATTTGAAATGTAAGTTGGTATCAAGACAGGAACGGATGGTATTGAAAATGGGCGAAATCGGACCATGACCACGCCCACCTCCCCTATATGGTAAAAATCGGAAATTTTGTATCTCAGTCACTAATAGAGCTAGAGTGATAAAATTTTACACACGTATTGAGCTCAGGCCCTTATGAAGAAATATGGTGAAATTTTGGAAAATGGGCGGTGCCACGCCCACTTATTAAGGGGCAAACATTAAAAGTTTTATGAGTCATAACTCAGAAACCGTTGAAGATATATCGATGAAATTTGGTAGGCGTGATATACTTACTTAGGCAAATGTTTGGACGAAAAATTGCCAAAATCGGTTGACGACCACGCCCACTTTTATATATGGGTATCATAAAGTGGCCTAATAAAAACATTTTAAGCGATATCTTTGTCAAATATAAAGATAATTCATTGAAATTTTGTGGCATGAGTTCTACAATAGATCGGAACCAAAAAATAGAAAAATTTCCGAAAATGGGCGTGGCACCGCCTCTTTTCAGACAAAGGAATCAACGAGATTTCGGAGCCCATAAATCGACAAATATCTCAATTATTATGACGAAACTTGGTTTATACACTTTTATAACTTGTGTTAATAGACACGCAAAAATTTATTGAAATCGGTTTATGACCACGTCTACTTTTTAAGAAAGATATTTCTGGAACACCCTTTGGGAATTTGTAACAAGACTTCTTTGTAACTAGAAGTCATAAAGGAATGAAATTTTGCACAAAGAATAATATTCATATGCTTAGTTGGATGACTGATAAAAATGTTGAAAATGGGCGTGGCTACGCCCACTTTATGCGGCACTCGCTTTATGTAAAATACGCCGTGTTTCCATCAAACGCAAACAAACAATGAAAGCATACAGCTGAGTATCTAATGTTCGATTCCACTCGAACTTAGGCTTCCTTACTTGTTCATAGTTGTTTTTACTATGACAACACTTCAAGTCGAGTATGGTTAATTTTCATTTTAACTACTTAATATTTATTATGATGGTATGAAGTGCAACGTAGTCAGAATCACTATTTTCATCCTAGGCGCAAAACCATTGGTAAAAATAGTCAAATCAAGGTGTAAATAGTCAGATTTACATGCGTTTTGTATGTATGTACATTAAGGTGGTCCAAAATGAAATGCGGGTTGTTCCGTAGATTTCGCGAGAATTTTATTTTCTTGATACAAATTTGGACCACCCTGATGTACATATGTATATACATACGCTCGTAAATACCTGCATCGACATTCGATTATGATTGCTGATTGTGAAGCGTCTAATTGTCTCTTCCTGTTTCGTTAGCGGATTTATGGTAGTGCCAAAAGTATCTTCCGTCACCCAAACCATTTTGCCACGAAAGTTCTTACAGTGTTGGTGTTTGTTTGCAGATATTCGTAGAGTATGGCTGCAAAAAATTTTTCAATTTAGATTTGAAACACTACTGATTTTGTTTTATTTATGTATTTATTTATTTATTTTTTCTTCTAACTTTTATTTTAATTTTGAAATGAGATGCCCTTCACTTCAGCAATTCACAATGAGTTATGTATGATTTTTTCCCCATTCACAAAGTTTTTACAAAGCACCTACTCTGCGTATTTGGTTTATCACAATAAACTTATAAGATTTATGTTTGTTTGCTTTTGTTTGTTTTTAACCGCAGCGCGTCTTTCAATTCACATTCAACTTTAATTGCCGAGATGAGATGCGAGATAACGTCAATTGAGCGTCTAATCAACTGAGTGCTGATAGTGTATATTCACACATATGTACATATGTATATACGTATGTACTAGGGATTCCAATCCCGCCCTTTTTGATTCCCCGGAAATCCCGGGATTACTAGAATTTCATCCCGGGATTTTCGGGATAAAATAAACAGAGAATATTCCCCTATTATAGCAAAGAAAAATTGTATTTTATATAATTTTTATTGGTCTCAGATATGTATACTAATGTTGCATTATTACATAGCAGCATTATCAACATATGCCCTGTGACCTATGAAAATGGTGCATTTTTCATGGGATAAATGAAACAAAAATAATGCAACCCTTTTGTGCTAAGAACAGAAAATGTTGCCCCTTAGTCGGGCCAGTTTTACATTTTGTCTATAGAACAAACAGCCCTAAAAAATGTGTGGAATCTTTGTGGAAGAGAATAAAAAAACTTGACAGTATGAAGAAAATGCAGAATAAGTTTGACATTTTTGCCAGAATAAAAAAAGCAAAGTAAGGACTAATATTTTTGATTTAATAACACTACAAATAATTTAAAAAAAAATACCAAGAAATTCAGGTTTGGGGGAGAATAGATATGGGCCTGCTGAGCTCGGAACTATTTTTTTTTTTTAATTTTTTGTATGGTTAGGTTTTTTTGGTTATCACTTCATTGAAAAATTATTTTCGCGGGAGTCACAAATGGGATAATCACAAGCAGTACAGTACCTCGTTCGAAAGAAAATTAAAATTGTTGATGTACAACTTGTAGTAATTGGACATTACCTCGCTGGTCGAAATCAAAATATTATTAACTACCTGCGATATTTGAAAAAAATTTGATTTTAAAATTAAGTTTTTGTAGGAAGTTGTAAAATTCAGGAAAGTTTTATTCTTTTAAAAATTAGCCTGCTTAATTGTGGTTATCGCATTTTTGATTTCCGAAAATAATTTTTGAGTGAAGTGATAACCAAAGAAACACCAAATTACCGTTATCTCAAAACCTAACCATACAAAACATTAAAAAAAAATAGTTCTGAGCTCAGCAGTCCCATACCTATCCTCCCCCATACCTGAATTTTTAGATATTTTTTGGCTATAAACAAGTGTAGTTAAATTTTTGTTGTTGTGAAATACGCGTTGTAAGGAAACGTACGTTAGGTATTTTTAAAATCGTTAGAATTCTTGTGGTAAAATTCATTTGATAATTTCTATTTCCTGATTTTTGGCCATTTATTTCTCAAAGGTTTTTGCAATTTCCTCCCAAGAAAAGTAAATAATGGAAGAAAATGCAAAAAAATTTCAAAAATAAAATTAGTAAAATCCAGGAAAAAGTTTAATTTTATTTGAGAATTTCACATTACGTACTAAAATAAAATACGCAGTTGTATACTCGGAATCCATCTCAAAATTTCTGCATCGGATTTTTAATTTTTTTGCGAATGTTGTATTAATTTTCAGTATTTTTCGGCAAGCTTGTAAACATTCGCTTAAACGAAGTACGTCATTAAATTCTAAAAATTTGTATTGGAAATTATCAAATGATCACAAGCTTTATTAATAATATCCTAAAAGTACCAACTGTAAAGGCAAATGTTTTGTATGTAATTTTCTTTGTTGGTTGCGTTTTTTAAAGTAACTCTTATTATTAAATAATACGCATGATTTTACGTACCTATTTTATTTTGTTACTAATGAAATAATAAAAATGGCAATAAAAATTAATTTTTTCTTTGCACTTTAAAGTTGTAGCGTTCCTCGAAATATATATTTACTTTTTTCAACCCCAAAATATGGGAAAATAATTAAGGTCCAAATCCCGGGACAAATCCCGGGATCCCGGGATTATAAAAACAAATCTCGAAAAGCCCGGGATCGTAAAAATCGGAAAAATTGGAATCCCTAGTATGTACATATGTATATATGGGTGGTCCCAAAATGTATGGAGACAAATTCTGTTTCGTATTTCTTCAACCTCACCCGCCAGGTCGATGCCAATATAGTTAAAAATACCACATACATATAAGTTTTTGTCCCGCTCGGAGACGGTTAA
Source organism: Urophora cardui (assembly GCA_960531455.1). Lineage (NCBI taxonomy): Eukaryota > Metazoa > Arthropoda > Insecta > Diptera > Tephritidae > Urophora > Urophora cardui. The sequence goes on along the minus strand of OY482670.1, from coordinate 127,839,849 downwards.
AGCTGGGTATCCACATCATAAGAAATTGCTCAAGAAAAAATTGGCATTTATTTCTTAAGTAATTTTGACGTTTGATTTTTTCTTCAAGAAATATATACAATCGTATATATTTCTTGGCAAAACCAGCGTTGCCAACCTTATTTTTCGTCAAAAATTGTAATAGATTTTCTTGTGAAGTGGATACTGCATAAAGAAAATTTGACACAAGAAAATTTCTTGACCATTTCTTAAGCGTTTTTTTATATGGAGTTTTAGCATTTCTTGTGGTGTGGATAGCCTGCTTAAGATGTGTCGCATAGAGGTCAAATTTTCAAAAAACCATATGTGACCCCTGTGCGACACCCCTTAACCCTATGCCACCGGGGCCAAATTTTATATTTGGCATCCTCGAGTGCAGGACTATCGATTTTGGGCATTAGTTATGTATAAAAAAATGTTATGTATGTATATTTTTTAGCCTTTATATGATAATATGAATTTTGACCCTTGTGCGATATCCCTTAACCGCCACCGAACAGAACCAAAATTTATATGTGGATATCTTTGACTGTGCTGTTACCGATGAGGGGATTATACTGAAGAAAATCGTTAATTCCTTTTAATTACCACCCTAATGTATATACATTTCGGCACTTACTTAAGCATTTATGTATAGCACTTATGCGATTGTGTGGCTACAGATAGGTGCTATGACAAATGATTCTCAATTGCGAGTCGTTGAGTTTTTGTTTTTTAAATGCGAAAGTTCTAAATGTACATATCGTCGATGCCTTTGAAAAACCGCATATTTGAAATTTGTGGAAAAAAATGAGATTTGTGGAAAAAAGAGATTTGTAAAACCTGAGCTCCAGACATCGATGACAACATATACATACATACCTAGTCATAAACACATTATATAAGTAACAAGTTTTTAAAATAACGGTTAATGGAAAACCAACTAGCCCACCAGCTCTATAGCAATGTAAGCACATCTTTTCGCCCTCCTGTAAAATTGGGGTTTTGGTAAATAAGCGATTTTGCAATTGTTCGGTGGGCGGTTTTGCAAAGGTATCGACAATATTTACACAAATATGTACGTATGCACCTGTGTTTGTAAGGCAACTTTTTGTTGTCAATGCAGAGAATGTATCTGATAGATATTATACCCGATTGTAGCATGTTTGAATGCATGACCGGCCCTAATCAAATGTCGCCATGTGCGTTGCTGCCAAATAATAAAAGTTATTAATGTACATATACATATGTACATATATGTATGTATGTATATATGACCGTATCGCAAAAAATAAGTTGTGGGTGGTAATGACCCCACTGGTACACATAGGGTTAATACGATTACATATCGTCGCTATAGAAGAAAAAATACACAAACTGTTTTGTTGAGGAAGAAAGACGCAAACTTTTTTTCTTTCAAAGAAAGACGCATTAAAATTATTTTTCGAAAGAAAGACTTTATTTTTTTTGATAACGAAGAAAGACGCTTTATTTTTTTTTACTATAAAGAAAGACGCATTTAAATATTTTTTAGGAAAGAAAATTTTTTATTTTTCTTTGTCAATATTAATGCTAATGCGTCTTTCTTCGCAGTTAATAATGCTAATGTGTCTTTCTTCGTAGAAATATTTTATAATACGTCTCTGTTCGTCGAAATATTTTTTAATGCGCCTTTTTTCGTCGACAAATTACTGACATGCGTCTTTCTTCTTCCGGAGCGACGATATGTATATAGTAGAATCCCTCCTCTCAAGCCAAGACATTGGTGTATTAAACTTAGAGATCGGATTATAAATACCGAAGATATGTGAAAATGAATTTTAGGTACATCTAGCGGCGTCCAAAAAATTTTTTTTTCAGAAATGTTTTCGAAAAAGAAATCATATGAGAGGGGGGAGGGTGGGGGGGGGGGAAGGCGGACGGCGACTTTTTTTTGCTCGATGCGCTCTAATGAACATATGTACATACATAAGTGCTGCCCCTTTTTTAATTGATTGAACATGTTTATCATATCGCTAGCTTAGAGTGCAAACTGTGTAAGTCCACTTTTATGAAAAGGTGTATTTTTATGTAGAACGCTAGAAAAATCAAATACGCACGACGCTAAACAAGTCTGTGATACTTGTCATATTTCTACTCGTTGTTATTCAGTCATACCTACGCAAATTGTGTAAGCCCAAAATATTTCGAAATTTTTTATGAAAAAAGGACTTACACAATTTGCACTCTAAGCCAGCGATATGTGTCAATTATTTGCATTTACCTCTTTTAAACATGTAACGAAAAATCACAATTTCCTAATTATAAATTGCACAACTATAAAGCATTTTTTTACTATTAACTTTTTATACAAGTAAGCAAAATAGTATCTTACTGCGAAATTAATGCAAACTGTTAAAGCTCAACAACAAAAACAGTACCAAAGAACAATTGCACCAGAGAACAGCACAGAAAGCGACTGCTAACTAAAATGCAACAGTAAAGACAATCAGTACGATATAATGTATAAAAGAAAAATAAAATGAAGAAACCAAAGGCAACTAACCAAAAACTCAAATAAAACAAGTAAAAAGCGGGGCTGTCTTCGGCCGTACCGAAGACTTCATACCTTTCATGAGTGGGGAAATGAAAAGTTACCTATGTATGTACATAGCCGGATTAAGTTTAATTTATAATTTTAATTTTGTGGGTTATTTATGGAAAGATTTATTAGAAAAAATGGTGTCTTGGCTATTTAAATGGAGGAGTTATACACCAAAATGTCCATATCTGAACAATCGGTTGTATGGGAGCTATATGTTATAGTGATCCGATCTTAACAATTTTCGGTAATCCCGTTTGGGCCCATATGGGTACAAATACTTCAAAATTTCACGCCGTTAGCTGTTAAAATGGAGGAGTTATACACCAAAATGTCCATATCTGAACAATTGGTTGTATGGGAGCTATATGTTATAGTGGTCAGATCTTAACAATTTTCGGTAATCCCGTTTGGGCCCATATGGGTACAAATACTTCAAAATTTCACGCCGTTAGCTGTTAAAATGGAGGAGTTATACACCAAAATGCCATATCTGAACAATCGGTTGTAGGGGAGCTATATGCTATAATGGTCCGATCTTGACAATTTTCGGTAACCCCGTTTGGGCTTATATGGGTACAAATACTTAAAATTTTCACGCCGTTAGCTGTTAAAATGGAGAAGTTATACACCAAAATGTCCATATCTGAACAATCGGTTGTAGGGGAGCTATAGGTTAGAGTGGTCCGATCTTAACAATTTTCGGTAATCCCGTTTGAGCCCATAAAATACTTCAAAATTTCACGCCGTTAGCTGTTAAAATGGAGGAGTTATACACCAAAATGCCATATCTGAACAATCGGTTGTAGGGGAGCTATATGTTATAATGGTCCGATCTTGACAATTTTCGGTAACCTCGTTTGGGCTTATATGGGTACAAATACTTAAAATTTTCACGCCGTTAGCTGTTAAAATGGAGAAGTTATACACCAAAATGTCCATATCTGAACAATCGGTTGTAGGGGAGCTATAGGTTGTAGTGGTCCGATCTTAACAATTTTCGGTAATCCCGTTTGAGCCCATATGGGTACAAATACTTCAAAATTTCACGCCGTTAGCTGTTAAAATGGAGGTGTTATACACGAAAATGTGTATATATGAATAATCGGATGTTGTGGAACTATATGTTATAGTGGTCCGATCTTGACAATTTTCGGTAACCTTGTTTGGGCCAAAATGGGCACGTCTACTTCAAAGTTTCATGTCCTTAGCTGTTTAAATGGGGAAGTTATGCATAAATTACATCCAAAAATTTCATGTATATCTGAATAATCGGATGTTTTCTATATGTTATAGTGGTCCGATTCGGCCGGTTCCGACAAATGATCAGCTGCATATAACAACATACCTGTATTCCGAATTTCATTCAGATATCTCAAAAACTGAGGGACTAGTTTGCGTTCACACAGACGGGCGGACGGACAGACGGACATGGCTTAATCGACTCAGCTCGTGATTCTGATCATATCGGTATATATTTTGGTGGGTCCCCCACGCTTCCTTCTGGTACTTTCGAAAAAAATTTTCTGGCACTAAGTTATAATACCATTTCATTCTCATGAAAGGTATAATAAATAATAGCTTAAAAAACTAAAAAACACGCTTTAATCTTAAAAATCGTACTAAAAATTGAGAAATAATTTAATTAGAAACAAAATGATGAACGAAAATATATGTAAGTATTTAAGGAAAAGCGTGGGGTGCTCAGTATGTCAAAAAATATTTAAAATCGGTGTTTTTTACTAATAATTTTATTTTGACTTTTTTGAGATTTCATATATCGTACTCTTTAATTTCGCAACTAGGTATATTTTTGTACTAGTTGTAGGTACGAATCGAATATTTTCATGTTCAAATATTATTGAGCACCCTCACGCTTTTCCTTAAATACTTATATTTTCGTTCATCATTTTGTTTCTAATTAAATTATTTCTCAATTTTGAGTACGATTTTTAAGATTAAAGCGTGTTTTTTAGTTTTTTTAAGCTATTATTTATTTTTAACTTTTTAGTGAAATTTTTCATTAATTAATTAATACAAGGCGCAATTATAACTCTGACGAGTTTTATGGCCGAGCTTCTCTCCCAATTCGAGGTGTGCTCCTTTTTGTTTTTCCTACTAATTGGGTGGACCTACAGTTTTATGCCGGCTCCGAACGGCGAATGCATTTTTTGTGAGAAGCTTTTTCATGGCAGAAATACTCTCGGAGGGTATGCCGCCCACTGCCGAGAGGTGACCGCTGCTCTTAAAAAACCCAATAATTGGATTTTTACTAATTAGAAAATTTTGTTTGGCTCGGACCGTGGTTTGAACCCGAGACCTCTGGCATAGCAGGCGAGCACTCTACCCACTGCACCACAGCGACCACAATTTTTCATTAAAGGATGTTTTATGCGGACGCAAGAATAAAAGTAAAAAGAAGTCTGATGGGATGTGGTGTTCTCCGAAATAGATCTACATACATATGTATTTATAACTTCTACCAAAAATCCCAATATGCAGTGAATTAAACTAGCTTATTATGCAATATTTTCCAAACCCTTTTATTCAAGGTTTTCCAAACTACATTGGAAATACAAAATTTCCCAAACGTTTTGTTATATTTTACAATCAGAAAGTGAAGAGAAGTTGAGGTGAAGCATTTGAAAAGAACAAAAAAAAAAGAAACCTGATTGAATAAATTGGAATTTAGACAACAAAGTTCCGAATACGTTTGTAGCGTAATGGTGAGGTATGCTGCCTACGGACCAAGGAGCTCAGGTTCGAGTCCCGAGTGGCGCATTTTTTTTATTTTTATTTTTTTATTTTTAGAGAAATTTTTTTCACCTCACGTTTACAAAACATTGTATAAAAATTGCTTTCCAAACGTGAAATGCAATTATAGAATTAGGGTTCCTTTTCGTTGATTCAGCACTTACTATTAAATGAATTACAAACAAAACCAGTTCTTGCTTTGCATACGTATGTATGTACATGCGATTGTTTTTATTGCAAACACAACAATGACAAAACAGAAGGCTTGTTACACAAAACACAAAACCAGTTCTTGCTCTGCATACGTATGTATGTACATTGTACATGCGGTTGATTTCATTGCAAATACAACAAACCCAAAACAGAAAGCTTCAAGCTTCAGTTTTGAGTGAATTTATGCATTGAGTTTATCGCCATCGCTATGAGCGATCGCTGGCTGTTGTGCGTTGGTTCGCTCGTTATTTGAGTGGTTATACGTTTTTATTTGAACATTTCTTTGTGATTTGAGAAGAATGTATTTTTGAGCGTTCGTGAGTTTTTCCGTACCCTGAAAGCTTTTTACTTATTGGCTTATATACGGGAGTGAATTGAAATTCATAGAGGCTATTTTGAGGAAAGGTAACTTAAAAGCCGCAATGAAGCATGAAGTATAATGTTGAATGTCCTACTATATGATGCCGTTGGGCTGTATTAAGTCATGTTTCGAATCCGGAGGAGAATAGAAATAATAGAGAGAACACAATAAAAGTGAATGTTTGAAAGATATAATAATTTAGTTAAATGTTACAACTTTTAGGATGGGATGAAGTTACATACATACATACATACATACATACATACATACATACATACATACATACATACAGGTGAAGCTAATAAAAGCGTGTTAAAAATGGTGTCTGGGCTATTTAAATGGAAGAGTTATACGACAAAATGTTTATATCTGAACAATCGGTTGTATGGCAGCTATATGTTATAGTGGCAGTGTTGCCAGAATATTTTGAAGCTTATAGCTAAATTAAAAAAAAAAAATTGCTAAAATTAGCTAAATAATTTTTTTCATAGCTAAAATAAATAGCAAAAAATTTTTTTTTCAAAAATAGCCAAATAATCATTTATTTAAAAAGACGTGACATAAAACAACTTCACATATGTGAATATTTATATATACATATATTATATATTGTAGCCACATACATATATTTGTTTGTATGTACTTATATATGTACGCCGCATAATAAGATTATTACAATAAAAAAAATTCAATTCATTACATATGTATGTATGTATGTATGTACTTCAATTGCAGTATTAAAATAAATTATAATAGCGACTAGTTAATATTTAAACTTTAGTTAAAAATTTTATTCAATCACATTTCAAAAATTATATCTTCTTCATTTAATTCACAGGTTGAATCATATATATTAATTGAATTCATTGCTTTAATAAGATCGCTAGGAATTTCAAAGTTATTACAACATTTTTCAAGCCTTTTTAGACCATACCTAACAGTCAATAGAGAGTTTAACATAAATAATTGCATTCTATTTCTTTGCTTTGTTTTTATTGCGTTCATAACAGAAAAGCTACGTTCTATTTCTGCATTACTAAGCGGTAGGATTAGAAAATTAAACACAAAAGATTGTAGTTCTTCAAACGGATTTTCGTTAAGAGCATTTCTAACCTTTCTTACTTCTACCCAAAACTTTATTGTAGAGGTAGTTTCCTTCCATGGGTATGCGTGTATTTTTTTCCTTTGCATTTCTAAAATAGTGATTTCCTCCGTGTTAAAGTGGCCCTTTTCATCCTTGAAAGTGTCAAATATTTTTGGCTTTACAGCATTTAAAGCATTATTTACAGAAAAAAAATTCAATATTTTTTAAAGATTAAATATTCTGCGGTAAGCGTTGGCGGAGTTGCTCAATTAACTTGATAATAAAGTTCTAACAAATTTTACGAATATACCGTGAAAAGGACGGAAGTAAAAAAGCGAGAAAAAATATCGCAGTATTCATATTGAACGTACAGCACTAGCTTGCGATTCATCAATTCATATTGACAGTGTAGCGTATGCCAATGGTCATTTGCGAACTCAGCAAAATGGGCAACAACAAAATGTATGGCAGTTGCTTTTGCGCATTGCGAAAACCTTATTGATCAACCTTGCATATGAATGCACCAATAATCGATAAAATAAGGAAGGCATGCCATACTATCAACTTTTGTATAGTTTGATAATCATAAGGATCAGTATACACTTTCAAGTTCTCATAAGCTCACAGATGACTCATTAGCTTAAAATGATAAACTGATGTGCAAAATAAAGAAATTAAGAAAAATAGCTAAAAATAGCTAAGCTATTAAAAAAAAAGCTAACAAAAATAGCTAATAGCTAAACGCAAATATCTGTAGCTAAACGCCAAAAGTTATAGCTAAATCTAGCTACAAAATAGCTAAAGTGGCAACACTGTATAGTGGTCTGATCTTGACAATTTTCGGTTATTCTATTTGGGCCGATATGGGTACAAGTACTTTAAAGTTTCATGCTATTATCTGTTAAAATGGAGAAGTTATATCCCAAAATGTACATATCTGAACAATCGGTTGTATGGGAGATATATGTTATAGTGCTTCGATCGGGACAATTTTCGGTAACCTTGTTTAGGCCAACATGTGTACAAATACTTCAAAATTTCATGTCCTTAGCTGTTTAAATGGGGAAGTTATATACCAAAATGTGTATATCTGAACAATCGGTTGTATGGCAGCTATATGTTATAGTGGTCCGATCTTGACAATTTTCGGTAACTTTGTTTAGGCCAACATGTGTACAAATACTTCAAAATTTCACGTCCTTAGCTGTTTAAATGGGGAAGTTATACACCAAAATGTGTATATCTGAACAATCGGTTGTATGGCAGCTATATGTTATAGTGGTCCGATAATTTTCGGTGGTCTTGATAATTTTCGGTAACCTTCTTTGGGTCAATATGGGTACAAATACCCCAAAGTTTCGTGTCCTTAGCTGTTAAAAGGGAGAAGTTATACCCCAAAATGTGTATATCTGAACAATCGGTTGTATGGGAGCTATATGTTATAGTGGTCCGATTCGGCCAATTCCGACAAATGATCGATTGAGCATCAAAACTCACCCGTGTTCCAAACTTCAATCAAATATCTCAAAAACTGAGGGACTAGTTTGCGTTCACACAGACGGACGGACGGACGGACGGACGGACGGACAGACGGACATGGCTTAAACGACTCAGCTCATGATTCTGATTATATCGGTATATATATTGATGGGTCTGTCGCGCCTCCTTCTAGTACTTTCAAGATTTGATTTTCGGCACAAAGTTATAATACCATTTCATTCTCATGAAAGGTATAATTAATGACATTAGTTAACAAAAGTGTTGCTTTAGCTAGCCACAAGTACCTACCTACCTTCGTAAGTATATATGGACATTAGGGTTATGATTCTTTTTCATTTTGTTTTTTTAATTTTAATTTTCCTGTGGTAGCAAACGATGAGCTTTCGGCTACTTATTACATTTCTGATGTTTTTTTTCGTTTCTTTTACAGAGTCTTTATTGCAGCGCAAAGCTCAAAAAGTGCAAAAGCTAGCCGAAATCGCTTCTTTTCTACCAATTTCCACTGGAAAACGTTCTGTATATGTAATAAATGCATTTTAATTGAATAAGATTTTAAATATTCTTAAGCTAGGACCACACGATATGTACCTACATTTGGCACAAAATTTGTCAAATTCATATGGCAATCAAAAAGGATATAGAATAGACAAAGGAGTTCTATTAGTAAATATAACTCTTTAAATTATAGAATTTAATAATTTAAATAAAAAAAATACTTTGAACAATTTCACTTTGCTTCACTTTTTCTTTTACCGAATTGGAGAACTCAGCTCAAATTTATTTGCGATTTTATTGCAACTGAATGAGCAAATACAAGTTTTCAAATCAGCATATACATACGATAATTTACATGCCTCTATCGGTGAACTGAATTGCGCTAAGGCACTAAAATCTTTCAGCACTCACTGGGTAAAGGAATGCTTTGTGCATGATGTTCCTCGTACAAATGTTGTGGCTGAGAGAGCTGTGAAATTAATGGAAAAGCTCCACAGCACTTGCAAAAGTACCAAGTATCTCAATCTCTTAAATAGAAATTTAGAAATCTAAAATATATGACCATATATATATAAATACGAGTACTTTGTATTAATTATTCATTACAATATAAAAAATATGCAAATTCCCTCAAACTAAAAGCTGTTTTGCGGGGAAGGTTTTTTTATTCCTTACCAAAATTTTAATCATTTTTGTAGTTTTCATACAAAAGCTCATCGTTTGCCACCACAGGGGTTTAATCTAAAAAAATCATAACCCTAATGGACATATATACATACAGTGGCGGATCCACGGGGGGGGGTTTGGGGGTTCAAACCCCCCCCTTGTGGTTTATCATACATCCCAAATTAATGCCTTTATAGATTCTGCGCCCAAATTTCCCAAACTGATCAAGGAAAACTCTATAATTCCAAAAGCAATGTTTGGACCACATAACATCCAAAATATGTACCTACATGCGAAAAAAGTTCATGTAGGTACCTTTGGACGCACGCGCATAAAATCAAATTTGTCAAATGCTATTCGCAAATTGCCAAATCGCAAATTTATTTTCTTTTCTTTCTTATCCCTACTTTTATCGGGATTGTGCAGAATTAATTTGGTTAGAAATGTCTGAATCGTTGGAGAAATTGCCTTTTTCAGAGGCATTTCGCAATACTTGTTTAAATTAATCTTTTAAAAATTTGAGTATATAAACACAAGAACTTCAATAAAGTAAAAATTCTATTAAAAATATAAATATAACCAAAAAGTACTACATACATATATTCTTATTTATTTTGGCTTTAAATGCAAGGGTAAGTGAAATTGAGGATCAATTTGCCACCAATACCATACGATACTCATTCCCACGTACCAATGCAAAAATATACATACATACGTTATACATGTTATTTAGAACTTCAATTGAAATCTCCTGCACTTTATGTGATGACATACATATTGTTAATTTGGAGTGTTTTGAATTTGGTGTTTTTAAGGTGCGGGAAATGGCGCAACTAGTATATAGAATAATAATAGTAGGTGGTATTAGTCCATATTTTCACCAGCGCACATAGCTAGATTTTCAAGTTTTATGCGGCCAAAAGTATTTTATTGTCTACATCTATTCCAAGTTGCTTGTTTAATGCAAATTTTTTAATCATTTGAGTTAAAAGTCGATTTTATTGAAAAATATATAGTGACTCAAAAAAAAAAAAATCATACGCCAAAGTTTTTAAATTTATTTCAAAGAGTTCTGTCGAAAATTTTACTTTTTTATTTTAATTTAAAAATATAGAAAATTTTTCAATAAAAATCGTTTTAAGCAGGATTTCTGAGCTTATGGAAAAAATCTGAAAAATCGTAGACATTTCTGAAAGTGGATTAAAAATTTCAAAGCAAGGCCATAATTTATAGAAGATTTTGAGGAGATTTCTAAGTGTACTGTTATGTAGCCAACCAATTTTAGTGTAAAAAATTAAATTCTCAATGCTGTGAAAAATTCCGTCGATTTTATAAGTTTTTTTCTGTAGGGTGTAGGGTGAGACCGTTCCAATTAAAATTTCCGAAAAGCCAATGAAAATTTTCAAAAAGTTGAATGTTGCATATTATTATATTAAAATTGAATGAGCTGCAAAATTGCATACTCAAAACTCTTCTAAAAAATGTAGCTTTAGGATTCCTAGCCCCTTTTTATGATAAGTATTTCCTTGACTTTGAAAAATTGGAAATACTAAAAATACGAAAGCAGGTAATTTTCCAAATAGGCCAATTTTTAATCCACTCGGTCATATTAATAAAAGCTGAGCATTTGCTTTTACTTAAAATTTGAGACCTTTTACTCAAATTTTGAAATTTGGTTCATACAAATTGATGTCAAATTTCTAAAATCTTGAGTAAAAGTATTTGCTTCGTTTTTATTAATACGACCCATTGTTGATAATTTCTGGCTTTGCATTTTTCCGTAGAGAAATTGACGGGAGGCGATAATATAACTAAAATGCTTTTGAATTAAAAAATTAACAATATTTTTTCAAGAAAGGCCAATATGCTTAAAAGCTTCAAAATGGTGGGTCTTTTATTATGCTAGGTTGACGATTTCTTCAATAAATAATGATATTTACCTGAAGAACTCGAATCCATGATGTTTACTTTGATAACTCTCTTAAAACTGAAAATATTGACGTTTAAAAATGGTTTACTTAAAATACGTAAAAAATAAAAAATCGAAAAAGTGGGAGAATAATAAGTTTCGACTAGCGGCAGAGACACCCCCGTTGTCTATAAAAGCCGAGAAGACCGGTTTTTTATCGCCCGGTCTATTATAAACGCAGAGCGATTTTGGATTTTGTATTTGCACCAATTTTAAAATTTTCAATTTTGGCCGCATAAATTCGTAAAATCTACTTATGTGCAGCGTCTGCCCTTAAAAAACATCTTCCAAAAAAAGAAATTTTCAAAACCCCCCCCTTGCCGAAATCCTGGATCCGCGCCTGTATACATATATATCTTTGCATACATACATAGATGTAAAATATGTACTAGATGTAAATTCATGGCGTTGCTGTGGGTAAAATGATAAGTAATTTTACTACATACAATTCTTTTGATACTTTTTATAACCAATGGCGCGATGTTTAAATTTTTTTTCGTATGTATATGTTTATGTACTTACCCAGCAGTATTTATCAGCTGGAAAACAGCACATATTTCCTACTGAATATTCAGTAGAGATGTAGTTCTAATATCTGAACTTTCCCTTTCGTTTTTATATAGAGGTGGCGTCGAAAATCAACTACCTAAAAACTGCCGAACGATAAGGGAGAGTTTCTGTAGGAAAAAAGGCCTGAATACGCAGGGAGAACTTCCATAGCATGTATTTCAGTACACCTGATGTCTTCACTGCGTGTTCAGTTATTTTTTCAGCAATGAATTTTGAACTTACTTTCAGGCTATTTTTCATAATGAATATTCTATTGAATATGCACCTCCTTACCTCAAATACTGCTGGGTAGTACATGACAACAACATAAATAATTTATTTCGAAATACCTTAGATTAGGGAATCTTGGAGCATAAAGCAGGACAACCGGTTCAGACAACCGGAACCAGCTCGATGCTCTATCTCATAATCGAAGTCGTGAAAAACATCGCACAACGCGGCACTTAGTGGAATGTCGCGCCTCATTATCCTTGATCACCGTCAAGTACACCCTCCATTTCCTAAGTGCCTCCGCGATCGCCAGAACTTTTGTCTCATACGACTGATATTTCTACCGATATTTTTTCGACTCATATACTACACCGGATGAAGCGCCGGGACATCGAAGAGTTTCGGCAGCTGCTCAGAACGTATTGGTGTCACTTTGAGCTACATATGTAGATCTCTTTTGAGCTCGTTCTTATTTGATTGCTTAAACACCCAAACGGTTATTACATTTACAATAAAAGACCAATTTCCTTTCTCCTTTTTTTATACTCAGCTGCACGTAGTACACAGAGTATAAAAGTTTTAATCTCATAGCGGTGAATTGTAACACATTGAAATAATCGAAATAGATATGGACTTATGTATACATATGTATATAATACACAGAGCCAAAAGGCCACCTAAAATGCCCTATAAATTAGAACAAAGTTTAGCGGATTTCTCTACGCTTTCTCTCCAATAAGATGCCCGTCTTAATATGACTGGATGTCTCATTTTAATAAAACTAAGTAGATAATCAGTAAAACTAATATGAAAAACTTTTCAATATAATTAAGAAGATTACCCGTGGATTTAAGATGAAAACCTCTTATATAAAATTAATAAGATGATTCCTAGAATAAATATGGAAACCTTTTCACATAAATTTAGCAGATAACCTGTAAAATTAAGAAGAAACCCTGTTTAATATTATTAAGAAGAGAATCTTGATTTTCATGAGAAACATAATTAGTCAACTAGTATTTTCCTAGGACTTATTCAGACAAAGGGCAACATTTCATTTCATATAAGTGCAGATGGACATAATAAACTCTTTATACCAAGTGCTTCACTAATCGTTTGAGAATTGTAGAAATGTGCAAAGCCGTAGTGAAATTGACGAACGGAGGAAACACATACGAACTCTTTTAAAAATAAAAAGTTCTCCCTTTTAATTTGTTGAACATGTTATTGCACACATACAAAAAAAAGTGGCTGGTGCAATAACTGTTATGCATATTTCTAGTATGTACGAGTATATCCAAACATGTACGTACGTTAAGACGTTTATAGCAAAATTTTAATTAATAAGGGCTCTTTTAAAAATAAAAAATTTTCCTTTTTAATAAATTCAAAAAGGTTATATTAAAAATTAGAGGATGTCCTTATTGATTTGCTTTATAAAAATTTTCTCATAAAAACAAGCAGATCTCTTCTAACAATTTAATTTTTTTGACAAAATGACATAAAAAATTAATAAATAAAAAGTTATCTCCTCGTTTTCAGACGGTATCCTTTTCAATAAATTTAGGAAGAAATTCAAGTTAAAATCTAGAAGATTTTCCAGCAAAAATTTCTTCAATTTTGTCCCCTCTCACTCTCCTCGGCCATATAGCATTTTTAGATGGCAGTCTCTTTGATTATAGGTGAACTTTTTGGCTCTGTGTATACATATATAAACATGATCCGGGTGAAAAAAGAAAGCAGTTGAGCCATGTCCGCTTGTCTGTCTGTATACAATCTAACCCGCGCAAAGATTGAAATATTTTAGTGAAATTTGGAATGCAAGTTGGTATCGAGACTGGGACGGTTGGTATTAAAAATGGGCGAAATCGGACCATGAACATACCCACCTTCTCTATATATCTATTAAAAATCGGAAATTTGGTATCTCAGTCACTAATATGTATAGCTGGAGTGATGAAATTTCATCCTCGTAATGAGCTCAGGCCCTTATAAAGAAATATGGCGAAAATGGGCGGTGTCACGGATGAAAGCATACAGCTGAGTATATACTCTGTTATTCCACTCGAACTTAGGCTTCCTTACTTGTTTTTTTTTTTTTTTTTTGTAACTTGTATATTGCCATGCCAACAGCAGTTTTTGGTGCCAGAATAGACAACTTTCACCGTTGTTGTTGTTATTATTTAAAATTTGTTATTTTTGTTTATGTTGTTAATGTTTGTTTGCTCTCATCTGCGCATTTTCCATGGGATAAGCTTTAGTTGCGCTAACTAATAATCTAACTCCCTATCCATGTTCCATGTGCTTCGTTTTGCAGATTTGCTTTTTCGAGTTGGGACATAAAAAACGCAGCTGCTTTTGTTCCAAGTTGCCTGTGATATATGTATGGCCATTGTTTTATTTTTTTTATTTTATAATTTCCGCACTTGTTGGTGTCTGTTTTTGTCGCTTTTGAGAATATCATTGCCTTTTGGTATTTGCTTTTTCCGTAGTATGCAATCCGTACTTGTAGGTGGTTGTTGTTGTAGAATTAAATTAAATTGGTCTCTTTTTCAACTTTGAGGTATGTACATAATTATTTTGTTTGTTGCCAGTGATGCCAGATAATCTCCGCTAAAATTCCCACAGAAATTGGGAAAAAATCCCTAATTTCCCACATTTTAAATTAAAAAAATCCTACAAAATTCCCACCGAATTTAAAGCATTTATTTCAGTAATATAAGAATATATAACAAGCAAATACAGTTTTTTTTAATAGCTAAAAGTATCAGTTGTACAAATTATTTGCATTGTGCAAGTGGATATGATTTTTGTTGAGCAATAGATATTTTTACTTATACTATTTAACATATCACTAGGAGCATTCCATGGTTTGCACGGGACAAATTGTACGAATTTTTACAGTTTTCGATTTGAATTAAAGGCACACCAAAACGTTAACCAATAGAATATCTGGTGCATTATTACTGTTTGATAATACTCTTATTAAAAGCAGAAACCTGCTTTTGAAATATTCGTGTATGTATGAAAAATCTTAAAAAAGTTATGTGTTTGTACGGGACAGGGCTGGTCTACCATGATCCTTGGTTTATGCGAACCAGGAGCAATTTTTGGCAAACTAATTGTATTAGAAAAAAAATAAAAAAGTAAGTGTGGTAGCACTTATATCAAGGTTTATTCAAAATGCAAAATTATTAGAAATAAGTTTATTCCAAAAGAACTAAAAATGCTGTAATGTAGTTTTTTACATGGTTTGTACGGGACAAATGGTATAAATGTTTACAATTTACATACAAACCAAAAGGTTATCAAACAAAGTTTCTAGTAAACCAATATTGTGTGGCTAATTTCTAAACAAAAACTGAAGCTTGCATTTGAAAAACTGGTATATGTGTGAGAAATCGAAATGTTTGTACGGGACAAATTTACCATTTCCCATGGAATGCTCCACTAGATAGTTTGTTTTGCTTTTTACATTTAACATCATGAGTACGATTTCAACCAATTGTTTAAGATTATGAAACAAAAAATTGTCATTATAGTTTTTAAAGTTTATTATTTTACTCCACGTTGCATCAACAGGTAATTTTTTTAAATCGTCTTTTTGTGTTTCGGTTAAAACTATACAAATATGTACTTTTGTATTTCGATTCTGTGAGATCAGTATGTATTAGGATTTAATTTTTTAGTTAGAGCAAGAAGTGATACATGATCGTTTTTAGAGAAATCAAAAACCATATTGGGATTTAAAAACTGCAATTCTTCGAAAACACCGTGAAATGGAAAACGTGATATTATCTGAAAAGTAGAAGCTTCATAAAAGCGCAAAGACTTTTTTTGAATACAATCTTTTAGTCGGTTTATAAGTACATTTCGGCTTTGGAACAATGCGTTAAATTCATTGAAAAAGTTAAGAACGTACTTCAAAAATCTAAAATAAGCCTTGTTTTGAATTCTTTCCAATTTTTCATAAAGAGTTTCTGCTTTTTTACGCATATCTTCAAATGAGGCCAAGCGAAAATAGCTTTTAAGTGGCTCCCAATTCTCCAAAATTCTTTCGATTATTATAAATAAGTACAGTACGAATGTGATCAATGAAAAATAAGATGGCGATTTCAACACGCTTTTATTAGTTTCACCTGTATGTTTGTATGTATTTATGTAAACAAGTTACGTATACGCAGTGTAGTTCATTCTGAATATGGAGTTTTTCACTGTGAGATGTGGTTATTCTAAGTTATACTATAATATATAGTATATATACATATGTAGGTATGTAAACAGTACTGCACCCAAAAAATCCCTTTTTTTATATGGACGACAACAAATTGTCCCTTTTTTCCCTCTTTAAAAATTTTGCAGTGAAATATCCCTCAAAAAGGGAAATTTCCCTCAATCTGTCACCACTGTTTGTTGCTTTGAATAAAATTTTTTTGCAGGCAATGCACTATGGTTCAAAATTAAGTTTTTGGGGAATAAAATAGTTAGAGTTAAGATATCGGTCTAAAACTTTTCATAGGGTATTTAAAGGTAAGAATAATGTCTCATGACGAAAATGGGCGAGCCACGCCCATTTTTCGCTGCTGCTGCCAAACATAGTGGAAACTGTAAATTTATGTTGAATTTCAAATAGAGATAAAACTTTACTTTTCTAAAGGTTTCCGATACGCTGGATCTGAATCTGAAGTCAGATTTTCGATGCTATGTGTGGGTTAAGAGATATTGTTATTATAAGTTCATTCACTTTGCGATAGCAAATTTTAGTTTTTTATTTTTTTTTAGCAAGTTAGTGATATTGAAATAACAATATCTCAGGTACTAAAGAAGATATCCGAAAAAGTGAAACGTTATTTTCAAGGGAAATTATTTGGTTTTTAAACCCTATATATAAATGAGTTTTATATTTTTATTATTGTCAATATAAAATTGTAAAGTATCGCCATTTTAGAAGTTTACTTTGCTCTGAAAAAAGTGAAATTGTAGCCTCGCTTGCAAACTCCCGCAGATAAAATAACATTTGCATTAAAGGGGACGCTATTAGCTGTAACTACATATATAATTTGTATTGATCCCATTTGATCCAACTTATTTATATTCTATTTAACACAGAAAAAACTCACAAAAATCAAAACACAACACGGCTTATTTAAACTCAAAAATATACTAACGATTATTATTGTTTCAGAAAAAAGTTTGTTGCTCTTGATTTTACATATCTTTATTAATATTTTCCAATTTATAAACACACCTTATTCAAATTCGTTAGCTTTTTATCACCACTTGAGATTTTTATATAATTTGAGTAAAATCTTTTTTACGAATACAAAAATCGAAACCAAGACTTTGAAAGCTTTCTGACAAACAAGTGATAGCCAACTGACATTATTTTTTATATTTTTCATTTACTTCAGTAATGTGTAATAAAAGGTAATTATTTTTTTTGGGAAAATCAAAAGTCGGTAATTGGGTTTAATTCCTCAATATTTTGATTTTGAGCCATAGTGCAATGGAGGGAAAATGGCGCCACTTAACATTGAAATGTGTACAAATAAGTGAATATTTTAAAAATATAAATACACGCGCGCCATCTGTTGGAAAATAGCGGTGGTTGTAACCTAATCTCATTAGTAAATATGTTGCATATATTTAGGCAGCAGCTAGAAGTTACATACCCACATACATACAGGTGAAACTAATAAAAGCGTGTTAAAAAGGATTTGCGTGTGTGTTTGTTAGGCGTTCGTTCGCATACAATTTATTAAAATTTATGGATTTTAATGTCTCCTTTTTAGTGAAATATTTATTAAACTCATAAAATAAAAAAAATATGGAATGTTCATACATATATATAAAGGATAATTTGATTAGGTTCCTCACGAAAACATGCCGAGCAGGTGCAAGTAAAAACTCAGAATGTCAAAAGTTGCATTCATGCCGAGAATCTATATATTAATAGGCTAACATTTTTCCCATACAAACAATTGCCAGGCTCTTTTGCACATTTAACATACTCATATCCACATAAAATTGATATGGATGTGTTCGTATGAGTGAGGAGCAGTGCATAGGCATATAATTTTTTCTATAAATTATTTAATTTCTTTATAATTAATAAATAAAGTTTTTTTTTTGTACCATTTTTGATTTACTTCGTTTTTGCTTCGTTGGCAAATGTGCCCACTATCTATATATTAATAGGCTAACATTTTTCCCATACAAACAATTGCCAGGCTGTTTAGCACATTTAACAACCTCATATCCACATAAAATTGATATGGATGTGTTCGTATGAGTGAGGAGCAGTGCATAGGCATATAATTTTTTCTATAAATTATTTAATTTCTTTATAATTAATAAATAAAATTTTTAGTTTTGTACCATTTTTGATTTACTTCGTTTTTGCTTCGTTGGCAAATGTGCCCACTATCTATATATTAATAGGCTAACATTTTTCCCATACAAACAATTGCCAGGCTCTTTTGCACATTTAACATACTCATATCCACATAAAATTGATATGGATGTGTTCGTATGAGTGAGGAGCAGTGCATAGGCATATAATTTTTTCTATAAATTATTTAATTTCTTTATGATTAATAAATAAAACTTTTAGTTAAGATAAATAGATATCGTAAACGTGTTTACAACTATCGTAAACACAGTTGAAGAGTCGCTTTAATTTAAAAGCGCTCACCACCGGGCCTACCTTGATAGAACTGCCTTGATTTTGACCATGATTTCGCGTCGGACCGTGATCAAAAGGGCAAATCAGTGTTGCGGTACAACTGGAATTTGGAAGGTGTTGCTTATCTCCGCGAAAAGGAATAATTTTTGTACCAATACAAAGTTGAAAAAATAAATTGCATGGTCGAATTTCGACCACCGGCGATACTAGTGTTCTTTAAAGCCCAAATTACATCAGCGCTGTGGCAGCGGGCAGCGACGGTTTTCGAAATCAGCTGATGCGTCTAATATGAGCAGTGACTGCCAGACCAAACACAATAGAGCGTTCGCAGTATTTGGCAGTGACTTCTTTATATATTAGGTCTGTTTCCTTTTACCTTGGACACGCGCATGATTTAACAATAAAGGTTTTCGTATGACGACATACCTTCATACATAGTGGGGCCATAAGTGTCATGCAAAGAGGAATGTAGAAGAATTTGACAGATTCGGCCCCTATGGAAATGCTAGGGTGCGTGTGTATGTGGCATATGTCAACAAAAAAAAATGCTTGTGTTCGTTTGTTTATGAAGATTGAAGAAGAAGTCAGCTGATCTTATGCATTCTCCTTTATTGTTGCTCCATGGACACGTGGTGACATAAATTTACTTACCATTTTCGTGTCCACTTTTTTCAATAAAAATAATCACTCTTGTTTCATTTTTTCCTCTGCTCTTTCTTCTTCTTTGCTTTTGCATCCCGCCAGCAATATTTTCTAGTGGAAATCAATTATAGGGCCCTTACACGATCAAATATTTGATCAAATCGTGTATCTGTGGTAGTAAAATTGTCTATGTGTTTTTCACACGTACGTGTTTGATGCCGATTTGACCGAAATCAAAAATTTTTGTTTTCCATCAAATTGGATGGCTATTTGACGTGCGTTGTGGATGAGTGTAAGGTGCTGTTTGATCAAATTTCAGTGCCAAATTAGCATTTGACGTGTGTTGCAACCATTTGATCAAATTTCAAATGTAAATAAACGTGTGTTGCATTATATGCAATATATGCAATGCAATCGTCAGTGTCACTCATTTTGTGCTCCAAAATTTAATTCTATAAACAAATTAAAGGAAATATCAGCATTAATACGTGATAAAATATCTATTGTAAATAATAGAAAGCTAGAATGAAATTTGATGGGCTGTTTGATGAGCTATTTGACAACGATTTGATCAAATTACACAGACACGCGATTTGATCAAATGATTTGATCGTGTAAGGGCCCTATTAAGTAAAAATTAAATTCTCTCCCGCTTGCTGGCATCAAAGTACGGAAACACAAAATTAGTAAAAATATATTACATTGGATAGTACGGAAACAGACATAAGTTCATATCAACACTTGGCTGCGATTCAAGGCAGCGGCAGCAAATTTAGAATTTAGGCTAAACGGAGCGATGCTGCCAGCTGCCTCTGCTGTATTATGTGCCGCTTCATTGCAAACCGTAGTTTCTAAAAATCAGCTGATTTCGAAAAACAGTCGCTGCCACAGCCACAGCGCTATTGTAATTTCGGCTTAAGAGTTATCAAATTAAGAAGACTGGGGATATTTAATTTCTTTCTGTGTGTCGTGCTACGATACAAGGGCTCTGCTTAGAGTTTATTTTGCCTTGAGAAGTGGTGTTCGGCATGGAAACTAATTTGCCGTAATATGATGTGCCAAGTTAGTTGACGAAAGAGACTGATTAAACTAAAGGAAAATGTAACATATTTAAAGGCGCTGAAACTAAAAAGAAAAGTAGCCTGTTAAACAAAAAAAAAAGAGTTGCGGCGAATTCAAAGTAAACACAAACGAAAAAATTACTCTTTTGCTCTACGTAAAATACTGAGCAGACCTAGTTACTGCGCATGAATGCTATAAAAGCCTAAGAGAAATTGTAAGGAAATGAGAGAAAGTTCTTAAGAAATTATAGCATTTTAATGAAAATGTGCAGCGAATTTGGCTCAGCTACTCTTCATTAAGAGAAACCGGCGAATTCGAAATTTCCAACTAACTATGTATATACATACATATATGTATGTCCTGCGTCCTTTGAAAGAGAAAATTTTCCAATTTGCTTCTCTCTGTTAAATCGCGGCGAAAATGGAATGTAGTCATGACAACAGGACAACAAGTGTTTTAGAATTAAAGAAAAAAAAGCATAGCAAGAGAAGATGATTTATGCCATTAAAGGCTTAGGAATAAGAGACATGGACGGAAATTGAGGGATTCGACGAGATGTAAGCAGTTTACACCTGTTGCTACTAAACCGGAAGCAGACAAGGCAAATGTCGATGGCATTTGAAAGTGAGTATGTATATACATATGTATATACCAGTACGTATATATTCATATCTATATAATAAATATATGCATTTACTGTTTCGAATGCGATACCATGGCGCAGATATGTGTTACGATAAGCAATTACAGCACAATTTTGTAAGCAAGTTGGAAAAAAACACTAGCTAGCTTAGCGAATAACATGGAAAACAACAACAAATACTTAGCAAGTTTAGTTGGCTAAGCGAGTTGAGTTGAAAGCTGACGTCCTGAACAGCAGTGTTGCAAAGCAGGACCCTGGAGCAAAGGATTTTCATTTCGCTTGCTCCGTTTCAGCTGCGCTCCCAAAATTATTTATTTGCTCTGGCTCCGCTCTTAGCTCCTATTTTTTTTTTGGCTCCGAACTCTGCTTTCGCTCCAATAAACAAAAAATATTTAGGGGATTCACAACCTGTCATATTGCGTCATATCGTCATAAGTCATAATATTCTGTGGTTGCATTCTATGCTATATGTGTACTAAATAAATACAACTCTGCACGATATGTTTTTGGGTCGTCGTATTTGATCAGCTGTTTTTGTTTACTTCTTCACAAGGCTTCGGAAAAGTCTTTTATAACTATTTCCGTACAATATTTTAATATGACATATGACTTTATGACACTTTCTGAATCACCTAATTATCTACTTATGTACCACTGATGGAAAATTACTCGGGCCTGTGCACTTTTCGGCCTTTTTCGGAAGCATCTTGGCACAATCTGTGCTGAGTTACTGTAACTGAACTCTGTCAATGTTTTCGATTGAGTGACGTCATAATGACGTTAATCGATAGATTCTCACTTGCTTTTTAGGTGGTGACAAAGTGTGGGACGTATTATTATGACGTCAACTTAATCGGTGCAGTGAAATAACGCCCGTGGAATTAACGCCCGCGGGCGTTATTTCCCAACAAAAAGGAAATAACACCCGCGGGTGTTTTTTCTTTTCTTGAAAAAGAAATAGCGCCTGCGAATAAAACGAAATTAAACCCGTGGGTATTATTTCCACTCAGAAAGGGAAAGAACGCCCGCGCGCCCTATTCGGCGATGTTGGCTTTATTTCCCTTTCGAAAGAGCAATTAAGCCCGCAGACGGGGTTTTTTTTTAAATATGGTGTAGTAGTGGGAAAAGCGCCGCAGGCGAAAAATTGGAATAAAAAATCGCGCGATATTTTATTCCAATTTTTCGTTTTTTTAAATATGGTGTTTGTTTTATTGGAAAAGCGCCGCAGATATATTTATTTTAAATAATATCCATTTAACTAAGCCTCTCTCAGTAATAACCCTGAGCCTCTCTGTCTCAGTAATTACTCGTAGGTATTATTTCTATTAAGCGGCGGAGTTGACACATATGTACATAATATTTGAATATTTAGAAGGGATTTAAAAAAAATTTAAAGAATCGAAAAATTGGAATTAAAAATCGCGCGATTTTTTATTCCAATTTTTCGCCTGCGGCGGGTTTTCCAATTATAATACACCTTACTCAGAAAACACGAAAAATTGGAATTAAAAATCGCGCGATTTTTTATTCCAATTTTTCGCCTGCGGCGCGTTTTCCAATTATAATACACCATACTCAGAAAACACGAAAAATTGGAATTAAAAATCGCGCGATTTTTTATTCCAATTTTTCGCCTGCGGCGCGTTTTCCAATTATAATGCACCATACTCAGAAAACACGAAAAATTGGAATAAAAAATCGCGCTATTTTTACAAGCTTTTATTTAACTTCACTTTTTGTATGTATGTCGTGGAATTTTGCAACGAACATTTAAGATACTTCTAGTTGAGCTAGGTACTTGAAATTTGGAACATAGTTCAGGACCCGAAGACAATGCAATGTGAAATAAAAAAAAATCCGATAGATGGCGCTGGTGTCGAGATATTTGTAAAATTCGTATTTACCGACCGAATTTGTTCATATTCGGTATATATATTGCCTATGAGAAAGTAAATACATCCGAGGAAAAAAATCGCCGCTAGGTGGCGCTAGTGTCAAGATATTTGTAAAATTCGTATTTACCGACCGAATTTGTTCATATTCGGTATATATATTGCCTATGAGAAAGTAAATACATCCGAGCAAAAAAATCGCCGCTAGGTGGCGCTTGTGTCAAGATATTTGTAAAATTCGTATTTACCGACCGAATTTGTTCATATTCGGTATATATATTGCCTATGAGAAAGTAAATACATCTGTGGAAAAAAATCGCCGCTAGGTGGCGCTGGTGTCAAGATATTTGTAAAATTCGTATTTACCGACCGAATTTGTTCATATTCGGTATATATATTGCCTATGAGAAAGTAAATACATCCGAGGAAAAAAATCGCCGCTAGGTGGCGCTGGTGTCAAGATATTTGTAAAATTCGTATTTACCGACCGAATTTGTTCATATTCGGTATATATATTGCCTATGAGAAAGTAAATATATCCGTGGAAATAAATCGCCGCTAGGTGGCGCTAGTGTCAAGATATTTAGAAAATTAGTATTTATGAACCAGATTTGTTCCTATTTTGAACACGTATTACGAAGTAATCTATTCACAAAAGAGTATAGTAAAACCAGATATTAGATGTAATATGCATTGTAAAACTAAAAAGGCAAAAATAAAACAAAGTAAAAAAATTTTTTTAAAAAAGCTTTTATTTAATATTAATATAACAATTTACTAAAAAGGAAAAAAATAATTTTTTTATATTTTTGAACAAGATTTATATTAGTCCTTAGTTCATTTGGATCTTAATTTCAATCTAAACATACATTTAACGTATTTCTTCAAAGCATTTCTGTATATCGTCGTTGAAGATGCATTTTTGCGTAAGAGGTATTAAATTACATACCTCTTACGCAAAAATGCATCTTCAACGACGATATGTATCAACATAAATAAAAGCGCGGGTACTCATTACATATTCATGTTATAAAACCGTATTGGCGAAATGGAAGGAAGCGATAAAAACTTTAAATTCCAATTACGTAAGATATGCATTACGTAAAGAGCACCCGCGCTTTTATTTATGTTGATACATATACAGAAATGCTTTGAAGAAATACGTTAAATGTATGTTTAGATTGAAATTAAGATCCAAATGAACTAAGGACTAATATAAATCTTGTTCAAAAATATAAAAAAATTATTTTTTTCCTTTTTAGTAAATTGTTATATTAATATTAAATAAAAGCTTTTTTAAAAAAATTTTTTTACTTTGTTTTATTTATTCTAATTTTTCGCCTGCGGCGCTTTTTCCCTAATACACCATATTTAAAAAAAAACCCGTCTGCGGGCTTAATTGCCCTTCCGAAAGAGAAATAAAGCCCATGGATCAAACGAAATAACGCCCGCGGGAATTATTTCTTTTCCAAGAAAAGAAGAAACGCCCGCGGGCGTTATTTCCTTTTTTGGGAAATAACGCCCGCGGGCGTTAATTCCACGGGCGTTATTTCACTGCACCAACTTAATCAACAATTTTCCCGATTTCGTTACAGAAACTCAGTTCAGATACGATACAGATACGATAATTTTTAATGATGAAAAGAGACGCTCAACGCTTACTTGAGATATGTGATTTTTAGTTCCAGTTCCAACTCCGCTCCTGCCAATGATTTGCGTTCCAGCTCCGATGCGGGAAAAGTGTTAGCTCCTTAGCTCTTCGCTCCGTTGCCCCGGTCCGCTCCGGGGCCCTTTTACGAAAGTAAAAGAATGAAGCAGTGCTTGACAAGCACTTGAAAGTGCAGAATAAAATACTCATTTCGTTTCGTTTAACAAATGTGAATAGATCAGGGACCGGGAGTTTTATTCCTTTTATAATAAAACGCCAAAGAAAAAATTTATATTTGGAGGAATATTTTATTTGGACAAAAATAATCGGTCAACTCGGAGTTTTTTTTTTTTTAAGGACAGCGATAAAATAAAAATTGAATTACCTTTCGTCTGATACCAAATTTATGCAATTCGGTTAAGTGGTTCGCTAGTTATTGGCCCTGGAGTTTTATTTTGGAGTTAAAAAATAAAACACCAAGTACCTATTTATTTTATCGCTGGAGCTAAAGAATAAAACACCAAGTATTTATCTTATCGCTGGTGGTAAAAAATAAAACACCAAATTTTTATTTTATCGCTGTCCTTAAAAAATAAAACGCCAAATTTTTATTTTATAGCTAGCTTTAAAAAAAAAATCAGAAAAATTAATAGGACCCAGGTTATTGATTCTGGAGGTGCTGGGATGAAAGCAAAGTGAATGATTTTGCCCAAGGACACTATCTACCCCTGGAGTTTTATAACATCGAAAAAAAAAAAATAATTTTTGTTTTCGGTCCCTGGAATAGATACAATTTTTGTTATTGTAGAAATGCATTTACGATATTAATTGTATTATTTAAATTTTTTGCCGTACTCTGGTGTACACTGAATATACCCACAAACTTCTTTCATTCAGAACTTTCCTACGCTAACTGTTATAAAACCACAGATATGTACATATCCTTAGGTTTACCAATACCCACCCGGGTGACCTTTTGCATTTTCAACAGCAACTATTGGACCGATTTTAAAACGCTTTTTACTCACTGATCAATTTTTGAGTTCTTTCAGATAATAACAAGTTTGAACTTTTCTTTCATCTGGAATATGCTTTTTTAGCGATTTTGACTTTTTATGTACGTAGTTTACCAATACCCACCCGGGTGACCCAGTACACTTTCCTATGAAAAGACGTGTATATGCACATATTCTTGTTGCTATAACTTTGTAAATTTATTGTTTAACTATATTTTGATTGTTTTTATAAAGTTTATAGAAAATTTATAGAATAAAAATTTATTTCAAACCAAGCGAAATACTGAAGGATCAATACAACAATTTATGCATTTTGGCTGATACTTTGTTCATCGCAAATGGGTTTATTGCATTTTATGCATAATTAGGCTGACCATCCGTTCTGTTTTTTGAGGGACCGTTCTGTTTTTCAGACATCTGTCCCTCGTATTTTTGTTTTTTCGGAAAACCTCAAAATGTTCTGTTTTTTTCCTAGTGTCCCTCATTTGTCCCTCATTTATTTATTTTGGGGCATATTCATAGTCTTGATAAAAGCTGATTTTAAGTTAGTTAAAATCAATATTTTATTTTGACTATGAATATTCCCCTTTTTGTTTAAAATCTGGTTTATATTAAAAAGGTTGAGGTGGCAGCCCTTTTTCTCATCAGAATTTAAGTAGTTATCGATAATAACTACCATCCTCATTGACTATATGTTTGTTGGAATGTAATTTTTGTGGCTGCTGTGTGGCAAATTAATTTGAAAGAAATTGATAAATCGTATTAAAATTGATTTGTGGACATTAAACTAAGTTACCAAATTCTTTTTTATCGTAGAATTATGCTTGCTTTATTGTAGATACCTATAATTAAACTTACAAATTTGTTTATTTTTGTTAAAAAGAGTCTGAAGAGAATCTGAATTACATATGCCTATTATTTGATGAATAAATATGTTTTACGATTTCAAGTTTCATAAATATATGTTCGTACTTATATCATTTGAAATTTTGTCCCTCATTTTCGATTCCTATTTATGGTCAGCCTATGCATAATTGACTAGTGTTTGGTTTAATTTTCATATCAAAACACTTATAACATTTTCCTTTCATCTTTACTCTCATCAATCTGCTGGAAGTTTGTCCTTTTTATTAGAAATAAGGAAGGACATTAATAAATTCATTCTTTCTAGCAAATAGTTTCTAAGATACATACAATTGCCGATTTTATGTAGAATCTTCAAGTAATATTATGCCTAATGGACTTCAGCATAATTTGGATATAACAGAGCTTTCTGAGAAAGCCTGTGACTGAAGAACCTTGATATTACCTGGTTGATTTCCTTCGTATATTGTAAATGCAGCGAGTTTTGCTACTTCTAGAAGCAAGGTCTTCAAAATTGTGAAAGATATTGTGTTGGGGAGCACAGACCGGTTTCTGCTACATTGGTTAAAATTTGTGTGATGTTTTTAATTTACTCATATGGATCAAAGTACCGATGCCTGATCTAGAGCATTAAAAGATAATGTCAAAGCCAGAGAAAATCTCCTTTCATGCTCCTGACGGGTTGAATTCATTTAGAATATAATATGTACATACACACATACACATATTTTATTTTTGTTTATTCTTCCCACCATAAACATCATCCCACTAATCTTTGGCTAATGATAATTTAGTAAAAAAATGTATATATGGCGATATTTCTACAGGAATCTTTTTACGGGTCAACAAAGTCCTTCACAACTCGCTCGCCTTGTGTTGATCGGTTTTTTTTTTTTTGAATAATGGTATTTTGGATATGAATGCTTCAATGCCAAATTTAAGTAGATAATTAATGTGTCGTAATATTATTATTCACTCAGCCTTTGCCTTAGGATTCAAAATTTTGAATTTTTTACTTTATATACACGCATTACGGGGTGTTTATTGTTTTTGTTGGCTTAATTTCACCAAATATAGTTAAATTAAATATTTTTAATCATTCACAGGCTTACATTTTACAATAGTAATAAATATGTTTGGGCAATAAAAAGCTAAAGCACGCGAAAGCGTCCGTAAAGCAACAAAATGTATATGGGTCACCCGGGTGGGTATTGGTAAACTTCGTACATAAAAATCTCTGGTAATCGTAAGGATATACATGTTGTGCAACATTTGTTGGGTCTATCAACATCCAATTGGATATATTCCACAAATGAATTGTGGTATTCATTATACATAATTTAAATCGTACTGTGCGCTAGGTGTACGAATGAAAATATATTAGTTAGTACACACACTACGCTTTCTTCCGCTAGATGGCAGGCACGACCGAAATGCATACATGTATGTAAGTATTTGATTTCGAATTTCCCTGCAGCGAAAGTCCAAACTAGTCAGCCAACCTACCAGTTAACTGACTAGATAAATTATGGGAGTTGCCCAACTAGATTCATAGGGGACAAATTGAGATTAGTTATGACACAAGAAGTTTTGCCAAAAAAAGCGTTTTAAATTAAAAACGAATGTATCCGGGGTTTCTGGAGGTTGCAATGAACACGTATGCAGTAAAAGTAAAGCAAATTCTTTATTGTTGTAGTATTCGAACCCTGCGTAGTAGGCCCCTTGTAGATTTAGTTGGTTGCAAATTGTTAGATCATTAAATCAGGTGAATGCCACAAATATAACATAGTTTGAGATGTTAATATAGCCCTGTATATTAGATACTACTTCAGCCATAGAAAAAAGTACATGATATGTTTGTATAAAGTCAGAAAATCATCAATATAAATGTCAAGCTTAGAATGGTCAACGTGTTACTTATTCACAATGTTAATGTTAATTTACCTAAATATTTAATATGCAGGATCACAATCTAATGTGCCTGAATTCTTTAATTTAAATATCATATTCTAATAACTAAATAAATGTATTAGAAACTTTATTTTGCTTTTATTTTCATTGGAGTAGCATGTAAAACTAGTCAGTCAACTGGTATAGTTCTGATATCTACACTGACTAGTCAGCAAATTGGTATGATGCTGGTGTGTATACTGACTAGTCAGTCAAGTGGTATGACTCTGGTGTGGATACTGACAATTCCCATTTCCTAGGTCATCACCGTGTTAAAAATACCAGTTGCTAATATGGAAAAAAGATAGATGACTGACTAGTTGAGCTGTATGGACAACTAGTTGTCAATTAGTTTACAACTAGTTGATTTCGCTGCAGGGTTCTTTGTGCAAAAATCAGGGAACGTAAATATATGTTTATATATAAGTGACATGATGGCTGGCAATGAGAATAGGTACTTTGTGGAGCTTAATTTTTATTTATTCGCATAACATGGACCAAAGAGCATATATCAATAAAACGGCGCAATTGGCGCGAAAAATTGTCATTGTTTTGGTTAATTAATTTTCAACTAATGGCTTTGAATATGGTAGAAATAAAATTTAGCTACCAACGTTACAAACACCGCAAGCCCCTCCTCCCTCCTTAAATACGTTCATGATTGCAACTACCTAATTATCTAAGGTCGCAGCGTAATTAGAACATCGTTTTGGGGATTTATTTGTATTTTTGTGTATTTTATTGATGTGATTTGATGCATACATACATACATACGTACCTATACAGCTGTATATAACATTGGCGGATACTTACAAAAAATGTCTTCTACTTCAAATTTATAACTATCACAGTTTAATGTAAATATGTACATATTAAATGTTAAAACTAAACTTGTTTGTGTGTAGCAATAATTTTGCTAAATACTAAATATACTTAAATGGCAGCATCTACATACATACATACAAAATGCAACGCTATTAATTATCCACATAAAAAATACTCGTATATACCTACATAGGTACATTCACTTTTACTTTCTAAAAATGTTAAACCTTTATAATTAAACATACACATTAAGGTGGAGTGAAAATTTTTTTTGGGAAATTAAATTTGTTCCAAAGCCTGAACGGCACCTTTCTAGTCCAGAAATAAGCCTGTAAAATTTTATTGATCTACTCGCATGTTTAGAGGTGCCCCCAGCACCGCAAAGTTGAAAGCAATAAGCACGATCTGGTACAAATATGAAATTTTGAAAATTATAAAATCAAAAAACGAAGTACGAGGATTGATAAATATGGCTAAGCTGAGTATTAAAGTGATTTCTTTTTGGAAACAACAACAGCTAAAGTTTTGAAAGGTGAAAGTTTATATTATGCATTTTTTAAATTGCAATTACTTAAAAGCTACTGAACGGATTTCGAATACTTTCCCTGCTAGAATTGTGTGACCGAGTGTACTAACACTATTACAAAAATATAATATTACCACCACATTTGCACTCGTATGTGTTTCTAGCCAAGTTCAAAACCAATGAGATAGATAAGGATGAAATGGAATTTGAAAATACACATACGGGAACGTGATGAATGAAACGGTCACAAAAGTTCCCGATGCCCTTAAGAATGTGATAGGAAATATCCCAAAACTTTTGGTCATTCCTGCCGGTCATATGACCGGTCAAATGACCTGCACAGTTCTTGCAGGGTTTATACCATTCGATAGGCATTTTGATTCCCTTTAATTTGATATACATTTTATGTAGGTTCCATAACACCCCCCTGCAGGGGTCAACCCCCCCTTTTACCGCCCTTACTTTTCATATATAAAATGTATATCAAATTAAAGTGAATCAAACCACCTATCGAGCGGTATAAAAACATTCGAAATCGGTTGAGTAGTTTTAAGTAATTGCAATTTAAAAAATGCATAATATAAACTTTGACCTTTAATAACTTTTGTTGTTGTTGTTTCCAAAAAAAGAAAATTCGCTTTAATACTCAGCTTAGTCATCTTTATCAATCCTCACACTTCGTTTTTTGATTTTATAATTTTAGAAATTTCACATTTGTACCAGATCGTGCTTATTGCTTTCCACTTTACGGGTCTGGGGGCAGTTCAAAACGTGATCCTATCGCCATAAAATTTTGTGGGGTTCATTAACTCGTATAAAGACAACTTTTCATTGCTGGTACGTTCAAAAAAAGAACAACAAAAAAATCTCCATATGTTTTCACTCCACCTTAATACACATATCGCATCCTAAATCATAAAGTGACACAACTCAAAATTTTTCGAAATCCGGTTTCTTTGATAAATCGGTACACATAATGTACATATGTATCTCTAGCGACTGCAAAAAATGCTTTTCCATCAGAACCTTTTTTTTTTTACAGAAAAATAACTATTATAGTACGTGGCTTTGTCCGATATCATTGCCTGTAAAAAAGAAAAAGTTTTTTGGTTCGCCTGAAAATTTTTGAATTTTGAGTTGTGTCACTTTATGATTTAGGATGCGATATAAGTACACACATATCGCTAGCTTAGAGTGCAAATTGTGTAAGTCCTTTTTTCAAACTTTGTAGGAGAGACAAAAAACAAAAAATAAAAAAATTTCGAAATGAAAAAAAAAAAAATTTCTGTTCATGTAAAATTTCGGACTTACACTATTTTCTTCGTTTTTTGGACCTACACAATTTGCGTTTCACAGAATAACAACGAATAGAAATATGACAAGTATCAGAGACTTGTTTAGCGTTGTGCGTATTTGATTTTTCTAGCGTTCCACATAAAAATACACTTTTCCATAAAAATGGACTTACACAGTTTGCACTCTAAGCTAGCGATATGATTACTTATACAATAATTAAGCAATAATTGCGATCTGCCTCCGTCTTGATAGCGCCCGATCTCACACCCGCTCATCACGCGAACTCCTCGCGCAATGCCACCGGCCTTGTTGCCCGATAACGCTGCGATTTGACGCCCGTACGGAATTGCTCCTCAATGGCAAGCAACGTACGGCCGCGCGTCTCCGGCAACACCGCATAAACGTAGAGCGCTGCCAGTAGACCCATAAAACTATAGAACAAGAAGCAATAATCATTGCCTATTACATTTCGCATTGACGGATATGTTTTGATGCAGATAAAGGCGAAACACATGCCCACGGCCACTGTTAGACCCGAGGCCGCACCACGCACTCTCTGTGGAAACAATTCGGATATCATGAAGAAGGGCAGCGTATATATGCCGAATGTGCTGAAAATTATGAAGGCCGTAATTGCAACAACGGGTAAAAATTGCACGCTACGCAGCCAATAGAACCAATGATGTGCGACCAAGAGAAGCATACAAACACACATGCCGAGCGCCGAAACGATGCCCGCACGGCGACGACCCCAACGCTCCAGAATCACACCCAGCACGCAGGTGGTGAGAACGCGACCCAAACCAATTAGAATGGCGCACATGAAGGGGTCGATGTTGACGCCGGCCTCCTGTGAGATTTGCACCGCATAAACAACAATGACAAAGATGCCGGTCAATTGTTGAAAGGCAAAGAGACCCATAAGGATGAGCAGAGGCTTGTAAACTTCGGGCTCACGTATGCATGACACAAAGCTCGGCTTCTTAACACCCTCAGCAAGTTGAATGGATTTTTGTAAAACATTAAATTCGGCTTGCACTTCGGCATTTGTGATTTCACCTGGATGAGTTAGACGAGGAAATACATAGATTAGAATAGAAATAAAAATTTCTTAGACAATTAAAATTCATTCCTACTACTCACTTGACTTGTCTAAACCGCGAAAATAATTGAGCGACTGCTTGGCTTCGGCCAGACGTCCCTTGGACACCAACCAACTGGGCGATTCGGGCATGGGAATAACACAAATCATTGACACGATTTGATAGACAGTTAGAATCGTTGCAATGAATTGCCAATCGTCGCGTATAAAATATCCGATTAAATAGATAACCAAAATGCCACTAGCTATCGATATCGACGAACCGAGTATGAGACGGCCCCGTATGCGTGGTAAACTGATTTCGGCAGAGTAAACGCCTACCGGTGCGCTTGCCATGCCCATAGCGGTACCTTGAATTATGATAATAACAAACAGAAAGAAAAGTTTTATTAAAATGGATGGATGCAATTGTATTTGAATGAAAAAAATGTTTAAAAAGTAATAAAATACACTGTGGGAAAAAGAGACTTGTAAAAATAGCTCCCAACGGAAACAATGTGTGAGTTTCTAAGACAGAACTGTTGTGCAACTGTTGAGTGTTTATCAGGCCCGTAGCCAGGAATTCGTTTCGGGGGGGGCTTACAGAAATTATGGACAAATTGCACTCCCCCCCCCCCCCCCACATACATATACATATGTACATACATAGGTCAAATGAAAGTTATTCATATTGGTTGATTATTTTGAAAATGAATATGGAAAAAATTTGTACATATGTACAAGATTACTGAAAAGCTATTTTAATTGACTTTTATTATGTACATACATACATACATATACATATGGAATGTGGTACAAAATTTCATATAAAACTTTCTTTTACAATAACCTTTTCATCAAAGAAGTAGCCTTCTGGATTTGTTTTTTGATAAAATGTCTATGACATGGTCAGGATCAACAGCAATATCCCAGTGAATGGAGATCATAGCGAGTGAACTCAATCTTTCATGACCCATTACACTCCGAGGTAAAGTTTTGATTCTTTTCATGGTAGAAAATGATCTTTCCACGCTCGCCGTTGTCACGGGCAAAGTTGCCAAGGCAGTGAGAAGAATTTTTATACCACGGAAATAGTTTCCATCGCAGTACTCCAATAGTTTTAAAACCTCGGGTTCGTTTTTAATCGACGATATTTTCGCACACCACAACCTATATTCGGCCTTTACTGCTGATGATGATATGTGATCTTCGAAGAATGGCGCCAAGTTGTCAAGCTCATCTGCTTTACTTACATCAGCGAATCCTGGAAGAAGCAGTTGGAAGCTCGGTAGAATATCTTCGTTTTCTAAAAATCGTTGCGTTAAGTTTTCAATTAATAAGTCGATGCATGGCAGGAATATTGCGATTCTGAAATACTCTTCACTCGACGTTGTTCCCGGGTTAGCTCGGTTTCTTTGACGCGATACCACTCTTGGAGCACGGATTTCACCGTCAAAAAAGTCTTCGGCGATTTTTGATGCGGAAACTAAGATTTGCCCGAAGAAATCATTAGCAGATTGTCTAATTTCGCGCAAAGACTGTATTACTTCTTTCGTGCGGTTTATAGCAGAGATAAAGTCTAAAGATTTTTCTTGGAGAGGAGTTGAGGAAATTACAAAAAAAAATACTTCCTTCGAATTTCGGGGGGGGCTTGAGCCCCCCGAGCCCCCCCCCCCCCCTGGCTACGTGCCTGGTGTTTATCATAGAAACGCACTGTTGAGTAATTCCGATCAGCTCAACCGTTGGCAACTTTTCGCCATTTTTTCCATCACAAATTTTGTTCGCTACTTGAGCTCAACATGTTGTGTAAAGCCAAACAGCTGATAAATTCATCAAGCCGTTTCTAAGACGTAACTGTTTAACTCAACTGCTTCACAACTGTTGGCCACTGTTGAGCTCAACAGTTGCGGAGCAGCTTTGTCTTAGAAACTCACCCAATGTTACATTTTTCATTGTTGACTAATTTCGTTTTGGATCACACTTGTTTAGAGTTAAAGTAAATATTTTTCAATTGGTTTAAATGTAAAATGGTCAATTTAGCAATAGTTTGTTTGATTTCAAAATCAACATGTCCAATTTGGCATGACTACATTTTGAGCATTGCTGATCTTACGTTCAAAAATTTTAACTCGGTATGGCTACACTGCCAACTTAAAGCGGCCATTGTCATATTAATTATACATGCGGTTGTATGTATATACAAGAGAAATATATAATGAATGAAATATCAAACTTGTTATTTGTTGAGTTGTAATTCATAGATTCTTTTTCGAAAAAAGATAAGTACTTATAAAAATAACAAGCAAGCAAGTAATATAAGGTTGCATGTCCCACTATATGATGCCGCTGGACTGAATCTCATGTTGAAAATATTATTCCACTACTCCGTGTACAATAAATTACACTGGATCACAAAATGAAATTTTTTGTCTGTACTTTGGACGTGACCATCCTATCTATATGTAAAATCGGTCGCTGATTCCGAAAATCGGGCTCATTTTTTATTCTATGGGAAGGTTTTTGAGATATCGGCAATTTACCGTTATTTGGCCACTGGCTCCACTTAATCCTGTATACCTTTTTAACGCAGTGAGCTATCTTCCTTGGAGTGACACTCAACGAAAGAAAATTAAATTTCCTTTTCATCGCTGCTATAACGTTTTTCTGTAACTCTTATAGTTTCTGAAATATTGACGATTCAATTTGAATTTTTTCGATTTTTTACGATTTTTTGAAGAAAAAATTGAATTTGTCAGGCAATATCTTTTAAACCAATGTCTTCACCTTCGGTTTTACTCCTTTACATGAAGCTCCATTCTATTGGGAAAAATATAAGCTATCAACGAAGAAAATCCATGGTAAAATGGAAAAGTTATAGGCGATCAAGTAAATACATCCAACTCGCGCAATGCCTCTGCACGGGTATATTCTATGCATGTTATACCCGTAAATGGGCTTTTATCTACTGCGCTGCCAATGTGCTGCTACTGCAGATGTGTAGGTATTGGTATAACATGCATAGAATATACCCGTGCAGAGGCATTGCGCGACTTGGATGTATTTACTTGATCGCCTATAACTTTTCTATTTTACCATGGATTTTCTTCGTTGATAGCTTATCTTTTTCCCAATAGAATGGAGCTTCACGTAAAGGAGTAAAACCGAAGGTGAAGACATTGGTTTAAAAGATATTGCCTGACAAAGTCAATTTTTTCTTCAAAAAATCGTAAAAAATCGAAAAAATTCAAATTGAATCGTCAATATTTCAGAAACTATAAGAGTTACAGAAAAATGTTGTAGCAGGGATGAAAAGGAAATTTAATTTTCTTTCGTTGAGTGTCACTCCAAGGAAGATAGCTCACTGCGTTAAAGAGGTATACAGGATTAAGTGGAGCCATTGGCCAAATAACGGTAAATTGCCGATATCTCAAAAACCTTCCCATAGAATTAAAAATGAGCCCGATTTTCGGAATCAGCGACCGATTTTACATATAAATAGGATGGTCGCGTTCAGAGTATTTTTTGGCTGTAGAGCAGTGTTATTAGTGCAATCCTAAAACAACCAGGTCACACGTACTCATACATATTTATGAATGTAAAAAAAAAACAAATAACAAATAACAAATCGCTGACTAATTCGCATCATGATTATGTAATCAATGCGCACATTAGTTGTTCTTATCATCACTTCACTGACTTACCACCAATAAAACGCGATATAAGTAGTTGTACAAAAGCTGCATCGGAATCGACCTCCACCGCTAACGCCATCAATAACCAAGACAACAAAGCAAGCACATTCAGAACAAACAGAGTTTTTTTGCGACCCAATTTGTCCAGCAAAACGCCAGTAACTAGACCACCAAGTGGACTTGAAAGCGCATTGATTGAAGCTAAAAGAAGCAAGACAAATCAAAAAAGTTCCATTGTAAATGAAAATGCATATATGCATGTATGTACATATGTATGTATGTATAATTTTCTATATTTACATCTAATCAAAGAAATGGTTCACTGCATTAAAAAATCAATGCAATTAATTCAGCTCTTCACTCACCAAACCACGACGCCTGCGATTCACTCAGATGCACTATCTCACTGGGATTGGTAAGTTGCCGCATTATCACGGTGGGCATACCCAAGCTCATTCCGGTAGAGAGCAAGCCAATATTGCCTAATATAACCATTAGAGCCTGACGTCGTACAGCAAGGCTTTGTTCGCCCAGCGGCACATGCTTCGTCGTCGGACTACTTAAAGCTGAGTAGATTTGTGGCGGTTTTCCCTTGTTTGTTGTTAGCGATTGTAACTCGTCCGATTTAGAACAGCTGGGTTCTGTCATGCTGTTTTGGAAGAAATTACAGAAAAAAAGTTAAAAGAACAAGCAATACTTTTTTCTCGACTTTTGGGTCAGTTAGATGTTAAATCGCTGGACAGAACAAGCATACATATAACGGGAGATTAAAATAGTCTTGGACATTTCCGATATTGAATGGCTGATGTTGGACTAAAACAATTTCCTCCCATATTAAAGTTAAAAGTACTTTCTTCCCACTTGATCTGTTATATAACAATGAATGTGTGTCTGTGCGTCTGTGTGAACTTTATGAACTCCCAAAGTACTCGACCGATCTTTATGAAATTTTCACAGTAGAAAAGTGGGACCTTCCCGGAATACAGGTCCAAATGTGGACCCAGAGTGACTCAGAAAGTCTTTGGACTCAATTGAAAGCTGTTGAGCAGGTTATTTTTATTGCGGTGCCTAGGCCAGGTCCCCAGATATGGGTCAAACCGTGAAACCGAGTGACCCCGGGAAGTTTCCGAGCGATATCGGTATTAAATGAAAGCTGTTGAGGAGAACTTGAACAAAGAGCTCTTTAAATAGTAATGCCTAGGCCAGGTTCCCAGAGATGGCACAAATAGTGGTCCCGGATGGTGATGAATGGTTCCGGTAAGGTAGAGGTAAAGGTAAAAGTAAAGGTAAAGATAAAGGTAAAGGTAAAGGTAAAGGTAAAGGTAAAGGTAAAGGTAAAGGTAAAGGTAAAGGTAAAGGTAAAGGTAAAGGTAAAGGTAAAGGTAAAGGTAAAGGTAAAGGTAAAGGTAAAGGTAAAGGTAAAGGTAAAGGTAAAGGTAAAGGTAAAGGTAAAGGTAAAGGTAAAGGTAAAGGTAAAGATAAAGGTAAAGGTAAAGGTAAAGGTAAAGGTAAAGGTAAAGGTAAAGGTAAAGGTAAAGGTAAAGGTAAAGGGAAAGGTAAAGGTAAAGGTAAAGGTAAAGGTAAAGGTAAAGGTAAAGGTAAAGGTAAAGGTAAAGGTAAAGGTAAAGGTAAAGGTAAAGGTAAAGGAAAGGGAAAGAGAAATGGAAATATAGAGGGAAATACTAATTATATCATAAAACCTTTATGGTCGCTGCGAAGCGGGACGGGTATTTGCTAGTATATACATTTACATATGCTGCCTTCATTTGGCGCCCCTACCACGCGATTCATATAAATAGATTGGAACGGGTACAGACAATTTTTCTCCGATTTGCTTTATATAATTTAAATTTTTCGCATCCGATTCCGTCCGATGAATCGCGTTGCCGTTTGATTGGTCTTACGTCTTTATGCAATAGACGAACTCTCTTAGCCATATCTTTCATTTCAGATGTAGCAACGGGTAGGATGGACTGCCCTTCTCTGCTTGAGAGGTTGCCGTTCAATATTCCAAATAGAAACCTTCGACGGTTTGGCGTATTTCGTATTAGCTTATGCAAAACAATCTACACCGCTAATGCTCCTTTCAATAGAGCACTTTCAGAGTATAACTTCTTCGCAATTTCTTTAGACTTGGGTTTATGTGAATCAAAATTTGTTCTAAAAACCAAATTGAAACACTACTTTCTTTGTAGTCATCTTCCATAGTTGATCTCAATTTTATCTATATATATAAAAATGGTGTAAAAAATGTTACTAACCTCATCAGATGAGAACGGCTGGGCCGATTTCTGTAAATTTTTTTGTCAGTTGTTCGTATTCTCGAGGAGATGGTTCGTACGGAAGAAAATTTTGGAAAATCCCTCCGGAAAAGTTAGAAAACTGGAAAAATCGGTGTGTATGTGTGTATGTGTACATCTGTGGATGTGTGTCCTTTATAAACTCCCAAAGTAGCCAACCGTTCTTTATGAAATTTTCACAGTAGATTCATGTGGCGTCAGTGCACATAGTAGGGTATATAGAATTTGGAAAAAGTGGGAGCTTCCCGAAATACATGCCTAAATGAGGACCCAGATCGATCCAGCAAGTCTTCGAGCAATATTGGTATCAAATGAAAGGTGTTGAACAGGCCTTCAACATAAAGTTATTTTCATTGCGATACCTAGGCCGGGTTCCCAGATATGTGTTACAACGTGGGACCGAGTGACCCTGGAAAGTTTCTGAGCGATATTGGTATCAAATGAAAGCTGTTGAGGAGGACTTCAACAAAGCGCTTTTTAAATAGTGATGCCTAGGCCGGGTTCTAAGATTTGGGCCAAAGCGTGGTCTCGGATAACCCCTGAATATTTTCGAGCGATATTGGTAGCAAATGAAAAGCGTTGAGCAGGCTTCCAAATACAGCTATTTTCATTGTGATTTCTAAGGCTGTTTCCCAGATAGGGATAGGGATAGGGATAGGGATAGGGATAGAGATAGAGATAGAGATAGAGATAGAGATAAAGATAGAGATAGAGATAGAGATAGAGATAGAGATAGAGATAGAGATAGAGATAGAGATAGAGATAGAGATAGAGATAGAGATAGAGATAGAGATAGAGAGAGAGATAGAGATAGAGATAGAGATAGAGATAGAGATAGAGATAGAGATAGAGATAGAGATAGAGAAAGAGATAGAGATAGAGATAGAGATAGAGATAGAGATAGAGATAGAGATAGAGATAGAGATAGAGATAGAGATAGCGATAGAGATAGAGATAGAGATAGAGATAGAGATAGAGATAGAGATAGAGATAGAGATAGAGATAGAGATAGAGATAGAGATAGAGATAGAGATAGAGATAGAGATAGAGATAGAGATAGAGATAGAGATAGAGATAGAGATAGAGATAGAGATAGAGATAGAGATAGGGATAGAGATAGAGATAGGGATAGAGATAGGGATAGGGATAAAGATTGAGATTGAAATAGAGATAGGGATTGAGATAGAGATAGGGATCGGGGGAAGTAGGTTTGTCGCAGTGAATATACCTATAACTTTTGTTCAGAGAATAGACACTTTTATTATTCGCAGTCATTAAGATGGACTCTAAGATAATGGTTAGCAATACGATAATCAAAGTTTTTTCTTTAGGCTTCATAGGAATAAATTTTAGCAGAACAACGTCTGCCGGGTCAGCTAGTATATTATAAATATCTTACTAGTAATTTTAATTCTACTTCTTGCTCTTTGTCAACTGGCCTGTGGGACAATTTTGTTATAGACTTGAAATAAATAAATAAATATATGTACTTTAGGGTAGTCCTCAAGTGTATGGAGACAAATTTTATAGCATATTTCCCCAACCTTACCCCCTAGATCGATGCTAATATAGTCGAATATACCACATATAAATTTTGGTCTCCAGCGTAGACGATTAGGGGGTGTCGCAGAGGGATCACAGTTCAGATTACCATATAAAGATCAGATCTAATTTTTATATATCTAGATTTAAGTTTTATATATCTTATGGCCAAAATCGATAGGCTTGTACTCAAGGATACCAAATATAAATTTTGGTCCTGATCGGAGACGGTTAAGGGGTATCGCACAGAGGTCCCATATGGTAATCTGAATTTTGACCCCTGTGTGAAAACCTTTATCTATATCCGATCAGGACCAACAGTTATATGTGGTATCTTTGACCGTGCTGTTACCGATGTAGGGGGTGAGGCCGAAGAAAATTGCTAATTTGGTTTTTAAGGACCACCCTATGTGTGTACATATCGACGGCTGAGAATAAGATCGCCCTATTTCAAAAATTGTTTCAAAAACGCCCTATTCCAAAAATTGTTTGAATAACGTCCTATTTCAGAATTTGTTTCAATAACGTCCTATTTCAGACAATTATTCAAAAACGCCCTACTTCAGAGAAATATATATGGAATTTTCTCTGAAATAGGGCGTTTTTGAAGCAAAATCTGAAATAGGACGTTATTGAAACAATTTTTCGAATAGGGCGTTCTTGAAGGAAAATCTGAAATAAGACGTTTTTGAAACAATTTTTCAAATAGGGCGTTTTTGAAACAATTCTTGAAATAGGGCGATCTTATTCTCAGCCGTCGATATGTACATACAAATACACATGTTAAATTAAAATGCATTATTTTTTATTTCATTCATTAAAATCAATTGCATGCTTTCATATCAATAAAAAAAAAAAATCTTTCAGTCCGCGCTGAAACGCGAAATGTATGCAAAAAAAAAACAACAACAAAATTTGCACGAATTTTATTATGTACATAGTAATAAACAATTAATTTAAAATCAATTAAAATTAATAAAAATTCTTGTAGAACAATTGTATGTGCTGAGCGCTGTGGCGATGGCGGCGTTTTCACTTAAGAACATACATAGATTAAAATTTCCCTTTTATCCCGAAGAGACATTCAATTGTTTTACGTAAATTGATTTGCTTTTCGTCATACATAGCACATACACTGAGAAAAAAAATTATATGGAGGGGTCAAAGAAATTACTTCCCTGTTTTGAACACTATTTTATTTGTTTTGAGTAAATTTTCCCTAAAAAGTGTGAAAATGATTATAAAATACTACCATATGAAATTTAAATGGCAATACACTCAAACAAAATTTCTCTCGATCAAAGAAAAACGAACGAAAAAGACGCTGAAGATGGCGCATATTAGCCGAAACCGGTTTTTCTCCAAACCAAATTTGACAAGGGATGACGGAAAATCGTTCCTCGGGACTTCACGCACAATTTCACGCAAGAATGTTTGCATCCAGTTTACATACATATGTATGTATGTATGTAAATATTTGTTCTCATGACGAGTAGGTCTATGAATTTTATCTACTTACTTACTTTGTATGCAAATTTTATGTGCGAAAATATGCACTTAGGGGTATAAAAGCAATTCTTTATATGTACACACATAAATATGTACATATGTATATGCGTACATATAACACTGGATCACAAAATGAAATTTTTTGTCTGTACTTTGGACGTGACTATCCTATCTATATGTAAAATCGGTCTCTGATTCCGAAAATCGGGTTCATTTTTAATTCTATGGGAAGGTTTTTGAGATATCGGCAATTTACCGTTATTTGGCCAATGGGTCCACTTAATCCAGTATATCTCTTTAACACAGTGAGTCATCTTCCTTAGGGTGACACCAAACGAAAGAAAATTAAATTTCCTTTTTACGGTTCCTATAACATTTTTCTCTAACTCGTATAGTTTCTGAAATATTGACGATTAAATTTGATTTTTTACGATTTTTTGAAGAAAAAATTGAATTTGTCAGACAATATCTTTAAAACCAATGTCTTCACCTTCGGTTTTACTCTTTTACGTGAAGCTCCATTCTATTGGGAAAAAGATAAGCTATCAACGAAGAAAATCCATGGTAAAATGGAAAAGTTATAGGCGATCAAGTAAATACAGCCAAGTCGCGCAGTGCCTCTGCACGGGTATATTCTATGCATGTTATACCCGTAAACGCGCTTGTATCTACTGCGCTGCCAATGTGCTGCTACTGCAGATGTGTAGGTATTGGTACAATATGCATAGAATGTACCCGTGCAGAGGCATTGCGCGACTTGGTTGTATTTACTTGATCGCCTATAACTTTTCCAGTTTACCATGGATTTTCTTCGTTGATAGCTTATTTTTTTGGAAATGGAATGGAGCTTCACGCAAAGGAGTAAAACCGAAGGTGAAATCATTGGTTTTAAAGATATTGCCTGACAAAATAAATTTTTTCTTCAAAAAATCGTAAAAAATCGAAAAAATTCAAATTTAATCGTCAATATTTCAGAAACTATAAGAACTAGAGAAAAATGTTATAGGAGCCGTGAAAAGGAAATTTAATTTTCTTTCGTTTGGTGTGACCCTAAGGAAGATAACTCACTGTGTTAAAGAGATATACAGGATAAGGTGGACTCATTGGCCAAATAACGGTAAATTGCCGATATTTCAAAAACCTTCCCATAGAATTAAAAATGAACCCGATTTTCGGAATCAGCGACCGATTTTACATATAGAAAGGATGGTCGCGTTCAGAGTATTTTTTGGCTGTAGAGCAGTGTAATCAGTGATAAAAACGTAATTTTTTTTTCTGAGTAAATATTAGCTAAATAGTCGTAATTAAGAACTGATAAATCAGACGTACATACGTACATACATACACGTATACGTATTAATTTTTATATATTTCTTACAAAGACCTACATACTTGTATTTTGATATCAAAAGTCTTAGCATTTTTCATTAAGTATAATTCTTAATTTTTTTCTTTATTTTTTGCGAGCTCTAGGCAAATAAGTGGTACACATGTAGATCCTTAACCCTTTGCTTAACTTTGTACGATATATCGACCAAATTATTCGTGTCCCTTTACATGATTTTTTTGTCAAAACTAAGCACTATTTTTGCCAAAGAAAGCAATATTATATTAATTTGAACTCTTCCCTATCTAATACAGTCAGAAATTATATAATTTTTGTAAAAAGTTTCTCAGAAAAAAACATATTCTTCACATGCTCCTTTCAGGAATGCAATTGTTCTAGGAGTCACCATAAAAATCGATTTTTATAAATTTAATAAAAGCAAAGGTGCCCAAAATTTATGAAGTTTTGTGTATACAATGCCCTACCGAATATAATAAAAATATTAAATAAAATAAATATACGTAAAAATTAATTTGAGACCTGCGCAAAAAAATTGTACGATTTATCGTACAAAATTAGGTAACTCAAATGTACGATATATCGTACATAATTAATTTGAGCGAGATGTTTTGCTACATGTTTCTCTGGTGAATCAAGTTATGTGGAGACGGGCTTTTAGAAATGCTCTTAACGAAAATCCGTTTGAAGAACTACAATCTTTTGTGTTTAATTTTCTAATCCTACAGAAATAGAACGTAGATTTTCTGTTATGAACGTAATAAAAACAAAGCAAAGAAATAGAATGCAATTATTTATGTTAACCTCTCTATTGACTGTTAGGTATGGTCTAAAAAGGCTTGAAAAATGTTGTAATAACTTTAAAATTCCTAACGATATTATTAAAGCAATGACTTCAATTAATAATAATTCAACCTGTGAATTAAATGAAGAAGATATGATTTTTGAAATGTTATTGAATCAAATTTTTAACTAAAGTTTAAATATTAATTAGTCGCTATTATAATTTATTTTAATACTGCAATTGAATGTACATACATACATACATATGTAATGAATTGATTTTTTTCATTGTAATAATCTTATTATACGACGTACATATATAAGTACATACAAACAAATATATGTATGGCTACAATATATAATATATGTATATATAAATATTCATATATGTGAAGTTGTTTTATGTCACGTCTTTTTAAATAAATCATTATTTGGCTATTTTTGAAAAAAAAAAAAATTTGGCTATTTATTTTAGCTATGAAAAAAATTATTTAGCTATTTTTAGCAATTTTTTTTATTTAATTTAGCTATAAGCTTCAAAATATTCTGGCAACACTGTCAGTGCTGCTTGTTACGTTAAATTCAAACGCAAATTTTTCGACGTTGCGTGGCACGTAGCTGCTTTAGATAGTTATACACAGCGCAAAATGAAGTTTCAGAATTTGAACAAACTCAAAATTTTTAAACTA
Organism: Urophora cardui; assembly: GCA_960531455.1. Classification (NCBI taxonomy): domain Eukaryota; kingdom Metazoa; phylum Arthropoda; class Insecta; order Diptera; family Tephritidae; genus Urophora; species Urophora cardui. Next base: position 127,795,459 of record OY482670.1, on the reverse strand, counting down.
AAATGTTAATTGAATTACAAATAGCCATAGGTTGCATGCGACGTGGTAGAATGACAACATTTTGGTATCCTACGATTTCAATACAGATTTTTAAGGATACGATGTCACTAAAAAGCTTTATACTGTTACGACAGAATCTACACTCAAAAAAAAAAATATTCAGATTATGGAAAAGTGAGAATTTTCATTGTTTTGATGTACAATTTTCTTCAAATCAAGGAATAAAACCCACGTTATAAAGAAAATTGTACATAAAAACAATGAAAATTTTCTTTAGCGCGGAATCATTCCCACTTTTCCACAATCTGAGTAATTTTTTTTTGAGTTTTATTGACAAATTCTATAAAGTTCGTCCTTTAGTCGAATCAGTACAAAACCGTTCAATATTCACTTATGTATTTAAAAAAAAAACACTAAAAATAAAATCTTTTTTCTTTCCTATCGAATAAATATATACATGCATATGCATACACTAAAAAAACTTGAACATGCGTTCCAATACATTATTTTTCTTTGTTTTCAGTAAATTATCTTAAAAATGTTCAAACATATTCGTTGCAATGGTGATTTGTTTGAAAATTCAACTTATCAAATTAAGGAAATCAAATATTCAAAACAAGGAAAAGTTGGGAATGGAATCGCGCTTAAGAAATTTTTCCTTATTTTGATGTATGAATTTCTTTAAAACAAGTATATGAAACCATGTAAATAACTTTATTTTATAATCCTTTTAACATGTTTTAAGGAAAATTTGCTCAAAACAAAGAAAGTGTTCAATATAGGGAAGGAATTCCTTTGAACGCTAAATATAACGTTTTTCTCCCAGTGCATACATATCTTTATATCCTTAACTTAATTTACAATTTAAAAAATATGTGTCGCAATGAATTTTGTATTGAGGTTACAGCTTTTAAGTTTAAAATTAATTTTTTTTATGTTGTCTTTACTAAATTTTTTCCAATGTATATATGTATTTTTTGTATATAATAATTATGTATTTAAGAATGAATTTTATGAAATCTGGATAGAAGTCACAATTTTTAAGCTTAATATTAAAAATATCTTTATTTCGTTGCTTTAAAAAATGTTTGTTTAAAAAAGTCTAAACAAATTGTAAAAGCAAAATTTGCAAGATTTTGGCTCATTTCGCGAACTTTGTACAATACCGTACAAATTTCAAAGGGCTGTAAAACCTAAACTAATTAATTTTTTTTTAATTTTCTTACAAATTATGCTTATTTAGGACTAAATGAATGAAATATGTGCCAATCGATTTTTTTCCTCCACGGGTAAAAAAATTGAAAACAAGGGGTTAAGTATATATGCAACTTCTCCATTGCTGCAGACACTTGAAAAATTAACATACATACATACATATGTACGTACTTAGTTAAGTAATATTTTAAGGCACCTTATTAGGCACATAATTCAAACTTTAATAATTAGACAGCTATATATAAATATTATTTTGAAAGCACCTAATTAACTTAGTAATTATTATGCATATAAAATTTCAAGACAAAACTAATTAAAGAAATGTACAAACATTGACTTTCTTGCACCTGCTACATAAATGACGTCATTGGTCACCGATGGGAGTCAGTTTTGTGCAAAAAAAGGATCTCTTAGAAATGTTAGCAAAATAAAAACAAGTAAGGAAGCCTAAGTTCGAGTGCAATCGAACATTAGATACTCAGCTGTATGCTTTCATTGTTTGTTTGCGTTTGTTCGATATAGGGTGTATTTTATATGAAACGAGTGCTGCATAAACAGGGCGCAGCCACGCCCATTTTCAAAATTTATATCAATCATCCAAATAAGCATACAAATATTATTGTTAGTGCAAAATTTCATCCCTCTATGACTTTTAGTTACAAAGACTTCACGTTACAAATTCCAAAAGGGTGTTCCAGAAATATCTTTGTTAAAAAGTAGGCGTGGTCATAAACCGATTTCAATACATTTTTGCGTGTCTATTAACACATGTTATAAAAGTGTATAAACCAAGTTTCGTCATAATATCTCAATTATTTGTCGAGTTAAAGGCTAAGAAATCTCATATATCCCTTTGTCTAAAAAGAGGCGGTGCCACGCCCATTTTCCAAACTTTTTTATTTTTTGTTTCCGGTCTATTGTAAAACTCATGTCACAAAATTTCAATGAATTATCTTTATATTTCACATAGATATCGCTTAAAATGGTTTTATTAGGTCACTTTATAATACACATATATAAAAGTGGGCGCGGTCGTCAACCGATTTTGGTAATTTTTCGTCCACACATTTGGCTAAGTAAATATATCACGCGTACCAGATTTCATCGATATATCTTTAACGGTTTCTGAGTTATGGCTTATTAAACTTTCAATATTCGCTCCTTAATAAGTGGGCGTGGCACCGCCCATTTTCCAAAATTTTTGTAGTTTTTGTTTTATGTCCATAGTTGGACTCCTGCCACAAAATCTCAGTGATTGATCTTTATATTTGACAGAGATATCGCTTAAAATGTTTTTATTAGGCCCCCTTATATTTCCTATATATAAAAGTGGGCGTGGCCGTCAACCGATTTTGATAATTTTTCGCCAAAACATTTGACTAAGTAATTATATTACGCGTACCGAATTTCATCGATATATCTTCAACGGTTTCTGAGTTATGACTCATAAAACTTTCAATGTCTGCCCCTTAATAAGTGGGCGTGGCACCGCCCATATTCCAAAATTTTTGTGTTTTTTGTTTTATGTCCATAGTTGGACTCATGCGACAAAATTTCAATGATAGATCTTTATATTTGACAGAGATATCGCTTAAAATGGTTTTATTAGGTCACTTTATAATACACATATATAAAAGTGGGCGTGGCCGTAAACCGATTTTGATAATTTTTCGTCAAAACATTTGTCTATGTAAGCAAATTACGCGTACCAAATTTCATCGATATATCTTCAACGGTTTCTGAGTTATGACATATAAAACTTTCAATGTTTGACCCTTAATAAGTGGGCGTGGCACCGCCCATTTTCCAAAACTTCATCAAATTTCTTCATAAGGGCCCGAGCTCAATACGTGGGTAAAATTTTAAAACTCTAGCTATATTAGTGGCTGAGATACCAAATTTCCGATTTTTTCTATATAGGAAAAGTGGGCGTGGTCATGGTCCGATTTCGCCCATTTTCAATACCAACCGTCCCAGTCTCGATACCAACTTGCGTTCCAAATTTCATCAAAATATCTCAATTTTTGCGCGAGTTAGAGTGTTTACAGACGGACGGACGGACGGACGGACGGACAGACGGACGGACGGACGGACGGACGGACGGACGGACGGACGGACGGACATGGCTCAATCGATTTCTCTTTTCACCCTGATCATTTTGATATATATAAGTCTATATCTATCTCGATTATTTCATTCTGTTACAATCCACCGTTATGTGATTAAAACTATAATACTCTGTGTACTAGTACAGCTGAGTATAATAAAAGTTGCCAAATATAGTAATACAATGGCGCTGATATAACTTGACGATTTTTAAGGCCGAGCTTCTCTACACAATTCGAGTCGTGCCTCTTAATTTTTGTTTTTCCTACTAGTTGGATGAACCTAGTTTTATGCCGGCTCCGAACGGCAAATGCGTTGTTTGTGAGAAGCAGTTAAAAAAGTTGCCTAGTTACACTTTCAAAGAGTTGTTTTAATAAGTGCAAAGAAGGAAATCCATGACTTGCTTTTAAGATATTCGCCTGCGAAAATATGATTTTTTTTTATTAAAGCCTTCATTTTCTATTAATATATAAAAAAAAAAAAAACAAAACAATGATGCTTAAGCAGCTTTCCCTTTGGAACCTCTACTTAGTTGGGCTCAGACTAAATAAAGGTACCTATTCCTCTTTGGTACTTTCCCATCAACCTTCAACCGCTTGAACAACAAAATGCTTTTCTTCATTCAATGTAGTCAGACTCACTGGGTATACCATTTAATTTCGCATTTATTATGCATTTTTTTCAATAACGGTTTACTCATTTCCGTTATTGATAAGTAACATTTTTTGCGAAATTTATTGTAGCTTAAATTAATGTCATCCCTTTCAATAAATATGGTTTTTAAGATTGCAGCTATAAATAACCGCAGCGCTTAGAAACGAGATAAGAAAATAAAATTTAAAATTTAGCAAAATAAACGGCATGTGTTTTATTGACTTATCTAATAATAATAATATAATACAATGGCGCTATTATAACCAGTATTGCCACTGAAAAAAAATTTTACCGACCAAATTACCGCCCAATTCCGCCAAAAAACGCCCAAAGATCAGAAGTCAACTTAAAATGGAATTACATATTTATTTTTAAATACATATGTACATACTAAGTAATCTTGGCTCCCACTCATTCAATTCATAACTAACACTAGACTGTCGCCGATCTCTAAAGGAGATGTCCAAACAGACCTGTCTGCACCTCCTGTAGGTCGCGGGACGTAGGGATATCAATGGCCATTGAAGGGCGGATGAACTTGCAAGGCAGGGCACTACCGAGCAGGTTCTTCCTGACAAAGAACGCATTGGTATGCCGTTACCCACAAACAAGCTAATTCTTAAACAGCATATCTATAAACTAGCAAGCGATAGATGGCAACAGAAACCAGTATGTCGAACATCAGGGCAAACCCGGCAGAAATGGGTTTACAAGTGATCTCATCAGTACTCTAAGGAGAGATGACATCTAGAACCATGTGGGGGTACCCACAAGACACTGCCTCATCGGGAAACACGGAGAGAGGCTAGGTGCACCCTACCGCAGATGCTGCATAAGCTGGAGGCGAGGAGACAATCGAACAACTCATCTGCCACTGCTCGGCTCTTAACAGCGGTAGACGACGCTTTCTTGGGACTTCCTTCCTGGATAGCCTATGCAAAGTCGCGGATGTCGACATAAAGGACCTTGGCCCTCACTCTGTAATTCAATTCGAAAGAAAATTTGTTCGAGAGCCCTGGTGAACTGCATTAGGTTCTCAAATTGGTTCAAAAAGGAGGAGTAATCCGGCCTCTGCACTGGCCTAAGTGCGACTCTATGGCAGCCACGTATGTTCGCTGTCGCTTTTCAAGTGAAACATAATTTGAAAACTAAATGTCAGATTGTCTGATTTTGACGTTTCATTAAACTTGACATGCGAGGCGAGTCCCAAGCGAATTTAGATATAACGAAGGCGAAACATCATTTTGATATCACACTCTACCAATTCCAATAACAAAATATGAAAATTAAAAAAAAAACAGTAAATACCTAAATAGTTAATGGCGAACTAAAGTGAACTAGTTCACTGAAGGGAGCGCTCACCAATTGAGCGCTAAACAAAGTGAACTAAATTTCCAAACTCTATTAGATCTGCGAATAGTGTGTTTCACTAACAATAAAAGAACTTTACACGGGAAAGATAAAATGTTTAGCGTCAGACAAATTGTGTCCACTAAAAATATTCATATTACAAATCGGACCAAAATTGATTTTAGCCGCCCAACAGCCCAAAGTAAATTTATCGGACCAGATTTGGTCCGAAAGGCCCAATTTCGGCATCACTGATTATAACTCTGACGTGTTTTATGGCCGATCTTCTCTCCGAATTCGAGGTGTGCTCCTTTTGTTTTTTCCTAATTATTGGGTGGACCTACAGTTTTATGTCGGCTCCGAACGGCGAATGCATTTTTTTTGTGAGAAGCTTTTTTGGTGTTTTGCTCGGACTGGGGTTTGAACCCGAGACCACAGCGGCCACAGCGGATTTATTGACTTATCTTCTTCTTATATATTATCTTATCTTATTCTTATTCTTATTTTTATTTTTATTCTTATTCTTTCCTTATCTAACTAATGAAAGGTGTTGAGCATGGGTTCCACATAGATTATATTACGTTGTGATATCTAAGTCCCTTTCGCAGGGATGGTTCAAAAAGTGGACCTGGATGATCTCGAAATGTTTCTGAGCGTAACTGGCATCAAGTGGAAGGAATGTTTTTAAGCGATATTGGCATTAGGTGAAAAGTTTTGAACAGGGCTTTAACATAGAGCTCTTTTCATTGCGATGCGTAGGTCAAGTCTCAACATATGGGTTAAGACGTGGAACCGGATGACCTCGGAATTTCGCTGAACAATGAAAGGCATTGAGCAGGGCTTGATTGATATGTCTAGGTTTGTTTTTCCATAGATACTTCAAAATGTGGAATCAGTTGGTCCCGGAATGTGTCTGAGCGTAATCGGTGTTAAATGAAAAGCGGAAGTCGGGGCTTAAATACAGAGATATTTTCGATGTAATGCCCAATGTGGTTCCCTCGGGTAAGGAAAATAATGGGGAAAGGGAAGGTGAAAGAGAAATGGGAAGGGAAATGGAAACGAAAAGGTAGAGGGATATGGGGAAGGGTTAAATTGGGAATGGGTGGAAGAATAGGAATAGAAACAAAAAGAGAAGAAGAACAAGAAAGACAAGGAGAGAGCGAGAGAGCAGAAGTAAAGTAGAAGCGAGAGAGAAGAAGACAGAGATAGAGATAGAGATGGAGATAAAGATAGAAACGGTGATGAAGAGAGAGAAGAGGTGGATTAAGAAGAAGAAGAAGAAGAACAGAAATAAGAAAATAAAAATAAAAATAAAAATAAAAACAAAAATGAAAACAATGAAGAAAAAGAAATAGAAAAACAAAAGGAAACAGAAAGGTAGAGGGAAGACTAATTATGATATAAAACTATTTTGCAATAAAAACAAGCGTCTTTTTTATTACAACAGTAATAATACTAATATAATACAATGGCGCTTTTATAACTCTGATGAGTTTTATGGCCGAGCTTCTCTCCCAATTTGAGGTGTGCTCCTTTTGGTTTTCCTACTAATTGGGTGGACCTACAGTTTTATGCCGGCTCCGAACGGCGAATGCATTTTTTGTGAGAAGCTTTTTCATGGCAGAAATACACTCGGAGGGTATGCCGCCCACTGCCGAGAGGTGACCGCTGCTCTTAAAGAACCCAATAATTGGATTTTTACTAATTAGAAAAATTGTTTTGGTGTTTTGCTCGGACCGTGGTTTGAAACCGAGACTTCTGGCATAGCAGGCGAGCACTCTACCCACTGCACCACAGCGGCCACAATAATAACAATTATATAATTTATGAATTACTTAAGCATAGCTTAAAATTAGTTAATAAATTTGTATTTAAAGAATATGGCGAAAAAAGGGGCTGAAAAATTAGACTCACTCAGTAGGGACTGTGCCTTAAAGACACTTTGGCCAGAAAGGACCCAGTCAAAAATTAAATTTGATACTATTTTAATACATTTTGGGCCAAGAGGGACCTAGTCAAAAATGAAAATTGACTCTGTTTTAATCATAATATTTTTTGGGCCAGAAGTAGGGTTGCCAGATACCTTTCCCGAAAAAATCAGTACATTGCCTTCAAAAAAAAAAAAAAAAACAATATCGTCTTTATTACTATTATCTTTATTATTATTATGTTTCTATGACTTTTAACGTTCGCGTTGCTTCCTCCTTCCTAAGCGTTTCATGGTTAGCAAATTTGATCAATGTGAGAGTCCGAAAATTCTCTCACTCGTCGGAGTGCACAACAACAATTTCACTTTTCTCGTCGAGTATTGTCGTAAGCATAACCACGGCATTACAAACGTCAAAACAGTTGGAAAATTAAAAGCAGAGCATGGTGATAAAAATGAATTTTTTTTAGTGTCGGCTAAATATCAGTACAAATCAGTACAAAATCCAAAAAATCAGTATTTCTTAAGGTTTTTATAACCATCAGTACGGAGCACGCAAAATCAGTATTGTACTGATCAAATCAGTACGTCTGGCAACCCTAGCCGGAAGGATCCAATCAAATACAGGTTTTGACGCTGTTTTAATGAATATTAATGAAGAAGGAAATAGGTCTGTTATTTGTACATATATAATAAATAACTTTTGATCAACGAAATACAAAGACCCGAGTCAAAGATGGTATGAAGAGATCTTAGAGATAAATTGAGATCGAGGCATGGCGAAATCAAGATCTAATTTTTTATATATTCTATTCATCTCACTAGCGATTCTCGATATAGGTGCATACCTAATTAAAATAATTTGGCTTCACTACCTCAACATGAAAAGGGTAGGAGAAACGTAACATCCTACAAGGTACATTTATATAGATCTCAAGAAGGGTCTGACAGTCCATTGAGCGATTAATGACATCAAAGAAGAACGTTAAGGACTAGATCATGCATCTATCAGCAAAGGATTTCAAATTGGTTAGAAGACAGCGTGAATGTTAAGAAAGGAATGGGTCAGCAAATCGAAGAGGCAGGAGGGCAAAACGAGTAAAGTTTCGTTGCACACTCTCTATTATATCAGAATGTGTAGAATAATAAGGGTTCCATATTATTGAGGCATACTCCAACTTGGAGCGTACTAGGCAAGCAAACAGCGATTTCCTTGTGTAAGGGTCTTTAAAATCCTTGGCATAGAGCTTCAGAAATGCAAGATAGGAGTAAGCTTTAGGCACAATGCAATTCACATGACTTACAAAAGTGAAGCGAGTATCGAAAACAACCCCTAGATCTGAAAACTCCTCTAATATAGCCAACTGCGTATTTAGGATAGAATAGCTTGTGTTGATACGATTTTGAACTTTGGAAAAGGCCATATGGAAATGCTTTCTTATATTGAGGCATAACTTGTTCCTAACACTCCACTCTCTCAAATTATTTAATTCAAGTGAGTCTGACTCCATTGAGCATGTTTACTTTCTCTAGCGTTATACACTTTTGCATAAAAGTTGACTTAGCCAACTAGTGCAACTCTAAGCTAACGATATTTTGAGCCAGAATCATAGAATATATAGATACCTACCATAACATGTTGTCAGTTGAATTTTTACTTTTTTTTTATCTTTTGGTGTACTAATAAATAAAATAAAATTCCGGATTGTGCGATTATTTTCTTGGAAGCAAAAAAACAAAACTGACAAGTAACTTTTTATTATTTTTTTTTTTTGAAACTAGAAAAAAATCGCAAGCAACTTATTGAAGCGGTGGATGTAGCAACAGCTGTTTCAACTTAAAACGCTCTTAGATTCATCAGGCCATTTTGCCGTGAGCACGATTCGAACTTGCGCTCATGCAGTACAATGACTACAGCCTTAACCACTAAGCCATTATCTACCGTCAACAGTTGATAGAAATTTCGCTAGTTTCTTTCCTACTATAATTCGTTTATTTTATTTATTAGGCATTGAGATAAGTCGACAAAGTACATATTAACCAAATTCACTTTGCTTGAATTACTTACGTTACTCACGCTTTTAATTTATCTTCCAAGCAAGAAATGTTCAATCGATAATCGGTATGAACTTTACTATCAGCTGAGCGACAAAGCACTGCATGAAACTTAACAATCCGTTGACTTGCGACAGTCCGAATGCAAATTTAAGAAAAAAAAAACTCGTTGCACCACTATTCTAGACACGATATTTGTAAAAAAAAAAACTTAATCAAATACAAAATAAGACAAATCAGAACGCCGCTTTTTAAGCAAATACGACTGCACGCGCACACTCGCTGGTCCACGAGACTACGTGTATCAGGCGGATGTAATACAACGACGGCGTGACCGGTCAATTGATTATGTATGAAGTAGTAAAACTCGAAAACACGTTTTTATAAGTTTCACTTGTTGTATTTTCTTTTACTAAGTTCAGTTTCAAATTTGTCTGCAAACGTTCTCCAATTTGTTATGTATTTAAGCAAGTAGGTAATTGTTTATTTTTTGTTTATTTGAATTTGATCAAGTGGTTTTCTTGTTTTTGTTTTCTTGCCTATCGGAGAAATTGATTGCAGCTGGCTGACTGACTGACGATCGCTAAATTTGTCGATTAAATAAAATACAAAAAATTCGAACCGTCCGTTATCAAGCAGCTACTCTGGCCGACTAAAACACAAGTGCTGCATGGCTAAGCACTTAAGCGGCAGTCTAAATCATTTTATGTATGTTTAAGCTCTCGGTGCGGCGATTGAACGATAATAACGTGTGTGCTAAAGGCGGATTCATCGTTCGAGTTCAGAACTTTTTTGCCATGTGGTTGTTGCTGTGTTTTCGGAGTGTGAGAGGAATTCCGAAAAGCTCTGAACAATTTTTAACACGCTTTTATTAGCTTCACCTGTATGTATGTATGTATGTATGTATGTATGTAACTTCATCCCATCCTAAAAAGTTGCAACATTTAACTAAATTATTATATCCTTCAAACATTCACTTTTTTTGTGTTCTCTCTATTATGGCTCTGTTCAGAAACTCAGTTTGAAGCGCAATCTGCTTTTGTAGTACAAGCAGAGCGTTCATAAACGTAAATTTTGTATGAAGCGTCGCTCATCACAATCATCAAAAAAATAATTACTGCCGCTGTTGCGCTTTAGGCTGCGTTTCTGAACATAGCCTATTTCTATTCTCCTCCGGATTCGAAACATGACATCAACAGCCCAACAGCATCATATAGTAGGAGATTCAACATTATATTTTATGCTTCATTGCGGCTTTTATGTTACCGTTCTTCAAAATAGCCTCTATGAATTTCAATTCACTCCCGTATACAAGCCAATAAGTAACAAGCTTGCAGGGTACGGAAAAACTTACTCACGAACGCTCAAAAATACATTCTACTCAAATCACAAACAAATGTTCAAAGAAAAACGTATAACCACTCAAATAGCGAGCGAACTAACGCACAACAGCCAGCGATCGCTCATAGAGATGGCGATAAACTCAATGCGTAAATTCACTCAAAAATAAAGCTTGAAGCTTTCTGTTTTGGGTTTGTTGTATTTGCAATGAAATCAACCGCATGTACAATGTACATACATACGTATGCAGAGCAAGAACTGGTTTTGTGTTTTGTGTAACAAGCTTTCTGTTTTGTCGTTGTTGTGTTTGCAATAAAAACAATCGTATGTACATACATATGTATGCAAAGCAAGAACTGGTTTTGTTTGTAATTCATTTAATAGTAAGTGCTGAATCAACGAAAAGGAAGCCTAATTACATTTTTATACAATGTTTTGTAAACGTGAGGTGAAAAAAATTTCTCTAAAAATAAAAATAAAAAAAACAAGTAAGGAAGCCTAAGTTCGAGTGCAATCGAACATTAGATACTCAGCTGTATGCTTTCATTGTTTGTTTGCGTTTGTTCGATATAGGGTGTATTTTATATGAAACGAGTGCTGCATAAACAGGGCGCAGCCACGCCCATTTTCAAAATTTATATCAATCATCCAAATAAGCATACAAATATTATTGTTAGTGCAAAATTTCATCCCTCTATGACTTTTAGTTACAAAGACTTCACGTTACAAATTCCAAAAGGGTGTTCCAGAAATATCTTTGTTAAAAAGTAGGCGTGGTCATAAACCGATTTCAATACATTTTTGCGTGTCTATTAACACATGTTATAAAAGTGTATAAACCAAGTTTCGTCATAATATCTCAATTATTTGTCGAGTTAAAGGCTAAGAAATCTCATATATCCCTTTGTCTAAAAAGAGGCGGTGCCACGCCCATTTTCCAAACTTTTTTATTTTTTGTTTCCGGTCTATTGTAAAACTCATGTCACAAAATTTCAATGAATTATCTTTATATTTCACATAGATATCGCTTAAAATGGTTTTATTAGGTCACTTTATAATACACATATATAAAAGTGGGCGCGGTCGTCAACCGATTTTGGTAATTTTTCGTCCACACATTTGGCTAAGTAAATATATCACGCGTACCAGATTTCATCGATATATCTTTAACGGTTTCTGAGTTATGGCTTATTAAACTTTCAATATTCGCTCCTTAATAAGTGGGCGTGGCACCGCCCATTTTCCAAAATTTTTGTAGTTTTTGTTTTATGTCCATAGTTGGACTCCTGCCACAAAATCTCAGTGATTGATCTTTATATTTGACAGAGATATCGCTTAAAATGTTTTTATTAGGCCCCCTTATATTTCCTATATATAAAAGTGGGCGTGGCCGTCAACCGATTTTGATAATTTTTCGCCAAAACATTTGACTAAGTAATTATATTACGCGTACCGAATTTCATCGATATATCTTCAACGGTTTCTGAGTTATGACTCATAAAACTTTCAATGTCTGCCCCTTAATAAGTGGGCGTGGCACCGCCCATATTCCAAAATTTTTGTGTTTTTTGTTTTATGTCCATAGTTGGACTCATGCGACAAAATTTCAATGATAGATCTTTATATTTGACAGAGATATCGCTTAAAATGGTTTTATTAGGTCACTTTATAATACACATATATAAAAGTGGGCGTGGCCGTAAACCGATTTTGATAATTTTTCGTCAAAACATTTGTCTATGTAAGCAAATTACGCGTACCAAATTTCATCGATATATCTTCAACGGTTTCTGAGTTATGACATATAAAACTTTCAATGTTTGACCCTTAATAAGTGGGCGTGGCACCGCCCATTTTCCAAAACTTCATCAAATTTCTTCATAAGGGCCCGAGCTCAATACGTGGGTAAAATTTTAAAACTCTAGCTATATTAGTGGCTGAGATACCAAATTTCCGATTTTTTCTATATAGGAAAAGTGGGCGTGGTCATGGTCCGATTTCGCCCATTTTCAATACCAACCGTCCCAGTCTCGATACCAACTTGCGTTCCAAATTTCATCAAAATATCTCAATTTTTGCGCGAGTTAGAGTGTTTACAGACGGACGGACGGACGGACGGACGGACAGACGGACGGACGGACGGACGGACGGACGGACGGACGGACGGACGGACATGGCTCAATCGATTTCTCTTTTCACCCTGATCATTTTGATATATATAAGTCTATATCTATCTCGATTATTTCATTCTGTTACAATCCACCGTTATGTGATTAAAACTATAATACTCTGTGTACTAGTACAGCTGAGTATAAAAAAATGCGCCACTCGGGACTCGAACCTGAGACCCTTGGTCCGTAGGCAGCATACCTCACCATTACGCTACAAACGTATTCGGAACTTTGTTGTCTAAATTCGAATTTATTCAATCAGGTTTCTTTTTTTTTTTGTTCTTTTCAAATGCTTCACCTCAACTTCTCTTCACTTTCTGATTGTAAAATAGTATAACAAAACGTTTGGGAAATTTTGTATTTCCAAACTAGTTTGGAAAACCTTGAATAAAAGGGTTTGGAAAATATTGCAAAATAAGCTAGTTTACTTCACTGCATATTGGGATTTTTGGTAGAAGTTATAAATACATATGTGTATGTAGATCTATTTCGGAGAACACCACATCCTATCAGACTTCTTTTTAACACGCTTTTATTAGCTTCACCTGTATGTATGTATGTATGTATGTATGTAACTTCATCCCATCCTAAAAGTTGCAACATTTAACTAAATTATTATTATATCTTTCAAAAATTCACTTTTTTGTGTTCTCTCTATTATTTCTATTCTCCTCCGGATTCGAAACGTGACATCAACAGCCCAACGGCATCATATAGTAGGACATTCAACATTATACTTTATGCTTCATTGCGGCTTTTATGTTACCTTTCTTAAAAATAGCCTCTATGAATTTCAATTCACTCCCGTATACAAGCCAATAAGTAACAAGCTTGCAGGGTACGGAAAAACTCACTCACGAACGCTCAAAAATACATTCTTCTCAAATCACAAACAAATGTTCAAAGAAAAACGTATAACCACTCAAATAGCGAGCGAACTAACGCACAACAGCCAGCGATCGCTCATAGCGTTGGCGATAAACTCAATGCATAAATTCACTCAAAAATGAAGCTTGAAGCTTTCTGTTTTGTTGTTGTTATACTCAGCTGTACTAGTACACAGAGTATTATAGTTTTAATCACATAACGGTGGATTGTAACAGAATGAAATAATCGAGATAGATATAGACTTATATATATCAAAATGATCAGGGTGAAAAGAGAAATCGATTGAGCCATGTCCGTCCGTCCGTCCGTCCGTCCGTCCGTCCGTCTGTCCGTCCGTCCGTCCGTCCGTCCGTCTGTAAACACTCTAACTCGCGCAAAAATTGAGATATTTTGATGAAATTTGGAACGCAAGTTGGTATCGAGACTGGGACGGTTGGTATTGAAAATGGGCGAAATCGGACCATGACCACGCCCACTTTTCCTATATAGAAAAAATCGGAAATTTGGTATCTCAGCCACTAATATAGCTAGAGTTTTAAAATTTTACCCACGTATTGAGCTCGGGCCCTTATGAAGAAATTTGATGAAGTTTTGGAAAATGGGCGGTGCCACGCCCACTTATTAAGGGTCAAACATTGAAAGTTTTATATGTCATAACTCAGAAACCGTTGAAGATATATCGATGAAATTTGGTACGCGTAATTTGCTTACATAGACAAATGTTTTGACGAAAAATTATCAAAATCGGTTTACGGCCACGCCCACTTTTATATATGTGTATTATAAAGTGACCTAATAAAACCATTTTAAGCGATATCTCTGTCAAATATAAAGATCTATCATTGAAATTTTGTCGCATGAGTCCAACTATGGACATAAAACAAAAAACACAAAAATTTTGGAATATGGGCGGTGCCACGCCCACTTATTAAGGGGCAGACATTGAAAGTTTTATGAGTCATAACTCAGAAACCGTTGAAGATATATCGATGAAATTCGGTACGCGTAATATAATTACTTAGTCAAATGTTTTGGCGAAAAATTATCAAAATCGGTTGACGGCCACGCCCACTTTTATATATAGGAAATATAAGGGGGCCTAATAAAAACATTTTAAGCGATATCTCTGTCAAATATAAAGATCAATCACTGAGATTTTGTGGCAGGAGTCCAACTATGGACATAAAACAAAAACTACAAAAATTTTGGAAAATGGGCGGTGCCACGCCCACTTATTAAGGAGCGAATATTGAAAGTTTAATAAGCCATAACTCAGAAACCGTTAAAGATATATCGATGAAATCTGGTACGCGTGATATATTTACTTAGCCAAATGTGTGGACGAAAAATTACCAAAATCGGTTGACGACCGCGCCCACTTTTATATATGTGTATTATAAAGTGACCTAATAAAACCATTTTAAGCGATATCTATGTGAAATATAAAGATAATTCATTGAAATTTTGTGACATGAGTTTTACAATAGACCGGAAACAAAAAATAAAAAAGTTTGGAAAATGGGCGTGGCACCGCCTCTTTTTAGACAAAGGGATATATGAGATTTCTTAGCCTTTAACTCGACAAATAATTGAGATATTATGACGAAACTTGGTTTATACACTTTTATAACATGTGTTAATAGACACGCAAAAATGTATTGAAATCGGTTTATGACCACGCCTACTTTTTAACAAAGATATTTCTGGAACACCCTTTTGGAATTTGTAACGTGAAGTCTTTGTAACTAAAAGTCATAGAGGGATGAAATTTTGCACTAACAATAATATTTGTATGCTTATTTGGATGATTGATATAAATTTTGAAAATGGGCGTGGCTGCGCCCTGTTTATGCAGCACTCGTTTCATATAAAATACACCCTATATCGAACAAACGCAAACAAACAATGAAAGCATACAGCTGAGTATCTAATGTTCGATTGCACTCGAACTTAGGCTTCCTTACTTGTTGTATTTGCAATGAAATCAACCGCATGTACATACACAGTATGCAAAGCAAGAACTGGTTTTGTGTTTTTGTTTTGTTGTTGTGTTTGCAATAAAAACAATCGCACGTACATACATATGTATGCAAAGCAAGAACTGTTTTGTTTGTTCAAATTCTATTTATAGCACGGTTGCCGAACTTGGTAATTACCAAAATAGGTTATTTTTTCGCTGTTGGTTTCTTGGTAACTTTCACATATGTTTCGCTATTTTTTAAACGCTTTTATTAGCTTCATTATTTTCAAGAAGTTGTTTACTATTTTTAACACGCTTTTATTAGCTTCACCTGTATGTATGTATGTATGTATGTATGCATGTATGTATGTATGTATGTATGTATGTAACTTCATCCCATCCTAAAAGTTGCAACATTTAACTAAATTATTATATCTTTCAAACATTCACTTTTTTGTGTTCTCTCTATTATTTCTATTCTCCTCCTGATTCGAAACATGACATCAACAGCCCAACGGCATCATATAGTAGGACATTCAACATTATGTTTTATGCT
This sequence comes from Urophora cardui, assembly GCA_960531455.1. Lineage (NCBI taxonomy): Eukaryota > Metazoa > Arthropoda > Insecta > Diptera > Tephritidae > Urophora > Urophora cardui. The sequence goes on along the minus strand of OY482670.1, from coordinate 127,779,236 downwards.
TCATTGCGGCTTTTATGTTACCTTTCTTAAAAATAGCCTCTATGAATTTCAATTCACTCCCGTATACAAGCCAATAAGTAACAAGCTTTCAGGGTACGGAAAAACTCACTCACGAACGCTCAAAAATACATTCTTCTCAAATCAAATGTTCAAAGAAAAACGTATAACCACTCAAATAGCTAGCGAACTAACGCACAACAGCCAGCGACCGCTCATAGCGATGGCGATAAACTCAATGCATAAATTCACTCAAAAATGAAGCTTGAAGCTTTCTGTTTTGGGTTTGTTGTATTTTCAATGAAATCAACCGCATGTACAATGTACATACATACATACGTATGCAGAGCAAGAACTGGTTTTGTGTTTTGTGTAACAAGCTTTGTTTTGTCGTTGTTGTGTTTGCAATAAAAACAATCGCATGTAAATACATATGTATGCAAAGCAAGAACTGGTTTTGTTTGTAATTCATTTAATAGTAAGTGCTGAATCAACGAAAAGGAACCCTAATTACATTTTTATACAATGTTTTGTAAACGTGAGGTGAAAAAAATTTCTCTAAAACAAAAAAATAAAAAATAAAAAAAAAAAAAAGAATGCGCCACTCGGGACTCGAACCTGAGCTCCTTGGTCCGTAGGCAGCATACCTCACCATTACGCTACAAACGTATTCGGAGCTTTATTGTCTAAATTCGAATTTATTCAATCAGGTTTCTTTTTTTTTTGTTCTTTTCAAATGCTTCACCTCAACTTCTCTTCACTTTCTGATTGTAAAATATAACAAAACGTTTGGGAAATTTTGTATTTCCAAACTAGTTTGGAAAACCTTGAATAAAAGGGTTTGGAAAATATTGCATAATAAGCTAGTTTAATTCACTGCATATTGGGATTTTTGGTAGAAGTTATAAATACATATGTATGTAGATCTACTTCGGAGAACACCACATCCCATCAGACTTCTTTTTACTTTTATTCTTGCGTCCGCATAAAACATCCTTTAATGAAAAATTTCACTAAAAAGTCAAAAATAAATAATAGCTTAAAAAACTAAAAAACACGCTTTAATCTTAAAAATCGTACTAAAAATTGAGAAATAATTTAATTAGAAACAAAATGATGAACGAAAATATAAGTATTTTAGGAAAAGCGTGGGGGTGCTCAATAATATTTGAACATGAAAATATTCGATTCGTACAACTAGTACAAAAATATACCTAGTTGCGAAATTAAAGAGTACGATATATGAAATCTCAAAAAAGTCAAAATAAAAATATTAGTAAAAACAAGTAAGGAAGCCTAAGTTCGAGTGCAATCGAACATTAGATACTCAGCTGTATGCTTTCATTGTTTGTTTGCGTTTGTTCGATATAGGGTGTATTTTATATGAAACGAGTGCTGCATAAACAGGGCGCAGCCACGCCCATTTTCAAAATTTATATCAATCATCCAAATAAGCATACAAATATTATTGTTAGTGCAAAATTTCATCCCTCTATGACTTTTAGTTACAAAGACTTCACGTTACAAATTCCAAAAGGGTGTTCCAGAAATATCTTTGTTAAAAAGTAGGCGTGGTCATAAACCGATTTCAATACATTTTTGCGTGTCTATTAACACATGTTATAAAAGTGTATAAACCAAGTTTCGTCATAATATCTCAATTATTTGTCGAGTTAAAGGCTAAGAAATCTCATATATCCCTTTGTCTAAAAAGAGGCGGTGCCACGCCCATTTTCCAAACTTTTTTATTTTTTGTTTCCGGTCTATTGTAAAACTCATGTCACAAAATTTCAATGAATTATCTTTATATTTCACATAGATATCGCTTAAAATGGTTTTATTAGGTCACTTTATAATACACATATATAAAAGTGGGCGCGGTCGTCAACCGATTTTGGTAATTTTTCGTCCACACATTTGGCTAAGTAAATATATCACGCGTACCAGATTTCATCGATATATCTTTAACGGTTTCTGAGTTATGGCTTATTAAACTTTCAATATTCGCTCCTTAATAAGTGGGCGTGGCACCGCCCATTTTCCAAAATTTTTGTAGTTTTTGTTTTATGTCCATAGTTGGACTCCTGCCACAAAATCTCAGTGATTGATCTTTATATTTGACAGAGATATCGCTTAAAATGTTTTTATTAGGCCCCCTTATATTTCCTATATATAAAAGTGGGCGTGGCCGTCAACCGATTTTGATAATTTTTCGCCAAAACATTTGACTAAGTAATTATATTACGCGTACCGAATTTCATCGATATATCTTCAACGGTTTCTGAGTTATGACTCATAAAACTTTCAATGTCTGCCCCTTAATAAGTGGGCGTGGCACCGCCCATATTCCAAAATTTTTGTGTTTTTTGTTTTATGTCCATAGTTGGACTCATGCGACAAAATTTCAATGATAGATCTTTATATTTGACAGAGATATCGCTTAAAATGGTTTTATTAGGTCACTTTATAATACACATATATAAAAGTGGGCGTGGCCGTAAACCGATTTTGATAATTTTTCGTCAAAACATTTGTCTATGTAAGCAAATTACGCGTACCAAATTTCATCGATATATCTTCAACGGTTTCTGAGTTATGACATATAAAACTTTCAATGTTTGACCCTTAATAAGTGGGCGTGGCACCGCCCATTTTCCAAAACTTCATCAAATTTCTTCATAAGGGCCCGAGCTCAATACGTGGGTAAAATTTTAAAACTCTAGCTATATTAGTGGCTGAGATACCAAATTTCCGATTTTTTCTATATAGGAAAAGTGGGCGTGGTCATGGTCCGATTTCGCCCATTTTCAATACCAACCGTCCCAGTCTCGATACCAACTTGCGTTCCAAATTTCATCAAAATATCTCAATTTTTGCGCGAGTTAGAGTGTTTACAGACGGACGGACGGACGGACGGACGGACAGACGGACGGACGGACGGACGGACGGACGGACGGACGGACGGACGGACGGACGGACATGGCTCAATCGATTTCTCTTTTCACCCTGATCATTTTGATATATATAAGTCTATATCTATCTCGATTATTTCATTCTGTTACAATCCACCGTTATGTGATTAAAACTATAATACTCTGTGTACTAGTACAGCTGAGTATAAAAACAGCGTTTTGAAATACATATGTTTTGACATACTGAGCACCCCCACGCTTTTCCTTAAATACTTATATTTTCGTTCATCATTTTGTTTCTAATTAAATTATTTCTCAATTTTCAGTACCATTTTTAAGATTAAAGCGTGTTTTTTAGTTTTTTAAGCTATTATTTATTACTTTTATTCTTGCGTCCGCATAAAACATCCTTTAATGAAAAATTTCACTAAAAAGTTAAAAATAAATAATAGCTTAAAAAAACTAAAAAACACGCTTTAATCTTAAAAATCGTACTAAAAATTGAGAAATAATTTAATTAGAAACAAAATGATGAACGAAAATATAAGTATTTAAGGAAAAGCGTGGGGGTGCTCAATAATATTTGAACATGAAAATATTCGATTCATGCAACTTGTACAAAAATATACCTAGTTGCGAAATTAAAGAGTACGATATATGAAATCTCAAAAAAGTCAAAATAAAATTATTAGTAAAAAAACACCGATTTTAAATATTTTTTGACATACTGAGCACCCCACGCTTTTCCTTAAATACTTATATTTTCGTTCATCCTTTTGTTTCTAATTAAATTATTTCTCAATTTTTAGTACGATTTTTAAGATTAAAGCGTTGTAGAATTGAAAGATGGTAGTTTCGGTTGTTGTTGTTATTTTATTTATAAAATAAACTTATCACCGGATTTTATGATGTAGAGTAACGACTAACAGTATAAAAGAAGGGTTTAGCAATCAGCGCACGGGCAGTGGTAGAAGGCACCAACTACCTTGGAGCGAAAAGCCAACGCTTTCCACGCTCCAAGGTTGTCATCATTTTCTCAAACTCCTTATAGCTTATATTGAGACCGACGAGCTTATCGCTTGCCAAATCCCAATACTTTGCCGGAAGATTTGTCAAACTCCTTGTGGCTCATATTGAGTCCGGCGAGCTTATCGCTTACCAAGTCTCAATACTTTGCTGGAGGACCACTTACCGCCGATCGCTAAACAAAGTATTTGATCTTACTACTAAGCAGCCCACTTTCATGTAATTACCATTGTTCAATAGTGTTCCATACGTTCAGCTGTATGATTTATGATATTTATACAAGTGCGAAAGGGACAAACATACATTACACACAACATTGCCATATCTCAGTATTAGTTTTGACATAAGTGATATTGCCATTAGTGGGGCTGCCAGATCGTCAATACGTTGAACAACATAAACATAACATAACATAACATAATTATACATATATACATAGCTGCTTGCTACAATCTCCCCCTTTGACGTGATGGACTCGTCTCGAGCACACGACAACACCAGTTAGTTTTTCTTGGGCCGTCCTCTTCTTCTTAGCGGTCGTACTGGCGCTGGAGGCTGATCCTCATTGCGACGTTTGTATTTTGTTAGCGATGATACGTGATATGTGCCCAGTGGTAGGTTTATGTTGCTTGGCGATGCAATTTCAAATGATGATGAGCCAATCTTTCGGATGATAACATATGGTCCATCTCTTTTCGGAACAAACTTCGATGTTAGGCCTTTTGATGCCTGACTCAATGTATGCGTATTAACCAGTACTTCTGTACCGATATCAAAGTTATCCTGAGGACGTCGTTTTTGATCAAAGTAGTCTTTGTTTTTATCTTGCATATGCTGCTCAGCTTCGTTTGCTTGTTTTAAAGTATTACTGAGATTTCGCAAGTAAGGCGAGATTTGTGGAATAAAGTTTTCGGATTCCACAATGGCCCTAACATCATGTTGCACGTCGTCAAGAGTTCGTAATTCCCTTCCGAAAGTAAGGTAGGCTGAGGTAAAGCCGGTGCTTTGACATTTTGCAGTGTTCATCGCAAATCTGATTGCCGGTAGATTAAGATCCCATGTATCATGCTCGTTACCAACAAGGATTGCCAATTGTGATTTAAGATCTCTGTTTTTACGCTCGACGGGATTAGCTTGCGGGTGATAGACAGGCGTGAATTGTTGCTCGATTCCCATACAGTATGCGACCTTTTGCATTATGGCTGATACAAATTGAACGCCATTGTCCGATTTCAGTCGACGAGGAATTCCGTAGCGGAGAAATACTTCCATGATCAGCGTTTTCGCACATGCTTCAGCAGTTGCTTCTTTTAGAGGGAATAGTTCTACCCAACGTGAGGCTACATCTTCAGCCACTAATATCCATTGTAATCCATCTTTTGTCTTCGGTAACGGACCAAATAAGTCAACTGCCACAATTTCAAATCTTTGGTTACAACTTGTAGTTTGGAAAAGTCCCATAGGTTTCATATTCGTTGCTTTGTATCGCTGACAGTCTATGCAGGCATTAACATGTTTTGCTATATCTGTCCGCATACCTGGCCAAAAGTAACGATTAGCGATTCTATGTATGCTTCTTTCTAGGCCATAATGACCTGCAGTGCTGTCATTGTGATATTTGTTCAATAGTTCTTCACGCTCTTGTTGTGGTACTACCATTTGAGCATCTTCTTTCTCATCGTTAGCATAGCAAAACAGAATTCCATCGTTCAACAAATAACCTCTACTCGACCAAAATGGTAGGTTGTCATCTTGAGATTCTATCGATGAAATAATCTTCTTTAGGTAATTATCTTTCAACTGATCATCTCGAATTTCTTTGGAATTTTTGCGCGGAAAATCAATTTGGAACGCACATATATAGTTCTCCTCTACTATGATATCATCACATGGAGGGCGAGATAACATATCGGCCAAGGAATTGGTTTTGCCAGGATTATATTTAACCTTAAAATCGTATTGTTGGATCTGTAATGCCCATCGCGCTAAGCGACCTGATGGAGACTTTATGGTAAGTAACCACTTCAGAGGTTGATGGTCTGTTAATAATATTATTTCGGCCCCTTCGATATACCCTCGAAATTTGGTGCATGCCCAAACGATGGCTAAAGCTTCTCGCTCCGTGGTTGAATAATTTCTTTCAGCTGCTGACAACAATCGACTCGCGTATTCTATCGGATGCTCATTGCTCTCCTCCCCCTGGAGTAAAGCTGCTCCTAGCGCATAAGCACTAGCGTCAGTTTTTATGCAAAAAGGTAAATTGTCTTGGGCTTGTTTTAAGATAGGAGCAGATGTTAAAGCGTGTTTTAACGCTTCAAATGCATCCCTTTGGCTAGAAGTCCAAACCCATTTCGCATTTTTCTTCGTAAGTTCGGTAAGCGGTTTTGATATCTCAGCGTAGCCATTAATAAACCTTCTGTACCAGGAACATGTTTGAATAAATGATATAAGTTCCTTAATGTTCCTTGGTTCTTTTCTCTGGCTTATGGCACGAGTTTTCTCTTGGTCAACGCATATTCCCTCAGTTGTAAGAACATGCCCTAAGTACTTAACTCGCTCACAGCAAAATCGACTTTTGCTATTATTTATACGCAACTTATATTCGCGCAATTTAGAAAGGACGATTTCGAGATCTTTAAGATGATCTGAGAACGAAGATGAACAAACAATTAAATCATCGAGATACACCAAAAGTTGAACATTAGGAATGGAGGCCTTAAAGCGATCCATAAGACGTTGGAAAGTGGCAGGGGCATTACGCAAACCAAAAGGCATTCGCTTAAACAAAAAGGTCCCAAAAGGAGTAATGAAACAAGTTTTATACGCATCTTTGTCATTTATTTTTATTTGATAATATCCACTTTGGAGATCTAACGTAGTCATATATTTTGTACTTTTTGCTTGGTGCAGCAGATCATCCATGCGTGGTAGTGGGTACCTGTCTGGCACCGTTACAGCATTGATTTTCCTGTAATCGATGCATACTCGGACTCCACCGGTTTTCTTGGGTACCATGACGACTGGTGATGCCCACGGTGACTCACCTTCAGCTACGATATCTGCGTCAATCATCTTCTGTACTTCGGTCTTCAGCTCTCGTGTTTTAGCAAAAGATAGACGATACGGTGGACTGAAGATCGGTTGATGGTCACCCGTGTCAATAGAATGCTCCGCATACGGTGTTGCTTCTGAAATACTGCCAAAAGCTTCGGCATTGGCTTCTAAAATAGCGTCAAGTTGCTGTTTTTCTTGGTCATCCAACATAGTTCCATCGGCATCTTTCAAAATTTTCAGGTCCATGGAGTATATTCTCATGAAACCATCATCTTTGTTGTCATCGTCGTTTTGTTTCTTAACAAGGCTGGGAAACAAGGTCGGTTCCTTTTGTCGCTGCGGCGTATACACGTCTCTTGGCAACGCATCCTTAAAAATGGCTTGGATAGCGTGCGGTGAATAATCGTTGATTGGCATTTCAGGACCATAGTTGTCGATATTGTCTACATCATCGGCAAGTCGCTTATATGGAGGACCAAACAATTTTGCTGATTTTTGTCGCTGTGGTGTCGCCATCTCTGGCGGTACTGAATCCTTAAATATGGCCTGAATAGAATGTGGCGAGTAATCATTTTTTGGTCTTTTAGGCACGTATGTTTCCGAGGGAGGCTTTTTGACTGGAACCTTATGCTTCGTTATGATATTTGCACATTTCACGGTTTCGATTACGTTGACAGGCGCATCTTTGGCAAAATCAAAGTGCTGGAAGGGGTTATCCTCAAAATACCAATACCTCTGTGCCATGTTTAGAACCACACCCGCTTTCTCCAAAAAATCTGCACCAATAAGCGTACGATTACGGTCAGCGTTTGGTAAAACTATAAACCGAATGCTGAGATTTCTACCGCCAATCAGAATGTCACACATCGTTGCCAAACAATTCTGCCTTGTTATAATGCCATCTGCCAGTGCGATGTCACAAGTTACCTTTTGGAATTTGCATCCTTTAAACTCCATTACCCGCTTCAAGTTTGCGCTTGCTACACTAGTTTTAGCGCCGGTATCGAAAAAGGCTTGCCCTGGAACACCAAAAATCTGAACGTTTGCCATTGGTAAGTCACGACCAACATTTATAGGCGAGAGATTATTGAAATTTACTACTGGACCAGGAGACTTTTTGTTTTTGTTGCAAGTGATGCAGTTAGCACGCGTCACGCCTGGTGCATTACATCCGTAGCATGCAAGCTTCGGTTTTGCTATAGCCGAGGCAACTGTGGTTGCGTTTGCATCATTCGCATCGAGCTTTTGCTTTTTGAAGCATGTTTCACGCGAATGCCCCTTTTTATGGCAAAAAGTACAACGAGTACTTTGTTCATTCGGCTTCTTATGGGCTTCGCGTTCGTTAAGAACGAGCTCTGCTTCACGAGCATCCTTCAGCAACTCTTCATATGTAGAGACCCGATGACGGCTTATCTTTTCCCGTATATTCGCGTTTAGCATACCGAACAATAAATCAATTTGCTCTGCTTCGGCAGGAATTTTGTCCAGCTGCGCAAATAATGCACGCTTCTTACGGATAAAGCTGTCCGTTGGCTCATTCTTCTGTTGCCTACTATCGATTATCTCTGCATAAATTCGCCATGCCGGCTTTGCAGGAGCGAAACTCTCACGCAGCATGCGGACGACGTCGATGAAATCAGAAACTTGATCCTTCACGCCACACCACCACTCCGCAGCATCACCCTCAAGCAGCATGGGCATACCATTGATTGCGTCGGCGTCGTTAATCTTTTCTACCGCTTTAAATGTTGATATTGCGGCGATGAACTCTTCGACTTTGGCTGGATTGCGCTCACCATTGTAACGGGCACTACACGTACTGAACGTACCAACGCGTACATTTCTGATGTTGACTGCCTCCAGGAGCTGTTGGAATTGTTCGGCCGAGAGAGCCATCATCGCGTTGAGTCGTGGGCTTCTCCTTGGAATAATGTTGAAAAAAAATTGTTGATTTAAGCCACTTAGTTGGGCGCCAATGTAGAATTGAAAGATGGTAGTTTCGGTTGTTGTTGTTATTTTATTTATAAAATAAACTTATCACCGGATTTTATGATGTAGAGTAACGACTAACAGTATAAAAGAAGGGTTTAGCAATCAGCGCACGGGCAGTGGTAGAAGGCACCAACTACCTTGGAGCGAAAAGCCAACGCTTTCCACGCTCCAAGGTTGTCATCATTTTCTCAAACTCCTTATAGCTTATATTGAGACCGACGAGCTTATCGCTTGCCAAGTTCCAATACTTTGCTGGAGGATTTCTCAAATTCCTTGTGGCTTATATTGAGACCGACGAGCTTATCGCTTGCCAAATCCCAATACTTTGCCGGAAGATTTGTCAAACTCCTTGTGGCTCATATTGAGTCCGGCGAGCTTATCGCTTACCAAGTCTCAATACTTTGCTGGAGGACCACTTACCGCCGATCGCTAAACAAAGTATTTGATCTTACTACTAAGCAGCCCACTTTCATGTAATTACCATTGTTCAATAGTGTTCCATACGTTCAGCTGTATGATTTATGATATTTATACAAGTGCGAAAGGGACAAACATACATTACACACAACATTGCCATATCTCAGTATTAGTTTTGACATAAGTGATATTGCCATTAGTGGGGCTGCCAGATCGTCAATACGTTGAACAACATAAACATAACATAACATAACATAATTATACATATATACATAGCTGCTTGCTACAGCGTGTTTTTTAGTTTTTTAAGCTATTATTTATTTATAAATAAAGAAAAGGTTTTATAATTTTTTAAAATATGCACCAACTTATATATTTAAAGTGCTCTCACGCCACGAAAGTTACCCTGTAGGTTTTTTTTTACATATAATCATAGGTGGGCACTACCACATTCAAGCAGTGTCAGTCACACTGACTGCTTTATTTCAATTCAAAAGGTAAAATAACGTAAATTATTTTTTTTTTTGGCCTTTATTAACCTTCTAGGCCGTTGGATTTTAGTCGTCTCTTACAACAGGTATACCTTACCGCGGGCAAATTCTAATTCCTCAACCCGCAAGTTTCATTTTATCGGAGAGCGCCGTAAATTCCTGTGTTTCCTCCACATTTTCGGTAGCTGCACTTTGTCTTTGTCTGCGCCAATCTTTCTGGCGAGATCAATCAAACGCTGGGTGCATTTCGAAACGTTGCTCTCTGAATACGAAATGAAGAAAAGGTACATATATAGAAAGATAAAATTTATTCAATTCTCATTCATATGCATATGAAATCAAATTTCAAACTCACTTGGATTGCTACCAGGACTTGGACTCGGCTCCCCCAGTGTATAGATAATCAAAGTCATTGATGCGTGCTGCCATATTTGCAATGCTCATGTACGGCGTACGTCACTTCGAATGCTAATTGGGCGTTTGATTGCTAATCAATGTTAGGGGCATTTCAGTTATTACATCTCGGTCTGGGTTAAGATAAATTTTTACTGAAACAATCCGGCTCAGAATGAAAATTGGCTGCACTTGAAAAGAACTAAAAAGAAGAAGAAACATATACAACATATACCCGGCAGTAAAAATCTGAAATGAATCCTTTATGAATCACTGATGAAATTCATCATGAGGAGGCATCAGTGAATGCTTTCATATAAAGGCTGCTGAATTTTTTCAAATAAATGGTTTGCTTTCCTCATGCCTATATGACTCCGTTCGGAGCCGGCATAACACTGTCCAATGGTAGGAAAAACAAAAGGAGCACACCTCGAATTGGGAGAGAAGCTCGGCCATAAAACTCGTCAGAGTTATAATAGCGCAAAAACAATTCTTCTGTACGTTGAAAAGAGACAAATACTCCCTCAAAAACAATTTGATTAACTTTAAACTTCAAACTAAATGAAAATAACTATTTCAAAAATTATTTTTTTTTGGAAATTTGAATGTAAATTACTGAAATAAATTATGAAACTCAAATGGCGGGATAGCTATGTATTCCATGTTATAAGGAGAAGCCAGTGCGCAGTATAATTTTTCTTCCGGACTTCTTCTTTCCCCTTACGGCCAAAGCAGAAGCTTACTAGAGGCAAATTTGAAATTTGTATTTCCATATATTTTTTATTTTAAATATAATTTGTTTTATAGTTGTCAAATTGAAAAATTTGTCAGAAAAGCTGCCGAATGTCAAAAAACCTACCGAAATACAAGCTGGCTCGTGGGTTTATAACCGCCTAGATGATATTTCGTTTGGTTTTTTTCAATATAGCTTGCACGCTTGCACCAACGCAAAACGATAGTGATGAATATTCAACAAAGAATGATCAATGATCATTTAGCAGTGAAACAAATTTACTGCAGGGTATATGTATATATATGTATACATACACAAATGTCACTTTTTAGTTCTGCCAAATCAAAAAAGCACTGTGCTGCCAAATCAGCACGGAAAAAACAAATCGAACAGGGCGGATCAGAAATTGAACCAGCAATTTATCTGGTTTAATCGAGCTGAAATCTTTGTTGTTGCATTTACATGCAAAAATTTTTATCTGGGTTAGGATCACCGTATGTGAAACACGGCTGTTGTCTATGAAACATCGCGACATACATATGCAGTGTTTCAATTACGCCGATCCTGATCCAGATAAACATTTTTACATGTAAATACAACAAACAACAACGATTTGAGCCGGATAGAACCAGATAAATTTCTTGTTCAATTTATGATCCGGGTTGTTTGAAAGTACATAATATGACGCCGTTGAAATCTAAAACTCCTCTCCTTTATTTTCTAACTTTTTCATTCAATCATTTGTTATTTCCCTACATGGCACTTTCCGCATTAAGCATGCATCTACTGATAATTTTTATTGGTATTAGAATTTAGCTTGACCTTGCTGTAATCGAAATTGCAGGATGCGATATTGGTGTATATGTATATAGATTACAATATACATATGCATGTATGTATACATATACTATGTAAATATATGTAAATATAACTTTTGCAATTACATAAGCAAGTACTTACATACTTACTATTTAATTAACAATAAAACTCGCATTAAAGTTGTCAAGCACAATTACATCGTTATCAGCCATGCACTCGTGCATGCTAACGAACGATTTTTAGTTATCAGCAGCCGACAAGAGCTCCTTCAAACGCGATGCGTCGCACAGTGGGTATTTCGGCAGAAAAATGTTGTAACTTACACTTCTTCTACATTGTAAATTTTCAGTTTTAATGTTTACTGCAAATTAATTCAACTACATTGAAGAAAAACAAGAATGAGAATTGTCAAACTGAACGACGATAGCTACGTAGGTTAGTTCGCCAACAACTTGGCGAGATTGTTCAAGTGCGAATCAAGTTATGTGGGGACAGGTTTATGCTACATATGTTCATAGCTAACTTGTTTGCATTGTGTACGGAGAACAGTGACTTGACTCTGGGATGTGTGTTAAAAAGGTCGAACAGCTGTGCTCAGCTGATTTTGAAGTTGTTGTTATGGCCCAATGACGATCGTGAATGCAATATAAGTTGCTCTTCTTCTTTCTGTTTTGTAGGTTGTTGATTTTACATTCTTGCACATGTTATTCGTGGAATAGCTGGCGTTTACGCTCTCTCCGGGAATTGCGTTTTAGGAACTCAGCCTTAATTTCTTTTCGGAATTATGAATTGGTTTTTTCAATTCCCAATTCCGGAATTGCGTTTCTGTCTTGATTGCTACGAACATGTCATTATAGTCCCTTTTCTTACAACAACCACATCCGGCCGCCATACCAATCTGTACCCCCGGAAGTCGCCGCCATACCAATCTGTCCCCGATTTTGACATTTGCCGATAACATATCGTCTTTTTTTTTATCGAATTTCGACTACGCATCCCAGAGCCATTTCGCTGTATGCTATACACTATGCTTGTTTGCGATCCACGAGATGTCATTCACATCGATTATCTTGAAAAGGGTAAAACGATTACCGGCGAATATTGCACAGAGCTTTTGAACAGATTCGATCTTGATTTGAAGCAAAAGCGACCGTAATTGGCAAGAAAAAAAAATCATAAATTGGGTTACGAACTGCAACCTCACCCATCATATTCTGCAGATTTAGCCCCCTCCGAATATCTCCTCTTTCCAAACTTGCAGAAATGGCTGAGTGGTAACCCGGCGTCTCCACAAAAAAGAATTCTGTCATAATCATCGCCATTTTAATATGGATGTATACATAATGGAGACCGCCTCTGTCTTCTGGTATACCACATATATCAAACCAATTGGTTTAACATTAATGGTATAACATGGGCAGTCAGTTTGCTGATTTTACAGCTAATTTTTCATTTCAACGAAAAATTCACAGTGGCAACATCTCCACATTGAATGTGAAATTTTGTGGACGGAGCAAAAAGATTGGAAAATCGCTGCACTAAGTGTATCGAGCTAAACGGAGATTATGTTGAAAAATAAAATGAATTTTTCCTTATTCAAAACGTCACGAACATATCAAGCAACCCTTGTATGTATACGACTACCATAATATTGTTTAATATGCATCTACTCGTATGTTAAATTCATTTTTAATAGCAGGCTTATATTTATTGACCAAATGTAAACCCTTCTCTTACAATGTAAGATGTAGTTTAAGACTTACATTTTCCGGATGAACCCCACTGTGCTTCGTCATCTTCGTCTTCTGTCGCAACAGTCGCTGCTGAATGCTATTGAAAAGTCAATATTGAAGATCAACAAAGTTCTATGTACATATGTATGTATGTATGTATGTATGTTTCGTGCCCGATAAGAAACGCTCGTAGATGGTTCTTTATCTAGGTCGGGTACTTTTGTTGGGGGTGGTAAATATTCACATCTATTCCGGTTTACGATCCACTTTCATCGGAGGTGAATCGGATCAAATGGCATTCTGCAATTCGATTGACGTCCGATGAACGTCAGATTTTTTCGAAGTTCGGAAATCGGCATTGTGGTTCACGATGGATCGGATTTTTTACAGTTAATCGGAGCGATTCTTTCCGTCAGCTTTTGTGTGTCGGAGGCAATAGAAATTTTGATTATTTTTGGAAATATTACCAATTTAATGTAATTAAACTATGATTTTTAAATTTATGCAACATTATTATACAAAACGGGCTTGGTTTAGCTATGCTACTGGCCTTTTTTTTTACAAAATAAGTGAACAAAAGGAATGTGCTTTAGTACAATAGACTGAATAGAGGGAAATAGGTAAAAGGAGCTTCAATGTATTGAACTTTTATTTAATAATAAAATTTATTTTCCTTTTTAGCAATATTTACATATGTATTTATTATTGTCAAATAAAATCTTCTGAAATAATTTTAATTGTGTATTATTACTACGATGATGTAATATGAGTGGGTAGCGCAACTCGGGCATAATTTCTGTGCCAGGATGTACTCCTTTAAGCATTTTTGCCTGACTGTGTCTTTTTAAAGATTTAAAATATCGCCATGCGACATGATTTACAAACATTTGCAGGAGAAACTAACAAATCGAAAAAACGTGCTCACTTTCTATGTCCGTTCATGCTCAACGCGTCCTGTAGCAGGAATTTTCTACACGATATGTACATATTCATGATTTGATGGATCGCAACCTGGATCTCAAATTTGCTTTTATATTTTGTGATCCATAAAAACTTGTTCATATGCGACCAGTGTGGAGCGTCATCCATGGATTGCATCAGTATAACATATTAGTGTAAATAGTGTACCTAAACATACCAACTGCAAGAGGTTTTCGCATGAAACTTTGTGGGAATAAGCTGTAAATGTTATTTTCACTAAAGTTTGCATTTTCATTGCCATTGAGTTCATTGAGTCCAGTCCAAAATTACTAATGGTTAAGGTGGGAATCGCAATAATGTACCACTGGTGTTAAGGGAAAATTTGTATATAATGAACCACGATCCTACCACAGATCATAAAAAAGTCCCTCCCGCCGGACGATTATAGTGCAATAGATATTCCTTGTTTAACCAATGTGAGTGTAGAAGACTTTTTAGCGTCACCGGCCTTGGGCCGCGCTTTAAAAAAAACATCAGCCGGTAGAATTCTCATTTTGGAGAACTTTATTTTATAATTTAATAATAGTTGAAAGCGTTAAAGGTAGATGCATTATCATCCAAAGAATATTTCCTGGAAGTTTCACTGAAAAATTCCCAGTAGTTTCTAAATAAATAAAATTGGTTCATTCTATCCAAGCTTGGCCGGTGCTAATTTCCGAATTACAAGGTATTCTCGCATGAAACTTGGTGACAGTATTCTATAAATGCCGTTTTCATATATGTTGGCACATTTTTTTTTATAATAGAAAGCAATATTTAAAAAAATTTAATTAAAATTAATGGCCAAATTCCTTTCTTCTTTCATTTATTTTTCCACTAAAAAAGCTGCTGCAGCAGGGGAATCCATTTTTTAACCTTTTAATATATTCTTTCTGAAAATTTAATCTAAAACTTACTGAAAGTATAAATTTGCTGTCAAAAATACAAATGTGCTGTCAAAAAATACATATGATTTCGCAAAAACGCTACCTAACACTAATTCGAACATAGTTTAACACTTAACAACATTTATGTTCGAAACGTCGTAAACCAGAATGCCAATTTTCGTTTTGTCGTAGCAGTCGGTGTCGCCGTGATCGAAGTTCCGAGGGATTGCAGAATAGCTGCGGTTGTGACTATCCTCCAAGTATATTTTTGCCATGAAAAATCTTCTTAAAAATTCGCTCAAGTTTCTAACAAGAATATTTAGCTCGATCGTTCATTTGAAAACTTAATTGAATACACTCCAAAATCATTAGCATAAAAGTCTAGATAGGTAATTCACAATTATTTCCGTTACAAAAACGCTTAGCTTATAAGTTTATAAAGCCTTTTATCGATGCATTTATAACAGTGAGATTTAATCGTTTGCTTTTTAGAAATGTCCACAGTAGATAAATGTGTTTCTAGAATCTAGATAAAGATATTTATAGTTATGTACATATGTACGCATTTAACACATGTAGTAATGTATGTATGCATGCCCGATAAAATCAATAAACAATTGTCAAAAATGCAGTAACAATTTGTTAAAAGACCAAAAACAAGAGCCATATCTACTGTCTATTTCAAGTAATTCTGTAAATATTTATTTTTCGATAAGCTCAAGAATGTAAATATAAACTTATTTAAGTCTTATGCAATTATATGCTTTAAAGTCAGACTAGATTAGATACACAAATATTAAAAGTTGAAAAAAGTTAAAAGGAGCCAAACTGCGAGTACGAGTAGAACAACAAAAATGTAGAAATTTTCCGATAACAAAGGGACGCCTTATCTAACACATCCTCGTTTAAGCTTCACAATCGCCTAACCGACACTTGTACCGAAATGAGATTTGCATTCCCGACGCTCAGCTGTATCGATATACATTTACCCATAGCTTTGGTCTTAGGAAGATTTATACTTACTTCTAAGGTCCGTTTGAGCACTGAGCTCTGAGCATTATCGGTTAGCAATGCCGGAGTATCAACTAACGATGATAAGTGATGCCACACAATGTAAGCATTTAAAGTGTGTTATTATCTCCTTCTAGTGAAGATTATTGGATTTCTTCGCAAAAATGTTTGAGAAATATAATATGTACATATATTTCCACGCTTCCTCTTTATATATCAATAATAACTTTGATGTATCGTCGAACGATTTTTCTTCATCCCTTGTCAAGTTTGGTTTCGAGAACGAAGAAAGACACTAAAGATGGCGCATATTAGCCGAAACCGATTTGTCTATAAACTAAACTTGACAAGGGATGACGGAAAATCGTTACATAATACATCATATTCCTACCCTGTCGGAACCAAAAAGTAATCATAACTTTCTTGTACGAAAATAGTTTGCTCCGAACTTTTTTGACATCGAAAACACATTTTTCTCATCTCCGGTCAAATGTCATAAGCCATTTTAACAGTTATTTTTATATTTTTTTCGGAGGTCAAAACAGTCCTACCAAAATACATGCATTCTTTTTTTCTCTAACTTTTGGGAAGTAAGTCCTATTTTAGGTTCTTTGTCAACAGTTTTGGCTGAGACCACCCCTAGTGAAACTTTATGGCGACTAATTTTATAGAACATTTTAACCCTCTATCAACCTCCGAAAATGCTATTTTTTGGACTTTATAAAAAAGAGATAAAACGTCTTCTTCGTGGAGATGTTGGAGGGTTAGAGTATTATACGAAATTAAAGCTCGTGCAATTTTACTATTCGTTTCCTAACAACATATTTCTACATGATATTTACATATATTAACCATTTTTTTTTTTTAATTTATTTAAAAATCACTCAGGCACAATTTCTCAAAATTTAAAATGGCAATAAAAAAGAAAATATTTTTATTCCAGGGAGCAAAATTATTTGGGGGCTTTACTATATGGATAGTGGTCTTTCGCTCTGTGTGGAAATTATTCCGCGTTAAAAGTGCTGTTGCACAGTGTAATACATCAATAAAAAACGGTAAATATCAAAGTTAGTATCTTTTATGCATTTATGTATGTATGTATATTTATTTACATATGTATGTATACTTACAACGTTTTATGTTATACATACATATGTAACGTATGGTTTACTTATGCAATTCATTTGGCAAATTACTCGTGCGTAAACTTATCGATATCCGCAAATTAAAATTGATTGAGTGTCTAGGTCCAGGTAATTGAACTCATTTGCAATTAATTTATGGAAACTAAATAATACTAGTAAACCCAGCCACGCGATGCTGTGGCTTTCAATTACACTGTGCGAAAATTTGAGGGCGGAAGACCACTTATTGCCACATTTGACAATTTTTTTGATTGTCATTTTAAATTTGATTTCCCCTTAAAAATAGCAGAATATACATATATCGGCTTTAAGCCAATAGATTCTTATTAATAAAATATAAAATGAAGCATATACATAATTACTGGTTATTTTTATTTTCTAGGTCCATCTTGTATACAAAGATTTTTTCCGAGGAGTCCCATAGTGAAGTTTTAATGCGAATAATTTTCTACAATATTTTAACCTCCAAAATGTCTTTTTGTCGTACTCCTCTTTCGCTCCCTCTTCCCCTTTCCTTTTTATTTGCGCTTAATTTTCCCTTCATCCATTTTATTTTCCGTACTCTTTCCTCTTTCGCTTCCTTTCCTTCGCCATTTCCGTCCATTTAATTTTCCCCTTCCCTTTATTTTTATTACCCATCTACAGGGTAAGACCTTTCATGACATTTAAAATTTAAAAATTGGACAAACTGTAGCGTAAAAATGAATTTTTAAACAGGTGGCAACCCATTTTGTAAAAATCGTAATAAATTACTCATTTTCAGGCCATGCCTTTGCATATGCCCGGCAAAGCCATTTCAAATGACACTTTAAATTTAAAAATCAAACAAACTGTAGAGTAAAAATAAACTTTGGAGCAGTTGGCAACCATCTTTGTAAAAATTATTATAAATTACTAATTTTGAGGTAAAGCACTTTCATATGACACCTCAAATTTATAAATCAAACAAACTACATATAGCGTAAAACAGAATTTTTGAACAGGTGGCAACCCCTTTTGTAAAAATTGTAATAAATTACCAATATCTAGCTGAAGCCGTTTCATGTGGTGCCTGAAATTTAAAAATCAAGCAAACTACACAGGATAATTAAATTTTTAAACAGGTGGCAACCCTTTTCAAAAAAGTTAAACCTTACTGCACATCTACAGGCCAATCCCTTTCATATGACACCTTATTTTCGAAATCGGTACAACGGTGTAAAAGTTATGGTGCGTACAAAAAATCGCTTAGCGTAATATTTATAAAGATTTATGTTTTTTTTTTATATATTTGCAACTAATTCTAATTATTAACAATTATTGACGTATTTATTTAATGCTCTTAAGAAAAACCGCTAAATGCATTTGTTGTGGAGCAGTTATGAATCAATGAAGTAATTATCTAATTATATATTGACACAAAATACACATGTTTCAAGTATATGTATTTAGCATATAGTTTAGTTTTAGTATAGCTTAATATTTCAAGAGACATTTCTTGCTACAACAAATAGAGTCCGACCGTAAATATTGTGAATATAATATTGCTGAAAAAAGGCTGCATTTCCATTAAAAAGCCATAAAAATATGTATGTATGTATGTACATGAGTATTTAGATTACAAATTTTTTCTGTCTGTTCGCCTCTACGGAAATGCACACAAATAGTAGACTTTGATTTATCTTATCAAACACTCTTCTACAGAGTCAGCTTTTCCACAAAATGGCTCGTGACTCTGCCAGTTTAGCATTATGATGAAGCAAAAGAAATACTATTTATGTATATCACTATATATTAATCAGAGATTGCAAATAATCGTTATTTTTTAAATTTTGACTAAAAAAATTATACTGAAGGAGAAATGCTAAACACAAAAGAAGTACACAGATGTAATCACCGTAACGCAGACTATCTCTAGGTGCATTAACTTTTATTTTTTCGATTTTTATAAAAAAATTGATTTTTAATCATTATTTTCTGAGTTTTATTTTCTGCTCAGAAAATAAAAGTTTTTTCTTGAGTTTTAGTTTTCCCTCAGAAAATAAAAGTTATTTCTTGAGTTTTATTTTTCCATCAGAAAATAAAAGTTATTTTTTGAGTTTTATTTTTCGATCAGAAAATAAAAGTTATTTTTTGAGTTTTATTTTTCCCTCAGAAAATAAAAGTTATTTCTTGAGTTTTATTTTTCCATCAGAAAATAAAAGTTATTTCATGAGTTTTATTTTTCCCTCAGAAAATAAAAGTTATTTTTTGAGTTTTATTTTTCCATCGGAAAATAAAAGTTACTTTTTGAGTTTTATTTTTCCCTTAGAAAATAAAAGTTATTTTTTGCGTTTTATTTTTCCCTTAAAAAATAAAAGTTATTTTCTGAGTTTTATCTTTTTGCTCAGAGAATAAAAGTTTCTTCAGTTTAATTGTAGCTGCAGCTATCGATTTTGCCACATTAACACGTAGGTAAAGTTTATAAACAAAAAAAGTTAAAAATTTATTTATCTACTTTACCTATTTATATGGCAAAATCTACAATTGCAGCCAAAATTAAACTGAAAAACTTTTATTCTCTGAGCAAAAAAATAAAACTCAGAAAATAACTTTTATTTTCTGATCGAAAAATAAAACTCAAAAAATAACTTTTATTTTCTGAGGGAAAAATAAAACTCAAAAAATAACTTTTATTTTCTGAGGGAAAAATAAAACTCAAAAAATAACTTTTATTTTCTGATCGAAAAATAAAACTCAAAAAATAACTTTTATTCTCTGAGCAAAAAAATAAAACTCAAGAAATAACTTTTATTTTCTGATCGAAAAATAAAACTCAAAAAGTAACTTTTATTTTCTGATGAAAAAATAAAACTCAAAAAATAACTTTTATTTTCTGATCGAAAAATAAATCTCAAAAAATAACTTTTATTATCCGATCGAAAAGTAAAACTCAAAAAATAACTTTTATTTTCTGAGGGAAAAATAAAATTCAAGAAATAACTTTTATTTTCTGATGGAAAAATAAAACTCAAGAAATAACTTTTATTTTGTGAGCAGAAAATAAAACTCAGCAAATAATCAAAATCAACTTTTTGGATATAACTCATAACCGTTACAGTCCCTGATATTAATTAATATTTAAAAAACATCGATTTGTGCCGTGAAAAAACATCGATATATCGATATATCGCAAGGATCGGATTTCCA
Organism: Urophora cardui; assembly: GCA_960531455.1. Classification (NCBI taxonomy): domain Eukaryota; kingdom Metazoa; phylum Arthropoda; class Insecta; order Diptera; family Tephritidae; genus Urophora; species Urophora cardui. The sequence goes on along the minus strand of OY482670.1, from coordinate 127,758,498 downwards.
TTAAGGAAGCACGTCTCGCGTTAGAGGTGCTCTCACAGATCTCAAAACTGAAATCCACACTTGCCGGAGGATTATATATAGTTTACTAAATATTCGATGTTAAAGTTGGATGGGTCTATAGATTTCTACAAATCTTTAAGTATAAAGATAAAAATTATTAAGCATTGCTTGAAAAAGAAAGTAATGGAAATTCAAGCACTGCGGACATTGTGGTTATAACACTTCTTAAAACAAGTAAGGAAGCCTAAGTTCGAGTGGAATCGAACATTAGATACTCAGCTGTATGCTTTCATTGTTTGTTTGCGTTTGATGAAAACACGATGTATTTTATATAAAGCGAGTGCTGCATAAAGTGGGCGTAGCCACGCCCATTTTCAATATTTTTATCAGTCATCCAACTAAGCATATGAATATTATTCTTTGTGCAAAATTTCATTCCTTTATGACTTCTAATTACAAAGATGTCACGTTACAAATTCCCAAAGGGTGTTCCAGAAATATCTTTGTCAAAAAGTAGGCGTGGTCATAAACCGATTTGAATAAATTTTTGTGTGTCTATTAACACAAGTTATAAAAGTATATAAACCAAGTTTCGTTATAATATCTCAATTATTTGTCGAGTTATAGGCTAAAAAATCTCGTATATTCCTTTGTCTAAAAATTTTTATATTTTTTGTTTCCGGTCTATTGTGGAACTCATGCCACAAAATTTCTATGAATTATCTCTATATTTGACAAAGATATCGCTTAAAATATTTTTATTAGGCCCCTTTATAGTTCCCATATATAAAAGTAGGCGTGGTCGCCAACCGATTTCACTAAAATTTTGAACATGTATTACCACAACTAATAAAAGTGTACACTGCAAGTTTCGTCATTATATTTAAGTTATTTGTCGAGTTATGGGCTCAGAAATCTCGTATATTCCTGCTTCTAAAAAGAGGCGGTGCCACGCCCATTTTCCAAAATTTTTGTGCTTTTCGTTTTATATCCGCAGTTGGACTTCTGCCATAAAATTTCAATGATATACCTTTATATTTGACAGAGATATCGCTTAAAATGTTTTTATTAGGCCACTTTATAATACCCATATATAAAAGTGGGCGTGGTCGTTAACCGATTTTGGCAATTTTTCGTCCAAACATTTGCCTAAGTATATCACGCCTACCAAATTTCATCGATATATCTTCAACGGTTTCTGAGTTATGACATATAAAACTTTCAATGTTTGGCCCTTAATAAGTGGGCGTGGCACCGCCCATTTTTCAAAATCTCACCAAATTTCTTCATAAGGGCCTGAGCTCCACACGTGGGTGAAATTTTATCACTCTAGCTCTATTAGTGACTGAGATACAACATTTCCGATTTTTACTATATAGGGGAAGTGGGCGTGGTCATGGTCCGATTTCGCCCATTTTCAATACCATCCGTTCCAGTCTTGATACCAACTTGAATTCCAAATTTCATTAAAATATTTAAATTTTTGCGCGAGTTATCGTGCGTACAGACAGACAGACGGACAGACGGACAGACGGGCGGACATGGCTCAATCGATTTCTTTTTTCAACCTGATCAATTTGATATATATAAGTCAATATCTATCTCGATTATTTTATGGTGTTACAATCCACCGTTATGTGATTAAAACTATAATACTCTGTGTACTAGTACAGCTGAGTATAAAAGTTGTCTGCTGTTAAATTCAAAGCTAATCAGAAATGTATGAAAAATGTCGAATTTGACAGGAAATGGCAAAAAATTATTGATTACCGCTGCACGGTAATTCAAAATATCGTCGATATAATCGGTTGTAGGTACTATTGCAAAAATATGTGCACCACTGTAGAACTGCAGGCAAGCTTTTAGATGGGATTTTGGGAAATTCACCTCCCAAACCAACGTCGATAGAAGAGGGTTGCCAGCACAACGAAAATAGATGAATATTTTAAGATCGTGGTAGAATGGTGGTAGATTTTAATAATATAGAAAAAAACATGTAGGTATGCATTTGCATAATTAGAAAATGCTCTTTGACTTCACTACTTTTGTTTCAAGTTCTAAAGTTTTTAGAGCAACTCAAATGCAACTCTGATATTATCTGTGCTGCTACTGTCCGCTATATTCATCTCCAGACTCACTTTCATTTTTTCTTTTTCACCTAACTTTGCCTACAGTTCTACAATGATATGCACTGCTCCAAATTATTTGCTTCAACCAAATTTTAGTTGTAGGTAATATATGTGTGTATGTTTGTAAATATGTTATCTATGAGACCACGCACATAGGTAGATTTTCAACTTTTATGCGGCCAAAATTGAATTTTGTGAAATTGTTACAATTACAGAAACAAACATACCCACATATTGGAAATAGACTGGGGAACAATAATTCATGGCTTTTTTCCCGACCCCATACTATGCACCTGCTCCCAGATGGTCGAAACTTAGCATATCTAAAGTTAATTTTTTAGTTTTTTTTTACATATTTTTAAGTGCTAGTTTCAGCGTGAATATTTATTATTTAAAGCATTTTATTTAAGTAATCGTGATGGATCCTAAAGCTTCAAATAATTATTAACACTTTTCAATAATATTCTTGATTTCCAATAATTCTAAGTTTATAGTTTTAAGCTTTTAAAGTTGGGATATTTTGAAAAAAAATTATCACTATTTTTCGTGTTGAAAATTGATTTTGTTATGTTGCTCTGCCAGACTCAGTCAAATTAACCCTCGGACATGATATCTAGTACAATTAGTGTTTTGCCGACAAAAAATTACGTCGCACAAAGCCGCACTTCACTACTAAATACAGGGTTTTCCATATGTACCTACAATAATTTTCTTTTTTGTGTTTTATATTTGATCTTAAAGTTTATATTTCTAACGCATATCTTGGTTAATGTAGGTGATGCTCGAAAGTAACCCCGATATTTATCCGCGATTATTGTTAACTTCTTAGGGTGCGTTTATGTCGGAGCAATAGAAGAAAGAAAGATAGCTGTACGTGATATACGCTTATCGGAATAGCGCTATTGAGTGTTTATGTCGGAGCAGTGATAAGAGCAATAGTAGCGAAGAGGTCAATAAGCGGAGGTAATAGCGCTGTTCGACCAAAGCATATAGCGCTATTGAGTGTTTATGTCGGAGCTAAGCTAGCAAAGAGTGGAATAGCGCTGTTATCTGCGTATATTGAAGCTATGGTACTAGATTTGTATTGTGGTACTTAAATAAAAATTTTTGAGTAACCGAAAAGGAAAAGAGACGTTGTTATTTTACACATAATAAATATTTACATATATTTCTGCTCCACACATACTTATCTATATATTTAATTTTTTTAATTTGAAAGGTTATATAAAAATTATGTATAAAAAGTAATAAAAAAATAAAATAGATTTATAAAATTTTCGAAATCGAAAAATTTTATGAAAATGCCACTTAAAAAGTGGCATAAACAGAAGTACAGAACTCCCATTTACAATTTTCGTTGCTAGTATCCACTCTTTCTTCTATTGCTCCGACATAAACACTACACGTGTTTCCCATAAGGTATTTTCTCTGCTATGATAATAGCGCTAATGTGGTGAATTTCTTTAGTCACCCACTGCTCCGACATAAACAGAAGTACAGAACTCCCATTTACAATTTTCGTTGCTAGTATCACTCTTTCTTCTATTGCTCCGTCATAAACACTATACGTGATTTCCGTAAGGTATTTTCTTTGCTATTATCTGTGGTGAGCTTAGCGCTTATCGCAGCTCCGACATAAACAGAAGTACAGAATTCCCGTTTACAATTTTCTTCGCTATCTTTCTTTCTTTCTTCTATTGCTCCGACATAAACGCACCCTTAGGCAGTATTTTTAGTATTTCCAATTTTTCAATGTCAAGAAAATACTTATCATAAAAAGGGGCTAGGCATTCTAAAGCTACATTTTTTTAGAAGATTTTTGAGTATGCAGTTTTGCAGCTCATTCAATTTTAATATCATAATATGCAACATTCAACTTTTTGAAAATTTTCATTGGCCTTCGGAAATTTTAATTGGAACGGTCTCACTTACATATATGGCAAGCACCCTACAGAAAAAAGCTTTTTAAATTGACGGAATTTTTCACAGCATTGGGAATTGCACTTTTTACACTAAGGTTGGTTGGCTACATAACAGCACACTTAGAAATCTCCTCAAAATCTTCTATAAATTCTGGCCTCGCTTAGAAATTTTTAATCCACTTTTAGAAATTTCTACGATTTTTCGAATTTTTTCTATAAGCTTACAAATCCTGCTTAAAACGATTTTTATTTAAAAATTGTCTACATTTTTAAACGAAAATCAGAAAGTCAAATTTTCGACAGAATTGTTTGAAATAAATTTAAAAACTATGCCGTATGATTTCTTTTTGAGTCACGGTAAATATTTTTCAATAAAATCGACTTTTAACATAAGTTATTAAAATTTTACATTAAACAAGCAATTTTGAATAGATATAGACAATAAAATATTTTTGGCCGCATAAAACTTGAAAATCTACCTATGTGCCACGTAGCAACGTTCAAAAAAGTAAATTGATATTTATAATCTTTAATTAGACGGGTTTTTTCTTTTATAACAGAAATGGTATGTGTCTGGAAATTAACTTGATGGTATGTAGGTAATTAGAAACTACGAATGTTTCATGCTGACATATAGAGCCGGTTTTTCAATGCTAAGACAAATCTCCAGATAGCAATCCAACGAATAAATTAATTCCCTCCCTTATTCTGTTGAATAGTAACTGAGTTTTTCATCCATTAGATAAGTGGTGGATAACTATTCCATTGTATTTGCCACAAAATAACTGTAACAAACCTCGGTCCTAGATTCTCCACCAAACAGGCAATGCACTCTTAATATTTCTTTCAGAGGTATTGGGACCAGGGATGCCACTAAGAAAATTTTTTTCCTACCAAAAAACTACCAAAGTGGCTTCGAGCCTATCAATTTTTTTTTTTAATGTGAGATTTAACCATATTCAACAAATTCATTTAGGGTAACTGTGCCAGTACCTAACCGACCACCCTGCAGTAACCGGACACTTATGTTTTTTTACCGCTTAAAATAAAAAAAACTGTTTTTTTTTTTTTTGAAAACTTTAGTATTAAATTTAATATTATTTGTACAAATTTCAACTTATTTTAGAATGAGTGATAAAATGTGAAGGAAAAGAGGAGGAAGCAGCAGTTTACAGATAAACAAAAACTTGAGTTGGCGTTAAATGGTATTCGGACAAGGTTGGATTGGGTATTAGTGGCTGCCACCGCTCGTCCAGTGCGGAGGAAATCAGCATTTACATCTTGTGGAATAACATTTGAGGAATAATGAGGGCAAGCAACTGATCCTGAAGGAAACGTAAGAAGATTTATCGAGCGAAATAGCGGACATTGTTTCAACTTGGTACAGCAAACACATTTACTACCTAGGTAGGCTTGATGGTCTGTTGTGATACCACGTGGAGCTCTTTATTTATTACAGGCCATGTAGACGAACAACCTTGTTTGCTTCATATAGCGTAAAATGTCAGATGCCTTTCTGTTTTCAATCTCCTCCAGTTGTGTCTGTGGGGGCAAGTGTACTTGAAGCTCAAAGAAAACGTTTCTATTTAGCAGAGTTTTGTGACAAAACTCTACTGAGAAGACTCGTTTTCTCAACAGTGTTGTGGCAAAGTGACCAAATGTACCAAATCCGTGATGTTAGTTGAACGAAGACAAAAACCTACCAAAATTCAAATCGTCCTACCAACCTACCAAAAGGAATAAAATCTACCAGTTTTGGTAGGAAAAGCCCAAAAGTGGCATCCCTGATTGGGACTACCATTATTTTTATTCAACAAACAGTCATATTGCGTGAAAGCACAACTTATTTTCGTATCAAAAAATTAACGGTAAAAAAGCACAAAGCTGCCTAAATGTATGCAAGCTTTATTCTGAATGATTTCCGCTTTGTGCTTAACTTCTTCCACAGCCTCCTGCATGCCACAATAATAATATGGTCGTAGCAGTCAAAAGAGAATAGACAATTAGATACCATTCGACGGCCGTTTTAGCGAATGTCAAAAGCAGATGTTTTGTTTTTGTTTCACTTGAAAAACGCCAGCGAACACACAAGCTATTCCACGAATAACACTTGAACGTATGTATGTATGTAAAATCAAAACAAAAGACTATAATTTGACAAGCTATAAAACAGAAAGAAGAGGAACAAATTTCTGTTGCTCCTACCATTCTTATTGCATCATGGCCGCCTTTCATATTATCATCCACTACGTTTTGCTCCGGCATTCGTTATCTGGCACAACCCACAAGTCATCAGCTGATCGGCTCATATTTATATACGTACATACATTTGTTGAACAACAATAAAAGCGTGCGTTGTCTAAAGCAAAGGTTATCTTTGCATTTATCAAAGTAATAAATATTTTTATTTAATTATAATGTGACGTAAAGGAATTAAAGTGATATTTTTTGTGTGTGATATTTTTAACATTTGTTTACCTACAGAGTGAAATTAAATTATTTTGTATTAAAATACAGAATTAACATAAAAAGCCAGAGCATTGTGCTAAGCAGGGTTGCGTGATTTTGATTTGACTGAATCACTAATCAAAAATATTTTCTGATTCTTGATTTAAAATATTTTCAAATCAAAGATAATTTTTATTTGTGATTCGTTTCAAAAAAGAATCAGAAATACCCTTTGATTCGTGATTCAAACTATTTTCAAATCAAAGATAAATTTTATTTGTGATTCGTTTCAAAAAAGAATCAGAAATACCCTTTGATTCGTGATTCAAACTATTTTCAAATCAAAGATAAAATTGATTTGTGATTCATTTCTTAAAAGAATCAAAAATCTTTTTTGATTCTTGATTCAAACTTGATTTCGAATCAAGATTCTTAATAAATTTTTGATTCGAATCAAATTTTTGATTCGAATAAAATTTTTGATTCGAATCAAAACTTTATTTCAAATAAAAAAATACTTAGTACGTGATCCCACCACCCCCGCGAGTTGAAATGCAAAAAATCTAAAATTTCAACAAACGTCTACGTTGTATGGGAGGAAATGCAAGCAGATTTTCGCAGTTGCTTAGCCAAGCATTTGTGCATATATATGTATGTATATACTTACATACATATATGTAGGTATATAACGAATAAATGAATGAAAGGATGAATGAATTATGGTTAGGTGTATGCATACAAAGAGTGGTTTCGATATGTAAATATGTATGTGCATACGTTAGGCTGGGTCAATTTTCTAAGCCATACTGTTCGTAGAAAAATCGGATTCTGCATTAAATTCTATGAAAAATGTGTTCTAGAGCATGCCTCTAATATCAATTTCGAGCTTGCCCATTTTCGATTGAAGTTTACTAGGTATGTAGAATTGTTTTAAGCATAGTAACCCATATACTTTTAAATTCAACCAGTGGTTTTAAATTTATCTCTTTACATTCTTTTTCATTGTTACTTAAACGACTTTTAATAATGCATGTATATAAGAGTTTGATTTCGTTGTTGTGGTTTTGTTGAAAAACGAAAATATTAAAAACAACTCCCATTCGTTTTTTTGTTTCTTAACCCTCTCAACATTAGCTTAAAATTTAGGGGAGACTTTTATAACTTTTTTTTCGCATGGGGACCAACACTTACCTCCTGACTTCATTTCCATATAAAATACAGATGTAATCTAACACATACATATGTACATACTTACATATATATGATGTATGTACATATGTACTTACCCCTTAATATGTAAATGAATATACATACATATGTAAATTTCTCTTATACATATCCACACACATGTACTTACTTATGTACTTATATTTTATATATTTTACATACATTGAATGAACCCAAAAAAAGAATAAAATAACAGAATTTAAAAATAAATAATAATAATGCATTTACCCAAAATGATCTCGTACTAAAAGTATCTTTTATTTGAAATATATTTAGGATTCACTATACCTAGGTACATACATACATATGTATATTTTAAACCCGTTCAAATTAAACGAAAGTGGTTTGTTGTATTGCTTTACGAACAGCAATTCAATCAGGGAATTTATTGGTAAAATTGATTCTCATTTACCTATACACAAAATTTCTTATGTACATACTACTTAGTTACTATAATACATGTATGTATATCTACTCTAATTCTTACTTCTATGTAGATATATACATATATATGTTCGGCTAACTACGAACCGATGCAGATACACGAATCGGTCGCTTGGGCTATGTTAGTGGTCACTTTGAAAGTACTCCAACTTACCACAAATGGAGCATATAATCCAATGATTTTTGCAGGGTACTCCAACCTACCACAAATGGAGCATATAATCCAGAGTTGTAATTATTATAAGAGAAAAAATAAAAATCAAAAAATAATTATTATTGAAAGAAACATATTTTAAAAGTCTTTCCATAATAGTTATTTCTGAGATATTTTTTTTAAGTCTTTTTGTAATTATTATAAATGAGAAATTTTGCTTTATATCTTCAAAGACTTTTATATTGAGACAAATTTGAAAAAAGTCTTTGAGTAATTATTATCCGTAACAAATTGGTTTTTAGGTCTTCAAAGACTTTTTCATTGAGACGAATTTCAAAAATATCTTTAAGTAATTATTTTGAGTAACAAATTTATTTTTTATATCTTCGATAAAAATCTTTCATACAATTTCAATTTGCAAATTTGCTTGAATTTGAAGTACTTATATGAAAGTTATTTTTATTTTATACTTATATGAAAGTTATTGAAAATTTTCTGAGACTTTTTTGAACTTTGTCTCAATGAAAAAGTCTTTGAAGATATAAAAAACAATTTGTTACTGATAATAATTACGCAAAGACTTTTTTCAAATTTGTCTCAATATAAAAGTCTTTGAGGACTTAAAAAATATATATTTGAAATAACTATTATGGAAAGATTTTTAAAATATAAGTTTCTGAATAATAATTATAGAAGATTTTTATCATTTTCATCAGGAAAAAAATATTATCAAAAGACTTTTATGATCCTGAAGAAAATTTGTAAGACTTTTTTATAATTTCAAAATGAAATAATAATTATTCTACATCTCTGATATAATCCAATGATTTTTGCAGGGCATATGTACATATAATACATATGTGTGTATGCATACCCTGCAAAAATTCCGAGTACTCCATTCGCTAATCCATGGAGTGCTCGCTATGGACCAACCGAGTACTCCATAACTTGCCACATTTCATACAAAAAATATGGTCCATTTAACATTGCATGTCATTGCAATGGAGTATATACTCCAGTCCCGCATAACAATCATATTAATCCATGGAGTACCTACATTGGATTAATTGATGGAGTACCTAACAGTTAGCCGAAAATAACAACAAAAACCAAATGTTTATCGCGACGACGACGAATGACGTGTATACATTCAAACATATGTATGTATGTAGCTATGTATGGATACACATATCGTCTTCGTCGCGATAAAAATTTGGTTTTTGTTATGTTCGGCTAACTACGAACCGATGCAGATACATGAATCACTTTGAAAGTACTCCAACTTACCACAAATGGAGCATATAATCCAATGATTTTTGCAGCGTATGCACCCAAGTTCCTATGCACATAAATACATATGTATGTATGTATGTACGTACGGCGTAGCACAAACGTAAATACGACAATCAGAAATATGTATATATGTACATACGTCAGCATACAATTTGGCTGTTGTTGCACTTTTGGTGCATTTTATACATTTTTGTGTTTTAAGTTACCGAGAATGTACTTGAATATTTCTGATATGCTACAGTATTTTTGATTCTAAATAAATTTTTGATTCGAATAAAATTTTTGATTCGAATAAAATTTTTGATTCGAATCAAATTTTTGATTCGAATAAAATTTTTGATTCGAATAAAATTTTTGATTCGAATCAAACTTTTGATTCGAATCAAAAATTTGATTCGAATCAAAGATATTTTTTGAATCAAGAATCAAAAAAGATTTTTGATTCTTTTGAGAAATGAATCACAAATCAAATTTATCTTTGATTTGAAAATGGTTTGAATCACGAATCAAAGGGTATTTTTGATTCTTTTGAGAAAAGAATCACAAATCAAATTTATCTTTGATTTGAAAACAGTTTGAATCACCAATCAGATGGTATTTTTGATTCTTTTGAGAAATGAATCACAAATAAAAATTATCTTTGATTTGAAAATAGTTTCAATCACGAATCAAGTTGATTCTTTATTTGAAAGTTGATTTTAAATCAAAATTGATTCGAATCACGCAACGCTGGTGCTAAGTGTACAACAGACAATCTAGTGTTTTTCCATTACGAATTAGTGTCAGGTAAGCTTTAGTATACCCAGTTGTGGTGACATTCAGCTTATTAAATGATGCAAATTTCTGCAATTCTCGTAATGCTTATGAATTATTCGACATACAAAACTGAAGTGGGGAAAACTTTCCAACCGTCTACCACGCGTTGGAAAAAAAGAGTTATTGGACGTTGTAGAGGAGATCCTCCTGATTCTAAATGTAAAAGTCCTGGCTTCCGGAGATGTATAGTTTTTAAGTAATTTGTAGTTAAAGTTGCAAAAAAAGTCAAATTTAACTTCACTTTTCTCTGCGAAACAATGAAATAGAAATACCGGTGTTGCCACACGCAGTCGACTATTTCATAAGGCCGTCGTCACAGTGGTAAACGAGTTGGGTGGTATTGAATTTTGCTGCGTTGGCGGCCTTCGGCCGCGCTTATAAAAAATAACCCTGGGCTACGCCATCCGTCCGGACGTGTGCCCCAACCGTGGCTACCACCACAGTGATGTCCTTCTGCGTAGTACACCCTTCAGCGTAGGCGGCCTTCGCCTTTATTTACTAATTTCATTGGCTCCAAATCGCGCACTGTGCATGCGACCTTATCATGTGAATTACCTTTTGGTAGGTGTGGCATCACTATTATATGTTGGTGGCCATTTTTATACTCAGCTGTACTAGTACACAGAGTATTATAGTCATATATATAATACTTCTATATTGCTACTATTCAATTGTTTTGTTGGTCAAACTTCACAGTAACGATATACTGTAAGAAAGGGAAGCAAGATTCCATGGGTGTCGTTAAACATTTCTTTTCAAAGACAAGGGGGACTACAGAAAAATTTGATACTATGAAATACATATGTAGGTAGGTATTTTATTTAACAAAGATATGGGTATGAATATATGTACCTACATACATATGCATGAATAAAAATGAATTTTCAAAGAGCGCTCATTGGACGCTCACGAGCGCATAAAATGAATTTCACCGATGGCGCTCATTGAACGCTCGCGAATATTCTTTTGCATTCGTAAATTTGTGTGAGGCATTCTTCGTTGTTGAATGTACGTATGTATGAATTTATCGCCACCGCAGAAAACAAGAATAGTCGCTGTGTATAACCGCCTATCCTACGTTATGATATTATTGAAGTAAATGAGAATTAATTTTACAGAAGAGCATAAAACTCCTTCATTTCAAACTTATTTCTGCGTATAAACTTAAATTTAAATAGTTATGTATATCATTTTGTTGACTAAAGTATCAACTTCGTATAGAAGTAGGAACATATTGAATTATTGGCAAATTTTATTTTTGGCACAAGTGCCGCTTAGGCGGTTAGCAATTTCACTTAGGCGGTTATGAAATTTAAACGACGATATATATATTGTGACTTTATTTAAGTTACGAAAATATAAATTATCTGCCTTATTTTTAGCATGTAGGTATGCATACATAAGTTATTTGGTTGTGAACTACGTTGAAATAATAAATACATGTGTACAATTTTGTTTTCGAAAGATTGGCATTTCATTGTTTAATCTACTGCTTTGTGTTTTTATAACGACCATGAAAGTTTTATATGAAGGGAATAACGACCCCTTTTTAGTCCCCCTTCTGTTTTTTTTTGTAATGCTACTACAATTTTATAAATGTGTGTGTGACATATATTCACATATACGACTTTTGCTTGTGTTGACGCATGCGCACAAATTACATATGCAGTGAGAAACGAGTTCAGCGCGACCAGAACTGAAACACATTGAGTAGATAGGTTGTTAGCAATATAGAAGTATTATATATATGATTATAGTTTTAATCACATAACGGTGGATTGTAACAGAATGAAATAATCGAGATAAATATAGACTTATATATATCAAAATGATCAGGGTGAAAAGGGAAATCGATTGAGTCCATCCGTCCGTCCGTCCGTCCGTCCGTCTGTCCGTCCGTCTGTAAACACTCTAACTCGCGCAAAAATTGAGATATTTTGATGAAGTTTGAAATGCAAGTTGGTATCGAGACTGGGACGGTTGGTGTTGAAAATAGGCGAAATCGGACCATGACCACGCCCACTTTTCCTATATAGAAAAAATCGGAAATTTGGTATCTCAGTCACTCATACAGCTAGAGTGATGAAATTTTACCCACGTTTTGAGCTCAGGCCCCTAGGAAGAAATTTGATGAAATTTTGGAAAATGGGCGGTGCCACGCCCACTTATTAAGGGGCAAACATTGAAAATTTTATGAGTCATAACTCAGAAACCAATGAAGATGTATCGATGAAATTTAGTACGCGTGATTTGCTTACTTAGGCAAACATTTGGACGGAAAATAGTTAAAATCGGTTGACGGCCACGCCCACTTTTATATATGTATATTATAAAGTGACCAAATAAAAACATTTTAAGCGATATCTCTGTCAAATATAAAGATATGTCATTGAATTTTTATGGCAGGAGTCCAACTATGGACATAAAACGAAAAACATAAAAATTTTGGAAAATGGGCGTGGCACCGCCTCTTTTTAGAAGCAGGAATATACTAGATTTCTGAGCCCATAACTCGACAAATAATTGATATATAATGACGAAACTTGGTGCGTACACTTTCGTCACTTGTGGTAATACATGTTCAAAATTTTAGCGAAATCAGTTGACGACCACGCCCACTTTTATATATGGGTATTATAAAGTGACCTAATAAAAACATTTTAAGCGATATCTTTGTCAAATATGAACAATAGATCGGAAACAAAAAGTAGAAAAATTTTGGAAAATGGGCGTGGCACCGCCTCTTTTTAGACAAAGGAATATACGAGATTTCTTAGCCTATAACTCGACAAATAATTGAGATATTATGACGAAACTTGGTTCATACACTTTTATAACTAGTGTTAATATACACGGAAAAATTTATTCAAATCGGTTTATGACCACGCCTACTTTTTGACAAAGATATTTCTGGAAGACCCTTTGGGAATTTGTAACGTGACATCTTTGTAACTAGAAGTCATAAAGGAATGAAATTTTGAGCAAAGAATAATATTCATATGCTTAGTGGGATGACTGATAAAAATGTTGAAAATAGGCGTGGTTACGCCCACTTTATGCAGCACTCGCTTTATATAAAATACATCGTGATTCTATCAGACGCAAACAAACAATGAAAGCATACAGCTGAGTATCTAATGTTCGATTCCACCCGAACTTAGGCTTCCTTACTTGTTATTTTTGTTCTTTCTTTTTTTACTTTTGTTATTTCTTTTTTTACTTTTGTTATATCTTTGCTGTTTTTGTATGTCTATGTCTAGTTTACGCCGAAACTCCACAAAACATAAATTCTGTTACTTTTGTCGAACATTATTATGTCTAAAATCCATGTTTTCATATGCGTGGGCACTTCATTATGTTAGACATAATTCGCAAAATGGCGCCGAATTGGCATGCCGTGTACGCAGAAGCACTTAGAAAGTTAAAAAAAAAATTGTTTAAAATTGGCGATGATGCTCGCAAACTGTATATATGCACTTAATGTCCTTTTTATTTATTTTTTAAGCCCAAACAATCAAGCCAAATGGACGCCGTGCGAAATTTCACGTTCAATGTGGAGATGTTGCCACTGTGAATTTTTCGTTGAAATGAAAAATTAGCTGTCAAATCATCAAACTGACAGCTCATGTTAAGACAATCTTGTTAAAGCAATTGCCTTGGCATCTCTGTTATACCAGAAGACAGAGGCGGTCTCCATTTGAAATCTATGTTATAATGGTGCTTGTGATGACAGAATTCTGTTTTGAGGAGACGCCGGGTTAAGGTTGCCCAAGCGCCAGCCAGTTGTGAAATAAATCAAGTTCTGTTAAGCTGCCCACATACATAACTTTTTCAACAACGTGGCAGAGCACCAATACACAGCAAACATTCGGAGTATCTACCTAATAAAAGAGTCAGAAAGGAATCCTAAACCGGAGCGTTCAAACTCATTATAAATCATTTTGGTGTCCAAAATGTATGAATTTCTCTTCTGAATGTGGTAGCGCGATACAAGCCTAATTTCATACAACATACATATATATGAGCCTAAATAAGGGTTATAAAAGACTCCTATTGGACTCATATTTATGAACAAAATGACTAGTAAAAACAAAAAAATATTTCGTTTTTTTTGCATTTTCCTTCCCCTGATCAAGTTCTCTTCATCTCTCTCCATTTCACCCCCGCTTGTTCCCTTCGCTCATTTTGGAACCTACTTCAACTTCACTGCTTGCTTTATAGCGTTGTCTATTTTTTATTCTCCTCCGGATTCGAACCTGAAATCATCATGAAATTCAATCCAACGTCATCATATAATGGGAAATTATACATTATATTTGTAGTAGTGTGAACTCAGGCTTAGTACACATTGTACATATCTGTATAAACTAAGGGTTAAGTAAATTAATAGGTGTTGCCATAATCGATGTAGAGTAGATTTTAAAAACCACTTTACAACACTGTATGAAACCATTTTGTAAGATTGAGTACATACAGAAATGAAACAACGAATAACGAGATCATTCGTTCTTGGCCGGCAAACAAAGGAGACGTGGTGAATTATATTCTTGGAGCTTATTATAAAATAAGCTCTGGCATATTTTATAATGAACTTTAGTGATACTTTTATACTTCCCCCTTTTCGAAACGGCATCGATGAATTACAATTAATAATTAAAAAAAAAATTAAAAAAAAAAAAAAAAATGTTCTACGCTCGTATTTGATACATATTCCGGAGTCATATCGGACCCCAAATTCTGAAGCTCAGGTTTCACACATATTTCGGACTCATATCGGACTTCCAATTTATGAGCGCTCCGATGATGTCTGCTGGGTATACTAACAAATTTATACTTCACACACACACACGCACACTCTCTATCTGAAAACAGCAGCACCCTTTTAACTGAGTTGATCATTTTTATACTCAGCTGTACTAGTACACAGAGTATTATAGTTTTGATTTCCTAACGGTGGATTGTAACAGAATGAAATAATCGAGATAGATATAGACTTATATATATCAAAATGATCAGGGTGAAAAGAGAAATCGATTGAGCCATGTCCGTCCGTCTGTCCGTCTGTGCGCACGATAACTCGCGCAAAAATTGAGATATTTTGATGAAATGTGAAATATGAGTTGGTATCAAGACAGGAACGGATGGTATTGAAAATGGGCGAAATTGGACCATGACCACGCCCACCTCCCCTATATAGTAAAAATCGGAAATTTTGTATCTCAGTCACTAATAGAGCTAGAGTGATAAAATTTCACAGACGTATTGAGCTCAGGCCCTTATGAAGAAATATGGTGAAATTTTGGAAAATGGGCGGTGCCACGCCCACTTATTAAGGGGCAAACATTGAAAGTTTTATGAGTCATAACTCAGAAACCGTTGAAGATATATCGATGAATTTTGGTAGGCGTGATATACTTACTTAGGCAAATGTTTTGACGAAAAATTGCCAAAATCGGTTGACGACCACGCCCACTTTTATATATGGGTCTTATAAAGTGACCTAATAAAAACATTTTAAGCGATATCTCTGTCAAATATAAAGATATGTCACTGAAATTTTATGGCAGGAGTTCTACAATAGATCGGAAACAAAAAATAGAAAAATTTCGGAAAATGGTCGTGGCATCGCCTCTTTTCAGACAAAGGAATCAACGAGATTTCGGAGCCCATAACTCGACAAATAATTGAGATATTATGACGAAACTTGGTTTATACACTTTTATAACTTGTGTTAATAGACACGCAAAAATTTATTGAAATCGGTTTATGACCACGCCTACTTTTTAACAAAGATATTTCTGGAACACCCTTTGGGAATTTTTAACGTGACATCTTTGTAACTCATAAAGGGATGAAATTATGCACAAAGAATAATATTCATAAGCTCAGTTGGATGACTGATAAAAATTTAGAAAATGGGCGTGGCTACGCCCACTTTATGCAGCACACGCTTTATATAAATTACACCGTGTTTACATCAAACGCAAACAAACAATGAAAGCCAACAGCTGAGTATCTAATATTCGATTCCACTCGAACTTAGGCTTCCTTACTTGTTATTATTGAAAAGGTATAAAAGCAGTTGGTCGAACAATTAAAATGTAAAATTCGGCAAATAAAATTAATAAAAAGTGTGTGAAAGTGGTTCGAACAGCTTAATAAAGCTACGTGTGAAAATATAGTAAGGATTATTTGTGTGTTTAATTTAGAAATTGGTGATAATGGTTTAGTTTATTTAACAACAATTTGCTATTATTAATATTAGTAAAATATTTATCAAAGTCATAAATTTAGATAAAGAAAAGTCTCGACTAACATCCCCTGAAAGATTCATTCGAAAAACATTAATACTTTTGGAGATATAGCTTTTGGTAGACAGAAGGAAATGTGAGCCCTGAAGTGGCTTATGGCTTCATTTATGTTGTGTAGCAAAGAAGTTATCTTACTTAGTTTAATATAATTTACAATAGTTTAAGGCATACATATTGTCGCCCGCATAAATTGCAGTCGTATGTGAAATTTGGCCCGAATTGAGTTAATAATGTAGTTATACTAAACTAATCGAGATCTTTCGAATGACGTTATCCGTTTTTTGATATCTTTTTTGGTTTAAGAGATATTGAGCAGTATTTTGTCGTATGTGCAAGGTCACAAGCGATTCCGTTTAATTTCTAATGCGCTTTTACTTGCAGTGAATTATTTAACTTATTTACTTTTATGAGTAATAAAATACGATATTCAACTAATTTAAAAATCTGTAATTTAGTTCAAATTGGGTGCACATTGTGTGGTACTTTATACAAATTTCCTGCAAAACTATTGCTAAAGATAACATACGACAAAATTTAACTGAAGAAAATCCTTTATAAATTTCAAAATAATAATACCTTATAGAAAATAAAACTCAAAAAATAACTTTTACTTTCTGAGGGAAAAATAAAGCTCAAAAAATAACTTTTATATTCTGATCGAAAAACAAAACTCAAAAAATAACATTTATTTTCTGAGGGAAATATAAAACTCAAAAAATAACTTTTATTTTCTGAGGGAAAAATAAAACTCAAAAAATAACTTTTATTTGCTGAGCGAAAAATAAAACTCAGAAAATAACTTTTATATTCTGATCGAAAAATAAAACTCAAAATATAACATTTATTTTCTGAGGGAAAAATAAAACTCAAAAAATAACTTTTATTTTCTGATCGAAAAATAAAACTTAGAAAACTACTTTTATTTGCTGAGCGAAAAATAAAACTCAGAAAATAATGATTAAAAATCAATTTTTCTATTAAAATCGAAAAAATATGTAGAAGTTAATGCACCTAGAGGTAGTCTGCGTTACGGTGATTACATATGTGTACTTCTTTTGTGTTTAGAATTTCTCCTTCAGTATGATTTTTTTAGTCAAAATTTAAAAAATAACGATTATTTGCAATCTCTGATAAAAAGTGATAAACAATTTCAGGACACCCCTTTCTTACTATTTCTAACTTTTTAATGAAGATTCATCCTAATGATTATTTCTTGACAGAGATATTCCGTTTTCAGTAATAGCAAATTTATTTTGATAATATATATTTCTTTTCTACATAAGTATACTAAAATGTTCTGAATAAAACTTTATGCTACATTCTCGTTTAACCCTAGTTAGATAATCATATTTTTACATACGTTAAAGATAATCATGCGTAAAATTAACGCATGATGGGTTTTTCAGCTATATCTTTACAGTTTATTCACAAATTTGCCCTGAACTTGCACAAACTTTATTATAGATATGTAAAATAAATGTAAACATTATAAATAAAATATATTTAAATTTGTTTACTATAAAAAAACTAAATCAAAAGAACTTCTTCAATTTTCTCCTGAAATTAGGAAACTCCCATTTTCCGTCCCTTTTTAAATAACTTTGCTGCAAAAATCAGACTTTTTGACTTACAATCTAAATGAACTGGAAACTCATTAAGAAAAATAAATGAAAATTTTTTATGAAGGTCGGTCAAACACAATTTTGGAACATATCAAATATTTTTGCTTAAAACAATAAAGAAGTCCATAAACTACGGACCAGATATGATTCCTTCAATATTTTTAAACAAATGCGCCGAGTATATTTACCAGCCATTATCCACACTATTTAATCTGTCTTTGAAGTCAGGAACTTTCCCAAAAGCGTGGAAAGAATCTTTTATTATTCCTCTACATAAATCTGGAAGTAGATCTTCCATCGAAAACTATCGCGGCATAGCAAAGCTTTCGGCTATCCCAAAGTTATTTGAGGCTATTGTCACCAATTGTCTAAATCATTCCATTTCCTCATCAATAGTAAGTTCGCAGCATGGTTTCTGTAGAGGTAAATCAACTGTTACCAACTTACTAGAATTTACAACCATGTCTCTAACGGTTTTAGGAATAATGCTAATACCGATGTAATTTATACTGACTTCAGCAAAGCCTTCGACAAGGTCAATCACGCGTTACTTATCCATAAACTTGATCTTCTTGGTTTTCAACCTATTCTGTTAAAATAGATTGCGTCATATGTCACTAATAGAACACAAAGAGTTGTTTTTAAAAATGCTTTTTCCCAACATCATTAACGTATCTTCAGGAGTTCCACAAGGCAGCCATCTTGGTCCGACTCTGTTTTTGCTGTTTATAAACGACATTTCTTATGCTATTTGTAACTCAAAACTTCTGATGTATGCCGATGATGTGAAACTTTTCAAGTCTTACTCTTCTTTGGAGGAAAGATCTGCCCTACAAAATGATTTAAATTGCTTCGCTACGTGGTGCAATATTAATCTTATGCCACTCAATCTTAGTAAATGTAAATTTATGAGCTTTTCACGGAAGATCCTTCAACCTGCGTCTTACACAATTAATAACTATAGTTTGGAACAGGTTTACGATTTTGTTGACCTAGGAATAAGATTTGATAGTAAGCTCCACTTTAACCTGCATATTAATGCTACAGTAAACAAAGCTAAAAGTATCCTAGCATTTGTAAAACGTTGGTCTAAGGAATTTAATGACCCTTACGTAACTAAAGCCCTGTTTACAACATTAGTACGACCTATACTAGAATACGCTTCAATAATCTGGAGTCCGCAATATCAAGTTCATTCCGATAGACTGGAATCAATTCAAAAACAGTTCTTACTTTTTGCGTTAAGGAACTTTCATTGGGACCCACGGACAAATCTTCCCTCGTACACTAGTCGCTTGAAGCTTATTAATCTTCCAACCTTATCAAGCCGCAGGGAAATGTTAGGTGTAATATTTCTGGTTAAACCACTGAAAGGATCCATAAGCAGTCAATTTCTCCTAGCCGAAATAAACTTAAATGTTCCTATTCGACCATAAAGACATTTTCAACCTATCTTTTTAAAGCAGTGTAGAACTAATTTTGAATTACACGAACCACTTCGTTGCTTATGTAAATCTTTTAATGATTATTCTACTCATTTCGATATATCAGACTCTATTTATCTGATAAGAAAAATTCTGTTGTGCGCTCTTAACAAGTGACAACAAATCTCTCGCTCTAATTGACTATTCTATTTTTGTCTATTACTTTTATTTGTAGTTTTATATTTTATTCTATGTACATATGTATATCCAGCTGATGGAATTATATTTTCTGTAGCTGAGCAGTATAAGTTCTCGACGTTTAATAAACTTCTACCACTCAACACCTTGGCCAAATTTTATTTTAAAATATCCGTACGTCATGCGGATGCGCCCCTCGTGCGGTTGGGTGGGTGGAGGGAAATCGTTGGGTTTATTATTATTATTATTATTATTGTCCTCGCGACATATAGCATTTTTGAACTTATTGCATCACCCATTGCCTTTCGCCTTTTTGGGAAGGGCAGTATGTACAAAAGAAGAAAAGGGACACCTTCTCTGCTTTGGGAAGATCAGGTGAAGACCGACTCGTCCTGCCTAGGTATTTCCAATTGGCGCTAGGCAGTACAAAACAGACACGGCTGGTGCGCTTTTTTGGACTCGGCCAAAATCGTCTAGACCGTTACGCGCTGATTAAAAAGAAGAAGAAGAATTATGTACAATACGTAATATAATATGATACACTGGCTCTAAGGTCGAACTTCCTTCCTAATTCGAAGCCTGCTACTTAATTTGGTTTTTCCTACTAATTGGGTGTGCCTACAGTTTTATGCCGATTCCTAACGGTGAATGCATTTTTGTGAGAAGATTTTTCATGACAGAATTACACTCGGAGGGTATGCCGTCCACTACCGATAGGTGACCAATATTTTAAAAACCTAATAATTGACTTTTAATTAGAAAATTAATTAAATTAAATTTTGGTGTTGGGTCGGCTGGGGGTTGAACCGGCGACCCATGGTATGGCATGCGAGCACTTTACCCACTTCCCCACAGCTGCCACAATACAACACATATAGTTTTTTATTATACTGGCTCTTCAGTATAATGTTATGATGAATGAAAGTCATCCTTGTCCTTATGCAATACGTGAGAAATGCTTCCTGAAAGTCACGGTAAAGATAATCATGCGTAATTTTGACTCACTGACCCCTCATATTGGGAAATTTACAAAACTTACCACAGAAAATTATGTGTCACGTGAGAGATATGCAGCACAACTGAAATATATATAACGTTCAGCGACGTATTCACATAATTGGGGGAGTGAGAACAATAATTCGAAAGGGGATGCGTAATTTTGACGCAGATTATCTTTTTAGGGTTAATAAAAACTGAAAAATGAGTTTATGTAAGTAATTTCTGCAGTAGAGGTTTATATGTCACGTTACGAACGTTACGTTACGTACATTATAATATTATGTACAAAATAATTGAAGAGATGTTTTCAAGAAAAAATTAAGGCAGTAATACAAGTAAATCAAACTGATTAAATTATAGTAACTTGCATTAAAAAATGTGTACAATATTCGCAGAATTTCGCCTTTTTATAGTTGCAGCTGAGAATGACGTCTATTTTGTGTCACATTACCAACTGGTGTTTATTGGAAAATATTTTGGAAACGTGTTTTGCTGTAGATCCAACATTTTCACTAAACTTAGTGCTCGTAAAGAGCTATTCAAAGGCCACATTGAAAAAATTAATATACATATGTATTTATCGATACGTTTCTTCACGTTGAATCCGTACGAATGTCACGTTCGTCACCATGGAAATAACCATATAAAATTGAGAATATTTGAATTCATAAGAATTGGCTCTTCCGCAAGTTTTACTTATTGAATATGTGCGCAAATTGGAACACGAATAAGTAATGTTATGTTCAGACACAACCTTAATTGAACATTAAGAGCCTTCATTCAATTTTCAAGCCCAATGATTCTCAATTTACCATACAAAAATTGACCAAGTTAATGCTTCATTAGAAATTAATGAGTTGTTAATGAAGAACAATTCTGCATGCAACCCTGTTAAAAGGCTTGTTTCATAAGTAAAATGAAATGTCATGAAAAGAGAAATGTGATTAGCGTCAGTGTCCACTAAACAGGTTGGTTCGTCAGATCAGCTGCATTCTTGTTCTTCTTCATCACCTATCAAATTTGTTTTTATTTCTGCTTATTTTATACATGCATTCGTGTTTACGATTGGTAAAAATTGTGAGATGAATGTCAAATTATTTCGTCCTCCTTGCAATTTTGACATTTAGGTCACGAGAGTTTGATATTCAGCTCACGGCGTGTATGTGTGTATGTATCTTGAGCCGACCTGTTAAATGGGCCAAGTAAATTAAATATGTCTGAACACCAAATCTAAAGATGTTCAATCAACCCCAATTGACTTAATTAATTTTTATGTCTGAACATGATATAAGACATTTAAAATTTAATTTTATATTGTACTGTGTAATTTATAATAATCTTTCCAGATTCTTAATAAAACGCTATAGCTTACCATATTAAAAATAAAACGCATGTTATACCCACCTCACATTTGGGTATAAAAGTTTAGATTGCAACCCCGAATTTCTTTATTTTTGTTTATTTTTTGTTATGCTTGACTTGAACGATGCCTAAGCCGAACATGTTTTCTTAAAATATTTCTACTAGTTGCATATTTTGCCCATATATACACATTACCACACAAACATAGGTACAGGTACTCGTAATTATTGTAAATCGCCTGAGAAATCTATGAACACATTCATAAAATTCCTCAATGAGTACCTTCAAAGGTGTGCTCTCTTTGAGCAGCGGCAATTATGCGCCGCAGCAGATGCTTGCTTCTCCCACGTTTCTTTTGTTTGCCGTTATGCCGTTAGAAATTGCAATGGCGGCGGCTGACATGCAAAGGACAACGATGGTTCACGAGTGTTTACTTGCATCGCTCGTGGATGCGTGTTGTTGCATCGGTACGGACAACAACAACAACAACTCGTTAGTGCATTCCGGCAACCCGAAGGGAATGGAGTTTAAATATTTTGTGAATCATTTTATTTCATTGTTTTGTAATATTTAAGGTATCCTTTATTCCTTGCATTCTCAATATTCTCACGTTTATTTATCATCGCAAAACACTCATAACATATATGCATGTAAATATGTATGTTTGTGAACTACTCACAAGTACCTACTTGTTGTGGCAGGTTCGGGCTAAAAGGATGAGGGCGTGAGACACATACATATCTGCACTACCGTAATGCAAAAAGACAAATTTTGTTTGTTAAATAAAAACACTCGTGCTCATTGATGTTGATATTGGTATCAAATAAAAAACGGAAATCAGGGGTTTAATATAGAGTTCGATTCCATGTAACTCATGCTGAACCCGGTTCCCTTGGGATAGGTATGGGATAAGGGGAAAGAAAATGCAGTAGAAATCTGGGCAGAAAAGGGATCATTAGAGAGAGAGAGAGAGAGAGAGTAGAAGTGGGGGAAAGGGAAGAGACATACAAATAAGTATTTTGCATTTGCTTTTAATTATTTTGAAGTTTGCCAAAGCCCGAAAGAAAATAAGAAACGTACCCCAAATTCTAAAGTTAACTTTTAAAAGAAACATTTAAAGGCCACAGAGCGCTGGGGAAGATAGAAACCGAAATTAGGAACTCTGTTCACTCCAAAGGTAGCCTTAAATATGGAGCGAACTCAATATATGTACGTAATTAAATTGTCAGAGCTTAAAATAAAATAGAAACGTGTCGGAGACTTTATAAAGGAATCTAAATTACGTTAGTTAAAGTTAATCAGAGAAAAGCACAGTCATTTCATTTATCCAAATAGGATCTCTTACAATGAAACTTTATAGCAGTAGTGGATTGGTAACTACTCGTAACCACCAGTCATTAAACAAAACTTAACTCAACTCAAAACAAAAAAAAAAAAAAAAACAAGTAAAATAGAATGACAGTCAAACCGCAGGATTAAATGACATCAAGAAACTTTACAAATTCAAATAGAGAATGCAAATTTACGTCATGCGCTCCCATTCAAATACTACAGTGAAATCTGCCGAAGTAGCACGATGATGAGGTCAGTGGAGGTTTAAATATGTCGTGATGCTCATAAACGGCTGCTCTCACGAAAATAGTTATTTACAGCGTTGCCACTAAAAAATTTAAATTTACCAAAATACAAAATAAAAGTAACCAAAACTAGAAACAAATAACCAAACTGAATTAACAATATATCGTCGTTTAAAGTGCATTTTCGCGTAAGAGGCATTTGCATTTTCGCATAGTGGACGGTGGTTGAATTTTTCAGGAGAGCATAAAAACTATTTCATTTAAAAACCGTTACTTATTTCTGCGTACAAACTTAAATGTAAATAGTACGCAGATCAGTTTGTTAGCTAAAACATCAACTTGGTGTAAAAAAAGGAAACAAAAATGTCCCTTACGCGAAAATTCACTTTAAACGACGATATGTTCCATTAACGTCAGAGCTATTTACTATTTCAAAGCAAAACAAGATATACGGTTAAAAAAAACTAATGCCGTTTTCGTTTCTGGAAAAAATGTTGCCCTGTTTCATTTTCTTAGCCATATTGTAAGCTTGTGTGGTAATTTCAGCGAATATTGACCTCTAGCTAAGTCAGAGGGCATCATTATCTACAAAACCAGCCATTTAAAACGAAGACAGGTTACGTAATTTCATAGTTGAGATATTAACTGCTTGCCCAGAATGGTGTGGCTGTAGTACGTAGTAAGAGCTGTCAAAAGTTAAAACAGTACAATTGCATTGCAATGCCCACAATGTGTAGCTGTGTCTGTAGCGTGTAGTTGTGGCTGTAGTAGAAGTAGAGTTAACTTTAACTTTGTAGCGCGCTACAGTGTGACAGCTGAATTTTTTAATGACGGAAATTCGAAATGAAGGACGAAGAAACGGAAAAATGAATTGAACTTGTGAAAAATAAAGAGTTTTTATGGAATTTAAGGAATCCCCTGTAAAAAAATATAAAAAAGATGACATATATGAGATACACTGAGCTACACCATTGTGTTCACATTTTCGAGCGTTGCCACAAAATCAGTCATCAGCTGATGTAGTAAGCTATGTAGTCCGTAGCTGTAGTACAACATTCTGGGCAAGCAGTTAAGGGTAACATTTTATGCCAGAATCGAAAACGCCATAAAATATATCACTTGTTTTACATCTTTAGGCCTTAAACAGAATCAATGCCGGGCGTAATATCGCCCGGTCGTAGCGTTTTATCAACATTAAAAAACACGGTAGTGTATGAGAATGAACACAACCAAAAAGCTGACGAAAATTGCCTAGCGAAAATTTACCAGAAGAGATTTATTTCTAATTTGGTAGCCGCATCCTGCCAAATAAGTTTTTGATAAAAAAATAAAACAAAACAATTTGGACAACAAATATTTTACAGTGTGGAAAAATTAAAAGCGTATTCCTAAAAATTGAATGTAATTGACCCTGAATGTAACCAAAATCGGCAGGAAGTAAGCATGTAATCAATGGTATCCAATTTTGGTAAGAAGTAACCAAAATGGCAAGGCTGGTTATTTAGTTAGGTACCTATGTACATCTGCACAGAGCATAATGCCATGGTGATGCGTGAGAACGAAAGGTAAACAAAAGGCGAGTAAGTAGTTGCGAATGAGAGTAACTGTACAAATGTAAGCAACGGATGTGCGAACTGGAATTATGCTCAGTGGTTGGTGGGTGGTGGGTGGTAAGGAGGAGGGATATATGTTTATGGCATAAAAGCACAGTGAGTGCCAACAAAAAACTTACAGTAAAAGTTTTTAACTTATGTACCTACGAGTAAATGATTACAAATAAAAACTGAATTAAATAACTTTCGTGCTAAGCACTAAAAAACTCTTTCAAGTAAATGATTATTAGTTTAGACTTGTATGAGAGACTGCTTCGTTAAGGCCCTTGGCAACTTACAATCTGGCATGTCAAGCAGTGGCGGACCTAGCATAAATTGCCTGGGCAAGCCTATGTGTGAAGCATAACCATTAGCCATTTATGTAATTTCCTTTGCTGTATTATTTAAAAGTCTGATTGCGTTCCGTCATTGAATTTGATTTAGAGTTCTCGATTTCTTTTTAACATTTTCGAGTGGCCCGAATAAATGCTTTTCAATGCTCGAACGCTCGTTTGTTTGTTTATTTATAGGACGTTATTGAAACAAATTCTGAAATAGGGCGTTCTTGAAGCAAAATCTGAAATAGGACGTTATTCAAACAATTTTTGGAATAGGGCGTTTTTGAAACAATTTTTGAAATAGGGCGATCTTATTCTCAGCCGTCGATATAAGTTAGCATTTTTCGAATCGGCAAGGTCTTTTATTTCGATAGTTATAAAAGTATTTTCATAATAAATATGACTGAGGAAATCTTGTTTAAATCTACAAAGGACATGTATAATTTAGGCTCGCCAAAATCAAGAAAAACTAGATCGTTTGGGAAGTCAAAATCATTTATTGATTAGAAAAAACGAAAAAAATATGCACATATGTACATAATACGATTTCCGTTTAGACCCACTGTACAAAAAACATCACGAATATGGATAGAGGATACATGCGAGTTCACATGTCGTCGCTCTCGATACCGAGCCAAATGGACACATTCATTGAGTTGATGTAGAACCGGGAACGCGTACGGATGTAAACTCGCAACGACATTAAGAAAGCGTTGCAGTTTCAAATACTTACATATTTATACAAATAGAATATAGATACTTATGTACATACATATATGCATAACAAAGAGCAATAAATCGGATATTTAAATACTTCAATTATGTTGGCATAAAAATAATATGGACGGAAAAAGGAGCAAAATAAATAAGCAAGAATAATATAATACATATTAATATTTGGTAAAAGAAGCAATTCGTTTAAAACAAAAGCAAATAAAATTTTATCGCAAATACTGTGGGATGCTTGAAGGTAAAACGAGAAAAGCAGCGCATAAATTTTATCTGATTATAGTGGAAACATAAAAAAGAAATTAACGCACGCATTGTCGTCGCACGAGACGTGCTGAATTGAAAGTGGCTAAATAGTAAATAAAATCACAAAAATGCAAAGAAAACATAAAAATGAAAATTAAAAGCTGAAAAATTATACATACATATACTCTTATTACGTGAAATCAGGTCAAATGAATAAAAAGTAATGAGAGGGTCATAGAAAATAATAATTTAATTCAATTGTAAAAAAATATAGCGCATATCAGCAAAAATTTATTGCGCCTGCGAAAGGCATAAAATTTTTTTTTATGGCTGTGTGGGAAAAGGAATTATGAATGAAGATATTTGCAAGCGAAAATTTTGATTTATTTACATACATATTTGTAGGAAGTGAAGTGCCTTCGGACATTAAATAAAGGCTTAACATAAACGAACATTAAGTTAGCAAAAAACAAAGTCTAAGTAAACAAAGAGGAACATTAGCAGAAAAGTATGTGAGGTAGAAATCAGGAAACAGCGAATAGCGAACAAAATTGATAGCAAGGATGAAAGCCAGCAAAAAATGGCTAAGGGCCGTTTACTCAACCTCTGATTTACGCTAACCACGGTTAAACATCATTATCGACTTCTTCAAACCATACATTTAACACGTTGTTGATAATGCAGTCCATAACTTAACTGGACCTTTATCCTCCGCTTAACGTTAATCAGAAGTTGAGTAAACGGCCCTAAATCAGGCAAACTATTCAAGCAACAAATGCCGCGCTGAAAGACAGAAATGCATACGTAAGCGCTACTTGATTAAAGCTGTTTGCTAATCTGCTTCAACGCCTATAACTATACACGCAAATTCATGAACATTTCCCTGCTCTGGATCATTCGAATATCTCCAGAATTTATCACATTTCATAAAAAAGATGGTCCATTTGACAAAGCCATGTCCAAGACACGGATCACATACTCCGATTTCCGCATTACACCAAAGTAATACATGGAGTACCTACATTGGATTAATTAATGGAGTACCTATTTAAATTAAGGAAATTTAATAATTTCTCAACAAGATTTGTACGACTGTCAATTCCTTTTGATTATTGTTTAACATTCTTTTTAATAAATTCTTAATTTTTCCTCAATGTCTCTTTATTACAAAATCGTGCAAGTTCAAATACGGCTATAACCTGCAAAAAGGCTTTGCTTATTGTTGACGAATCAGGTATGAAACAGGAATACGCTGGCAGTGCTGCTTTTGCATTGCGGATAATGCTTATGAATAAGGTGTGCTCTCAGAGAGAGAGATAGAGAGAGGAGAAAGAGAGAGAAGGAGAGTATTCCTTGTGGCCTGATGACATCACCACAGGAAAATGAGCCTAATTTTAAGCCTTTGCCCATACAACCTAGCTTCCCTTAAAATTTTCAGACCTTATTTCTTTTGCCTTTAAATCTTCTGAAATAATTCTTAAATAAGCCGTAGATTTTTTGCTGGGTACATGCATACATACATACATATGTATTATACATATGCTCATATATGCATTTGCTTCGTCGTCATCGTGATAGACAGTCGTTGTTCGTGACCATATTCGGCTAATTACGAGCCGATGAAAATGCATGGGTCGGTATTTTGGGGCTATCTTAATGATTACTTTGAAAGTACTCCAAACTACGACAAATTTACTATATGATTAACTGATTTTTTGTAAGGCAAATTTGAACTTCCCAGAGATTTTTACAAAGACGAGCTTCTCAAAATAGAAGGAAAATATAAGAAACATGCCGATATTTATTTGGGTGATTTGGAAAACAAAGACTTGTTCAACGATATTCAAGACATACTTCTCTTATTAAAAAGGGCGAAGAAAAACGGAGAGGAATTTGCATTTTCGTCTGAACAAATTCGGTTTGCTTCCTAAAGGTTCAGACATTGGTGACTTGTAAGTATTTCAGTATCGTTAACCTTATTGAAACTTTATCGCTATCCATGCGAGCTGTTAGTGGTGCCGTAAATCTGTAAACAGCTGACACTTGTCGAAGCAGATCTTGGAAGGTAGGCGCATAGGCGAATTAAGAAATTTCCCATGTAGTTTGTTATTGTAATTGGTAGATTGTAATGTCAAAATAATATTTCTCCTTGTTAAAATCTGAATTCGCTTGGGACTCGCCCATTACTATTGGCCATGATCTGAATTCGCTTTGTTTTTCATATTATAATCTACCTTTGTAAATAAAAAAAGAAGTTTCTGCATTCGCCAATGCGCCTACCTTCCTAAATCTGCTTTCACAAGTGTCAGCTGTTTACGGATTTAGGGTTGCTAACCAAAATCCAATTGGTATGTAAGTTAAGGATACAGCTACAGAATTACGATAAGGCACCAATGACTAGTAACAAAGCTTGTCGTAAGGTTGGTTGAATAAGCTGTTTTATAAGGTTACAGATAAGTCACCAATGTCTGCACTTTAAAGCTTGTTTTAAGTTAATTTTGTTGTTTGGATTATTTGATTCATCCTGCCCGGGAGGTTGGCTGTTGGAGCATTTAAATCACTTTTTCTGTTGGTACTCTCGCTAAGTTTTGTTGAAACGCAACCGAGCAGTTTGAAATCGAACTGTCAACTGAATTATATATAGGTAAAAACGTCAAATTTTACGAATACGACATTCGCAGGGCGCTACCAATGCAGGATGTATTTGATTCCATGAAATTTTGCAGTGCGCCTCGTATGAGAAATAAGAACAACAGTTGAAAACGCGGTTTTAAATATAATTAAGTGTATTAGTACATACTTATATATTTACATATGTGCATAGGACATATAAGATTTTAGTTAAGTATAAATAGTTATTAATTTTTTTTTTTTTTTATTAAAAGAAAATAAAATATTGAACAATGTTATAAATAAAGTGCAACCGAATACAATACGAGTATTTGGTTATATTGTATTCGGTTGCACTTTATTTATAACATTTTTCAATATCTTATTTTTTGTATTCAACAAACATGATATTCAAACTAAACAATCGCAACCTTTTTTGCCTTTTTCGTAGCCATAAATCTTAATATCGACTACAGCAACGCCAAGTGGGGGCTTGAATGTAATTACTACAAATTTTTGATCTACACCTCCACCAGAAAAATTCACCTTGAAGCCTTTGCCATTACCAATAAAGGTATATTCCACCCGATTTATTTTGCAATCGAACTCCTGTTTTAAAATGGATTACTTAAAATTAGATAAATCTATTACAAAAAAAAAAAAAATTAAAGGAAAGTATTTTCTTTCTGAACACTTACTTTTCCCGAAAATGGAAATCTTATGGGTTTCGACAATTGATATATGTCTTGACTAATGAAGAGAACAACCTGGCCTTTTTCGGGTTTTCCAACACTTACTGTTGACGAAATCTCCGATATAAATACGGCTAAAATTACGAAAGCAATTAAGGCAACTATTGTGCGGCTCTTCATATTTAAACTTAGCTTTGAAACTTAGAAAGCTTAATAAAACACTGTTGGCCGGTAGAGAGATATGCGCCTTTTATATGCTGCTTAGACCTCGAACATATAATTAGTCTAATGTGAAAAATGTCCTAACTCCTAAAGTCATTGCTTACTATTTATGGAAAAAACGAATGTAAGTTGAACTGTAAAGGGAATATCTTGTTGGAAATTGCAAAATGCAATACCGTTTGTTTCCGTAGTAATGCAACAAATTTTGTAAGCAGGCACTGCCCGAGATTCGTTATAAATATCTAATATGAAAATAATTGAGTTAAAGTAGTCTTAAAAATATCATTTGTTTGAAAACTTATTAAAACGTTAAAAACAACGATCAGGTAAACACCAATTAGTCGCTGACATACATATTAAGGTGGAGTGAAAACATATGGAGATTGTTTTTTGTTTTTCTTTTGAACGTACCAGCAATGAAAAGTTGCCTTTATACGAGTTAATGAACCCCACAAAATTTTGTGGCGATAAGATGACGTTTTGAACTGCACCCAGCCCCGCAAAGTTGAAAGCAATAAGTACGATCTGGTACAAATATGAAATTTTGAAAATTATAAAATCAAAAAACGAAGTATGATAAACATGGCTAAGCTGAGTATTAAAGTAAATTTTTTTTTGGAAACAACAACAACAAAAGTTATTAAAGGTCAAAGTTTATATTATGCATTTTTTAAACTGCAATTACTTAAAAACTACTGAACCGATTTCGAATATTTTTATACCATTCGATAGGTATTTTGATTCTCTTTAATATGATATATGAAAAGTGAGGGGTTTAAAAGGAGGGTTGAATTTCCAAAAAAAAAAACCCTCCACCTTAATACATATTTCACTATATATACATACGTATGTACTTTGTAGAGCTCCTTTTTTTGTCCTGCTAATATCATTTGTTTGCAAACTCATTAATAGTGAATAACAAGCTTTCAGGTAAACACCAAATTAAAAATTATAATTATGTATACACATACATATGTTTTTACTATACGAAATTTCTTACGAGAACTGGCAATTAAAAAATCAAGGCTGCTCAACGAAATGAACAAAATAATTTTGTTTCAAAAAATATCAATAAAAAATATCCAAAAATTATTTTGTTTTGCTAATTATCAGAAACAAAATTTTTTCGTTTCAAAAATTATCAATAAACCTTTAATCAGAGTAATTTTGTTTCGTTGATATCAAAAAAATTAAAAAAATTTTATTTGTTTTTATTTATGTGCGTATGTACATTAAGCCGTATCACGAAAAAAAGTTTTGCGTGTGTCAGTTTTATTTGAACACTTATGTCGAAAAAATATTTTTGGTGTAAAATTTTTTTTTTCAGGCCCGCGTTAAAAACAGCTAAATCGCGTTTTTTGTAATAACTTCCTTATTTGATGTCGGATCTCTATCATCTTAATGTCGCTGAAAAGGTATCGCCGAGCACTATATTTGGCCCATATAAAGTTTCGACCTCAAAGGTTGTTCTGAGTTTTACCTTTAAAAGTTTTGGAGTTACTATCCCTAGATTTTTTTATTTTTATCACTATTACAAAGCTCTCAAAAAACCATGAGGACACCGCTAAAAAAGTTGTAGCCTTTATTCACAAACAAAAAAGTTATACCGTTTTAAAATCAGGGAACCTGTGTTTTTTGAAAAATTATCCCAAGTTCTTATTTATATGAGGCAGTAACGCCATATAGTATGAGTTTTTGATTAAAAAGTATTCTAAGTCCTCGCTTGACTTGAGTATGCTGTACCGCGATGGAACAGCTACCAATACTGGACACATGATATGCAAAAAATTATTGATGATTGGACTATTCGTGCTGATCAACGTTATTTATATTGAATGATAATGGCTGTAGTGAAGATTTGGCAAGTATTCAAGTGGGACCTTTAAGCACAGCGCGCTGGCTTACAACGGCTTCACGATTTCTGCATCCGTGCGTATCGTAAAATCATCCAGTTATTTAGAAAAACTGCTAGAGTTCGTTGTAAAATTATACGCTCCTAAAGAGACAGCGGAAGTCTAAATGTGTTATCAATACTTGCGCTGGGTGCGTCGTCCGCCCCTAGAAATGCAGTTAATTATTCAGCCTACAATTGAAAACAACGCATTTTACTTTAATCCCGAAAACATCTTCTTGTCTACGATAACCGAGACCGAAAATGACGATGCCTCCAAATTTTGAGATATTTATGAAAGAAGTTTCAGAGCTCTGAAAGTGAATTCTTCGTCGCTTATATTACTTTGCTCACACTCAAAAAAAAAATTACTCAGTTATGGAAAAATGGTAATCTTTTCATTGTTTTGAATACAAATTTCTTTCAAAACGTGGTTTTTATTCCTTGATTTAAAGAAAATTGTACATCAAAACAATGAAAATATGTCTTTAGCGCCGAAACATTCCCATTTTTCCATAATCTGAGTAAGTTGTTTTTTCAGTGCAGGTTTCGAACGTTTAAAACAAATTGGAATTTATGTGCAGGGTATTCTCTTCCCTCTCATATGCATTTTATATACATATATATACGTATATACTATGAACGATACTAAAAGCAGTTTTTTCCCCTTTTCTTTATTTTTATTACCTCAACAATAGTTACTCATACGCCCCCCCCCCCCCCCCCCCCAACGGATCGCGATCGTATGTAAAAACTGAAGATTCTTTTTTAAATATCTCGAAAACGGGAGCTAATCCGGATTTTCTAAAGACGCCATCATAATCTGGAGCCAAAAATTAAAAACCCGTCTCCATATAACTTGTTTCGCCAACAAAACATCTAGCAAAACATCTCGCTAAATAACCCGTCTCCACGTGGATGATCGTGATTCAGTTTAACATTTCTCTTTGTTGTTCTTCTTAAATGTTTGTATGTTTCCTTATTTTTGCGTTTTTGTTTTGGCCTGTGTGAGATTTCGATAGATTTTCGATACAAAATTAGAGAAGGCATCGATATCATCGCGTTTGGCAAGAGGATTGAGAACGAAACTAGTGTTTCAATCTTCACTCGCTCTCAGAAATTTGTATGGAAATTGGCGAGTTTCGGCACTCGTTTTGAAGTCGAAACAAGATTGAGAGAGCGATTGCAGAAAAAAGAGCGAAACACGTTATGTGGAGACATGGTATAAGCTGACGTGTTTCGCCGTTTCTCTGTGGTAATTTTTTATAAAAAAAAACAAGGGTTTCATTTTACAACGTTATAACTTTTTTGTTTGTGAATAAAGGCTAGAATTTTTTTGGGGGATTTCTCATGGTTTTTTGAGAGCTTTGTATTAGTGATAAAAATAAAAAAATCTAGGGATAGTAACTCCAAAATTTTTAAAGGTAAAACTCAGGACAACCTTTGGGGTCGAAACTTTATATGGGCCAAATATAGTGCTGAGCGAGACCTTTTCTGTGACATTAAGATCATGGAGATCCGACATCAAATAGGGAAGTTATTACAAAAAACGCGATTTAGCTGTTTTTAACGCGGGCCTAAAAAAAAAAATTTTACACCAAAAATATTTTTTCGACATAAGTGTTCAAATAAAACTGACACACACTCAACTTTTTTTTTGGCCATATAACGTGATACGGCTTAATGTACATACATACAAACATGTGTAAAATTTCTTTTCTTCATAGAAAACGAAATTATTTAAAAGTAAATTTTTTCGTTTAAATTTGAAACTATATTTTTTTGCAATAATTGTTTTGATAATTATCAAAACAAAAAAAATTTTGTTAATTTTTTTTGATAACAGTTGAAACAAAATAGATTTTGGTATGCTTTTACGTTTACAAAATCGCATATTTCAACAGAAACAAAATTTTTTTTTGTTTATTGTTAAAAATAACGTTATTTTGCAGCCTTGTAAAAAATTCCATACGAAAAGTAGCACATTCACAAACTAGCACATTGTTTTTATTTTTATGCATATTTACAGGGTCTATATTCGTTAATGGTACCTACTTTGGTTTGTAATAGTAAAAAACATTGAGATAAATAAAGCTACATATATGCGATATATATTTTTTTGGTGGTTCTCTCATGCTTTCTTCTGGTACTTTCACAATTCGTATTCCGACACAAAGTTAGTTATATCACCATTTCATGTTCATGAAAGCTACATATAAAAAGTTAACCGTTTATACCGCTGAATCTAAGATGCGCGCTGTCATTTGTCTTAAGATAAAACATAGAAAATTAAAATTAAAAGCTGAAAAATTATGTACTCATACCACATGAAAACAGGTCAAAAGAATAAAATGTAATGAGAGGGCCATAGAAAATATTAATTGAATTCAATTGTAAAAGAAATGAATTGGACATATCAGAAAAAATTGATTGCGCCTGCGACAAGCATAATTTCTTTTTTATTTATTTATATTTGAAGGAAGTGAAGTCAGGGCCGTAGCTAGACTTAAATTTAAGTTAGGGCAGCGTTGGTTTAACGTAGGGCGGAAGTAAATAATGTATCACAATTGATCTGACATCGAGGCAAGGCTTCCAAAAACAATCAGGATGTATATCACTTTTCTCTAGGTCAGTGACGTACATTGGTTCAGATTTCTATCTGTCTACCGAAAGGGACGGCTTTACATTAAGGAACCACGATCCGAGAAAAATGAGAGGGCCTCTCACAGATCTTAAAACTTAAATCAAAACTTGCCGGAAGCTTATAGTTCAGGAGATATTTGTTGGTAATTTTTTGGTAGTTCAATGGGTCCAAAAAGGGAATTCTGCCGGCTGAGGGTTATTTTTTTAAATCCCGGCCGAAGAAAAAAGGTGTTCTACACACATATATAGATATGTGCGAGTTTTTATAACTGCCTTTCCTCGGTAATCGCACGCAGTTTTGGGGGTTTGTTTGGTAAATTTTACAACTTGCAAACATCTCCGGTCGACGGGCCTTATGGATTTAGAATCAGGAGGACATCCTCTACATCCACAATGACTCTTTTTTTTCAACGCGTGGTAGACTGTTGGAAAATTTTCCCCGTACCTACATTTAATACCTATTTGTTGACACATAATTATTGTGACAGTACATAAGCAATACTCATTGAGATTAAGCCAACAAGATGGTTCAGCTTCCAGATTTAGATGTGGAGATCTTTAAATTTGGTATGTGGGTCGCCTGTAGGTATGCACGCAAGTCAAGGTGAGAAAAAAAACTCCCGAAAATGATTAAACGATAACCATAGAAAATTTAGACACCTCATTTTTCCACTGAGTAGAATGTTTTAGATTAGCACACAGCCTTAGTAATCAGCTCCGCGCTTTTGGTGTTGTTCGCTCACAGTGAGATTAGTTTTTTGTCAGAAAAGTGCCGGAATGAACCATTCCTTTAACCAAACTACAAAAATTCGATGGTCTTATTTAATTATATATGTGATGCAGGCTGGATTCTCCATATCATACATTGCAACCGCAATAATTTTTTATCTCAAACTATGACAAAAAATTTAATTATAATAATTCATCTCACTTGTTGGCCTTTTTAAGGTAGCGCATTACAATTTTAAGGCAGGGCATTGCCCCACAATGCTCGCCCCCTAGCTACGAGCCTGAGTGAAGTGCTTACGGCTATTAAATAAAAGTTTAACATAAAGTTAAGGCTTAAAGAAAGCAAAGAAGAACATTAACGGAAAAGTATGTGAAGTAGGCAATAAGAAAACAGCGGCAAGCTGCATTTCAGAAAAAAAAAGAAAATTCATAGCGAGGAATAAAGCCAGCAAAAATGGCTAAAAACGGGCAAAAACTGTTTAAGCAACAAATTCAGTGGCGAAAGAAAGAAATACATACATATGGGTATTTCCATGGTGACGAACGTGACATTCGTACGGATTCAACGTGAAGAAAAGTATCGATAAATATATAGGTATATTAATTTTTTCAATGTGGCCTTTGAATAGCTCTTTACAAGCACTATGTTTAGTGAAAATGTTGGATCTACAGCAAAACACGTTTCCAAAATATTTGTCAACAAACACCGGTTGGTAACGTGGCACAAAATTGACGTCATTTTCAGCTGCACCTATAAAAAGGCGAAATTCTGCGAATATTGTACACATTTTTTAATGCAAGTTACTGTAATTTAATCAGTTTAATTTAGTTGTATTACTGCCTTCATTTTTTCTTGAAGACATATCGCACACTAAATCAAAAAGCGTCACAACTCAAAATTTTTCGAAATCGGGTTTCCTCCATAAATTGGTACACAGAATATATCTCTAGCGGCTGCCAAAAAATCTTTTCCATCAGAATCTTTTTTAACTGAGAAATAACTATTATACGTAGCCTTTTCCCCATGGTATAAGTATACCAGGTAAAACAAACGTCAAGTTTTCGTCGCCATATTAACCACCTGACAATTAAGCAGATTATGACATTTCGTGCTGCCATACTCAATGATAAAAATCCTCCATTAATAGCATTTTTCACTGCTTTGTTTTAAAAATAAATTGTAACCATGGTATTCATAGTAGCGAATTTTTTCAATTTGAATTGAAAGAAATTTTTTCAATTTTAAAAAATTACACATCCTGCAGTAAATTTGTTTCACTGCTGAATGATCATTGATGATTCTTCTGAGTACAATTTTTATTATTATTATTTTTTTTTTTTGAAAAAAGAAAACCATTTATATGAAAAATTCAGCAATCTTTATTTGAAAGTAGTCACTGATGCCTCCTCAGTCATAGATGAATTTCATCAGTGATTCATAAAAGATTCATTTCGGATTTTTACTTCGCGGAATATCAGTTTGGCCGTACTACAAATTAGCCCCTTTCCGGTATTCTCCGTGAGTTTTTAATTTAGTTTAGTAGTTACGATCACTTTTAATTTAGGCTTTGTGATCACTCTGGTATATAGTTTGGGGAGGTTTTGGAGATTGATCTATTATAACTCCATACCGTCGCATAAAGTGCAATACCGCGTATCCGCTACCACCCAAATTTTACAGGAGACAGTAAAAACTGTTTTAATTCAAAACGGTTCGGAATTTTGCAAACCCACATCCAAACCAAGGTAGATTTTTGGATTATATTCTTAATCTAAATATCATTTTGGCGAAAAACAGTTAAATGTGCAGTTATTGGCTTACTTATGTATTTATAAGCGGTTTTGCGTCTTTTATTTTGTTCAATAGTGACGTATAGGCGGTTTTGCAGGCGTACGTAAAAACTTGTCTTCAATAAAGCAAAGTTATAATCCATTTCGTGTTTATGAAAGTATAATCAACTTTAGTACATTCCGGTACAGTCATAAAGCAATAACAGACAGCTATTATTCGCGGTATTGGTTCGAAAAATTTCCTTAAAAAAAGCGGTTTTGAAACTGTGTCATTATTTGGAATTGCGTTGTATGAATCTCAAAATTGTTGCATGTATGGATGGGGACGGACGCCAGGAATGTATTTTTGATGAAATCTCATTTTTGGCAAAAATGTCACGCGGTTTTGCACTTTAAAGTTTAAACGACGATATGTATGTACACCACCATACCAAGTGAGCATTTCAGTCTATATATGTATGTATGTACATACATATGTCCAATCCAATTACAAAAAAATATGCACCCTAGATTTTAACAATATGAGTTGCTTATTTCCGCGGTGCAATAATACCAAATATGGCTGCAAAGACGGTGATATAAAATTTTTCCAATTTCCGACGATACCCTTTATTCGCGGAGAGTGGATGCAGATTTGTGGAGTGAGCGAAGAGGAGCTACCGGAAGTTCCATAAATCTGCTCACTGGTGCCCTTTCTCTGTAACATAAAAAATACGCTTTAATCTTAAAAATCGTACTAAAAATTGAGAAATAATTTAATTAGAAACAAAAGGATGAACGAAAATATAAGTATTTAAGGAAAAGCGTGGGGTGCTCAGTATGTCAAAAAATATTTAAAATCGGTGTTTTTTTACTAATAATTTTATTTTGACTTTTTTGAGATTTCATATATCGTACTCTTTAATTTCGCAACTAGGTATATTTTTGTATTAGTTGTACGAATCGAATATTTTCATGTTCAAATATTATTGAGCACCCCCACGCTTTTCCTTAAATACTTATATTTTCGTTCATCATTTTGTTTCTAATTAAATTATTTCGCAATTTTTAGTACGATTTTTAAGATTAAAGCGTGTTTTTTAGTTTTTTTAAGCTATTATTTATTTTTAACTTTTTAGTGAAATTTTTCATTAAAGGATGTTTTATGCGGACGCAAGAATAAAAGTAAAAAGAAGTCTGATGGGATGTGGTGTTCTCCGAAATAGATCTACATACATATGTATTTATAACTTCTACCAAAAATCCCAATATGCAGTGAAGTAAACTAGCTTATTATGCAATATTTTCCAAACCCTTTTATTCAAGGTTTTCCAAACTAGTTTGGAAATACAAAATTTCCCAAACGTTTTGTTATATTTTACAATCAGAAGGTGAAGAGAAGTTGAGGTGAAGCATTTGAAAAGAACAAAAAAAAAAGAAACCTGATTGAATAAATTCGAATTTAGACAATAAAGCTCCGAATACGTTTGTAGCGTAATGGTGAGGTATGCTGCCTACGGACCAAGGAGCTCAGGTTCGAGTACCGAGTGGCGCATTTTTTTTTTTTTTTTTTTTTTATTTTTATTTTTTATTTTTTTTTTTTAGAGAAATTTTTTTCACCTCACGTTTACAAAACATTGTATAAAAATGTAATTAGGGTTCCTTTTCGTTGATTCAGCACTTACTATTAAATGAATTACAAACAAAACCAGTTCTTGCTTTGCATACATATGTATTTACATGCGATTGTTTTTATTGCAAACACAACAACGACAAAACAAAGCTTGTTACACAAAACACAAAACCAGTTCTTGCTCTGCATACGTATGTATGTATGTATGTACATTGTACATGCGGTTGATTTCATTGCAAATACAACAAACCCAAAACAGAAGCTTCAAGCTTTATTTTTGAGTGAATTTATGCATTGAGTTTATCGCCAACGCTATGAGCGGTCGCTGGCTGTTGTGCGTTAGTTCGCTAGCTATTTGAGTGGTTATACGTTTTTCTTTGAACATTTGTTTGTGATTTGAGTAGAATATATTTTTGAGCGTTCGTGAGTTTTTCCGTACCCTGAAAGCTTGTTACTTATTGGCTTGTATACGGGAGTGAATTGAAATTCATAGAGGCTATTTTTAAGAAAGGTAACATAAAAGCCGCAATGAAGCATAAAACATAATGTTGAATGTCCTACTATATGATGCCGTTGGGCTGTTGATGTCATGTTTCGAATCAGGAGGAGAATAGAAATAATAGAGAGAACACAAAAAAGTGAATGTTTGAAAGATATAATAATTTAGTTAAATGTTGCAACTTTTAGGATGGGATGAAGTTACATACATACACACATACATACATACATACATGCATACATACATACCTACATACATACAGGTGAAGCTAATAAAAGCGTGTTAAAAATAGTAAACAACTTCTTGAAAATAATGAAGCTAACAAAACCGTTTAAAAAATAGCGAAACATATGTGAAAGTTACCAAGAAACCAACAGCGAAAAAATAACCTATTTTGGTAATTACCAAGTTCGGCAACCGTGCTATAAATAGAATTTGAACAAACAAAACAGTTCTTGCTTTGCATACTATGTATGTACATGCGGTTGATTTCATTGCAAATACAACAACAACAAAACAGAAAGCTTCAAGCTTCATTTTTGAGTGAATTTATGCATTGAGTTTATCGCCAACGCTATGAGCGATCGCTGGCTGTTGTGCGTTAGTTCGCTCGCTATTTGAGTGGTTATACGTTTTTCTTTGAACATTTGTTTGTGATTTGAGAAGAATGTATTTTTGAGCGTTCGTGAGTGAATTTTTCCGTACTCTGAAAGCTTGTTACTTATTGGCTTGTATACGGGAGTGAATTGAAATTCATAGAGGCTATTTTGAAGAAAGGTATCATAAAAGCCGCAATGAAGCATAAAGTATAATGTTGAATGTCCTACTATATGATGCCGTTGGGCTGTTGATGTCATGTTTCGAATCCGGAGGAGAATAGAAATAATAGAGAGAACACAAAAAAGTGAATTTTTGAAAGATATAATAATAATTTAGTTAAATGTTGCAACTTTTAGGATGGGATGAAGTTACATACATACATACATACATACATACATACATACATACATACATACAGGTGAAGCTAATAAAAGCGTGTTAAAAATAGTTCAGAGCTTTTCGGAATTCCTCTCACACTCCGAAAACACAGCAACAACCACATGACAAAAAAGTTCTGAACTCGAACGATGAATCCGCCTTTAGCACACACGTTATTGTCGTTCAATCGCCGCACCGAGAGCTTAAACATACATAAAATGATTTAGACTGCCGCCCATGGAGGAACAATAAAGGAGAATGCATAAGATCAGCTGACTTCTTCTTCAATCTTCATAAACACACACGAACACAAGCATTTTTTTGTTGACATATTCCACACACACACGCACCCTAGCATTTGTGTGGCCCCTACATCTGTCAAATTCTTCTACATTCCTCTTTGCATGACACTTCTCGGCCCACTATGTATGAAGGTATGTCGTTATGCATTCTCCTTTATTGTTCCTCCATGCTGCCGCCTAACTGTGTAACCTAAATCAAACGCACGCCGTCAATTTACTGTCAAAAATTTCTCATGCCCATACAACTTGTATGGGAGTAACCGAAATTGAACGGCGTGCGTAAAAAGCAAATTCGACGCCCAATTTTTGTTTTGCGTGACAGTTGAAATTAAGCATTGTGGGTGATTGTTTGCAAAAAAATTGACACTTGCTTTTGATATCGTGTCTGTTAGGTACATATTCCACAAAATAACAAGATTTTCTCTGATTTTCTGTATTTTTCTATTTCTTTATCTGAACACGCACGCAAGTCAATTTCGGTTCAACGCATATGAAAAATTTGCGTGCGTGCGTTAAATTGACGACTTGCGTTTGATTTAGGTTACACAGTAAGTGCTTAGCCATGCAGCACTTGTGTTTTAGTCGGCCAGAGTAGCTGCTTGATAACGGACGGTTCGAATTTTTTGTATTTTATTTAATCGACAAATTTAGCGATCGTCAGTCAGTCAGCCAGCTGCAATCAATTTCTCCGATAGGCAAGAAAACAAAAACAAGAAAACCACTTGATCAAATTCAAATAAACAAAAAATAAACAATTACCTACTTGCTTAAATACATAACAAATTGGAGAACGTTTGCAGACAAATTTGAAACTGAACTTAGTAAAAGAAAATACAACAGTCGCGCACACAAATTATGGCAAACGGAAAACGAAAAACTTTTGCGGCTTGTGTGCGTATGTTTAAACATACATATGTACCCGCCCAAAAATCTAAGCCTTATTTAAGAATTAAAACAGCAGATTTAGAGGCTTGAAATAAGGCATTAAAATTATGAGGGGAGCGTAAGGCTTAAAATAAGGCTGATTTTCCTGTGTTGATGTCATCAGGCCATAAAGAATAATATTTGTGAGGCTTATCCGCCAGGAAAATGAAGTATATTTAATGTCTTATTATGGCCTGAAAATTAGGCCTTTTGTAGTGTATTTATACCTTATAAATGCCTTATTAATAAGGTGCTTTTGTTTAGCTACATAAATCACATTTTTTCTGCGAGTTAAGCGTTGCGGCTATTTAATAATAAAAAATGTATTCTTATAGGGTTGAAACGATATTATTCATGCATTTATATATGTACATGTACATACATATACATACATATGTATGTATGTATG
The DNA here is from genome assembly GCA_960531455.1 of Urophora cardui. NCBI lineage: Eukaryota > Metazoa > Arthropoda > Insecta > Diptera > Tephritidae > Urophora > Urophora cardui. The sequence continues at coordinate 127,716,365 of OY482670.1, read as the reverse complement.
TATACATATGTATAACGAAATGAGATAAGCGTACGCACATAACCAAACACTTCATTGCATGTTAGTAGAAATCTTAAACTGAAACAAAAAACTACAATACGCAATTTTTACGTTCGCCACACATTGTACTCTATTTGCTCATAAAAACTCAATTCCCTTTCTCTCAATTTGGGATACATATGTGAGAATAAAACGTTTGGAGCAAAAAGAATGAGTGCAAGCAGCAGGAGCAGCAGAGTTTAACAACTTAGCTTTAGCTTCAGCTTACGCTTACGAGCCTGTTTACTGGGTTTATTCGCAAATAACTCATTTTTGTATTAAAATACTGTCACACAAAAAAAAAAATAAATACACACAACTTTTTTGGAGAATGGCGTAAAGCCTCCTATTATCATATACCTGCCCTCCCAGTAATGTTATAAAATTTGTATACCTTTCATGTGGATGAAATGGTACTAATATAACTTTGTGACATACCATGCGATTATTGTAAGCAGCAGAAGGATAGCTATTCAAGGACTTTTAAAATATATGCCGATATGAACAGAACTAGTGTCACAGTTTTTGATATATCTGCTTGAAATTTGGTATTGGTATTGTTCATATACATATAGACATTCTGGGGTATAAATTCTCAACTTAAACACCTATGAACGTGAAATTTTGAGATACATGTATTCATATTGACCTAAACCAGGGATGGGCGCCGCAAGGCACATAAACGCAGCAGAGGGGCGATCATGGGCTTTCGTGGGCACTGCATAATTTCCGGGGAAAGGGGAGCTAAGGCAATATCGAAGTTGATGTACACTCCGCCTTAAGTGATGTTCATCGCACAGCGCGTACTAGTGATGAGCGATATATCGCAAACGGTGATTTTTTCACTGTGAATAAAAAATCGCAAATCGCAATTGCGATCACTTTTTCAAAATAGCAGTTCACTACTTATTGGCAACTGCTATCGATGTACCAAGTAAGCAGTTCACCTATGTGAATCGCAATCGCAAAAGCATTATAAATTTCTTTTTGTTTATACTTTTGAGCAGACCGCATACGTATATAAAAATATAAGAAAAAAAAATTATTGAATTTACAATTTATCTTTGAAAAATGTTTACAAACAGCGAAAATACTGCGGAATGTTTACATAAAATGAAGACAGGTTATATCGCTCAGAAAACGCAAAATTAATCTCTACCGTTAACTGATGATTTTATAGCAGTCCATGCAATCGCAATAGCAGTTTAAAATCGCAGTGATTTAAAAATAGCAATCACCGAAATCACAGATATCGGAAAATCGCAGTTTCTCTTTGCCGCTAAAAAATTTCAAAAAGTGGCCGAAAAAAGGAAAAAAAGTGTCTCCCAAATTTTTTTTAGCTAGAAACACATTTTTATATATTTTTGTGATTTATTTAATGCTTAAAGCAATTTGCAAGCGGTTTGTACCCTTGGTCTTAAATAGTGAAAGTTTTGAAAATAATCTTTCTGCTGATGCACTACTATGTGGCAGCGTTAATATATTTGCAACAAATTCACAAATTTAAGTTGTTTTTCATTTCCCCACGTTGTGCGAAAACTCTTCTATTTCGATTTGTTAAAACAATTTTCTTGCATTTTGAAAATTTTTACTCCTAAATAACTCTTTCGGCGTTTTCCTTCGCAGCGGAGATTTACTAATGAAAAGTGAAAATGTAACAAAGAAGCTTTTTTATGTGAATTTTATATGAGCTATTGGCCAGTTTTTAATTAAGAAAAATTGAAAAAAAAATTTTGGTAGAAGTTATGGATCCATATCGGAGACCACCACATCCCCTCATCAGACTTCTTCAGGCGGCCCCAACGGAGGATCGAACTTAAGTCGTTTCGATTGGTAATCCAATGTCATCCCATTGAGCTACCACCGCCGTCAGCTTTGTTTTGCTTAATTCTCAATTTTCCTTTTATTATTACAATCTACATACCAACAACAGTAGCAGAAAACGGCCATGTAAAAACAAACGTAAAAAAGCTTTTTTTATATTTAAGAAAAAAACTAAAAAATATTTATTACATTATAGGTTTGAAAGTAAAAAAGGACCAAAAGTGGCCCAAATTTTTAAAAAGGTTCAAATATTGCATATTTTCAAAAAGTTGGGTTCCGGTGGCCTGGCTCTTAAAAAAGGTTCAAATTGCCACTTTAATGGCCCCAGCGGCAATGCTGTACCTACATGTGTACATAGAGCTGCAAAACTGTCGATAGACGGCTATTCGATATATTCGATAGTTTAACGAGAAACCATCGATATTATCGATACTATCCTTTCATTATTCATTTATTTTGATAAAAATTTTATAAAACGTCTACGTGGTTCTTATAGGCAGTTGAATTCAAATCTATATATTAATACGCTAACATGAATTTTGTCCGCGACCTTTCGGCGATTCCAGTGAACCGATTTTAAAAGTTAGATCATCATTAGAAACGGAATTCCTGAGAATAGATTAATTTTGATTTTTATTAAAATCGATTGGAAAATACGTGCTTGAACTACAAATGGGTTTTGAATCAAACAAAGATCAATTTTGATAAAAAATATCATAAAGTTAAAAATATTTTTGCATTATGGAACTACTAGAAAACTGTCGATTTTCGACAGTAGCGGGAACTCCTAGTTTAATTAAAAGAACAAAAAATTATAGAAGTAAAAAGAACAGTGCATATGATAATAATAACAATAAAATAATATCGTAGCATCAGTAGCGATATAAAATATCGATAGTGTGGACAACATTACCACGAATCGATATATTGATAGTACAATCGCTAATTTTGCAGTTTATTTCTCGCTCTCTTGCTTTTGAACTCCGATGCCATTTACTTCATTAATGTCATAATTTAAAAAAACCAATTTATGTATACTTCGCTATATATGGAAGTAAGCTACTATACTAAAGCGACAATATTTTTTAAATAAAGCCCTTAATTTTCATTTATCACCATAAAATTTCATAACAAATAAATAACACTGATTCTCACTACTAAGTATCGATTCAGAAAATTGTGTTGTGTCGTTATTGAAGCAAGTGTGCTTTGTGCTTTTGGCATGTACATTAAGGTGGAGTGAAAACATATGGAGCTTTTTTTTTTTGAACGTACCACTGAAAAGTTGCCTTTATACGAGTTAATGAGCCCCACAAAATTTTATGGCGATAGGATGACATTTTGAACTGCCCCCAGCCCCGCATAGTTGAAAGCAATAAGCACGATCTGGTACAAATATGAAATTTTGAAAATTATAAAAGCAAAAAACGAAGTATCAGGATTGATAAACATGGCTAAGCGGAGTATTAAAGTGAATTTTTTTTTTTGGAAACAACAACAACAAAAGTTATTAAAGGTCAAAGTTTATATTATGATTTTTTTAAATTGCAATTACTTAAAAACTTCTGAACCGATTTCGAATATTTTTATACCATTCGATAGGTATTTTGATAATTTCATATACATTTTCCAGTGCGTTCCATAACACCCCCCAGCGGGGGTCAACCACCTTTTACCCCCCTTACTTTTCATATATAAAATGTATACCAAATTAAAGGGAAAATACATGCGAGTGAGTCAATAAAATTTTACACGCTTATTTCTGGGCTAGAAAGGTGCCGTTCTGGCTTTGGAAAAAATTGAATTTCGAAAAAAAAAATTTCGGTCCACCTTAATGTATACATATGTATATATACATATGCTCTCTTGTTCTCAATACCGAATATGCATTAGCGCGCTTAATATTGGTTGCCACTATCCTAAAAAAAATGTTGATAATAATTACCAACAAAATAATCAAAAAATTACAAACAGACTAATAAATTATCGCCTTCATAATTCGAATGATAAAAGAAACTTAAAAGAAGTACACCAGCTTTGGTTTACAAAAAAAATTATCTGAAACGTAAATTACATCTATGAATGAATTTTGTTTGTATGTAGTACGTTTGATTTTTCTTTGGTCAAAGCTTTGGTAGAAATTAAAAAAAAAAAACATTTTTAACATTAACAAATTAAGTATACCTTAGAATAATTTTATCATATTGAAAAAGAAAAATACTAAAATCATTTGATAGTTACCAAATTACAAACCGCAAAGAAATACCTATTTTGGAATTAATTACCAAGTGTGGCAACCATATGCCCAGTTTGAGTTCGTCCTTCTCCCCACCAGCTGGTACATTTACCTATTTTACCATCCCCATGCAATGAGCCGACGCGACCCGTACGGGTAAAATACCCATATGGGCTCAATCGCCCATGGCTGACCTAAACAATCTTACTTAAAGTTTTCAAGTTTTTTCGGATCAATCAAGTATGTATATAGTACATTTGTACATATCTAGCTGCCATACAACCGATTGTTCAGATATGCACATTTTCTCCATTTAAAATGCTATAGAGATGAAACAATTTTGTGCAATAAAGCTTTTCTCTACACAATATATTGATTTGGCCGTACTCTGAAAAAAAAACGTTGTAAATACAAAGACTTTTGTAGTTAAATTAACAACTTTCCGCAGTTGAAATGTGCCCAACAACGCTCCGTTGTTGTTTTAAAGATGCGAGCGTTTTTGATTCAAATACTTTTCGTATTTAAGTTAACAACGGAAACTGTTGAATGAAATACTTTTACATTTAAGTTAACAGTGTTTGCTTTTGAATTAACAGCAAAATTTTTTAGTCCAAAAGCGAGAACCGTTGATTTAAATACTTTTCGTATTTAAGCTAACAATTTTTGCTTTTGAACTAACAGCAAAAACGGGCACCATTGAATCAAATACTTACGCTTTTAAGTTAACATCAAAAAAATTGTAAACAATTGTAATTTTTTTTTTAATATAATAGATATTATTTTATTTTATTTTATTTTATTTTTTTTATATAATATATGTTTACATAGTAATATTAATACTAAGGCCCGGTTTCACCAAACAAGTGATGGTCATTTGATACATCATTTGAACAACGCGATTGATGAAAAGAGACATGGACACAAAGTTTTTCATCACATTTTTCACACCGTCCATATAAGAATTATGGAAACTTGTAGGCAGTGTGTGACAGAATTATCCATCAATCGTGCGCCTCAAATGATATATCAAATAACTATCACTGTCTGCAGGGCTTTTTACACAAACACAAACACATAAACTCAACTTATTTTTTTTATTATTTCATAACACATTCTTTATTGTTTTCCGACCGCCACATTTGTATGTTTGCGGAATTTTATCCTGTCGGCGATGAGTTCTTTTTTATTTAATATTTCGTCGATGTCGTGGGAGTGCATCATTGCAAGCAGTTCAATATTTTTGATACCGCATTCATTGAACTGCATCAATGCACCTGTACATAACTCCCACGACAAGAATAACTTGATTATTTTCTCATCGCCTACAAGTTTTACCTGCAGATTTAGCTCGTTCGATTGCTCGCTATCGGAAAAACGGGTTAATCAAACATATTTAATCTGAAAATACAAAATAAATTTTTCAACGTATATATGTATGTACATATAATTTTAATATATTATAATAATACATAAATAATATCATTATTGTGACTTACCTTTATTTGTAATTATATATTGCATATATGTATGTACATATATATATTTTTCCCGAAAATTTAAATTAATTGAACGAGTTTGAAAAAAAAACAATTTTCTATTTTTTATTTACTTCAAAATTTTTCAACAGCAAGGGAGTTTTTGAATCAAAAACGCCCGTCTTTGAATTAACTATGGAAAGTTGTTGAATCAAAAACTTTGCCGTTAAAACAAATACTTTTGCTGTTGAATCAAAGACGGAGATTCAACAGCGGAAAGTTGTTGAGTTAACTACGGGTATTTTTTTCAGAGTACAAATTAATTAAAATTATACCACGTTACATTTCCTTTCTGCCATGAGAGGTACATATATAAGGTCTTCGGTACTGCCGAAGACAGCCGCAGTCTTACCTTTTTCTTGAGTTATAACATTGTTGAATTAAATGACCAGCCAGCGATGTGTATTGGTACTTTATCTGTGGCAATACAAAGTTACTTTAAGTTGATACATATTTGGCAGAAAATCTGTTAATGTTAATGTTTGTTTTATGTCATCGCACGTATATAGATATATCAACACAGCTGGAATACACACACAATAATACTCATACCGCGGTAATATCAATTAAAATCTATCATTTATTTTTATAATCTACTAGCAAAAACTCGTCCCACTTCGCTGCGACCAATCACACTATGTCACTACCTTTCCTATTAGCCTCCGGTTCCTGCTATCTCTGCCTATCCCTATACTACGCTGTCCGCCTTTCCTCACTTTTCAGTCGACATCACGTCGTCTCGACGTCGCACATTGGGGTATTTAATCAATCTGGGCGGCCAAAACTCTCTTTTGGCTTTAAATTGTTAATTATGTTACCCACGGTGATTCCAATTCGATTTAATATAGAAAATAATGTGGCTTTACATTTTTAAAAAGTGATGTAGTGAGACCAAACCGACCTCAGATTTGGATTCAGAACGTCGAAATACATGTTAGTAGGTTAGGTCGATGAAATGTGCCATTTGGGGCTTTTTTTAGCTTTTCGCAATTTTCTCGAAGTTTTGGGGGTATATTGGACAAGCGGACTTTGGATTCGGAGCACGTCGATTTATATATTCCTAGATGGGTGTTCTCGAATCCACAAACAACTAATTTTTATACCTTTCATGAGAATGAAATGGTATTATAACTTAGTGCCAAAAATTTTTTGTCGAAAGTACCAGAAGGAAGCGTGGGGGACCCACCAAAATATATACCGATATGATCAGAATCACGAGCTGAGTCGATTAAGCCATGTCCGTCTGTCCGTCTGTCCGTCGGTCCGTCTGTCCGTCTGTCCGTCCGTCCGTCTGTGTGAACGCAAACTAGTCCCTCAGTTTTTGAGATATCTGAATGAAATTCGGAATACAGGTATGTTGTTATATGCAGCTGATCATTTGTCGGAACCGGCCGAATCGGACCGAACATATAGAAAACAACCGATTATTCAGATATACATGAAATTTGTGGATGTAATTTGTGCATAACTTCCCCATTTAAACAGCTAAGGACATGAAACTTTGAAGTAGACGTGCCCATTTTGGCCCAAACAAGGTTACCGAAAATTGTCAATATCGGACCACTATAACATATAGTTCCACAACATCCGATTATTCAGATATACACATTTTGGTGTATAACTCCTCCATTTTAACAGCTAACGGCCTGAAATTTTGAAGTATTTGTACCCATATGGACCCAAACGGGATTGCCGAAAATTGTTAAGATCAGACCACTATAACCTATAGCTCCCCTACAACCGATTGTTCAGATAAACACATTTTGGTGTATAACTCCTCCATTTTAGCAGCTAACGGCGTGAAATTTTTAAGTATTTGTACCCATATGGGCCCAAACGGGGTTACCGAAAATTGTCAAGATCGGACCACTATAACATATAGCTCCCCTACAACCGATTGTTCAGATATGGCATTTTCTTGTATAACTCCTCCATTTTAACAGCTAACGGCGTGAAATTTTGAAGTATTTGTACCCATATGGGCCCAAACGGGATTACCGAAAATTGTTAAGATCGGACCACTATAACCTATAGCTCCCCTACAACCGATTGTTCAGATATGGACATTTTGGTATATAAATTCTCCATTTAAATAGCCAAGACACCATTTTTTCTAATAAATCTTTCCATAAATAATCCACATAATTAAAATTATAAATTAAACTTAATCCGGCTATGTACATACATAGGTAACTTTTCATTTTCCCACTCATGAAAGGTATGAAGTCTTCGGTAAGGCCGAAGACAGCCGCGCTTTTACTTGTTTTTTGTGTGGTGGGGTCATTTTTCCCAACGTGAAAAATCGCCTGTTTTTCTTAAAACCGGAAAAAACCGGAACCGATCTTTCTTGAACTCAAAATAACAGGGAACAGACTATCTAGAAAAAAAAGAGTCAGTGCCGGACAATGCCGGGCACCTAAACAAAAACCCTTTTGAAATCAAAAAATTGGGAAATTTTTTTTTTAAAACATCATTTTTTAAAAACGTAATTAAGAAGACGCTAACAACTAACTAAATCTCAATAAACATGAATTTTGTACTCGATTACCTGTATTATAAGAATCCATAACAGTATTCTAAAAAACTTCACTTAAAACCGTAAAAATATTAATTGGAAATGTTGAAACTTTAAGAACGTTATAAAATGCCGCGAGAAATGCACGAATGACCAAACTTTCATTGACTGTAAAAACTTTGTGTTTGAGTTTTGAGAATAAACTTTTATTGAAAATGATGCGTTAGGGTCCTGGTCTATTAAAAATTTTATTTTTTGGAAATCGGGCCAGTTTTAGGAAATGAGGTTTTGGCCGCCCAGATTGATAAAATATCCCTATGTGCGTCGTCGTCACATCGACGCAAAATCGGTATTAGCTAAGCGTATTGAGACGACGTCGACTGTTTATCAGTAAACCGAATGACGAAAGTACCATCCCTATATTTTCTGCACTAGCTGTTTGATTTTATTTACAATCTGTGCGCAATTTTTTCCGTATTTTTAATCTGTGCTATTTAGATAATTTATTTCTTTATTATAAACTAGCTGTCCCGGCAGACGTTGTTCTGCCTAAAATTTATTCCTATAAAGCTATACAACTGTCAATTCTCTGAACAAAAGAGATATACATATATTCACCGCGACAAACCTAATTTCTCCTATCCCTCTCTCTGTCTCTATCTCTATCCTTTTATATATATAGATATGCAAAATGTATGGGAAAATAATTTTTTTTTTGCAATTTTCGGGAATTTTATTGGATATTCTCCTATTCTGGCCAGAGGACAATCTGGATTGGTGTCAATCATCCAAATCGGTGCAGGCGTTCTTGAGTTATACGCGTTTGTACTAACGCCACTTTCTTTTATATATATAGATATACAAAATGTATGGGAAAATAATTTTTTTTTTTTTTTGAATTTTTCGGGAATTTTATGGGATATTCTCCTATTCTGGCCAGAGGACAATCTGGATTGGTGTCAATCATCCAAATCGGTGCAGGCGTTCTTGAGTTATACGCGTTTGTACTAACGCCACTTTCTTTTATATATATAGATATACAAAATGTATGGGAAAATAAATTTTTTTTTTTTTTGAATTTTTCGGGAATTTTATGGGATATTCTCCTATTCTGGCCAGAGAACAATCTGAATTGGTATCAATCATCCAAATCGGTGCAGGCGTTCTTGAGTTATACGCGTTTGTACTAACGCCACTTCCTTTTATATATATAGATGTATTTTGCATATGATTCATCAAGTTTTAGCGATGAACATAGCAATGAAGTGCTCGAGTCATTAAGAAATAAAAGAAAAATAATTTTAGTTGAAATACATATATACATATGCATGTATGTACATAAATATTTAATAAATTAGTTTTCTCCTCAATCTTTCTTAAAGGAGGTGCCAAGGCATTCAATTTAATGGCGATTCCTTCTCAATGTTGTAAAAAATTAGTTGGTATCGTACCCCATTGAAAACCTTTGGGTCGGCTGCGGTATGTGCGCTCACCGAATTTATTTTTAAACTAGTGGGAATTTTTCAATAAAACTAGCAGTAAATATTCTGCGGATGTTAGTTCTACTAATTTTAACACTCTCGTTATAAAATTTTAAAAACAGAAATGCATACATACTAAATTTTCTTCTTGTCACCATTAAACACCGCGTCGACGAAAATGGCAACGAGTGACCGTCGACGTCGACTTAGCTGATACCAAATATGTTTCGATAGTTGTCACAAGTTATCGACTTTACCATACGTAATACCGATTTTGATAAGTCGTCGCCGACAGCGTCGAGTGAGTGTCGACGACGACAACCGTAATAAGGGTGAATATTGCGCAAAAATATTTGGGACAAATCCGACTCCACTTTTTGGTCTCTATCTGGATAACCAACAGGAAAGTTGCAATGTCATGAGCTCTCTATATTGAAGCTCTCATTGGAACCTTTAATTTGATGCCAATAATGCTTAAAAATATTTCGGCGCCATCTTGGTCCATATATTGGCCTATATCTCAGGAAGGGGTGGAATACCAGAATTAAATGCTGTCTAAATCCTAATCTAATACCAAGTGACCATACTATCGAAAATTGAATGTTAGCGGTTCAGTAGTTTCGGCGTGCATGGGGAACAAACAAACAAAAAAAACTTTCATCTTATAAGTATGTATACGTATATAATATATATATAATATATAAATATATTAATACGCAAACATATTTTTTTGTCATACCAAATGAAGTTCTTAATTCCATCGTATCGGAATGAAATTATATCATATATAAGGAATCCTTCCATAGATATGCAGAATATATTTCTAAAAAGATTTGCACGACTGTAGACTGATTTATTAAAAAGAGCGAAGAAAAATGGAGAAGAATTTGCATTTTTGTCTGAAGAACTTCTGTTTACTTCCTAAAGCTCGCTATAAGTTAATTTTGTTGGTTGGATTCTGTGATTCACCTTGCCCGGGAGGCTGGCCGTTGCAGCATTTAAATCACTTTTTTTGGTGGTACTCTCGTTAGGTTTTGTTGAAACGAAACTGAGCAGTCTGAAATCGAACTTTCAACTGAATTATATGTATGTATGTATGTAAAAAACGTAAAATTTTACGAATATGATAACCTAAGGACGCTACCTATGCAGGAAGCACGTGATTCCGTGAACTTTTGAAGTGACTCTCGTGCGACACCCCCTAATCCTTCTCCGATTGGGACCAAAATTTATATGTATACATATCAGTGTTGCCGCTCAAAAATTTCAAAAGGTGGCCCAAAAAATTAAAAAAAGTGGCCCCAATTTTTTTTTTTTAGCTAAAACACATTTTTATATATTTTTGTGGTTTATTTAATGAAGAAAATGGAATTTAAAATATTCTCTACACTAACGCAGCGTTAATATGATCGTTCGTTGAGCAGACGGAATAACCCGAGAAAGGCAAGGAATTAAAAAAAACTGTTATAGCGTTCGTTGAGCCGTAGAAAAATGCAAGAACCGTAGGAATTTTACCAAAAAAAAGCGAATATGAGTGCAAAGAATATAAATTGTGGAAAAATTCCTACGTTTCTTGCACTTTCCTACGGATCAACGAACGCTATATGTGTTTGTGTGTGTCTGGGCTGATCCGTGCGTTTTCATTATCTTAACGAACAGCCCTAATTTCAAAGTATTCAATGGTAGTGTTGGAAAACAAATTAAATAAAGAACCTTTCGAAACGGAGAATTGCCAATGCAAAGTAAAATAGTAACAAAGAGGTTTTTTGTTCTTATATTTAAGAAAAAACTAAAAATTATTTAATAATTATAGTTTTGAAAGTAAACAAGGACCAAAAGTGGCCCAAATTTTTAAAAAGGTTCAAATATTGCATATTTTCAAAAAGTTGGGTTCAGGTGGCCTGGCTTTAAAAAAGGTTCAAATTGCCACTTTAGTGGCCCAAACGGCAACGCTGATACATATGTATGTGATATCTTTGACTGTGCTGTTACCTGTGTAGAGGGTGAGAGCGAAGAAATTCGCTAATTTAATTTTAAGGACAACCCTAATTTACATACATATGTACATTGACATACAGCCAGTTTCACGAAAAAATTAAAGTGAAAATTTTATTTTTTCCCTGTCAGATTTCATATAAAATTCAAGTAAAATAAAAATAAATTAAACTTAAACTCTTTCGTGAAACTGGCTAATAGAATATTATAGTTACATACATAAGTAAAAATTATTATTTTTTTTTTTTTGTTTTTTGTCTCTTTTGCAATTTATTAATAAAATTTTTCAATATTTATTTTTATTTATAGTCATCAAACATGACAATCACAACCTTTTTTGCCTTCTTCGTAGCCAAAAATCGTAATATTAAGGTACCTTATAAGAGGGTAACGTGTCTTTATGAATGCAATTTTTACAAATTTGTTACCTACACCTCCATCAGATAAATGCACATTGACGCCTTTGCCATCTCCACTAAAGCTATATTCCACACGATTTATTTTGCACTTGTACTCCTGTTTTAAAAATGCATTTCTTAAAATTACTTAAATCCATTACAAAAAAAAAAATGAAAGGAAATTATTTTTTTTTTTTTCTGAACACTTACTCCCGTAGTAGGAAATCTTACAGGCTGTGACATTTGATTGTCCACAAGAATGTCGTGAATAGTGTAGAGAACAACTTGGCCGTTTTCGGTTGTTCCAATAATTCCTGACGTAATCTCCGATATAAATACGGCTAAAATTACGAAAGCAATTAAGGCAACTATAGTGCAGCTCTTCATTTTTAAACTTAGCTTTGAAACTTAGAAAACTTAATAAAAGACTGTTGGCCGGTAGAGGGATATGCGCCTTTTATATGCTGCGTAGACCCCGAAGATATAATTAGTCTAACGTGAAAAATGTCCTAACTCATAATTTTATTACTTACTACTTATTTATCGAAAAAATGAATGTAAGTAGAATAGTAAAATATAATGTTAGCTTCCGTTGTAATGCAACAAATTTTGTAAGAAGGCACAGTCCAAGATTCGTTATAAATTTATAATATCGCTAGCTTAGAGTGCAAATTATGTAAGTCCTTTTTTGAAACTTTGTAGGAGAGACAAAAAACAAAAAATAAAAAAATTTCAAAATGAAAAAAAAAAAATTCTGTTCATATAAATATTTTGGACTTACACAATTTTCTTCGCTTTTTGGACACAATTTGCGTATCACTGAATAACAACGTGTAGAAATATGACAAGTATCACAGACTTGTTTAGAGTGGTGCGTATTTGATTTTTCTATCTTTCTACACTTAAAAACACTTTTTCACATAAATGCAGACTTACAGTTTGCGATATTCAAAAAAATTTAGTTAATTAGTCTTAACAAGTAAGAGCGCGGCTGTCTTCGGCCGTACCGAAGACTTCATACCTTTCATGAGTGGGGAAATGAAAAGCTACCTATGTTGCCTGATTTAGTATAATTTATAATTTCAATTTTGTGGGTTATTTATGGAACGATTTATTAGAAAAAATGGTGTCTGGGCTATTTAAATGGGGGAGTTATACGACAAAATGTGTATATCTGAACAATCGGTTGTATGGCAGCTATATGTTATAGTGGTCTGATCTTGACAATTTTCGGTAATTCTATTTGGGCCGATATGGGTACAAGTACTTTAAAGTTTCATGTCATTATCTGTTAAAATGGAGAAGTTATATCCCAAAATGTACATATCTGAACAATCGGTTGTATGGGAGATATATGTTATAGGGCTTCGATCTGGACAATTTTCGGTAACCTTGTTTAGGCCAACATGTGTACAAATACTTCAAAATTTAATGTCCTTAGCTGTTTAAATGGGGAAGTAATATAACAAAATGTGTATATCTGAACAATCGGTTGTATGGCAGCTACATATATGTTATAGTGGTCCGATCTTGACAATTTTCGGTAACCTTGTTTAGGCCAACATGTGTACAAATACTTCAAAATTTCATGTCCTTAGCTGTTTAAATCGGGAAGTTATACACCAAAATGTGTATATCTGAACAATCGGTTGTATGGCAGCTATATGTTATAGTGGTCCGATCTTGATAATTTTAGGTAACCTTCTTTGGGTCAATATGGGTACAAATACCCCAAAGTTTCGTGTCCTTAGCTGTAAAAAGGGAGAAGTTATACCCCAAAATGTGTATATCTGAACAATCGGTTGTATGGGAGCTATATGTTATAGTGGTCCGATTCGGCCAATTCCGACAAATGATCGATTGAGCATCAAAACTCACCCGTGTTCCAAATTTCAATCAAATATCTCAAAAACTGAGGGACTAGTTTGCGTTCACACAGACGGACGGACGGACGGAAGGACGGACAGACGGACAGACGGACATGGGTTAAACGACTCAGCTCATGATTCTGATTATATCGGTATATATATTGATGGGTCTGTCACGCCTCCTTCTAGTACTTTCAAGATTTGATTTTCGGCACAAAGTTATAATACCATTTCATTCTCATGAAAGGTATAAAAATATCATTTGCTAATATCGTTTATTTGCAAACATTAAAAGTGAATAACAACGATCAGGCAACAACACCTAAGCACTTATATCACTATTTATACATGTGTATGTACTTTGTAGAGACTCTTTTTTGTTTTTCCTGCTAATATCATTTGTTTGCAAACTCACTAAAAGTGGATAACTACATTTCAAGTAAACGCCTGACTTATTAATAACACTACCCGACAAAATTTCAAAAATGTTCATATCCCCTATATTTTATACGTGATCCTTATGTAGAATTTTCCGTTGGTTCCAAATATGTTCAATGGTTCAAAAATAGAACAGTTTTCGAGATATTTTAAAATTTCAGTTTTTGAGGTATATACCTACTTCTGGTACTTTCACAATTTGTGCTGCGGCTCAAAGTTATATTACCATTTATTGTTCATTAAAGCTACATATAAAAAGTGGACCGTTAATACCGCTGAATCTGTGTAAGATGTGCGTTGTTGAAGACTTGCTGTATTTCAACTTTACTAGAATAAATTTTGAGTGTATGTATGTATGTATGTATGTACATATTTAGCTCCATGAGAGAAACTCACGGGAGACGCTGGAACTATACAAATTCCTTTAAAATTACAAACTGCTTTCTGAAAAAAAAAAACAGGGAGCTAGCAAACTTCCTCCTAAATCAGAGAAGCAGGAATCTTCGGGCCGTTGTGCGGTTGAATACGGGATACAATCCATGGGCACAGCACATGGCCACCATAGGCGTCATCGAGAGCTCGTTATGCCTATCCTGTCTGAAGGAGGACGACGGCAGCACAGAGCATTTGCTCCGCACCTGTCCGGCTTTCGCTAGACTAAGGCTGCGTATTCTCGGGTTGGATGTACTAAGATTGGCGGATGCACATTCTCTATCACTCGAAAAACGCTCCATATTTATAAAAGAATATTGGAAGTTTGCAGAGCAATTCTGATACCACTATCCCACCTTTTCCTCCAAATGCTGATTATTTATAAAGGCCTTAAGTACAATACATAAAATTTTGAAGCATTTGTACTTATATTGGCCTAAATCGTTTCCTTGAAAATTGTCAAGATCGGTTCAGTACAACATATATGTACTTAGCTCCCATAAAACTGATTGTTCAGATACAAGTGTATATGGTTTTGCACTTTTATTTTGTGCTCCTTACTATTCCTACTAATTGGGTGGAGCTACAAATTATTTATTTTAATGGCAGAAATACACTCGGAGGGTAAGCCGCCGACTGCCGAGAGTTGTCCGCTATTTCTAAAAATCCAATAATTGGGTTTTACTGATTTATAATTTTTTTTGGTGTTTGTCCGAACTGGAGTTAGAACCCGATACCTCTAGTATGGCAGGCGAGCACTCTACCCACTGTACCACAGCGGCCATCTTTATTTATTTTCTTATAACTCCGAATATAGTCATTCTGCTTGAAGAAGTAACATAAACACTTTATTTCAAAATAAATAGGGAAATAATTTTTTCATATACATATGTAGGTACGATTTCGACGTATAGTATTGTGCAAAACAAAAGCAACAAATTTTGCTTAATTTAAAAAGAAACTATACACAGGAAAATAATACCATACCCTTCTTTGGATCTCCGGGCAAAATAATGCCCCGAAACTTATCTTTAAGTTTGTCAAAAGCCTTCTAGAGGATAGTACACTTCAGATTCACAATGTTCAATCACACTACCCCCACTTTGATCCAATAGAGAACCTGTCCGAGGACTTAAAGCGAAAGTTTTACACCTAAGGGCTCTGCCATCGGTATGGGCTATTCCAAGCCCCAAAAACGGAGTGCAAGACATCGCATAGATGAGTACTGATCATCTCATAGCATCAATGCCCCGCCACTTTGCAGAGGTTATCAAAAAAATGTGGCTAATACACGAAATTCCAATTTGTTGCTTTTGTTTTGCACAGTTTACACTTGACTGCCAGCAAGTTTTTTTATACCTTTCATGAGAATGAAATGGTATTATAAGTTAGTGCCAAAAAATTTTTGTCGAAAGTACCAGAAGGAAGCGTGGGGGACCCACCAAAATATATACCGATATGATCAGAATCACGAGCTGAGTCGAATAAGCCATGTCCGTCTGTCCGTCTGTCCATCCGTCCGTCTGTGTGAACGCAAACTAGTCCCTCAGTTTTTGAGATATCTGAATGAAATTCGGAATACAGGTATATTGTTATATGCAGCTGATCATTTGTCGGAACCTGCCGAATCGGACCTCTAAATAATATATAGAAAACAACCGATTATTCAGATATACATGAAATTTTTGGATGTAATTTGTGCATAACTTCCCCATTTAAACAGCTAAGGACATGAAACTTTGAAGTAGACGTGCCCATTTTGGCCCAAACAAGGTTACCGAAAATTGTCAAGATCGGACCACTATAACATATAGTTGCACCACATCCGATTATTCAGATATACACATTTTGGTGTATAACTCCTCCATTTTAACAGCTAACGGCGTGAAATTTTGAAGTATTTGTACCCATATGGGCCCAAACGGGATTACCGAAAATTTTTAAGATCGGACCACTGTAACCTAGAGCTCCCCTACAACCGATTGTTCAGATATGGACATTTTGGTGTATAACTCCTCCATTTTAACAGCTAACGGCGTGAAATTTTGAAGTATTTGTACCCATATGGGCCCAAACGGGGTTACCGAAAATTGTCAAGATCGGACCATTATAACATATAGCTCCCATACAACCGATTGTTCAGATATGGACATTTTGGTGTATAACTCCTCCATTTTAACAGCTAACGGCGTGAAATTTTGAAGTATTTGTACCCATATGGGCCCAAACAGGGTTACCGAAAATTGACAAGATCGGACCACTATAACATATAGCTCCCCTACAACCGATTGTTCAGATATGGACATTTTGGTGTATAACTCCTCCATTTTAACAGCTAACGGCGTGAAATTTTGAAGTATTTGTAAACATATGGGCCCAAACGGGATTACCGAAAATTGTTAAGATTGGACCATTATAACCTATAGCTCCCCTACAACCGATTGTTCAGATATGGACATTTTGGTGTATAACTCCTCCATTTAAATAGCCAAGACACCATTTTTTCTAATAAATCTTTCCATAAATAACCCACAGAATTAAAATTATAAATTAAACTTAGTGCGGCTATGTACATACATAGGTAACTTTTCATTTCCCCACTCATGAAAGGTATGAAGTCTTCGGTACGGCCGAAGACAGCCGCGCTTTTACTTGTTTTTATTTATTCCACTGATATTCCCTATAAACTCATGAATGATATATATTCCAGTAAGTGTATATGTATGTAAGCTGTTAATATTCAGTCATTTCAGTTTTGCAGATCCACTTTCTAAAAAGATAAGTTCGTTTATGCAAAATTTGTTGCTTTTGTTTTGCACAATACTGTATGTATCTGCATCATTGATTGTAGATAATAATTTATTTATTGTTTAATTTGACCACCAAATAAATACAATACCGAAAAATTAACTCTAGAAGTGAAAAAAAAAACAAACATAAGGAAATTGTTTAAAGAATAAAAATAAAAAAAAATGCACTTTCCCCACAGCCAATAACATTGAGGTCATTTTCAAACAACTTCATGTCAAATCGCCGGCACGGCGCCAGCAAGTTTCCCTTGAAAATCATGAAATAGCGTTAGTTAGTTGCCAATTGGATGTCTGCCGGTAAATAAAAGCAGTCAGCACTGCATGAAAAAAGACAAACAAAACAAATTCGAGCAAAAAGAAAAAACAAACACTGGTTTAGTTATCGATTAAAAAAACAAAAAACAAGTAAGGAAGCCTAAGTTCGAGTCGAATCGAACATTAGATACTCAGCTGTATGCTTTCATTGTTTGTTTGCGTTTGATGGAAACACGGCGTATTTTATATAAAGCGAGTGCCGCATAAAGTGGGCGTAGCCACGCCCATTTTCAACATTTTTATCAGTCATCTAACTAAGCATATGAATATTATTCTTTGTGCAAAATTTCATTCCTTTATGACTTCTAGTTACAAAGATGTCACGTTACAAATTCCCAAAGAGTGTTCCAGATATATCTTTCTTAAAAAGTAGGCGTGGTCATAAACCGATTTCAATAAATTTTTGCGTGGCTATTAACACATGTTATTAAAGTGTATAAACCAAGTTTCGTCATAATATCTCAATTATTTGTCGAGTTATAGGCTAAGAAATCACGTATATCCCTTTGTGTAAAAAGAGGCGGTGTCACGCCCATTTTCCAAAATTTTTCTATTTGTTGTTTCTGGTCTATTGTAGAAATCAAACCACAAAATTTCAATGAATTATCTTTACATTTGGCAAAGATATCGCTTAAAATGTTTTTATTAGGTCACTTTATAATACCCATATATAAAAGTTGGCGTGGTCGTCAACCGATTTCGCTAAAATTTTCAACATGTATTACCACAAGTAATAAAAGTGTGCACACCAAGTTTCGTCATTATATATAAATTATTTGTCGAGTTATGGGCTCAGAAATCTCGTATATTCCTGTTTATAAAAAGAGGCGGTGCCACGCCCATTTGCCAAAATTTTTGTGTTTTTCGTTTTATGTCCGCAGTTGGACTCCTGCTATAAAATTTCAATGATAGATCTTTATATTTGACAGAGATATCGCTTAAAATGTTTTTATTAGTTCACTTTATAAGAGCCATATATAAAAGTGGGCGTGGCCCTCAACCGATTTCGGAAATTTTTCGTCCAAATATTTGACTAAGTAAGTATATTACGCGTACCAAATTTCATCGATATATCTTCAACGGTTTCTGAGTTATGACATATAAAACTTGCAAGGTTTGACCCTTAATAAGTGGGCGTGGCACCGCCCATTTTCCAAAATGTCATCAAATTTCTTCCTAGGGGCCTGAGCTCAACACGTGGATAAAATTTCATCGCTCCAGCTGTATTAGTGACTGAGATACCAAATTTCCGATTTTTTCTATATAGGAAAAGTGGGCGTGGTCATGGTCCGATTTCGCCCATTTTCAATACCAACCGTCCCAGTCTCGATACCAACCTGCATTTCAAATTTCATCAAAATATCTCAATTTTTGCGCGAGTTAGAGTGTTTACAGACGGACGGACAGACGGACGGACGGACAGACGGACGGACGGACGGACGGACGGACATGGCTCAATCGATTTCTCTTTTCACCCTGATCATTTTGATATATATAAGTCTATATCTATCTCGATTATTTCACTCTGTTACAATCCACCGTTATGTGATTAAAACTATAATACTCTGTGTACTAGTACATCTGAGTATAAAAAGAACATTACACTATTAAGCACTAAACTTGGCATGTTCTGCTCATGAAATTTGTGGTAAGCCATTTTGGCGATCTCTCGGGGGCAGTTTGTTAACTGAATTGTTCTATTTTTTTTCTTGTATGAAGGTTGCCATCACAAAAACAACACCAAAAAAAAAAACTAAGCTGTCGCAATCCCTTGATTGTTGCTTACGCCGATCACATATGGGCGGCTCTGTGCTTCTGTTCTTTATTGAATGTGCATAATAATCATAAATAATCGAAAGTGCTTAGCTAGCTGATTGACTTAGTTTATAACAAAAGTGCAATACATACATACATATATACGTGGTTAAATCCGTATATAACGCCTGCTGTGACACGCCCTCCAAAAACTGAAACTGCGAAACGCCCAGTGGCTGACCTTCATATACATACATACATAACCAATGCGTGTATGCAACCAAATAGCAAAATAATAGAGAAAAGAAGACAAAAAATAACAAAAAGTAAAAAGTTGAAAAAAAAAAAAAAAATAAAATAAAATAAAATAAAATAAAATACTTAGCAATCGCAATAATCGACCTTAAGCAGCAGCGGCAGCGGCAGCAGCAGCAGCGGCAGCGACTGCCATCATCCTCCGTCGCATCGCAATCATCGTCGTAAACGTCGTCTCAAGATGACAACAGATTTGTTGTTCCCGAAAATTTCGGAATGCTCATACGTTTCTTGCTACTGGTGAGTATTTTAATTAATCTTATTAATACACTAGCAAATACCCGTTGCTTCGCAATGAGGAATAATAGTTAATCAAAGTCAAGTCAACTCAACTCAAATCAAGTCAACTCAAGTTAAGTCCAGTCCAGTCAAGTCAAGTCCAGTCAAGTCAAGTCAGGTTAAGTCCAGTCAAGTCAAGTCAAGTCAAGTCAAGTCAAGTCAAGTCAAGTCAAGTCATGCCAAGTCACGTCAAGTCAATTCAAGTCAACTCAACACAAGTCAAGCCAAGTTAAGTTAAGTTATTCCGTGGTTATCTGGGTCCACCTGATGACCTTGTCTAGCCATTACTACAGCTCTATGTTGAAGCCATTCCCAACACTTTTCATTTCATACCAATATTGCTCAAAAAAACAGCCGGGTCCGCATTTTGACCCATATCTGGGGACCCGGTCTAGGAATCATTATGAATAGAACTCCATGTAAAAGCCTTGTTCAAAACCTTTCATTTCATACCAACTTTGCTCCGAAACATTTCGGGTTAATCCGGGGTCACATTTTGCACCCATATTTGGGGGCCCAGCCCAGGCATCACAAATAAAATAATTCTACGTCGAAGTCCTCATCAATACCTTTAATTTGGTAGCAATATCGCTCAGAAATATTCGAGGGTCATCCGGTCCACCTGTTGACCCTTATCTGGAGACCCGGCCTAGGCATCACTATTAAAATAGCTCTATATTAAAGTCCAGTTCAAGACCTTTCATTCTATACGAATATCGCTCAGACACATCCCGACGTCATCCAGATCCACCTTTTGACCCATATGAGGAGACCCGCCATGGAAATCACAAAGAAAATAGGTCTGTGTTAAAGCCCTGCTAAATACCTTTAATTTCATACCAATATCGTTCAAAAACATTTCGGAGTCATCTGGGTCCACATTATTAGCCAGATTGGGGAGGATGTCTAGGGATCACAATGAAAATAACTCTATGTTGAAGTCCTGCTCAACACCTTTCATTTGATACCAATATCGCTCGTGTAGGTGCAGGCGTTCTTGACTTATAGCATAGTATGCATGTGCAAACAGGTTTTTGATTGTCACCGAGCCAAACAACAAACCGTGCAAAAACAAACATATTAGTCGCCTGCGCTGCGCTGCCTGGCACGACTGCGACGCCTCCACTGAACACGGCAAATGACCAAACGAATCTGTCTATGCTTGCGCTTTTTTGAGTTTTTCGAATTTTAAAACCGGGAAAAAGGTATTAAAGTCTCAGAAATGCGCAAAAAAAAGTACATGGTTGTCGAGAATTTACCATTTGTGACATTTTAAAAAAAGAATTATTAAAATCGGTCCAGTACTTTTTGAGTTATCGCGTTACATACATTTTTCATACAATGAATTTTATATAATTAGTATAGATAGATGCATACATATGTTCATGAATTACACACGCATACAAGCTCATGTATTAATAGTAGGCCCAAAGGTACTAAAATCATCAATACATTTTCTCCTTACATATCCCTTAGGGAAGATAACAACTTGCATGACTATGCCCCATTACTATCGCACGGCGATGGCTGCCTTCGCATGAAAGACTTTGTATAGTAAAAAAGGCAATGAAGCGAAAGGGATTATATTTATCTAAAAGTTAGTTGGAGTGCGCTAAAGCTCTGCTTCATAACCTATTCGAAAGTTGAAAGGACTGTAGGTACAAACGTAACCGTGGAGAAACTATAAGTTTCAGCGTTAGTAACGAGTTTTAAAATTTCGCCCGTTTTCTAAGTTAATTCTGCCTGCACTTGACGGAATTATTTCTGTCATAATTAATATGACTTACTTACTTACTTAATTCGCGCTTAAACTTCGAAAGGAATTTGACCAAGTCCAACATAGCGTTTCTGTTCTGCTGCTTGATAACTGGCGCCAATTGGAGATACCAAGGTAGTTAAATCATTCTTCAACTGATACTTCTAACGCAGTGGAGATCTCCCTCTTCAGCCACCGGTAGGTTCCGACAGTGATACTTTGCGGGTCGGAGTAACTTCATCCATGCTCATGACATGGCCTAGCCAACGCAGTCGCTGGAATTTTATTCGCTAAACTATATCGATATCTGCGTAAGCACATACAGCTCATCATAAAATCTCCTTCGATGCGAGCGCGGAAAGGTTCGTAACTCTTCCCGAGAACTTCTCTTTCGATTCGAATACTCCAAGTGCAAACTCATTTGATTTTAATATCGTCCACGCTTTCACGCCATATATTAGGACAAGAACGATAAGCGTCATGCAGAGCATCTCTTTTTTTCGTCTCGAGACGACTTTATTATTCAATTACCTACTTAGTCCAAAAGTAGCATTTGTTGCAATTCTTTGGATTTCCATGCTGGCATTATATTTGGCATTCAATCTAGTTACCAAATAGACGAAGTCTATCTGTCAACAGTAATCTGGCTGCCAAGATGTGTTGTTTCTTTATGTGATGACAGATGGCACTTCGTCTTGTCCTCGTTGACCACCAAACCCGTTTTCTTACACTCTATGTCCAGTTTCATAAATACGATATGTTCTAAACTCGCTCTTGTGGTCTTCGATGTGGAGGGTGGGGAAAAGTCGGTCACAGTACATCAATATCTGTAGATAGGCTATCAACCACACACTAGGGTGCATTTCGCGTTACTACCAAAATTTACTGCAACTTTTATTATTTAGATATATCGTCCGTTTTATGCAATAGGGATTTAACTCGAAATTTTCGATTTCTGGGATTTTGCCATATATTTCAATAACTGGGTGGTGCCTTTGAGTCTAGTCTTATAAAATACTCAAAATGATAAAAATGGCGGAAATAAAAGTGATTTTGTAGTTAGCCGTAGAAGGAAACTATTTGAAATTATAAAAGTTTATTTGCGTTTTCCCAATAAAAATTTTTTTCGAGTTAAATCCCTATTGCATAAAACGTGCGATATGACCTTGGACCTATTTTTCTTGAGAGTATAAACACAATAGCATTCAGTGTGTTTACATAGGGTTAAAGTTTTGCGGAAAATTTTTTCTACCAGAAATTTATTAACAATGCTCTTCTTTACACAAAAAGCATTAAAGTCCACAAGAAGAAAAAGAAAAAAGTTTTCTTCGTTAAATTTAAAATACTAACAAACACGAAGTTTTTAAATTTATTTATAAACCAAGAAGTTTGCTTAAATTACAGTTAAGTGCAGTTATTTCCAAGTAACAATGGGCGTCATCGGCTACTTACCTACCCACCAAGAAATTGAAGCCTTATATAAAGCTTATTTAATACGGTGATAAGGCTTATAAAATATGAACAGAAATTTCTAAGTAACTACGGTCCTTTGAAATATGCCTTCTAATAACTTACTATTAATAAGGCTTATTTTTCTGTGTTGACGTCATCAGTCCATAAGGACAGTTATCTATTTCTGTAAATTTTTTTCCGAATAGATTTTAAAGCATACATTTAGGAGCAGTATTTTGTATGTTATTATTTTCAAGGAACTGCATTTAGGGCCCCACTGGTAACGCAGCTCCTTAGCCGAGCGGTTAGCAACTAGCCCTTCATAGTCGTGGGTAATCCAAGTAAAATTTTCCAGATTTTTTTTTAATTAGAATTTTTTTAATAATGTTTTAATTTTTTTTATAAAGCATAATATTGAGTTCGAGTTTCACGTGAAACTGCTGTCAAAATCCATACAAAAAACTGACTGTGAAACATGTGTGAAATTTCACAGATATTTCACGACAAAGTTGTACTGAGTTCCTGCCGTAAAAATATTGCGCAACATGCTAGCAACATCATGCCAGCAACATTTTTTCACGCCAATTTAAATAGACGATGCCATTTATTTTCGAGTGAAAAGGACATTTGTTGAAATTGGCATTTATATTTTGTATAAAATTTTTTTATTGGCCAAAATTTGAAAGTTGGTTCTGAGGCGATGCTCCAAATGTTTTCTTTTTACATTTGCTCAGTTTTCATTTTGGCGTTTATCTCATTTGACAAAAAAAAAAAGATTTCTTGAAACATTTCACGGTAAAATAAATGCATGTTGCTGGCGAAATTTCACGGCTGTGAACTCAGTACTAGGCTTAATGAAAGAAAAGTGTAGAAAAGCAATATGAAAATAGACATAAAGAAATTACAAAAAAAAAAAAAACAAGATAAACTGAAAGATAAATGTAAAGAAAAACATACGTACTTCCTTCGCACAAGAAAGGAACAAAACCATTGTGGATTTTGTTAATTTTTTGAGGAATTTAGTTTATACTAGGAGTTCCCGCTAATGTCGAAAATCGAAAGTTTTCTAGTAGTTTAGCTAATCCAGAATGCAAAAATATTTTTAACTTTATGATATTTTTTTATTAAAATTAATCTTTATTTGATTCAAACCCCATATGTAGTTCAAGCACAACCCTTTTCCATTTTTAAATGAAATTTTAATAGAAATTTTTCTATGAACAGAGTTGGTGAGCGCATAATAGAAGGAATTATAGCATTTGTTTCTATTAACAGAAAATTGAATTTTAAAATGTTTGGAGCAGATCGATTGGGCGCATAACAGCAAGCAGTATACCTTACGTATTCCTTATTCCCTAGCCATTTTTCGCAGGGTACATATGTACATATATCGCTAGCTTAGAGTGCAAATTGTGTAAGTCCTTTTTTCAAACTTTGAAGGAGAGACAAAAAACAAAAAATTAAAAAATTTCAAATGAAAAAAAAAATTTCTGTTCATATAAAAATTTTGGACTTACACAATTTTCTTCGCGTTTTTGGACTTACACAATTTGCGTATCACTGAATAACAACGAGTAGAAATATAACAAGTATCACAGACTTGTTTAGCGTGGTGCGTATTTGATTTTTCTAGCTTTCTACACTTAAAAACACTTTTTCATAAAAATGGACTTACACAGTTTGCACTCTAAGCTAGCGATATAAATATTTACACGAATACTTCCCTTGCAATTTGCAGTTATGTATGTATTTCACTCTGCATAATTGCATTTGTCGCTTATTACGATATGCATTGCATACTTTTCGGCGTTTTACACCACAATCACCAATATACCTAGTACGATAAGTTCGTAGCACAATTTCATTTCATTACATTTGCGACATTTATTTGCATTTATTTTGTATTTCGTTTATGCTTTTCTGTTGTTTTTGTATTTTGTTTTTGCTTTTCATTCTTGCTTTGTTTTTAAATTACTTTTTGGTCCGAGTTGAGCTGCTGCAGCGCTCGAGGCGAATTGCTAGCCGTCTCAAATGAATGGTTTGTGGAAAAGAAGGAAGAAACAGAATACATATATAGTTACATACATATGCACGCCATAGACATACATACATATGTACATAAGTATGTACAATAACTAAACTTATATACATTTTTAAGCAGTTAAGCTAATACATTGTAGCTAACTAGTTAGTTTGAGTGCATATACATATGTATGTATGTACATATGTATTATGTTATGTATGCATTTATATATTCATATGCAGTTGCGCATGTTTGTATATACATACATACATATATGAAATTTTTGCTACTGTTTTCGTGTCTTTTTTTGTTGTTGTTGTTGCTGCTTTTCGTTTGTTGCGTTGTATTCAAATTCGTTTCGCTCATTACTCAACGTGTATGGAATTGGGTCAAACGGTCATGCTCGTGCTTTGGGGGGGGGGGGGGGGGGGGGGAGAAGAAATTGAGCTTTGCATATTTTGTTGTTGTTGTTGCTGGTTTTTCTTTTTTGCTTTTTGCGTGTCTATGAAATACTTTGCTTATTCTTTTATGTATAGGTACTTAAACATACACTTTTTTATACATATGTATGTATGTACATTGAACATGCAACGGGCAAATTTCAGTGCAACAGCAAACAATCTGCGCCATTTTAGTAGATAATTTTGCCTCGAGCACAATGCAATTATTTCATTAAGTTTCTAATTCTTTATTAACACTTTAGCCACCTTTATTGTATGGGAATAAAATTATTTTTTCTTTTGCCGGCTTATGTACATACATATGTATGGATATGTATGAATGCCGTGGTGTGGCAAGTTTGTGAATTTTCGTATAGATTAAACGTATAAATTCTTTTAAATTTTGTGGAAAATTTTATGCTTAGATTTATTTTGGAGATTTAAAAATAAAAAAAAGCTGTCAATGTTGCGGTTTTTTTTTTTTGCTAAAAATACTTTTTCTTCTTCACCTTAAAAACCATCAATCACAGTGTTAGGCTGGGGCGTATACGTAACATTTTGTGCCTGCAATGCAGCGAAGTTTTCTGCAGAGTTGCGAAGCACTTGTCTTCTTTTAAAAGCACAGCTTCTAATTACTTAGCGAATACACGCTTTAAGGCAAGCATAAAATTGACTTCAGCTGATCTGCTGTACAGCACTGAAGCGCTGACTGTTAACAACAACAAATAAAGGCCATGTTATTTCAATAAGTGGGGCGTTTGTGCTATCAAAACCAGCTCATTCCGTATCCTTCTGAAATCCACTTGTTTGCATATTTTGAAAGTTTAGAGCGTCCTTCATAAACTGACGAAGGGATATAGCTCACATCAAACTCATTCCAAGCCAAAATTAGCAGAAGAGGTTTGTGCTCTGGATCAAACCAAGTTCATTGAAAGCTTTTGCCATAAAAACAGTTTAGGAAATGTGAAATTTCAGATCATTTGAAAAAGTTAAGAGGGTGCAATTTATTTGAAACACATAAAGACTCAAACATTAACTAGTAAACTGGAAAAAACCACTTTGCACATGCGAAGTTTTTGGTCTCTCCTGTAAAATTCCCAAAAATTTCATGAGCTGGTTTTGATAGCAAACGGCTCAAGTAATTATATCTACTAGTATCGCCGGTGCTCGAAATTCGACCATGTAATTTATTTTTTCAACTTTGTATTGGTACAAAAATTATTCCTTTTCGCGAAGATAAGCAACACTTTCCAAATTCCAGTTGTACCACCACACTGATTTGCCCTTTTGATTACGGTCCGACGCGAAATCATGGTCAAAATCAAGGCAGATCTAGGAAGGCGGTGGCGAATTCAGAAATTTCCCATGTATTTTGTTATTGTAATTGGTAGAGTGATGTCAAAATGATATTTTGCCGTGGTTAAAATCTGAATTCGCTTGGGGCTCGTCCATTCCTACTGGCCATGGTATGAATTCGCTTTGATTTGACATTTGTAAATAAAAAAAGAAGTTTTTCAATTCGCCGCCGAGCCTACCTGTTAGATATGCCTTGGTCAAAATGAAAATTACTCAGTGTGCTCTCCCACCCTCTCTCTCATTTTTCGCTTTAATGGAAAAGCAATAGGAGATATTTGGCCGCGTTCATTTTGATCTGAGCGTAAACTGGGCCAATGCATATAAAATAGAGAGAGCGCTTTTAAATTAAAGCAACTCCTCAACTGTGTTTACGATATTTGTAAACATTTTTACGATATCTATTTCTCTTAACTAAAAACTTTTATTTATTAATTATAAAGAAATTAAATAATTTTATAGAAAAAATTATATGCCTATGCACTGCTCCTGACTCATACGAACACATCCATATCAATTTTATGTGAATATGAGTATGTTAAATGTGCTAAACAGCCTGGCAATTGCTTGTATGGGAAAAATGTTAGCCTATTAATATATAGATGCCTATCTACAGCCTTGCTTAACTTTGAAAAAATTAAATAATTACACTGTAGGGAGGTCAAAATATCACAGCGAAACGCCGAGACACCCCAACTAAATTTTTGGCTGTAGAATACGATGGCATTTACAGAAAGTCAAAGTTAGCTCTTGTTTTCGAGATATTTAGGAAAGAAGTTTCAGAGCTCTGAAGGTAATTTTTTTTCCGTCTATAAACTTTACTCAGGCTTGGAACCCTTTACGCGCATAAAAATTTTGACAGTTGCTCTTACTTAATTGGGGCATTCTAAATTCAATGCCGCCTTTAGTTTTCCCAAATTGGCTCCGGTTTTCGAGATAACGGTATTTAAAAACTACCATCAATTTGGACTTTTTTGTTAATAACTCAGTCAGTTTATGAGATAGATTGCCAAAACTTTGCACGTGACAATATTTTAGTATTACCTTAACTATTTCTGGAAATAATTGAAATCGGGTGACTATAACATATAGCTGCCATACAACCGATTTTTCAGATGTGGACATTTATGGGTATAACTTTGCTATTTAAACAGCTAAGGACATGCAACTTTGGAGAATTTGTACTCGTATTGGCCTTAATCTATTCCCTGAAAATGGTCAAGATCGCGTCACTATAACATATAGCTCCCATACAACTGATTGTTCAGATATATGGTTTTGCACATTTATTTCCTTATAACTCCGAAAATAGTCATTCTGCGTGAAAAAGCAACATAAACACTTTCATTCAAAATTAATAGGTGAAAAATTTTCTCATATACGATTTCCACGTATCTGTATCAGTTATTGCACTTTTGTGCAACCAAAGTTGAAATTTCACCATAGGCATTTTTTTCAAGCCCAATAACTCATATATGGTATTAAATGAATTAGATGATCTTTACATCGTCTTACAGAGAATTAAAAGAACTATTACGCAGTTTTTAAATGAAGAAAATATATGCATGTTTAAGGATTTTATATGCATTTATATTAAAATTTTCCTACAAAACTATTGTTTGAAAACTATTGAAGCATACTTTTAGGCATTATTTGGAATAAAATTTTATGAAAAATTAACAAAAAAAAAATATTCAAATGCGTATAAAATCCTCAAATATGCATATATTTTCTTCATCTAAAAACTGTATAATAGTTCTTTTAACTCTCTGTAAGACGATAAAAAGATCATTTCATCAATCAATTCAATCAATTCATTTAATACGATATATGAGTTATTGGGCTTGAAAAAAAATGCCTATGGTGAAATTTCAACTTTGGTTGCACAAAAGTGCAATAACTGATACAGATACGTGGAAATCGTATATGAGAAAATTTTTCACCTATTAATTTTGAATGAAAGTGTTTATGTTGCTTTTTCACACAGAATGACTATTTCGGAGTTATAAGGAAATAAATGTGCAAAACCATATATTTGAACAATTAGTTGTATGGGGGCTATATGTTATAGTGACCCGATCTTGACAATTTTCAGGGAATAGATTAAGGCCAATACGAGTACAAATTCTCCAAAGTTGCATGTCCTTAGCTGTTTAAATAGCAAAGTTATACCCATAAATGTCCACATCTGAAAAATCGGTTGTATGGCAGCTATATGTTATAGTCACCCGATTTCAATTATTTCCAGAAATAGTTAAGGTAATACTAAAATATTGTCACGTGCAAAGTTTTGGCAATCTATCTCATAAACTGACTGAGTTAATTAACAAAAAAGTCCAAATTGATGGTAATTTTTAAATACCGTTATCTCGAAAACCGGAGCCAATTTTGGGAAACTAAAGGCGGCATTGAATTTAGAATGTCCCATATAAGTAAGAACAACTGTCAAAAGTTTTATGCGAGGAAAGAGTTCCAAGCCTGAGTAAAGTTTATAGACGGAAAAAAATTACCTTCAGAGCTCTGAAACTTCTTTCCTAAATATCTCGAAAACAAGAGCTAACTTTGACTTTCTGTAAACGCCATCGTATTCTACAGCCAAAAATTAAGTTGACGTGTTTCGGCGTTTCTCTGTGATATTTCAAAAGTTAAAAATTTACCTACAGTGTTATTTAGTATAGCAATAAAAACTTATAATAGTTTACATACTGCCCAATGGAATTACCCCCCGCAAAAAAACTTGCATTTTTGCATTAAGTGCTTTTTGCTTCTTTTTCGCTTCGCATTTTATGGCTACAATTTGTTATACCTTTCGACAGATTCCAGCACAAGCAGAAACTATTCAAAAAGTTTTTGTGAAATATTTTCACTGACACTTTATTGTTGCGGGAAGCAAAATGAGAAATGTCTTCTGTTTATAGCGCAAACAAACAACCAACAAAAATGGGCGGGAATGGCAGGGCAGTTGAGGTCGGTGGCAAGCGTACAAAGTTAGATGGCAACAGCAATGAAATTTAAGTAATTGAAACTTAAAACGGCAGCGATTAATGTGGAGTAGAAAAAAAATATATATGTATATTTGTATGTATGTATGTAACTATGTACATTCAAGTGTCAACAAGATGAATTTATTTTTGAGAAACATTGTTGTTCCGAAAAGATGCAAGTAGGTACATGGATTGTACTAGCTTATATGAATATCTAGTTACATATGTAGATTGTACAAGTGAAGTGTGAAGTGGGAAGTGTGCAACTTGAAATATTACTTAGTTAGTTGTTGGATAAGCAAGGCGAGAGAATGAGAAAGGGCGTAGTGTCAATTTGATAGATGCGTGTAGATATGGGCTTGATTATAAATATGTTGTGTATGTATGTATGTATGTATGTAACTTTGTGCGTAATTGTAATTTATGTACTTGTTATGTAAAACATGGTAAAACAACTTCTAGCGAAAGTTATTACTTTGCGTAAGCAAACAATTTTTTGGCACCATAAACTCGTAAACATGCACGAAGTTTTATCTGTATGCCAAGAAACCAAAAAAAAAAAAAACAGAACAAAGGGCACATACATACATCCTTAAATGTCAAGGCAAAAACGCAGCTGTGCGTTGATTTTTAGTAGCGTCATGCGGTTATGCGTTAAATTTCCGTATGCGTACATTGTCGCATTGCGAAAGGGGGCGGACGCTGCAAAATATGGTCCGGTCAGCATTCATAGTGATTATGTATAATAAGTTTTATAGCTATGGATTTTCACTTTCTCTGTACACAAGTTTTAGACTGGGAAGGCGCCTAATAAGCGTTGAACAATTTTAATCCGCCAATGATCACTAAATAATAAAATGTTATTAAGGTTTCCCAAAATAGGTGCTCAAAGGTGCCCTTTTGTGAGAGAGTTAATGGTTTGTAGGCTTGACAGACGGCAGCGCTAAACCGGATTACCGCAATACTTAATTCGATTCAAATTTTACACTGACAGACAACAACATAAACCAGATTACCAATGTTCTGTCCATTTTTCTAAGTATCAATATTTGCCCGTTGTATCCCGTCCACACTGCCCGCTTTATTCGAATTGACATCTAAAATATACGAAAGGCAATTTTGTCGTATTACAAAATGCGGACTAACTCAAGCTAGATAGTCCGGATTACCTCCCGTTAATTCTCGAGTTAACTCTGAAGTAGCTAGATAGTCCGGATTATCGCTGCCGTCTGTCATTAGAATATTCTACAAAATTATTTCTACTCTGAAAACAAAAAAAAAAAAAACGTTGTAAATCTACAGACTTTCGCTGTTAAATCAACTACTTTTCGCAGTTGAAATGTGCCCAACAACGCTCCGTTGTTGTTTCAAAGCTGCGAGCGTTGTTGATTTAAGTCAACAACGGAGATTGTTGGAAAAAATTTTCACCTAAAAATAAATTTTTGTTTGCATTTTACTCTTCATCTTCTCTCCGCCCGAGTCCAAACTGCAAATATGTAGCCTCCGCTTGTTCTTCTATTCTTCTCTCCTTCTTATCATTCACTGGTTGCTATCTTTATTTCTTATTCTGATTTTTCTTCTTTATTTTATATTCTCCTCCGGATTCGAACCATGACATCAACCTGAAATTCTATCCAATCATCACATAGTGGAACATTCAACATTATATTGAATTGTAGTAACCTAATTATACTTCCCTTTTCCTAAAAAGGAATCCATGAATTATTTGAATCATTGTAAAAAAAAATTTAAAAAAATATGTTCTCATTACTTTTGTTTACAAAACGGAAACTGTTGGGTCAAATACTTTTGCCTTTAAATCACAAAAGGGGAGAAAATTGTTGCTAAAAATAAACTTTTGTTTGGAATTTTCTCTTCATCTTCTCTCCATCATTATTTTTTTTGTTGGTTTTCTCACAAAAAATATTTTCTCACAAAAAATTTTTTAAAGGCAAGCAAGTTTTTGAAACAACAACGCCCGTTTTTGAATAAATTGTTGGATCAAAAACTCTGCTGTAAAAACAAATACTTTTGCTGTTGAATCAAAGACGGAGATTCAACAGCCAAAAGTTGTTGGTTTAACTACGGGTATTTTTTTCAGAGTAGCCGTATAGTAATTACATATTTGGATTCGTTATGATTTTTAGCGCTTTTGCACTTATTCTAAAAAACACTCAATCAAACATTTCTAATGTTAAAATGAGCATGAGAGATTTTAATTGATCATGCAAAAAGACTTAAGGATTTTTCCCTCTGAATTTTAATGGGCCTTTCATCTCAAGTTAGAGTCACTCAGCCACCAGTGTATTTTACAAAGACAACGCGGAAGTTAAGTTTAGGTTTTCTGCGAGTTTTAGTCCATTAATTGAGTTCTGATTACGGGTCTTTGTCCTAGATTCTTATACGCATACATATGTAGATATATACATACATACATATACATATATAAAGCCATACCTGTACATCAGCGTTGCGTGATTCCAATCAATTTTGATTTCAAATCAACTTTCAAATAAAGAATCAACTCGATTCGTGATTCAAACTATTTTCACATCAAAGATAATTTTTATTTGTGATTCATTTCTCAAAAGAATCAAAAATACCCTTTGATTCGTGATTCAAACCATTTTCAAATCAAAGATAAATTTGATTTGTGATTCATTTCTCAAAAGAATCAAAAATACCCTTTGATTCGTGATTCAAACGATTTTCAAATCAAAGATAAATTTGATTTGTGATTCATTTCTCAAAAGAATCAAACATCTTTTTTGATTATTGATTCAAAAAATATCTTTGATTCGAATCAAAAATTTGATTCGAATCGAAAATTTATTACGAATCTTGATTGAAAATATATTTTTGATTCGAATCAAAAATTTTATTCGAATCAAAAATTTATTTAGAATCAAAAATACTGTAGCATATCAGAAATATTCAAGTACATTCTCGGTAACTTAAAACACAAAAATGTATAAAATGCACCAAAAGTCCAATACCAGTCAAATTGTATGCTGACGCCAAATGTGTACATGTGTATGTATGTATGTACATATATACATATTTCTGATTGTCGTATTTACGTTTGTGCTACGCCGTACGTACATACATACATACGTATGGGCACATTATTTGAAATAAAGTTTTGATTCAAAATAACTTTATTCGAATCAAAAATTTTATTCGAATCAAAACTTTGATTCGAATCAGAAATTTATTAAGAATCTTGATTCGAAATCAAGTTTGAATCAAGAATCAAAAAAGATTTTTGATTCTTTTGAGAAATGAATCACAAATCAATTTTATCTTTGATTTGAAAATAGTTTGAATCACGAATCAAAAGGTATTTCTGATTCTTTTGTGAAACGAATCACAAATAAAATTTATCTTTGATTTGAAAATAGTTTGAATCACGAATCAAAGGGTATTTCTGATTCTTTTTTGAAACGAATCACAAATAAAAATTATCTTTGATTTGAAAATATTTTAAATCAAGAATCAGAAAATAATTTTGATTAGTGATTCAGTCAAATCAAAATCACGCAACCCTGCTGTTCATTGTACATGCCCTTGTAGGGAAAACCTCTAGTTCCGAACTAGCTCGCTTCTAGTGCATTTTTCGGCACTACTAGTGCGAGCTAAATCTCTTTTGCATGTTATCAACTGGCGAATTTAACACGGCGATTTCCTAGGCGGTGTCAATTGTCACCCTCTGCACTACATTTCGCTAGTTCCGAACTAGTACCAAATTCTACAGTTTCCACTAGTTCGTTTATTGGCACAATTTATATAGTTCTGAACTAACTACAAGTACCTAAAAATTCTACAGTTTTACATCTGCCGCTTAAGTGCAGCATTTGACACACTTCATGCAAGTGGCGCGATGGTACACTGGCTAACGCATGTGCCTTTCAATCTGAGGGGTTTGGGTTCGAATCCTGTTGGTGTCGAGGCGGATGATATTTTTTTTTTTTTATTTAATATTTTTTTTTTATTTATTTAATAAAAGTAATTTTTTCTTTGCTGGCTTCACGTCAATTGAAACACAATGTTTTTCAATTGAAACACAATGTTTTTGAAATTTTAATTATAATTTTTTAAAATTTGAAAAACATTGTGTTTCAATTGACCTGAAGCCAGCAAGTTAAAAATTATTAAAGTTATAGGTCACCAAAAACAACTATATTTAATAAAAGTTTACAAAAATATTTATAAAGTAATAAAATAAAAAAAATTCAAAATAAGCCTGAGGGATCGGAAAAGCATAATTAGGGGAACATTTCATTTCATACAAGATGCAAATAGAAAACTCTTTATATAAAACGCTTCACTAAACATCTGAGAATTGCCGAAATATACAAGGCCTACGGCAATTAAACGAACGAAAAATTTTCATAGAATTTTTGTCACTTCGAAATTGCATACAAATCAAAGTGTGTCTTATAATAATAATAATACAATGGCGCTATTATAACTCTGACGAGTTTTATGGCCGAGCTTCTCTCCCAATTCAAGATGTGCTCCTTTTTGTTTTTCCTACTAATTGGGTGGACCTACAGTTTTATGCCGGCTCCGAACGGCGAATGCATTTTTTGTGAGAAGCTTTTTCATGGCAGAAATACTCTCGGAGGGTATGCCGCCCACTGCCGAGAGGTGACCGCTGCTCTTAAAAACCCCAATAATTAGATTTTTACTAATTAGAAAAATTGTTTTGGTGTTTTGCTCGGACCGTGGTTTGAACCCGAGACCTCTGGCATAGCAGGCGAGCACTCTACCCACTGCACCACAGCGGCCAGTGTGTCTTATAATGGTCACTAAATTCACTCCTTCTGAACTGCTGAGGGTGTAACTACAATTGATCTAGTTCATTTTTGACACATTTTCGCTAGTTCGGAAGTAGAAATTTTGCTCACTAGTTATTGAGTTCGCTGCAGGGATTATTATATAAAGACATACATATACATATACATATATATGCATGCATGTATCTATATAAACACGCACATGGCTAAATACATATTTAACGCTTGCATAATGGATAAAAGCTTGAAATGAAGTGAATTTATGCGCTTCGTATGAAAGATAATAAATTGTAATCTAATACCTTTAAACGAGCAATTCTTGTATATATATATGTATATATATAATCAGGATCTCGAAAACGGCTCCAACGATTTTCATGAAATTTGGTATGCAGGGAGCTTCGGAGGTGTTCTCCCGAAAAATTTAATTTTTTTCCTAACTTTTATCCCGGGTCCCGAGATATGGGTCAAAACGTGGACCCGGATGAGCCTCGAATGTCTCTGAGCGATATGGGTATCAAATGAAAGGTCTTGATGAGGACTTCAACATAGAACTCTTTTAATTGTGGTACCTAGGCCGGGTCCCGAGATATGGGTCAAAACGTGGACCCGGATGACTCTCGAATGTCTGTGAACGCTATGGGTATCAAGTGAAAGGTATTGATGAGGACTTCAACATAGAACTCTTTTAATTGTGATGCCTAGGCCGGGTCCCGAGATATGGGTCAACACGTGGACACGGATGACCCTCGAATGCCTCTGAGCGGTATGGGTATCAAGTGAAAGGTATTGATGAGGACTTCAACATAGAACTCTTTTAATTTTGATGCCTAGGCCGGGTCCCGAGATATGGGTCAACAAGTGGACCCGGATGACCCTCGAACGCCTCTGAGCGGTATGGGTATAAAATGAAAGGTCTTGATGAGGACTTCAACATAGAACTCTTTTAATTGTGATGCTTAGGCCGGGTCCCGAGATATGGGTTAAAACGTGGACCCGGATGACCGTCGTATGTCTCTGAGCGAAATGGGTATCAAATGAAAGGTCTTGATGAGGACTTCAACATAGAACTCTTTTAATTGTAGTACCTAGGCCGGGTCCCGTGATATGGGTTAAAACGTGGACCCGGATGAACCTCGAATGTCTCTGAGCGATATGGGTATCAAGTGAAAGGTATTGATCAGGACTTCAACATACAACTCTTTTAATTGTGATGCCTAGGCCGGGTCCCGAGATATGGGTTAAAACGTGGACCCGGATGAACCTCGAATGTCTCTGAGCGATATGGGTATCAGGTGAAAGGTGTTGATGAGGACTTCAACATAGAACTCTTTTAATTGTAATGCCTAGGCCGGGTCTCGAGATATGGGTCAAAACGTAGGCCCGGTTGAACCTCGAATGTCCTTGAGCGCCCTTGGTATCGAATCAAAGGTCTTGATCAGGACTTTGAAATAGAACTATTTTAATTGTAATGCCTAGGCCGGGTCCCCGGATATGGGTCAAGACGTGGACCCGGTTGACCCTCGAATATTTTTGAGCGATATTGGTATCAAATTAAAGGTCTTAGTGGGGACTTGAACCTAGATGACTCCGAAAATTGGGAATCATGACTTCAATATAGAGATCTCTTCGATGTAATGCTCATCCTGGTTTCCTAAGTAAAGGGAACATGAAAAGTAAAAAGAAAGTCGAAATGTAATGGAAATGGGAAAGGGAGAAGAGAAGGAAACCAATATAGAACGGGAGAGGGAAGGGGTGAGAGAGAGATTGGGAGAGGGGAAGGGAGAACGAATAGGAGGGTGAGAGAAAAGGAGGGGTTAGGGAGAGCGATTTGGAAAGGAAAGGAAAAGAAAAGGAAACGGAGATGAAAGATAAAGAGGAAGGGAAAAGAAAAGTAGAGGGCGAAGGACATGAATAGGTAGAGGTATCACGGCCAAGCCAGTCGGATTTACTTTAGTTCTGGATCGCACAAAAGGCTTCAACAATTTTCATGAAATTTAGTATACCTACAAGGGGTTTAATTTTTCCACTTTTTATTTCGCTTGCGAGGACCTGCGAAAAAATGGCAGCCCGAGATAAGCTCGGTCATCCAGGTACTTTAACTGATATTTGACAACAGATTATTTGAACTTCCACACACATACTCACATACATACATACATATATGGCACATGTGTACACATCGTAAAATATAAGTATTTAATAGAAAATGCTAAGAAACTGACGCCAGCAAAGTGGACAAAAGACTTAACTTGGCTCGGCTCTATGGTGCGCTTTTACTTTTTGGCTTAAATATGTACGATGCGAGACCGAAAATTTATGAGCTTTTATAAATGTACGCTTCCGTTCAATTATTAAATTTTGTATGAGCTGTTTTCATGCAATTTTCGACTGTCAAAATTTTGCATTTATTCATTAGAGACATTTCCGTTTTTAGTTTAACTGATTTCCGTAAATATTTGAAAGCACTCGCATAAATTACAATTAAATGAAATCGAAAAAACAAGGAATGAATTTAAACAAGTAAAAGCGCGGCTGTCTTCGGCCGTACCGGAGACTTCATACCTTTCATGAGTGGGGAAATGAAAAGTTATGTATGTACATAGCCGGATTAAGTTTAATTTATAATTTTAATTCTGTGGGTTATTTATGGAAAGATTTATTAGAAAAAAATGGTGTCTTGCCTATTTAAATGGAGGAGTTATACACCAAAATGTCCATATCTGAACAATCGGTTGTAGGGGAGCTATATGTTATAGTGGTCCGATCTTGACAATTTTCGGTAACCCTGTTTGGGCCCATATGGGTACAAATACTTCAAAATTTCACGCCGTTAGCTGTTAAAATGGAGGAGTTATACACCAAAATGTCCATATCTGAACAATCGGTTGTATGGGAGCTATATGTTATAATGGTCCGATCTTGACAATTTTCGGTAACCCCGTTTGGGCCCATATGGGTACAAATACTTCAAAATTTCACGCCGTTAGCTGTTAAAATGGAGGAGTTATACACCAAAATGTCCATATCTGAACAATCGGTTGTAGGGGAGCTATATGTTATAGTAGCCCGATTTTGACAATTTTCGGTAACCCTGTTTGGGCCCATATGGGTACAAATACTTCAAAATTTCACGCCGTTATCTGTTAAAATGGAGGAGTTATACACCAAAATGTCCATATCTGAACAATCGGTTGTAGGGGAGCAATATGTTATAGTGGTCCGATCTTGACAATTTTCGGTAACCCTGTTTGGGCCCATATGGGTACAAATACTTCAAAATTGCACGCCGTTAGCTGTTAAAATGGAGGAGTTATACACCAAAATGTCCATATCTGAACAATCGGTTGTAGGGGAGCTATATGTTATAGTAGCCCGATTTTGACAATTTTCGGTAACCCTGTTTGGGCCCATATGGGTACAAATACTTCAAAATTTCACGCCGTTACCTGTTAAAATGGAGGAGTTATACACCAAAATGTCCATATCTGAACAATCGGTTGTAGGGGAGCAATATGTTATAGTGGTCCGATCTTGACAATTTTCGGTAACCCTGTTTGGGCCCATATGGGTACAAATACTTCAAAATTGCACGCCGTTAGCTGTTAAAATGGAGGAGTTATACACCAAAATGTCCATATCTGAACAATCGGTTGTAGGGGAGCTATAGGTTATAGTGGTCCGATCTTAACAATTTTCGGCAATCCCGTTTGGGTCCATATGGGTACAAATACTTCAAAATTTCACGACGTTAGCTGTTAAAATGGAGGAGTTATACACCAAAATGTGTATATCTGAATAATCGGATGTTGTGGAACTATATGTTATAGTGGTCCGATCTTGACAATTTTCGGTAACCTTGTTTGGGCCAAAATGGGCACATCTACTTCAAAGTTTCATGTCCGTAGCTGTTTAAATGGGGAAGTTATGCACAAATTACATCCAAAAATTTCATGTATATCTGAATAATCGGTTGTTTTCTATATGTTATAGTGGTCCGATTCGGCCGGTTCCGACAAATGATCAGCTGCATATAACAAAATACCTGTATTACGAATTTCATTCAGATATCTCAAAAACTGAGGGACTAGTTTGCGTTCACACAGACGGACGGACGGACAGACGGACAGACGGACATGGCTTAATCGACTCAGCTCGTGATTCTGATCATATCGGTATATATTTTGGTGGGTCCCCCACGCTTCCTTCTGGTACTTTCGACAAAAATTTTTTGGCACTAAGTTATAATACCATTTCATTCTCATGAAAGGTATAAAAATTTCCTCAATTTTGCTGATAAGTATAGAATTGGCAATAAATTGGAATGAGTATATGACATGCAGACATACACTTTTTTGACCTAAAATGTGGTAATTTTAATGCACGTACTCGTGGACCAAATAATACCTTTTGTCATAGATCATTATCAATTCGAAACGACTTTGGTTCGCTCGGTGAATCTCTTGTACCATGTCTCCACATAACGTGTTTCGCTCTTTTTTTCTGCACTCGCTCTCTCAATCTTGTTTCGACCTCAAAACGAGTGCCGAAACTTGCCAATTTCCATACAAATTTGTGAGAGCGAGTGAAGATTGAAACACTTGTTTCGTTCTCAATCCACTTGCCAAACGCGATGACATCGATGCCTTCTCTAATTTTGTATCGAAAATCTATCGAAATCTCACACAGACCAAAACAAAAACGCAAAATATAAGCAAACATACAAACATTTAAGAAGAACAAGAAAGATAAATGTTAAACTGAATAACGATCAGCCACGTGGAAACGGGTAAAAGCCCGTCTCCAAATAACTTGTTTCACCAACAAAACATCTCGCTAAATTACCCGTCTCCACGTGGCTGATCGTGATTCAGTTTAACATTTCTCTTTCTTGCTCTTCTTAAATGTTTGTATGTTTGCTTATATTTTGCGTTTTTGTTTTGGTCTGTGTGAGATTTCGATAGATTTTCGATACAAAATTAGAGAAGACATCGATATCATCGAGGTTGGCAAGATGATTCAGAATGAAACAGTGTTTCAATCTTCACTCGCTCTCAGAAATTTGTATGGAAATTGGCGAGTTTCGGCACTGGTTTCCGTGTCGAAACAAGATTGAGAGAGAAAATGTAGAAAACAAGAGCGAAACACGTTATGTGGAGACATGGTATTATTTAGCTAGATGTTTTGCTACATGTTTTTTTGGCGAAACGAGTTACGTGGAGACGGGCTTTTAAGCTCCGCTAGCTGGCAATTGGATAAGTCCTTTATGCTCCTTTAGGAACTCAAAGCTAACAAGGGTTTTGTATCTGATATGAGACAGTGCCTAGATTGCTAGCTGCCGTCTTGGTTGTAGTTTTTGCATCTAGTATTGAATGGGATTCCCATCCACTTAATCGGGTGATCCTTTTGTAGGATCAAATTAAGTGAATTACTGGGAAGTCATATATTATATATGTACGTATGTATCTGCGCTCTTACTATTAATCATCATATAAACATATATACATATACATATCACTTATTTGTTGTCCATATATTTTCCGTGTTTTCCTTATCTTGGCACAAGCACACCACAATTCCGTGGCAGTTATTCATTGATTGTACATATGTATGTGTGTATGTAGTTTTTGAACTTTGTTAAACCATATGGAATTTTCGAGGAATGTCATGCACATACTTTTCTCCTCAGTGAATGACACAATACTTAAATAAATGCATCACTTTATATACTGTCATATACTTATACATATGCACATACATATCTATATATATAAAAGGAAGTGGCGTTAGTACAAACGCGTATAACTCAAGAACGCCTGCACCGATTTGGATGATTGACACCAATTCAGAATAGGAGAATATCCAATAAAATTCCCGAAAAATGCAAAAAAAAATATTTTCCCATACATTTTGAGATAGTGATAGGAATGGGAATAGGGATAGAGATAGAAAAGAAAAAAATAGAGATAAAGATAGAGATAGAAATAAAGATAGAGATAGAAATAGAGATAGAAATAAAGATAGAGATAAAGATAGAGATAGAAATAGAGATAGAAATAGAGATAGAGATAGAAATAGAGATAGAGACAGAGATAGAGATAGAGATAGAGATAGAGATAGAGATAGAGATAGAGATAGAGATAGAGA
This sequence comes from Urophora cardui, assembly GCA_960531455.1. Taxonomy (NCBI): domain Eukaryota; kingdom Metazoa; phylum Arthropoda; class Insecta; order Diptera; family Tephritidae; genus Urophora; species Urophora cardui. The sequence goes on along the minus strand of OY482670.1, from coordinate 127,675,176 downwards.
TAGAGATAGAGATAGCGATAGAGATAGAGATAGAGATAGAGGTAGAGATAAAGATAGTGATAGAGATACAGATAGAGATAGGGATAAAGATAGAGATAGAGATAGAGTTAGAGATAGAAATAGAGATAAAAATAGAGATAGAAATAGAGATAGAGATAGAGATAAAGATAGAGATAGAGACAGAGATAGAGATGGGGATAGGAGAGATTAGGTTTGTCGCGGCGAATATATGTACATATATCTCTTTTGTTCAGAGAATTTACAGTTTTATAGCTTTATAGGAATAAATTTTAGGCAGAACAACGTCTGCCGGGCCAGCTAGTATATGTATATACTAGTAAATACTAGCAGATATCCTTCCTGCTTCGCCGAGACAAATAAAAAAAACGGAAATTCCGTTAACAGGAATCCAAAAGACCGTACCTGGTAGTACCTAAAGAGACTCTCGGAAAGGTTTGATGCTCCATACAACTTCCTCTGCGGAATTTGTAAGAACAAAGAGGAGACTGAAAAAGCCAATCAAACCTTGTAAGTAAATGGCGTACATATGTACACGGAATTCTGTCATTTCAGGAGCGACGGCGTACTGCAAGCCACAGTGAAGGTTCTTAGCATCACTTGGCATCAAAATGAGAGCATATAGGCCTACACCACGACCTATCTCAATGTGCACTAAATATTTAATAATTTATCTTGTTATTTGTACTTGTCAGCATTTATGTGTATTCAGATAAAAAAAATACATCATCACAGCATGACCAGTTGCATGACATCTATACATACGACTTCGATTTTGTAAAAGTAATCCACTCACTGAAAGTACATACATTTAAATTTCCCTTGAGAATTTTGCAACTAATTGAAAAAGCATGACACTTCTCAGATTCTTGGGCCGGTTTCACCATCTTCGGTTAATTTAATCGCTGCTTAGTTTGACGTAAATTGTATGGTGAGCTGTCAAATAAATTGCTTAACCGGGCGAAAGGTCCTGGTTAAGTGCTTAACCGGATATGGTGAAAATGGCCCTTAAACGGTTGGTGTTAAATACGTAGCACGCAATTAAATCCCAGAACACCATTCACGTCATTCCAAAGTAAGTTGGTAAAATTGACATGGATAGGAAAATAAGAAAGCGGCAAAAAGATCTCTTTAAAGCACCCCTAACACACAACCCAACCAAATATTCGAACAAATTAAAGTTAACTTCTCACTTGGAAAATAATGCAACCAAAATTTCAGAACATCTACACATTCCACATTCTGCCACAATATTTGTGCTCGCAAAGAAATATCTATGCAATCCAAATTGTTGAGAACAAAAATGCGAATTTACTTATTAGTGGCGGCGCGGAGCGGTTAATGTGTGAAAGAAAGGCTGTGAGGCGTTGTTTGGCTGTCTGGACTGGCATGTGGTATTTGTGGAAGCGTTTGTTTCTGCGGCGGTGTGTGGTGATCTTGAGTGTATTAATAACTAGAGCAAAACTTTATCATTACAATCAAAACTTTGTGACATTAAAACTACTCACACACATACACACAAACAAACACACACACAAACACACACACACACACACACAAACACACACACGCGCAAAGACACACTCAACGCAAGCCAACAACAAGTTTCTAAAGAAACTGATTCCAAGACAGATAAAAGTTACTGGTGATTGCAAACGTAAACGAAGCGTGCAATGACGTTGGGCGGTGATTATATCACACTGTGTAACAATAAATTAATGTTCTTCTTCACTTAATAAAAGAGCATTGAATCTTCTGGTTTTACTTAGATGCATTATGGAAGACATATCGTAGATTCGCATTTAACAGAGGCGACTTCCAGATCATGTCGCATGATTTTTAGCTGTTGCATGGTGTACGATACTTGTAGCAATCACGGCAATGATGCTGATGGCGTTGTTATGCTTTTCATTTCTTTTCACTTCTCCTCATTCCTTTTTTTACGTCTGAGATTTGTTTGTCCTTTTTTGTGTGCGCTAGCTATGTCGCCTTCCGCATTTGTCTTATTCAGTTTCCGGTGAATGCTTTCACAGCATTTGATGGATATTCACTAGGGTGTATGTATATGCTTATATGTATGTTGGTATATGTATATGTACATACCATGCAGGGAACTCAATAACCAGTGAGCATAATTTCTGGCTCCGAACTAGCGAAAAGGTGTCAAAAATGAACTAGATCAACTGTAGTTAGACCCTCAGCAGTTCAGAAGGAGTGAATTGAGTGACCATTATAAGACACACCTTGATTTGTATGCAATTTCGAAGTGACAAAAATTCTATGAAAATTTTTCGTTCGTTTAATTCCCGTTGGCTTTGTATATTTCTGCAATTCTCAGATGTTTAGTGAAGCGTTTCATGTGAAAAGTTTTCTATTTGCATCTCAACTTGTATGAAATGAAATTCTCCCCTAATTATGCTTTTCCGATACCTCAGGCTTATTATACTCAGCTGTGCTAGTACACGGAGTATTATAGTTTAAATCACATAACGGTGGATTGTAACAGAATGAAATAGTCGAGATAGATATAGACATATGTATATATATCAAAATGATCAGGGTGAAAAGAGAAATCGAATGAGCCATGTCCGTCCGTCCGTCCGTCTGTCCGTCCGTCCGTCCGACTGTAAACACTCTAACTCGCGCAAAAATTCAGATATTTTGACGAAATTTGAAATGCAAGTTAGTGTCGACACTGGGACGGTTGGTATTGAAAATGGGCGGAATCGGACCATGACTACGCCCACTTTTCCTTTATAGAAAAAATCGGAAATTTGGTATCTCAGTCACTAATATAGCTGGAGCGATGAAATTTTACCCACGTATTGAGCTCAGACCCCTATGAAGAAATTTGGTAAAATTTTGGAAAATGGGCGGTGCCACGTCCACTTATTAAGGGCAAACATTGAAGGTTTTATAAGCCATAACTCAGAAACCGTAGCAGATATATCGATAAAATTTGGTACGCGTGATTTACTTACATAGGCAAAGGTTTTGACGTAAAGTAATTAAAATCGGTTGACGGCCACGCCCACTTTTATATATGTATATTATAAAGTGACCTAATAAAAACATTTTAAGCCATATCTCTGTCAAATATAAAGATCTATCATTGAAATTTTATGGCAGGAGTCAAACTATGGACATAAAACAAAAAACAAAAAAATTTTGGAAAATGGGCGTGGCACCGCCTCTTTTTAGAAGCAGGAATATACGGGATTTCGAAGCCCATAACTCGACAAAAAATTGAGATATAATGACGAAACTTGGTGTGTACACTTTTATTACTTGTGTTAATACATGTTCAAAATTTTGGCGAAATCGGTTGACGACCACGCCCACTTTTATATATGGGAACTATAAAGGAGCCTAATAAAAATATTTTAAGCGATATCTTTGTCAAATATAGAGAGAATTCATTGAAATTTTGTGGCATGAGTTCCACAATAGACCGGAAACAAAAAATGGAAAAATTTTGGAAAATGGGCGTGACGCCGCCTCTTTTTAGACGAAGGAATCTACGAGATTTCGGAGCCCATAACTCGACAAATAATTGAGATATTATGATGAAACTTGGTTTATACACTTTTATAACTTGTATTAATAGACACGCAAAAATTTATTGAAATCGGTTTATGACCACGCCTACTTTTTAGCAAAGATATTTCTGGAACACGCTTTGGAAGTTTGTAACGTGACATCTTTGTAACTGGAAGTCATAAAGGAATGAAATTTTGCACAAAGAATAATATTCATATGCTTAGTTGGATGACTGATAAAAATTTTGAAAATAGGCGCGGCTATGCCCACTTTATGCAGCACTCGCTTTATATAAAATCCATCAAACGCAAACAAACAATGAAAACATACAGCTGAGTATCTAATGTTCGATTCCACTCGAACTTAGGCTTCCTTACTTGTTTTTATTTATTTTTTTATTTTATTACTTCTAAATATTTTTGTACACTTTTATTAAATAAATAAATAATAAAATATTAGTTAAAAAAAAATAAAAAAAAAAATATCATCCGCCTCGACATCGACATGATTCGAACCCGCGCTCGCCAGGTTGATTTTCACACGCGTTAGCCAGTGCGCCATCGCGCCACCTGCATGAAGTGTGTCAAATGCTGCACTTAAGCGGCAGATGAAAAACTATAGAATTTGTAGGTGCTTGTAGCTAGTTCAGAACTATCGAAATTGTGCCAATAAACGAACTAGTGGAAACTGTAGAATTTACTTAGTACTAGTTCGGAACTGTCGAAAATGTAGTGCAGAGGGTGAGAATTGACACCACCTAAGACATCGCCGTATTAAATTCGCCAGTTGGTAACATGCGAAAGAGATTTAGCTCGCACTAGTAGTTGCGATAAATGCACTAGAAGCGACCTAGTTCTGAACTAGAAATTTTCCCTACAGGGTAGTAACGAGTGCACATTATGAATGCGTTCATTTACTTTATTCTTCTTTTCCTTTAATTTTTTCTGTTGTATTTTTTTGCTTGCTTACTTGCTTACATATTTGTTGGTATAATTTGACATACCGTAAGTAGGTAGCTGGCTGCAGCTGTGTATGTGTGTAATCATTTTTCTGATTTGTATGCACAGAAGTCAGTGAGCTTGCGAGTTTAATGTGATATTTTGCTTTTGAAGAAAAAAGCTGTTAAAATAACACATTCGCCATATTAAAATCCCACAGGACCTTTCTTTCATTGATTAATTCGCAACGCAGTCTCAACAACAGCCGATGGTGGCTGCTGGCTGCTCAGCGCGACCCAAAGAGAGCAAAACGGCGCTGAGCTGAGAGTGGCACAAGAAACGAGTAACGGTTATTTTACTCAATCGCTAAACAGACAATGGCACAATATGGAATGAAAAAACACAAAAAATAGCAACAAATAAACTAAGAAACCAACGCAGCGGATGCAATGCTCCTTAAAGCTACATTGGAAGCCGGCAACAGCACAGTCACGAAGTGCTCCTGTTGAATGCATTTTTCGATGGAGGCTGGCTGAATGAGCACATTTATACACTGCGTACAAAAGCTGAGCGTTAACAGCTCTCCGAGTGAGCACGGTATACGCATATACTCGAAAATATATGCATACATGTGAGTTGCAGAAGTTAGCTGTCTTCCATTTACCATTGTGCGTTTTGTTGTTCAAAGCGAAAGCAGAGAAAATATCGGCGGTATCGTATGAGCTCTACAAAAAAATAAAAAAATTGGTGCTGACGATGTGATGAGAAAAAAAAAAACAAAAACGGCGTGCATCAACTAACAACTGGGAATATGGGAATACCTTTGTGGCACTAAAGTTGCGGCTGAAGCTAAGAACTTTTGGAATTTCATTGTATTTAATGTTGCTCTCATTTTTTGCGTCTTCGCAACATCGCTTTTCAAGTATGGCTAAACAACAAAAAAACGAAACTATGCCATCTTTATGAACGAGAAATGAAACTTCAGGAATTTAAGATATTTTTTTTTTACATAGAATAATAAGCGAATATTTATGTGTCTGTCTTAAGTAGATTTTTTAAGTGCCCATAAAGTACTGTTCTTAATTCCTTTCAACGACTTGCAGTTTCAAGCACATATTTTTCACATTTTACGTATATTAAATGTATTTTTTTAGAGCTCGTTGGCTCTCTTACTCATGAAAATGAAACTATGCACATACAGAAATAGCCGCTAGACTGTTTAGCTTTTATTTGGCCAGAAGAGCTTGTTTTGCTGTGACTAGCTGGTCGATCAGCGAAGTTGTATAGCAAGCTGACATTCCTTTAAATTAAGTACTTGCCTTTGGTTGGCACCAATATGTACATAATTCATTTATTTTTTAGGGTATTCTTGGGAAACTCCTTTTGTTTTGACTAAGTTTTATTCAGAAAAATGTGAAGCTCTTATTGGCCCGTTGGAGCCACCCTTAAAGTTTTTCTGTCCGTGAGAAGTTGTTCCAGATTGAATTATACTCAGACGATTGCTTAACTTGCTTCAGAATTCGTGTCTAAGTGTGGCAGCGTTCCGGTTTTATAGTCAGAATTGGCCTTTAAAAAGCTACATCTCTGATTAGCCAGTTAAGGGCATTCGTTTTTTTTGATATATGCATGTATGTTCGAATTTCCAAAATTTTATTATCAAATCTGATAAATCCAAAGTGTTTTATATAAAGATAAATACAAAAACCGCAAAATAGCCGACTTATATATACGTAAGTCTGCCGCTGTATTTTGAGTGCATGCGATTTGGTTCAATAAAAATCCACATATCTAATCCCTATTGATATCTTCACACATCGCTTAAGACCAAACGTCGTAAAAAATAAATCCTAACAGCAAACAAAGAAATATCAACCAAAAATAAAACACGCAAAGCAAACACGTATGCACATTAGACCGTCTCGCCGTACGCTCCCATATATGATGTCTTTTTGGAAAACATTTCCGGAAAAATTAAAAATTTTTTTTTTGGACGCCGCTAGATGTCGCTAAAATTTATTTTTCTAATATCTTCTGTATTTATAGTCCGATATCTAAGTTTAATACACCAATGTCTTTGGCTTGAAAGGTCGGCTTATACCATGGAATATTATTAACCCTATGTGCGCCATTGGGGTCACTACCACCCAGTACTTAGTTTATACCACCCTAATATACGTTTTTTATGTCTGCATGTTAAACGTAGTCAAAAATCATTAATCTTTTGCAAAAGATGTATTTCAATCGCTTCATCAGAACCCGAAATAAAACACGTTCAATATTGCGAGGAATATAGGTTTTTCGGTTCCTTTTGTCTTTTAGGTTAATTTTACAGAAAAATTTTCTGAGGAGACCCCTAATAAAATTTTATACCAAATAATTTTTTAGAACAGTTTAACCCTCTAGCAACCTCAAAAATACTATTTTTCCTGATTTTCTAAAAAAAGGTGCCAAAATAACCCTTTATTGGCGGTGCTAGAGGGTTAAAATGTTCTAGAAAATTATTCGCCATAAAATTTCAGTAGGGGTCTCCTCAGAAGAAATCTTTGTAAAATGAACCTAAAAGACCAAAGGAAGCGAAAAACATATATTCCTCGGAAAGATGAACGTGTTTTATTTTGGGTTCTACTGAAGTGATCGAAATACTTCTTTTGCAAAAGATTAATGATTTTAGACTACGTTTAACATGCAGGCATAAAAAATTGCAGTAGGGTGGTATAAACTAAGTACCGGGTAGTAGTGACCCCAAAGATGCACATAGGGTTAATAATATTCCATAATATAAGGCGTCCTTTCAAGCCAAAGACATTGGTGTATTAAACTTAGAGATCGGACTGTAAATACTGAAGATATGAGAAAAATAAATTTTAGCGACATCTAGCGACGTCCAAGAAAAATTAAAAAATTTTCCGGAAATGTTTTCCAAAAAGACAACATATGTGGGGGCGTACGGCGAACTTTAGTTTTGCGTCCCTAAAAGGCGAGACGACCTTATTTACATATGTACGTATTCATGTTTGTACGCCTGTAAGTATGCACCGGTAAATGCGAAATTGACACCTAAAATCTGTAAGGTAGTTACCTAAAAGAAAATTGTCGTTGTATGCTCTCAAATTCATACGCTAAAGCGTCCATTACGATGTGACAAAAAAACATAAGCATATAAGTGTACATGCATACATAAATACATATATACACAGTAGGCCCAAAATTACTACACATCATCAATACTTTGCTCCTTACATTTCCTTTAGGGAAGATAACAACTTCCATGACTATGCCCCATGACTATCGCACGGCGATGGCCGCCTTCGCATGCATGACTGTGTATAATAAAAAAAAGCAATGAAGTGAAAATTGTTCGTAAGCGTCGGGCTTTCATTCTAAATAGCATGTTTGTTTCATATGGTCGTTATTATACTCTTGTTAGGTATTCAGCATGAATTGTAGCATTATTGTAGTCCTGAATATACAGCTGTCTACCATCTAACTTTGTTGTGCACTTCATTCGTATAAATTTTTCTGTTTCGGTTCACTCTTCTTAACTCCTTAGTTAGTGCAGAAATGCAGAAATGATCTGTGCTTAATTTGTGCGTGACTGCCAACATACTTTAGGAGTATCTGCGGTATACCTTTCAAAAGCCAGTATCGTGGCATGAATAACCATCGCACAAAGGTAGATTTTCAAGTTTTATGCGGCCAAAAATATTTATTGTCTACATCTATTCCAAATTGCTTGTTTAATGGAAAATTTTAATCGAAAATTTTACTTTCTCATTTTCGTTTAAAAATATAGACAAATTTTCAATAAAAATCGTTTTAAGCAGGATTTCTAAGCCTATGGAAAAAATCCGAAAAATCGTTGAAATTTCTAAAAGTGGATTAAAAATTTCAAATTGAGGCCAGAACTTATAGAAGATTTTGAGGAGATTTCTAAGTATACTGTTATGTAGACAACCAATTTTAGCGTAAAAAGTGAAATTCTCAATGCTGTGAAAAATTCCGTCGATTTAAAAAATTTCCGAAAATATGTGGGTATGTTTTTTTCTGTAATTTTAACAACTTCACAAAATTCAAATTTGGCCGCATAAAACTTGAAAATCTACCTATGTGCATCGTATCACCTTACAAATGGGCCTGGTGGGTACACACATACACACCTACAACAATCACATGTACATTTATATATATGTACATACATACGTGGTTTCGATTTCCAACTGTTGGACGACACAACAACAAACTGACTGGCGGCGATAGAAAAACAGCATGGCAGAAGTGTGAGCCCGTTGTCTGTGGTCGTTACAAAAATACTTACATACATACATACGCATCAACCAAAAAAGAAAATAATTCTCATACATTTTGCAAACTATACAACAATACTGTTTAATGGCAGCTTTTCACTAGTAGATGTCAGAAGTTAAATGCTGAAATATGATATATTTACTTCGATAGTACATACATATGTATCATGAGCGTATATCTAAAACTACGAGTACAATGAAAATGTTTTTTCGAAGCACACACAGAGCCAAAATACCACCTAAAATGCCCTATAAACTAGAACAAAGTTTAGCGGATTTCTCTATGCTTTCTCTCCAATAAGATGCCCGTCTTATTATTACTGGATATTTCATTTTAATAAAACTAAGTAGATAATCTGTAAAACTAATATGAAAACCTTTTCAATATAATTAAGAAGATGACCCGTGGATTTTAGATGAAATAATTTTAAGTCAAATTGAAGAGATAACCTATAAAACTAAGGTGAAAACCTATTAAATAAAATTTAGAAGATGACTCCTAGAATAAATATGGAAACCTTTTCACATAAATTTAGCAGATAACCTGTAAAATTAAGAAGAAACCCTGTTTAATATTATTAAGAAGAGAATCTTGATTTTCATCGGAAAACATAATTAGTCAACTAGTATTTTCCTAGGACTTATTCAGACAAAGGGCAAAATTTCATTTCATATAAGTGCAGATGGACATAATAAACTCTTTATACCAAGTGCTTCATTAATCGTTTGAGAATTGTAGAAATGTGCAAAGCCGTAGTGAAATTGACGAACGGAGGAAATACATAAGAGCTCTTTTAAAAATAAAAAGTTCTCCCTTTTAATTTCTTGAACATGTAATTGCACGCATAAAACGTGGCTGATGCAATAACTGTTATGCATACTTCTAGTATGTACGAGTATATATGTACATATGTATGTATGTACGTATGTTAAGACGTTTAAAGCAAAATTTGAATTAATAAGGGCTCTTTCAAAAATAAAAAGTTTTCCTTTTTAATAAATTCAAAAAGGTTCAAGTAAAAATTAGAGGATGTCCTTATTGATTTGCTTTATAAAAATTTTCTCCTAAAAACAAGCAGATTTCTTCTAACAATTTAATTTTTTTTACAAAATGACATAAAAAATTAATACACAAGAAGTTATCTTCTCGTTTTCAGACGATATCCTTTTAAATAAATTTAAGAAGAAATTCAAGCTAAAATCCAGAAGAATTTCTAGCAAAAATTTCTTCAATTTTGTCCCCTCTCCCTCTCCTCGGCCAAATAGCTTTTTTAGGTGGCAGTCTCTTTGATTGTAGGTGAACTTTTTGGCTCTGTGCAGCTTGCTTTTAGGGTATAAATTTGGAACTAGAATAGCCCGTAAAGCTTCGATGAGTATAATCTAGAAAGCATACAAAGCTAGCTGTACCTTACCGTGCTTTCCTATGGCCCACTGCTTATAATATGCAATAGAAATGAAAAATTATACTTTTTATGTATGTATCTTTGTAAAGCATCTTTTTGTATTACAAGTATTTTATGATCAAGTAAATTTAGTTTAAAATTTTCAAGAAAGTCGCAACCCTAACAAAACCATTTCCAGCGATCAACTTTCTTAAACTCCTGTAATTTGATATCCATATTTTCATACTTAAATAATTAAAAAAAATAAATTGTTAAGTAAACAATGTTAAAAGTTTTAAAAAATTAAAAATTTTTTTTCGAAAAGAGTGTCAACATTTCTTCTATAAAATACACGGCTTGCTATAAAGGCCCTTGGCAACTTACAATCTGGATTGAGAGGAAGTGTATATGTGTGAGTGTCGGGTAATTGACGCAAATATTAAAAATTTTTGATTTTCGTCGCCGCGAGCCGACAGCCGGCCGACAACAAGTACGTGCTGCACGACGGCTACCGATTGCACTAACACACATAAAAAAAACACTCAAATTTGACAAACTCACTCAAAAAAAACACTCAAATTGGACAATCTAGATTGTACATAAGTTGCCAAGGGCCTTAAAGCTCTTTTATTTTATTAATTTGCCTAATTACAGTTTTTTAAGACGTTGGCAACCATAAGAAAAATATTTGCAGCGATCTGCTTTCTTAAACTGCTTCAATTTAGTAACGATTTTATTAATTTCCCTAATCAAAGTTTTTTAAGAAGGTGGCAACCCTTATAAAAAATGTCTGCATTTATAAACTCCTTTAATTTTATATCCATACTGTAATATTTAATTATTTTAAAAAATTTTATTGCGCTAGAAAAATTCAAAGAGACGGTAATCCTTAAAATATGTAAAATTGCTTAGAAATAGAAAAAAGCGTTTACATTATTGGCAACAAATAGAAAGTATTTTACTCAGTTTAAGCATAACATTTTGTGTAATAAAATCGGCAATTTGTCAGGCTTGAGAAAAGTCGTAAAATTTATCTTTTTTGTATACGCCGACTTAATTGAAATAACAAATTTTCTAGCCATGCGAGGCTTAAAAACGTACACTGTATAATATTTTATGAATGACTCTACTTCAACAACATTGAAACCATTCACGTGTGAAATTCGATTCCTTGATTGCTGGACGATATAAAATGTGGTTGGAATTCCCTCAAAGTCTGGCAATGCTGATACGTCGCACGCTTTTTAGATTCAGCTGTTATGGCAAGCAAGCGTGTGGTTGTAAAACTTATACATACATATTTTTTTGACATTGTATATTTTTAGTGCCGTTGTGGTGTAATGGGTAAAGTGCTTAACTGACATGACAGAACGCACGAGTTTAATCGCCGGACCAACACCAAAAATTTAATTTAAAAAGTAGCGGTCACACCTCGGCAGTGGGCGACATACCCACCCAGTGCATTTCTGCCATGAAAATGATTCTCACAAAAAATGCATTCGCCGTTCTTTGGAGAAGGCACTACAGGTCTGTGTCCACTCCATTAATTGAAAAAAAAAAACATTAAGAATTGAGAGAAAATCTGTGCCTAAAACTCGTTAGAGATGTATATCCAACACATTGTATTAAAGTATGAGATTTAAGGTATTTGTAAATGAAATATCATTGTCTGTTAAAATGTATGTAAATAGTAATCCGCAAGGATGTCTCGTAAGACAGCCAGCAACACATACCTCGTGAGTATCACAGTATAGTTGTCTAAAAAGCAAAGGCCATTCATTGTACTTATGCAAATACCACCTAAATATGTATATTTTTGCATGTATATACATACATATGTACATTAGGCCGTCTCGCCTTATAGGGACGCAAAAATAAAGTTCGCCGCACGCCTCCGCATGTGATATCTTTTTGGAAAACATTTCCGTAAATGTTTTTTATTTTTTTTTTTTGGACACCGCTAGATGTCGCTTAAATTTATTTTTCTCATATCTTCGGTATTTATAGTGCGATCTCTAAGTTTGATACACCAATGTCTTTGGCTTGAAAGGACGCCTTATACCCTGGAATACTATTAACCCTATGTGCGTCATTGGGGTCACTACCACCCAATACTTACTTTATACCACCCTAATGTACCTTTTTTACGCCTGCATGTTAAACGTAGTCAAAAATCATTAATCTTTTGCAAAAGAAGTTTTTCGATCTCTTCAGTAGAACTCGAAATAAAACACGTTCAACATTCCGAGGAATATACATATGTTTTTCGCTTCCTTTGATCTTTTAGGTTCATTTTACAAAGATTTCTTCTGAGGAGACCCCTACTGAAATTTTTCCAGAATATAAATGGATAAATGGTTATTTTGACTCTTTTTTTTAGAAAATCAGGAAAAATAGTATTTTTAAGGTCGCTAGAGGGTTAAAATGTTCTAGAAAATGATTTGGCATAAAATTTTATTATTATATAGCGACATCTAGCGACGTCCAAAATCATTAAAAAATTTTCCGGAAATGTTTTCCAAAAAGATATCATATGCGGGGGCGTACGGCGAACTTTATTTTTTGCGATACGGTCTAATGTACATATGTACGTTTTTTTTATAACACACTTAATATTTAAGCAAGTTGGCGTGCGTATGTGGGCATGAGGGCTATTGGTGTTGGTGCTGGCTTGGCATAACCCTGCAGCGAAATCAACTAGTTGTAAACTAATTGACAACTAGTTGGCTATACAGCTCAACTAGTCAGCCATCTATCTTTTTTCCATATTAGCAACTGGTATTTTTAACACGGTGATGACCTAGGAAATGGAAATTGTCAGTATCCACACCAGCATCGTACCACTTGACTGACTAGTCAGTATCCACACCAGCATCATACCACTTGACTGACTAGTCAATATACACACCAGCATCATACCAATTTGCTGACTAGTCAGTGTACATATCAGAACTATACCAGTTGACTGACTAGTTTTACATGCTACTCCAATGAAAATAAAAATTGTTAGTTATTAGAGTATGATATTTAAATTAAAGAATTCAGGCACATTAGATTGTGATCTTGCATATTAAATATTTAGGAAAATCAACATTAACATTGTGAATAGGTAACACGTTGACCATTCTAAGCTTGACATTTATATTGATGATTTTCTGACTTTATACAAACATATCATGTACTTTTTTCTATGGCTGAAGTAGTATCTAATATACAGGGCTATATTAACATCTCAAACTATGTTATATTTGTGGTATTCACCTGATTTAATGATCTAACAATTTGCAACCAACTAAATCTACAAGGGGCATACTACGCAGGGTTCGAATACTACAACAACAATAAAGAAGTTGCTTTACTTTTACTGCATACGTGTTCATTGCAACCTCCAGAAACCCCGGATACATTCGTTTTTAATTTAAAACCCTTTTTTTAGCAAAACTTCCTGTTTCATAACTAATCTCAATTTGTCCTCTATGAATCTAGTTGGGCAACTCCCATAATTTATCTAGTCAGTTAACTGGTAGGTTGGCTGACTAGTTTGGACTTTCGCTGCAGGGAAAATGTACATCAATACATTGGCATGCCTTAACAGGATAATGGCTTAGGCTTTTCATAATTTATGAACGCAATCGCTTTGGTATTCAAACAACAAGTGGGCAATTCTTAGAATACACAAATTTACATACTATATAAAAAGATGCATATATACAGATATATGTGAGTATATATATCAAATCACGTAAATATATGCAAATCCACTTACATATTATAGCATGTTGATGGAAACATTTTAGACACTTTCGTATTTACATAAATATAAACGGAAATATCGCAATCATTGATTTGGAAGTGAGTGAGGCAAATTGAATAACTGAGTTTGTTTTGATGATTTAAATGTTAAAGAGCTTGACGAAGGAGTAGCAGCAAAGCGCAGATCGGCTTTGAACATCTTTTTTCGAGAAATCAGCAAGAACTAAAAACTCTTGTTCACGTCTTTCCACGCTAACGTTGCAGCAAACCGCACTAGTTCCAGGCTAGTGCCTAACTAGTTTAAAAAGAGTCAGAATTGATTCTCTTTCTATCCCAACGCAATGCTTTCAACTGTCTTTTTTCATACGGCGATGTCCTACGAAGTGGCAATTATTCCCCTCTGCAGAACTTTGGAACTCATTCTAAACTATTTCCATTATGGACAGTCCTGGGATAGTTCAAAAATCAATAGTTCGGAGATAGTTAGAAAGGAAGCACTTCAGGCTTAGCTCAAAAATGATCGGTCTCTGGTCGCGCTTTACAAAAATAATCTTCAGCCGGCAGAAATCTTAACATACTAAAAATAAATGCGGCATTATATTAGAAAATACCAAGTTTTTTAAATTTAATCATACAAAAGGAGGAGTTACCCCATTCACCTACAAATTTCAAGTAATATTACTTTGGTCATATGTGTGTACGTCTTTTAACTAGACCTGTTAAATAATGATTATTAATCCTAATGATTACCGGTTTGATTGATTATTTTTTCAACTGCCCATTTAATGATTGATTACCAATTGTTTTCAAATTCTAATGATTATTTTGCAATTACCATTAAAAAATTATAAAAAAAAATCATAAAAAATCCAAAAAAAAATTAAAAATAATCATAAAAAATCAAAAAAAAATCAAAAATAATCAAAAACAAATAAAAAATAATCAAAAACAATCAAAAAAAAATATTTTGATTATTTTTGATTTTTTATGATTATTTTTGATTCTTTTAATTTTTTTTTAATGGTAATTAAAAAACAATACAATTTAATTGATTACTAAACCGGATTTTAACAGGTCTACTTTTAACAAAGTTCCATTTGGTACTACCCAGCAAAAGACGGCAAAAAGGGGCATTATTGTAAAGTGCAACAATTGTTGTTGCTCAACTTTAAAGTGACAGCTGTCAACAGAAATTTTTCATGAAGCCACAATAATAAACTGTGCCTTTCTGCATCCCTTTAGAATCAGTTCTGAGCTAGTCAGGAACTTTCTAGTTCTAGACTTTCGTTTATCGGGACTGCCCCTTTTATTAACTGCACTTACAAAATCTGGCAGTCTATGCCAGAGGTGGGCTTATTCCAAAGAATCATGAAATTTAGCTAACATTTTTCGCTCAGAAAACAAAAAATCCCAAATATCAATGGGTAAATGTTTTCTTTTTGGTCTTCAATGTTGATAACATACGTTCAATGGCAGCAGCAGCAGAGTGCATTTAATTAAATGCTACTATCAATTTAGCTTCTTTTCTTCTTCTTCTTCTTCCTCTTCTTCTTCTTCTTCTTTCTCTTCTTCTTCTTCGATTTAATTTAAGCAATTTGCAAATAGTAGTTTTTTCACTGCCAACCAACAATTTTCTTTTAAGTCATCATAAAAGAGAGCTCGTTTGTCCAATTTTTTCAACCAAAATCTTTCTAATTATATGCAAATTTGTACTAAATTGGATTAACTAATTTATTCATTTGCAATCTCAACAAGCGATTTAGCATTTGCAATGAGAACCCATGAAATTTAAGTGAACTCAATAAACCTTTTTGCTCCTTTTTTTTTGCTACCAAGAATCTGTAGGTATAGCGCAATAGAAATTAATCACTAAAACCCACACTGAAAAAACAACTTACTCAGATTATGGAAAAGTGGGAATGATTCGGCGCTAAAGACATAATTCCATATTTTGATGTACGATTTTCTTCAAATCAAGGAATAAAAACCACGTTTTAAAGAAAATTGTAATTCAAAATATGGAAATATGTCTTTAGCGCCGAATCATTCCCATTTTTCCATAATCTGAGTAATTTTTTTTTTTGAGTGCACACATACCCTGTGGGGAAAATCTCTAGCTCATAACTGGTGCGCAGATAGTGCACTTTTCGACACTACTAGTGCGAGCTCAATCTCTTTTGCTTATTAGCAACTGGATTGCAGAATGGTTAGCGCGTGAGACTCTGAATCTGCCGAGCGCGGGTTCGAATCATGACAGTGGCGGATGATAATTTTTTTCTTTTTAATTTTTTTTTTTTAATTTTTATTTTTTTATTTAGTAATAAAAATTTAAAACAATATTTAAAAAGTAATAAAATACAAAAAAATAAAAATAAACCTGAAGGACCAGAAAAGCATAATTAAGGGAGCATTTTATTTCATTAAATGAGAAATCATTAAGTGAAAATGCAAACCGTAAATACTCTTTATATAATATGTTTAAATAACAATCTGAGAATTGCAGAAATACGCAAAGCCGACGGCAAATGAACTGGCGCCTCTTTGACAAGTTTTCGCTAGTTCTGAACCTCTCCACTAGTTATTGACTTTTCTGCAGGGTACATACATGAATTTGCATATGTGCATGTTGATGTATATACCCTGCAGGGAACTCAATAACTAGTGAGCAAAATTTCTAGTTCCGAACTAGCGAAAAGGTGTCAAAAGGGAACTAGATCAATTGTAGTTAGACCCTCACCAGTTCAGAAGGAGTGAATTGAGTGACCATTATAAGACACACTTTGATTTGTATGCAATTTCGAAGTGACAAAAATTCCCGTCGGCTTTCTATATTTCTGCAATTCTCAGATTTTTAGTGAAGCATTTTATACAAAGAGTTTTCTATTTCCATCTTGTATGAAATGAGATGTTCCCCTAATTATGCTTTTCCAATCCCTCAGGCTTATTTTTAATTTTTTTTTTATTTTATTACTTTTTAAATATTATTGTAAATTTTTATTAAATAAATAAATAAAAAAATATTAGTTAAAAAAAAAGTATAAAAAAAATTACATCCACCTTGACACCGACAGGATTCGAACCCGCGCCCCTCAGATTGAAAGGCACATGCGTTAGCCAGTCGGCCATCGCGCCATTTGCATGAAGTATGTCAAAGGCTGCACTTAAGCGACAGATGTAAAACTGTAGAATTTGTAGGTACTTGCAGCTAGTTCAGAACTATCGAAATGGTGCCAATAAACGAACTAGTGTAAACTGTAGAATTTAGTACTAGTTCGGAACTATCGAAAATGTAGTGCAGAGAGTGACAATTGACATCGCCTAGGACATCGCCGTGTTAAATTCGCCAGTTGATAACATGCAAAAGAGATTTAGCTCGCACTAGTAGTGCCGAAAAATGCACTAGAAGCGACCTAGTTCGGAACTAGAGATTTTCCCTACAGGGTACATACGAACACATCGCTTATCCCAGTTAAGCAATCAGGATATCGAATCGGTTGCGCAGAGATTGAATGAGTAGCCACGATGGCGGTTGTCGAGTATAATTGCTGCTTGTCCTGCAGCGACAACAACGATAAGCACGATGGCAACGGCGACGGCGATGCCGTAAAATGGTTTTCCACATGGCATGTTTGTGGTTGCTGATGTGTGTGTGTGCGTGTTTGTGTGTGAGCGAGGTTGATGCAGGTGAGAGAAAGTGGTGATAGCGTGCAAGTGGCTTTTGTGGAATATATGTATGTATGTATGTATGTATGTATGTATGTATGTACATACATATGTGTACTCGTATTTGGGATTGAGGCTTTGGAACAAAAATGGCACGGTGACTCGATGGTGCAATGGCAATGGTTGTAGGCGAGGAAGGAATGGCACAAAAGTGTTCGTGCAACGCTGCTTATACCCCAATAGCGGCTATAGTTCCCTAGTTATTTTAGGCTTTTGATATACTACAATATCACAAAAGAAGGTGTCATAATCTCTGAGTTGTTTCATTACCTTTGGCTAAGTATTTAAGAAGGTGAAGATCGCTTAACCCTAGCAGCTATTGGCGTCGACTTTAAAGCGCTTTTTTCTTGCTCAAAGTCAAATGCAGCAAAATGTATGCAATTCAAATTAATAATTATAAATATCGAAACATAAAAGTCAGTTGCAGTAATAACTGCATTGGGGTATAATATTATTTTCCGCAGCGCCGAAAATTGACTTTTTTCTTACTATTTTATAAAATACTTTTAATGAATAATTTGAAAGCTTCGTTAAATCCCAGCAAACATTCACATACATACAAATTAGACCGAAATATGTGTGAAACATGAGCTTAAGAATTTTTATACTCAGCTGTACTAGTACACAGAGTATTATAGTTGTAATCACATAACGGTATATTGTAACAGAACGAAATAAGTAATCGAGATAGATATAGACTTATATATATCAAAAAGGGTGAAAAGAGAAATCGATTGAGCCATGTCCGTCTGTCCGTCCGTCCGTCCGTCTGTCCGTCTGTTCGTCCGCCTGTAAACACTCTAACTCGCGCAAAAATTCAGATATTTTGATGAAATTTGAAATGCAAGTTAGTATCAAGACTGGGACGGTTGGTATTGAAAATGGGCGAAATCGGACCATGACCACGCCCACTTTTCCTATATAGAAAAAATCGGAAATTTGGTATCTCAGTCACTAATAGAGCTAGAGTGATAAAATTTCACACACGTATTGAGCTCAGGCCCTTATGAAGAAATATGGCGAAATTTTGGAAAATGGGCGGTGCCACGCCCACTTATTAAGGGGCAAACATTGAAAGTTTTATGAGTCAAAACTCAGAAACCATTGAAGATATAGCGATGAAATTTGGCATTCGTGATGTACTTACTTAGGAAAATGTTTGGACTAAAAATTGCCAAAATCGGTTTACGACCACGCCCACTTTTATATATGGGTATTATAAAGTGGCCTAATAAAAACATTTTAAGCGATATCTTGGTCAAATATAAAGATAATTCATTGAAATTTTGTGGCATGAGTTCCACAATAGACCGGAAACAAAAAATAGAAAAATTTTGGAAAATGGGCGTGGCACCGCCTCTTTTTAGACAAAGGAATATACGAGATTTCTTAGCCGACAAATAATTGAGATATTATGACGAAACTTGGTTTATACACTTTTATAACTTGTGTTAATAGACACGCAAACATTTATTCAAATCGGTTTATGACCACGCCTACTTTTTAACAAAGATATTTCTGGAACACCCTTCGGGAATTTGTAACGTGACATCTTTGTAACTAGAAGTCATAAAGGAATGAAATGTTGCACAAAGAGTAATATTCATATGATTGGTTGGAGGACTGATTAAAATGGTGAAAATGGGCGTGGCTACGTCCACTTTATGCAGCACTCGCTTTATATAAAATACACCGTGTTTTCATCAAACGCAAACAAACAATGAAAACATACAGCTGAGTATCTAATGTTCGATTCCACTCGAACTTAGGCTTCCTTACTTGTTTTTTATGATTTTTTTTTTAATGATAATTGTAATTCATAGATTCTGTTTCGAAAAAGGCTAAGTATACAAGTATCACTAAAGTTCAATATAATGTTGAATGTTCCACTATATGATGAAATTGGATTGAATTTCAGGTTTATGTCAGGTTCGAACGGGATAAAACAAGCAGTGTATGCAAAGAATGACAGGAAAAGAGAAGAATAAGCGGTGGGCGAAGCTACATTTGAAGGAAAATGCAAAAGAAGTAAAATTTTTGTGGTTTTACTAGTCACAAAAAAGGAAGAAAAAAGGAGTCCAATAGTAGTATTTTATGTACCTTTACAGGCTCATATGATGTATGAAATTAGGCTTATAGCGCGCAACTACCTTAAGAACAGAAATGCATACATTTCGTACTCCAAAATGAGCTCAAAATGAGTGTGAGCGCTTCAGTTTAGGATGCTTTTCCGATTCTTTATGACTCCGAATGTTTACTGGGATGCCATATGTATGTGGCTTTGAGTGTATATGTTTGTGCATGCCTGTGTATGAGAGTATGCATGTTTAAGTATGTGCATGTAATTAGGTTCGTCGTCGCCGTCGTCTGCCATTCCCAGCAATACGTTTTTCCAACGCCGTCGCCTATAAACTGTTGCTATCACAGCCTACAAAAACATGACATGCCACAAAACTTGAACAACATGAACAATGTGCGATAAGGACACTATAATAATGAAAAAACAAAAACAACAATTATAGAAGCCAGCAACACGCTACACGCATGTTTTTATGAATATTATGTCCATTTGACACGAATTACTCTTCATCAGCGCTATTGCCAACGCCATCACTATCACCATCACCGGCAACAACATGTACGCGCAAGCGCTCGTGCAGCTGTGTATGTGTGTGTACGAGGGTTGCTCGATATATTTTTAGCCGAATAATGAAAATGCGAATATTAATCATCAAAAATGGTTTTATTGTTTTTCAAAGTATTCTTCAGCATGATTTATACACTTTCGCATGCGGTCAAGCCAATTGTCGAAGCACTTTTTCCACTCCGATTGAGACACCTCCAAAACATGGTTTTTGAACGCTGAACAGCATCTGCTGGCGACGAAAATCGTTGACCATGCATTTTTTTCTTGATGAGCGGGAATAATAAGAAGTCATTGGGTGTCAAGTCAGGGCTGTACGGCGGATGACCCATCAATTCGAAGTTTTGGCCGGCCAAAAAGGCGTTGGTTTGAGCCAATGTGTGAGAGCTCGCATTGTCATAGTGAACAATGATTCGTCTTCTCTTGTTCGTTTTTCGAATTTCTCCGAAGACTTCAGGCAAACAAATTGTGGTGTACCACTCAGAATTGACCGTCCTACGTTGCTTAAGCGGCACAGTCGCCATCTGACCAGATTTGCCGAAGAAACAGGCGACAATTTGCTTCGAAGTGCTTCTTCCACGAACAACTTTCGTTGGATTTGGCTCATCTTCGAAGACCCACACGGTCGATTGTTATTGTGTTTCGGGTTCATACGCATAGATTCATGATTCGTCACCTGTGACGATCTTATAAACGTCTTTTGAAGCACCGGGATCGTATTTTTGCAACATTTCTTTGCACCAATCGACACGAGCCTTTTTTTGAGCGACAGTGAAATTGTGCGGGATCCAACGAGAACAAACCTTTTTTACGGCCAGGTGTTTATGCAATATCGAATGTATGCTTGTGGGAGAAATGTCCAAGGATGTCTCTATCTCACGGTATGTCACATGACGATCTTGCATTATGAGTTCACGCACGGCATCAATGTTCTCTGGCACAACGGCCGTTTTGGACGACCTTCACGGAATTGGTCTTTGAGCGAGCATCGACCACGATTGAATTCATTATACAAATTTTTCACAGGATGGTGCTTCATCGCCATATATAGATTTAAGTTCATCAACGCACTCTTGTCGTCGAAAGTTGTGAAAAATGATCGCACGAAATTGTTCACGAGTTTCTTAATTCCATTTCTTTGCCAAATTAAAATTTTCAAGTCACTGTAAACAACACAAATGATGGTCGTGCGCCAAAACGTTCTGAGTACGGTAGGTTAAAATATATCGAGCAGCCCTCGTATTGCACTCATCCCCTCAATGTTGAACAATGTGTCATAAAACTTTGCAAATTGTGATATGTTTGTGCACGGTGCGGCGACGGTGGTGACGGTGCGCTGGCTGCGATGGGTTTGGGGCGTGTGCATCGTGGCATGTTGACTTGGCATGTTGTGCGCTTTCGGTAATTCGCCTCCACACGTCTTCTTTGTTATAATTTATGGCACAAATTCAAGTGTGGCGGTACATAAAAAGTAACAACAACAACAACGGCAAACGGCAAGGACTACAATGAAAAAAAAAAAAATCGTATAATCAAACTAAGTGCGTTGTTGCGTTTTTGTGTCGTTCATATGCAAAATGCATAAGTGGGCGCGAATTGGTTAACTACTGACTTTTTAGTTGGCAGTAAAAGTTTGAAAATGTATGTAGATGTAGTCAGTGAACAGAGAGTGTAATTATTGATTGTTTTATGGAAAAAATGTTTCTTATTTCTATATTATAAAATATTTATGCATCTTCGATGTTTTAAAATATAAATATGTATCACTTTCGAAATAACTAACCTCTATGATTTATTTATTTATTTATTATTATTTCAGTCAAAGGAAAAAAAAAATTTCTTACTGACTGAGAAACAAAAATACTTAAAAACTAGTGATGTTTGAGTATTAGGAAGTACCCTATTTAGAAGTAACTATATATTATACTACGAAGAGCATTTGAGCTAAGGGAAAGATCCAAGTTAGGGATACTATTTAACTCAGAGAGAGCTCTAACCCCGGGAGCAAACTTGGTATAATCGAATCTCTGGAAATCAATGTAAAATAGCGGAACATGACGAAGATAACGCGAAGAAACGAAGATATTTATTGACTGAAGAATACATATGTGACATGGTATGGCATTCTGGGCAATTTTCACGGCGATTTTGCACGTATTTTCCAACCGGTTTTAATGAAAATAAAAATGGACCTATTCTCGGGAATTAAAATCGGTTCAGTAGAAACGCAAAAAGTTCGCTGACAAATTTCATGTTACCGTATTAATATATACAAGGATATTAGAAGGAAATTTAGAGCTTCCCAAACATTAAATTTATAATACGGATCGATAGAGCTGGTCACCAGTAGTTACAGCCTGGCAAATCTCTATTTCGACATAGGCGGTTATGCAGTTTAAGCGACGATATGCACAATATTTCTAAGCCCACTCCGAACAAACAAAAAAATTTTTCTAATTAATTAAAACGCAATTATTGGATTTTTAGAAATAGCGGTCACGCCTCGGCATGCCCTCCGAGCGTAGTTCTGCCATGAGAAAGCTTCTCACAAAAAATAAAAATGCATTCGCTGTTCGGAGCCGACATAAAACTGTAGGTCCACCCAATTAGTAGGAAAAAACAAAAATTGAAAGTGTACGCCTCGATTTGGTAAGAGAAGTACGGCCTAAGACACGTCAGAATTACATATATCAGCGCCATTGTATTATATTATGTATGTGCATATTATTATGCACAATATTTACTTAATGGAAGCAGGCAGGGGTAGTGAACCTTCGTTGTGTTTGTTGAGCCGCCGCTAAGTTTAACTTTTGTTTGTACAGCGCCTTTTGCGGCTAATCACTCATACTACACTTGCAGAGCACTATCACTCTTACCCACCCACTTTCAATCTCTGTTGGTTTACTTCTGGAAAATCGTTTTCGCATCACGCGCAAGCAATCAATATGGGATTACTGTTAAATTTATACATACATACCTACATTTGTACATACCTACATTTGTACATACCTACACTTGTACATACATACATACATATGTACATACATATATCGATGCCTTACTTTCTCAACCTCGTATCTTAAATAAGGAAACTTTTCAGGAAACAAAAAAAACTGTTTATTTTTTTTACCGTCGTTTTTTATGTAAAAATTTTAATGCAATTATTAAGACATGAATTATAACTATGTGCACAATTAAAAATTATATACTTATCTATGTTCGTTTACGCACAAAATGAATTTTTTAAGATACGAGTTTGCTGCATTAACGATAATTTCATTTTTGAAACTTGATTTATAAGTTACTCGTTTGCTGCACTTATATGCATACAACGAAGATACAAGTAAGGAAGCCTAAGCTCGAGTGGAATCGAGCATTAGATACTCAGCTGTATGCTTTCATTGTTTGTTTGCGTTTGAGAGAAATACGATGTGATTTATATAAAGCGAGTGCTGCATAAAATAGGCGTAGCCCATTTCAAAACTTTTATCAGTCATCCAACTAAGCATATGAATATTATTCTTTGAGCAAAATTTCATTCCTTTATGACTTCTAGTTACAAAGATATCACGTTACAAATTCCAAAAGGGTGTTCCAGAAATATCTTTGTTGAAAAGTAGGCGTGGTCATAAACCGATTTCGCTAAATTTTTGAGCATGTATTACCACAAGTTATTAAAGTGTACAAACTGATTTTCGTCATAACATCTCAATTATTTGTCGAGTTATGGGCTCAGAAATCTCGTATATTCCTGCTTCTAAAAGTAGGCGGTGCCACGCCCATTTTCTAAAATTTTTGTGTTTTTTATTTTATGTCCATAGTTGGACTCCTTCCATAAAATTTCAATGATATATCTTTATATTTGACAGAGATATCGCTTAAAATGTTTCTATTAGGTCACTTTATAATTCCCATATATAAAAGTGGGCGTGACCGTTAACCGATTTTGGCAATTTTTCGTCCAAACATTTGCCTAAGTAAGTATATCACGCGTAATAAATTCCATCGATATATCTTCAACGGTTTCTGAGTTATGACTCATACAACTTTCAATGTTTTCCCCTTAATAAGTGGGCGTGGCACCGCCCATTTTCTAAAATTTTTGTGTTTTTTGTTTTTTGTCCGTAGTTGGACTCCTGCCGCAAAATTTCAGTGATATATCTTTATAACTGACAGAGAGATAGCTTAAAATGCTTTATTAGGTCACTTTACAATACACATATATAAAAGTGGGCGTGGCCGTCAACCGATTTTGACAATTCCTCCAAACGTTTACCTAAGTAAGTAAATCACGCATACCAAATTTCATCGATATATCTGCTACGGTTTCCGAGTTAGGGCTTGTGAAAGTTTTACAGTAAAACTTTCAATAGTTGCCACTTAATAAGTGGGCGTGGCACCGCCCATTTTCCAAAATTTCATCAAATTTTTTCATAAGGGCCAGAGCTCAACACGTGGGTAAAATTTCATCGCTCTAGCTATATTAGTGGCTGAGATACCAAATTTCCGACTTTTTCTATATAGGAAAAGTGGGCGTGGTCATGGTCCAATTTCGCCCATTTTCAATACCAACCGTCCCAGTCTCGATACCAACTTGTATTCCAAATTTCATCAAAATATCTCAATTTTTGCGCGAGTTAGAGTGTTTACAGACGAACGGACGGGGGATGACAAAACGATTAATACGCCTTTAAATATACATGTATATTAAGATAAGAGTTTGACGCAGTTATGAAAAAAGCATTGATTGAGATACCAAGATATTTATTCCTATTTTTTTTTTTGCTATAGACAGAATCTATTGAGATAGGAATTTGTTGCAGTTATAGAACAGAAAACTAGGAATCGTTTGATATGAAAATCTCAAAATCGCATTTTTTAAGATACGAGGTTGAGAAAGTAAGGCACCGATATAGCACATTCTTTGCCCAACTTGTTCTCGTTTTAACTTTTATAAGATTGGCTGCCAATGCCTTTGGTTGGTGAGTTGATGGCGCACAGCACATTCTTGTTAGTTAAGTCAATAGCGGCGGCTTATAAGAAATTAGCTTTTGCTTGCGCGGTGCGTTAGTTAGAAAGGATGTTTGGCCCAATTAAATTCCTTTAAGTAGTTAGATATGTCTTTTTTTGTTTGGCATTAGTTCGCATAACAGTGGATCAATGTCGCGTTGCTAATGGTAAGGAGCGGAGATTTATTTTGGCGCTTATTCTAGTTTGTTTACGTTATTTTTTAATGAACCCTTTGGTTATAATAACTTAAATAAAATAAATTGCTTTTAGTTTTACAAAAATTAATCCGCGAATTTAATGATGTATTGTGCGAATTTAACGTAAAATATCTATAATATTAATATGCTAACATAGATTTTTTCCGTATCGGACAGCCCATTAGAAGGATATTCCCCTCAGCTAGTACTGTGTAAATTTTCATAAAAATTGGTTGGAAAATGCGTCCATAACTGACGTTGGAAAATTGCCATATAGTTCTTTTTGCATGCTTTTGAACAGAACAGAGCTGTGTTTAGACATGCACGGGCATGTTGGTGTGCATTTTCCAAACTTACCATGCAGTTGTTTGACAACATGTGTTGTGTAATTTTGAACGAAGTAGAAACATGAAAAATAAGCAGAAACACTATAAAAAGGCAAGGAACAAATAGCATAATAAATAATAACTAGCAAAGGCATAGAGGAAAAGGAAAGAGGAGAAATAGAAAGAAAGAAGTAGAAGAATTACAAAGATTAGAGTCAACAACAACAAACAATAACATAGACGACAACGACAACAACAACAACAACAACAACAACAACCACAACAACAACAACAACAACAACAACAACAACAACAACAACAACAACAACAACAACAACAACAACAACAACAACAACAACAACAATAATAATAATAATAATAATAATAATAATAATAATAATAATAATAATAATAATAATAATAATAATAATAATTGTATTGTATTTATTTCATGCCGATTTTGTTACAATTTCATTTACAGGTTAATCTGGTCCCGCGAAGCTTTCGTGCTTATCTGCGGGTATTAAATATTTAACATCTATTTTGTTTTTAAGTAACAATTTTCACTTAATATCTAATTCACAATGTATCTTAAGATCTAATTTCATGGATAAATTGTATGGATTTTTGGAAATGAAAAATTATAGAACAGATTATTGTAGAGATACTGTAAAGGGAAGAAAGGACGAAAGAAAAAAAGGAAAGTGGGAAAGAAAGCGAAGATAAAAATGAAAATGAAAATGAACGCAACGTATAATTATACACATGTTTGCAGAATTAATGCATTAAACTTTTTATGTACTTTACCAGAGCAGGTTTCCGAGACGGTGTTTTGGCTAAATTGGTGAGTTCAATAGGCAAATCATTCAGGATTAATGGGAATTGCACGGCTAGCGTGCTTTTAGTGTAGTTGTTGGAAAAGTTCGGTACCTTCAGTCTATTTTCTTTTCGCTTGCGGGTACCATGGATGTGATCAAGGGGTATTCGCAGACTTTTGTCGTCATAAAACTCGCTTAGTATGGTATTAGTGTATATGGATTTAATGTCAAGAAATCCAAGCTCTTTGTTTAGAGATACACGTTGACTACAAATATTTTTCTTTCTGGCCAATATTTTTAGGATTTGTTCCTGGCTATCTTGCAGATAGTTACAATACGTTGACATGCCCCACGCAGTAATACCGTGTCTTAAATATGACTCCGATAGGGCCAAATAGGCTTGCTTTAAGACATCGTAGGAACTACAAAAGCTCAGGTGCTTTAGACAGTATGAGGTTGATCTGAGCTTTCGTTGCAGGTGCGATATGTGAACGTTCCACTTAAAGTGATCGTCTAGGTGAACGCCGAGATACTTGTATGTAGTCACTAATCCAAGGCAATTATTGCAAGTACAGTGTCCAGAGATATTTTCTATGCAACTGTAGTTATGGAACACAATTTTTATATCTGAGGGTGAAATATGTGGTGGTCTGATGTGCATAACTTTTGTTTTTGACGGGTTTATTACAAGGCCATTGTCATGCGACCATTTAGTTATAATGTTTAATTTCCTTTGCATAATTTGTACAGCCTCGTACAGGTTTCTGTGAGCGACTATAATTGCCGTATCGTCAGCGTACGCAAAAACTTCGCAGTTTCTAAGTGCGTTTAGCATACTGTTTGTGTATAGTATGTATAAAATAGGACCTAGTTTTGAGCCTTGCGGGACTCCATATGAAGCATCTGCTTCTTCGCTATACACACCTTGTATCTTAACTCTATATGTCCTCATCGTGAGGTAGCTTTCAAACCATTTCAGGAGAGTGCCTCTTACCCCTGCGTTTCCTAAAGCGGCTAAAAGCTTTGAGTGGGAAAGAGTGTCGAACGCCTTACTAAAATCCACAAATAATGCTAAACAATGATGGTTTTTACCGAGATTTTTATTAACTTCATTTGAGAAACGTCCTAAGAGTTGGTTTATATTTTTTTCTTTTTGAAAGCCATATTGATTTTTGTTTAGAATTCCATATTTTTCAATAAAATTTTCCAGTCTTCGCAATACTATCTCTTCTAGTACTTTCTCGATGACCGACAGTATTGCTATAGGTCTGTAATTTTTAGGGTCAGATTTCGTACCTGATTTGTGAATTGGTTTTATGACTGATAGTTTTAGTAATTTGGGGACTTGACATTGATTAAGGCTAAGGTTAATAAATTTGGCTAACACTGGGCTGACTACATTTATATTGTTTCTGAGATCTTTTGGTCTTATTCCGTCAAAGCCAGGTCCTTTCTTATCATCTAGCTTATGTATTATTGAAAACACTTCTTCCTCGCTTACTTCTTCCACATAAATTGAGTTTGGTATGCTAATATCTGACGTCGTCAAGGTCTTCTTATCGCAGTTGTGTATAATGCATTTGGTACTGTCGACAAACGATTTCATAAAAATATCACAGATTGTTTTTAAGTTTCCTCCTACAAAATATCGGGTTATGGTTTCATCGGGACTAGCACTTTTTCTTCCAATTATCTCGTTTATCACCTGCCAAGTTTTTCTAATGTCGTTTCTGCAGTTCGTAAATTTTTCTCGGAAATACTCATTTTTCGTCTTGTTAATAACCTTGTTCACATGGTTTCTGAATTTCTTATAGTCCTTTTCAATTATTTTGTTATGGGGATTCAGCTTCCATTTCTTATATAATTTGTCCCTCTTACAACATAGTACTTTGAGCTCGCCCGTTATCCAGTCGTTTGTTTTACGATTTCGGTTTTTACACCTAACGAGGGAGTTATCGTAGATACGTCTAAATGTCGAGAGTATCTTGTCGTACATTTCGCTAATGTTCGTTGTATCTAATACATCGATCCAATTACATTCCTGCAATTGCATATTGACTTTTTTGCCACTCAGTATGTAAGATGGGTTATTCGTTCTCTTATTGGTGTTTTCCCATTTACAAAGAGAAATTCCACAGAGTACAGTGTAGTGGTCTGAAATGTTAGTTTCTACAATTGCTGAGTATATATCAGCCAATCTGCTTTTAACGAATATATGATCAATACATGTGCTCGAATTTCTCTTTATATCAACTCTCGTGAAATCTCTAATTACTTGTTGAAAGCCGTACGATGAGAGCATGTCTAGATAAAGCGCAACCTGCCTATTGTTTGTGTCAAGAATATTTATGTTTATATCACCTGTCACTATTGCGCATTCTTCTTTGTCTACCATTTTCAGTGTGCTCTCCAGCTCTCTGACAAATTCGTTAACACTAGAGAGTGGTGGTCTATAAATGGCAAAAAGTTTGCATTTAGCTTTTTTGTTGCCTACTGACAAAATCTCTATAGCTATACATTCATAGGCGTCCGTTTGAGAGGGAATGCACTGGTAGCACAGATGGTCTCTGATAAAGATAGCTACACCACCCCCTTTTCTATAGTCTCTGTTAAAGAACTCTGCCGTAAATTGCGGGATAGAAAATGAGCTTTGGTCATCTACGAATATATTTGTTTCGACTAATATAATTATGTCAACACTGTCTATAAGACTGTGCATTTCTGCACAGAAGGTATTGAAATTCGTTTTTAGAGAACGAATATTTAAGCAGATGCATTTTAACGTATATTTATTCAAGTTTTCAGCATTAATGTCACCAAAACTTTGAAATTTTTCGTATTTTATAGTATTCATTTGTGTAATATATGTGTGTAAATATAAGATTGAGAGAAATAGTAGAGTAATTAATAATAATAATAATAATAAAAATAATAATAATAATAATAATAATAATAATAATAATAATAATAATAATAATAATAATAATAATAATAATAATAATAATAATAATAATAATAATAATAAAAATAATAATAATAATAATAATAATAATAATAATAATAATAATAATAATAATAATAATAATAATAATAATAATAATAATAATAATAACAATAATAATAATAATAATAATAATAATAATAATAATAATAATAATAATAATAATAATAATAATAATAATAATAATAATAATAATAATAATAATAATAATAATAATAATAATAATAATAATAATAATAATAATAATAATCTATATATTAATAGGCTAACATTTTTCCCATACAAACAATTGCCAGGCTGTTTTGCACATTTAACATACTCATATCCACATAAAATTGATATGGATGTGTTCGTATGAGTCAGGAGCAGTGCATAGGCATATAATTTTTTCTATAAATTATTTAATTTCTTTATAATTAATAAATAAAATTTTTAGTTAAGATAAATAGATATCGTAAACGTGTTTACAAATATCGTAAACACAGTTGAAGAGTCGCTTTAATTTAAAAGCGCTCACCACCGGGCCTACCTTCCTAGATCTGCCTTGATTTGGACCATGATTTCGCGTCTGACCGTGATCAAAAGAGCAAATCAGTGTTGCGGTACAACTGGAATTTGGAAAGTGTTGCTTATCTCCGCGAAAAGGAATAATTTTTGTGCCAATACAAAGTTGAAAAAATAAATTGCATGGTCGAATTTCGACCACCGGCGATACTAGTAATAATAATAATAATAATAATAATAATAATAATAATAATAATAATAATAATAATAATGATAATGATAATAATAATAATAATGATAATAATAATAATAATAATAATAATAATAATAATAATAATAATAACAAGTAAGGAAGCCTAAGTTCGAGTGGAATCGAACATTAGATACTCAGCTGTATGTTTTCATTGTTTGTTTGCGTTTGATGGATTTTATATAAAGCGAGTGCTGCATAAAGTGGGCGTAGCCACGCCCATTTTCAAAATTTTTATCAGTCATCCAACTAAGCATATGAATATTATTCTTTGTGCAAAATTTCATTCCTTTATGACTTCCAGTTACAAAGATGTCACGTTACAAATTTCCAAAGCGTGTTCCAGAAATATCTTTGCTAAAAAGTAGGTCATAATCCGATTTCAATAAATTTTTGCGTGTCTATTAATACAAGTTATAAAAGTGTATAAACCAAGTTTCATCATAATATTTCAATTATTTGTCGAGTTATGGGCTCCGAAATCTCGTAGATTCCTTTGTCTAAAAGGAGGCGGTGCCCATTTTCCAAAATTTTTATATTTTTTGTTTCCGGTCTATTGTAGAAACCATACCACAAAATTTCAATGAATTATCTTTACATTTGACAAAGATATCGCTTAAAATGTTTTTATTAGGCCACTTTATAAGACCCATATATAAAAGTGGGCGTGGCCGTCAACCGATTTTAACAATTTTTCGTCCAAACATTTGCCTAAGAAAGTATATCACGCGTACCAAATTTCATCGATATATCTTTAATGGTTTCTGAGTTATGGCTTATAAAACCCTCAATGTTTGACCCTTAATAAGTGGGCGTGGCACCGCCCATTTTCCAAAATTTTTGTGATTTTTGTTTTGTGTCCGTAGTTGAACTCGTGCCATAAAATTTCAATGATATATCTTTATATTTGACATAGATATCGCTTAATATGCCTTATTTTCAACCCCAACTTTCTCTGTTCCCATTAGAATCTGTGTACCCAATTTCTTTTAAATATTTCTATTTTTGCGCAAGTTAGAGTGTGTACGGCCGGACGGACGAAGATGGTTCAATCATTTTTATCATCCTGATCGTTTTGATATATATATGTAAGTCCATATCTATCTCAATTATTTTATGGTCTTACGTACAACCGTTATGTGATCAAAAGTATACATACATATACATACATGTATTGTATGTACTACGTACAGCATATCCTATACTGAAAAGCCCCCATTTAGCGTAGGAATGAATACACACGTGTGCGCATAAAATAATATAATGTTTACATACAAACATACAGCTGAAGCTTATAAAAGTGTTTTAAAATATACACGACTGTTAAAATGGAGCAACATCTGCATTTGAGATTTGAATTGATAGAATAAAATAATTCTGAAGGCATAGTTTTAGGCGCAAATCTTTTAGTTTAAATTTAAACTTTATTTTTGCAAAATAATATTTAAAAAAAAGTACCACGCTCAATAAAACACCGTTTCGCATGCATAGCTAATTAATATCTTTAAAACGATGCCTTACTTATTAATTTTGGTAAATTATGTGAGCAGAAAAAGGGATATTTATAAAACACCAATTAGAAATAATATATATGATAGTAATAATAAGAATAATAATAATAATAATAATAATAATAATAATAATAATAATAATAATAATAATAATAATAATAATAATAATAATAATAATAATAATAATAATAATAATAATAATAATAATAATAATAATAATAATAATAATAATAATAATAATAATAATAATAATAATAATAATAATAATAATAATAATAATAATAATAATAATAATAATAATAATAATAATAGTAATAATAATAATAATAATAATAATAGTAATAATAATAATAATAATAATAATAATAATAATAATAATAATAACAATAATAATAATAATAATAATAATAATAATAATAATAATAATAATAATAATAATAATAATAATAATAATAATAATAATAATAATAATAATAATAATAATAATAATAATAATAATAATAATAATAATAATAATAATAATAATAATAATAATAATAATAATAATAATAATAATAATAATAATAATAATAATAATAATAATAATAATAATAATAATAATAATAATAATAATAATAATAATAATAACAATAACAACAACAATAACAACAAAATAACAAGTAGTAGCAGCAGTATCTAACAACAAAAATTATAAGAAAATATAGCCACATCTTAGTCCTAAGAAAACACCTAGAAAAACTGTCGAGCTTCGACAGTAGGCAGCACTCTAATTCACATAAATTTCTTAAGAACTTGGGATGGGCTCTCGCATGGAATTGCTTGCGCATACTACAAATTGCGCGACCGTCGATCTAGGTGCGCTAGGTAATACCCAAGCAAATGCCTCTAATTCACAAAACTGGCATTTCTTCATTAATATACTACAAAAAAAAAAAACAATCCACAATAAAAACAACAAAAAAAAATTCAATGCTTGAAAATATATCGAAAACCGCTGCATCTAATCCGTACCATTATTTTTTTTTTTGGTGCCACTAGGCGTATGAGCAACATTTAATCGTGTCCCTTTCCATTAACCGGAACTATGCACATTTTAATATTATTCCATATAAAAAACTGATTAACATAGGAATAAATGTGCAACTGATTTTATGTAGAACAATTTGCTAAATGCTTACTTGTTGACGTACCCACATACATACATACATACATACATACATACATACATACATACATTCAAATATGTAATTAAATTTGAAACAGTTGTACTCGTAATAATTACAATGAACCATTTCAGAGCTTAATTATATCATTTAAATGCACTTAAAATTGTTTAAGAACTTGCACATTGTGCCACACAAAGACACACAAGAGAGCGTGCAAAGCCGCAATAAAGATTGCATTAACAGTAAAAACAGTTAACGCATACATAGAAAAGGGAACAAATGCGAGTATAAATGTATGTGTGTGTATTAATGCACCTTCGCTTGCACCAAGTTTTTATATAAAATGCGCATATGGTATGTGCATATTTAAAGAATACCACGCTTTTATAAAGAAACAAACATAATACATCTTTGCCAGTCATGAGCGGCTAAAAACTGGATCACGCTAGCCTCAAAACTGGTTAAAAAATGGCCGCGCAATCACAATCCTCAACACTTTTTTTCATAACGTGTTAGCTTGCCCTAACGTTCACACTCATTTAAAGCTCTTACATAGTAAATATAACCGCACTGGTCTATTTGGCATTTGAAGTGAACGTGGTTAGGCATGGCTGGCAGGGATAGTGATCGGTGTATCTTTTGAGTGTACGAGTACTACTCCTTTTACTCGCAGAGATCTATCTATCTTATCAGAAGGCATTCCCAATCAGCGTGGAATTGTAAGTCCCTAGCGATTTTATAAGGTCTCACTCCCTGCTACGATAATAGCACATATAAATTTTGGCCCCGACAACCCTTAACTGCCTCCCAACGGGAAAAAAATTAATATGTACTAGAGTGCTGCCTACTGTCGAAACTCGACAGTTTTTCTAGATGTTTTCTTATAACTAAAGTGTAACTATAGTTTTTGTATAATTGTTTGTCGCTACTGTCACTGCTACTATTATGTTGTTGGTGTTCCAAATTCTGCTACCTACTTCTTTATTTCTATTTCTGCTCTTTTCTTTCCTCAATTTCTTTCCGACTTATTCTTTCTTATCCTACTTATTCCGTGACTTTATGTTTTTGTTGTAGTGCTTTTGCTACCTTTTTACGTTTCTACTTCTTTGAACCTACACAACACATCCAGCTCAACATGTTCAGAATTGCATGGTAAGTTTGGTGAAAACGCACAAAGTCAGCTACATATGCTTGCGCATTGAGACAGCTCTGTTGTGTGCAAAAGCATGCAACAACAACCACACGGCAATTTTCCAACGTCGATTGTGGAATGCGTCCAACCAATTTTCATGAAAATTGGCGCAGTTCTATTTGAGAGCAATACCTTTCTAATGGTGTGCTTAGTTTTAAAATCGGTTCAGTAGTATCGACGGAGAAGATGGAACAAAATTTATGTTAGCGTATTAATAATATAGATGTGGTATCTTTGACTATGTTAGCATGGACCAAACGGGTGAGGGTGAGGAACTAAGATATAAAATCATTTTCTAAAAGATCAGAGACTTTCGAAGAACGATGCCCCTCCAACTAGCCGCCAACCATGCCCCTAAATAGACAAAGGAACTCTATGCAATTTAAGTGAAAACCCATTTGTACTACCAACTCAAAGACCCTGTTTCATGTACACACAAATGAAGCAGAAGGTGAACACAATAAAAGGTATTTTTTTGTTAACACAAATTTTATGGAACATACTTGTGTTGTGTTGTGCTGTGTTGTGTTGTGTTGGCGATATGCCGCATGACGTGAAAAGGGCGTGTGGCACATGGTTTGAGTGGCACACAAACCAAATGATGGCAGTTTTGCACGCAGACAAACCAAATAGCATGTTATGAAATAGGAATGGGATGGGGTAAACTAACCATTGAAATGGTGGCCAGTAAATCCATAACATTTATATGCACATGCATATACATAAATGAGTGATATATATGTATGTATTTATGCTGGCATGACAGAATATTGTAAATAAATGCCAAGTTGAGGCAACTCCGTGTGGCAGGTGTATGGATAGATTATGAAGGACGAAGTAAGGAAGGGAGCAAGGGAGCGGTAACTTGAAAATGTCAAAAAGGAACATGCGCAAAATAAAATAAAACAATGAAAAATAAAATATTTCAGCGATTGGTTGGTGGTCAGTTCGCTATACGCCGTGTAGGGAAAATCTCTAGTTCCGATCTGTGCTGTTTATAGCACATTTTTCGCAACTACTAGTGCGAGCTAGATCTCTTTTGCATGTTATCAACTGGCGAATTTGACACGGCGATGTCCTAGGTGCTGTCAATTGTCACCCTCTGCACTAGGTTTTCGATAGTTCAGAACTAGTATTAAATTCTACAGTTTGCACTAGTTCGCTTCTGGCACAATTTCGATAATTCTGAACTAAATAGCTGCTATTTCCTTCAAATTCTACAGCTTTACATCTGACAACATCATCTGATACAAGTAGCTCGCTGGAACAGTGACTAATGCGTCTGACTTGGTATAGGGCGACCGTGATTCGATTCCTGTAGGGTTCCAACGATACCACCGAGTACAAGTAAATACTCGATACTTTTGTTGCGAAACCAAGTACTTTTTTACTCGATGCTTTTTCACTCCGATATTTCGCCGATACCAATAAGTATCGATACTTTCGAATTGGGGCACCTCCAAATAAAGGACTAGGCCAATAATATTTTGCAGTCTTACTTCTGTAATAAAAAGGCAACTTTCTGCAGGTAGAGCAATAATGATTTTAAAAAAAGCCCCAATTCACTCCGCCCTAAT
Organism: Urophora cardui; assembly: GCA_960531455.1. Classification (NCBI taxonomy): domain Eukaryota; kingdom Metazoa; phylum Arthropoda; class Insecta; order Diptera; family Tephritidae; genus Urophora; species Urophora cardui. The sequence goes on along the minus strand of OY482670.1, from coordinate 127,639,322 downwards.
GTACAGTTGAAGAAAAATCCAAGCCAAGCTCTGCCCAGCAATACGATTTTTGGGACCACCATACGCATTTGGCAATGGGACAGGAAAGGAAAAGAGCTGAGAAAAATATAATAATCGTTTCGTATTATTGCAACAGGAAAATTAAGCTACCATTTACAAGCCTCTATTGAGGTGGTACCTTAAATTTCCCGTTGGAATAATACGAAAATTTTGTTCAAAGTTCCTGACTTTTAGCGGAAAATTCAGTAACTGCTCCAGAATAAGGCTGTTTAACGATTTTCGAGACCAAGTAGGTATCGATGCTTTTCATCCGATACATACTCAAGTACCGATACTTTTTGGCGATACTAGAAGCAAGTAGATATATAGATACCTTAATGGTATCGTTGGAACCCTGGATTCCTGTCGCTGTCAATATTTTTTTTAATATTTTTTTTTTATAAAAATACTTACATATTAAACAAATATTAAAAATGTATACCTGGGTATACGAAGCACTAGTCAACTAGTATTTTTCTAGGACTTGCTCAAGCAAAGGGCAATATTCCACTTCATGCAAGTGAAGATGCAAATAGAACACTCTTTATATAAAATGCTTCACTAACCATCTGAGAATTAGCGAAATATACAAGTACAAAGTTGACGGTAACTGCACGAATGAAAAAATTGCATAGAATTTTTAACACTTCGGAATTGCATACAAATCAAAGTGTGTTTTATAATGGTCACGCAATTTATTGCTTCTTAGCTGATTGCGCTTCTGAATTTGGCTATTTTCTTTTTGAAAACTTTTTGGCTAGTTCGGAACTAGAAATTATGCTCACTAGTTATTGAGCTCCCTGTAGGGTGGTTCGTTGTAGCTTGTGGAAAATATGTATCTAAGTATTAGTAAACTGTTGCTGGCATAAACTCATTTTAATTTTTTATTCTTGTTTTTATTTATTTAATTTTTGTTTTGTACACGCCCACACAACGCCGAACAGTATTGTTCATTTGAAGCGTTGATTGTTTGGCCACTTGGGTTTTGAAATATGGACACACAGCCATATACAACATCTACACACACACACTCACGTTCATAAAGTTATGTACATGGGTTGTTGTTGTGGTCTTTTTTGCTGTTCTGGTGGTTTGTTGCTTCTATTATTTCGCATGCAATTTGATGTTATCCTGAACTTTAACCCTTTGGTGATCCACAATGGTGGTGCGTTTAGACTGTGTTATGGTTGACATTTGATTAATTCTTATGAAAGGTAAAATTAAATATAAATTTCTTTCTTTTTCGACATGAAGTTAAAAACAATAGTGTTATGCCTCTTGCAAATTTTGTCATGGAATATTGCATGGAGAATTAAAGAGGCATAATATCAGTCCGAACAAAATTTGTTTACAACATTTACCGGTAATGGATTTCGAACTGTTTTTATAGGTCTTACAAATTCTAAAAAAAAAAGAAAGCGTGAGTAATGAGTATTCATGAACATTGGTGTGTAAACAGTTTCGAAATCGGATTTTTAATCCATTTTTCTTATTCTTTTTACCCTGGTTTTCTTTAGACTAAAATGCGACTATCGTTGTTGCTGCTGTAGTTCTTGATATTTTCATTTGCATTTGCACTGACAATATCAAGCGATTCATACGGACACAGCAGCGTACTAGCACAAAGGTCGTTTACGATGTACGCTTTTTTGAAATTACTCGTAGCTACAGCGAAGACGTTTACACATAAAAAAAGTACGTGCATAATGCATGCTCAAAAGACTGTCAAAATATATTTTCGTTTGTTAACGAAACGAAAATACTAGCGTTAACGTCATAAACGAAACAAAATCAACAAAACGGAAATCGTTGACGTTGAAACGAAAGTTAACTTTGAAATTATCGTTGAAACAAACGTTTTTTCAGTTTTGGTAATGAGTTGAAAGTGCTTAACTAGTAGCAGCCAGTGGTGCCAGATTGAGGGAAATTTCCCTTTTTGAGGGATATTTCACTGCAAAATTTTTAAAGAGGGAAAAAAGGGACATTTTGTTGTCGTCCATATAAAAAAAGGGATTTTTTGGTTGCAGAACTGTTTACATACCTACATATCTATAATTTATAGTAATAATAATATAATACAATGGCGCTATTATAACTCTGACGTGTTTTATGGCCGAACTTCTCTCCCAATTCGAGGTGTGCTCCTTTTGTTTTTTCCTAATAATTGGGTGGACCTACAGTTTAATGCCGGCTCCGAACGGCGAATGCATTTTTTGTGAGAAGCTTTTTCATGGCAGAAATACACTCGGAGGGTATGCCGCCCACTGCCGTGAGGTGACCGCTGCTCTTAAAAACCCAATAATTGGATTTTCACTAATTAGAAAAATTGTTTTGGTGTTTGGACCGTGGTTTGAACCCGAGACCTCTGGCATAGCAAGCGAGCACTCTACCCACTGCACCACTTAAAATAAGCACATCTCACACTGAAAATCTCCCATTCAATGTATGAATACACACAAGGCCGTAGCCAGGATTTCATTTTGGGGGGGGATTAACTAAAAAAAAAAAAACATTTCAAATTCAAATTACATACATATCTGCCCCGTTTGCTATGCTATGTGCATGAATAATTAGGTTTCGCTTATCACCCATATTTAATTGTTATTGCAAAATCCAATTAATTTCACCAAATTTATCTGTCAAATAAAATTTTCGTCAGCTGATTTTCAGTACAACCAGCTACCCTGTCAAAGCTTCAGAGGGTAAAAAGTGTGAGTTTTTTACACCACTGAAGGGTACATTTTTAGGAAACGAAAACAGGGTAGCAAGTGAAAAAACTTATGTAGTTTTTTTACACTAAATTACCACTAGATCCACTAGCCTAATAAAACCACTAAAAAAAGAAGACATATTCTTTTTGACGTTTTACCTTCATTTTGCAAACGAAAACGGAAAATTGAAGAGTGTAACAAAAATGCGCATTTTTTTGATGAAACGAAATCACCATTAATTTCAATGGTAAAATTTTAAATTAAGCTCTTACCCAATTAAGTTAATTATAAGTTTATGACTTTGTTAAACAATTTCTTAGACATGCCAAAGCAAAACCGCAGTTATCTATATCTTCTGGAAACAGGCGCCAAATGAGGTTCAGAAGAAACGGGACAGTCGCTGAACATGCAAATCGTTTAGAGAACTCACGGTTGCGTGGAATGCAGAGGAGACATGTGGCGATTCATACGAAATCAGCATTTAACTACAGACCGGATTTAAACTATATGGAACATTCTTCCCTTTTCATGGGTCGTATGAGTGAAATTTGCGTTTTTTTTGTAAGTCCCAAGGGCAAACATTTAGCTATATTGGGGTAGACCTTCGCAACGAGGTGTTTTCTCACGGTCAAATGTATGTCGCTCTGTCGCGAACTGGTTCACCACAAAACCAGAGTTTTCTTATACCTGGAAATGGCAACAAAACAAAGAATGTTGTTGGGGTAAGGGGAAAAAAATTTCAACAACTATTTACAGCGAAGGTTGAAGGTACCCAACGCATAAACACACTCGGCCATTGAGACTCTGTGCAAGCTGTTGGATTTTCCCCACTTTTGCCTTTTTCATTTTCAACATTAACGTTGCGGCTGAAGATGGAATGGACTCGGGTTCAATCCCCGGTGCATCCACTTCCGAAAAGAGTGCTGATGATCGAAAATGGTTTTTCGTGAAATAGCTATACACTCAACCTTCGCTGTAAATAGTTGTTGAAATTTTTTTCCACTTACCCCAACAATTAAAAATTGAATTAAAATAAAAATTTCGTGCTAAGCACTAAAAACTCTTTCAAAAAATGTTGTGTTCACGGAAGTTTTTAATTAATGAACAAGATGTACCTTATTTTATGAACTAACTAGCTGTACCCAGCCAAGCTTTGCTTTGGCCCACTTCCTATTATAGGTACTTGAAGGGGAAAACGCACACTTTAAAAAAATGTTGGAAGTATCTAGAAACTGAAATTACCTCGGGCTGCAGAGCTCAGCAAAAGTCAGTTAATTAAAAAAAAAAGTGAAAGAAAAAATTAATATTTTCAAAAGTTTGCCCTCTTCATGTTCTTATCCCATTTTTCTTCGTATTACTCTCCAACTCCCTTTCCCTCTACTTTTCTCTTTCTCTTTCCATTTCCATTTATCTTTTCTTTCATTTCCGTTTCCTTTTGCCTTTCCCGTCACATTTACGCTTCTCTTTCTCTATCGCTCTCTCTTACCTCTCCTTTTCTTTCTTTCTCCTTTCTATTCCTCCCTCTTATTCCTTCTATAATTCCCTGCCTTACTGTCTCTCTGCCCATCCTCTTCATTCCATTTTTATTATATTCTCCCTCTCCTTTCCCAGTCTGATTACTGTACCCCTTTCCCTAGGAAACTGGGTTTAGCATAACATACCCTGCATTCCACTTCTCATTTCATACCATCTTTGCTTAAAAACATTCCGTGGCGTCCGCATCGTCTCTTTTACTTATAATTGGGTATCGGGACTAAGAATCAGTATGAAAATATCTCTATATAGCAGACCCGGTCAACACATTTCATTTTATATCAGTATTGCTTAGAAGCATCCCGGGCTCATCCGGGTCCACTTATTGATCCACATCCGGGAACTTGACCTAATGGGTACGATATCTGGAGACTTGACCAAGAAATCGTAATGGGTACGCCTCTACATGAGAGTCCGCTCAACACCTTTCATTTGGTACCAATATCCCTAAGATATATCCCGGTGTTATCCGGGTCCACATATTGATTCATATTTTGGGATCCCACCTAGGAATCGCCATGCGCCGTGATTAAATAACAATATCGCTGAGAAATTATCCGGGGCCATCCGGATCAACATTTTGACCCACATCTGGGGATCTGACCTAGGAATCATAATGAGTTCATCTCTATGTAAAAGCCCTGCTTTCAGTTGACACCAATATCGTTGAGAAATTTACCGGGGCAATCCGGGTTCACGTTCATTTGGTACCAATATCCCTGAGAAATATCCCGGTGTTATCCGGGTCCAGGTGCTGACCCACACCTTGGGATCCGAGCTAGGAATCGTAATGAGTTCATTTCTATCTAAAATCCCTGCTCAACACCCTTCATTTGAAAACAATATCGCTGAGAAATTTTCCGGGGTCACGTTTTGACCCATATCTGGAGACCCGACCCAGGAATCACAATGAGTACTATTCTATGTAAATTCTCTGCTCAACACCTTTCATTTGATACTAATATCGCTCAGAAACACTCGAGGGTCATTCGGGTCCACGTTTTGACCCATATCTGGAGACCCGACCCAGGAATCACAATGAGTACTATTCTATGTAAATTATCTGCTCAATACCTTTCATTTGATACCAATATCGCTCAGAAACATTCGAGTGTCATTCGGGTCCACGTTTTGACCCATATCTGGAGACCCGACACAGGAATCACAATGAGTACTATTCTATGTAAATTCTCTGCTCAATACCTTTCAGTTGATACCAATATCGTCCAAAAATATGCTGGGGAAAGCTGGATCCACGTTTTGACCTTTTGACCTATATCTCGGGAACCGACTTCCGGATTTGAAAAAAATATGCATATAAACCATCTAGGGCAAGGTACTAAGCTGGTGTGTAAATTTGGTCAAAATCCCTCTACGCGTTTGGGCGAAAGCTGGCGACAAAGAAATGGGCTTGATTTTTATATATATATATAGATTTGCCTACTAATGTACACAGAGCCAAATAATCCTCATAAAAATAAGAAGATTGTCTCTTTTAACAGCTTCGTGGCCCAAAAAGAGGACGGAAGTCAGAGACGAAAATATTTCCATAGAGATTTCTTTTTATTTTTGGGAGGTAAATCTTTTTAATTTTATTTAAAAGTATACCTTCTTACAATAAATAAAAAACTTTCTACTCAACTTTTTTTTCGCATTATTGTTGTCGACTGTGAACCGCTAACTAAGTTTACATATGTATGTATATAAGACTAACTTTATAATAAATTTAATTAGATAACCTAATAAAAATAAGAAGAACGCCCTCTTTATTAATTCAAGGAGATATCCACATATATATTCGAAGATTTCTTCTTGATTTTATTAAAAAGATTATCGTATTAAAAGTAAGTAGGGATTCTTCTTAAAGAAAAACTATAGAGATATCTTCTTTCTTTTGTTCTATTTTATTAGGTGGTTTTCGCTCTGTGTAGGTACCAAACGTTGTTTGAATTATTATAATTTTGAGTTTTTTGAGCCTCGAGTTCTCGCGAGATTCTCGAATCTCGAAAGGCTCGCGAGCTTCTCGACATTCAACTACATCGCAGAAATGGCGGTATAAGCATACTATGCTGTTTCGTTGCTTGTTATGCTTGTATGTACTTACATGTGTATGAATATGTGCCATTTACGCCATTCCCACGTTTATTTCACAAAATTTCGAGTGAAATACAATTAGAACTTCATAATATAAAATTTCTTCTTTCTAATGACATACGAAAAATTTTCGATATTCATATTTTTTTGACACAATACACAAAATATGTTATCGAGAAATCCGAGAAACGAGATTTAATCGAGAACCCGAGTCTCGGTTTTCTCGATCCTCGAATTTCCTTGATAGCTCACTAGAGCGGCAATTCTCTCAGTAATAAGAGCGCTCAACTTTTCAGCATTAACGATTGAGTTCCGTTGACGTTAAAAAACGAAACAGAAATTATTTTGATAATTTTTTTAAAGTTGAAAAACTGAATCGTTTCAACAGAAATATGTAACTTTAACATTTCGGTTATGGTTAAAATTAACTTTGCGCTGCAAGCTTGACATAAATACATGCGCTTGCGTGCACCTTTCAACGAATTAATAGCGTTTTCGATTCTGAACCAAAATGCTGCATTATTACAAGGCAACATTATCAACATGCGCCCTGAGCCCTAAGAAAATGTTGCACTTTTCATGCGATGTATGAACAAAAATAATGCAACCCCTTGGTCATATTAAGGGCAGAAAATGCTGCCCTGTGGTCGGGGAGAGGGCGACATTTTTGTCAATAGAACAATCAACCCTGAAAAAATGTGTGGAATCTATGTGGAATAGAACAAACAAATTTGACAGCCCGATAAAAATGCAGAATAAGTGCGACATTTTTGCCAGAATCGAAAACGCCATAATATTCAACAAATTTATTTCTCTCTATACCATGCTCAAATAAGCGTTAATTGTAGATACATACAATTAACAATTCATTTCATGTAAATTTGAAAAAGTTTGTTCATTGTAAGGTGTTGCCACAGTTGTGCGCGGCTCGCCGCTAGCCACCTTTCACTTGTGGGTATAATTAAAAATTTGTTCATGCATTTAGTTAGAAAATTACAAGGTATGTGTTAGTAATGAACATAATGGAATAATGAATGTATGCAGACTATCATAGACGTATACTTATATGTATATGAATAAAGCTAATACATATGTAGTAGGTAAAAGTTAGTTTAAATAAAGGATAGCCACTTGGGGATAAAAGAATACAGCGTTTGTATGTTTTGCGAAATGAAAAATATGAACGAAAATTATTAAAAAGTTTAGCGAATGATCCAAGCATAAGCTACTCCGCACTTTTATTTTTCTATATAAATGCCCAAAAGGTAATACAAGGCTTATTTGCATGGCAACAAAAAAATCCTAAGCTTTTGAACTCATGTCCAATAAGAAACCGATGGTTTTGTAGAGCACAAGCCACATGGATTTATAGATATACATAAAAGCAAGCGCATGCCGACAATTAATTTTTTTTTTCAACCTTCTTCATTTACATACCATGCACCCTTTTTCTCTGATAAATCCCTTATCATCAGCGCAGGAGGTGGAGAAAATCTCTTTGTATTTATTTTGTAAAAAAAATTGTTTTATTAATTTAACCTTAGTAAATAAAATAAAAGTAAAAGTAAATACATTTTGTGAATCTCTGCTGTTATGCCACCCTAAGCATCCATTTCGGCACAGAAATACTTATTAACCAAAAAAGAATATATATATATATATATATATATCACCCGCTTTTCATACAGTGTGTGTTATCACTAGACTGCGGATCTTTATGCAAAAAATTGAAAATGATTTATTAAGAGTTATATTGATTCAAAACTATATATTCACATTCCAAAGCGAATTTTCTTGCTCTGTTTTGGATATGCAAAATATATGCAACTTATATGCAGGTTATATGCAAGTTATATGCAAATTAAAACTACACCTTTTTTTACATCAGATATGGAATTTTAAGTGATATACACAATCAGTAAAGTATAGTTGAATGCAAAAATCATATGTTCTATGCTGAATATTTTGTTCTATGCAAATATAAAACCCATTAACACCCAAAAACAAACTGTAAATGGGAACTAATTTTTATCATAATAATTTTTAATGTAAAGAGATAATTTTAGTTGTAGTTAAGACTACAATATACTACAAGTGTTTTCTCCACATTTTCAATGGAAACATTGTGACGCTTATCGGTTAAGATCCGTTTATATGCTGAAAATGAACGCTCAACATTACAAGATGTAACCGGAGCATACCTAAATTCGCTCCAAAATTGACTGGGAATCTGTATTCCAGTTTCTAATATTTTGTTGTCACCTGAAAGTATTTTGGCTACTCCTAATATGACTCCAAAAGCAGGTTCTTTTTTGAAATAGCTTTAATTTTGACCAAAACTATTTGCCCACATGATCCTGACGTAGCGTCAAGTCTTTGAAAAGCTTCTGTTATTAGGGCCACTGAAGCCATTAGAGGAACTCCGCGACACTCTAACTTGCGGATTAAAACTGCTAAACCTCAATTATTATGCAAATATGCAAGTTATATGCAATATGCAAGTTATATGCAATATGCAAAATATGCAGAAATAAATATGAAAATTTAGAATATTTTGTTAATAATTTCCATTTTTCTCTTTGGAACCATATCGCTATCTCTTTTCCTTAAAAATATGCAATTGCATAAAGATCCGCAGTCTAGTTATCACATTACGTTACCATTACCAAATTTCCATTTATCAAATTTATATGCTAATATTATGCATATCTACTTTTTCGGCTGAAAAAAAAACTTGCTTTTGCCTTTAATTTTAAATCTACTTTGTGGTGAATAATATCAACAGAGTTTTGTTCCGATTGCAGCTTCAACGTTTTTTGCGTGCGAATGTGTTTGTATGTAACTTTGTATGTACATAAAAATGCCAATGAGACAAAGTTCTCAAGGGTTGTCCTGGTTTTCTCAGCACATTGAAAAGGCTTTTTTTTATTTCTGCGACACTTGGCGTGCTTATAAATATATACATAGTTGTTTTGTACTTACATTTTTACTTTTCAGAAAGAAGAAGAAGCAGAACTTTTTGTGTTCATTTTATCTTTTTGCTTATTTGTTATGTTTCTTTTATGTACTTATAAAAAATTCCTTCCTAAGAGTATTTTCTGAAAGATGAGATACATTTCCAACACTGCAGTGATGATAAGTATTTTCATGTGCTGGGCTTGTGTTCTCCATTTTATTATAAAATAGTTTTAACATGTGCATAAACAAGTACATTTGGGTATGTAAGTGGTAGCTTGTTGATTTTAAATAGTGTTGTTTTAATCTGAACTAGTGGTAGGCCTAGTCGAGCTTGGTCAACAAGTGTGTGAATATCTGCCACAGATAATCATACAAAAACACACTCGCTTTGAGAAATCCCCTAAGAACTTGAATGAACTTTCGTCCAACTTGAGCTGAATATATAAATGCGCTATTATCTATATGTGTTTGTATGTACATTAGGTTATTCCTGCACTGAAGTATATTAAATATAAATTTTGGTCCCGATCATATTTTTTTCTCACTAGATGGCGCTGAGGTCAAAATCCTCATTTATGTTCCGATTCTTTTCGATTTTGGCACGTATAAAGAACTCCATTACAACTCGATTTGATATATTTAGAAAATCCATATTGTGGAACCGAATATTAGTATCAAGTAAAAGGTGGTAATTAGGGCTTGAATCTAGAGTTATTTTTATTGGGATGTTCCCAAGATATAGGCTAAGAGGAGGATCCGGATGGTGCCGTAATTTTTTAAGTGATAGTGATAGAGGGAGTCGTATTTATCGCAGCGAAGAGGAACGGGCATCCTCTAGTTAATACTAAAACATCAAAGGAACTTTGATTCCACTATCCAAGCTTTTCCCGACATACTGATCATTCCTAAAGGCCTTAAGTGCAATGTGCAAATATTCCCTAGTGAGAAATGCATAGTTTTTCCGGCCTAACAAAATTCCATTCCAATACTAAAATATCGTTGGCAGCTTTCGACATCACTGAGCACTGATATATAAGCGCAGTCAAATTAGATATCTGCCGAAAATCGGGTTCCCGCTATTTAATGAGGCGTTTTACTAGAGCTGTAAAACGAATACGTTGAGAAAAAAAACGTATTAAGCGTCAGAAACGGCTTTTGGCGCGCTTGAATCTGTGAAGCTGCGCCTTTAAATACCGATGCCAGCTGTTAAACTACGTAATGTGAAATTTCCGTTTTCCATATTCTATGTATGTTTTATGTGCTCGGCTGTTAATGTTCGAAGTTAGCATGTGGATTCAACCAATCTTTTGATGTGACTTTCAAACGTCCCTGCCACATTAAGCGATGCCGCCTCTTTTTTGTTTTAATTGTTTGGCGTCCATTACTACACCTTTTCCAGATTGAAATCAGAAAACGCCAACTGGATTTCAGAATAGGTAATTGGATTTCAAAAAACAAAAATTGGATTTAAGAATAAGTAATTGGATTTCAGAATGTGTGAATTGGATTTCAGAAATAGGCAATTGGATTTCAGAAAACGAAAATTGGATTTCAGATATCATAAACTTTATTTCGTAAAGTTGGAAAATAATTTGTAAGTTCCATTCAAAATGAGAGATTACGCAGTTATCGCGAAACTTCATTTTTAAAAATACAATTACAACTGAACGGCATAAAAATTACGAATTACTTTATTCCATAGTAAATAATTTTTTTGCATTTTCCATGGCCTTCTTTATATATAATCAGGTATTTACATGGCAAAAATAGTTCGGAAGGTATTTTCTGAAATCCAATTCTCTATTTCTGAAATCCAATTCTCTATTTCTGAAATCCAATTCATACATTCTGAAATCCAATTTTCGTTTTCTGAAATCCAATTGCCTATTCTGAAATCCAATTAACAGATTCTGAAATCCAGATAACTATTCTTAAATCCAAATGACATATTCTGAAATCCAATTGGTGTTTTCTGAAATATAATTGGAGCTTTCTGAATTCAATCTGGAAAAGGTGTAGTCTGGCTGCATAACAAAAATGCTGCTGGTTTGGATGTCCATCGGCTGAGACAGTCCCGGAATGTGCTTCCCTTGCATACACAAAACTTGCAATTTAGGGAATCGGTCCTTAGCGGAAAGTATATACATATATGTATACTCAGATACCGTATGTAGGTTGGCAGAATTTATTATACATTGTATCACATATTATATTTTTCAAGCCTTTTTTCTGCATGTGTCCAATGGATCACCAACCAATGTAGTCTTTAATACATTAATTCTGAATCTTTTGTATTATGAAAAAAGAATTTTATGAGCTTATACATTGCTACATACATATGTATGTATGTACATTGTACATTAGAGTGCGTTTAAAATTCAAATTAACGATATTTTACTGTATCGTCCCCTCAATCTGTAGTAACATGGTCAAAGATATCACACATAAATTTTGGTCCCGATTGGTGGCGGCTAAGGCGTGGCGCATTGAGGTCAAAGTTCAGAAAACTCTATGAAGGGTCAAAAAATCAAAATATTTTTTTTAACAAATATAAATTTTTGTTCCGATTGATGACGGTTTAGTGGTGTTTTAAGGGGGTCAATGTTCACATTGCCATAGAAGACTTCATTTTTAGTGTCGCATATGGTAATCTGAACTTTGACCCCCTTAAAACACCAGTAAACCGTCATCAATCGGGACCAAAATTTATATTTGTTATCCTTGGGTATAGAAGTATTAATTTTGGGTATTAGCTAATTAAAAAAAATATTTTGATTTTTTGACCCTTAATAGAGTTTTTTGAACTTTGACCTCAATGCGTCACGCCTTAACCGCCACCAATCGGGACCAAAATTTATGTGTGATATCGTTGACCATGTTACTACAGATTGAGGGGGCGATACAGTCTTTTTATGAACTTTTAAATTTTTCATACAAATTAAAAGCACCCTATTGTACATATGTATGTATATCAAATATTTTGATGTTAGTATGTATCAGTCATAATATTTTATTATATACAATTTTGTTTGTCAAATCATCCGGATGCATTCCTTATATGTCATATTTACAAAGCCTATTCAAACACACACACATATTTTTATCTTACCAAAATTCCTTATTTCTCATATTCTTTGCATCACACGTCCATATACTACGTAGTCAGGGCCGTGCGCACGGGGGGGGGTTTTGGGGGTTAAAACCCCCACCCCCCATGACCAAATCTAAGTTGCAATGATTTTGCAGAAATTTTCAAAATACAGTTTATAAATTTTGCATTGAATTTTGACTCATAATTTTTGACAATATTAGTTACAATAATTTTACGGAAGAAGAATTGGTAAAAGTTGCAAAAATTAAGGTTGGCCAATACATAAGTTCGGCACTTTGAATTGCACTTGGAGCTTTCCGAAATTACAAAGTTGTGTAGCATATGTTCGTTTGGCGTTTTTATAAAAATTGTACTGATAACAAAAAATGTTCATTTTGTGAAAACAGTGAGCAGTTTCAATTAACAAGTACTGTAAACAGTACACGGAAAGAAATTTGTATAATTGAATCAAGAAAAATGCTTTCTTGAACTCAATTTATAAAATTTTTAGGAAAATAAGAAAAATTGACTTAATTATTACTGGAAATAAGAAATTGAGTTTTCCAAAAATGAGACAATTATTTTCTTATTCAAGAACACTAACAAAATCTATAGAAAAAAAAAATGTTGAAAAAAAATGTTTAAATAAATAAGAACATCTTTTCTTAAATTTACTTAAATGAAGAAAATCTTTTTGCTAATATCAAGAAGAATTTAAGAAAATTGTGTTTCGACGAATTGGAACAACAAAATACAGCGAAAAAAAAATGTTAAATTAATAAGAAAACGTTTTCTTGAGCGAAGTAAAATTTTTCTTGCTGAATTTGCATTTCCAAAGTTACACGGAAAGAATTTTTTACTAGAATCAGTGCCGAGACAAGAAAAATTAGACTTGATTTTGAACTTAGAAAATAATTATTTAATATTAAGAAAATCCAAGAAAATTGGATTTTAAATAAATAAGTAAAAATGTTCTTGCTTCAAGTGAAATTGGATTTTAAATAAATAAGAAAACATTTTCTTGCTTCAAGTAAAATTGGATTTTAAATAAATAAGAAATAATTTACTTAGGGTAAGTGTTTTTTTCTTGTTTTTTGAAATAAATAATTAAGAAATTATTTTTTGTTGCAAGTAAAACTTTTCTTATACGAGCTTAAGTAAGTAAGAAAATATTAAATATTAAATTAAGTAAATATTTTCTAAAAATATGAAAAACGTAAAAAATAAGGAAAATGAAAACTAATCATGAGGGATTAGAAAACCATAATTAGTCAACTAGTATTTTCCTAGGACTTGTTTAATGAAATGACATTTTATTTAATATAAATGAAGATGTAAATAGTGAACTCCTTATACCAAATGCTTCACTAACAATCTGAGAATTGCAAAAATATTCAGAAATATGCAAAGCGGATGGCAAATGAAAAAAATACATGTAACTTTGGAAATGCAAATTCAGCAAGAAAAATTTTACTTCGCTCAAGAAAACGTGTTCTTATTTATTTTACATTTTTTTTGCCGTAGTTTGCTGATATGCTCAAAGAACTTTGGTGTTCAAATTGAGCAAGAAATATTTTACTTCGGTCAAGAAAACGTTTTCTTATTTATTTTCAATTTTTTTTTCGCTGTATTTTGTTGTTCCAATTCGTCGAAACACAATTTTCTTAAATTCTTCTTTATATTAGCAAAAAGATTTTCTTCATTTAAGTAAATTTAAGAAAAGATGTTCTTATTTATTTAAACATTTTTTTTTCAACATTTTTTTTCTATAGATTTTGTTAGTGTTCTTGAATAAGAAAATAATTGTCTCATTTTTGGAAAACTCAATTTCTTATTTCCAGTAATAATTAAGTAAATTTTTCTTATTTCCCTAAAAATTTTCCAAATTGAGTTCAAGAAAGCATTTTTCTTGATTCAAGTATACAAATTTCTTTCCGTGTACATGTATTTTTTTTCATTTGCCATCCGCTTTGCATATTTCTGAATATTTTTGCCATTCTCAGATTGTTAGTGAAGCATTTGGTATAAGGAGTTCACTATTTGCATCTTCATTTATATTAAATAAAATGTTGTCATTTCAATAAACAAGTCCTAGGAAAATACTAGTTGACTAATTATGGTTTTCTAATCCCTCATCATTAGTTTTCATTTTCCTTATTTTTTACGTTTTTAATATTTTTAGAAAATATTTGCTTAATTTAATACATATATAATATTTTCTTATGCCTCAGACACACATGTGGTATGAATATTAGAATATCAATATTATGATTTGGCTATGCTATGAAAATTTTCAATTAAACTACAATATGAGGGTGACACATATGTGGTATAGATCGAAATATTATTACTATACTACGATGTGTGTATCCCGCATTACTTACTTAAGCTCGTATAAGAAAAGTTTTACTTGCAACAAAAAAATAATTTCTTAATTTATTTCAAAAAACAAGAAAAAAACACTTACCCTAAGTAAATTATTTCTTATTTATTTAAAATCCAATTTCACTTGAAGCAAGAAAATTTTTACTTATTTATTTAAAATCCAATTTTCTTGGATTTTCTTGATATTAAGAAATTATTTTCTAAGTTCAAAATCAAGTCTAATTTTTCTTGTCTCGGCATTGATTCTAGTAAAAAATTCTTTCCGTGTACTATTCAGGACCTGGTTAACTAGGTTTTGATGAATCATAATGAGTTTCAGAAAAGTTAGAGAACATTTTAAATTTATGGTGTATGGGTCTGGATATCTGTTTCAGCAAATATGTTTATCTTAGCGAAAAATGTATGCGAATGCAAACCAAAATTAAAACCCCCCCCCCCCCAAGGCTAATTCCTGCGCACGGCCCTGTACGTAGTCGTAGATACATATTTATATATGTACATATCTATGCTTTCATGTACTTATTTATCTACATACATGTGTATGTATCTTTGCAGTGAAGAGAATGTTTGGAAACTTTGCGAACAAGTGAAGAAAACACGCATCGATGAACTTTCCAAATGCTATGCGGTATTCGTATCGAATGAGGGGCGTACGGTGCCGTTATGGCGGCAAAAGGCAGGACGCGGCGATGATCAGGTTGTGATATGGGTAAGTGACAAAAAAAAAGTAAATAATAATAAAAAAGTTATCTATGCATATTTATATATACACATAGTACATACATATGTATGTACATATGTATGTATGTATGTATGTTTTCCCTGGTGAAAAGTTCGATTGTCGCAGCGGGAGATACACATCTAATGCCAAAGAGCACAACAAACGCAAAGTGAAACAAATAAAAGACTTAAGTGATTTCACAAATAAAGTAAGATATAATAAAAAAAAAGAACAAAATATATAAACAACAACAAAAACCCAAGTGTCGCGTGCAAGTGGCACTTGAGTTAGCGTTTGTCACGCTACACGCAAAGTCGTTAGTTCACACTTGCCTTGCAGGTCCCCGCCGCCGTGACCGTTGTTCTGCGCTACGCCTTTACATTCTTGTTCAAATTGCTGTTGCTTTTATCAATTTTCACACAGCTGGTTGTGTAGTCTTTCTGCTTCTACTCCTCTCCATCTGTTGCATACAGATTTTCTATCATCGATGTACTTGCACAATTCGCACTGCTTCTCTTCGCCCATTTTTTCTTCAACCTTCTTTGTCACTTAATATTTAACAACAAGTAGATACCAAGTACATTGTATTATAACATACATATGCATATTTAGTATAACATATAGTTGTATAAGAAGAGAATATAAGGCATACGTTGCGTATGAGTAACATGAATTCTACGTGAAGCGTATAAACTGACTAACATATAGTGGTGTACAAAATAAAAGCACTAGCTTGTAGACATATTTTTGCTTACATATTTGAAGAGTGAAAAAACAGTTTATACAAATAAATATATGAAATATTCTGTTAAAAGTATCAAAAAATATTGTGTTATGCCTCGTACTCTAATGCTGCATATGGAGGCTTTTGATAAATTTGAGCACCTTGTCATGTTTATTGTTTGAAATAAAGTTGAGGTGGAAGAGGGTACCTAATCTTCTTAAATTAATCAGTCTATATTGACGCCTGGGTAAAAGATCACCATAATTCAAAACTTTTTTCAGAATTTGTTTTAAACATCGTATTACAGAAATGTGGCCGCTGTGGTGCAGTGGGTAGAGTGCTCGCCTGCTATGCCAGAGATCTCGGGTTCAAACCACGGTCCGAGCAAAACACCAAAACAATTTTTCTAATTAGTAAAAATCCAATTATTGGGTTTTTTAAGAGCAGCGGTCACCTCTCGGCAGTGGGCGGCATACCCTCCGAGAGTATTTCTGCCATGAAAAAGCTTCTCACAAAAAATGCATTCGCCGTTCGGAGCCGGCATAAAACTGTAGGTCCACCCAATTAGTAGGAAAAACAAAAAGGAGCACACCTCGAATTGGGAGAGAAGCTCGGCCATAAAACTCGTCAGAGTTATAATAGCGCCATTGTATTATATATTACAGAAATTAATTCAAAAATGGCCTATCTCAGAACAAGTAAGGAAGCCTAAGTTCGAGTGGAATCGAACATTAGATACTCAGCTGTATGCTTTCATTGTTTGTTTGCGTTTGATGGAAACACCGTGTACTTTATATAAAGCGAGTGCTGCATAAAGTGGGCGTAGCCACGCCCATTTTCTAAATTTTTATCAGTCACCCAACTAAGCATATGAATATTATTCTTTGTGCAAAATTTCATTCCTTTATGACTTCTAGTTACAAATATGTCACGTTACAAATTCCCAAAGGGTCTTCCAGAAATACCTTTGTTAAACAGTAGGCGTGGTCATAAACCGATTTCAATAAATTTTTGCGTGTCTATTAGCACAAGTTATAAAAGTGTATAAACCAAGTTTCATCATAATATCTCAATTATTTGTCGAGTTATGGGCTCCGAAATCTCGTTGATTCCTTTGTCTGAAAAGAGGCGGTGCCACGCCCATTTTCCGAAATTTTCCTATTTTTTGTTTCCGATCTATGGTAGAACTCATGCCACAAAATTTCAATGAATTATTTTTATATTTGACAAAGATATCGCATTAAATGTTTTTTTAGGCCACTTTATGATACCCATATATAAAAGTGGGCGTGGTCGTCAACCGATTTCGCCAAAATTTTAAACATGTATTACTACAAGTAGTGAAAGCGTATACACCAAGTTTCGTCGTAATATATCGATTGTTTGTCGAGTTATGGGCTCAGAAATCTCGTATATTCCTGCTTCTAAAAGGAGGCGGTGCCATGCCCATTTTCCAAAATTTTTGTATTTTTTGTTTTACGTCCATAGTTGGACACCTTCCATAAAATTTCAATGATATATCTTTATATTTGACAGAGATGTCGCTTAAAATGTTTTTATTATGTCACTTTATAATACCCATATATAAAAGTGGGCGTGGTCGTCAACCGATTTTAGCACTTTTTCGTCCAAACATTTGCCTAAGTAAGTATATCACGCCTAACAAATTTCATCGATATACCTTCAACGGTTTCTGAGTTATGACTCATAAAACTTTCAATGTTTGCCCCTTAATAAGTGGGCGTGGTACCGCCCATTTTCCAAAATTTCACCATATTTCTTCATAAGGGCCTGAGCTCAATACGTGTGTGAAATTTTATCACTCTAGCTCTATTAGTGACTGAGATACAAAATTTCCGATTTTTACTATATAGGGGAGGTGGGCGTGGTCATGGTCCGATTTCACCCATTTTCAATACCATCCGTTCCTGTCTTGATACCAACTTACATTTCAAATTTCATAAAAATATCTCAATTTTTGCGCGAGTTATCGTGCGTACAGACGGACAGACGGACGGGCATGGCTCAATCGATTTCTCTTTTCACCCTGATCGTTTTGATATATATAAGTCTATATCTATCTCGATTATTTCATTCTGTTACAATCCACCGTTAGGAAATCAAAACTATAATACTCTGTGTACTAGTACAGCTGAGTATAAAAATATGTATGAAATTTTCTCTATAATAGGGCGTTATTGAAACAAATTCCGAAATAGTGTGATCTTTTACTCAGGCGTCGATATGAAACTCTTGTTGCTGAAATCTACCTGGATATGCTGCTAATACAGCCAGCTCTAGAGAGTTAATCTATGATCTGTGAGTATTTCACTTTAATTTGCATAGATTACAAGTTATTGCACCTTTCATGGTATTATAACTTTGTGCCACAACTGAAATCTGGAAAGTACCAGAAGGAAGCGCCACTGACC
Organism: Urophora cardui; assembly: GCA_960531455.1. NCBI lineage: Eukaryota > Metazoa > Arthropoda > Insecta > Diptera > Tephritidae > Urophora > Urophora cardui. The sequence goes on along the minus strand of OY482670.1, from coordinate 127,620,634 downwards.
CACCAATATATATAACGATATGATTAGAATCATGAGCGGAGTCATTTAAGCCATGTCCGTCCGTCCATCAATCCGTCTGTGTGAACGCAACTAGTCCCTAAGTTGTTGAGATATTTGATTGAAATTTAGTATTCGGATGAGCTTTGATGTTCAATTGATCATTTGTCAGAATCGGTCGAATCGGACCACCATAACATATAGCTGACATACAACCGATTGTTAGGATATAGTTGTTTTGGGGTATAACTTCGCCATTTAAACAGCTAAAGACAAGTTTCATGTTTTCTAATAAATCTTTGCAAAATAACCCGCAGAACTTACAGTATAAACTAAAGAAACCAGACTATGTATCGTATCTTTTCGCCATTCATGAAAGGTATGAAGTCTTCGATAAGGCCGAAGACAGCTGCGCCCTCGTTTTATTTTTAATGTTATCCCACAAGTGTTTATTAATTTATGCTTTTTTTCATATTTTGTCGCAAGTTTTAAACTTTGTTTGAAGTTTTTGGTCTTCTGTACTTATACGTACATACATATATGTATGTATGTATGTACGTATGCATATATGTATATAAAATCTGCTTCACTGCTCATTGTGTCGCTAATGTTAATACACAAGCAACGGTATTATCATTCGTAATGCATTCGCATATTTTGCAAAAACATGCTCGCCATTTCCATCTCGCATTTGCTCTTGCACTCTCCCGCGAACGCATTTTTATTGTTTGATGATAAAAAAGAGATGCGAACAATGCTGCATTTTAATAAGCCTTAGCTTAAGTACATGAAATAAATGCTTATATCGCGGCATAAAGTTGACGCACAAATTCATGAAATTCTATTCACATAACGGCTATGCTTGCGATAGAAAAGAAATGGGTCGTTACTAGGCAGCTATTGGCAAAATCTTTGAGTGTATTTCTAACTGTCATTATACCATATACCGCCACTTGATAATGTCTTGTTAAGTACATATGTAATTAAAGTATACTGAAATGCATGTATGTATGTGCAAAAAAGCCAGCACTAAATATTAATGTTTATCAAATTTTCTAGTTTTATTTATTTACTAGCTGTACCCGGCCAAGCTTTGCTTTGGTCCACTTTCTATTATAGGTACTTGAAACGAAAAACGGCATGCTTTAAAATATGTTGGAAGTATCTAGAAACCGAAATTATCTTGGGCTGCAGAGCTCAGCACAATTCAGATAAGTTTAAAAAAAGTGAAGTAAAAAATTGATATTTTCAATAGTTTGCCCTCTTCATGTTCTTATTCCATTTTTCTTCGTATTAGTCTCCAACTGCCTTTCCCTCTACTTTACTCTTTCTCTTTCCCTTTCCATTTATCTTTCCTTTCATTTCCGTTTCCTTTTTCCTTTCCCGTCACATATCCGCTTCTCTGTCTCTATCGCTCTCTCTTACCTCTCCTTTTCTGTCTTTCTCCTTTTTATTCCCCCTCTTTTTCCTTATCTAATTCCCTGTCTTACTGTCTCTCTCCACATCCTCTTCATTCCATTCTTATTATATTCTCCCTCTCCTTTTCCGTCCCTTTGCCTTTCCCAGTCTCATTACTCTTCTCCTTTCCCTAGGAAACTGGTTTTAGCATAAGATACCCTGCATTCCACTTCTCATTTCATACGGTCATTTCTTAAAAACATTTCGTGGCGTCCGAATCGTCTATTTTACCCATAATTGGGTATCGGGACTTTAATTTTTTTTGGAAAATAGAGTTTATTTTAATAACATACATATATGTATACCAAAAATATATGAATTAAACTACATTTTATGATTTTCTTTTTGTTTATTAATCTATTTTTTTACAATTACAAACGCTTACTGTTAAAATCACACAAAGCTTTAAGTAAATTTTGGTTAAAATTAAGTTTTTCTGAGGACATTTTGTATCTGTACCAGGATTGCAAAAAATCAAAATGTACCGATTCCATGGCTTGTTCGCTATAAAAGTCTAAACCAGTATTATATTTTGAACAAAAATCTTTAACGTGAAAAAAACAGCGTGCACTTTTGGGGTCTCGCATATGTATGTCTAGGCTTATATAACTAATCTTGAACTCCTCTATTTTTTCTCAAATCCGATTGCCAGCTCACTTGCAAAACAACTTTTAACTACATACTCAAACTTCTTATGCGTATCTACATACGTATAGGTAATAAACCCAAGTTACATGAACTTCTTAGTTCTTAAATTTTACTAAAAATGAGTGTACACCCATTGCCATTAAAACCCGAACCACCGTTAGTAAAATCCCCCGTATACCCATTTTTTTTATCCAAGATTTCGTTTCTTCTGAAAATTCAGTTTCCAATTTATCTACTAAAGTATTAACGAAAATGTGGGATATTTCAGTTGGAAGTCTAGATAATATTTGTTATACTTTAGCAGTGGATTTGAATTTTTTTGCAGGTATTCAGTAACATGCATGTACACATCCATGTACACGGTGTCGTTGAACCTAGTTTAACTGAAACGGTCTGGTACGATGGAATTTTCAATTAGACTATATAGAGGGAAGGTTCCCAAGTCAGAATATGTAAAGTTTGAAATCGTAGCAAGTGCCGTTTTTAAATGCGGCCACTTTTACGATTTTCAGCCAAAATTTTCGCGTTTGTGGTATAAATAAGACTAATAACGCTGATTTTGGATACTTTGCACATGCATATGTTGGTATATACATACATATACGCTTATTTGCATCTTCCAAACACATACACTCATTCACACGCACACATAAGTGTATAATAATGAAGTAATTAATTTTTTTTGGAAAATAGAGTTTATTTTAATAACATACATATATGTATACCAAAAATATATGAATTAAACTACATTTTATGATTTTCTTTTTGTTTATTAATCTATTTTTTTACAATTACAAACGCTTACTGTTAAAATCACACAAAGCTTTAAGTAAATTTTGGTTAAAATTAAGTTTTTCTGAGGATATTTTGTATCTGTACCAGGATTGCAAAAATTCAAAATGTACCGATTTCATGGCTTGTTCGCTATAAAAGTCTAAACCAGTATTAAATTTTGAACAAAAATCTTTAACGTGAAAAAAACAGCGTGCACTTTTGGGGTCTCGTATATGTATGTCTAGGCTTATATAACTAATCTTGAACTCCTCTATTTTTTCTCAAATCCGATTGCCAGCTCACTTGCAAAACAACTTTTAACTACGTACATACTCAAACTTCTTATGCGTATCTACGTATAGGTAATAAACCCAAGTCACATGAACTTCTTAGTTCATAAATTTTACTAAGAATGAGTGTACATCCATTGCCATTAAAACCCGACCGGTTCCAGGTTCAAACCCTGGCCCGGACAAATATCAAAAATTAGTTTTAAATAAAATTAGAACACTTTTTGTAATAAAAAAATATTTTTATTAAAGGCATTTGTTTTTATAGGTACAAAAGCGAAATAAAAAATTCACATTTTATTAAATTATAATACTTTTTGTAACAAAAAATTATTTTTATTAAAGGCGCATTTTATAGGTACAAAAGACGAAATAAAAAAATTCACATTTGCGAAACACATCTTCGTTACCAAAAGAAAACAAGTATTTTTACATACGAAAATCTATATATATTAGGGCGGGTCAATTTGTACTGACGGAAAAAAACCTACTTTGTTTCGGCCACAGCTGCATTCTCTGGTCAATTCTGAACAAAAAAGTCTAAAGGAGCATAGTTCTAAAATGAAGTTTGACCCTCCGCAATTTTGATTTTAGATAGTCATCCCTAAATTTTTTTTTTACATTTGTTAAAAAAAATGTAGTTGAAGATACTCAAATTAAATTTTGAGACTTATTTGAGTTGAACCCATCCGTCGGCCGACACATTATCACAAAATTTAATCAATTTGGGTAAAGTTTACAAACGGCGAAATTTTGCGATAAATTTTCAAATAGAAAGCTATGTCGATTGTCGCGGTAAGTTTTTAAACGTAGAAAAAGATCTTTCCACGTCAACTGAAGGTATCGGGGCGTATTTAAAAGCAAGAATTTCAGACATTGTGTAGCGTGTAGTGCTACACGTTCAATATGAATATTGCGATATTTTTCTCGCTCTGAAGTTCAAAATATTTTACTTCCGTCCTTTCGGCACTTTCACTTCCAATTCGTTTATTGCCAATATTGCGATCCGGATCACGGATTTCAAAATTTCTAAATATGCACGCATTTTGATGGATTGCAAAATTTTCATGCTACACAGTCAATCCGTATTGTCAATATTGCGATCCGGATCGCGGATTTCAAAATTTCTAAACATTTTGCGATCCAGAATCGCGAGCCATCAATACTCGATGCTACACTATCAATATGAATCGCGATCCACGGATTTCATCAATATTGACCGTCTGAAGTATGCCTATGTATGTAGATACACAGCTGATTCGTGTAGCACATTTGAATGAAGCATTGCGAAAATTATTAAATTCGCCTTGAACTTGCCAGACAAAGAGGACTGGCAATAGTACAAAACAAAGTTGCCAGAGTACAAAATTTAAATAAAAACAATTTTACGAGCGAAATGGAAAAATACGACGAAATACTATGCTAAAATATGAATTTATAGCCAAATATGCCAAAAAGATGCAAATAAGTCAAGATATGCAAAAATAAGCCTTTTGACCTAAATATGCGAAAATATGCCCTAACAAGTTAGGCTTATTCTCTTCGTCTTGAACTAAAACGCCGATATATATTTATCATATGTAAATAGAACTGCAACAGAAAAATATGCATTTGCATATCTTCTGTTGCCCTAGTTATTAGTATTGTCATTATTATAATTATTATAACCATTATTATTACTGAATTATTTTCAATTCTGTATTTAAATATTCATTTAAAGTCAATGTCTATTTACATATGTATGTATGTACGTACAACCAAAAATTCTCTTGGTTGAACAATTCAGAGTTCACTGTGTTTTACGAAACTCTTTTGTTTTATTATGCCTTTGATTTTGCTTTTCGTTTGTGCATTGTACATTTTGGCATAAACTGCTTGTGAAATTCATTTTCATTTATTTGTTATATGCAATACATGCATACAAACACAAACTCTTATATGAATATTGTATAGAATTTTATGTAATGAAAGAGCAAACAATTGTTCTTCTTGTTTCTGATCAATAAAATAAAATATTTTTTTTTTATATGAATTCGATATGGATATGTAAGTATACGACATCTTTAGTTTATTGATCAGAGAGTAGTGTCCATTTAAATTGATTTGTTATCAATATATTTTTCTCCATGTATGTATGTAGTTAGATTTCGCGGATGTTAAAAAGTTTTAAATTTTGATTTAAGGTTAGCAACGCAATTATCTCTTGCTGTGTATACTATATATGTATATTTCAAATTTTCTTGCAAATTACTTAAAGATAAATAAACTGAATATCATAACAATATTTTAAAATTATAACTTATCTTCCTATGTAGCAGAACTAGAATACTCGCTTTTCTTTAGTCCAAAATCATGGTTTGGGAACTCCATGTTATAGTCATCCGATATCGATGATTTTCACTGACAGCGCTTTGTGTACAATAAATGCTTCAAATATAAAATTTCAAAATTTTAGCTGCGAAAATTGAAGATTTATACCCCAAAAAGGTAGACCTATGTATACTCTTTGGAATTTGTTTCTTACTTTATTCTACTCTAGGAAAACTCAAGGTTACTCATACGCCATGGAGTACGAACAGAGCAACAAACTGAAGGCAGGGTTGATAATTACCCAGCAAACATTTTCTTATTCTGCATATTTTGGAGTCCGATATGAGTTCGAAATATGTGAAATATGAGCCTGAGAATCTTGGAGTCCAATATGATTACGAAATATGTGTGAAATATGAGCTTAAGAGTATGTTTTTATGACTTTTGTATTTTTAAAAATGACAATTGTAATTCATAGAATCCGTTTCGAAAAAAGGGGAAGTATAGAAGTATAACTAAAGTTCAATATAATGTTGAATGGCCCACTATATGATGGCATTGGATTGAATTTCAGGTTGCTGTCGTGGTTCGAATCCGTAGGAGAATACAAAATAGACAACACTATAAAGCAAGCAGTGAAGGCGAAAAAGAATTGCAAAAGAGGAGAACAAGCGGGGGTGAAGCTGCATTTGAAGAGAATTGGGTTAGGAAAGGGAAAATGCAAAAGAAAATAATAATTTTTTTGGTTTTGCTGATCATGGAAGAAGGAAAAAAGATTCATTAATATGAGTCCAATAGGAGTCTTTTATGACTCTTATTCAGGCTCATATGATGTACGGAATTAGGAACAGAAATACATACATACATTTCAAACTCCAAAATGAGCGCATAATGAATGTGAACGCTGCGATTAAAGATTCCTTTCGGAGTTTTTTATTACTTCGAAAGTTTGCTGGGTATTTTCTTTCCGAAAAAACCAAAAATTCATAAATAACTTTTTCTAATGAAATTTAATATAGTTAAGAATTATGTCATACAATTCCGTGCCGAATTATCTATTCAAGCAAAAATTTTCTCGAATTTGGCATTACTTAATAAAAAAGAATAGGATCTGCCTTTTACTCAACCCTTTTTATACTCAGCTGTACTAGTACACAGAGTATTATAGTTTTAATCACATAACGGTGGATTGTAACAGAATGAAATCATCGAGATAGATATAGACTTATATATATCAAAATGATCAGAGTGAAAAGAGAAATCGATTGAGCCATGTCCGTCCGTCCGTCCGTCTGTCCGTCTGTCCGTCTGTAAATACTCTAACTCGCGCAAAAACTGAGATATTTTGATGAAATTTGGAATGCAAGTTGGTATCGAGACTGGGACGGTTGGTATTGAAAATGGGCGAAATCGGACCATGACCACGCACACTTTTCCTATATAGAAAAAATCGGAAATTTGGTATCTCAGTCACTAATATATGTAGCTGGAGCGATGAAATTTTACCCACGTGTTGAGCTTAGGACCCTATGAAGAAATTTGGTGAAATTTTGGAAAATGGGCGGTGCCACGCCCACTTATTAAGGGTCAAACATGGAAAGTTTTATATATCATAACTCAGAAACGATTAAAGATATATCGATGAAATTTGGTATGCGTGATTTACTTACTTAGGCAAACATTTGGATGGAAAATTGTTAAAATCGGTTGACGGCCACGCCCACTTTTATATATGTATATTATAAAGTGACCTAATAAAAACATTTTAAGCCATATCTCTGTCAAATATACAGATATATCATTGAAATTTTATAGCACGAGTCCAGCTGCGGACATAAAACGAAAAAACACAAAAATTTTGGAAAATGGGCATGCCACCGCCTCTTTTTAGAAACAGGAATATACGAGATTTCGGAGCCCATAACTCGACAAATAATTGATATATTATGACGAAACTTAGTTTATACACTTTTATAACTTGTGCTAATAGACACGCAAAAATTTATTGAAATCGGTTTATGACCACGCCTACTTTTTAACAAAGATATTTCTGGAACACCCTTTGGGAATTTGTAACGTGACATGTTTGTAACTAGAAGTCATAAAGGAATGAAATTTTGCACAAAGAATAATATTCATATGCTTGGTTGTATGACTGATAAAAATGTTGAAAATGGGCGTGGCTACGCCCACTTTATGCAGCACTCGCTTTATATAAAATGCACCGTGTTTCCATCAAACGCAAACAAACAATGAACGCATACAGCTGAGTATCTAATGTTCGATTCCACTCGAACTTAGGATTCCTTACTTGTTCTTACTAGGTACATTCGGCCATGTGAAATGTATTTGCTCATCATGAAAGGCGCTTTAGAGATGCGCTGCGCCCACAAATTCAATTAAATTATTTTCTTTGGGGAAACTTAAAAGTCAAATAACTAAGTAATAAAACGCATAATTCCATAATCAATTATTATACCTTTCATGAGAATGAAATGGTATTATAACTTAGTGCCAAAAAATTTTTGTCGAAAGTACCAGAAGGAAGCGTGGGGGACCCACCAAAATATATACCGATATGGTCAGAATCACGAGCTGATCCGATTAAGCCATGTCCGTCTCTCCGTCTGTCCTTCTGTCCGTCTGTCCGTCCGTCCGTCTGTGTGAACGCAAACTAGTCCCTCAGTTTTTGAGATATCTGAATGAAGTTCGGAATACTGGTATATTGTTATATGCAGCTGATCATTTGTCGGAACCGGCCGAATTGGACCACTATAACATATAGAAAACAACCGATTATTCAGATATACATGAATTTTTTGGATGTAATTTGTGCATAACTTCCCAATTTAAACAGCTAAGGACATGAAACTTTGAAGTAGACGTACCCATTTTGGCCCAAACAAGGTTACCGAAAATTGTCAAGATCGGACCACTATAACATATAGTTCCACAACATCCGATTATTCAGATATACACATTTTGGTGTATAACTCCTCCATTTTAATAGCTAACGGCCTGAAATTTTGAAGTATTTGTACCCATATGGGCCCAAACGGGATTACCGAAAATTGTCAAGATCGGACCACTATAACATATAGCTCCCATACAACCGATTGTTCAGATATGGATATTTTGGTGTATAACTCCTCCATTTTAACAGCTAACGGCGTGAAATTTTGAAGTATTTGTACCCATATGGGCCCAAACGGGATTACCGAAAATTGTCAAGATCGGACCATTATAACATATAGCTCCCATACAACCGATTGTTCAGATATGGACATTTTGGTGTGTAGCTCCTCCATTTAAATAGCCAAGGCACCATTTTTTCTAATAAATCTTTCCATAAATAACCCACAGAATTAAAATTATAAATTACACTTAATCAGGCTATGTACATACATACGTAGGTAACTTTTCATTTCCCCACTCATGAAAGGTATGAAGTCTTCGGTACGGCCGAAGACAGCCGCGCTTTTACTTGTTTAAATCTAAATTTAGCACAGCTACCGCAATGAAAGGGTATTAAGGTAGTCCCTTTTTTGTACATACATACATAAAAGGCATTGAAGGCACTTTTTGTTGTTGCTGTAGGAAAGAAATTAGGTTATGCCAGCCGCTAACAATGTGCAGCACTGAAACCAAGCCACCGAAAAAGGCAGCTTTGTAAATCATTAGTCAATTGCATCCGGTCACTGTCAAACATCAACTTAGAAGTTCAAAGAAAAGGGAAAAAGGTAGATACAAAAAGAAGTAAAGAATAAATGGAAAAAAGTACAAAAAAGAGGTAAAGAATAAGAGAAAAATTCGAAGAAAGCGACTGGGCAACGTAAAATCCTTTTCCCTAGCACTTATTTTTTCCTTTTTTTTTTTTGGAGACGGAGTGAGCACATTTGTCCGGGTCGAGGCTACACACAACAGCAATGATTATGCACATTTAGCAAAAAAAAAGGCGGCAGAATAAAATTAAAGGTAGAAAAAGTAAAAGCACGAAGCAGCAAAAGAAGCGCGCAGTCATAGCAGCAGCAGCAGCCGCCATTTAAACTGAGGCTGTTTTGACTATCCATGGCAGGCAAAATCGATCGGCATCATCAATTATACATGAATTTGCTCTGCAAACAAGTTGGTTGGTTGGCTTGACTGGCTGTCGGCCTTAGATATGAAGGCATGACGGCGGTTGATGCGATGAATGCTTGGTTGGTTGGGTTGGGTTGCCTGGGACGGATGGTTGGAAAGGGCGGCCATTTCAATTTAAACGTGAATTTTATTAGTGTAAAGTAACTAGTTACGACCACGCGAAAATCAACTGTATTAACGTTATTGTGCTATGAATGCCATAAAAAATAAAACATAAAAAAGTGAATTATTTTTTGGTAGATGCCGTGCGGCAGAGTAACGGCTGCTGAAGGCTTGTTGCTAAAGGAAAACAACGCAGAGCAAATAAAAAACACGAAAGATCGCTCTGTCGCCGTGCCGCCTGTTTGGGTCTGTGGCATTGGTTAGTTTAGTTTTGCTCGCAGCCTGCTTGTTTAGCGTGTTGTGTGATTATCCTTGGCCGCGTGCATACAATGCTTGTTTCTTCATTTGTGTTTTGTGACGTACATATGTAGATGTAAATGTATTTTTCCTTATACACCCGGCGCCGATTGGGTGATAAAAGTTTTACTATTAAAAAATAAAGCTCCTGCCAGACGATGCAATGAAAGTGCTTTCAGGAAGTGAAAAAGTAAAATTTTCTCGAGTAGCCACCAAAAAAGTACTTTCTGAAAGTGTTTTCCGAAATTTCAGCAATTACTTTCTTACGAAAAACTTTCATCGTGTAGCTGCGAGAAAAATACTTTTCAGAAATACTTTTCACTTTCAATTGTTACATCTGAAAGTGTTTTACTTTCTAAAAGTTGCTAGCTGATACGAGTGTTGTCTAAATGATCGAACCGACATGTAAATATTTTCTTTATAAAAATACATATGTATAAACAAAATACAATTATTAAAATAATTAATTATCACGTTATATTTTTCATATGAACACAAAAAACACAAAAGTCTCCACCATCACCATTCCACGCACAGCTGTTTGCTCTTACCGTAGCCATACACGGTGCGACCGTTGACCCAACTCGGTTGCAATCGAGTTGGACTGTTTGCCTACATACGGTGCAATTTATTGTACAACCATGTTGTACAATCTCATTTTGTAAAAAATTACTTTGAGTGAACATGGAATAGGATAATAGGTTTGTTTCTTATTAAACTAGCAGCTAGCTGTCAAGTGACCAAACGGAAAGAATTGCGCTCATAAAGAGGGAAACGAACAGAAAATCAAGAAACGGAATAATAGTAAAAATTAGCGATTAGTAATTTGAATGCTATTTTTGACTGTTAATGGTTATTTTTTGTAAAAAAACATTTAATTTTCTTTATTTCTATTTCAAAAACTCAGAAAATTTCAAAAGTAATAAAATCAAAAGTATTCGTTTGTTTATTTTTTCAACAGCTGTTTCTTGCTTTGGCAGCAAATAATTTCAGCTAGGGAAAATTTTACTAGCTGAAATTTACAGCTGTCAATGGCTCTCTTCTGCAATTTTTTTGACTCAAGAAACGATTTGCCAGCCGAAACTTGGCTAACTATTCATAACTGGTTAAAATCAAAATATTGCGCTTGTAGGAAGAAGAAGAACGTACAGAAAAAAATATTACAAAAAAGTGGTTCCTGCAAGCTTTCCATTTTGCGATATTTATTCTACAAATATTTATGTTTTTTGTGTTGAATTCGCTTATTTTTACTTATTTTAATTTGATGTGTTCACTTCAAGAATTCTCACAAAATGAAATGTTGAACAACATGCCCCCAAACGATGCAACCAAGTTGTACAACTTGCCAAAAAATCAAAACTTTTTGATTTTTCGTACAACCGATACACAACTTCATACAACAGCCCCAAAAATGTTGCGATTTCCAGCGCAACTTGCTCAAGTTGTATAAGAAATTGCAAGCAGTGTTGCCGCAGCCTCAAAAAATTTGGTATCAAAAATTGATACCTTCACGGTTTTTTTCGTATCACCGAAAATTATTTGGAAAAAACACTTAGCGCCTTTTCACATTACTCGGTACGACAATGGATAGACATTTTTGCTCGGTATTTTCAGCTTACCGAAACGATTCCGCGTTGCTGTGTTTTTCACACTTGAGGGAATACTTTCGGTGCATAATCGACAGAAAATAGGAAAACAAACATCGAATTTTGCAAAACAAAATTTTTAACTTCAACAAATCACTCAATAATAACAATAATGTCTTCTAGCGAAGACGAAGACATTATAACTTGCTACATTTATAGCCGAAACGAGTTTTTTACTGACTTTGTTCTTCTTCTTTTATTACGCCGCAAAAATGTCTGCAGTAATTTCTCAAATTTTACTGACCGGTCTTACCGCGTTGCGGTATACCGAAATTAATCCGCTCCGATTTCATGTATGCAACACTAATGTGAAAGTGCCAATTGAAATACATGTGGTCGGTAAGGTTTCGGTATACTTTCGGTAAAAACCAAAAATGTCGATCCGATACCGCACCGAGTAATGTGAAAGCGCTTAAATTAATCAAGAAAGCTGTTTTCGAGCTTTTAACCCGTGTAACAATTTGATACGCCCATTTTTTTTTTCGTATCACCAAAAAAATTTTTACAAAAACCCTCGATTTCCTTGTATTTCTGGCAATGTGCATACATGAAGACGCGCGTTTTCTGCCGTCATATGTGGCTAGATTTAGTGAGCCGTGCATATTCCTTCCTTGGGCAGTGATACCTACTATAAAGTTTGATAAAATATTGCCCTTTTTTGTATTTTCAAAGACCTTCACAATACATGTTTTTCGTGGTATTTATAATATATATAATACAATGGCGCTATTATAACTCTGACGAGTTTTATGGCCGAGCTTCTCTCCCAATTCGAGGTGTGCTCCTTTTTGTTTTTTCCTACTAATTGGGTGGACCTACAGTTTTATGCCGGCTCCGAACGGCGAATGCATTTTTTGTGAGAAGCTTTTTCATGGCAGAAATACTCTCGGAGGGTATGCCGCCCACTGCCGAGAGGTGACCGCTGCTCTTAAAAAACCCAATAATTGGATTTTTACTAATTAGAAAAATTGTTTTGGTGTTTTGCTCGGACCGTGGTTTGAACCCGAGACCTCTGGCATAGCAGGCGAGCACTCTACCCACTGCACCACAGCGGCCACGGTGGTTCGTGGTATTTACAGGCTGTTAATATTTTTAAGAAAATCTTAAAAATGAAGAATAATCGGTTAATATTCTTTGATTTTGACTAAATTGTATCAAAATTATTTGATACGGATTAAAAATGTATCAAATTTGTTCTACGGCAAAATAAAAAGTATCTACGTATCTTCGGCTTAAAAAAGTATCACATTTGATACGATTGTATCAAAACGGCATCACTGATTGCAAGGTGTGTGGCTAGCATCACACTGTGTGAGTCACACAACAAGCTGTTTGCTCTCCTACATCTGTCTTGCTCTCACAGCTGTTTGAACTTAATTTGACAGCTGCCAGAAAGTACTTTCAAAAACTCATTTCTCATTTCCACCGTGTGGACAAACGAAAAGTAATTCCTGAAAGTTTTCGGAAAGTGGAGTAGTGATGGGCGAGTCCGAGATGTTTAGACAATCGAGAGAATCGCCATCGTTGCAAAATCACAATCGAGTCAAAAGTTGACTCGCTCCTCGACTACACAATCGAGATGTTTTTGCGATTGTTCCGAGCCAACGAGTCGGAGGTTGTTTCGATGACATCTCGACTACACAACCGAGATGTTTTTGCGATTGTTCCGAGTCGGCGAGTCGGAGGTTGTTTCGATGACATCTCGACTACACAAGCGAGATGTTTTTGCGACTGTTCCGAGTCGGCGGGCCGGCTGTTGTTTTGATGATTTGTTTTAGTTGATAAAATAAACTGAATGAGTGTTGTTGATGAAGAAAGTAGGATTGTTAATGGAAGTGAGGCAAATACATATGTAAATAAATGTACCAAATTCAAAAATATGCTATATATAGACGCTGCATTTTTGCAATCACAATTAAAGAGTGTCGTGCTTAATAAATACAATTAATTATTTAAACATTAATACATTAATAAATTTTCTGAAGTGAGACGCTTACGGAACAAATTAATTTTACGAGCAGTAACAACGGCAATAGATTTGTACCACTGTATACTTTTTTAAGCAATTTTGATATACAAGCGGCAACAACAAATGTTATGTATTTTTTGCAGCGAGTCCGAAATGTAGGGTTGCTTTGAAAACGAGAGGAATCATTGGCGAGTACGAGATGTTTTAGCGATTGTTTCGACTGACGGCCATTTACGACTTGACTCGAATACGAATGAAAACCATCGAGAGCATTCGAGATGTTTCAACAATCGATAGAATCGAATAAAACATCTCGGACTCGCCCATCACTAAAGTGGAGGTAAAAAGTGCTTTCTGAAAGCACTTTCATTGCGTCGTGTGGATACTCATGAAAGTTCTTTCAATGATTTGACACTTTCGGAAAGCACTTTCATTGCATCGTTTGGCACTACCTTAATCCAAAATCCTTACAACCTACTCTTCAGCTTTTCTAGTTTAAAATGAGAAAATGAAGGATTGCCATGAGAAAGTATTAACTAAAATGGGAAGCGTAAGTTCAAAATATTCGCTGAAATAATTTTTTTTTTATTGCCATTTTAAATTTGCAAATTTTTATCGGAGTGGTTTTTAAATAAAGGAAAAAATGGTTAAAATCAGGGACAGAAAATAAAAATTATAATTGAAGGAGTTTTTTAGTGCTTAGCACGAAATTTATTTAATTCAATTAATTGTTGGGGATATGTGGAAAAAAAATTTCAACAATTATTTACAGCGCAGGTTGAATGTATTGCTATTTCACGAAAAACCATTTTCGATCATCAGCACTCTTTTCAGAAGTGGATGCTCCTACCGGGGATTTCCACTTACCCCCAACTACTAAAAATGATAATTTTTTTTCCGAAGTTATAAAAATCATGGGTTAAATAGTTTCCCCAAAAAAATTATTAATTTATCCTCCATCCCTTCATATATTGTTGTAACTTTTTGAGAAAAATCCGAATATACCTAAATATAAAATCCTGAATTTTATTTTTTCGAGCCAGGAATAAAACTTATTCCTATCCTTTTATCTTTTAAGGATAGAATAAATATCATTTGTCAATAACTAATGAACCGCTTAACCGAATTTAATGAACTTGGTACCAATGGGCTGACATAAATTTAAAATGAAGGTCGACCACCTATTTTTTACATTCATTAGTACTTTTGCCATCAATTGTTATTTTAATATAAAAATAAAAATCAAAGTTTAATGATTATTTTTGTCCAAATAAAATAAACAGCCAAAAATATTTTGATCACTTTTGATTTTTTGTGATTATTTTTATTTTATTTTATTATTTTTTATGATTGTTTTTGATTTTTTTTTACCGGTAATTTCAAAATAATCATTAAAATTTGAAAACAATTGGTAATCAATCATTAAATGGACACTTGAAAAAATAATCAATTAAACGGGCACTCAAAAAAAAAAATTACTCAGATTATGGAAAAATGGGAATGATTCGGCGCTAAAGACATATTTCCATATTTTGATGTACAATTTTCTTTAAAACGTGGTTTTTATTCCTTGATTTGAAGAAAATCGTACATCAAAATATGGAAATATGTCTTTAGCGCCGAATCATTCCCACTTTTCCATAATCTGAGTAAGTTGTTTTTTCAGTGGGTAATCATTATGACTAACAATCATTATTTAACAGATCTGGATAAAATACATATCGTATATAAATATTTTGTTACAAAATATATATGTATATAGTAAAATTACAAGAGCTTTAATTTCGAAGAATACTTTAACCCGCTAACACTTCAACGAAGCGCACGTGTTGACCCCTTTTTTAGAAAATCCAAAAAAAAAAAGTATTGTGGAGGTCGATAGAGGGCTAAGATGTTCTAGTAAATTATTCGCCATAAAATTTTCACTAAAGGTCTTCTCAGACAAAATCTTTGTACAAAGAAGCTCTTTCGTTCTTTGTGGGAATTATTCCGCTATCAAAAGTAAAAATCTTGTGCACATGCTTACGGCAACGCCTTGGTCACAGATTTGCAAAGTTGTCAATAAATCCGAACGGCACAGTTGCACTCTTTAAGGCTTAATACTCACAACTGGGTACAATCACTTAGGCTTTCCACTCCTACGAAATTAATTTTCTTTGTGCTTTCTACCGATATGCATGCGCATTTACTGAATTTCGTGTGCAATGATGCAAATTTCAAAAACACATTTATTACATACATACATGTAAGAACATTTGCATAAATAAAGTCATATTAGTTAAGTAACTACGCCAAGCAAACAGGCAAGTAAGTATATGAAAAAGAGTGCATGGAATTAGCTCCACTTCGGCGGAGTGAAAATGAGAAATTAAAAAGGCAAAAGAAAAATTGCAATTTTACATGAAAAGCTAGAAAAGCAAAAAAAAAGTAAAAGTAAAGTAGCAAATTACAACAACAAAAAGCACAAAAATATTTGAGCCAGTTAAAAAGTGGCGTAGCACAATGGCCATAAATTTTAAACAAAGATAGAAAGAGTGTGCGAAGAGAAAAGGACAGACGGACGGGCGAGTGGTTGCTGGTAGCATATTTAATACGCTTGCTATTCGTGAAATTTGTAAATTTGTCTGTTAATAATAAAATAAAGAAATTATATGCTTGACGTCTTAGCTGCTGGCATGTCGAGGCCAAACCGCACCACACCAAATCAAGCCAAAACGAGCCGCCAAGCATGGGCGCCTTTTATTAAGCAGCGTGAATTGTTAAAGAATGATTCAAAATGGAGGCGCGCAGTGAAAATTTGTGAATGGCCTAAAATGAAATGTTGTTGTTGTTGTTGTCATTGTTCTTTCGCATTTGTTATGTATTTCTGTATGTATTGCGTGTAGCATGTGGCATGTTGCATGTCATGCGTTTGTACATATACATATATGTATTAGGGATCCCGCCCTTTTTGACACCCCGGAAATCCCGGGATTGCTAGAATTTCATCCCGGGATTTTCGGGATAAAATAAAGGAATATTCCCCTATTATAGCAAAGAAAAATTGTATTTTATATTTAATTAATTTTTATTGGTCTCAGATTTGTATACTAATAGCGTTTCCTATTCTGAACGAAAATCTTGCATTATTACATGGCAATGCTGCCATCAACATGTGCCCTGTGCACTATGAAAATGGTGCATTTTTCATGTGATAAATGAAACAAAAATAGTGCAACGCTTTACTTGTGCTAAGAACAGAAAATGTTGCCCCTTAGTCGGGCCAGTTTTACATTTTGTCACTAAAACAAAGAGCCCTAAAAAATGTGTGGAATTTTTTTGGAAGAGAATAAAAAAATTTGACAGTCCGAAGAAAATGCAGAAAAAGTGTGACATTTTTGACAGAATAAAAAAGGCAAAGTAAGGATTTATATTTTTGATTTACACTGCTATTCCGAGCGTTACCGGAAAATTACTTTACTGGTAATTTATGTTGCTGAAAATTGTTACCATCTTTTCAATTGGTATTCTGGCACAAATGGTAACACTGTCAAAGCATTTCCATACGAACGGAATAGAATCGGGCTGAAATGGTAACAAATTGTTACCACGTACTGAGGTGGTAACTTAATTTTCTGCTGCCAGAATACGAAAAGAGTGTTTAAAGTACCAGATTCTTTATTTCACCAGTAAAGTAAATTATGTTACCACACCGGAATAAGGCCGCTAATAACACTAGGCTACAAACAATTAAAAAACTACCAAGAAATTCAGGTTTGGGGGAGAATAGATATGGGCCTGCTGAGCTCGGAACTGATTTTTTTTTTAATTTCTTGTATGGTTAGGTTTTTTTTTTTGGTTATCACTTCATTGAAAAATTATTTTCGCCGGAGTCACAAATGCGATAACCACAAGCAGTACCTCGTGCGAAAGACAATTAAAATTGTCGATGTACAACAATGATGCCCAAACACATCTTACGGGCGAGCAATGTCATAATTTAAAGAAAAAAAATTTTTTTTTTCTATATGTTTGTTTTTGTAGTTTTTTACAACTTCATTGACATCTCGATAACCCAGTAGAAAAATTAGGACACAAACCAGACTGATGATCGAAATTAACTAAAAATCCAACTTTGTATTTATGTTATGCAAACAAAGCTATCGAATATGCATTGGAATATATATATACATTTTTAATTAATAAAATTAATATTAATATTTATAAATAAATAATTAATTAATATTGAAAAGTGGATTGGTTTTAGAAAGCTTAAAAAACATCTTTAATACCAGATTTATGGACTTTGGCTACAATTACTGAATTTATTAATTAATTTTCAATGCCCTCTAAATTTTTCAAAATATATAAATAAATAATTAATTAATTATTAGTGTGACAAAATTATTATATATATTTTCGTCAATGTTTTTAGTACATATAATTGCGAAAGTGTATTTTCAAAATTAAAAATTGTAAAATCAAAGCACAGAAACCGGATGTCAGACAAACACCTCGAGTCGCTTTTGCAACTATCAACCACAAATGTTGAAATAGACATGGATAACATTATCGAAAATATGAACGAATCAAATTAGTATATATATGTCGTCCCCTCAATATAACAATAGCGTATAATTTTTTTTGGGTTTTGAGAAAATCGAGTTTAAAGTTTTTGTCAAATCAAATATCTATTAAATTTTTGAACAAGAAATTATACACCATTTTTTCCAATGACATTTTGACCCACTTTGTGGAAGTAGAATTTGACGAAATTTTGACCAGACATAGAATCAATGATGGAGATTCTAAATATGCAATAAAAAAATAATGGCGTATGAGCACATACGCTATTGTTATATTGAGGGGACGATGTATATATCTACGGCTGAGAATAAGATCGCCCTGTTTCAAAATTTGTTTCAAAAACGCCCTATTCCAAAAATTGTTTGAATAACGTCCTATTACAAATTTTGCTTCAAAAACGCCCTATTTCAGACAATTATTCAAAAACGCCCTATTTCAGAGAAACATATATGGAATTTTCTCTGAAATAGGGCGTTTTTGAAGCAAAATCTGAAATAGGACGTTATTCAAACAATTTTTGGAATAGGGCGTTTTTGAAACAATTTTTGAAATAGGGCGATCTTATTCTCAGCCGTCTATATGTACATACATGCATATATGTATGTCCCACATTTCATTCTTTTCATTGCTGGGTTGTATCTGTTCGAATCAAAATAAAAAATTGTTTTTTTATTTCCATAGAAACGTTTCGGGAGTATACAAATTTTTTTCCTATGCTCGCCTATGCTCGCCATATACACAAATTTCTTATGGAAGTGTATAGGCGAGTAAAATCCTATACTTACGAGCATTACAAAAACAAAATGTGTATGCGAGCATAGGGCTTGGGCATCTATGATGTACAACTTGTAGTAATTGGACATAACCTCGCTGAGTGACAGCTGGTCGAAATCAAAATTTTGTTAATTACTTGCGATTTTTGAAAAAATTTTGATTTTAAAATTAAGGGCCTTATTTTGCAAAACGCAACGCGACGCAACGAGTCACCCAGAGTCACTTTTTGTCGTGTTCGTATTTTGTATCACTTTAGGTGACTGAAAGTGACTCGAAGTGAATGTGTTACGTTTTTTGGTGAGTATGTTACGTTTTTGGTATTTTATAAAACGCAAAGTGACGAAAACGGTCACTTTAACTGTCAAAAGAGTCACTTCCTTTTGTTCGAGTGAGCATTCGATATATGTAGTCTAATTTGCAACGGCAAAATTAGCCAAGCAAAAAAAAAAAAACGGGGTATCAATCGACGCGTTCCAATCCCGCGAACCCGAATATGATGCTGAACTAATTTTTTCTTTGATTTAAATAAAACATACATATATTAATAAAAAACCCTTTTAACTTTTGTCTTGCTTCCTGCACATACACGAACACACAAATTCATCTTATTTTTTAACATTGCATAACACGTAATATATTTATATTTACTGCATTACACACACATTTTTTTAATACATCTGTTGCATATAAATAATATATTTTATTCAAAAAAACAAACTAAACAAAACACGTATGTATGTATTTACACACAATGTCAACAAATACTTTTTTTATTTTTGTTGACTTCCCATTAAACACTGAAAAATAAATTCTAAAACGTTGAGAAAATTTTGTTTCTAAATTTGAGAATCAGCATATATATAATTCGAAAATAAACATATTTTCAAGTGTTCATGAAACATTGTTTATCAATTTTAGAATAACTTACAACACATTTGAAAAAAAATTTGTTTCGCATTTTGTACCATTTCACGAATTTCATCATGTCAAGGTTTCAAGGAACGAAGAAATTTTGTCTGTTTGCAAATTTCAATCAGCGTTCGTTGTTTTACGTGAGCAGTCTCTTAACGGTTGAAATTATGATGGTTGAAAATGATTGTGTGTAATAATGATTCCGTATTGCTTACTCTTATTTTATTTGTTTGTTGCTTTTTGTGAAGTTACACAAACTTTATTAAAAACATAGTTTGTTTCTCATATGTATGTATGTATGCATATTAAAAAAGATATTAATATACTCATGTGACTGTACAAAAGCCACAGGCGAAATTCACCCGCACGGGTAAATGAAAAACATCACATCAGAGTACAAATATGTAATACATATGTACATACTAGAGCTCTCGATTTTTTTGAACATTTTCGTGTAGCCCGAACAATTGTTGTTCAAATGCTCGAACAGTTGTTTGTTTGTTTATTACCCGTATGTTTGTACGGGCATTTTGAATTTTTTTTCCTTTTGTTTATTATTTTTTTTTATATGTAGTTTTTATACTCAGCTGTACTAGTACACAGAGTATTATAGTTTTGATTTCCTAACGGTGGATTGTAACAGAATGAAATAATCGAGATAGATATAGACTTATATATATCAAAATGATCAGGGTGAAAAGAGAAATCGATTGAGCCATGTCCGTCCGAGTGTCCGTCTGTCCGTCTGTGAGCACGATAACTCGCGCAAAAATTGAGATATTTTGATGAAATTTGAAATGTAAGTTGGTATCAAGACAGGAACGGATGGTATTGAAAATGGGCGAAATCGGACCATGACCACGCCCACCTCCCCTATATAGCAAAAATCGGAAATTTTGTATCTCAGTCACTAATAGAGCTAGAGTGATAAAATTTCACACACGTATTGAGCTCAGGCCCCTATGAAGAAATATGGTGAAATTTTGGAAAATGGGCGGTGCCACGCCTACTTATTAAGGGGCAAACATTGAAAGTTTTATGAGTCATAACTCAGAAACCGTTGAAGATATATCGATGAATTTTGGTAGGCGTGATATACTTACTTAGGCAAATGTTTTGATGAAAAATTGTCAAAATCGGTTGACGATCACGCCCACTTTTATATATGGGTCTTATAAAGTGACCTAATAAAAACATTTTAAGCGATATCTTTGTCAAATATAAAGATAATTCATTGAAATTTTGTGGCATGAGTTCCACAATAGATCGGAAACAAAAAATATAAAAATTTCGGAAAATGGGCTTGGCACCGCCTCTTTTCAGACAAAGGAATCAACGAGATTTCGGAGCCCATAACTCGACAAATAATTGAGATATTATAACCAAACTTGGTTTATACACTTTTATAACTTGTGTTAATAGACACGCAAAAATTTATTCAAATCGGTTTATGACCACGCCTACTTTTTAACAAAGATATTTCTGGAACACCCTTTGGGAATTTGTAACGTGATATCTTTGTAACTCATAAAGGGATGAAATTTTGCACAAAGAAAAATATTCATAAGCTTAGTTGGATGACTGGTAAAAATTTAGAAAATGGGCGTGGCTACGCCCACTTTATGCAGCACTCGATTTATATAAAGTACCTACACCATGTTTCCATCAAACGCAAACAAACAATGAAAGCATACAGCTGAGTATCTACTGTTCGATTCCACTCGAACTTAGGCTTCCTTACTTGTTTTATTTTTGTTTTTCCGATACACATTTTTTTTGTTTGTAAGCTCAACTGCTCGAATGTTTGTACGGGCATTTCAACAACAAACGGGCTTCAAACAAAAACGATCAGATCGAATTGCTCGATACCCGGGTATCTAGGGCTCTAATACATACATCTATTTATTCCATTCCATTTCTGCGCTCATAACACAAACTCTCTCACTATCCCTAAATTTTTCTGTACTCTAGAGTACAAATATGTAATACATACATACATCTATTGATTGCATTCCCTTTCGTACCAACTTTGAAATTGGAGAAAATGAAATCTATCAAATTGAGAATCAGCCCGAAATCCCATACTAAAAATGTGACTCAAATGAACCTCGAATTGAAAATGAAAAAAAATGTTTATTGGGTTGCAAGCAGCCAATTTTCCAGGGTTAACCAATCAATAAAACAGTTCGATTAAAAAAAACACACCAAAAACTACTAAGGAAATGAAGAAAACCAGAAAAGTGGTAAATAGGCTACGTAAAGCGTTTGACAATCGTCGTGACTACACAACGGAGCGAACGAAAAAACGTAAAAGCTTATAAAATACCAACTGTTAGGTGAAGGTGAAAGTGAGTGAACGTGAGTGACTGCGACGCAACGAGTCACGGCGTTTTGTAAAATAAGGGCGTAAGTTTTTTTTAGGAAGTTGTAAAATTCAGGAAAGTTTTACTCTTTTAAAAATTAGCCTGCTTAATTGTGGTTATGGCATTTGTGATTTCCGAAAATAATTTTTGAGTGAAGTGATAACCAAAAAAAACACCAAATTACTGTTATCTCAAAAACCTAACAATACAAAACATTAAAAAAAAAATAGTTTCGAGCTCAGCAGTCCCATACCTATCCTCCCCCATACCTGAATTTTTAGATATTTCTTGGCTGTAACCTAGTGTAATTAAATTTTTTTTGTTGTGAAGTATATACGTCCTTTCCTTACAAACGTACGTTTGATATTTTTAAAATGTTTAGAATTCTTGTGGTAAAATTCATTTGATAATTTCCATTTCCTGATTTTTGGTCATTTATTTCTCAAAGGTTTTTGCAATTTCCTTACATGAAAATTAAATAATGGAAGAAAATGTAAACAAAATTCAAAAAATAAAATTAGCAAATACCAGGAAAAAGTTTAATTTTATTTGAGAATTTCACATTACATACTAAAATAAAATACGCAGCTGTATACTGGCAATTCACCTCAAAATTTCTGCATCCGATTTTTAGTTTTTTTCGAATGTTGCATTAATTTTCAGTGTTTTTCGGCAAGCGTGGAAATATTCGCTTAAACGAAGTACGTCGTTAAATTCTAAAAAATTTTATTGGAAATTATCAAATGATCACAAGCTTTATTGCTAATATCTTAAAAGTACCAACTGTAGAGGCAAATGTTTTGTTCACCAAATGTATATATTTTCTTTGTTGGTTGCGTTTTTTAAAGTAACTCTTATTATTAAATAATATGCATGATTTTATGATCCTATTTTAATTTTTTACTAATGAAATAATAAAAATGGCAATAAAAATCAATTTTTTCTTTGCACTTTAAAGTTGTAGCGTTCCTCGAAATATATATTTACTTTTTTCAACCCCAAAATGTGGGAAAATAATTAATGTCCAAATCCCGGTACAAATCCCGGGGTCCCGGGATTACAAAATAAAATCTCGAAAATCCCGGGATCGTAAAAATCGGAAAAATTGGAATCCCTAATATGTATGTATCACATGATGCGCGTTGGCGCTAATGTTCACAACTAAGTGCATACATATTTATATCAAAAATTGCAGCTGTGTTGTTTTCAAATAATTGTAATTATACTTACGCAGCGTTTTACCTTTTACAATTATTATTTATTTTCCTTTTGTCCCTTTAAATATACATACAATATATGCTAGTGCGATTCCACTTCGCGTAGCACCTTCACCCATTCTCACGATATGGCCTACCCAACGTAGCGGCTGGATCTTTATTCGCTGTCAATGTCAATGTCTGCGTAAAGCTCGTTCAGTTCATCATTAAATTTCCGTCGATACTCGCCCTCGCTGATACGCAAAGCTCCTATAAATCTTCCGAAGAACTTTTCTGTCGAATACTCCAAGAGCCATCTCATCTGATTTAGACATCGTACATGCTTCTGTGCCGTACATGCCCTGCAGCGAAATCAACTAGTTGTAAACTAATCGACAACTAGTTGGCCATACAGCTCAACTAGTCAGCCATCTATCTTTTTTCCATATTAGCAACTGGTATTTTTAACACGGTGATGACCTAGGAAATGGAAATTGTCAGTATCCACACCAGCATCGTACCACTTGACTGACTAGTCAGTATCCACACCAGCATCGTACCACTTGACTGACTAGTCAGTATCCACACCAGAGTCATACCACTTGACTGACTAGTCAGTATACACACCAGCATCATACCAATTTGCTGACTAGTCAGTGTAGATATCAGAACTATACCAGTTGACTGACTAGTTTTACATGCTACTCCAATGAAAATAAAAATTGCAAAATAAAGTTTCTAATACATTTATTTAGTTATTAGAGTATGATATTTAAATTAAAGAATTCAGGCACATTAGATTGTGATCTTGCATATTAAATACATATTTAGGAAAATTAACATTAACATTGTGAATAAGTAACACGTTGACCCTTCTAAGCTTGACATTTATATTGATGATTTTGTGACTTTATACAAACATATTATGTACTTTTTTCTATGACTGAAGTAGTATCTAATATACAGGGCTATAGTAACATCTCAAACTATGTTATATTTGTGGTATTCACCTGATTTAATGATCTAACAATTTGCAACCAACTAAATCTACAAGGGGCCTACTACGCAGGGTTCGAATACTACAACAACAGTAAAGAAGTTGCTTTACTTTTACTGCATACGTGTTCATTGCAACCTCCAGAAACCCCGGATACATTCGTTTTTAATTTAAATCTTTTTTTGGCAAAACTTCTTGTTCCATAACTAATCTCAATTTGTCCCCTATGAATCTAGTTGAGCAACTCCCATAATTTATCTAGTCAGTTAACTGGTTGGTTGGCTGACTAGTTTGGACTTTCGCTGCAGGGTGAGTACTGGAACGATGAGCGTCCTGTAGTGTGTGATTTTTCTCCGTCGTGAGAGGACTTTACTTTTCAATTGCTTACCATAGTTCAAAGTAGCACTTGCTGGCAAGAGTGATTCTTCGTTGGATATTCGTGCTGACATTATTTTTGGTGGTATTGCTGGTTCCCTAACTGTTTCAAATTTCAGTGACGTCGCTGCCAAGACGTGTTGTTTATTTGTGTGGTGGTAGAAGGTACTTCGTCTTATTCTCGTTAACCGCCAAACCCATTTTCTTAGCCCCTTTATCCAACCTGGAGAAGGCAGAACATACGGCGCGCGTGTTAGTGCCAATGATGTCAATATCATCGGCATATGCCAACAGTTGCACGCTTTTGTGATACAAGATGCTTCCTGTGCGTTTAAGTTCTGCTGCTCAAATTATCTTTTCCAGCATCAAGTTGAAGAAATCACACGAAAGGAAGTCACCTTTTTCTTGAAAAGTTTCTCTTAAGGAAGCTCTGTATGCAACGTCTTTGGAAACGATAATGGCGTTTTCTTTTCTCGAAATAATATTGCCCTGTTTGATTTTTTTAGCCATTTTGTAAGTTTGTCTGGTCCTTTCACCAAATATTGACCTCTAACTAAGTAAGAGGGCACCCTTATCTAAAAATTCAGTAATTTTATAGAAAGTCAGGATACGTAATTCGATAATTGGGATATAGAAGGGCAACATTTTTTCGTAGAAAAGAAAACGCCATAAATGTCTTCATTGTTCTAACGAAAAAAAAAGAACACTACCAAACGAAAAAAAAACTAAATCAGTAAAATGCAATTATTTCACTAGTTCACACCACTTAACTTTTACTGCTTGGCTATTGCTTTAATGCACGCGCGTTTAGTCCCCTCAGGGCTTTTGGTGCTTTCGACAGCCAGTTTTAAGACTTAGCCTTGTTATGCCTCACGACACACAAATTAAAAAAATCAACACACAAACATAAAATGTAACAGTAAATTTTCTGTTTTTTTCTTGTTTCATGCTTTGTTTTAATTTTTGCTTTGTTAGAACAGTCAGCCTTCTTGCCAGCATGTAATTTGTAAATTTTCTACGGAATTTTTATTGCAGCGCATTCATATTTTTACTTGAATGCTATACATACATGATCATGTGTAAATCAGAGGCGGTCGCTTCATACAAGCCGAGAAGCCCGGCTTCCGTACACATTTTCGTTCATTTCATACGAAATTCTTTAAAATATGGTTATTTTACGTTTTAAATGTGTTTACTATTTAAGTTCTCAATAATATAGCCCCCACTGTAACATGCCCCTAAAAGCCTGCTAAGAAAATAGCGCAAATACACCACCAATCCACCTCACAATTTGTATTTTGTTTGTACAGCCAGTCACAGCACAGTGAGCATGCTTCCACGTTTCCACACATTAGCTTTTACGTGGCTTTCAAAACAGAATAACATAGCTTGTTTTCTCGCTTTCGCTAAGGAGAAACCAATTGCTTATTTTCAGACTTAAATTGAAAAAAAACTAGCAAAGCACTTTTTTTATTTTTCACATCAAATTTGTATGCGAATATGAAGCTGGCTTCGGCATTCAAAAGTTCAGTATTCACAGCCATATGCATGTTTGATTTGATTTTCGTTTGCATGTAGGTACATACTTATGTACATAGTTTCTTACATCTGCATGTGCATGCAAACATAAATATCAAATACCAGATTACAAAAGGTTGATTGTGATTTTTGGCGACTATTGGCACAATATCAAGATAATTTTAAAAAGCGGTGGAAATCAAATTGGACCTCAGTTTTTCAAACACTAAAGCACCCATTTTTTAGGCAATAAGCAAATACACTTGCTTCTGCTGAAATTTCCGTCGGTATAAGGAAACTAAAAATACCTCTGCGCTTTCATGTAAGATTTCCCTAGCGCACGTTTTTATACTTGAGAATTATGTAAATACGAAATTTTTTTATTTTAAAAATGTTCAGAGTAAAATTGCAAAATCAAGAAAAAACAATTTTAATTTAAAAATGTTTGTTTTTATTTTAAGCACTATGAGATTTTGAAGGAATAACTTTCGTTTTTATTCCATTAGTTTTAATTTTTAATTTAAACATGTTTCTTTTTAAATCCTAAATACATTTTAATTTAAAAAATTTAATTTTTAATTTAAACATTTTCATTTATAAAATAAAAATAACTTGGTTTAAAACGTGCATTATAAAAATAAAAATTTTATTTTTGATTCCTTTTCTCTGAGTACACAAACAAAACAATGTGTATCAGGAAAACAAAAAAAAAATACATACCTATGAAAAAAAAAATAAACGAGAAAAACGATCTTCAAATACCCGAATTGTTTAAATGCCCTTACAAACATACGCGTAATAAACAAACAAACGAGCGTTCGAGCATTGAAAAGCATTTATTCGGGCCACTCGAAAATGTTAAAAAGAACTCTAAATCAAAGTCAATGACGGAACGCAATCAGACTTTTAAATAATACAGCAAAGGAAATTACATAAATGGCTAATGGTTATGCTTCACACATAGGCTTGCCCAGGCAATTTATGCTAGGTCCGCCACTGGTGTAAATACATACATACATATCTACATACATACATACATACATGTACATTAGGGTAATCCTTAAAATCAAATAAACATTTTTTTCAGTCTCGCTCACTAAATCGATTAAATTACGGTCAAAAATACCACATATAAATTTTGGACCCGATCGGAGATTGATAAATGCTGTCGTACAGCAGTCAAAGTTCCAGTTTACCATTTGAGCACTTAAAAAATTTGTTTAACTTTTTTTTTTATCTAATGCCCAAAATCGATAGTCTCGTACTCAAAGATACCGCATATAAATTTTGGTCCCTATCGGAGACGGTTAAGGGGTGTCGCAAAGGGGTTAAAGTTCAGATAACCATTTGGGACCCCTACGAGACACCCCTTAACCCTCTCAGATCAGGACTAAAATTTGCATTTGGTATTTTTTAGTACAGGGATAATCGATTTTGGGTATTAGATATAGTTAATAATAATATAATTAATAATTAATTTTTTTTATTACTTTGGGTTGCTTGCTTTTCCGACAGGGTAGGAATATGAAGTATTGTGGAACAATTTTCCGTCATCCCTTGTCAAGTTTGGCTTGGACACAAACCGATTTCGTATTTTTTCAGCTCTTTTTCGACACTGAAGATGGCGCATATTAACCCAAACCGGCTGATCTTCAAACCAAATTAGACAAGCGATGACGGAAAATCTTTCCAAAATTCATTTTTTGATTCTCCATAGAGTTTTCTTAGCTTTGACCCCTGTGCGACATCCCTTAACAGTTTACGATCGGGAAAAAAATTTTCGACTATATTAGCATCGAGCTAGGGGGTGAAGTTGAGGAAATATGCTATAAAATTTCTCTGCATACATTAGGGGATCACCCTAATGTGAATTCTGTTTATGTTATTGTCGGCGCAAATTTTCAAGAAATTCCTGAAATATTCTTTTGTTTTTATGTACTTGTACTACATACATACATATTTTCTTTTTGTAATGTTTTTTTCTCTTCTTCTTCTTCTTAAATTTGCAGGACTATCACGTCTTCTTCATGCACAATCCATCGCCGAATCGTTGCTTGGTATTTGACTTGGATACGACTCTACCTTTTCCCACATATTTTCACAAATATGTTACAGAAACATTTCGTTCGGATCTGGCGCTTAGGCCGGAGCACCATAGGCAAGTAGAGCTGCTAAATGCAAAAAAAAAAAAAAAAAAAAAAAAAAACAAACAAAAAAAAAAAAAAACAAAAAAAAAACAAGTAAGGAAGCCTAAGTTCGAGTGGAATCGAACATTAGATACTCAGCTGTTTATTATTATTATTATATAAATATGTATGCACACCTAATATATGTACATAAAATATGGGTTATTCCGTTTTTTAGTAAGATGTGCGTAAACAAAACCAAAATTGCTTAGTCGAAATATCAACATGAAATCACCAACTACATACAAACAAAAAAACAATTGAGAGAAAATAGAAATTAAATGATCATTTCGTTAAGAAAGAAATAACAGAAAACAAGTAAGGAAGCCTAAGTTCGAGTGGAATCGAACATTAGATACTCAGCTGTATGCGTTCATTGTTTGTTTGCATTTGATGGAAACACGGTGTATTTATAAAAATCGGGTGTCGCATAAAGTGGGCGTAGCCACGCCCATTTTCTAAATTTTTATCAGTCATCCAACTAAGCATATGAATATTATTCTTTGTGCAAGATTTCATTTCTTTATGACTTCTAGTTATAAAGATGTCACGTTACAAATTCCTAAAGGGTGTTCCAGAAATATCTTTGTTAAAAAGTAGGCGTGGTCATAAACCGATTTGAATAAATTTTTGCATGTCTATTAACACAAGTTATAAAAGTGTATAAACCAAGTTTCGTCTTAATGTCTCAATTATTTGTCGAGTTATGGGCTCCGAAATTTCGTATATTCCTTTGTCTAAAAAGCGGCGGTGCCACGCCCATTTTCCAAATTTTTTTATTGTTTGTTTCCGGTCTATTGTGGAACTCATGCCACAAAATTTGAATGAATTATCTTTATATTTGACAAAGATATCGCTTAAAATATTTTTATTAGGCCCCTTTATAGTTCCCATATATAAAAGTGGGCGTGGTCGCCAGCCGATTTCGCTAAAATTTTGAACATGTATTACCACAACTAATAAAAGTGTACACACCAAGTTTCGTCATTATATTTAAATTATTTGTCCAGTTATGGGCTCAGAAATCTCGTATATCCCTTTGTCCAAAAAGAGGCGGTGCCACGCCCATTTTCCAAAATTTTTGTATTTTTTGTTTTATGTCCATAGTTGGACACCTTCCATAAAATTTCAATGATATATCTTTATATTTGACAGAGATATCGCTTAAAATGTTTTTATTAGGTCACTTTATAATACCCATATATAAAAGTGGGCGTGGTCGTTAACCGATTTTGGCAATTTTTCGTCCAAACATTTGCCTAAGTAAATATATCACGCCTACCAAATTTCATCGATATATCTTCATCTTTGGTTTCTGAGTTATGACTAGACTGCGGATCTTTATGCAATTGCATATTTTTAAGGAAAAGAGATAGCGATATGGGTCCAAAGAGAAAAATGAAAGTTATTAACAAAATATTCTAAATTTTCATATTTATTTCTGCATATTTTGCATATTGCATATAACTTGCATATTTGCATAATAATTGAGGTTTAGCAGTTTTAATCCACAAGTTAGAGTCTCGCGGAGTTCCCCTAATGGCTTCAATGGCCCTAATAACAGAAGCTTTTGAAGGACTTGATGCTACGTCAGGATCATGCGGGCAAATAGTTTTGGTCAAAATTGTAGCTATTTCAGAAAGAACCTGCTTTTGAAGTCATATTAGGAGTAGCCAAAATACTTTCAGGTGACAACAAAATATTAGAAACTGGAATACAGATTCCCAGTCAATTTTGGAGCGAATTTAAGTATGCTCCGGTTACATCTTGTGATGTTGAGCGTTCATTTTCAGCATATAAACGGATCTTAACCGATAAGCGTCACAATGTTTCCATTGAAAATGTGGAGAAAACACTTGTAGTATATTGTGGTCTTAACTACAACTAAAATTACCTCTTTTCATTAAAATTTATTATAATAATTAGTTCCCATTTCCATTTTTTTTGGGTGTTAATGGGTTTTATATTTGCATAGCACAAAAGATTCAGCATAGAACATATGATTTTTGCATTCAACTATACTTTACTTATTGTGTATATCACTTAAAATTCCATATCTGATGTAAAAAATGTATAGTTTTAATTTGCATATAACTTGCATATAACCTGCATATAAGTTGCATATATTTTGCATATCCAAAACAGAGCAAGAAAATTCGCTTTGGAATGTGAATATATAGTTTTGAATCAATATAACTCTTAATAAATCATTTTAAATTTTTTGCATAAAGGTCCGCAGTCTAGTTATGACATATAAAACTTTCAATGTTTGGCCCTTAATAAGTAGGCGTGGCACCGCCCGTTTTTCAAAATCTCACCAAATTTCTTCATAAGGGCCTGAGCTCCACACGTGGGTGAAATTTTATCACTCTAGCTCTATTAGTGACTGAGATACAAAATTTCCGATTTTTACTATATAGGGGAAGTGGGCGTGGTCATGGTCCGATTTCGCCCATTTTCAATACCATCCGTTCCAGTCTTGATACCAACTTGCATTCCAAATTTCATTAAAATATTTCAATTTTTGCGCGAGTTATCGTGCGTACAGACGGACAGACGGACGGACATGGCTCAATCGATTTCTTTTTTCACCCTGATCAATTTGATATGTATAAGTCAATATATATCTCGATTATTTTATGGTGTTACAATCCACCGTTATGTGATTAAAACTATAATACTCTGTGTACTAGTACAGCTGAGTATAAAAACAAGGCGAAAAAAAGAAAATTATTAAATTCCTACCCAAATACAAGCGCACATATATACACACATAAATATCTACCAACAGCACAAAAACGCATGCTACTCGCACATGTACTTATACTTGAACTTGTTCATGTACATACATACACATTTCTACTCGGTTTAATTAAGAGCAGGAATTCGCTAATTAAACATAATTAGGTTTATTTAGCTTTATTTGAATAGCAGAATGCGCGCAGCAAATGGTTGCAAAAATGCTTTAGTGTTGGATTTGCGTTGTGTGTGTGTGTATGTGAGAAGCGAAAAGTTTGTTAGCATCGGATTTAGTCATTATTTCAGCATTTTCTTGAAAATAACTGAACGTAATTATGTACATATGTATGTATATAGGTATGATTTAAGAATATAATTAGCTTTATCTTAGAATTTCTTTCTTTCTTTTTCTTAATTTACTTTTTTACTTTTATAAATTCACGTAGGTCATTTTAAATTTAACAATTAATAACAAAGCCAAAATATTATCATGCTGTTTGTGAAGGCCGAGGCACGTAGGCAGCGTGTATATGACATCACTCATACGCCGTGTAGGGTGTAATGGATTTGGTTCAGTCATCTAGGAATGAATGAAGCTAATAAAAGCGTGTTAAAAATAGCTGTTGGTACATTGAAATCAACTGCTGTAAAGTTAACAAAGCACGCCATCAAAGACAATTTTAAGAAAAAATAAAACAAGGTGGACGAAGAAAATAATAATGTATTGTGTAAACTACTTTTTGGTTGCTTGTTTTTCCGACAGGTAGGTTCTCAGAGAACGAAAAAAGACACTGAAGATGGCGCATATTAGCCGAAACCGGTTTGTCTCCAAACCAAACTTGACAAGGGATGACGGAGGATCGTTCCACAATACATCATATTGTGTAAACATCAACAAACGAGAAATAAATGAAGAAAATACTTTAATAAAGTACAAAAGCAAATAAATTAACAGCGATATTATGAATGCGGCCATTAGACCACACAAAGCTTTATCATAAGAGTGAAAATGTGTGGAATATGAATGATGGTAAAGATTGCCGAGCCTGAAATAAACCGGACGAATACAAGCAGTGTAAACCAAAAAAAAAAAAAGAGGGAATTTATATTGAAGAAGCAAAGAATATTTATTTGATGATTCTTGGGCAATACACATTCTCGCCACGATTTTCATGATCATGAATTCATAGAATATACTAATGTAGGTGCATTGCTTGTTGTACCTTACCGAAAAAAAAAAACCTACCAAGAAGTAAAGAACGTCTCTGCTGCCTGTCATTCCGATACTTAGAATAGTTAGCCGATAGAGCAGCTCTTAATCAGAGATAGTAACGGTTATGACTTTTATTGAAAACAAGTAAGGAAGCCTAAGTTCGAGTGGAATCGAACATTAGATACTCAGCTGTATGTTTTCATTGTTTGTTTGCGTTTGATGGATTTTATATAAAGCGAGTGCTGCATAAAGTGGGCGTAGCCACGCCCATTTTCAAAATTTTTATCAGTCATCCAACTAAGCATATGAATGTTATTCTTTGTGCAAAATTTCATTCCTTTATGACTTTCAGTTACAAAGATGTCACGTTACAAATTTCCAAAGCGTGTTCCAGAAATATCTTTGCTAAAAAGTAGGCGTGGTCATAAACCGATTTCAATAAATTTTTGCGTGTCTATTAATACAAGTTATAAAAGTGTACAAACCAAGTTTCATCATAATATCTCAATTATTTGTCGAGTTATGGGCTCCGAAATCTCGTAGATTCCTTTATCTAAAAGGAGGCGGTGCCACGCCCATTTTCCAAAATTTTTATATTTTTTGTTTCCGGTCTATTGTAGAAATCATACCACAAAATTTCAATGAATTATCTTTACGTTTGACAAAGATATCGCTTAATATGTTTTCATTAAGTCACTTTATAGTTCCCATATATAAAAGTGGGCGTGGCCGTCAACCGGTTTCTGTAAAATTTTGAACATGTATTACTACAAGTAGTGAAAGTGTATACACCAAGTTTCGTCATAATATCTCAATTATTTGTCGAGTTATAGGCTAAGAAATCTCGTATATTCCTGCTTCTAAAAAGAGGCGGTGCCACGCCCATTTTCCAAAATTTTTACGGTTTTTGTCTTATGTTCGTAGTTAGACTCCTGCCATAAAATTTTAATGATATATCTTTATATTTGACAGAGATATCGCTTAAAATGTTTTTATTAGGTCACTTTATAATACACATATATAAAAGTGGGCGTGGCCGTCAACCGATTTTAACTATTTTCCGTCCAAACATTTGCCTAAGTAAGTATATCACGCATACCAAATTTCATCGATATATCTTCAACGGTTTCTGAGTTATGACATATAAACCTTTCAATGTTTGACCCTTAATAAGTGGGCGTGGCACCGCCCATTTTCTAAAATTTCACCAATTTTCTTCATAGGGGCCTGAGCTCAACACGTGGGTAAAATTTCATCGCTCCAGCTATATTAGGGACTGAGATACCGAATTTCCGATTTTTTCTATATAGGAAAAGTGGGCGTGGTCATGGTCCGATTTCGCCCATTTTCAATACCAACCGTCCCAGTCTCGATACCAACTTGCATTCAAAATTTCATCAAAATATCTCAATTTTTGCGCGAGTTAGAGTATTTACAGACGGACGGACGGACGGACGGACATGGCTCAATCGATTTCTCTTTTCACCCTGATCATTTTAATATATATAAGTCTATATCTATCTCGATTATTTCATTCTGTTACAATCCACCGTTATGTGATTAAAACTATAATACTCTGTGTACTAGTACAGCTGAGTATAAAAATAATAAAAAAACTTAAGTAAAAAATAAAAGTCATTGTTTGAAAACAACGATTCCATATATTTTGTTATTAGTCTAACTATTACGTACGGAGTCAATGACGGTCACCTAGTTTTCCGGTATTGATAAATGCATCGTTTCACCGGTTTAGGGCACGCCCACTAGCCCTACTAATTCACCTGTAATTCATCTGCTTTGTCGAACTGCGGCTCCACCAATATACAGAACATACAACAGGCCCACTATTTCACCACATTCAACAGTGTGTCGTGCTCGCCGTTTTAGAATACATCCACCATTTTTTTTTTTGCAGTCGCGGTTCCACCAATTATAACCCCTTCTACCAATTGCGATAATTTATCGGTTTCATCGATCTTGTTGCATTCACCGGTTCCACCAAGTGCCAGTGAGCTAGGTTTTATTGATTTTATTATTAGCCGTATTCGATTGGGCAAGAGTTAGAGACTTGCGAAAAAAACAACCGCTGGTATAAAAATAAGTGAAAGTTAAACGACCGTTCGTTAAAGTAAAGGAATTGGAAAAAAGTTGTGTTTATTTGATGAAATTTCTTCAACTTTTTATCGATAGATGTCTCCCCTATCTTCGAACACCGTTCGTTAAAGTACGTACAAAGAACGTACATTCGTTAAAGTACGTACAAAGAATGTATATTGTACAATACAATACGTACAATATACGTTCTTTGGTACGGAATTGGAAAACATTTTCTAATGAACGGTATTGCGTTGAATTCGAAGATAGGGGAGACATCTATTGACAAAAATTTGAAACCATTTCACTTATTCATAATAGAAAAAATTGGCATAATCAGTAAAGATCAGTTTAATGAGTAGCTGGCATACTCTCTAAAGGTCTCTTAAAATCTCTAACATTTTGTATGGAAACTGTCAGCCAAGAGAGCAGAATCGAGTATAAGCGAGCAGAGAAGTGCCCAATAAAACACTCCTATTATTGTTTTTTGTTGTTGTGCATTGTTTTTATTGTGCATTGTATTAATTTTAAGTATTCGATATTAATATTTATTATTCGGTATTAATGTTCGATATTCGGTATAGATATTCGGTACTAATTTTAGGTATTCGGTATTAATATTCGGTTTGCGTTATTGATAACAATGGATCACAAAATGAAATTTGATGTATGTACTTTGGACGCAACTATCCTATCTACATATATGTATGTAGAATCGGTTGCTGATTCCGAAAATCGATTTAATTTTATGTATCCGGTATTGATATTCGGGTTTGGATATTGATACTCGTTTTAGTTTTAGGTATCCGGTATTAATATTCGGTTTTCTGTATTGATATTCGGTATTAATATTTGATATTCGATATTTGGTATTCATATACGGCATTAGTGTTCGGTGTTCGGTACACGTATTGGTATTCGTATTGACCAGAGATGCTTAACGAACGAACGGATTCTATTTCGTTTTGTTAATTCACAATGCTAAATTATCAAAATGGTTTTGTTTCGTTAATTCGCAACGCTATATTATCAAAACCATTTCGTTTCGATAATTCACAAAACTAAATTATCAAAATGCAACCGGTAACGTTGAAAGGAAGTAAATCAACAAAAAGATTGCCTGTACGAGGCGCATACATACACAGCTGTTACTCACCCTACCAGACAGATGAGCATATTATAGGTATTTATATGAGCATTGACATTAATGGCTACAGTCCTTAAAAAAGTAGTCAATTTTGTTCAGGCCGCGTGAAAAAAGTGAGCACTTCTCCTCCCAAGTTTATATGCCATCTCTTTTTTACTAATGGTATACTAACATAACCAAATAATATATCTTACTCGTTCTAACAGAGCATATAAATCATCATTAATATACTGACAAAGTACTTTGCGCTAGCAACAAAACTGTTGAATGTTTACATCAAAAACACCATGCACCAAATGATAAGAGTTCTGAAAAAAGTCCCCAAAAATTATTCGCACCGAATGCTAAAAGTGCTGAAAAATTTCAGCAAAAACTACTCAAATCGAATGCTCAAAGTGCTAAAATTTTTCACCAAAAACTACTCAAAGCGAATGCTAAAAGTGCTGAAAAAATGTACTCACATGCGTTCCCGGAAAAATAAAATAGATTCAAATTTTGCTATTTTAATCTCAAAATTAAACAATTTTATTAATTAATTTTCTTAGATGCTAAATTTAATTTAAATAATTATAAATAATCAATTGCAATGCTATAACTATTTCACCTGATAGGGAGTTTCCAATTTCAACCGTCAGCTTACCATGGACTAGCTGCCGCGGTTGAATGTGATGTGATGTCTGTACAATTTCATGACCAAGCTCTGCAATTGAGATGAAAAATTTATGAGTATAAATAAAGCCTAAATTCTGTACATTGCAACTTACCTATTTCGGATGATAGTTTTTTAAGCTTCTTATTTTGTGAAATGCATTTATTTATTATTTATATTATAAAAGTTGAATTATTTTGTTAAATTTTGTCCATCACCGTTTGACGTTTCTTTCGATTTTATTTTTGCGGCAAACTGTCAATTTCTTGAATAATATGTGCTCTCGCTCTAACATATTACTTTTTTCTAGTTTTCTACTCTTATTGACGGAGAACATACAAACCAAAAGAAAGAAACAAATGTGTGACTGTTCTAGTGGGCAAGTCAACTAATCAAAAATGTGCTCATTTTCAAGGACTTTAGCAAAAAGTGATCAGGCTTGTCTGGTAGGGCAGATCGTAGCAGTTCGTGTGCATATGCATTAGATGCGTTTTTTTGATCTAACATACCCCTCCGGCCACAGAATATGAAAATAGGATGTTGTAGGATAACTAAGCTGATTTTTGTTTTTTTTAGACAAAAAACTGAGTGGGCTACTCCAAAAACAGCGATTTTTTTTTAAATTCCATGATAGGTTTAGATTCATATATGAAAAAAACTACAGAATTAAAAATAAAAAAACAAAAGATACATATGCTCATGTAAAATTAACGGCTTAATCGAATGGTGTACTCAGTTTTTTAGTGCGAGCCATAGGGAAGGTACCAAGATCGCCTAAAGTGGAATTTTATTTTTTTAGTCACGAATTTTCATGTTTGGACCCTGGTATTTCCAAGATACCTTAAATTTCTTTTTAATCAAAATATACAGGAATCTGCGCAAATTAATGCAGTTTTCAGAAAAGTTTATTTGATCGAAATCGAGCTTTTTTTGTCCAAGCTACTTTGGTTCAAATGAAACATGCCAAAATGATTTTCATATTATTTCATATATGTATATGTATGTATGCATGCGAGTACTCGACCGATTGTTCGCGACGGCATTGCGAGCGCACTAAGCATTTCAACGTTATAAATTTGGTTATGATAACGCTAATCAACGAAATGAAATTATTTTGATAATTTCTTTTCACTAATCAACGAAATGGTTTTACTTCGATAATTTCATTATCGTTATTTTGCGACTATAAATTATTTTGATAATTGCGTAAACGGTAAAAGCCTAAATAGTTTCAACGGAAACGAATGCTTTTTTTCGGTATACGATAATATTAACGTTAGGATGCATCCTTGGTATTGACCCATACAACGAATATGAGCCATATAGCAATAACCATTGGTCTAGGCCATTTTGACTTAAAAAATAAAAGTCAAAATTTAAAAGTTCTTTTTTGGGGTTTTCGATAAAATTAAAAAAAAAAAAATTAAAATTCCCACGGATTGACTATCTGTGGTCATCGTATATATAAATGTTAAAAGTATTAACTCTTTCCCATAGACTTTTTGAGTTGAAAATTTAAAAATAACTCATATTTTCCATCTCTGCTCTTAATATATGCATACATATGCTAACTAAATGGCTGCTTTGTCTGAGCAGAGGCGAGTGTAAACTGATCAGCGGGGTCCACACAGGACCCTAGCAACACATGCGTCCAAAATGGGACTAGTTGGTGATAGTGAATGCAAGGTATGTAAAGATGGTAGAGCATGATCTCTGCTCGTGTCCGGTCTATTCTAGACTAGAGCTACGGGCCACTGCTAAGGGCTGTAGTATTCGATGATCTTGATCAGTAACCAAATTGGGGTAAAAAAATCTCTTGGTAAATGCCAAAGGAACGGGACTGTTTTTCAATTTGGATTCAGGCGTTATTACAGACTTTGTATGTCTAATGCCTCAGACACACATGTGGTATGAATATTATAATATCAATACTATAATTTGGCTCTACTATGCAAATTTTCAATTAAACTACAATATGAGAGTGACACATACATATGTGGTATAGATCGCAATATTTCTACTATACTACGATGTGTGTCTCTAGCATAAGTCTACCTAAGAATTGAACTTTTATGACCACTTTGATTCGACCACCAACTCATTTACCCTTTTAATAAGTACCTAAGTGATGTCATGTAATTTTTCTATACATTTCTTAGTTCCTTAGTGCTACTACATTTACCACTAAACTTTTACAGCTCCATCCATTTGAGTAATAGGACATTAGGGATTTAAGTTTCTAATTATAGTTATAGTTATAATTAAGTATTAATCTCAGTAATAACAGTTTTCCCCCAATTTAATTAGTTAACAGAACAACAGACCACTACAACACAAAAACGCTGACGACCACGACGAAGACGTGTACCGTGCCTTTACGCTTGTATGTACATAAACAGTATAACTAACTCGTTTAAGTATTTAATAACAAATTTCCACATTTTGCTCACTTTCACATTTCCCCTTATTGCGCATCATCACCATTAGCATATAATCATCATCATTAGCATATAATCAACATCATTAGTATATAATCATCATCATTAACATACATATAATCATCATTGTATGCATTATTTATATAGTTTTTTTTTCGCTTGTCTCTTTTAGATATTTCAGAGTTATACCTGCAGAAACATATCTAAGCGAATTCTCATCAGATCGCCGACACATGCGAAGACCAGATGGTAGTTGGATAAAGCCGCCGCCCTCATACCCGCCCATACAATCGAACAGTAAGCGCCAGAGCACATCATTAAAAGTGTTCGAGCAGCAATGCATTCAAGCAATCAAGCAATTCGAACATTCCCGTGAACATTCATTTGTTATTGAATTGCGATTTGTTTGGTTTTTTTTGCTTTCGCTTTATTATACATATATGTATACATACATACAGGGCCGTGCGCACGGGGGGGGGGGGGGGGTTGGGGGTTAAAACCCCCCATGACCAAATCTAAGTTGCAATGATTTTGCAAACATTTTCAAAATACAGTTTATAAATTTTGCATTGAATCTTGACTCATAATTTTTGACAAAATTAGTTACAATAATTTTACGGAAGAAGAAATTGGTGAAAGTTGCAAAAAATAAGATTGGCCAATACATAAGTTCGGCACTTTGAATTGCACTTGGAGCTTTCCGAAATTACAAAGTTGTGTAGCATATGTTCGTTTGGCATTTTTAAAAAAATTGTACTGATAACAAAAAATGTTCATTTTGTGAAAACAGTGAGCAGTTTCAATTAACAAGTACTGTAAACAGTACACGGAAAGAAATTTGTATACTTGAATCAAGAAAAATGCTTTCTTGAACTCAATTTAGAAAATTTTTAGGGAAATAAGAAAAATTTACTTAATTATTACTGGAAATAAGAAATTGAGTTTTCCAAAAATGAGACAATTATTTTCTTATTCAAGAACACTAACAAAATCTATAGAAAAAAAATGTTGAAAAAAAAATGTTTAAATAAATAAGAACATCTTTTCTTAAATTTACTTAAATGAAGAAAATCTTTTTGCTAATATCAAGAAGAATTTAAGAAAATTGTGTTTCGACGAATTGGAACAACAAAATACAGCGAAAAAAAAATTGAAAATAAATAAGAAAACGTTTTCTTGACCGAAGTAAAATATTTCTTGCTCAATTTGAACACCAAAGTTCTTTGAGCATATCAGCAAACTACGGCAAAAAAAATGTAAAATAAATAAGAAAACGTTTTCTTGAGCGAAGTAAAATTTTTCTTGCTGAATTTGCATTTCCAAAGTTACATGTATTTTTTTCATTTGCCATCCGCTTTGCATATTTCTGAATATTTTTGCAATTCTCAGATTGTTAGTGAAGCATTTGGTATAAGGAGTTCACTATTTACATCTTCATTTATATTAAATAAAATGTCATTTCATTAAACAAGTCCTAGGAAAATACTAGTTGACTAATTATGGTTTTCTAATCCCTCATGATTAGTTTTCATTTTCCTTATTTTTTACGTTTTAAATATTTTTAGAAAATATTTACTTAATTTAATATTTAATATTTTCTTACTTACTTAAGCTCGTATAAGAAAAGTTTTACTTGCAACAAAAAATAATTTCTTAATTATTTATTTCAAAAAACAAGAAAAAAACACTTACCCTAAGTAAATTATTTCTTATTTATTTAAAATCCAATTTTACTTGAAGCAAGAAAATGTTTTCTTATTTATTTAAAATCCAATTTCACTTGAAGCAAGAACATTTTTACTTATTTATTTAAAATCCAATTTTCTTGGATTTTCTTGATATTAAGAAATTATTTTCTAAGTTCAAAATCAAGTCTAATTTTTCTTGTCTCGGCATTGATTCTAGTAAAAAATTCTTTCCGTGTACTATTCAGGACCTGGTTAACTAGGTTTTGATGAATCATAATGAGTTTCAGAAAAGTTAGGGAACATTTAAATTTATGGTGTATGGGTCTGGATATCTGTTTCAGCAAATATGTTTATCTTAGCGAAAAATGTATGCGAATGCAAACCAAAATTAAAACCCCCCCCAAGGCTAATTCCTGCGCACGGCCCTGCATACATAGATAGATATTTTTTAGAGTACATATACAATTTGTACAAAATTTAATTTAATTTAATAATGCGCTACATTTCTACATTCCTACTTCTGCTACTGCTGCTGCTGCTGCTGCTGCTGCCTCTTTTCAATCGCAATCTCATCTCTGCCCAACTCTTTTTCTTTTCTTTCCACAGGCAATGCGCATAGTTTGGGCGATTTTATCTGCATGAATGCGGGCAAGGGGCCCGGCACCGTCTATAGCCTGTCGGAATTTGTGCAAAACTTCTATAAGGCGCCGAATGTTGTGGCGCAACAAAACAACAAATAATAACAACAAAGCTAAGGAGCTATCAATTGAAGTGCCAGTTATAGGAAGTTAACGACCAAGCAGTAGTTGAACAAACATACAAACATACATATATACATACATACTACATAATACATACATACATATATTAACTGTCATTCAAGCAGCAAATGAACGGTACGAGAAAAGTAAAAATTGCGGCCTGAAGACTTCAATGATTGAGTTGGTGGTGGTAGTTGAATCCTCGTACAAGTCTAAGATGAAAAAGTCATTGGCAGCAGAGTGAGGAAAAGCAATAACGCAGCGCACTGGATGTCAAATAAAAAAAGGTCGTTTTAATAGCAGTTTAATTAAAAAAAAAAAATACCGAAAAAAAAACAACAATGGAAATTGCGGCAAAAAACACAAGAATGTGAACAAAATTTGTTGTGTATAGAGAAAAAGTATTAAATATGTCAAAACGCCTGTTTTTAGGTTTAGATTTTAAAGCATCGGCGGCAGTTTTAGAAGCCACAACAGCAATAACAACAGCAACAACAACAGCAATAACAACAGCAATAACAACAGCAACAACAACATCAAATACAATTACATAAATTGCCAGCCAACAGCAAACAGTGTAACAACATTAACATGGAGCAGCAATTTCCTTTAAACAACGCTTTCACATCGCTGGACTCGCGTTTGCATCCGCTTTTGGCCATTCGATGGCACAACCGACGTCCAAAGTACATACATACATATGCATATGCAACAGCCATTGGTTGGCAGTAAAAGCGGTATAAACATTAGCACATTGATAGCAGCTGTCAGTGTGCACATGCAAATGTCACTTCATTTGCATAAAACATAAAAACAGCGAAATGAATGCTTGCGCTTCAGCCTCAGCCTCAGCTGCAGGCATAGCACAGCTGCCTAGAAACATTTTTTACGATAACAACTGCAATCGTTAGGCGGCTTCGCGCTGCCTTGCTGCTTCTTTTGCCCGCACAGCTCACCTCAACTCTTCGTACGCACGTGATGGCGAAATCATGCGCCTCAGCTCAGCTCAACTGCTCGCCTGCTTGGCTTACGTGGATCATTCTGGCATCGATTGGGTTACTTGTGGTGGTGGTGGATTGATTTTTCGTTTTTATGCGCTGGACAAGTGCAGCAGCACAGTGGGACTGTATGAGTTAATTCGTTTGAAAACAAAAAAATATATTCCAAGAATGTTTGGAGAGTTCAAAATGAGAAAAATAAATTAAAAAGCCTTGTTTATTGTACTCCAATACAGTTAATTATATGTACATAATTTTAGTTACGGAAAATATATTTTTTCGTTCTTGGATAAAGAAATATTTTTTAACGAGTTTTTTTAGTTGTAAGAATTAAATTAAATTAATTTTTGCTAAGCCTTTTCGTATAAGTATATCAATATAATATAGATAACAAAAAAATGCTTTTGAACTAACACCTATCTATAAGATTTTAATTAACTTATGTCTGTATGTAGTTTAGAAAATAATCAGAGCTTGAGAATAATTGTTATGGGGCCTATACACAGTGGGTCTGACTCGCGAGTCATCTGTGTACCTGTTGACTCGCCGTCATTCTGGGCTCACTTGCGTCATTCATTTGTGAATAGTTTTCATTGCAGAAGGTTCGAAATGAATATCTCAGACGACCTGTATACTTCGATGAATTCAAGTAAAAAAATTTTATCTTCCTCCATATCGAACTTATTGGCAAACATTTTTGAAACTAAAATATATTTTTTTCTTTTCGTTATTTATTTTTTAAACGGTTTGGCTATTAACGGACAAAATTTGACAGGCGAGTCACAGCAAAATATCAAATTAATTTTTATTTTCTTGAGTCATGTCGGTGTAACTACTACATGCATATTTTCACTAATACACCTAAAATCTTGCATCAGACGCATCGTATATAGATCCTATTAACCTTAAAATTACTCTGCGTATATCACAGACAAAAAACAAAACAAAAATATTTAAAAATAAAATAAAAATATGTAAAAATAAAAACAAAAATATTTAAAAATAAAATTTCTTGTCTGTGATAAATACCTTTAAATCATTTATTTCTTTCTTTTGATGACAAAAAATTCGACTTGCGAAATAAATCAGTCTTGCTGATTTTTATACAAAATTTTTTTTCATGTGTTGTGCATTTTCTCGCTCATATAAGCCGAAATTGATACCGAATCTTTTTTCTATCACCATTTGTTTTTTGTTATAAATAAAATTTAGTAGAGAACAGAAAAAAAAAATCATATTAGATACTCACTGACAAAAAAAAATTGATACCGAATATTTTTTCTGTCACCATTTTTTTTTGTTATAAATAAAATCTAGTAGAGAACAGAAAAAAAAAATCATATTAGATATATTTTTTTTGTCTTTTGATATAAACTAATGTTTGGATTATTGTCTCCAAATATGTGTTATTTTAAACCCCTTTTGAAAATATTCACTGAAATATTCGATCTCTGGAAATAATACACAATGAATATCAGAATCAAGCGTTTTAGGAAAAATTAATGGAAACATTTGTGCTGATGTTTGCTAGCGGTTTACAAATTTTAACTCATTTCAACTGATAATATACATACATATACATATATAGCAAATATTATAACTGAAAATTCATTTAAGGGCTGCCACGAAATCAGCGTGATTGGGAGAGCACGAGGTCGAGGTTGATTTACGAGGTTACTTCTGCCATGAAAATGCTTCTCACAAAAAATGCATTCGCCGTTCGAGTCCGTCATAAAACTGTAGGTCCAGCCAATTAGTAGATAAAACAAAAATTAGGGAGTACACCTCGAACTGGGAGGAGAAGCTCGGCCTTAAAACACGTCAGAGTTATATCAGCGTCAGGGCCGTACCCAGGAATTTTTTTCGGGGGGGGGGGGGTTTCATCGTAGATTTTTTTTTTTTAGAAAAATATATAACCTATTTCGTGCACTAAATAAAAATAATAAAAAAATTTGGTTTCTAAAGTGCTATTTAGGAGAATAATTTTTTTACAAAACTTGATTTTCAAATTAGGGTTTTTATAAGAAGTTTTAAAAATCAGGAAACTTTTATTCATTTAAGAATTAGACTGTTCTATTGCAAACACGATTAATACTTTATTATTGGATATTTTATCCAAGTGAAAAAAAAATATTTTATGGACGAACAACTCGGTTAGATTACCCAACCATGTGGAAACGAAAACAGCTGTAAAAGTCCGCCCCAAGATTTTTAGCTTATGTTGAGACTCTAACTTGTTTTTTTTGCAACTTTGTTATTTGACATCCGATTTTTTAAATTGATAGATATGTTATTATTTTAGTCTTTTGAGCAGG
Organism: Urophora cardui; assembly: GCA_960531455.1. NCBI lineage: Eukaryota > Metazoa > Arthropoda > Insecta > Diptera > Tephritidae > Urophora > Urophora cardui. The sequence goes on along the minus strand of OY482670.1, from coordinate 127,576,074 downwards.
GTTTGAAATTATTTTCAATTTTTTTTTCATTTCCATTGAATTTCATTTTCATTTGAAAGTTAAAAAATAAACAGCGTTCTACTGTACAGCAACTGGGCAGGCTTAAGTTTCAAAAAATTATAGTCGACTGTTGCTGTATTGTGGAAATTTTTACAGCACTGTTGTTGTTGTGTTTTTTTTTTTACTTTATGGGAACACAATCAAAATTGTAATGTACAAAAAAAATTTTTAAAAAGCCGCACTGAAAACTAAAATTCTGTTTATCTGTGCTTTTCTGTCGACTGATCTGTTTGAAATTACACAGTAAAGCAACAGCACAAATAAACAAACAAATATATTCGACTGTTCTGTGCTTCGACTTCAGATATTTTCAGAGGGAATCGAAATTCAAAAGTTCTCAAAAAATTATGGTTGCTTTCCCAGAACAGCAACAGCTTATTTTTTTGAGACTGTTGGTGTTATGCTGGCAAACAGTGCTTGGGAAGCTTTATATCTTCCTCTAATATCCTTTGATCTGTGAAGTGGTTTTCATATAGTTGGGTCACCTAGCCGAGTTTTTCGACCATAAAACATCCTTTTTGTTTCACTTGGAAAAAAATCGCCAAAAATAAAGTATTCATCGAATCTTTTTAATATTACGCTTAAAATGTTTGCAATAAAACAGAATAATTTTAAAAAGCATAAAACTTTCCTGATTTTTACAACTTCTTATAAAAACCCCAATAAAAACAAAATTTTTTCAATAATCGCAAAAAATCAATAAAATTTTGACTTTGAAAAGTTAGTACTGAAAATAGGTGAAATCGGACTATAACAACGCACACAAAATGTTATAATCCAGACATTAATAAAACCGAGTAATGAATTTTCAGCCATGCAATGATTTTATTCAGTTATAAGGAAATATGCTAAAATTTTAGAAAATGTATTTAACATAATTTAATTTATAAGTGGTATGTCGTTAGAAGCGTACTTTAATTATCTTTCGAACGGAGTAGATACGGTTTGCGGGTATTTGTAACTTCAGCGAAAAGAATTTTTTTATTGAAGTTGTAACCAAAAAAAACCCAAAATTACGTCATCTCAAAACCCTAACCATAAAAAAATGGATTTGACCTCTGCAGGTTCATGCCAGCCCTCCCCTATACCTGAAATTCTTGGTATTTTCTCAAATTAATTATTTGTAAACTAGTGTTTTCAACATATAGCTTTGAATATGATAGAAGTAAAATATATCTACCAGAATTTCGTGGGGGGTTCAAACACTCAAACCCCCCCCCCCCCCCCCACAAAATACGGCCTTGATCAGCGTCATTGTATTATTATTATAACATCTTTTAAAATATTTAACTGCTCGTGCCAAGTTATTTTCTATTTTAAAGCCGATTTCTTTCGCAATGATCCACTGTGCAGTGCAGCCTCCATTCGCTTACTCAACAATTTTACTGGCATTCCGCAATAAATATTCTCCAAGTTATGCACTTATATGCATACATACCGATGAATATACATACATAGTTAGCACATACATTCTATTCTAGACTGTTATGCATTTGATGACGTCGCTTTTATGCTTAGGCACATACATATACTTCTGGATAGTTTTGCATTCAAATTTCTATAGTTATCTAGGTACTAGCATCTAAAGATAATAACTAGATGCTGGGATAGATGGAGCCAAAGCATTTGATGCATTCATTGCTTTTAATGACTTTGATTGATGACTTTTTGGTTGGATCAAGGGATGAGGAGGCGTTGGCCAGGTTATGAGTTGAATGGAATTTGATTGAGAGTTGCAGGCAAAATGCATTAGCAGCAATGGGCGGGTGCAAGGACAGTGATTGGCAAACCATTCGAAATTTTCTGTCGATATGCATTACAGCAGCAAGGCAATTTAATGTCAAAGTTTAGCGGCAAAAAAAAAATAAAAATCTAGTGCGACAAAGGGACATTAGTTAGAATAGTATGCGTAGGCAGTTAAACTTCATAATCAAAAAAAGAAAAGAAATAAAAGAGCAAAAACTACAAACTAAAATATTTAAAATTTAATAAAAGAAAATTTAAATACAAAAAAATAAAAAATTAAAAAAAAAACTGAAAATAATAATAGCTTAATATTAGCTAGTAACTAAACTTAACTATTTAAATTGTAATTAACGGTTGCTTACAAAAAAAAAAACACTGAGAAATAAAAAATGCATAAAAGAAGAATTCTTATGCAAAAAAACTTAAAAAATAAATACATAACTTGCAATAATATTTATAAAATATTTTTATATTCAAAGCGTTGCTTAACAAAAAGGCAGCAGCACAAAAATTATGTATGTATGTTAGTTTGTCATACAATATTAATTTACATGCATATTTATGAAATACACTAAAATTTAGGCTTAAGCTTTTGCATGTAACTATGTATGTACAAGAATAAAAGGCAGTGGAACATTTGTTTTGGAAAAGCGCGTACATTTTATGACATAAAAAATATAAACACGCAAAAAAATAACAGCTTAAATGCCTTTTCTTACCATTCAATCAATTAACAAAAAAAAGATATTAATATAGACATGACAATTTTTTTTTATATCCGCAAAAAAAATGCTACCAAAAGTTATTAGTTGCGTTGAAATCAGAACTGTTATTTAATGATTAAAAAATTGTCCATTATTAATTAAAACATGTTTTTTTTTTTTGTAACTCTTTAATGATTAAATACAATCACTTTCACAATTTTAATGATTAGTAGTTAATTAAATTAAAAAAAAAGTACATTAATTAATAGATTAATTAAGTTTAATTGCATGATTATTATAATTTTTTTTTTAATTTTTTTTAATTGCATGATTAAAAAATAGCCTCAGGTGATTTTATTTATAAATGCCAAACACAGCTTCACATATTTTAAAAAATAATCAAAAATAGTCCTATAAAAAGAAATAATCGCGTAAATAGTTAAAAATAATCAAGCAATTAAAAATGATTATTTGATTATATGATTATTTGTGATTATTTTTTAATCGTTTTTAAATTTGATTGTTTTTAAAACTTTTTAATTAAATTGATTATTAATTCAGTGTTTAGTGTAAGACAATTAAAATCATCATTAGAATTAAAAAAATCCCTAAAAAGTTAATCTTTTTTAATTTTAATGTGAATTTAACAAGTCTGGCTGAAATATTATAACTACTTGCTAATTTAAAGGAAAAAATTAATTTTTAGTCAATAAAGTAATCAACTAATTTAAGCCAAAATAGTGTACAACTAAAACTGGAATATTCTTTTAACCCTTTCGACCCCAACGTTGCCTGAGGGCAATTTTGTAAGTTCCTGCGTCTACCGCCAGCCTAATTTTTATTTCTGCTCGTTGAACCGCTATGATAACGGTAGTCAGTTATGTTGGCATGAATTGTGAAAAAAATAAACTAACTAAATTGTGAAAAATATAGCAAAAAAATTTACAAAATACTGAAGGCTAAATTATTTTCCTGAAAAAAAGAAGAAATTTTGAAAATCGCGATTCTTTCAAAAAAATTTTTTAAATGTGATAGGTCTGTGAGTGAAGTGCTTATTTTTTTAAATGAAATAAAAAAAATTAAAAGAAATTGATATTTTACTAAATTTACTACGAAAATTGCTCAATGTTGATCAAAATCAACTTTCCCTAGCGCCTAAACGGAAAGAAGTGACGACTTTAAATTTTAACTGTTTATTAGTATGAATATAATACGATAGACATCGAACAAAAATTTTTTAAACGGCAGGAAAAAATGTGGGGTCGAAAGGGTTCTTCTTCTTCTTGATTGGCGCTTAACCGTCTAGACGATTCTGGCCGAGTCCAACAGAGCGCGCCAATTGCTTCTGTTTCGTGCAGCATGGCGCCACTTGGGAACACCTAGGGAGGCAGCATAGCTGTCCACCTGATTTTCCCAACGCAGTGGAGGTCTCCCTTTTCTTTTGCGTTCAGCGGGTTTCGATAGAAATGCTTTCTTGGCCGGAGCGCCTTCGTCCATTCTCACGACATGACCTTCCCAACGCAGCCGCTGGATCTTTATTCGCTGAACAATGTCGATGTCTGTGTAAAGCTCGTACAGCTCATCGTTAAATCTCCGTCGATACTCGCCCACGCCAACGCGCAAAGGTCCATAAATCTTACGAAGAACTTTTCTCTCGAATACTCCAAGTGCCATCTCATCTGATTTTGAAATTGTCTATGCCTCTGCGCCGTACATGAGGACTGGAACGATGAGCGTCCTGTTGAGTGTGATTTTTGTTTGTCGAGAGAGGACTTTACTTTTCAGTTGCCTACTTAGTCCGAAGTAGCATTTATTGGCAAGCGTGATTCTTCGTTGGATCTCCGTGCTGACATCATTCTTGGTGTTAATGCTGGTTCCCAGATAGACGAAGTCCTTAACAGTTTCGAATTTGTAGCTATCAACATTGACGTGGCTGCCAAGGCGTGCTGTTTCTTTGTGTGATGACAGGAGGTACTTCGTCTTGTCCTCGTTAACCGCCAAACCCATTTTTTAGCCTCTTTATCCAGCTTGGAGAAGGCAGAACATACGGCGCGAGTGTTAGTGCCAATGATGTCGATGTCATCGGCGTACGCCAGCAGTTGTACACTCTTGTGGTATAAAATGCTTCCTGTATGGTTAAGTTCTGCAGCTCGTATTATCTTTTCCAGCATCAAATTGAAGAAGTCGCACGAAAGGGAGTCACCTTGTCTGAAACCTCGTTTGGTCTCGAACGGCTCGGAGAGGTCCTTCCCAATTCTGATGGAGCTGGTGGTGTTAGTCAACGTCATTTGGCATAGCCGTATAAGTTTAGCAGGGAAACCGAATTCAGACATTGCGGCATACAGGCAATTCCTATTCGCGCTTTCAAAAGCGGCTTTAAAATCGACAAAGAGATGGTGTGTGTCGGTTCCTTTTTCATGGATTTTTTCCAGTATTTGTCGTATTGTGAAGATCTGGTCTATGGTAGATTTACAAGGGTTAATTTAAACCAAAAAAGTGTAAAATTAAAACTGGAGTATTATTTTACTTTTCAAATTCTTTGTTATTATGCATAACGACATTCGCAATGAAAGCATAAAGTTCATATAAAAAAAAAAATCCTAATCAAAATGGGCAAATATTTTGAAAAGAAGTAAATTTGTGGCACTCTCTTCTAAAACGACAAACTCAAGCTGGAAAGTTTTCGTGACTTAAAAAAAAATCTGAAATATATTAGACACCTCCACGATAAGGTGAACCGTATTACTTGTAGCGTTTTCGATTCAGCCCAAAATCTCGCGCTTATTCTGCATTTTTCGGGCTGTCAAATTTTTTTTTGTTCTATTTTATTTTCATTTCTATTCCACATAGACTCCACACCTTTTTCGGGATTGTTTATTCTATTGACAAACTGTGAAACTGTCCCTGACTCATGATTCAACAATAAAGGTTTTCGCATGACGACATACCTTCATACATAGTGGGGCCAGAAGTGTCATGCAAAGAGGAATGTAGAAGAATTTGACAGATTCGGCCCCTATGGAAATGCTAGGGTGCGTGTGTGTGTGGCATATGTCAACAAAAAAAATGCTTGTGTACGTGTGTTTATGAAGATTGAAGAAGAAGTCAGCTGATTTTATGCATTCTCCTTTATTGTTCCTCCATGCCCTGACTACAGTGCAACATTTTCTGCTCTTAACACAATTAAAGTGGTTGCATTACTTTTGTTTCATACATCACAATAAGGCAACATTTTCATACGCACATCTTGATAATGTTGCCATGTAATAATGCAAAATTTTCGTTCAGAATAGAAAACGCCATTACTATTCGTAGGGACGGACGAATATTGCTAAAAAGAATAAAAGAAACAAATCATGTGATTTTATTTTCATTTTTTGTTGTTACTCTTCTTACTCTTGCGGCAACAATTGATAAAAAAAAAACAAAAGAAAGGATTTCAGATTTATGTGAAAGAAGTTATAAATAAGAAAGTCTTAATACTCCAACTAACATTTAATATGTACATCTGATATTGTTTAAGGTTTCGTCTTTAAAAAATGTAATACTTTTGTATAAGCCTCTTAGATACTTAGATACTTAATAAATACTAATAAAATAATTTACCTTTAAGCTATCAACACATCTTCCAATTTGTCAATGTTTTTATGTAGATACCAAAAATATTAATTTTTCGCACCATAATGTTTTCCTTAAAAAAATTGAGATTTGTAGTTAAAAAATATACTTACATATGTTATGTATTTAGAAAATTAGTTTTTCCAGTCGTAAAACACAAAACAAATTTTCGCTAACTCTCTTTACTTCAGTTATTTTCGTTGAAAATGTGGAAGCTTGGAAAAATCTGTTTTCAAATTGATAACAATTTTTTGTCTATTTGATTTTCATCCCAACACTGTGATTTGCAGAATCAGAATATGGTATATTTTGAGTACGCTATCCATGTGTACATATATATGTACATTAAGGTGGAGTGAAATTTTTTTTTGGAAATTCAATTTGTTCCATAGCCAGAACGGCACCTTTGTAGCCCAGAAATAAGCCTGTAAAATTTTATTGACCTACTCGCATGTTTAGAGGTTCCCCCAGCCCCACAAAGTTGAAAAAATAGCACGATCTGGTACAAATGTAAAATTTCTAAAATTATAAAATCAAAAAACGAAGTATGAAGATTGATAAAGATGGTCAAGCTGAGTATTAAAGTGAATTTATTTTTTTTGGAAATAGCAACAACAAAAGTTATTAAAGGTCAAAGTATATATTATGCATTTTTAAATTGCAATTACTTTAAAACCATTGAACCGATTTCGAATATTTTTATACCATTCGATAGGCATTTTGATTCCCTTTAATTTGATATACATTTTATGTGGGTTCCATAACACCCCCTGCGGGGGTCAAACCCCCTTTTACCCCCCTTACTTTTCATATATAAAATGTATATATTAAATTAAAGGGAATCCAAATACCTATTGAACGGCATAAAAACATTCGAAATCGGTACAGTAGTTTTTAAGTAATTGCAATTTAAAAAATGCACAATATATACTTTGACCTTTAATAACTTTTGTTGTTGCTATTTCCAAAAAAAAATAAATTCACTTTAATACTCAGCTTGGCCATCTTTATCAATCTTCATACTTCGTTTTTTGATTTTATAATTTTAGAAATTTTACATTTGTACCAGATCGTGCTTATTGCTTTCAACTTTGCGGGGCTGGGGGCAGTTCAAAACGTCGTCCTATCGCCATAAAATTTTGTGGGGTTCATTAACTCGTATGAAGGCAACTTTTCATTGCTGGTACGTTCAAAAAAAGAACAAAAAAAATCTCCATATGTTTTCACTCCACCTTAATGTACATATAAAATATTATGTTGTTAATACATATTTAAGTGTAAGTTAAAAGCGATACAAGCTTAGACAAAATGACTAAAAACCACAAAAAATCAATGTGCTTTTTCTTTGAATGTAGCACCATTTTTCGCCATGTACATACATTCATATGTATGTACTAAGTACATTGTGCTTACATAAATATGTATGCATGCCGCTCTCGGAATCCTTAAGCTTGGCTCTTTTTCTGTTTTACTTTTTAAGAAAATGTTTCTAAAAAAACAAAATGGTCCATAATGGAGTAATAATTTTAATGTTGAATAAAATAAAGATAACTCTAAAAACATAAAACACAAGTTAACATTATTTCTACTACTGATTACTACTATATATATGTATGTATGTATGCTACGACTACTATATATTGTATTAGTTTGATAAATACAATACACAATAATGAAATGCATTTTACTGCAATTAGTTCTAAGTATATATGTTAATTCAAAGATACTGAAATAAACGTAAGCTAATGAGAAAAAGCAAATAGAAGAGAAAGCAAGAAAAGATAAGAGAAGAATGAAAATTGCAAATAATAACTAACTAAAACAAGACATTTCTTAATATCAAAAGAGAAAGTAAATAAATACCCGATAAGCATATTATGATATATAAAATATGCTATATTTGTATATAAAAATATGTATGTATATACATAACATCTGCATATGTACAGCATATAATTAAATATATTACATCACATATATATATATCGCCGCACCATACGAAGACTAGCTCCAGACTTTTTGTGTCTGACGAAAAGTAGCCAATTCGCTTTTTGGCTTACGAAAAATCGCTATCTCTTTTTTGGCTGGGAAAAGAATATATCGACCCCTTTTTGCGACTTTATCGTAAGGAACAAAGCAAATTTTACAGGGGAGCATTTTTTGTTTTTTTTTTTACTGTTTTTTTTTATTGGTATAGTTAAATGAAATTGAACACGCGATTAGATAGTTAATTAATATAGGTACAGAACCTGAAATTTTTTTTTTTAAATTTGAAGTTTGCGAAAAAAACATAATTTTGTCCCTTACGATAATTTCGCTCTCAATATTTTATGTGCGAATTTGAATAAATGTCCCTTACGATAATATTTAAAGAAAGGTTGTATGTGACAAATACAAGTGTATTATTCCATACTTTGCATTTTTAATGATGGGGTCATTGTAATATATGGGCGATACGATAAATACGAGCTCAAGAAAAAAGTATAAGATTGCAGGGCTGCACACTAACTTTATTTTTTATCAATAACCGAAAAAAAAATTGTTTTCAATTCAACTTTCAAAAATTTTAACGTTAAATGCTTAACAAAAAAATACTATTTTGATAATTATCAAAAAAAAAAAATATCAAAAAGAATTTCGTTTTGTTGATTGTCAAAAAACAAATATTGAAAAATTTTCGTTTCGGTAGCCAACAAAAAAAAATTATCAAAAAAATAACATTAATAAAAATTCAAAGTAAAATCAAGGCAAATTAGACATGGGTAACACTGCGCTGCGCGGCGCAATTGCGCTAACACCAACCCTGGCGTTATTGCGCTAACTCCGATTTGGGATATGCGCCAACTCAATATAGCGCCAACCCAATATAGCGCCAACTCAATAATGCGCCAACTCAATTTTGCAATATAAAACCGACCCAATTTCGTGCGCTAACACCAGCACCAATATAGCGCTAGTGTAAAATGGCACCACCACAAAGCCAATAACAGCACAGCGTATATGACACCGTCACAATTATGTATGCTTGATAGTGAGCTAAGTGACTCTAATTTCCAGCATATTTTCACAAATATACGGAATATGTTTCCAAATGATTATGAAAATTAAAATTAATTTTGTGCCAAAAGAAATAAAACGGGGATGGTAAACAGTAAGAAGCGAACAAGTGTTATTTATCGATTATTCCATGGCAATTGCGCTAAAGGTGTTATTGCGCCAGAACAGTGCGCGGCGCCACGGTTGGCGCTGGTGTTATTGTATCAGCGCCAAAAAAATTGCGCCATTACCCATGGCTAAGGCAAATTCATTATGGTAATAGCAGGGCGAATTCGGCAATATTCGCCTCGATTCGTTTTAAGTTTTTGTCCATCAGAATGTCAAACTCAAAGTCAAATATTTCTTTGTTTGACATTCTTCTGTATTCTTCTGTACACGGCGAGTTAAAAACGAGAAGAAGAAGAAGTCAGCTGTTCACTTATCATTACCATATGAATGAATTTGCCTTGAGTAAAATGAAGCCGTCAGCCCGAAGCAATTTTTTATTGGTATTTTGTTTTTGATGATCAACGAAACGAAATAATTTTGATAATTTTTTTTGATAATCAACGAAATGAAATAATTTCAATAATTTTTATTTGATATTCAACAAATTTTTTTGTTGATATCGTTGTGCAGCCTTAATAGATTGCCCCTTATGATAAAAACGAAAGTCAATTTTTGGCACAACCATAAGGATTTCAGCTACAATATTTTACCAGGTGATGCGCTGGGGGATGTAGAACAAATTTGCATCAAAAAGTGAATTTCGATAAAAATTACACTTACGATAAAATCGCGCAAAGGGTTCGATATGTATAAATACGAGTATTGCTACTTTTCGTTCAGAATTTTTAAATTGCTCGTTTTTGAAAAAATTTTGAAAATAAAAGTTTTCGTATGGTGCGACTATGTAATATTTGTATAAAGGTATGCAACATATGTCATGCAAAATGTGTTTGCTAAACTAATGCAAAAACAAACAAAAAATTTAAATATTTTTCACTGTGCAAGTCTTAAAGTTAAACTTTAATTTTTAACAAAAAACAAAGAGTATATAGATATGTATATTGTATAAATATTGTACTAAATATTATATTTACATTACTATGTACATTAACAAAATATTTCAAAACAAAAAAACTCAATCTTTACTATTTGTAATAAGCGGTTATATACACACAACATACATATGTATATGTATATGCTTAGCTAAGTATTTATTATATGAAAATATTAACAATTTAAATCTTCTAAGTTAAGCAAAAAAAAAAATAAAAATAAAAAATACATACATACATAGATTCTTTAAACCTCGTTGGCATTTCTTGTTCATATGTATGCGTACATATATAAATATTTATAAACAACCCTTTAAGCTACTCATTAATGCATTGTAATCATAAATACATACATACATATTGGAATATTCTCCACTTACTTATAATAACTATGTACTAAATCAAACTCTGTTTTAAACGCAATAAAGTCATAACTGCAGACAAGAAGAACTCAAACTAAAGAAATTTCATATTAGAATTTGAGTTTTGGAGAAAATTTTCCATTTACTAAGGAAGCACGCCCCGAAAGTAGATAATCACTTTTTCCGGTTGGTAGAGGTGCTCTCACAGATCTCAGAACTGAGAACTGAAACTTGCCGTAGGCTTGTAGTTTACGAGATAAGTATTTGTTGTTAAATTTGTAAAATTTGCAACTGCGCACTATTATCGGAGAAAATCACGTAGAAGAACACGCACATATGTTCTACACACACCCTTCTGCGTTGACCCTCAGCCGTCACAGTTCCCTTTCTGCGGCAATGTCGATGGACCCATTAAGCTTTAACAACAAATATATCGTAAACTATAAGTCTCCGGCAAGTTTTGTTTTTAGTTTTGAGATCTGTGAGCGCTCCTCTACCTCAAGTGATTTTTCTCGAGGCGTGCTTCCTTAATGGAAGGTCGGCCCGATTTTTTTAGCAATAAGAAACTTGGCTTAATAATTATTAATTATAATTAAAGCTATGAAATTCTAGTTAGCCCATTATAATTAGCTGAGAACTGGTTTTATTTATTTTAACTTTTTTTTTTAATTCTCTACACTTTACAAATTTGCCAATCTTATATTAAATAAATCTGAATCTATTCAAACTCAAACACGTTAGGCTTGTAACAGTTTCATATAGCAGAAAAAAAATTAAAAGGAAGTTTGATCATTTTTTTTATTGATTTCCTTATTCATTTATCATTTTAACTAACTTTACTACGCCTTCAATTCAATCTGCCCCATATAAAACAAAATTCTCCTAACCATAAATGTGCGTATTTTTAAACTATCACAAAAATTATAATTTACACAATTTTATATGGCGAAAAACAGTCCGTTTACGTACAAAATAAATACTCGTATATATATGTATATATACTCGCATAATGTCTACAAATTAACAATCACTTAAACAATTTTTCCAATCCAATTTCTAGCAAATGTTAATCTATTCAAAAACAGAAATTAAACAATTCACAACCGTGCACTTAATATGGCAATGTGGAAATACATATGTATGTATGGTAAAGACATGCTTATGTGTATGTATATATGTATTTTAATTTATGTAAGTGCATATGTATATCAAAATGCGGCAAAATAAATTAGTAAAAATGTACATATGTATATGCATTTTAAGGTCGAAAAGTCTAGGAGTACATGAATAATGCGCAAACCCAATTAATTATGCAGCAAAAACAACTATAATAAGTTTGAAAGTATGTATAGCAAAATCAAAATATTGTGCGTAGATATATTATAGTATATGTATATGTATGTATGTAAGCAATAAATTATATTTTAATTCCTACTAGTTATTTACATGTCGTCGTACCATACGAAAACTAGCATATTTAAAATTTCTGGCGAAAGCTATCAATAAAACAAGTAAGGAAGCCTAAATTCGAGTGGAATCGAACATTAGATACTCAGCTGTATGCTTTCATTGTTTGTTTGCGTTTGATGAAAACACGGTGTATTTTATATAAAGCGAGTGCTGCATAAAGTAGGCGTAGCCACGCCCATTTTCAACATTTTTATCAGTCATCCAACTAAGAATATGAATATTATTCTTTGTGCAATATTTTATTCCTTTATGACTTCTAGTTACAAAGATGTCACGTTACAAATTCCCAAAGGGTGTTCCAGAAATATCTTTGTTAAAAAGTAGGCGTGGTCATAAACCGATTTGAATAAATTTTTGCGTGTCTATTAGCACAAGTTATAAAAGTGTATAAACCAAGTTTCGTCTTAATGTCTCAATTATTTGTCGAGTTATGGGCTCCGAAATTTCGTATATTCCTTTGTCCCAAAAGAGGCGGTGCCACGCCCATTTTCCAAAATTTTTATGCTTTTCGTTTTATATCCGCAGTTGGACTCCTGCCATAAAATTTCAATTATATACCTTTATATTTGACAGAGATATCGCTTAAAATGTTTTTATTAGGCCCCTTTATAGTTCCCATATATAAAAGTGGGCGTGGTCGCCAACCGATTTCGCTAAAATTTTGAACATGTATTACCACAACTAATAAAAGTGTACACACCAAGTTTCGTCATTATATTTAAATTATTTGTCGAGTTATGGGCTCAGAAATCTCGAATATTCCTGCTTCTAAAAAGAGGCGGTGCCACGCCCATTTTCCAAAATTTTTATGTTTTTCGTTTTATATCCGCAGTTGGACTCCTGCCATAAAATTTCAATGACATACCTTTATATTTGACAGAGATATCGCTTAAAATGTTTTTATTAGGCCACTTTATAATACCCATATATAAAAGTGGGCGTGGTCGTTAACCGATTTTGGCAATTTTTCGTCCAAACATTTGCCTAAGTAAGTATATCACGCCTACCAAATTTCATCGATATATTTTCAACGGTTTCTGAGTTATGACATATAAAACTTTCAATGTTTTTCCCTTAATAAGTGGGCGTGGCACCGCCCATTTTTCAAAATCTCACCAAATTTCTTCATAAGGGCCTGAGCTCCACACGTGGGTGAAATTTTATCACTCTAGCTCTATTAGTGACTGAGATACAAAATTTCCGATTTTTACTATATAGGGGAAGTGGGCGTGGTCATGGTCCGATTTCGCCCATTTTCAATACCATCCGTTCCAGTCTTGATACCAACTTGCATTCCAAATTTCATCAAAATATTTCAATTTTTGCGCGAGTTATCGTGCGTACAGACAGACAGACGGACAGACGGACGGACATGGCTCAATCGATTTCTTTTTTCACCCTGATCAATTTGATATATATAAGTCAATATCTATCTCGATGTTTTATGGTGTTACAATCCACCGTTATGTGATTAAAACTATAATACTCTGTGTACTAGTACAGCTGAGTATAAAAATTCTGTACGGAAAGTAGCAAATTTGACTTTTGGCCGACGAAAATTAACAAAATCGACTTTTGGCTGACGAAAAGTATCAGTAATTATATACTGTTTTTTTTACATTAAAATTGTTGTTGTTTAAACGAAATTGATAGTTTTCGTCAGCCAAAAGTTGAACTTGTTACTTTTCGTCAGCCAAAACTCGATTTTTGTTACTTTTCGTCGGCCAAAAGTCGAACTTGTTACTTTTCGTCAGCCACAAAAAATCGTCTGCTAGTTTTCGTATGGTACGACGATATGATCTTGTACTAAAAAAAACAAAAAAAAAACATTGTTACTTTTTAAAATTTTTGTTTGCTGTAAGCAAAATAGATTAATTCAAACTAAGAAAACAACTGCTTTAGATACATACAAACATCCATATATAGCATTTTCAGGTCAAATGAAACCTTTTTCAAGTCAAGTGAAACTTTTTTCAAGTCAAGTGAAACCTTTTTCAAATTAAGTGAAACCTTTTTCAAATAAAATGAAACCTTTTTCAATTTAAGTGAAACTTTTTTCATTTAAAATGAAACTTTTTTCATTTCAAATCAAACTTTTTTCATTTCAAATGAAACCTTTTTCAAATTAAATGAAACCTTGCTTAGTTAATGCAATAATATTCTTATATGAATTTTTTGAACACGGCTTTTTTTCGAAAGTTAACAATTCAAAATATTTTACACAATTTGCACCCTATACCACATAAGCCGCTGTGGTGCTGTGGGTAGAGTGCTCGCCTGCTATGTCAGAAGTCTCGGGTTCAAACCACAGTCCGAGCAAACACCAAAAAAATTTTCTAATTAGTAAAAATCCAATTATTGGGTTTTTTAAGAGCAGCAGTCTCTCGGCAGTGGGCGACATACCCTCCAAATGTATTTCTGCCATGAAAAAGCTTCTCACAAAAAATGCATTCTCCGTTCGGAGCCGGCATAAAACTGTAGGTCGACCCAATTGGTATGAAAAACAAAAGGAGCACACCTCGAATTGGGAGAGAAGCTCGGCCATAAAACTCGTCAGAGTTATAATAGCGCCATTGTATTATATTATTATTATTTTATACCACATATGTCACACCTATATATCTCGGACTCATATCAGACTCCAAATTATGAGAATTTCAAGAATGTTTGCTGGGCAGAAAGAGCTTGATCTACTTAATTTTAGTACATATATAAATATATCATGTACATATATAAAAATAATGAAACCAATAACAAACTAAACAATTAAATTGTTGTTGTGATTATTTTGCAAATATATATATATAGGTACATATATATTGTTCTTACCACTACTAACATTCAAAGTTCAATAACTTTCGATGTGTAAAAGCCGTGTACAAAAAATTTATATAAGAATGTTATTGTACTAACTAAACAAGGTTTCATTTAATTTGAAAAAAGTTTCATTTGAAATAAAAAAAGTTTCATTTGAAATGAAAAAGGTTTCATTTGAAATGAAAAAAGTTTCACTTAAATTGAAAAAGGTTTCATTTTATTTGAAAAAGGTTTCACTTAATTTAAAAAAGGTTTCACTTGACTTGAAAAAAGTTTCACTTGACTTGAAAAAGGTTTCATTTGACCTGAAAATGCTATATAACAAAATAACAAAAAATAAAAACATTTTAAAATTTAATTAACTAAATACCTAAATAAGTTTGATTTTAAGACTTTCCTACTTTTTAATGAAAATGCGAAAAAACCCCATACTAAGCTATGAATTTTATTAAACTCTTTTTTATTATGAAGCCAATTTAATAAATGTTTTAACAAAAAAAAAATAAAATAAAATAAAATAAAATAAAATAAAATAAAATAAAAAATAAATATAAATAAAAATAAAAAATAAGTATAAAATAAAAAAATAAATATCTATTTTTATGTGAATTTTATATGAGCTATTGGACAGTTTTTATTAAGAAGAATTGATGAAAAATTGTGGTGGTCTCTACAATGGATCCATAACTTCTACCAAACAAAATTTTCAATTTTTCAAAAATAAAACTGGCAAAATTCACATAAAAATAATTATTAGAATTAAACGGGCATGTAAAAACCAAGGCTGCTCAACAAAATGAACAAAATAATTTTGTTTCAAAAAATATCAATAAAAAATATCCAAAAATTATTTTGTTTTGCTAATTATCAGAAACAAAATTTTTTCGTTTCAAAAATTATCAATAAACCTTTAATCAAAATAATTTTGTTTCGTTGATATCAAAAAAATTAACAAAAATTGTATTTGTTGTTATTCATGTACGTACCAGAGCTGTAAAAAGCTGCAATAATTCGTCCCAGCAATCATTGATCGAATTGAGCTAAATTAACAGATTACCATAAGCCACCTTAACAGACAAACATGCAAAAATCAATGTGTATAAAATCGTACACATTTAAACACATACATATGTACATACATACATACATTTATAATAATAATGAAGAAATATTAAATGTCATATTTTATAAACACGCGCATTTTTTAAAAGGTAAAAGCAACTATTTAATTGAAAATGGAATATAAGTGCTAAACAGAAAATAAAAGGTGAATAACATATTAAAAAGAAAAGAGTAAATTATAATCACAATATCATAAGACTCCAGCGACTTATTTGGCTAGTAAAGTATGTATATAACTTTGCAAAATTCGTGTTTAATGTTACGTCATTGCCATATTTTATTTGCGAAAATTCCCAGTTTTTTAATAAAGACAAATAAATACCATAGAAAGGCAGTCATTTGAAATCATCTACTACAAACCACGTAAGGCGGCCTAAGTTCGAGTGGAATCGAGCTGCTGCATATGCTTTAATTGCAATACTTTCTTTGTTTAACAATTCGTCAACCGATTGATCAATTTTTAATGCTTTAATGGTTTCCTAACCAGTGTATTCCATCTATATTTAAATATCATACGGTTCCTGGGTTATGATTTATGAAACTTCAAAAAATGTGGGCGTGGCACCAGCAATTTTTGAATAGGTGAACACGCTTCATTATAGCATCTTTTGGTCAAATAAAACCTTTTTCAAGTGAAGTGAAACTTTTTTCAAGTCGAGTGCAAACTTTTTAATTGAATTGAAATTGAAATTAAACCCAAAGGAAATGAAATCGAAAAAAGTTTAATTTCAATTGAGAAAGGCTTCAATTCGATTGAAAAAGGTTTCAGTTCAATTAAAAAGGTTTCAGTTGACTTGAAAAATATTTAATGAACATGTTATATTATATCACCATTAGGCAGTTACAATGATGAAACTTTATCGCTCTGGCTTTGTTGACATAATATCACATTTTGCACGTTTTTCGAAAAAGTAGACATGGCCATCAGCCGATTTCGCTCATTTTCAATAGCCAACTCTACTCTTTCTGTGTGCCAGCTTTCTTTAAAATATTTAAAATTTCTCGCATAGGTAGACGTATATACCGTTGGGGGTAAGTGGAAAAAAATTAAATTAAATAAATTTCGTGGTAATCACTAAAAACTCTTTCAAGAAGTATATATCGTTTTCGATCATTTTTATGCTGCTACAACCAACCGTTATAGGCCACTCAGGTATACCTACAGCTGAGTATAAAAATTCAATTAAATTTTAAAATAATATTAATAATAATAATGTTGCATAATTTTAGGCGAATGTAGTATTTTGCTATTTGGGTAGACCTTCCATTACCGCATTTTGATTAAAAAATTCTATTCAAATATTCAAAGGATGGAGCTTAACGATGAGAATTTTTGGTGCATATGCATATATATTTACCTATATATAGATACATATATCGCGACTTATTTTCCTTGCCCCCAAAAAGAAAAATAAAAGGAATAATCCATTGAATTTTGCTTATTTTATTCGCAGACTATGAAATACATATATGACATTAGTCCAGTGGTAGCCTCTTACTTAGCTGCAGATTAAATCAAAATAAAAAAATAATATAAAATGCATATAACAAAAGCAACAAAAACAACTACATGCACATTTAATAGAAAATGTCGCTGACGCATCCAAAAAGCATTTCTTAATCAAAAATACAGAAAACAACAACTAAAGAATCTAAAAGTGACAGAGAAGAAGGAAACCAAAAAGATAGCACCACTCAAATGAAAACAAAAAAAAAGAACATTTATATAATAATATTATATAAAATAATTTTAATAATATTATAGCTTATAATATTTTTTTTTTTATTTATTTAAGTCAAAAAATTATACTACTCAAATCGATAAAATATAACTTGAATATCTTTGTTGTGTAAAGGTTTCAACTGCGTTGTTCTGTTTCTAAAAAAAATCAGCATTTACTACCAAACAAAATGAAAAACAAAAATTTCTTAAAGCTTTCCAAATATAAATTAGTAAAAATATAAAACAATTGATTGTAAATATGCAATAAAACAGTAAATGCAACAACAATAAAATATACATATACAAATACAAATACAAATAAACAAAAACATGCATAAATACAAGCAATAACATAAAAAAAGATTAAAATAATGCATACTAAAGAGAAAAGTAAACATTTCCACACTTTTTTTTTTTGCTAAATCTGTTGTAGTTAATATGCAAAAAAAATAATAAATGCTTTGCAAAATGCACCTAAAATGCTCACATACACACACAAACACATGCATACAACACGAAATATCCATACATACATACATACTTACATACCACATGTAAAACACTCGCTTTAAGAAGAGGTTGATAAGAAATGGTACTATTTAAAATTACATCATTCACGCAAATCATGTACAGTTAGCAATAAAGTTACGAAAATGTTTGTAATGCACATTTTCAGGTAAAGCTTAATATTAACTTACATACTTATACTATAAGTATAATACATATATATGTATATATATACTTATATATATTAAAATATTTATAAATATATATAAAAAATAATATTTATAAATTAAATAAATAAATATTAATAAAATAAGAAATTTTTTCCACAATTTGTTACGCTTTCCCTCAAACTGCATAAATCGAAATAAAATTTATTGAAAATTTATGAAAATGCCATGTGTATTTATTTTTAAGGATGGGAGATAAGATTTGTATTTTTTTTTAACACGCCTTTATTAGTTTCACTTGTGTGTAATTAAATTATGCAATAGCTGCGTTTCGATGTTAAACCTAAAAATATGCAACATACGCGTTTCAAACTTTATCATTAAATCATGTTTTTTTTATTTTATTTATTTATTTAACGGTTATATTTTATTTTTTAGAAACTATAAAAAAAATTTAAGCATGGATGTAACTACTGTTGTTTCACCGTAGATCCCTCTAAGACTCATCAGATTACTTCTCCTTCGGCCAAGAATCGAACTTGCGGCCTTTGCAATACAATGACTACGGATTTAACCGCTGAGTCATTGCCTGCCTTCGAAATTTGTTGCTAGTTTCCTTCCTACGATAAGTCCCATAACAGAACAATCAGTAAAATAAATTAATAGGTAATAGAGATGAGAGAAACTGCGATTTTTCGATATCTGTGATTTCGGTGATTGCTATTTTTAAATCACTGCGATTTTAAACTGCTATTGCGATTGCATGGACTGCTATAAAATCATCAGTTACCGGTAGAGATTAATTTTGCGTTTTCTGAGCGATATAACCTGTCTTCATTTTATGTTAACAAAATGATAGCAATAACAACGTATTCCGCAGTAATTTCGCTGTTTGTAAACATTTTTCAAAGATAAATTGTAAATTCAATAATTTTTTTTTTCTTATATTTCTATATACGTATGTGGTCTGCTCAAAAGTATAAACAAAACGAAATTTATAATGCTTTTGCGATTGCGATTCACATAGGTGAACTGCTTACTTGGTACATCGATAGCAGTTCCCAATAAGTAGTGAACTGCTATTTTGAAAAAGTGATCGCAATTGCGATTTGCGATTTTTTATTCACAGTGAAAAAATCACCGTTTGCGATATATCGCTCATCACTAATAGGTAATCACTAGGGCAACAGAAGATATGCAAATGCATATTTTTCTGTTGCAGTCCTATTTACATATGATAAATATATATCGGCGTTTTAGCTCAAGACGAAGAGAATAAGCCTAACTTGTTAGGGCATATTTTCGCATATTTAGGTCAAAAGGCTTATTTTTGCATATCTTGACTTATTTGCATATTTTTGGCATATCTATTATATAAAAATAAGTCGCATTTTCCTCCTTGATGATTTAACTCCAGAACGGCTGGACTGAATTAAACGAAATTTTGCACGTAGTTTTCGATTGAGCCCGACATGGTTTATGGCCAAAAAAAAAAGGATAAGAATCCGCGAAGGTTTTGGAGATATTCCACAAAATGTGGACCAGGGTAACCCTATAACGGGTTCGTACGATATGGGTATCAAATGAAAGGTGTTGACGAGTGCTTGAACATGGTGTAGTTATTGGTCCCATATAAGACCCCGTATTCGAGGTATTTCCTGAAATATGAACCAAGTGTGACCCCAAACGGGTTTTCTACAAAATGGGTATCAAATAAAAGGTGTTGGTGAGTATTTAAAAAAGAGGTAATTTTCAAGACTCTATGCGACCCGTTTTCCGAGATATCGACCAAAATGTGGACCAGGGGTGACCATAGAAAGTCTGGAGGGATAGAATAGGCATAGGGCTAGAGATATGGATAGGGATAGGGATAGGAGTAGGGATAGGGATAGGGATAGGGATAGGGATAGGGATAGGGATAGAGATACGGCAACACGGTAATCTAGGACTATTCCTTTAGGCTTTATAGGAATAAATTTTAGGCAGAACAACGTCTGGCGGGTCAGCTAGTTTTGCTATAAATTCATATTTTAGCATAGTCTGTATTTCGTCGTATTTTTCCATCTCCCTCGTAAAATTGTTTTTATTTAAATTTTGTACTCTGGCAACTTTGTTTTGTATATGCGCATACATACATAATTTAAATTTCTTTGTGTGACAAGTTCAAGGCGAATTTAATAATTTTCGCAATGCTTCATTCAAATGTGCTACACGAATCAGCTGTGTATTTACATACATAGGCATACGTCAGACGGTCAATGTATATTGATGCAATCCGTGGATCGCGATTCATATTGATAGTGTAGCATCGAGTATTGATGGCTCGCGGATCGCAATATTGGCAATAAATGAATTGAAAGTGGAAGTGCGAAAAGGACGGAAGTAAAATATCTTGAACCTCAGAGCGAGAAAAATATCGCAATATTCATATTGAACGTGTAGCACTACACGCTACACAGTTACTGAAATTCTTACTTTTAAATACGCCCCGATACCTTCAGTTGACGTGGAAAGATCTTTTTCTACGTTTAAAAACTTCCCGCGACAATCGACATAGTTTTCTATTTGAATATTTATCGCAAAATTTTGTAATTTTGCAATTTGAATAAATAAGTATGCAACTTGATTATTTTTTAGGGAAATACATTAATTTTCCAAACCCCTTCTTTAGAATTTCTCCCAATTATTTTATGTTACAACAGGTATATCTTAAAAGTTTGAAATATCTAAGTGAAACGCCGAAACAACTTAATTTTTGCCTGTATAATACAATGACGTATTCAGAATATCCGTAAAAATTTTGATTTCGAGATATTTAGGAAAGAAGTTTAAGATCTGAGTGAATTCTTCGTCGTTTGTAAACTTTACCCAAATTGCTTAAATTTTGTGATGTGTCGGTTCAACTCAAATAAATCTCAAAATTTAATTTGAGTATCTTCAACTACATTTCTTTTAACAAATGTAAAAAAATTTTTTAGGGATGACTACAGGGATGCCACTTTTGGGCTTTTCCTACCAAAACTGGTAGGTTATTTTCCTTTTGGTAGGTTGGTAGGACGATTTGAATTTTGGTAGGTTTTGCCTTCGTTCAACTAACATCACTGATTTTGTACATTTGGTCACTTTGCCACAACACTGTTGAGAAAACGTGTCTTCTCAGTAGAGTTTTGTTACAAAAATCTGCTAAATAGAAACGTTTTCTTCGAGCCTAAAGTACACTTGCCCCCACAGACACAACTGGAGGAGATTGAAAACAGGAAGGCATCTGACATTTTACGCTATATGAAGCAAACAAGGTTGTGCGTCTACATGGTGTGTAATAAAGAGCTCCATGTGGTATCACAACAGGCTATCAGGCCTGCCTAGGTAGTAAATAGCTCTGTTCAATAACAAAAAATTGTTACGAATTTTTCGTAAAAAATGACAGTTCTCCATATAAAAATGACACTTTTTATGAAAAACTCGTAACAATTTTTTGTTATTGAACAGAGCTAAATGTGTTTGCTGTACCAAGTTGGAAACAATGGCCGCTATTTCCCTAGATAAATCTTCTTACGTTTCCTTCGGAATCAGTTGCTTGCCCTCATTATTCCTCAAATGTTATTCCACAAATTGTAAATCCTGATTTCCTCCGCACTGGACGAGCAGTTGCAGCCACTAATATCCAATCCAACCTTGTCCGAATATCATTTAACGCCAACTCAAGTTTTTGTTTATCTGGAAACTACTGCTTCCTCCTCCTTTCCTTCACATATTTATCACTCATTCCAAAATTAATTGAAATTTGTACAAATAATATTAAATTTAATACTAAAGCTTTCAAAATCAAAAAAAAAATTTACATTTATTTTATTTTAAGCGGTAAAAAAAAACAAAAGTGTCCGGTTACTGCAGGGTGTCCAGTAAACTGGCAGTTACCATAAATGAATTTATTGAATATGGTAAAATCTCACATTAAAAAAAAATTGGTAGGGTCCAAGGCAGATCTATAAAGGTAACAGCACGGCGGCCATGTTGAAAATCTCTCGTCTAAAACGTCAAAAAGCACGTACGAAAATGTAAACAAGACGGAAGTAAACAAAATAAAAGCAATACGATTTGACAATTTAGCCAAAATGAAAATGAATCAGTTGCTGAGGTTATATTACCGGTATAGATCTGCCTTGGTAGGGTCGAAGCCATTTTGGTAGGTTTTTGGTAGGAAAAAAATTTTTTCAGTGGCATCCCTGGATGACTATCTAAAATCAAAATTGCGGAGGGTCAAACTTCATTTTAGAACTATGCTCCTTTGGACTTTTTTGTTTAGAATTGACCAGAGAATGCAGCTGTGCCCGAAACAGAGTAGGTTTTTTCCGTCAGTACAAATTGACCAGCCCTAATATATATAGATTTTCGTATGTTAAAATACTTGTTTTCTCTTGGTAAAGAAGATGTGTTTCGCAAATGTGAATTTTTTTATTTATTTTGTACCTATAAAATGTACCTTTAATAAAAATAATTTTTTGTTACAAAACGTATTATAATTTAATAAAATGTGAATTTTTTATTTCGCTTTTGTGCCTATAAATACAAATGTACCTTTAATAAAAATATTTTTTATTACAAAAAGTGTTCTAATTTTATTTAAAACTAATTTTTGATATTTGTCCGGGCCAGGGTTTGAACCTGGAATCTCTTGCATGAGCACACAACCTACAATGCCGTATATCTTTTTATTAATATAATAATAATACAATGGCGCTATTATAACTCTGACGAGTTTTATGGCCGAGCTTCTCTCCCAATTCGAGGTGTGCTCCTTTTTGTTTTTCCTACTAATTGGGTGGACCTACAGTTTTATGCCGGCTCCGAACGGCGAATGCATTTTTTGTGAGAAGCTTTTTCATGGCAGAAATACTCCCGGAGGGTATGCCGCCCACTGCCGAGAGGTGACCGCTGCTCTTAAAAAATCCAATAATCGGATTTTTACTAATTAGAAAAATTTTTTGTTGTTTGGCTCGGACCGTGGTTTGAACCCGAGACCTCTGGCATAGCAGGCGAGCACTCTACCCACTGCACCACAGCGGCCACTTTTTATTAAGTATATAAAAAAAATTTTAGGGGCATATTTTCAGTGCTTAAACCAAGTTTTAAGAGCATATTTTTAGCGCTTAAAATATATTTTTAAGGACATATTTTTAGCGCTAAAAACGAATTTTTTTGGGCATATTTTCTGTTGCCCTAGTAATCAAATTTTTATAAAAATCCAAAAAAAAAAATCTTACAAATATTAATGAGTTCGAATTCAATCTGGAGCAGCTTATACTATGTTCACGTTGAACCATTAACACGATTTTATGGTTTGCAGTTAACCCTTTCCTTCCCATGGTAGCCATATGGCTACCAAATAAAAAATCTATATTTAAACGTCTTGCTACGGAATTTTTTTCTATTTAAAAAAAACAATGCTTAAAGCCAACATTGCTTAAATGATTTAGCCCTCAATATTTCTGATTATACATTGGCAAACATTGAAAATTTTAACACTTATTTAGCAACCCACGTGCCCTTTGCATTCGGCTGGTTTATAAGTTTCTGACCAATAAAATATATACAATTAATTTATTTATTCGTACAAAAAAAATATTTTCGTGTAAGTTAATGCTTGAAAAATACATTTTAGCAATAAAAATGTGAAAAGTGTAAGTAAGAGTGAATATATTTGCTAAAATTGATTGGTAGCCATATGGCTACATTGGGATTTAATGCATACAAAAAGTTACCATTTGAACATATTTGGTAGTATGAAGTTCATCATGTATTTATACTTTTTTGCGTCACTTGCTCTGAAACAAATAAAAATAAATTTTTTTTTAAACTAACTGTCAAAGGAAAGTGCCCTGTTAAAGGAATCCCTTGAGATTTATCACCGTGGGTGACCGAAATATATTGGGAAAAATAAAATTGTTAAACATTGTTTCAACTTAACCTGCGTAGAGCAACTACATTATTTTTTTATGTTAAACACAAAGCAACATTACATTATTATTATATATTTAATTCTAGAAAATTAAGTCCTGCGGTTGCAATATTTGTATATTCTCTTTTTCTAGATTGGTAATGGCCAATGGCCAGCCCCATCATACTATATGTCTGAAATCGGTCTTTTAGTACATGATTTCGTGTGCGTTTTTGGAATTGGATGGCTGCTGTCTTGATCAGATGGCCTTCCTCTATTTATATCGTTAATAAAACCAGCATTTATCATCCTATCTGCAATTTCCGCTTTGAACTCTAGCAACGAGTTATGAGTGGGGTGAACCTAAGCAATATGATGGTTGGACTTTATAGGTCAAAATTGGAAACAAAAATACTAATTACGCATATTTTATCACGTCCCAGATGTTTGCTAAAGGCAGAAGAAAAGGTAGACCTCCACTGCGTTGGGAAGATCAGGTGAAGACTAACTCGTCCTCCCTTGGTATATCCAATTGGTGCCAGGCAGCACTAAGTAGAAACGATTCGCGCGCTCTTTTTGGACTTGCCCAAATCTTTTAGATGGTTACGCGCCAATTAAGAAGAAGACGTTTGTGTTGTCAATTCCTGGTTATTTCATAAGAGGCATTGCATACAAAAGAAAATGCCGACAAAAAATCGTTTCTAGAGTTCAAAGCAGAAATTGTTGATGGGATGATAAATGCTGCAACAACGGTAGAAATAGGGGAATACCATCTTATCTAAACAGCAACAGTCCAGTTCCAAAACACACAAAAACAGAGGAAATCCGGTACTAAAAGACAGATCTCAGACATGCAGTATGATGGTGCTGACCATTGGTCATTACCGATCTATAAAAAGGAAAATGCAAATATTGCAACAGCAGGACTTCGTTTTCTAGACATAAATGTACAAAATTTAATATTGCTTTGTATTTAACATCAAAAAATATTTTTTTTATTTGTTTCATAGCAAATGATGCAAAAAATTATAAATAAATGATAAACTACATACAACCCAATATGTTTAAATTTGTATGCATTAATTCCCAATGTAGCCATATGGCTACCAAACCCTACCACCCACTGGAATACAGATATCAAAAAAATTTTAATGCAGGATCATTTTAAATGCTATTTATACTAGAAAAAACCATTGTTTGATTTTTTTCTACATCTGCTTCTTAATTTGGGAAGGAGAGGGTTAATAAAGTATAGTCAAGTGTTCAAGTTGAGGTGTTTAAGAAGTTCAGAGTAGACATGCTAGGTAGCCACAATACTACATAGATTTGCTGTAGATCTTATGTCAAAATCACAAGTAAACATCATAGAATATTGACATAAGCATCTCAAATCATTCGTCTATTGCGACCACCTAGCTATTCAAATGACACCAATGTTTCAAAAGTGCTACCAAATTTTGCCAAAGAACAGGGTTGCTGCATGCCATAAATTCCAAATACATAAAATTAAAGTTAATTAGAGTTAGAGGCGATTTTAGCAAAATAATTTGTATGATTAACTCTACCTGTCAAGACTTTAGTGATTAACTCCACCAAAGTAATGAAGTACCACCTTTATAACGGAAAACCAACAATGAACTTATATTTTGCTCGCTGATAGTTCGTCCAATTCAGATCGCTGTGATAACAACCACTTCTGAGTACCCTGCTAAATGTCAAATTTATGCCTTTTCATGAATTTGCAGCAACATTGTTTGACGCCAATATGGGAGAGTACATTCTCATTTTGAAGCACACCCTCAAAACGAGAGTGAAAATGATGTCGTTTAGCACACAGGAATGGCAACAAAAAACAACACAAAAATATTTAGAATTTAACGAACTTTTTCTTTGGGCAAACCACCCTTATCAACGCGGAGAAAAACTAAGAAAAGATATCAATTAAAATGTGAGTGGTTTTTGCTTAATGCCAAACTTCATTATTAGGGTTGCCAGATGAAAAATGGCGAAAGAGGGATCGAAGAGACCAAAAAGGGGGATTTCGGGGTACAACTTAGAAAAAATGGGGTATTTTTGGGGGTGCCAAATAAAACAAAATGTATTAAACAAAAAATTGATTTATTCACTTATTTGACATAAAAACAAAGAGATCAAAAGTAAAAATTCAATACCAAAAAAAAATATTCTTATGTATGTTTAATCGTCGTACCATACGAAAACTACCACACCGATTTTTTGTGTCTGACGAAAACCAGCACTTTAAATGTGTATTTAAAAAAGTAGCACTCGACTTTTGGCTGACGAAAACTAGCACCTTAAATTTTTGGAAAAGTAGGATTTTCGACTTTTGTCTGACGAATTGCATATAAAATTATTGCAACTTTTCGTCAGGCAAAAATTTAAAGTGCTACTTTTCGTGCAGAATTTTTAAATTACCGAGTTTTCGTAAGAGATTTTTAAAATCCTAGTTTCGTATGGTATGACGATATGCACACGCATATTTATGAAGTTACATATATCCTTTTCCTTAATATTATAAATTAGGTTGAACATAAATATATCTTTGTATATGTATATGTAAGCACATCGAGTCAACTACGTCTACTTATTTTTGTGGAATTTTTACCAAGTCTTACTTTCTTTAATATGTAATAGGTAAATAAATCGGATCCTAAACCATAAAATGACGCAAGAGAAAATTTTTTGAAGCCAGGTTTTCTCCATAATAGATTTTATAATCTAGCGACTTCCCCAAATTCTTTCCCATAGGCTTTGCTTGGAAAACTAACGTTATACTCGTATGTGGATTCTCTCCATAGACTTTCTTGTAGAGAAAAAGCACTTCAGTACCATTTAAATGTTTGGATTTCGAGCTGTATCACTTTATGATTTAGGGTGAGATACATACATATGTATGATACAAACAATAGCCCTGTTTTTATTTAAGCGCAGATGTATATGCGCTTAAATAAAAACACGGCTAATATCAATTAAAACTTTGTGCAAATATTGGGCAAACATTAAACAAATTGTCATTAAAATTTTAAAGTTTTACTAAAATTTTTTTAATTTTCTGAGTATTCCGCTTCGTAGCTCAGTGACTTAAAATTCACTAACAAAAATTCCGAATTTTTGGCAATTTTGAAATTTCATCCATACAGACTTTTGAACGTATGTTTTACAAGAAGACTTCTAGTAAAAACATTAGAATTTTGATGAAAATTCGTTTAATTTACCTTATTTTAAAATTGAAGCAAAAATTAATATACACATTCATTTAATTACATAAATATATATGTATGTATGTATATAATATTTATGTTTCACTTATTTAGTCATATTTGACACTGGCTTTCAAGCTTTTCAAAATATGTTTGCCAATCTCATCATGTTCACTTAGCAAAAAATAAAATTTATTAGGATATTAGGAGTATAGTGAAAAAGGGGTATCTACGGAGCCTTCCGTAGATAGGGGAACACCAAGTCAAAAAGGGGTAGAATCCCCCCAAAGGGGTACATCTGGCAACCCTATTCATTATGAGCACAGCAATAATTATATTAAGAGAATATACATATGCATAAAGAGAAAAAAGTCATGAGTTTTTTAAACAAATAAATTGAAAAGAGTGTAAACAAAGTTACAAGAGAAAGAAGGGTGGGATTTAAGAGAGTGCTTAGCAATGTTAGCAACCATGCTTGCCGTTGAAAGATTTTCATAGTGACTAGATTTGATTTCAGTTGTGGCTAAAAATGGCTTAAGTACATATTTGGCTTTTGGCTAAAAAAGGTGGCTAAACATTTTTTTTTTTTTTTCAAATTAAAATAGAAGGAAAAAATCCATAAGTAATTCCTTCTCTTCACAAAGTAGTTTTTTCTTCATATATTTAATGATATATTTAGATTCAGTGCAACTTTTTTTTGTGTTCTTTGAGCCGTATCTTATAGTTAAAATTGAATTCAACATTGTATGATTTAATTTGTTTTGATTTTTGGTTTTGTCAATGTTCATTAAAGGAAAAGTTCTTTCCACTTTGGTGTTGCTAGGTGGTAAAAGTCAAAGTCAGTTAGATTATTAAAAGCAGAGACTGAAAATATATTTTTTAACCTTACAATTCCTTCGGGTCTTTCACAGACAAAAAACAAAAAATTTGGACATAAAAATTTTTGTCTGGGATATATGTTTTTGAAATCATTATTTTCTGTTTTTTAGCGACAAAAAATGTCGAAACTCAAGATATATAAATTGAGTTGATACATACATATAAAAGTCGCCTAAGTCCATCAAAAACGAATTCGAAACTCAAGAAATATAAATTGAGTTGATACATACATATAAAAGTCGCCTAAGTCCCTCAAAAACGAATTCGAGAAAATTGAGTTTCTTATTATTTCTTTCCATAGACTTCTATAGAAAAGAGCTGCAATGCAATACATACGTGTTTATTATGAGTACTGACTTGCTTCAATATTTTTTCCACCATTTTTTTGTTATAAATAATATTTGTTTCAAAGAGTTTTTAGTGCTTAGCACGAAATTTTTATTTAATTCAATTTTTCCACTTACCTCCAACAATAATATTTGTTATTGAAAAAAAAAGTTTTTTGAAAATATTGACTGAATTTTCGAGATCTGGTTAAAAGGAGTTTCATCGACAGCGTTTCTAAACGGTCGAAATCTAAACGTTCAAAAATCAAACGTATTTACTACATAAATTTTTCCATTACAATTTAATACTTTCAATTCCAGTCGCACTATGTTGGGCATTCATATACGAAAACTACTTAAATACATGCGGTGTCTAAAAAGTGGCAAGTCGCAAACCCCAAATTTTGGTGGCTAAAAAAGAAGGCGGCAGCAAAATCTAGCCACCAAATGGCTAAAAAGGCAATGCTATTAGCAAATCACAAGCAGCGCCGCCAAAGGCATAGTCGAAAGATTTATTCAGCTGACGGCATAAAGCAAGAAAACAAACCTCGAGGTTATATGAGATGTCGAAAATATTTTATATTCTGAATGTTAAAAGGTATTAAATACTTGCTGCATTTTTTTATTCGCCACACAGTAAAAATTTTAGTTTAATTTTAATACCATTTTGGTATTTATATATAACAATACCAAAAAGCATAAAATTAAAACCATTCTGGTTTAAAAAAGAAGAGAATATTGAGAGACAGAAATTATTCTTGGTGTCAAATTAATACTTTCTTGGAATTAAATCAAAACCAAATTTTCATTATTTTTAGAATATTTCTGGTATTAAAAATAGTTGAAATAGTATAAGATCAATCCAAAATTGGAATAAATTCTATACTTTTATGGAATTAAATCAACACCAAATTTTGATTATTTTTATAATATTTTTGGTAGTAAAAATAGTTTAAATGGTATTAAATCTATCCGAAAATTGGAATAAATTATATACTTTTTTGGATTTAAAAATAACCCCCCATAAAATTTCCAATGGATATACTGCAAATAACCCATTATCCCAAAGATTAATGAGAAATTGAATAGCGTTAACATAGTTTATTTACATAAAATCCAAAACAGTAGTAGCAAACACTAAAGTACCTTATATATCGAGCCCTAATCCTCATAAAAGTGTATCCAACAAAAAGTAAATTTTACAGGACACAGTTTTTGTAATTTGTTTTGCATAAAGTTTGTATGCAGCCTTGAAACTTATTTAGTCCCTAACTTCGAAACTGCACATTTCGCAGCCATGAAATTTTGGGAGTTGATGCATGTGATAGTAAATTGTTGATTTCCATAAAAAAGCTGAAATCGATAATTTTTTTGGATACACTTTTATGGCGGTTTGGGCTCGATATATATACACATTGTCACTTTTATACTAATATTTTGGAGATGTCCAGGGAAATTTCGGCACCGTCGCGGTTCTTGCAGTGATACTGCCTTATGACTGAAAAAATAAAGCAAAATTTACCCTCATGATATTTAATTAATCTCCTGCATTACTTACTTGATACAATTATTCGATTCGCGCCATTCATTTGAGTATATTTGATTACTCCTCCGGATTGCAGTTTTATAAACATTTTGTTTGATTTAATTTTATTTTTTTCTGATATTTTTTTTAATATTTTTTTTTGGTTTTGATTTCAAACCAAAAATATTTTGATGGTATATAATTGAGAAAGAGAAAGTTTTTTTATACTTTTCAGGATTTGTTTTTAAACCATAAACGAATAAACTTCTTTAGAGAGGATTTTAATACTTTTCAAGACTTTATTTTGAAACTATTTTGTAATAAATAAAATTGTAAAACTTCTCATAGTTTAAAAATAAGACTTTTTGGCATTAAAATTCAAATTTAATTCCAAGAATGATTAAATTAAGTACCAAATGATATTAGAAATAAACTATAATTTTTTACTGTGCAGCTTAGCGTACCTACAAAAGTCAAGAGTTTATTATTGCTTTTCCTTTTTTTGCAACATTAATGCTGAAGTCCTAATATTTATGTATTGCCGTCATTGGTCGTTACCTAATTTGTTATAATTTTTTTATTTTATTGGCATGCGTACTTTTTAAGAAATTTTCTACCTTTATTTACTTCATTAGCACCCAAATACATAGTTTTATTTCAACATAGTTTCTATTGTTTCAACAAGTGCTTTAAATACTTGCATTACATTATCGAGAATTCTAGCAGAAACTAATAAAATTTTCCAAAACACCTCATTAAAATTGCGCACTCAACCAATTAATGCTATCCCTGGCTGCCCTTTCTAGATGTACAAGTGCATAAATGTAAATATGTACATACATACATATCTATTACGTATGTATGTATGTAGAATTAATATGTACCCATCAGAAACTTTGTGAAAAGATTTTAAATAGAGTAATCGTGGGTGAGTCTCTTTGTACATATATGAGGTACATATATGCTATATAACATTAATGACTTTTTAATTGAGACATTTCCAATTTATTTTAATCTATTAAAAATAGCTTGAACTTATTATGTCAATATGACTGTACGACGAATGTGACCCCAATGACTTTGCAGCGGAGTTCGCCTTTCAATTTGTTATTGCTTATTCATCTTTCCCTTTCGTACCAGACTTCATAACTTGCATGAAAGAAATTTTCACAAGGGTATGCTCTACATTATTTTCCACTGTGCGTTTCTGTGAGTTTTTTGTATAGAAATATGAAAAAATTAAAAATAAACTAGTAAACCCGGCCACGCGATGCTGTGGCTTTCAATTACACTGTGCGACAATTTGAGGGTGGAAGACCACTTATTGCCACATTTGAAAATTTTTTGACATACCTTCATAGCTACTGGTTATTTTTATTTTCTGTGGACCTAGATTTTTTATACATAGATTTTGGCCAAGTAGCCCCATAGTGAAGTTTTGTGCCGAATATTTTTCTAGACTATGGTAACCTTAAAGCGACCTATAAAAGGCCATTTGGCGCGCTCCTCATTTTCTTTCTAGTTCTCTTTCTCTTCCCCTTTCCCCTTTATTTGCGCTTTATTTTCCCTTTATCCATTTTATTTTTCATATTTCCTCTTTCGCTTCCTGTCCTTCGCCATATCCGTCCCTTTCATTTTCCTCTTCCCTTTCCTTTTATTACCCATCTTCAGTGCTAGGCCTTGCATGACACTTCAAATTTAAAAATGAGATAAACTGTAGCGTAAAAATGGATTATTGAACGGTGGCACCCTTTTTATAAAAATTTTAATAAATTACTCATTTCCATGCCAAGTCCTTTCATATGACACCTCAAATTTAAAATCAAACAAACTATAGCGTAAAACTGAATTTTTGAACAGGTGGAAACCCTTTTTGTAAAATTTTTATTAAATTACTTAATATCAGGTCAAGCCCTTTCATATGGTGCCAAAAATTTTAAAATCAAACAAACTATACAGTAAAATTAAATTTTCAAACAGCTGGCAATTCTTTTCAAAAAAATTAAACCTTCCAGCACATCTACAGGTCAAGCCCTTTCATCTGACACCACATTTTCGAAAATCGGCATAACGGTGTAAAAGTTATGGTGCTTACAAAAAATCGCTTATGCTATGGTTATGGTTACAATCTTGATTGCCAATCAAAATCGGAAACATTTCGTGATTGGTGAGAGGTGGTTACGCTTACATTGATGATTGGAGCGCACATACACAACATAACACATGATAATTACTGAGCACATACACAACATAACACATTATTACCTCTGAAACCTCGTTTGCTGGCTGCCTGTTTCACACAGCAAGTTTGCTGGATGAGAGAGTCCGAAAATTCTCTCACCGTCGGAGTGCACAACAACAATTACACGGTGCTCGACCAGCTTGATTGGTAGCATAACCAGGCCATTAGCGTAATATATATAAAGATAAGGTACATACGGTTAGGCGCCTCATACTGCCTCAACGGGAAACAAGCAAAGAGGCTAGGTGCACACTACCGCAGATGCTACACTACCGCAGGCCTAAGTATACCGCTATTGCGGCAGCCAATCTACATAACCTAACCCCCACATTAGGCGACCAAAAGCTAAATTAATGACAAAAACGATTCTCTGCCGACTAGTCCATCCACACTAGTAAAAACCGTAGCTAGTCCATAATTACTTACCTAGCGCGCCGCTGCACAGTGGGGGCACCTCCATACAAACGCGGCCAAAAATAGTAATAATTAAGCTAGAATCTTGAAACTTGGAACTTAAGCTCTTTTGGTTGAAATTAGTAAACTGTGAAAATTTGAACAAAATCCACCCACAAATACGCCCACCTCCCATATAACGGTATTTTTGAAATTTCAGCATTTTCCTAACTATTATAGCTAAAATGCTCCATTTTGATTAGTGTATACATTTTTGAAATATAAATCAAATGCAGTAATCATTTTGGAAAAGGGGTAAAGCACTTCACCGTTTTTAAATTAAAAATATATGCACTTTTAAGTTGTTATAAGCATTTATCATAAAACTTTCATACAAAAAAATCGCATTTCAAAAAAATTGTATACCAGAAATGAAATTACACTTTTATAAAGGATTTCAGTGTGCTAAACCTGAATCTGGAGTCAGATTTTCCAAATTGGTTCTAGTTTCTGAGATATTCATGCTCAAATAGGCAAAAAACACGTTTTTTGGCTCTATTCCCTGCTTAATATCTTTTATGTAATTACTTTCCACTCAGATTCGATTAAACCAGTTCAAAGCACAATCATTACCCTTGAAAACAGCGTTTAGTTTCTTCGAATATCTTAATTAGAATTGGAAATATCGATATTTAAGTTTCACCATTTTGACAAATATTCCCCATACAAAAATATTTAAACTTTTTGAAGCATACTTCTGGGCATTTTGTATGGGAAAAATGTACGAAAACTCAAAAAACACCTTCCATAAAAATGTTCATAAAACAAAATGGAGCAAACGAATTTTTACGATTTTTTCTGCTGTATAAAAGACATTTAGGACTATGAAATATTAAAAAATTGAGGAGGTAATATTTTTTGTTTTTTTTTTAATTTCATTTTAAAATTTCAAAATTTTTACACATTTTTTTTTATATTCCAAAAGAAAAATCTGTCAAAGATATGAATTAACGCTGATAAAAAAGATTATCTCATAATTTGAAAGTATGCACCATTTACTGTAAGACGATAAAGAAATATTCGATTATTCGCCTAAATATAAACGTTTTTCATAATGTCAAAACTAACATAATTAATGCGTTTACAAAAACGCAGTTTTAGGCCAATGGGAAAAAAATTATAAAAGCAAATGGAGCAAGTGGATTTTTAAAATGAGAATGTAGTTTGATTAAGAATATATAATTTCAAAGCATAAAAAAAATTTGAGGAGGTAATATTTTTTGTTTTTTTAATTTTTTTATTCAAAGTCGAGCAAAATTTTTTTCTTATCGACATTTTTTGTCAACATTTGAAAATTCATATAAATTCAATAGTGAAGGTATTTATAACTACGTTATAATTTCTGAAAGAGAAAATCATTATCTATGTAATGATGTATCACTCGAGTTCGTGTATTAACAATTAAATGAGATAGAGCATTTTGTATGAGGTGTGTTCATTGAGAAAAAAAGAACCTATTTTTTGCTCAATTTTGGGCACCCTGTACGGCTAAACGAAAAGAGACTCAAAAATTTTTTTATAAGCTTTTTTATTACAATTTGATATATCTGTCGATCTCTATTTAAAAAAAATTGTTTTACTCATACTTTAATTTTGAATTTATTTTTGGCCGCAATCACCCATTGTGCGCTGCCGCGATTGACTCTGCTGTTGTCTGACGCACACGAATCAGCGCACCAACGCCGCACAGTGGGCAATTCTATCAATCTAGGTGGAGTCTTAGCAAAAAACGTCTCTAAATGGAATGACATTTTAGTATATGTGGGAAAAATATTCACCTATTACGAAGAGAAAGAAACAGCACAAAAATAACATTAGCAGCATGATAATGTTTATCAGAAACATGTAATTTATATGCACGCCCAAATTATTTTCCCAACTTGTATTTGACACAAAATGTAAGTGATTAAAATAAGATGGACCGTGTCTTGTTTATGAAAAAAGTAATTTTTCATCTAAACCGCAATAGTTAAGGTGTAAGATTATCATTCAAGTCTTAAGATATCTGCACTGGAAACTTTAATTTAATTCACATTATCTTATGGTAAAAAACGATAAAATTTTCAAAAATCTAAAATTTTTCCTAAGTTGTAAGTTCCATGTTCTGTCGTGTTCCATGATGTCGCTAATGGGAAATGAGCGGATATATACCCAGTACCGATCCGAGAAATAAAAACTTGCCCATATTTTGTCCAAAGGCATTGTTTCTTACTCTTACTGTGGCACTATAAGCTAAAAATGCGGCACCTGACATGTTGACTTTGATTTGCTGCATGCGGTTTTTTTTATTATTTTTCTTTACTTCGTGTCTTTGGATAATCTCAACAATAAGGATGTTTTCAAAAAAAAAAAAATAAAATAAAATGAAATAAAATAAAATGAAATAAAGATAAAAAAAAATTTGTTTAATAAAAAAACTTAAAAATAAAAAGAAGAAGATACCATGAGTTGTGTATACGAAATGCTAGCCGGCATACTAAATATCATTTCGACAACTCTTAAACTACGGCTGGAATTGAATTAAGTCCTCCTAGATTGATAAAATCGTCCACTGTGCGCCGCCACACCACAATTTCGCTCACATCCATCGGCCGTTTTGTTAGCGCGGCGCTCTTTTGCACTGCATACAAAAACTTGCCTCACAATTGCTGTGCTGTCATTTGTAAAGTAGCGCTCGGTCGTAAAGGTTTTGTGTATCTGCGAGATAATTTGTTCAGTGTATAAAAAAAAAAAAATACAATAAAATTCGCATTGTTGTAGTTTTTTGTGTGATAAAAAAGTTGCAACTTGAAGAATTTTACAAAGTTTTCGCAAGCAAAAAAAGAAATAACTTCTTAGGAAAAAATATACAAATTCCTGCAACGACGAAGAGTCGTTTGAAAAGAAAGAAAAATATATTCAACTTTACTTAAAGTGACTATAAGAAAGAAACAAACGAAATTGAAATTGGTCAATATACATATGTATGTATGTACAAGCAAAAATAAGTCCAAGCAGATTTCGTAATCCATACAAAGTTGTTTCCAACAAAAACTTATCAAAAAAAAAAAAAAACAACTACAGCCGTTTGTTTAAGCATTTGATTGAGAAAATCTAAAGCTAAACAGTACATATATCGGACCATAATTGAGGGCAAAGCGCGGACGTAAGCGGCAGCAAAATCGTAGTAGTAAAATTTACATACTAGTAAGCTGCAATAACATCAGCAACAACAACGAAATAGTTAATAATACACAATCGACAAACAACAACAACTAAAAGGTGAACACCCAAGGAAAACTAAAAAAAAAAACAAAAAATTAAAAATCTCTTGTTCAAACACACTCAAATAAGACACTCAAACGAAAAGCACAAACATATTTATTGATATTACTGTATTTGAATTTAAAACAAAATTGTGTGTTAGTTTTATTTCACCGAACAAACTTTTGCCGAAAACAAAATCGTTTTTACGTTTAACGTTTGTCATAATTAATTTTTTGTTAAAATTTTCAAACAGAAAATTTGGCCTAAAAGTGAAAGTGTCAAAAAGTGAATTTGTGAATTGAATTTCTGTGGATATTTTATTATCAAGTCAACAACAACAAATACATACATACATAAATCACAGAAAATCATTAAACGGTGTCGTGATTGCTATTGAAGATTTTCATATGCAAAAGAGAAAATAAATTTAAGTTAATAAAATTAACTTTTGCATAAAAAGCAAATCAAATAAAACGAGAGCCAAAGTCTTAGCCCAGTGAGAGAGAAAAAAAGTATCTACCAAAAACAAAACTAACAAATTAAAAAGTACATACCTACATAGGTACATAATCTAACAAAAAGAGAGCGCGTGAAAATCACCCAATTTTCCTCGCTCATTAAAATCAACAGAAAGCGTGTGCTTCATATTTTTTTGTGTTTTTCACATTTGTGTTTTAATTTTCACGCCTTTGAAAAATTACAACAACAGCAACATTACGTATACCAACGACAATATGAGCGCATACAGAGAAATGTCGAAGCTGGAGAATAGTCGGTAAGTGTAAAAAATATATCGAGCCATATGCGCCCGAAAGTTGTAAAAGCCAAATTCAAAAATGTTCAGGAGAAGGTTTTTAAACATTTTTTTACTTTCATTTCTTTATTTCGATTTCTTTTTTTTTGCTTTTCGACAATTTTTAATCAACTTTAACCACCAAAAATATAAAACTATACTTTTCTAAGATGAAATTTAACGCTGCTCCCGAATAGCATATCCACTTTTTTGTGGCAGACTCTGTTTCTGAGATATCGGTAAAAATGTAGAAAAAATCGCATATACAAGACATTGCATGACATACATAGTAAGTGCATAAAAAATTGTATTAGCCACCGTAGCGATTTGACATCTAATAAGAACTGGTAAAGAGAATCCCAACAAACCTTTTTTGCCTTTGCACTTAAAAATTGGTCAAGTAGTTTGGTTACAATGGCAAAAAGAATGAAACAATCTAAGTTCGTATAAGGAAATTCAGATTCGACTCCTATCTATCCTATAAAGAATTTAAATGTGAACATTTTGAGACTACTTTTGCAATAATGGGATGTATCAGTATTTATACTTACCTATTTTTATTGAGAGTTCTTAACCTAGCAGTTTCCATTTCTTTATAAAATTTTATTAAGGAGTAACATTTAACATTATTTCTTTCCATTTATTATGAGTTTTGAAGTGCACAATGTCTCTCAAAACAGCGATGAATAGGATAAAGAATTAATTGAATAAAAAATTAATGCATTTCGCGAGTTTAAGGAGAGGATAAATAATGAGGAATGTAAGTACTTTTGGCTATTCTTTTGTAATTTTCTGGATTTGTCTCCCATCATATCCTTGTTCCAAGATCTTTGATATTGCCTTTCAAAAACTATTAAGTTCTGATGAAATCTCTCACCATCTTCATCACTTTCAGCATCTACGTTTGGAGGGAAATTATCGAGATTCAAGAAATTATTTTGAAGAAATTTTAGAAATACACAACCAGTTTGTTTAAAACTGCTCTAAGCAGTAACAAAAGGGACCCTAACTATCGTGAAATCGTTAGAACTTTATTCCAAAATTATGGAGCAATAAAATGCAATATGCCGCACAAGAAAACCATATTGGTCATCGATATGTAATAAAATACAAAGTAGAAGTCTTCAAAGTGATAAAACCCTTGGTTAAATTCCAACAAAACACCGTTAAATTTGTTTATTAGTCACTAGTCTTCAATAATTTGAAAAGCAAAAAAGATGTAAAAGCCACTTCGTACTCACAAAAAAAGTAAACAAACTGAACTTATGTACTTACATCAAAATTGCTTTTCATAACGGTACATTTTTCAGACATAACATTTCTGGAGAAGGTGTGGGTGATGACAAGTAAGCCATTTCTACAAAAAAGTGAAAATCGCAAATCATGGCCTTTACATCTTTCCGGCGCATACGGCTCGATATATATGTACATACATAAGTAATAATTAGGGCAACAGAAAATATGCCCTAAAAAATTAGTTTTTAGCGCTAAAAATATGTCCTTAAAATTGTGGTTTAAGCGCTAAAAATATGCTCTTAAAACTTGGTTTAAGCACTGAAATATGCCCTTAAAAATTTTTTTTTATATCTATTATATAAAAATGAATGTGTGTGTGTGTGTGTGTGTGTTATTTATGGACTCCCAAAGTAATCAACCGATCTTTATGAAATTTTCACAGTAGATTCATATGGTATATGCGCTGGTGATAGGGTATACAGACTTTCGGAAAAGTGGGAACTTCCCGGAATATGGGCCCAAATGTGGACCCAGAGTGACCCAGCAAGTCTTTGAGCAATATTGGTATCAAATGAAAGGTGCTGAGCAGGCCTTCAACATAGAGTTATTTTCATTGCGATGCCTAGGCCGGGTCCCGAGATATGGGTCAAAACGTGGACCCGGATGACCCCTGAATATTTCCGAGCGATATTGGTAGCAAAGGAAAGCTGTTGAGGAGGACTTCAACAAAAAGCTCTTTAAATAGTTACACCTAGGCTGCTCTCCAAGATATGGGTCAAAGCATGAACCGGAATGACCCCTGAATGCTTGCGAACGATATTGGTAGCAAATGAAAGGCGTGGAGCAGCGCTTCAACCTACAGCTTTCCCAGAAATGGCTCAAACAGTGGGCCCAGATGGTGATGGATGGTCTCGGTAATGTAAAGATAAAGGTAAAGGTAAAGGTAAAGGTAAAGGTAAAATTAAAGGAAAGGGAAAGAGAAAGGTAAAGGTAAAACTAAATGAAAAAGAAAGAGAAAGGGAAATGTTGAGGGAAACCCTCATTATAACATACAAATTTTTTCGTCGCTGCGAAGCGGGACGGGTATCTGCTAGTACTTAATAAAAAGATATACGGCAGGGTAGGTTGTGTGCTCACCTTCCATGCAAGAGGTTCCAGGTTCAAACCCTGGCCCGGAAAAATGTCAAAAATTAGTTTTAAATAAAATTAGAACACTTTTTGAAATAAAAATATTTTTATTAAAGGTACATACATATGTATTTGTTTTTATAGGTACAAACGCGAAATAAAAAATTCACATTTTATTAAATTGTAATACTTTTTGTAACAAAAAATTATTTTTATTAAAGGTACATTTTATAGGTACAAAAGACGAAATAAAAAAATTCACATTTGCGAAACACATCTTCGTTACCAAAAGAAAACAAATATTTTTACATACGAAAATTTATTCATACATATATTTATGTGCATGAATTTTAAATTTTATGTGTTGCTGGCAATCAAAATTCCAGTGCAAAACTTGCATACTTATTTTTTCAAATTGCTATTGCTGTAAACTACACAATTTTGCGATAAATTTTCAAATAGAAAACTATGTCGATTGTCGCGGTAAGTTTTTAAACGTAGAAAAAGATCTTTCCACGTCAACTGAAGTTATCGGGGCGTATTTAAAAGCAAGAATTTCAATCACTGTGTAGCGTGTACTGCTACACGTTGAATATGAATATTGAGATATTTTTCTCGCTCTGTGAATCAAGATATTTTACTTCCGTCCTTTTCGCACTCACTTTCAATTCGTTTATTGCCAAAGTAAAAAAATGTAAATAAAAACAAATTTTCGAGCGGGATGGAAAAATATGACGAAATACTATGCTAAAATATGAATTTATAGCAAAATATGCCAAAATAAGCCTTTTGACCTAAATATGCGAAAATATGCCTTAACAAGTTAGGCTTATTCTCCTCGTCTTGAGCTAAAACGCCGATATATATTTATCATATGTAAATAGGACTGCAACAGAAGAATATGCATTTGCATATCTTCTGTTGCCCTAGTAATAATTATTTAAGTTAATAAGTATGTATGTATGTCTGATAACACTGCTCTACAGCCAAAAAATACTCTGAACGCGACCATCCTATTTATATGTAAAATCGGTCGCTGATTCCGAAAATCGGGCTCATTTTTAATTCTATGGGAAGGTTTTTGAGATATCGGCAATTTACCGTTATTTGGCCAATGGCTCCACTTAATCCTGTATACCTCTTTAACGCAGTGAGCTATCTTCCTTGGAGTGACACTCAACGAAAGAAAATTAAATTTCCTTTTCATCCCTGCTACAACATTTTTCTGTAGCTCTTATAGTTTCTGAAATATTGACGATTCAATTTGAATTTTTTCGATTTTTTACGATTTTTTGAAGAAAAAATTGACTTTGTCAGGCAATATCTTTTAAACCAATGTCTTCACCTTCGGTTTTACTCCTTTACGTGAAGCTCCATTCTATTGGGAAAAAGATAAGCTATCAACGAAGAAAATCCATGGTAAAATAGAAAAGTTATAGGCGATCAAGTAAATACATCCAAGTCGCGCAATGCCTCTGCACGGGTATATTCTATGCATGTTATACCAATACCTACACATCTGCAGTAGCAGCACATTGGCAGCGCAGTAGATAAAAGCCCATTTACGGGTATAACATGCATAGAATATACCC
The DNA here is from genome assembly GCA_960531455.1 of Urophora cardui. NCBI lineage: Eukaryota > Metazoa > Arthropoda > Insecta > Diptera > Tephritidae > Urophora > Urophora cardui. Next base: position 127,535,102 of record OY482670.1, on the reverse strand, counting down.
GTGCAGAGGCATTGCGCGAGTTGGATGTATTTACTTGATCGCCTATAACTTTTCCATTTTACCATGGATTTTCTTCGTTGATAGCTTATATTTTTCCCAATAGAATGGAGCTTCATGTAAAGGAGTAAAACCGAAGGTGAAGACATTGGTTTAAAAGATATTGCCTGACAAATTCAATTTTTTCTTCAAAAAATCGTAAAAAATCGAAAAAATTCAAATTGAATCGTCAATATTTCAGAAACTATAAGAGCTACAGAAAAACGTTATAGCAGCGATGAAAAGGAAATTTAATTTTCTTTCGTTGAGTATCACTCCAAGGAAGATAGCTCACTGCGTTAAAAAGGTATACAGGATTAAGTGGAGCCAGTGGCCAAATAACGGTAAATTGCCGATATCTCAAAAACCTTCCCATAGAATTAAAAATGAGCCCGATTTTCGGAATCAGCGACCGATTTTACATATAGATAGGATGGTCACGTCCAAAGTACAGACAAAAAATTTCATTTTGTGATCCAGTGTAATCTACATAGTTGTAACCGCAGAAAAATGCATGGGAATTCAAGTTATCAAAATTAAAGAAATCAAGTCTTCAAAACATGGCCAATTTGGGAATGGAATAGCGCTTAAGAAACTTTTCCTTATTTTCATGTATGAATTTCTTTAAAAGAAGTATATGAAACCATGGTAACCAGTTAAACACGGAAAGAATTTTTTACTAGAATCAATGCCGAGACAAGAAAAATTAGACTTGATTTTGAACTTAGGAAATAATGGGTACATTCAGAAGTCGCAACGGTGGAGCACAACTGTTGTGTAGATATCAGTAATCGGAAAGTGATACAATTTTCGCCTTCTGAACGAGCTGATACATAAAATAAACAAATTAGTATTTTAATTATCCCCAATGTAATTGCCAATAATTTCGCGGCTTTGAAACATTTTTATTACATTCCAAAATTCATAAACACTATTTATATTTTTGTACATCTGTCAAAATCGTAAGTTCAACATGTTGTGTAAAGTGAGCGTAAAAAATTTATGATGGAAAAAAGTCTCCAAAATCACAACATGTTGTGTTGATCAGAAACGTTGCGTTCAGAAGATAAAACACAACAGTTGCGCAACTGTTGCGCCACGGTTGCGCCTTCTGAACGTAGCCAATTTCTTAATATCAAGAAAATCCAAGAAAATTGAATTTTGCATAAATAAGTAAACATTTTCTTGCTTCAAGTGAAATTGGATTTTAAATAAATAAGAAAACATTTTCTTGCTTCAAGTAAAATTGGATTTTAAATAAATAAGAAAACATTTTCTTGCTTCAAGTAAAATTGGATTTTAAATAAATAAGAAATAATTTGCTTGCGGTAAGTGTTTTTTTCTTGATTTTAGAAATAAATAATTAAGAAATGATTTTTTTGTTGCAAGTAAAACTTTTCTTATATATAAGAGCTTTAGTAAATAAGAAAATATTAAATATTATATCAAGTAAAAATTTTCTAAAAATATTAAAAACGTAAAAAATAAGGAAAATTAAAACTAATCATGAGGGATTAGAAAACCATAATTAGTCAACTAGTATTTATCTTCCTAGGACTTGTTCACTGAAATGACAACATTTCAATTAATATAAATGAAGATGCAAATAGTGAACTCCTTATACCAAATGATTCACTAACAATCGGAGAATTGCAGAAACATTCAGAAATATGCAAAGCGGATGGCAAATGAAAAAAAAATACATGTTACTTTGGAAATGCAAATTCAGTAAGAAATATTTTACTTCGCTCAAGAAAAGGTTTTCTTATTTATTTTCAATTTTTTTTGCTGTAGTTTGCTGATATGCTCAAAGAACTTTGGCGTTCAAATTGACCAAGAAATATTTTATTTTATTTTATTTATCTCAGCGATTACAAAAAATATATAAAAAAAACCAATCGGCTGAAATGAGGTGTGATTCACTGTATGTATGCACCTCTCACCATCAGCACTCCAAAAAAAATACTAGTTTTAATTTTACAGTTTTTATGATTTAAATTTGCTTTTAGTCTTTTTTTTTTTGTTTAAACGTGAGGTCTTCAGTTGTGTTTTTTCTGCCTAACCTTTTCACATACATACATACATATTTAAAAATTATACTGTTTGCAAATTTAAAAAAGAAAAAAATAAGTGAATATTTTAAAAATATAAATACACGCGCGCCATCTGTTGAAACATAGCGGTGGTTATAACCTAATACCATGTCTCCACATAACGTGTTTCGCTCTTTTTTTCTGCATTTTCTCTCTCAATCTTGTTTCGACACGGAAACCAGTGCCGAAACTCGCCATTTTCCATACAAATTTCTGAGAGCGATTGAAGATTGAAACACTGTTTCATTCTGAATCATCTTGCCAACCTCGATGATATCGATGTCTTCTCTAATTTTGTATCGAAAATCTATCGAAATCTCACACAGACCAAGACAAAGACGCAAAAATAAGCAAACATATGTACAAACATTTAAGAAGAACAAGAAAGAGAAGTGTTAAACTGAATCACGATTAGCCACGTGGAGACGGTTTATTGAGCGAGATGTTTTGCTACATGTTTCTCTGGTGAATCAAGTTAGGTGGAGACGGGCTTTAAGCAAGAAGTTACATACATACATACATACATACATAGATACATACATACAGGTGAAACTAATAAAAGCGTGTTAAAAAGAAAGTCTTCAAAGGGAACAAGAAATTTATGCGTGTTGCTATGAGCAAACAAAAAAAAAAATATTTGTGTACGCGTACATTTGTAAATACATACATATGGGTATATTTATAGCCATTTATTAATTACATATTTGCTACAACAAAAAAAATACTAAAGAAGTAAATTTTTTTACCCAGCAGAATCACCGCATGATTTGTGTGTGTTGTGACGAGATAATGGAAATCGCAAGCCAAATGCGGAGCGTATTTTTCTCATGTATGTATGTATGTATGTATGTACATACGCCTGAGTAAAAGATCGCCTCAAATATTGTTTCAAAAACGCCCTACTTCAGAACTTGCTTCAAAAAGTCCTATTTCAGAAATTAATTCAAAAACGCCCTATTTGACAGAAAATAATTTCTCAAATTAAAAGAAAAATCTAAAATTTTTTACATTAAATGATGTTTATCTTAACGGCACAAATGCTAGATTAATGCAAAGTTATTAAACTATTTCCGAATCTGACAACTTTAGAAATAGTTTGATGTCACCTACATACATAGGTCTCATATATAGTCCATTGCGGCACTTTTTTGAATAAAGTAAGGAGATACCTACTTTCTCGGAGCCTATATTTCGTCGTACCATACGAAAACTAACATCATATTTTTTGTGGCTAACGAAAAATAAGAGTTCGACTTTTGGCCGACGAAAAATAACAAAATCGACTTTTGGCTGACGAAAACTATGAATTTCGTTTAAACAACAACAATTTTAATGTAAAAACAGTATATAATTACTGATACTTTTCGTCAGCCATAAGTTGATTTTGTTATTTTTCGTCGGCCAAAAGTCGAACTTGTTATTTTTGGTCAGCCAAAAGTCGAACTTGTTACATTTCGTACAGAATTTTTTTATTGATAGCGTTCGCCAGAAATTTTAAATATGCTAGTTTTCGTATGGTACGACGATTTGTGAATTCGCATTAAAAAAGTAACAGGTGTAGAAATATGTATGCATATTCTCTCCTTTGCCAGAATTATCACAAAAATTTATAGAACTTGTTGCACCCAGTGATGCCAATATTCTTGGACGAAAAATCCCTACGGCATGCCAAAAAATTCCCTACTTTTCCCTACGCTAACAAAATTTTTCCCTACAAATTTCCCCACACCGTATTTTCTCTATATTGAAATAAACACACACAAAATTGATGCATATAAAGTTGTTATTCAAAAAGCCACGTATGAATACACAGAAATTTTTATGTTTATGTGTGTTTATATAATATAAATATATATATATATTTATAACTTTATAGATGAAATTTTGTTTTTCTTAATAACATTGTACATATTTCATAAAAAATTATAATTGTAACTTTTTTTATTATAAATGAACATTTTTAAATAAAGAATGTTTACAAGTATTTATGTAGATATTTGCATATAAAAATTATATGGTACACATTTCCCATTGAAAATTACCATATACACCTCTATAGTATTTCATATTTTTGAAATCGCATTCGTTAAATTTAAAAGAAAAACAATTTTGATTTTTCGCTTGTAGAAAAGGCCGAATTATGCATATTGAACTGAGGCTATCGTGACTGAATTTATTCCCTTTTTTTGTTATAATTGAAAATTTTGAAATTTTTGAAGAGGCAATACTAAACAATATTTAGCTAATTTTGATAATTAGTTTGTTAAAATTTAAAAGGTTTTAAATTTTAAGCCAAAATTTTTCAACATCTATATTTTCAAAAACTTTCTTTTCATGTTCAAGGAAATGATATTCAACAGAACTCCACTCAATCAGCAAGTAATTTCTATTAAATTTAAATTTCTCACAAATACTTTTAAAATCAATAACACCCCTGTTGAATTCAGTATGTATCATATGTCTTTGACATAGGAGTTACTCTGTAGAGGCAATCTTTGCTGTATTTCTTCCAAAGCAGTGATATAAGAAGATAGGCAATATAATCTTATTCAGAAGCTGATTTCGAGAGAGTATTTAGAAGCTCGAGATATTCAGATCCAATATATATATATCATCGGCTGGCAATGTTACGTGAGGTGACGTAACATTACAATCAATCCTTATTAATTTTTTTTTTTTTTTTAATTTTGAGCCAGCTTATAAAATATTTTAGTTGCCTCCAAATAAATTTGATGTATTAACGGCTTTCTATATTGGTTTGGTAAGAAAAGGCCACAAACGCATCTCTGATCACCACATCAAAAAAAATGTAAGCGAAATTTGGTGCTAAGATCGGACCCAGAGCTAAAGCAAAAAATTTTAGGAGCGAAAAAAAAAACTTTTGCTCCGAGGCTCTGTAAGCAGGTCGAAATATATATTGCCAGATCAGAACAAAGTACAATTTTGAACTATTGCACACAGGCACACAGAAACATTTTATTTGTAGTTATTAAAAAATTTTAGGTTAGAAAGAATTAATTCATTGTAAAGGAAACTAAAATTTTTGACTTCAAAAATTCCCTACATTTAGCTAATTTTTGAAAATCTGTCCTTTTTTCCCTACACTGCAAATTGGAGGTCGAATTTCCCTACATGTAGCCTCTTTTCCCTACACTTGGCATCACTGGTTGCACCATGCAACAGTGAACAAGAATAGGGTTATACGTTGTAGTATGTACATATGTACATATGTATTTGTGTATGTACTGAGTTTGGAATGATTCGAGAATAAATTCAGAATAATGGATGTCTACTCTGAAAAAAAAACGTTGTAAATACAAAGAATTTTGCAGTTAAATTAACAACTTTCCGCAGTTGAAATGTGCCCAACAACGCTCCGTTGTTGTTTCAAAGATGCGAGCGTTTTTGATTCAAATACTTTTCGTATTTAAGTTAACAACGGAAACTGTTGAATGAAATACTTTTACATTTAAGTTAACAGTGTTTGCTTTTGAATTAACAGCAAAATTTTTTAGTCCAAAAGCGAGCACCGTTGATTTAAATACTTTTCGTATTTAAGCTAACAATTTTTGCTTTTGAACTAACAGCAAAAGTTTTTGGTCCAAAAACGGACACCATTGAAGCAAATACTTACGCTTTTAAGTTAACATCAAAAAAATTGTAAACAATAGTAATTTTTTTTAATATAATAGATATTATTTTATTTTATTTTATTTTATTTTTTTTATATAATATATATGTTTACATAGTAATATTATTACAAAGGCCCGGTTTCACCAAACAAGTGATGGTCATTTGATATATCATTTAAACAACGCGATTTATGAAAAGAGACACGGACACAAAGGTTTTCATCACATTTTTCACACCGTCCATATAAAAATTATGGAAACTTGTAGGCAGTGTGTGACAGAATTATCCATCAATCGTGCGCCTCAAATGATATATCAAATGACTATCACTGTCTGCAGGGCTTTTTACACAAACACAAACACATAAACTCAACTTATTTTTTTATTATTTCATAACACATTCTTTATTGTTTTCCGACCGCCACATTTGTAGGTTTGCGGAATTTTATCCTGTCGGCGATGAGTTCTTTTTTATTTAATATTTCGTCGATGTCGTGGGAGTGCATCATTGCAAGCAGTTCAATATTTTTGATACCGCATTCATTGAACTGCATCAATGCACCTGTACATAACTCCCACGACAAGAATAACTTGATTATTTTCTCATCGCCGACAAGTTTTACCTGCAGATTTGGCTCAATTTTTCAACGTATATATGTATGTACATATAATTTTAATACATTATAATAATATATAGTAAATAATCATATAGTAAATAATCATTATTGTGACTTACCTTTATTTGCAATTATATATTGCATATATGTCATATATATATATATATATACTTTTCCCGAAAATTTAAATTAATTGAACGAGTTTGAAAAAAACAATTTTCTATTTTTTATTTACATACTTCAAAATTTTTCAACAGCAAGGGAGTTTTTGAATCAAAAACGCCCGTCTTTGAATTAACTATGGAAAGTTGTTGAATCAAAAACTTTGCCGTTAAAGCAAATACTTTTGCTGTTGAATCAAAGACGGAGATTCAACAGCGGAAAGTTGTTGAGTTAACTACGGGTATTTTTTTCAGAGTACAGAGAATTTCCAATAAATGCGATTTGCTTAAATACATATATACATATCTTTTATATATGACATAACAATAATATCTTTTTGTATATTTTTGGAAATATTTTATGCACATGAGAGCATAATTTAAAATGGGAAAAGCAAATGGAAGATAAATATATTTGGTGGAATGCTAATTGGGTTGTTTCTAAGCGCTATTTGGCATTTGAAGTACCTACTTATAAATAATGTTTTTATGTGCCTACATACAAATATGTCCAAGAATGTACATAAGTAAGTACATGTGTATTGCAAAATTGAAACAATTGAAATTACGCTGGTCCACATTTTGTTTAATCTTAATTTTATATTAGCATTTTTGATAACTAAAAGTGCTCTTTTTTGTAATTTCATGTGAATTTTCTTTCCACTTTATCTACTCACAATTAATTACTTTAACAATTACTGCTTGCCCAGAATGTTGTACTACAGCTACGGACTACATAGCTTACTACATCAGCTGATGACTGATTTTGTGGCAACGCTCGAAAATGTGAACACAATGGTGTAGCGCAGTGTATCTCATATATATCATGTTTTTTAAATTTTTGTACAGGGGATTCCTTAAATTCCATAAAAACTCTTTATTTTTTACAAGTTCAATTCATTTTTCCGTTTCTTCGTCCTTGATTTCGAATTTCCGTCATTAAAAAATTGAGCTGTCACACTGTAGCGCGCTACAAAGTTAAAGTTAACTCTACGTCTACTACAGCCACAACTACACGCTACAGACACAGCTACACATTGTGGGCATTGCAATGCAATTGTACTGTTTTAACTTTTGACAGCTCTTACTACGTACTACAGCCACACCATTCTGGGCAAGCAGTAAGATAACAAATTAGTTACTTTTGCTTTGCAATGTTTCGCATACCAATCTTTTTTTTGTCTATAGCGGCACGGTGGGCGAGCTGTCATTGAGACTCGAGACAGTTTTGCCATTTGCTGGCCGGTTATCATTAAATCGCTATTGTTTAGTGTAATTTATGCCCTTATTTTACAAAACGCCGTGACTCGTTGCGTCGCAGTCACTCACGTTCACTCACTTTCACCTTCACCTAAAAGTTGGCATTTTATAAGCTTTTACGTTTTCTCGTTCGCTCCGTTGCGTGGTCACGACGATTGTCAAACGCTTTACGTAGCCTATTTACCACTTTTCTGGTTTTCTTCATTTCCTTCGAAATTTTTAGTGTGTTTTTTTTTAATTGAACTGTTTTATTGAGTGGTTAACCCTGGAAAGTTGGCAGCTGCTAACCCAATAAAAATTTTTCTTCATTTTCAATTTGAGGTTCATTTGAGAAGTAACCCTATTGTCAAATATCAAACGTTAGTTATCAAATGCGCCTCAAATTTCTCTTGATAGCCTTCTCAAACAAAAGGGCACATTTTTAGTATGGGATTTTGGACTGATTCTCAATTTGATAAATTTCATTTTCTCAAATCAATTTCAAAGTTGGTACGAAATGGAATGCAATCAATAGATGTATGTATGTATTACATATTTGTACTCTAGACTCTAGAGTCTATAGTACAGAAAAATTGAGGGATAGTTAGAGAGTTTGTGTTATGAGCGCAGAAATGGAATGGAATAAATAGATGTATGTATGTATGTACATATGTATTACATATTTGTACTTTGATATGATATTTTTCATTTACCCGTGCGGGTAAATTTCGGCGGTGCCTTTTGTACAGTCACATGTGTATATTAATATCTTTTTTAATATGCATACACACATATGAGAAAAAAACTATGTTTTTAATAAAGTTTTTGTAACTTCACAAAAAGCAACAAACAAATAAAATAAGAGTAAGAAATACAGAATCATTATTATACACAATCATTTTCAACCATCATTTCAACCGTTAAGAGACTGCTCACGTAAAACAACGAACTCTGATTGAAACTTGCAAACATACAAAATTTCTTCGTTCCTTGAAACCTCGATATGATGAAATTCGTGAAATGGTACAAAATGCGAAACAAGTCTTTTTTCAAATGTGTTGTAAGTTATTCTAAAATTGAGAAACAATGTTTGATGAACACTTGAAAATATCGCACGTTTTATGCAATAGGGATTTAACTCAAAAAAATTTTTTTTGGGAAAACGCAAATAAAGTTTTATAATTTCAAATAGTTTCCTTCTACGGCTAACTGCAAAATCACTTTTATTTCCGCCATTTTTATCATTTTGAGTATTTTATAAGACTAGACTCAAAGGCACTACCCAGTTATTGAAATATATGGCAAAATCCCAGAAATCGAAAATTTCGAGTTAAATCCCTATTGCATAAAACGGGCGATGTTTATTTTCAGATTATATATCTGCTGATTCTCAAATTTAGAAACAATATTTTCTCAAACGTTTCAGAATTTCTTTTTCAGTGTTTAATGGGAAGTCAACAAAAATAAAAAAAATATTTGTTGACATTGTGTGTAAATACATCAGGGCTGCTCAACGCTCTCGTCCCTGCAGTAAATGTATTTCACTGCTGAATGATCGTTGATGATTCTTTGTTGAATATTCATCAGACGGTCACCACTGAGCACAGTTTTAATATTTCAAGCTCTTTCCTCTCACATTTTCGAAAAAATTGGTAGTTAAAGAAAAACAAATTGCTTTCGTTTTGTTGAGCACGTCAGAAAAAATAAAAAAACAAACAAATTTATTTGTCGATAGCGAATTTTCAACTCCGGAGCAAGCGTAATTTAGCAGCGAGTAGCACTGTCCAATTAACGTCGACGACCCGCGCAATTCAAGCCAAAAAGACAAAAGTCTAACAAGAATCAATAACGTGGAAAATGCAACAAAAACCAGATCATAACCTGTGGCAAAATCCCTATTTCGGACACCCTCAACTGAAGAATCGGACCATTTCCAAGGTAGTAAACTAGTGATAACTAAGCTGTTAACGTAAGCACACTCATACCAACAACAGCAACAACAAAACGAGTACCCAGATAGAAACTAAAATCAAAACCACTGAGGATGGGGATGATTATTTCTTGTCCAACCAGGCTATCAAATGAGGCTATGAAATCAAATGTGTTACTAAAATTAGTTACTGTAATATACATCATGTAATATACATATATGTATATATGTACATTTTTAAACTTGCAAATTACAAAAAAAAAACAATAAAAAAAGACAAAAATAAAAAATAAAAATATATTTTATTTTGGTTTACTGCGGATATTTCATCAACCATTCATAAAAGAATCAGCAAGCCCTCTTCCATTAGAAGTCATTAAGTAATCATCACACATTCAGCAGTGAACGTTCCTGTTTTCGAAATCTCTTTCTCAAATTCGAAAAGAAGCTCTCCCAATTTTTTTTTGTTTACTGCACACCGTTCATCAGTAGTTCATACAGAAGTCAGTGCTGAACAGTCATGCAGTGCTCCTCAATAAAATCACTGAGGAAGGCAGACCATTTATATGAAAAATTCATCAGTCTTTATATGAAAGTATTCACTGATGCCTCCTCAGTATGAGGAGAATTTCATCAGTGATTCATAAAGGATTCACTTCGGATTTTTACTGCAGGGGTATTGAAAGTACAAAACTCAATACATCTACAAATTTTGTATATGCACTGAAAAATTTTTTTGCTCATTTAAATTTTTTTATGAATTCCAATAAAATATTATTTTAGAATTTATTTTCAAATGGTAGTATCACATACATACAAATTTTTTTATTTTTTATATGAAAATTTTTTGAATACTAATTTTTTACAGTGCTTTCATTTTTTGAATATTTTTTTCATTACATATTTGTTATTGTAAATTTCGATTTCTTACGGCAGTGCTCGAGCTCCTATACAAAGTGCCTTTGCTCTGCACATTCAATATGAATCATAGGCACATACATATAAATTTTTTTTTATATCTGAGTGCTTATGGGAGTGCAAAGAAAATTTTATTTTCATATTTGAAGTGAAAATATGTATCTGTGCCTATGATTCGGTACAAAACAAAAACAATTGTGCTTTGAGTGCCTATGAGGTGAGCAGCCCTGAAATACATACATACGTGTTTTGTTTAGTTTGTTTTTTTGAATAAATATATTATTTATATGCAACATATGTATTAAAAAAATGTGTGTGTAATATAGTTAATATAAATATATGTACGTGTTATGCAATGTTAAGAAATAAGATGCATTTGTGTTCTTGTGTGTGCGGGAAGCAAAAGTTAAAACGTTTTATTTAAATCAAGGAAAAACTTAGTTCAGCATCATATTCGGGTTCGCGAGATTGAAACGCGTCGATTGATACCCGTTTTTTTTTTTAAATTGGCTAATTTTAGCCGTTGCAAATTAAACTATATCGAATGCTCACTCGAACAAAGGGAAGTGACTCTTTTGACAGTTGAAGTGATCGTTTTCGTCACTTTGCGTTTTATAAAATACCAAAAAACGTAACATACTCACCAAAAAACGTAACACATTCACTTCGAGTCACTTACAGTCACTTTCAGTCACCTAAAGAGATACAAAATACGAACACGACAATAAGTGACTCTGGGTGACTCGTTGCGTCGCGTTGCGTTTTGCAAAATAAGGCCCTTACTTTGATTATTGTCATCACTCATTTATAGGCGCCGAAACAAATTACTCATAGCAATTGACTATTTTTTTTTTTGTTGGTCAAATGAATCATTATTACTTAGAAAAGAAAATTGGTAATAATAAATACATTTTTGCAAAATTAGGTAAATTTTATATGTAAGCAAAAATATCACATACACTTACTAATTAACTAATCTATGTATCTATGATTACACTGGATCACAAAATGAAATTTTTTGTCTGTACTTTGGACGTGACTATCCTATCTATATGTAAAATCGGTCTCTGATTCCGAAAATCGGGTTCATTTTTAATTCTATGGGAAGGTTTTTGAGATATCGGCAATTTACCGTTATTTGGCCAATGGGTCCACTTAATCCAGTATATCTCTTTAACACAGTGAGTTATCTTCCTTAGGGTGACACCAAACGAAAGAAAATTAAATTTCCTTTTTACGGTTCCTATAACATTTTTCTCTAACTCGTATAGTTTCTGAAATATTGACGATTAAATTTGAATTTTTTCGATTTTTTACGATTTTTTGAAGAAAAAATTGACTTTGTCAGACAATATCTTTAAAACCAATGTCTTCACCTTCGGTTTTACTCTTTTACGTGAAGCTCCATTCTATTGGGAAAAAGATAAGCTATCAACGAAGAAAATCCATGGTAAAATGGAAAAGTTATAGGCGATCAAGTAAATACAGCCAAGTCGCGCAGTGCCTCTGCACGGGTATATTCTATGCATGTTATACCCGTAAACGCGCTTGTATCTACTGCGCTGCCAATGTGCTGCTACTGCAGATGTGTAGGTATTGGTACAATATGCATAGAATGTACCCGTGCAGAGGCATTGCGCGACTTGGTTGTATTTACTTGATCGCCTATAACTTTTCCAGTTTACCATGGATTTTCTTCGTTGATAGCTTATTTTTTTCCCAATAGAATGGAGCTTCACGTAAAAGAGTAAAACCGAAGGTGAAGATATTGGTTTTAAAGATATTGTCTGACAAAGTCAATTTTTTCTTCAAAAAATCGTAAAAAATCGAAAAAATTCAAATTTAATCGTCAATATTTCAGAAACTATAAGAACTAGAGAAAAATGTTATAGGAGCCGTGAAAAGGAAATTTAATTTTCTTTCGTTTGGTGTGACCCTAAGGAAGATAACTCACTGTGTTAAAGAGATATACAGGATTAAGTGGACTCATTGGCCAAATAACGGTAAATTGCCGATATTTCAAAAACCTTCCCATAGAATTAAAAATGAACCCGATTTTCGGAATCAGCGACCGATTTTACATATAGAAAGGATGGTCGCGTTTAGAGTATTTTTTGGCTGTAGAGCAGTGTTATTATTATGATATAGGTACCTAAGCATATTTACATATGCATATGTTTTTATGTACATAAATACGAGTATGTCTACTAAGTAGTAAAAACTTTTCACAGAATTCATAAGTTCATGTGAACGAAATGAACGCCAAAGCCAAATGTGAACTTATGCATGTACCTACAAATTATATATACCAAATCCATTCTTATCAACACAGATTTAAATATAAATATGTAAGTAAGCTTTAGCTCGTATTTACATGTACGTATGTATACCATAAATCCAGTTTTCTGCGACTCATTTTGTAGTGCATGGAAGATTGGCCAAAATATACAAAAAAAAATTAAAATCCAACTTTATGAGCGTAAAAACGTTAAAATTACAATGGCAAACATTATTTTTTTTATTTATGTCGTTGAATATTTGTCTGGCCCATTATTTATTTTTTTTTTGTTTGTAGAAAATTACTCAACACTGCAAATATTAGCACTGTCGTATTTTATTGTTTATTTTTTTATTTTTTTTTTTATTTTGGCTTGGTTTGTAAGTTATCTGATATAAGTTTAAATTGGAAGCTGCATTTTGAAGTTTTCTATAGTTTAAGATCCTCTTTAATCTTCAAGCAAAGTTTTTTTATTCGAATAGCGTATTTTACTTAGGATACAACAACTTTATACTAAATACCTCCGCCCAGCTCAGCTCACCTTAACAGCTGTTTTACCTTTCAAAAATCCACATAACCTAACGTAATCGAAAGATATGCTTGAAATCCATAAAACACAAGAATTAATGAATTTTATAGCGTTGCCAGAATGACGATGGCATCGTCATTTTGACGATTTTTGGACTCCATGACGATGGGACGATTTAATGTCACAAAATGACGATTTTAGGAAGTACACACTCAAAAAAAAAATTTCTCTCGATCGAAGACATAATTTTCCTTATTTTGAACACGCGTCCCAATACAAAATTTTCTTTGTTTTGTGTAAATTTTCTCAAAAATGTGGAAAAAACATTCAAACAAATTCGTTGCCATGGGGATTTGTATGGGAATTTAATTTCTCAAAATTAAAGAAATCAAGTCTTCAAAACAAGAAAAGTTGGGAATGGAATGGCGCTTAAAGAATTTTTCATTATTTTAATGTATGCATTTTTTCAAAACAAGTATATGAAACCATGGTAACGCATGTAACAACAATATTTTATAAACCTTTTAACATGTTTTAAGGAAAATTTACTCAAAACAAAGAAAGTAGTGTTCAAAATAGGTAAACAATTTCTTTGACCCCACCATATATTTTTTTTCTCTCAGTGCAGAAAAATATAGATTTATTCGTAATAAAATTTAATTTCTTTATACAAATTTCCATAATTAAAAAAAAAAATTAAGGCAATCTGATTGGTTTTCTTCAATCCTTTTCCAACACTGGTATTATGGTTTTCATAAATCCTTTTATTACATTAAAATGCAACATTGCCTTAGTTCTGAGCGCACTGCCACACGAATAGAATAAGTGCATTCATTGCTCAACATAATCTACTATTCTCCGCCGTAGATGATCTTGTAAAGTGTATAAAAAGCAGTTTCGACGATTCTAAAACGGTGGCAGCTTTATCGTGTGGAAGAACAAAAGCAACAAGTATTATTCAAAACGCTCTTGGGCAGTACCAGCTATAATCGCTATGTGCCATACTCCGAACAACTAAATTTTCATTATGCGTTGATGAATCCACTGATATACATAAGTAATATGAAATTACTCAGTCTTGTAGTGAGAGTATATATAAACTTTTCAGTGAAAGACTTTTTTTGGCTTGGTCCGTGTTGAAACCTGCGACGCTATCAATTTACATAATGCGATAAAACAGTATTTCATCGAAAACGATGTGCCTTATGAAAACAACATGATTGCATTTGTCGCAGATCGGGCAAAAAATGGATGACGATTTTTATTTTTAAATTGACGATTTGGGACAAAAAAAATCTGGCAACACTGAACCCAGCCCAAACCAACCAGATAAACTTTGTTAAAATGTTAAGTGGTAGAGTATAAACTGAGAGTGTGCCGTGTAAAATACGCTCTCTTTTTGCTTGAATCGCTTTTTTTCTTTTATCATTTATTTTTTTATTTATTTATAATCTTGTGAGTGCCTTCAGCTGGCGTATACTGGTATTATACATATGTATGTATGTTGAGATTTGTGTCAAACACCCTTAGTAACTACCAAACTCTATATCTGTGGACATTTGAAAGAACAACCTAAGTCGACCTAGGTGCATTTTCAGCTTTTTTTTATCATAAATATACATTTTAAAATACGCTTTTTTCTGTCTAATTGGTGTTAAGATATCATTTCGGGTTCAGGAGATATGATGAATCGAAAATCATCTTAAGTCTATATTTTTCACAAATGCTTTTACCAAAGCAACTTAACTTAAGATAAGATAGAAGTGATAAGAAAAATTGCAAGAATTCCTCTTGAAAAAAGAACCTAATTTAATTTAGGTGGCATATTTTTTTCAATATGCTTTTGAAAAACCAACCTAATTAGCAACTTAAGTCGATTTTCTATCATATTTCAGTTTGCCAAATGAACTTAATTCCAATTAGGAGGCTAAAATTCTATAAAATTTTGATGAAGATCAATTTGAAAAAAGAACCTAAATTGGTAATTGATAAGTTGGTGTTTTTTTCAAAAAACAATTTGGAAAAAGCACTTATTTTATTTGAAATCCATTTAAATAAAAACCGTTACGCCAAGAAATAAAAAGTCAATTTAAAATGAACAACAGAAGATTGTTTTATCATGCCACGCCCTTACTTCTATGAAAATATATGATGGAAAGGCTCTGTGCACTTGCAAAACTGTTTTTTGCTCTCCTGTAAAATTGCGAATTTAGACTTAGGTTGCTTTTCCAAATGTCCACAGATATATAGGTACACAACCTTACCAACATTCTGGTATTTTCTTTATATAGGTAGATATATACATATGCATGTATTAATTATATACCCAGTAGGTACTACAATCATTAATAATTTCCTTCAGGGAACATAACAACTTCCACGACTATGCCCCGTGACTATCGCACGGCGATGGCCGCCTTCGCATGAATGACTTCGTATAGTAAAAAAAGCAATGAAGCGAAAGCATCGGGCTTTCATTGCAAACCTCATGATTTTTATTATAATCTTGCTAGCTATTCAGCATGAATGGTCGTAGTAGTAGTGCTGAATATGCAGCTGCCTACCATCTAACTCTGTTACGTACCTACTTGTCATTCGTGTAAAATTTCTCTGTGTCGGTTTACTCTTCTTAACTCCTACTTTTGTCAGTAAAGAAATGATCTGTGCTCAATTTGTGCGTGCCGTTCAAATAACTTTAGGAGTACCTGCGGTATATCTAACAAAAGCAAGTCTCCTGGTATGGATAAATCTCGCATCACCTTACAAATAAGCCTAGTGGGTATATATATGCTTATATGTATGTGGTATTCGTTCAGTTCATATGTAGTACTAGAAAATCAGCCGATTTTCATGTGGTATTCATATGAACAATGCGCATGACTAAACTGTCTGGCAAGATAAAAGCTTCACATACAAAAAAAGCCGGGAACAAATACATATATACGTACATATAAACATTTAAACAAATGCCGGTAGAGAACTGGTATGAGGAATGTGATGGCATGAACTTGTTCTTGGATACACTCTGTTTCAAAATTATAAGTGCGCGTAAATAAATTATACTACTACTAAAGAAAAGTTACTGGTTAAAGATCTCATTCAGTCAGTTCTTGACTTTTACTTAGGTTTTCTCCTAAGATATGTTTGTATCTTGCACCTTAGGTCTTCTGGTAGGTTTGAGTGACGGGTCCCACATACTCCAATTACGACGAAACGCTGCTTTGATAATAACACGACTCGTGACTAGAGAACCAGAACCATAAGAGTAGAGTAAAATAGAATATCAATTCAGAAATCAGGGCAGATACTACACCCTATAGCCATCCTGTTGAGTTGCGGTATCTAAGAAGCCCTTCAGCCCTAACGTCCTTGAATTCCGAAAGGTTGTCGAAGAGAGGCTTTGCCAAGGAATTTCATTCTGCCTGGGCAGTGCGAAGGACGCTCGCATAGCAGGTGCTCCACCATCCCTCCGTGCCAGGAAGATTACATCTGCGACACAGAGAGTTATGATCCAATTTCGATCGGTCCGAATGGGTACCAATAGCACAATGTCAGAGAGATGCTGTGTCAGCTTGCTAAGCCCATGATCCACTCTCTGCACTGTCCAACCAGGCCTGATGAGACCGATTTCCGACATTTTCCGTTGCAAGTAGATCCTTACAGACCTCCTGTATGGCGAAAACTTTAGATTGATATGGAAATGTCTGGCTGAGTTGCGAAGATACCCGCTCTCACTTCGTATGCGATTTTTGACCAGTCCGTGAAAATTGAAACATCGAATCTCTGAGCTATTTTACAATCTCAGTCCTTCCTGGATGGAAAGGCAATCTTCTGCTTCGAGGATAAACTTTAATCTAAAGGTGGAGTAAGCAAGGAAATGCTCTAGCTCCCACCACCGACCGCAATAATATCATCTAGAGAGGATCATGGAAATATGATTCGGGATTGGTTCATAAAATGAATTTCTGAGTATTGTAAGTACCTACATACTTTTCTTTTAAACATAGTCTTGTCCAAGTAGTGAACATACTTAGGAACGATTTTAGGAATGACAAAGGTTTAAGTAGATTTATATAATACATTTAAAAAAATCCCAAACTTTTTCCTCTTATTGCTATTAGCGCTCGATGATTATTTTTTATCTTTAGTGCACATTTTGATTGCAGTCGCTAAAACACTTGAGTATAACATTGATAAAAAGCATTCATATGTACATTTTTATGTCCACATACATATGTACATACATATATCTTTGGAAAGCTTCATATATGTACGTATTTATTTTTCTCAATGAAAAAAAGACCATGAAGCTTAACGCTAAAAATCGGTAGACATTTGGTTAACAAAAAAAGCAAACCAACTTCGGCGAGAATGAAGGCAAAATACAGACGAAACAAAGACCATATGCGCCCGCTTTGCAACTCGCCAGCAGGTCTGTGGTGCGCGAGCGGCAAGCGGCACAGTTTCGTTTGTTCCGATTGGCCGAAAATGTGGCGTGGTCGGTTATTGTTATGAGTAATTATTATGTATGAAAGCTGTGTGCAAGGTGCAAGCTACTTTTTTACTTAAACCCTGCAAAAATTGTTGGACTACTTGGTACATTTGTGCCACAGTCAACTAGCTACTAACTTGTTACATGTAGCCAATCATTGGGCCAGTTCACGTATATGGTACATTTGTGCCACATTCAACTAGCTACGAACTTGCCACATGCAGCCAATAATTGGGCCAGTTCATATATATGTATGTATGTAGATTCGTATTTGAAGATTGGTTTTAACGATCGTAACCGCTGCACGATGTTTATTAACAGTGTTGCCAAGAAGCATTAATCTAAATATTAAAAAAAAAAAAATTGGTCTTGAGAGCTCAAGAATGAAGTTGTTATGAAAATAAAAACGACCAAAAAAACCAAAAGTAAACTTTAATCGGATGAGCCAGCCGATAAACAAGCTCTACTAATTAGCACAAAGAATTGCTTGAAGAGATGTGGTGGTCTCCGAAATGGATCTATAACTTCTACCAAAAAATATTAATTTTTCACATCAATTTTTCCTTAAAAAAAAAAATAAATAAAATTGGTCTTGAGAGCTCAAGAATGAAGTAGTTATGGAAATATTTTACATTTTTAACTCCTTGGAGTAGTTTAAAAAGTAACTTGCCGTAGCTAGTTTAAAAAGTAACCTCTTGTAGGTGGTTTACAAAGTAGCTACGGCAAGTTAGTTTTTAAACTAGTTTGATGCGATCGAGCGATGGACCATGTGGTCCTGTGCTAGGACATTGCAATGTTAATTGGACCAATATTTTTATATGGAATGTGGCAGATTTTGGGCTAGTTGATTGCCACAAGCGGCTGGTTTGTACATGCATGTATGGACTAGTTCCATTTTCTGCAGGGAAATACATACATACATACATACTTACATACACTTGTACATAAATTTAAACATATGTATGTATGTATGTAACGTTGAAATCGGTTAGTTTTGGTTAGTTCAGTGCATTGAGTGGTGTGAGTGGAGGGTGTGGGCTAGGGTTGCCAGATGTACCCCTTTGGGCGGATTCTACCCCTTTTTGACTTGGTGTTCCCCTATCTACGGAAGGCTCCGTAGATACCCCTTTTTCACTATACTCCTAATATCCTAATAAATTTTATTTTTTGCTAAGTGAACATGATGAGATTGGCAAAAATATTTTGAAGAGCTTGAAAGCCAGTGTCAAATATGACTAAATAAGTGAAACATAAATATTATATACGTACATATATATTTATGTAATGAAATGAATGAGTATATTAATTTTTGCTTCAATTTGAAAATAAGGTAAATTAAACGAATTTTCATCAAAATTCTAATGTTTTTACTAGAAGTCTTTTTGTAAAACATGTGTTCAAAAGTCTGTATGGATGAAATTTCAAAATTCCAAAAATTCGGAATTTTTTTAGTGAATTTTAAGTCACTGAGCTACGAAGCGGAATACTCAGAAAATTCAAAAAATTTTAGTAAAACTTTAAAATTTTAATGACAATTTGTTTAACGTTTGCCCAATATTTGCACAAAGTTTTAATTGATATTAGCCGTGTTTTTATTTAAGCGCATATACATCTGCGCTTAAATTTTGTGTGAACAACTAAGCGCAGATAGAGATGTGTACTTAGAAATCCATACAAAATTTAAGCACAGATGCATATGCGCTTAAATAAAAACAGGGCTATTGTTGATATCATACATATGTATGTATCTCACCCTAAATGATAACGGGATACAGCTCGAAATCCAAACATTTAAATGCTGCTGAAGTGCTTTTTCTCTACAAGAAAGTCTATGGAGAGAATCCACATACGAGTATAACGTAGTTTTCCAAGCAAAGCCTATGGGAAAGAATTTGGGGAAGTCGCTAGATTATAAAATCTATTATGGAGAAAACCTGACTTCAAAAAATTTTCTCTTGCGTCACTTTATGGTTTAGGATCCGATTTATTTACCTATTACATATTAAAGAAAGTAAGACTTGGTGAAAATTCCACAAAAATAAGTAGACGTGGTTGACTCGATGTGCTTACATATACATATACAAAGATATATTTATGTTCAACCTAATTTATAATATTAAGGATATATGTACCTTCATAAATATGCGTGTGCATATCGTCATACCATACGAAACAGGATTATAAAAATTTCTTACGAAAACTCGGTAATTTAAAAATTCTGCACGAAAAGTAGCACTTTAAATTTTTGCCTGACGAAAAGTTGCAATAATTTTATATGCAATTCGTCAGCCAAAAGTCGAAAATGCTACTTTTCCAAAAAATTAAAGTCCTTGTTTTCGTCAGCCAAAAGTCGAGTGCTACTTTTTCAAATACAAATTTAAAGTGCTAGTTTACGTCAGACACAAAAAATCGGTGTGGTAGTTTTCGTATGGTACGACGATTAAACATACCTAAGAATATTTTTTTTTTGGTATTGAATTTTTACTTTTGATCTCTTTGTTTTTATGTCAAATAAGTGAATAAACCAATTTTTTGCTTAATACACAGTAAAAATTTATAGTTTATTTCTAATATCATTTGGTACTTAATTTAATCATTCTCGGAATTAAATTTGAATTTTAATGCCAAAAAGTCTTATTTTTAAACTATGAGAAGCTTTACAATTTTATTTATTCCAAAATAGTTTCAAAATAAAGTCTTGAAAAGTATTAAAATCCTCTCTAAAGAAATTTTATTTATGGTTTAAAAACAAATCCTGAAAAGTATAAAAAACTTTCTCTTTCTCAATTATATTACCATCAAAATATTTTTGGTTTGAAATCAAAACCAAAAAAATATTAAAAAAAAAAATTATCAGAAAAAAGTAAAAATAAAATCAAACAAAATGTTTCTAAAACTGCAATCCGGAGGAGTAATCAAATATACTCAAATAAATGGACCGATTCTAATAATTGTATCAAGTAAGTAATGCAGGAGATTAATTAAATATCATGAGGGTAAATTTTGCTTTATTTTTTCAGTCATAAGGCAGTTTCAGTCATAAGGCAGTATCACTGCAATAACCGCGACGGTGCCGAAATTTCCGTGGACATTTCCAAAATATTAGTATAAAAGTGACAATGTGTATATATATCGAGCCCTAACCGCCATAAAAGTGTATCCAACAAAATTCTCGATTTCAGCATTTTTATGGAAATCAACAATTTACTATCACATGCATCAACTTCCAAAATTTCATGGCTGTGAAATGTGCAGTTTCGAAGTTAGAGACCAAATAAGTTTCACGGCTGCATACAAACTGTATGCAAAACAAATTAAAAAAAATGTGTCCTGTAAAATTTACTTTTTGTAGGATACACTTTTATGAGGATTAGGGCTCGATATAGAAGGTACTTTAGTGTTTGCTACAACTGTTTTGGATTTTTATGTAAATAAACTATGTTAACGTTATTCAATTTCTCATTAATCTTTGGGATAATGGGTTATTTGCAGAATATCCACTGGAACTTTTATGGGGGTTTATTTTTAAATCCAAAAAAGTATAAAATTTATTCCAATTTTCGGATAGATTTAATACCATTTAAAATATTTTTAATACCAGAAATATTCTAAAAATAATGAAAATTTGGTTTTGATTTAATTCCAAGAAAGTATTAATTTGACACCAAGAATAATTTCTGTCTCTCAATATTCTCTTCTTTTTTTTTAAACCTGATGGTTTTAATTTTATGCTTTTTGGCATTGTTATATATAAATACCAAAATAGAATTAAAATTAAACTAAAATTTTTACTGTGTACATTTTGCTTTATTTGCCCCCCCCCCCAAAAAATACCCCATTTTTTCTAGGTTGTACCCCGAAATGCCCCTTTTTGGTCTCGTCGATCCCCCTTTCGACATTTTTTATCTGGCAACCCTAGTGTGGGCTGGCGTTTTGTGAATGACGTTCGTAACACGAGCTTTTTACTGACGTACATACATCCATACATATGAAGAAAGTTTTATCTATTTGTTTTAAGTAAAAATTTTGGGCGTGCTCGCGGCAAGAGAGTGAGTGCGTCATTTAATGCAGCGCTGACATTGAAAAAGCGAAAAAAGGCAAGCCGGCGAGATGTTGTATGTATGTACATATGTATGTAAGTAAAACGAGTAAAAAATTTTTATTTAGGTAGCTACATAAGCAAGGTTGTTGGAATTTTAATGACAAAATATAACTTTCTTTCGGGAATGGCGAATAGATGTAAATGTATGTATGCGCAAATTTCTAACGCCAAATGTAAAAATAAGCGGAGAACCGTAAATGAAACTTTTTAAGTCAGCAGATACTGGTATTCATGACTTATGTATGTATATTATAAAATCTGTAGGTCCACCTATTTAGTAGCAAAAACAAATATTAAGGAGCACGTCTCGAATTCTGAAGAGAAGCTCGGCCTTAAAATTCGTCGTCAAAAATTTTCGGCTGAAACCTACAAGAGGTTAGTGCCTGAACAATATACCTCCGTCTCCGATGCCTGTTCCCGGTGCTTGCGCCAGGGCAGACTGCAGGAGGGAGACCGCGGAGGACTAGCAAAGGCTGCTGTCCGGTCGAGTAAGTCCACTCAAGGCGCCAGCCAGGGGGGCAGGTGCCTGGGGGAAGGCATAAAGCGCATTTCGTTATGGAGGAAAAACAGGGTAAATAATCACAACAACAATAGCAACATATCGAAAAGGCCCTTCACTACAGGGAGTGTGATAGGTGGCTTTCTTGATATTTCGGTTACCTTTAGCAACGTCTCTGCTGCGGCGCTGTTGGTGCAGCTCGTATGCATCGGAATGCCCACAATCATTCTGCGCCGGATCGAGGACCTTTGGGGTTGTCGTACGGTGACGGGTTGGTGGGGCCTTTCGACGATGTCAAGGAGGGCACATAGGCGCACCCCACATGAGGGAGTACTCTAACTCCAGTTGTGGAATCTAGTGGTCAACAAATGCTCTTCAAAGAAGATTATCTTCGGAAAATACGGAAAATACTAAATCTTGCATTCCACGTTTAGTATAACGCCTCCAATACGATGTTGGTGACACTAAGGACCATGTGTGGTCCATGTGAAGGATCACTGCATTCGGCCAACCTAACCTAACCTACAAATAAAGTTGTTTGAAATTCGTCGCACTTGTTTGTACATACATACATATATGTATGTACATTCTTATACATAAAGTACATCCGAATATATAAAATATTAATACTAATACATATATATTGAAATACCTACATACGAAATTATGCATTAATTAGGTAACTCGTGCATTTAGTTTTTTGGCAAACATTTAGTTTCTAGAAAATTTCACTTAACCAATTTATTCTAATCAAATTAAATGAAAGTAACATTCATTCATATGTATGTGCATACCAGACGAGTAAGTGTATCTATAAACATACATACATACATACTATGTACATACCCTGCAGGGAACTCAATAACTAGTGAGCTAAATTTCTAGTTCCGAACTAGCGAAAAGGTGTCAAAAGAGAACTAGATCAATTGTAGTTAGACCCTCACCAGTTCAAAAGGAGTGAATTGAGTGACCATTATAAGACACACTTTGATTTATAGGCAATTTCGAAGTGACACAAATTCTATGAAAATTTTTCGTTCGTTCAATTGCCGTCGGCTTTGTATATTTCTGCAATTCTCAGATGTTTAGTGAAGCATTTTATATAAAGAGTTTTCTATTTGCATCTTGTATGAAATGAAATGGCTTATTTTTAATTTTTTTTTATTTTATTACTTTTTAAATATTGTTGTAAACTTTTATTAAATAAATAAATAAAAAAATATTCGTTAAAAAAAATTAAAAAAAATTATCATCCACCTTGACACCGACAGGATTCGAACCCGCACCCCTCAGATTGAAAGGCACATGCGTTAGCTAGTCGGCCATCGCGTCACTTGAATGAAGTGTGTCAAAGGCTGCACTTAAGCAGCAGATGTAAAACTGTAGAATTTGTAGGTGCTTGTAGCTAGTTCAGAACTATCGAAATTGTACCAATAAACGAACTAGTGTAAACTGTAGAATTTAGTACTAGTTCGGAACTATCGAAAATGTAGTGCAGAGGGTGACAATTGACACTGCCAAGGACATCGCCGTGTTAAATTCGACAGTTGATAACATGCAAAAGAGATTTAACTCGCACTAGTAGTGTCGAAAAATGCACTAGAAGCGACCTAGTTCGGAACTAGGGATTTTCCCTACAGGGTAGGTACATACATGTATAGAAATGCATGTGTCATTTGAATGTGTGGCAATAAAAAAATGTATGCGCTCTTTAAATAACAGTAAATCATTCAATTAAGCTTAATATCAATCGCCCGCTCAGTTCCGCCAAACGTAATACACCCGTTTTGATAGCATTGAATGCGAAAGTTTCTAGAAATAAATCAACGGTTCTTTGTTGATAAAAAAATGCATATACTATCCCTGCAGTAAATTTGTTTCACTGCTGAAGGATCAGTGATGATTCTTTGTTGAATATTCATCACTGTCGTCATAACTCAGTATATTTTTATTTGTTTTTGTTTATTTTTCTGAGGAAAGCAAACCATTTATATGAAAAATTCAGCAGTCTTTATATGAAAGTATTCACTGATGCCGGACGAGCGCATGCCCGACGATTGGAACTTAAGTGTGCTCTGCCCAATCCACAAAAAAGGAGACTCCACAGTACGCGCCAATTATCGTGGGATAAGCCTCCTGAATATCGCATATAAGGTCTTAGCAAGTGTATTGTGCGAAAGACTGAAGCCTATCGTCAACAATCTGATTGGACCTTATCAGTGTGGCTTCAGACCTGGTAAATCTACCATCGACCAGATCTTCACAATACGACAAATATTGGAAAAAACCCATGAAAAAGGATCCGACACACACCATCTCTTTGTCGATTTTAAAGCCGCTTTTGATAGCACGATTAGGAATTGCCTGTATGCCGCAATGTCTGAATTCGGTTTCCCTGCTAAACTTATACGGCTATGCCAAATGACGTTGACTAACACCACCAGCTCCATCAGAATTGGGAAGGACCTCTCCGAGCCGTTCGAGACCAAACGAGGTTTCAGACAAGGTGACTCCCTTTCGTGCGACTTCTTCAATTTGATGCTGGAAAAGATAATACGAGCTGCAGAACTTAACCATACAGGAAGCATTTTATACCACAAGAGTGTACAACTGCTGGCGTACGCCGATGACATCGACATCATTGGCACTAACACTCGCGCCGTATGTTCTGCCTTCTCCAAGCTGGATAAAGAGGCTAAAAAATGGGTTTGGCGGTTAACGAGGACAAGACGAAGTACCTCCTGTCATCACACAAAGAAACAGCACGCCTTGGCAGCCACGTCAATGTTGATAGCTACAAATTCGAAACTGTTAAGGACTTCGTCTATCTGGGAACCAGCATTAACACCAAGAATGATGTCAGCACGGAGATCCAACGAAGAATCACGCTTGCCAATAAATGCTACTTCGGACTAAGTAGGCAACTGAAAAGTAAAGTCCTCTCTCGACAAACAAAAATCACACTCTACAGGACGCTCATCGTTCCAGTCCTCATGTACGGCGCAGAAGCATGGACAATTTCAAAATCAGATGAGATGGCACTTGGAGTATTCGAGAGAAAAGTTCTTCGTAAGATTTATGGACCTTTGCGCGTTGGCGTGGGCGAGTATCGACGGAGATTTAACGATGAGCTGTACGAGCTTTACACAGACATCGACATTGTTCAGCGAATAAAGATCCAGCGGCTGCGTTGGGCAGGTCATGTCGTGAGAATGGACGAAGGCGCTCCGGCTAAGAAAGCATTTCTATCGAAACCCGCTGAACGCAAAAGAAAAGGGAGACCTCCACTGCGTTGGGAAAATCAGGTGGACAGCGATGCTGCCTCCCTAGGTGTTCCCAAGTGGCGCCATGCTGCACGAAACAGAAGCAATTGGCGCGCTCTGTTGGACTCGGCCAGAATCGTCTAGACGGTTAAGCGCCAATCAAGAAGAAGATTCACTGATGCCTCCTCGTCATAGGTGAATTGCATCAGTGATTCATTAAGGATTCATTGCGGATTTTTACTGCAGGGTATGTACCTATATGTAGGTGTGTATAGGTACCTAGTATCTTTTAAGAAACAAGTTTTCTTTAGCCCACCTAGTATTCTCTATGAACGTACATGTATTTCTGTATTTACCCTGCAGCGAAAACGTGAACTGGTATGCAAGTAAACTAGTTGAACAAAAATTTTCACCGTCTACCACGCGTTGGAAAAAAAGAGTTATTGGGCGGTGTAGAGGAGATTCTCCTGATTCTAAATGTAAAAGTCCTGGCTTCCGGATATGTATATTTTTTAAGTAATTTGTAGTTAAAGTTGCAAAAAAAGTCATATTTTTCGTCACTTTTCTCTGCGAAACAATGAAATAGAAACACCGGTGTTGCCACACGCAGTCGACTATTTCATAAGGCCGTCGTCACAGTGGTAAACGAGTTGGGACGTATTGAATTTTTCTGCGTTGGCGGCCTTTGGCCGCGTTTATAAAAAATAACCCTGGGCTACGCCATCCGTCCGGACGTGTGCCCTAACCGTGGCTACCGTCACGGTGATGTCCTTCTGCGTAGTACACCATTCAGCGTAGGCGGCCTTCGTCTTTATTTACTCATTTCATTGGTTCCGAATCGCGCACTGTGCATGTGACCTTATCATGTGACTTACCTTTTGGTAGGTGTCGCATCACCATTATATGCTGGAGGCCATTATTATTATTGAAAAGGTACAAAAGCAGTTGGTCGAACAATTAGAATGTAAAATTCGGCAAATAAAATTAATAAAAAGTGTGTGAAAGTGCTTCGAACAGCTTAATAAAGCTACGTGTGAAATTATAGTAAGGATTAGGTGTGTGTTTAATTTAGAAATTGGTGATAATGGTGTTAGTTTATTTAACAACAATTTGCAATTATTAATAATAGTAAAACAATTATGAAAGTAATAAATTTAGATGAAATAAAAATAGGTAAAAAAACTTTTTAAGTTAAACGGTTTTATGTTATACATACATTGCAATGTTTAAGATAAATGTACTAAAAACCAAAAAATAATAAAATAGATACAGTCGTGGGAATTATAAACATTTGC
The DNA here is from genome assembly GCA_960531455.1 of Urophora cardui. NCBI lineage: Eukaryota > Metazoa > Arthropoda > Insecta > Diptera > Tephritidae > Urophora > Urophora cardui. Next base: position 127,508,018 of record OY482670.1, on the reverse strand, counting down.
ATAGACTAGACTAAAATAAAACCGTGGGGCACGTCAATTGTCTACAATCGTTGATTAAAATGTTTGTTTTGTAATGTTACACTATAATTAGGCAGTTGTTCAACCGACAACGATGGACGTGTGATAAGTAGGGCTAGAATGTGGAAAAAAGCTAGCAAGCTCGATTATAAGCAAGTTTTAGGGTTTCATAGTGGTGAGCGAGTAGTACTTTTATCATGTGTTTTGTCGATTAAAGATAAACTACGAGCAGTGAAACGATTCCTCGTGTGAATGTCCAACGATAAACTAGTTGAAACATCTCTTTTATTAACATGGATTGTATAACTATTGGAATTTCCATTAGCAAGAAAATAGTAAGTAATTTCCTCACCGTCTGCGGGCCAACTGCCTAACGACGAATTAAACGATTCTTCTATCGTACACTAAGTCGATAATTTGTAGACAATTGACGTGCCCCCCGGTTTTATTTTAGTCTAGTCTATGCAAATGTTTATAATTCCCACGACTGTATCTATTTTATTATTTTTTGGTTTTTAGTACATTTATCTTAAACATTGCAATGTATGTATAACATAAAACCGTTTAACTTAAAAAGTTTTTTTTTACCTATTTTTATTTTACCTATTTTTATTATTTAAATAGAGCGACTCACGCGCCACCTAGCGGCTCCAGTTTTTTTTTAAACATTTGTAAATTATTTAAGTAATGCACATGCTAAATATCAGCCAAATCGGTCCATAATTAGGATTGTCAGTTTTAATTACCCCGATCTCAGCTCCACCTAGCGGAATTTTTTTTTAAGAAAATATTTCTTTTCAAGGTAGTAATACATGTTCCGAATTTCAGCCAAATCGGACCATAAATGCGATTTTTGTAAATATAGCGACCCACGCGCCACCTATCGGAAGTTTTTTTTAGGAAAATATTTCCTTTCAAGGTAGTAATACATGTTCCGAATTTCAGCCAAATCGGACCATAAATGCGATTTTTGTAAATATAGCGACCCACGCGCCACCTAGCGGAATTTTTTTTTTTCATAATATTGCATTGTCATCGGGGTTATACATGCGTACAAAATTTCAGATTAATCGGTTGACAGGAAGAGGGTGAAATTTGAATTACTAAATTTGACCCAAGAATAAATAATAAATAAAACAAACGGGGTGAGCTAAATAAAACCGTTTAAAAAGATAGATGGCTGACTAGTTGAGCTGTATGGCCAACTAGTTGTCAATTAGTTTACAACTAGTTGATTTGGCTGCAGGGTGTCTACTCGTGCATATGTATACACATACATATATGTAGGTATGTACATACATGCATAGAAAATTAGATCAATAAAATTATTCTATTAATAATTATCGTTTATTATTTAATTACGTCTGAGTGAGTTCAATAAAGTAATTGATAGTTATTATTAAGGTTAGACTATAATGTAATAAAAGTAAGAATTGCATAAAATAGCACTTATTAGTATATGCCTATAGAAAAAAGCTTAATCGCCGCCATAAAAATCTGTACATAACTAAAATTAATTGTAAGGTTAAATACAAAATATAGGCTACATCCAACTTTAATCCCTGTTTCCTGAGAAACCAAACGATAGCCATATTTACATACATATGTACATTAAGCCGTATCACGAAAATAAAGTTTGCGTGTGTCAGTTTTATTTGAACACTTACGTCGAAAAAATATTTATGGTGTAAAAATTTTTTTTTTAGGCCCGCGTTAAAAACAGCTAAATCGCGTTTTTTCTAATAACTTCCTTATTTGATGTCGGATCTCTATGATCTTAATGTCGCAGAAAAGGTCTCGCTCTGCACTATATTTGGCCCATATAAAGTTTCGACCGCAAAGGTTGTTCTGAGTTTTACCTTTAAAAATTTTGGAGTTACTATCCCTAGATTTTTTTATTTTTATCACTAATACAAAGCTCTCAAAAAACCATGAGGACTCCCCAAAAAAAATTCTAGCCTTTATTCACAAACAAAAAAAGTTATACCGTTTTAAAATCAGGGAACCTGTTTTTTGAAAAATGATCCCAAGTTCTTATTTATATGAGACAGTAACGCCATATAAGTATGAGTTTTTGATTAAGAAGTATTCTAAGTCCTCGCTTGACTTGATTATGTACCGCGATAAAACAGCTACCAATACTGGACACATGATATTCAAAAAAATTGTTGATGATTGGACTATTCGTGCTGATCAACGTTATTTATATTGAATGATAATGGCTGTAGTGAAGATTTGGTAAGTATTCAAGTGGGACCTCTAAGCACAGCGCGCTGGCTTACAACGGCTTCACGATTTCTGCATCCGTGCGTATCGTAAAATCACCCAAGTTGTTTAGAAAAACTGCTAGAGTTCGTTGTAAAATTATATGCGCCTAAATGGAAGTCTAAATATATTATCAATACACTTCTGGGTGCGTCGTCTGCCCCTAGAAATGCAGTTAATTATTCAGCCTACAATTGAAAACAATGCATTTTACTTTAATCCCGAAAACATCTTCTTATCTATGATAACCAAGACCGAAAATGACGATGCCCTCCAAATTTTGAGATATTTATGAAAGAAGTTTCAGAGCTCTGAAAGTGAATTCTTCATCGCTTATATTACTTTGCTCACACTCAAAAAAATTACTCAGATTATGGAAAAATGGGAATGATTTCATTGTTTTGAATACAATTTTCTTTCAAAACGTGGTTTTTATTCTTTGATTTAAAGAAAATTGTACATGAACAATGAAAATATGAACGATATTAAAAACAGTTTTCTTTATTTTTATTACCTCAACAATAGTTACTCATAGCCTCTCCCTCTCCCCCTCTCCCCCTCTCCATGGGATCGCTTTGTATGTGAAAACTGAAAATTATTTCTTAAATATCTCGAAAATGGGAGCTAATCCGGATTTTCTAAAAACGCCATGGTAATCTGGAGCCAAATATTAAGCTGACGTGTTTCGCCGTTTCTCTGTGGTATTTTTGCCTCCCTACTGTGTAATTTTTTATAAAAAAACAAGTGTTTCATTTTACAACGTTATAACTTTTTTGTTTGTGAATAAAGGCTAGAATTTATTTGGGGGATTTTTCATGGTTTTTTGAGAGCTTTGTATTAGTGATAAAAATTCAAAAATTTAGGGATAGTAACTCCAAAATTTTTAAAGGTAAAACTCAGGACAACCTTTGGCGACGAAACTTTATATGGGCCAAATATAGTGCTGAGCGAGACCTTTTCTGCGACATTAAGATCATAGAGATCCGACATCAAATAAGGGAGTTATTACAAAAAACGCGATTTAGCTGTTTTTAACGCGGGCCTAAAAAAAAAATTTTTACACCAAAAATATTTTTTCGACATAAGTGTTCAAATAAAACTGACACACACTAAACTTTTTTTTTGTCCATATAACGTGATACGGCTTAATGTACATACAGGAATAAATCTGAATCGGACCGATTTCGATTGATTTTCATTTAATTTGTGACTATACACACATATGTATAAACATACATATCTAGATAGCCGAAGCCTTAGAAAATTTGTAGATATTTCACAATTACTTGGTAAAGCCATTCCACACCATACGCCTTGTTATAATAAATTCTCGAAACAGTCGCTTTGTTTCCATAACACAATAATGAAGTGTAATCATTGCTGGCTGCACACCTAAACTGATCGAGAGCGTTACCAGCTGTTTTGTATTGGACCGCAGCCAATTTTACGCTCACTTTAAATGATTCGTTAAATAATATATTTATGTATTTTTCTTTTCTCTTACTAAAGTAATTTCATTTGATTTTTGGCGCATATACATATGTACATTTAGTATAGAATAAAAAAAATATAGCGCAATTAATTGTGAAATAAGGTAGGATTGGAGGAGAAAGATTGAGGGTTGGAGGTGAAAGAGTGAAGGTGAAAAATCAGAGGCAAGGTTACTCTAATTAATATTGAGCATTGTTTGGATTCGAAAAGTCGCGTCATCATTGAAAAATTATATTTTAAATGCTGTCATGTTTTAACAAAACTGCATGTTCGTTCGCCTTAACGTTCATTAGAATACAATATGCTACGAGATTGATAGGGATTTATATTCCTTGGATTTTTAACCTTTTTTAGGTAACCCTCAAATATCTCATTTAACGGTAGTCTGAGTCATCGCGTTTTCGAAATTTTTATGTTGACATTAAATCGAACAACAATTTAGCGGCGTCAGCCAATTTAATTGTAGACTATTTGTTTTTTTATGTTTATATCTATGTATTTTAAATTTTTTTATTTTTTTAATTCTATTTATTTTTTGTATATTTATATTTAGCATTTTGTAATGTATTTAAAACGAAATTAGTTAGTAGAATGAAGTGCTAACCATATCATAAATATTTACTAGAAAATATCACCAGATTTTTTTTACAACGTACATAACCTTCAAGCGTGCGTACACTTTATACATTTTTTAAGAAAATATTATTTTTTATGCAAAATGAAAATAACGTGAAATGTTTTTTTGTTTAACTTATAATTTTGTCGGCCTTTGTATTATCATCATAAAGTTTTTTAGCTCAGATAAAGAGAAAAAACTGTAGGTCTATATTTTTTGTTAAAACTCAATTAGGTTATAATTCGACCCAAATTAATATGGTTGTACTTTGAGCGTTTGTTCATTCTTCGAACAACAAACTTAATTAACACTAAATGCTGGTAGATATGTTTACCAATGCCGTGCAGAGTTGTAATAAGTACTATATGAAAACTAAACAAAACATATACATACATAGAAGGTCAATAAAGACTTTCAGTTCATCTCTTACCAAAATTCATTGAAAAGTTGTTTGTGCGGAGACACGTTGATGCTTATGCGTTTTCAAGTTGAAGTTTAACTTACTAAACTTTATTATAATTTTATTTTTTTTTATTATACTTTGTTATATGTGTTTTAGTTTCATATGCTTTCTTTTTATTTTACTTTCTATAAAAACGTTTATATAGGATACTCTAAATTTATTCATTATGAATACTTAATCCAATAGAATTATTTGCGATATTACTAATATTTATTTTGCTACAAGCCGCACCCGTGCGCATCTTGCGCAAAAAATAACAAAACATACGTGGTGCCAGTCGGTGTGGTTTGTGCTGTCACGCCCGTTTTAAAAAACTTATTATTTATTTGGTTTTATGTCTACAGTGGAACTTATGGAACTTTCAATGAATTACCTATATGTTTGACAAAGATATCGCATAAAATGATTTTATTATACCTATATACCTAGGTATGTGCATTATATTTTTATATATTTTTTATATTTTTATGTACATATATGTGGTCCCTGCCGACTTGGGTAATTTTTTCCACACGTTTGCCTTGGCAAGCAAATCAGTGGTCAAAACTTAATCGATTTATCTGCTACAATTCCTGAGTTTTGACTTATAAATCTTTGAAAATTTGCCCCTCTTGGACCATTTTTTTAAATTTCAGCATATTTCCTCATAACGGCATAAGGTCATTGCATGGATGAAATTCCATCACTCGGACTTTATTAGTGACTTAATTATCATGTTTTACGTATTTTTCGAAATATGTACATACATATGCCTTATTTTCAACCCCAACCTTCTCTAATCCCGTTAGAATCTGTGTACCAAATTTAATAAAAATATTTATATTTTTGCGCCAGTTAGATTATGTACGGCCGGCCGTTCAATCAATTTTTTTTTCATCCTGATATTTTTGATTTATGTAAGTCCATATCTACATATCTCAATTATTTTATGGTCTTGTACTACGTACAGCTGTGTATAAATAAGCACATCCCATGCTGAAAAACCCCCATTCAGCGCAAGTATGAATACACACGTGTTCGCCTAAAATAATGTGATGTTTACATACAAACATACAGCTGAAGCTTATAAAAGTGTTTTAAAATATACTCGACTGTTCAACTGGAGCGAAATCTACATTTCAAATTTGTATTTAGGTCTGCACTCTTATTAGAATAAAATAATTCTGAAGGCATAGTTTTAGGCGCAAATCTTTTAGTTTAAATTTAAACTTTATTTTTGCAAAATACTATTAAAAAAAGTACCACGCCCAATAAAATATCTTTTAACATGCATAGCTAATTTATACCTTTAAAACGATGCCTTACTTATTAATTTTGGTAAATTATGTGAGCAGAAAAAGGGATTTCAAAAAAACACCAATTAGAAATAATATAATGACTAGCAAATACCCGTTGCTTCGCAATAAGGAATAATAGTTAACCAAAATCAAGGCAACTCAAGTCAATTCAATTCAATTCAAGTCAAGTCAAGTCAAGTCAAGTCAAGCCAAGTCAACCCAAGTTAAGTTAAGTTATTCCGGGGTTATCTGGGTCCACTTGATGACCTTGTCTAGCTATCACTACAGCTCTATATTGAAGCCGTTCCCAACACTTTTCATTTGATACCAATATCACTCAAAAACATACGGGTCCGCATTTTGACCGAGATCTGGGGACCCGGCCTAGGAATCATTATGAATAGAACTCCACGAAAAAGCCTTGTTCAACACCTTTCATTTCATACCAATATTGCTCCGAAACATTCCGGGTTAATCCGGGGTCACATTTTGACGCGGCCCAGGCATCACAAATAACATAATTCTACGTCGAAGTCCTTATCAATACCATTCATTTGGTTGCAATATCGCTCAGAAATATTCGAGGGTCATCCGGTCCACCTGTTGACCCTTATCTGGAGATCCGGCCTAGGCATCAGTATTAAAATAGCTCTATATTGAAGTCCAGATCAAGACCTTTCATTCGATACCAATATCGCTCAGACACATCCCGACGTCATCCAGATCCACCTTTTGACCCATATCAGGAGACCCGGCATGGAAATCACAAAGAAAATAGGTCTGTGTTAAAGCCCTGCTTAATACCTTTAATTTCATGCCAATATCGTTCAAAAACATTCCGGAGTCATTCGGGTCGACATTTTAGCTTATATTCGGGGAGGATGTGTAGGCATCACAATGAAAAGAACTCTATGTCGAAGTCCTGCTCAACACCTTTCATTTGATACCAATATCGCAGGTGTAGGTGCAGGCGTTCTTGAGTTATATCATAGTATGCATGTGTAAACAGGTTTTTGATTGCCACCGAGACAAACAACAAACCGTGCAAAAACAAACATATGAGTCGCCTGCGCTGCGCTGCCTGGCACGACTGCGACGCCTCCACTGAACACGGCAAATGACCAAACGAATCTGTCTATACTTGCGCTTTTTTGAGTTTTTCGAAATTTAAAACCGGGAAAAAGGTATTAAAGCCTTATAAATGCGGAAAAAAAAGTACATGGTTGTCGAGAATTTACCATTTGTGACATTTTAAAAAAAGAATTATTAAAATCGGTCCAGTACTTTTTGAGTTATCGCGTTACATACATTTTCCATACAACCAATTTTATATAATTAGTATAGATATAGAAGTATAGATATAGATTAGTATAGAAGCAGGGCCGTGCGCAGGAATTAGCCTTGGGGGGGTTTTTAATTTTGGTTTGCATTCGCATACATTTTTCGCTAAGATAAACATATTTGCTGAAACAGATATCCAGACCCATACACCATAAATTTAAATGTTCTCTAACTTTTCTGAAACTCATTATGATTCATCAAAACCTAGTTAACCAGGTCCTGAATAGTACACGGAAAGAATTTTTTACTAGAATCAATGCCGAGACAAGAAAAATTAGACTTGATTTTGAACTTAGAAAATAATTTCTTAATATCAAGAAAATCCAAGAAAATTGGATTTTAAATAAATAAGTAAAAATTTTCTTGCTTCAAGTGAAATTGGATTTTAAATAAATAAGAAAACTTTTCTTGCTTCAAGTAAAATTGGATTTTAATAAATAAGAAATAATTTACTTAGGGTAAGTGTTTTTTTTTCTTGTTTTTTGAAATAAATTAAGAAATTATTTTTTTGTTGCAAGTAAAACTTTTCTTATACGAGCTTAAGTAAGTAATGCGGGATACACACATCGTAGTATAGTAATAATATTTCGATCTATACCACATATGTGTCACCCTCATATTGTAGTTTAATTGAAAATTTTCATAGCATAGCCAAATCATAATATTGATATTCTAATATTCATACCACATGTGTGTCTGAGGCATAAGAAAATATTATATATTAAATTAAGCAAATATTTTCTAAAAATATTAAAAACGTAAAAAATAAGGAAAATGAAAACTAATCATGAGGGATTAGAAAACCATAATTAGTCAACTAGTTTTTATTGAAATGACAACATTTTATTTAATATAAATGAAGATGCAAATAGTGAACTCCTTATACCAAATGCTTCACTAACAATCTGAGAATTGCAAAAATATTCAGAAATATGCAAAGCGGATGGCAAATGAAAAAAAATACATGTAACTTTGGAAATGCAAATTCAGCAAGAAAAATTTTACTTCGCTCAAGAAAACGTTTTCTTATTCATTTTACATTTTTTTTCGCTGTATTTTGTTGTTCCAATTCGTCGAAACACAATTTTCTTAAATTCTTCTTGATATTAGCAAAAAGATTTTCTTCATTTAAGTAAATTTAAGAAAAGATGTTCTTATTTATTTAAACATTTTTTTTCAACATTTTTTTTTCTATAGATTTTGTTAGTGTTCTTGAATAAGAAAATAATTGTCTCATTTTTGGAAAACTCAATTTCTTATTTCCAGTAATAATTAAGTCAATTTTTCTTATTTTCCTAAAAATTTTATAAATTGAGTTCAAGAAAGCATTTTTCTTGATTCAATTATACAAATTTCTTTCCGTGTACTGTTTACAGTACTTGTTAATTGAAACTGCTCACTGTTTTCACAAAATGAACATTTTTTGTTATCAGTACAATTTTTATAAAAACGCCAAACGAACATATGCTACACAACTTTGTAATTTCGGAAAGCTCCAAGTGCAATTCAAAGTGCCGAACTTATGTATTGGCCAACCTTAATTTTTGCAACTTTTACCAATTCTTCTTCCGTAAAATTATTGTAACTAATATTGTCAAAAATTATGAGTCAAAATTCAATGCAAAATTTATAAACTGTATTTTGAAAATTTCTGCAAAATCATTGCAACTTAGATTTGGTCATGGGGGGGGTTTTAACCCCCAAAACCCCCCGTGCGCACGACCCTGTATAGAAGTATAGATTAGTATAGAAGTATAGATATGTACTAAGTAGTATAACGATTTAGCGAATTTTAAGTTCGTTTTATTAGACCAGCCGGAAGCTTACGCAATTATTTACATATATGTATACATTAAACGACACTTCAGCATCATTTCTATGCGTGATCATTATGAAACGTCAACTTTCATATGTACATACATACATACATACATATTTATGTATGACTGTGTATGATCTATTTTTGAATTATCCCAATAAACACAACGGATTCGCCTCGAATTCGCGTCGGGTTCGCTTTCTCTGATTATATTATCGCGGCAATAGTTCGCGGCGATAGATCGGTGAATCCGAATTCGTAGGAATGCCACCTATCACTAGCGATTCGAGAATTTCTTCATTCTCGGATCGCTGGCGATTCGAATTTCTTATCATTAGCGACACGAGAATTTTTAATTTCTCTGATTGCTGGCGATTCTAAAATTTTTACATTCTCGGATCGTTGGCTATTCGAATTTTTTATCATTAGCGATTCGAAAATCTGTAAAAAAAAAAAAACTGATTTCATCGGACTTGCCGAGGCGAGCCCGAGGAAAATAAAAAAAATGATATCGCGATAACTGATTTTATCGGACTTGCCGCGAAATCGAGGCGATCCCGAGGAAAATAAAAAAAATGATATCGCGAAAACTGATTTTATCGTACTTGCCTCGAACTCGAGGCGAGCGCGAGGAAAATAAAAAAAAATGATATCGCGAAAACTGATTTTATCGGACTTGCCGCGAACTCGAGGCGAGTCCGAGAAATTACATTCGCGAAAATCTGCTTTCGCGAACTCGCCTCGAATTCGCCGCGATATCATCCTCGCGGCTGTGTTTATTGGGATTAAAAATAAAATGAATTTATTTCGTCTCAGCCAGACTTGTCGTAACAAATTTCCTTGTGTAAATTATGTACTTAAGGTGATTGTTTAATCTTAACTAGCAAAAAAGCCAGACGAATGCGTCTGTCATATACCTTGTACCTACTTAGATAAGAAAAAGTTATCATTAAGAGGCTTAAAAAATAAAATAGGTTTCAACAATTGTACAAGTGACATTTTCATAAAATTTTTCGATTTTAACAGCTTTATAAATGTATTTTATTTTTTATGAATAAGTGGGGCTAGTGATTAAGTAATGGAATTAGTATTTAAAGCAAACGGGTACCAAACTACTAAAGAGTATGTGTATTCCTGCATATACATACATACATACATATGTATACAAGATCCTCCTTACATCGATTTTTGTGTTGAAAAAAGTCACGTACTGGTCAATCTTCCTTGTAGTTCAAATTCCATAAATTAAATTCTTTAGATAACCTGCTCATACCATTCCAGCAAAGTGCGTTGCCATTTGAATTGTCATACAGACTAGACTCAGGAGCGGATTTACACAGGGGCAACATGGGCAGCTGCCCAGGGCGCCGTTTCAATAGGGGCGCCAAAACCAAGACAAAGAAAAATTTTTTTTTTTATTTACCACGAAAAGTTTTTTTTCAATATTACAACAAGAATTAAAGATTTTTTCAATTTCTTACAGTGAAAAAATTAATCAAAGTACATTACAGAACATTGGTACAGTTCTTAACCTTCGCCCCAGTGGGACTTACATATCGCTCATTTGCTGCATTTGCACTTTTCAAAATACACAACTTTTCAGGAAGCGCAATTTTGAGATTCAACCGCCATATGGTGCGCAAGTAAATGCAACATTTGGTTTGTATCTGAAGCGCTTAGTTTTCAACAAATCATAAAGAATTTTTTACTCAAATGAAGTATGATGTAACTAACTATTCTGCAGCATTAACTCAAAAATCACGTTTTTTGATTTATGCTGGTCTTGCAGCAAATGAGCGATATGTAAACACCAAGTTTTAGCAGCTTGTGTGCAGTAAATGACGTGAAAGATTCAAATTTAATTGAAATTTCAAATTAAAAAATCACGTAGGCATTGAAGTATTTTTTCGGGGAAATGCGCGAGCTCACTTTTTCAAAGGAAACTAAGATCTGAATATTTTCTGTTTCTGGTTAATTTGAATAGTTCGCGCCTCTATACAATGCGCTGCATACATTTTATGTAATCTTAAAAGTCGTTCCGAGTTAAAAACATCAAAAAAGTGTCAGTGAATTAATGTTTTTGTCAAAAATAGAATAATGAGTGCAAATATGAAAAAGTTAAGCGGCGCAGCAAACAAAAAACGTGCAGCCGAGAAAGTGCAGAAAGACAAAGATTTACTGTCGAAAATCCCTAAACTTGATTGTTTTTTTTTCAAACTCCTCGAAAAGAAAATGACTCCGTTGTTGATCATAACCAAAAAGGTAAAAATGCATAAGTCAATTAATCGACAGCTAGGTTAGCCCAGGTAGATTCTGGGCCAGAAAGCCAGATTTCGCTACCTGGGAGGCACACTACTGTCAAAAATTATGAGTTTAGTTTCACGACGAAACATTTTCACTATAAAATTGTGGAAGAAATGTGGAACCTATATAAGAATCGAATCAAATTTTTCAATCCGTAAAATATATCAGTAATGAAATGTTACTACACGAAGGCAAGTACGGTTTTTTTTTTTTGGAAATATTGGGGCGCGGCTTGATTTGTTTGCCCAGGGCGCTTTTGGGGGTAAATCCGCCCCTGCCTAGACTCTAGACTCTAAGGGCCTGGTTATGGTTACAATCTTGCTGGTCGAGCACCGTGAAATTGTTGTTGTGCACTCCGACGGTGAGAGAATTTTCGGACTCTCACATCCAGCAAATCTGCTGTGTGAAACAGGCAGCCAGCAGTCGAGGTTTCGGGGGTAATAATGTGTTATGTTGTGTATGTGTTCAGTAATAATCATGTGTTATGTTGTGTATGTGCGCTCCAATCATCAATGCAAGCATAACCACCTCTCACCAATCACGAAATGTTTCCGATTTTGATTGGCAATGTTGATTGGTACCATAACCACAGCATAAGGGCCTGGTTATGGTTACAATCTTGCTGGTCGAGCACCGTGAAATTGTTGTTGTGCACTCCGACGGTGAGAGAATTTTCGGACTCACATCCAGCAAATCTGCTGTGTGAAACAGGCAGCCAGCAGTCGAGGTTTCGGGGGTAATAATGTGTTATGTTGTGTATGTGTTCAGTAATAATCATGTGTTATGTTGTGTATGTGCGCTCCAATCATCAATGCAAGCATAACCACCTCTCACCAATCACGAAATGTTTCCGATTTTGATTGGCAATGTTGATTGGTACCATAACCACAGCATAAGCGATCTTTGACTGCTAGTTTATACATACCTACCGTCTAGAGAAATTCATATATGTATGCACATACATACATACATAAATATGTACATTTGTACATACATATATAAGTCGTTAACACGCTCATTTCTTAAGTGATCATGCATGGGTCTCCTTCATTGGCTGCCTGTTGTCTGGAGTTTACACGCGTTCAGTGCGTGATCGACCATTGACAACGTATGAATACGCCTAGATGTGATGATAAAAGGGTCCAAGGAAGGCCATTCACTATGTTTGTGTTGTGTGTTTGTATGTTGCATGCATTTATGTGATGTTGTATGCTCCTATACAAGCAATTATTATAACAATTCATTTGGACATACCTAAATACATATTCATATGTACATATGTATTTAGGTACGCCAAATTTATCGTCAATTTTAAAGTCACTTCATGGAATCGTCTACCCAAGTAGTGTGCTCAGTTTGTCTACACCCATACACCCATATGTACGTATTAAAGCTACTAAAAAGCTAAGCCTTATTTAAGAATTACATCAGCAGATTTAAAGGCTATGAAATAAGGACTGAAAATTATAAGGGTGGCAAATTTGTATAGCGTAAGGCTCAAAATAAGGCTAATTTTCCGGTGTTGATGTCATCAAGCCATAAGGAGTACTCTCTCTCTCTCTCTGAGAGCACACCTTATTCCAAAGGCTTATCCGCTATGCGACATGAGGCCTAGATAGGTATTAGAAAGTTAGGAGCAGACAGAGTGAGTGCATAACAGAAGCAGCGCTGCCAGCGTACCCCTCTTTTAGACCTGATATGTCAACAATAAGCAACACTTTTTTGCAGGGTATGTCCAACCACGCATAAGCCTATGGACAGAGAACCAGAACCCAAAAAATTCTCACAAAAGAAAGTGAATGTGGGAGTAGGTATTTTCCATGATATACAGACAAATGATAAACATTTTTGTTTGAACACGCATATTTATGTATGTATGGATGTGTTTGTTCATGTTCACTTGCGCATCACGCAGTCAACGCGTGCACACGAATTCTTTCAGACTTTGGTACAGCTCCAGACCAGTGATGTGATACGTAGGGAAAATTCCCTACATGTAGGGATTTTAGTCGGAAAAAAGTGACCGTAGGGAAAGAAGGACAGATTTTTATAAAATAGCTAAATGTAGGGATTTTTTGGCAAAGTCAAATCAAAATTTCAATTCAACTTTTTTTCACTTCAACACTGGCTGTCGATCTGAATAATGAAAATGTTGCGAAGACGAGTTAAATCGCGAACCCTTCAATGACGTAATTTGAGAGGGAATACCGTATAGTGAACTATCTAATAACACGATACTTTTAATCAGGGCATCGGAGCAAAAGATTTTTTTTCTGGCTACGCTCTTAGCTCCGAATTTTTTTCCCCTTAAGGCCTCTCCGCAGCTCTCAAGAAAACGCTCAAGAAAAAATTTGCATTATTTCTTGAGCGTTGAAATGGTAGTAGGAAAGTAATTATATTTTCAAACGAAATGTCACATTTGAGTTTATTTACCTCTTCTGTCAAATTTTCTTGAATAATAGAAAATGCATTATTTCTTGGCAGAACCAGTGTTCAGTTGTGCACTTTTTCTAAAAAATCTTAAAAAAATAGTAGTAGAATTTCTTTAGAACTGCGTACCGCAAAAGAAAATATGACGAAAGAAATCTTTCTTGAGCATCTCTTGTACGTCAAATTACATAGAGTTTTTAGTTTTCTTGGGAGCTGCGTATAGGGCTTTACGACCAACTAGATGGTATTTTGTTGGTATTTCGTTTGGTTTTTTCAATATAGCTTGCTCGCTTACACCAACGCAAAAGTGTATTTGACCATCTCCTTCACACAAAAAACCTTGTAGAATACCAGAAAAAAAGTAGTGTCATATGGGCTAAAGCAAAGTATTTGACGCAATAACTTTTTTTTTATTATTTTTAGAGAAATGCTGTACCTATGATAGTATCAAGGAAATGTTTCGTTCCCTTACATATTTATATGCCTACACCCAGAAAAAAAAGAGTGTGAAATCAACCAAAAATCAACAAATTTTGTGGTTAATTTTTTTCAACACGATGCTTAATGTATTCCATCATGTAATCGTGTAAATTTAACACTACTGTCAAGTGTTAGTTTAACAGGATGACAACTGTAGAATTAACACTAAAAAGTATTGAGACTTCCTGTTGATTTTACAATTTTAACTAGTTAATGTTACAATATAGCTGGTTAAATTAACACGAAATGGTCCTGTTGAATTAACAATAACATCTTTTAAATGTTACCTTAAATTTATTGTTAAATTAACTAGAAAGTCTTGTTGATTTTACAATTTATTTGTTTTAAATAAAAAAACATATAAAACATAAAATATATAATCATCAGATCAATAAAGCATATTTGAGTACATCACCCGCACAACCGACCAAATTGAAAGCGTCCTTCTCATACGAATAGTTTATACATGGGCGATAGTACTTACTATCACTGGCACCGAGTAATGTTTGGCCGCTAATGCAACGGCATATGCACCGCATGCTGCGTGAAAGACTCCATTCGCTAAACATCTTTTCGTGGTAAAAATTGCAAACTATGAAGAGGAAAAAGAAAATATTGAACATTAAAAACTTTTAGAAACAAAAATACAATCCACTTTTAACTTACCTGCGAACTAAAAATATAAATGGAAAAACCATTATCACACACTGCCAATGATGCTAAACTCCCATCATTGCCACGGCACAAAATTTTCTTTTTGTTAAAAAAATTATTATAATTTGCGTTTTGCACGAACAGCAGAACTTCAAACGTTGAAAAAATTGTGTATGTTTCAAAATAGTTTTGACGTTCTTTTTAACACTTTTTTAGATTATGTTGACACTATCATCGTGTTGAATAAACCAAAATTCAAAATGACGTTTATGTTTGAACATTGTTTCGTGTTATATCAACCAACTTTTATTGTTAATTGTAGTTCTTGTTGTTTTAACATTTGTTTTCATGTTGTATTAACACTAAAATTGGGACGTCATTTTTCTAACATTTTTTTTTAGTTTATATTGACTCTATCATCATGTTAAATAAACCAAATTCCAAATGACACTTAGGAATAAAATTTTATATTTGAATCATCTTGTATATTTTAAAATTTCTTCATGTTGAATCAACAATAAAATTTGGTTGAATTTACCAAATTTTCAAATGACAGTTACAAAGCCAAGATCATGTATCAAACATCGTGTAATTTGAAAAAATTGTTGCTGTTCTATGTGTAAAGATGGATCGTGTTAATTTTACATGAATCGTGTTGATGATTTTTTTTCTGAGTGTACGTCTACCTACCTATATATCGCACGTTTTATTCAATAGGGATTTAACTAAAAAAATTTTTTTTGGGAAAACGCAAACAAACTTTTACACACTTGCGACTCAATCGATTTAGTCGGGCTTTGATTTGCATGGGAATGTATGGAAGCATTCACACTACATTCAATTAGTCGAACAACTGAAACAGTTGGATTTGCATACAACAGCCCAATTCGCTTAATCGATTGAGTCGCAAGTGTGTATAGGCTCTTATAATTTCAAAGAGTTTCCTTCTACGGCTAACTACAAAATTACTTTTATTTCCGCCATTTTTATCGTTTTGAGTATTTTATAAGACTAGACTCAAAGGCATGACCCAGTTATTGAAATATATGGCAAAACCCCAGAAATCGAAAATTTCGAGTTAAATCCCTATTGCATAAAACGTGCGATATATATGTTACATACAACGCATTAATACATATATCTTTTTATTATAATAATTGTTCAAAACAGTAAATCATCAGTATTTTATTGTAATTTTTTTTGATTTCTTTGAGAGCCAGTGTGTATGCAGTATGCAGTAGAACACCCGACTTTCATTATTTAGTAAAAGAAAAAACGTTCATCTACTGACGTGCGGTTTCTTCATTGTTCTAGCATGGAAATAACTAAAAAAAGTGTAGGGAATTACGTAGAGAAAATTTGAAACAAGCGTAGGGAAAAGTAGGGATTTTTTTCTTGCTCTGTAGGGAATTTCCAAAAAAGTATCTACCATCACTGCTCCAGACGATCAACAGCTGATTAGCTTATCAACGTTTGCGGCATAAAAACTATTTAGGGCTATGACTTTTTACTTCCTCTGCAATTGCTTCACAAGTGCATTCATGTCAGAGAGTAGGTACAAAAAAAAAATAATAAATTTAAAAATTTCTATTCTGATAAAAACTGTGGAAAGTTACTTGTAGCTTCCCTTAGCAACAGGAGGCATACATACCTATATACATACATAGTAGATACATACATATTTACATATATAAAAGCATGCAAAGTTCGACGGCTCCTCTCCGGCGATAAGATTAAGTAGCAGACTGACTGACGCCATACAAATGTACATAGGTACATAGGTACATATGATTGCTTGTACCTACTGTTTATTTTTAATTTCTGCTTTATTGTTATTAATTAAATTACATACATACATACATATATATGTACATACATGCATACATTTATTCTTTTTGTTTGGCCGTTTATCTTCCAATGAAGTGGAAGCTTTATTTGGTAATCATCGGCAATAAAATTCGACTGATCTATGTAGGTCTTTTTGAAGTGAAGAAAAAATGGGAATTGATTGTTTCGTCTTTTGTATTCAAATTCATGCTAGGTAAATATTTGAAGTAATGAACTATTTTTTAAGTTGTCTATTTGAATTCTCATAGAGCTTAGTAAATGTTTCCAAACCAAACTTTACGAGGTATGAGGGAAAATCGTTCCACAATACATAGGCTTACTAAAACTTCATTTAATATAAGATCCGTTGGTACTTTGACTTAAATCTTTGTACTAGATTATCACTATTCCTTGTACTAAAAAAAGTAAGATACTAAAAAATTAACAATTTTTGATAAAGAAATTAATTAAATTCCTCAAACATGCCGTCCAACTTTTTACTCAAACATTGGATCATATTAATAAAAGCCAAGACATTTTATTTTGCTTAAGATTTTACACCTTTTACTCAAATTTTGAAATGCGGTTCAAACAAATTAATGCCAAATTTCTAAAATCTTGAAAAAATAGTTTGTTTGATTTCTATTAATACGGTCCATTATAGCGCCGGAAAGCAGAAAATGTCTGCCAACTTTTGTTCAGCATACGATTGTCTTAGTAAACTAAGTTTGAAAACTTAGGTTAGGTAAGGTTAGGTTAGATTATACTGGCTGGCTATTAATGGCCTCACATAGACTGAGTGAGTCCATAGTGTTACCAGAAGAGTTCCTAAACATGGACTCAGACTGAGGGCCAAACCCACCCCTTTAGCAAATACCAAGAGTTTCTTTACGCCCATTTTTGATACCGATTGGATTGAATGTCATATGACGCGGGTTCGATATCACTCAATACGAATTCCCTTAGCAGCCGAAGCCTTTGTCTGGAAAAAGCAGGACAGGAGCATATAACATGTATATTCGTGCAATCGGCGTCCTCTGCATTCACTTTCACCAACTACATAGGGTAACTATGCCGGTAGCCGACCACCCCCCAGTAACCGGACACTTTTGTCTTTTACCGCTTAAAATAAGAAAACTGTTTATTTTTTCTTAATTTTGAAAACTGAAATCGAATTAGCCATTAATTTTAAACAAATTCGCCACTTGGTTTTCGTTTTATTTTCAAAAGAAATCCTTGTGGCATCACATTTAGTTTGCGTGTATGAAGTGAAGTGTGAAAACGTGTGATTTCTTATTTTTTTCATAGTGGCGCTTCATTTCTTTCAAGTAAGTTTTTATTAAAATTTATTGACAAAAGTGTTTGAAAAGGCTGTTTTCATGAACAATAATGATAAAAATACGTAATAACAGCATAAAATCATTAGAAAATATTACATATTTTAGTATATTCACCTGTCCGGTTACTGGAACGACAATTTTGAGTGTTTTCCAATAACCGGACACTGTGTCCGGTTACTGGAAAGCGTTAAAAAACCTACTATGCCAGTAACCGGACACGCTTTTACTTTAGTATTATATTTAATAATATGTGTTAAAATTTCAATTATTTTCCGAATGAGTTATACAAATGTGAAGGAAAAGGAGCAGAAGCAGGTCCAGTTAAATAAAAACTTTAGTTGGCGTTAAATGCTATTCGGACAATGTTAGGTTAGGCTGTGTTAGGCTGTCACCGCTCGTGCAGTGCGAAGATCAGGATTTACATTTTGTGGAATAACATCCGAGGAATAAAGAGGGAAAGCAACTGATCCTAACGGAAACATAAGAAGATTTGTCGAAGGAAATAATGCACACTGTTTTCCACTTGCTACAGCGCAAACACATTTACTATAATTAAGTACACATTTTCGTAGGCCTCATGACCAGTTGTGATACCACGTGTATCTCTGGATTACACACCATGTAGACGGAGATTGGACGCCTATGAAAGTGAACCAGCTTATTCGCTTCGTATGGGGTAAAATGTCAAATATTTTTATGTTTTCAAGCTGTTCCAGACATCCAAAGATGCAACTATCGAGAAAGCGTACCTGCAGTAAGAACGGGAAAAGAGCTCTACCTGCAGTTTCGATAGAAATCGTTGTTAAGGAGAACCATGTGCATTCCATGGATACCCATGAGGCAGTAGCCAGTAATTAAACCAACTAGAGGGCCAATGTGGGGGTGACTGAGAAGAAAGATATTCGAATAAACTCGATGAGTATTCACGAAGTTTTTTTTGACACTGCATGGTCAACGATTCTAGATAAAATAGAAGGAAAGGTTCTAGATAATGCTTTACCTTCTATCACAATCCCTTCTGAAAAAATACCCTCATTAGTACAGTCCGCAAAGTTTTAAATAACATTAAAAGAAATACCCCATTGGATTTCAGAGATTTCTAATTATTTAAAATAAAATAATTGAGACTGCGGCTGTCTTCGACCGGACGTTATATGTAGATACTTTTCATGAATCGGAGAATTTGCACACATGGTCTGATTTCCATTAACTTATAATGTACCTTTTTGTGGGTTATGTATCCAAGGATTTACTACAGAAAATAGTTTTACGTCCTTAGCCGTTTAACTGGAGAATATATATATATATTTATAGATATATATCTTTAATATTTATAATAATACACTGACGCGTATATAACTCCAAGGTCTTAAGGCCGAGCTTTATTCCCAATACGACGCGTTCTCCCTAATTTTTATTTTTCCTACTTATTGGGTAGCCCAACAGTTCCATTCCGGCTCCGAATGGCGAATGCATTTCTTACGAAAACCTATTTTATGGCAGAAACCCGGAGAGTATGTCAACCACTACCCAGATGTTACCGCTAGTTGTACAAATTCCAATAATTAAGTTTTAATTAATTTAAATTTTTGGTGGTTGTCCGGGCTGGGAGTTGAACCCACGGCCCCTGCTATGGCAAGCGAGCACTCTACTACTACATAACAGTAATAAATACATACATATATATGTAAATATACATATTTTCCCTTAAAGTGTATTGAAATAAGTAAAGCATGTGCCAGGGTTGGCTTTTCTTGTTATTGAAGCCTTTTGTTTATTTGTTTATTTTATATTACAATTTAAATATCTTTTCCAATGCCTTTTCTAAAGTTTTTTAAATAAAAAATGTCAATAAAACTATAAATTTGTGGTTTTTATAACGAAAAAATAAGTGTCCGGTTACAGGCATATTTCGACTTTTTTTACAATAATAATTTTTGTAAAAAAACTGACAGCTTTCTATGAAAATGGTTAATTTTATTAGATTTAGAATTAGCTAATGCTCATTTATTAATTTAGGAATAGTGAATATTACTAATAGACTGTAATTCAGAGGAGTTTGAAAACAAAAAATTAGTTAAGTGGTCGGTAACTGGCATAATCACCCTAGTCCCATTTTGACCGCATGTGATGCCAAAAGACAGTATCCTGTAAGGACGCCGATGATAAACATTTCTTAGTTAATAATTCTAAAAAATTTTTACCGTAATTGCATCATACTTCGCCCAGCATAATTAAAACACACACAACTCACTCATATACAAATCCCGTACTAACATTCAGATGAAATTACGCGAGTGATGTATTGTGTTCTGTTATTAAAAGTAATTAGCGTTATGATTCAATGATTCTATATAAATACTAACGAACTACATATGTACATACATATGTATATGCCCACACAATGAGAAACCATAAATAGTTAGCATATGTTAGCTTTTATTATTTGCTATTTTCTTTAACTTGTAAATGAAATGAGTACAAGGAAACCATAAAAAAACTAACCTCATGCACTTAACTTAGCATTGAATCCAAACCAAATTAATTAAATGAAAAAAAAACAAGCCAAGGCAGTCAATACTACAAAAAAACGATGCACTTGTTTGTTTTAAATTAATTGAATCAAATCAAAATACCAAAAAATAAATCATTAAATGCTCTTGAAATGCTGCCAATATTTAGTTCTTGTAAAATTAAAAATTAAGTTTTTGTTTTAACCTTTTCTGTTTTTGGTCGCAGCCAGAGTGTGCGTGGCATACGCTCTACCGCCCACTAACTACCCAACATCAATGTCTTTTTCTGTTTCGCCTGTTTTGTTTTTTAGTTCTACATAAATGCCTGCCAAACTAAGCAAAAATTTGACCGATAGTGACCACAATTGGCCCTCAGCTTAGCCTCAAATGTGTGGCTTTGCTTTGTCCAGCCAAAGACCAGTTGAACATTTTTTTTATTGATGGCAGCACACTTGTTGAATTGCAAATTTGTTTTCAGCTGAATTTGCTGGCTGAGGTGAATCGGTCAACCAATAAACTCTGTAATAACTTATTTAGACCAGATTCATCAATATGCTAAATGTGTAGTCTGAGTTGACATGTTTGCGCGTGTGTGTGTGCATGTGTGTGTTGGTTGTTTAAATACGTACATATTTACTGTATAAAAAATGTTTTGTCAGCATTTAGCACCCGCACACACTGTTCAGGGGCACGTCAATCGGTCAGCCAAATGCAATTCATATAGGAAAATATATACATACATACTTACATATTTACATATGAGGTATGTATATATACCCACAACAATATATACCCAATAAACATTGGGCCAGAAAATCTCAAATGTTTGAGAAAACATTTTGTTTGTTTGCTTTTCCGACAGGGTAGGAATATGATGTATTGTGGAACGATTTTCCGTCAACCCTTGTCAAATTTGGTTTGGAGACAACAACGAAACGAAAAAAGACGCATATTAGCCGAAACAGGTTTATCTCCAAAAGAAACTTGACAAGAGATGACGGAAAATCGTTCCAAAATACATCGTTTTAAAAAACCTTAATTCTCAATTTGGTAAAAAAGATTTTCTCAAAAATTTCACTAACGTTTGAGAAAAATGAGCTTTTTTCTTTAAGAACGTTTGAGGTTTGAGTATAAGTTTAGTTCTCAAATGCATTTCAAATTGAGAATTAAGCAAAATGTTTGTGGGGTAAGCGCAGACCTGGGTAATATCAAGTTCCAGTACGACTTGTGACAAGTACATTTTAAAGGAATTGTAGTACAAGTAATTGCAAAATAATTGAAGTTTTAGCAAATACTTCAAAGTACTTGAAAAGAATTGAAAGTACTTGAAAAGAATTGAAAAATGTACTTGAATCGATTTGTAAGTAATTAAAAGTACTTGAAAGTAATTAAAAAATCGATTCAAGTAAATTTTTCAATTCTGTTCAAGTAAGTAATTCAAAGTACTTTTCAATTCAATTCAATTCAATTCAGTACTTGAAAAGAATTAAAAAATCGATTCAAGCACATTTTTCAATTCTTTTCAAATACTTTGAAGTATTTGCTAAAACTTCAATTATTTTGCAATTCCTAGTACTTGTACTTGTACTTGAATATTCTGAAAGTACTTAGTACGGGCTAATTACTTCAAGATCAAAATATAAAGTATTTAAGTACGTAATAGTCCAATTGCTACCAGGGACGTAACGGTTATAAGAGAAATGGGATAAAAGTCATATTTAACCATTATCATGAGAATAAAAATTTTTTGGTCCTTAATAACCATTATAAAAACCAAAAAACCGTTTTGGGCCTGAATAACCGTTATGGCAACCAAAATATTGTTTTGGGCCTGAATAACCGTTATTCAGATTTTTATTTTTTTTGGTCAGCTATAAAAATCAAGCCTATTTATTTGTCTATATTTCTGGACGATATTGGTATCAAATGAAAGGTGTTAAGCAGGGATTGTAGCTCTGATTACCTCTTTTCATTTGATACCAATATTGCTTAAAACATTCCAGGGCATCCGGGTCCACTTTTCACCCATAACTGGGAAACCGACCTACGAATCTTAACAAATACACCTCTATGTAAAAGCCCTGCTCAACACCTTTCATTTGATACCGATATCGTCCAGAAATATTGACAAATAAATAGGCTTGATTTTTATAGCTGACCAAAAAAAAATTAAAATCTGAATAATGGTTATTCAGGCCCAAAACAGTTTTTTGGTTGCCATAATGGTTATTCAGGCCCAAAACGGTTTTTTGGTTTTTATAATGCTTATTAAGGACCAAAAGAAGATAAAGGTTATTTTGGCGTAACCTTTTCACCACACTAGAAAAAATAACCGTTATTTTCGGTCCCTGATTGCTACTCAGTATTACCCAGGTCTGGGTAAGCGCATGAGAAGCTTAAGAAAAGCACGTATTTGATTCCTCAAATTTATAGCGAATCATGAGAGGGAAATTTCTTCGTATTCGCGCACTTGTATTTATATGTGTTTATAATTTTGTGTTTGTAATTTAAATTTATGACTTTACGACTATACATTCATATATATGAATGTATTTAGTTATCATGAGATCAGACGGAAGAGTGTGGCTTATTCATTGCATTTATTTTATTTAGCACGTGTAGTATCTGCGATTTTATACAAACTTTTTCGCTTATCTATGTACACACAGCCATGCGAATAGCAGACTTGGGCATTATTCGAATAAATTTTTATTTAGATAATTATTTGAATAAAAATTTATTTTTCAAATTTTATTCAGATAAATTCATTCGAATAATTATCCTGAGGTTTATTCGTTATTTCAAATAATAAATAAAAACTCAAGGTACAACAAAAAAAAAACAACTGAGTAATAGTAAAAAAAAGATTTGTATATTTTTTTTGTTTGTATGTTTGTTTGTTCTTACATATGTAAATGAAAATTATCTATTATTCGAATAATTTTTTTTTTGAATAAACGAAATTATTTATTATTCAAATAAAAATAAAAAAATTTATTCATCTATTATTCTTATTCGAATAAATTTTGCCCAACTGTGGCGAATAGAACGCAATACAAAGATTATTAATGAAATATTCCAAAAAAAAAAAATACAATAGATAATACATGCATATATGAATATGTATAAATAAATTAAAATATTAACAAATTGTTTAAATTAAAAGACACACGCCGGCATTCTCATGCACTAGTTACTTGCTCACACGCAGACACCAGACGCCGAAAGCAAGTCAATGAATAGCATTTCTTCATACAAAAGAATTTTAGACTACTAAAAAATTAAAATAAAAAAAAAATTAAATTGTTTTAAATTTGCATAAATTTTGTATAAGATTTTTGCAGAAAATCAACCGGTGTCTGGCAGTCAATTTTCTAAAGATTAAAAAAATTAAAAATGATGCACAAAAAACCGGAAAAAAGTGCTGCATCAGCCAGACACGCCGCCGTCATGATCGCTCGTTTACTTTAGCTTAAAAAAGCCATTCCATAAATGCGTGTGCTCTAATCTAATTTTGAACATGGATTCATATTTGTAAAAAATATAAAAACAAGAATTCATGCTTTTCAAGCGTGATTCACATCAGTTATGTACCTATATAAAGGCACGCGTAATAAATTTAAATTTGGCTGATAACTATTTAAGCGAATTCTTAGTCACTCTGATTAAGCGCTTAGAATTTCAAAGGTCTTTTTTTTAGAATTGGCTTGGTGTGCACGTAAAGTGGCCCAATTGATAAAATCAACAAAAAAAAAGAAAATACGTGAATGGAATTTCCAAATATTTGTTTTTTTTTTTTATATTTTACTTAGCTGTTTTCGCATAATTGCTGCGTCTTAAAACAAAATAACGAAACTACAAAATTATACCCCTCATTGTTTCAATTGCTTAAGCATTCTTTATATTGTAGTCAGAGCTGGGCGATAAGGATTACATGTGCAATCGATTACACATAGGATTACGATTACATTAATCGTAATTTCAAGTTTTTTACGATTACGATTACAGTAATTCTTATTTTTGTAACGACGATTACGATTACAGTAATCGTAATTTCAAGTTTCTTACGATTACGATTACAGTAATCGTAATATTTTTAACGACGATTACGATTACAGTAATTGTAATCTCAAGTTTTTTACGATTACGATTACAGTAATCGTAATTTTTGTAACGACGATTACGATTACAGTAATCGTAATTTCAAAATTTCTAAGATTACGATTACTGTAATCGTAATCATCTTGTAATCGTAATCCTTATCGCCCAGCTCTGATTGTAGTACATATGTATGATTATTTCGCCGTATGTTTAAGTTTATTTCTTTAATTATTTTTTTACTTATACACATTTTTATTTTCTTATTTATTTTCAGAAATTGCTTACGCCGCATTGCACGACACGATGAGCCACAATTCTCCAAGGACAGCATTGTCAATGTGATGGAGCGATTTGTGAAAAGTGTTAAAGTAATGGATGATACCATTTTGGTGCCATGTCTGCTTATGGATCGACAGGTTGGTACCAAAAAGAAGACAAAAAAAAGACATTTCAATAATTTAACTTAAACATTGGGTCATATTAATAAAATCGAAGCAAATGCTTTTACTCAAAATTTGAGAAATTTGACATTAATTTGTATGAACCAAATTTCAAAATTTGAGTAAAAGGTCTGAAATCTTAAGCAAATGCTTGGCTTTTATTAATATCACCCATTGACGCTGTAGGGTTTGATAACTCTGACATAACGCTGGGCGCTAGAGACAGTAGATAGTTAGACAGAAGAGCGAAACCTTCATTTTTCGAAAAATGAAGATATCTTCAGTGTTCATAGTATATGTAAAGACTAGTTCTATGGTTGTTTGGTCGGTTAGAGTGGCGAGTCGCACAGACTCAAGCAGGGCCGCCGAGAGAAAATCCGGGCCCGGGGTCAAAATAACTAAGGGCCCCCATACTAAATGAACAAATTCTCAAAATCAAAATTCAATGAATATATAGTTACGAACTTTAATTTATCTATACATGGCCGCTGTGGTGCAGTGGGTAGAGTGCTCGCCTGCTATGCCAGGTTTCTGTTTTAGTCACTCAAAAAGAAAAAAAAGTGGACGTGTTTTTGTAGCGTCCGGAACGCAGTTTAAGTGGCTAAAACAGAGGCATTAAACTAAATTTCTGTCGCTAACATACTTTAATCATTAGCTGTGGCCTAAATCTTTCCTTTTATCATAAAACGATACAATATTTCGCGATATTTCTGCCTCAAAAGTTCAAAAAATCGTGCGAACATACCGTTCGAAACGCCCAGGATATACCCATATCGCTGTATAAGAATTTGCATCATACCGAATTTTTCTGTTGCAACAGAAAACGAATTCAAATTTATGCTGCAAAGTCGACGCCAAAAACCAACAATTCCTTAAGTGGGGTGCAGACACTTTAAGAGATTTATAAAATTTGTTGAAATTTAAAATGATTGCTATCTACGAAAGGTGATTAAAGGTGTTGTTCGTTTATTTTCTGTAAGCAAAAACTTGGATATCATTTTGAGATTCCCGGGCCCTCTAAAGCCCGGGCCCGGGGCAATTGACCCCCTCAGCCCCCCCCCCCCCCCCTCTCGTCGGGCCTGGACTCAAGTTAGCACCGTAGACTCAAATTTGCTACCACGACCCAAAGGACCCACGTGCCCAAAGAACCACAAAAATAGAGTAAAGGAGAATATGAATTCGGAAACCAGGGCGGTTCCTGCACCCTATATGCAATCTGTTGAGTTTAGATATCCACCAAGAAGCCTCTGAGGCCTGACCTCTTCGAGTTCCGAGAGTTTGTCGAATAAAGGCTTGCCAAGGAATTTCATTTTGCCTTGGCAGTGCGAAGGATACTCGCATAGCAGATGCTCCACCGCCTCCTCCGCTCCAGAAAGATTACAGCTACGATACAGAGTGTTATGGTGCAACCCGATCGGGTCACTTGGCTAACAATAATCCAATGTCTCGTGAATATCGCAGTTAAGCGGAAAATGTCCCTCCTGTCCTTATTTAGAATGGCTGAGAATCGCACTCATTGTATAAATTCCACAAACTTCTCCAGACCCTGCAACCGTTTACATCTGGTTTTAGTCTCCTCGAACCCGTGCCGAGAGATTCGGCCCTTGATGAAACCCACGGGCGCAAGAACTTCTCACACCTCTAGGATATCAATAGTCGAGTATCGGCTGGCTAGCTCATCAGCCATTTGTTTCCGTTGATGTCGCGGTGCCCAGGCATACAAAACAGAGAGACGCTGTGTGGTCTTGCTAAACCCTTGATCCACTCCCTACACTGCCTGACTAGGCTAGATGAAACCGTTTCAGATCGTAGAGCCTTGATGGCTGCAGGCGTCCTGTACTGCGAAAACTTGAGATTGAAAAACGCTTGCCGTTCCCGGGAGCGTCATTTAAATGGCAGTGTCCGGTTGAATTGCGAAAATACCCACTGCTACTCCGCATACCATCTTTGACCCGTTCCCGAAAAGGGAAACATCGAATCTCTAAGTGAGTTCCAGTCCTTCCGGGATGGAAAGACAATCTCTTAATTTTTATCGAAGAATATCAGATTATATCAGATATAATCTGTTTTAGTATTGATGTCGGAGTCGGTAAAATTGAGCAGAATACGACCGTGCCTGGATGTGCGCTCCTTCCAGAGTCCCAACTTGCTCAAGCTTAGGGTACTCTAAGATGCCCATTCCTTGACAAAAAATCGATGGGCGGAATATTTAATCGCCCTGAGACCCTGTAGAGACCAGTAATATCATATGAAGATTTTGTTTGATGAATATAAGATTCAAAGTTTCTCGACGAAAATTAAATAGCTTACCTGATAATCTAAAATAGTATATTAAAGATTCTATAACCTCTTTAAAAGCTTTTCCGTCAAAGTAATGAAAGCTTTATGGAACTTAAACTATGATTTAAAGACGCAGATTCCATTTAGGAAATGAGTATTTATAAACGAAAGTGAGTATTAATTAACTGTCACATTAAATCCATCAAATTCTTAAGTTGTTCATATAGAAGTTTGACGTAACCATAAAAAGTCTTGCGTTTCAAGAACTCCCTTTATTCAGCTTATTTCATTAACGCGACTTACTATATATGTAGTATCAATTTTTTGCTTTTTAAAATATCAACTATCACATTTCTAATGTCATTTATCTTATCTTTTATCTCTCTTAATCCAAACAGGTCGGTGATAGCACTGATATTATACCAGCACCTGGCAAGAATTCCACATCAAATCAGCACACACTCGAACATTCGGGCGCACATGGCAAGCGCGCTACGGCGCACTCGAAGAACGTGCACGAGTTCCTAAGTTCGTCGGAGCTTTTCAATCTCTACAACATGCTGAAAGTGCTCAAGAATGATTTGCTCTGGACAGGCAAGGATGATTCAGAGGACGAAGAGGCAGAGCATCAAAAAGATGGCGTATGCAAAGAAGAACGCAACACTGATATGGAAAATGCTATCTTTGCGCGCTGTGAATCGAGTAAATCCGTGGTGAACAGTGTAAGTAGCAGCAGTGCTGCAACAACGACGATCACGACTACAGAAGCCGCTAGCGGAAGTACAAATGCCGCCGCAGCAAGCAATGCCACCGCCACCGCCACAGCCATAGCCAAAAGCAATAACAACAGCAACAACAGCAGCAGCAGCACAATCAAAGGACACAAACGTCGCCCCTCGAACGTTTCAGTTGCCTCCACAACATCGGTGTGTAATCTGAGTGATGCGGAAAGTGAAATATCCTCCAATGAAAATGATTCGGGCATGGAATCCGAGGGACACAAGCCATGCAGCACAGAATCTGTTAGCGGTAGTGATGACACCGATTCACGTGCCGCCGCTGTAGCCAATGCAACCGCCAATGCTGACAAGGCGACCGAATTGGCGAAACGTTGCCGTAGACATTTGAATGGACTGTATCATTGCCTGGAGCAAATGACAGAAGCGGCACATTATCTAACCGTTAGATACCAAAGTGATATTAGTCCCGTTTAGGGATTAACGGCGCAGGCAGCACACAGGCCAGTCGCGGGAGGAGGAGGAGGATTGGAAAAAGGGGGAGATCACATAAACTAGTAGAAGATCACATAAACTAGTAGTTAGATCGAGAGAAAGAGAGGGTGCGAGCGGGAGAAAAGGCGCAAAAGTTTTACAAGCAGACACTGCAATAAAAGCAGAGTCTGCCAGAGCGAAGGTGAAAGTTGTGTGTGTGCCTTTTGCTGGTAATGCTGAGTGCTGCTGGTGCAATCTATGGCCGTGTATGCCATATACATATTTTAGGGGGGTTTATAATATGATAAGTCGGGATTAGGGGCGATGTTACACATTTATGTAAGTGAGTTGCATATATTTTTATAAATGTAATAAATAATTTAATAATTTTCTGTAACTTTGCATATGGTTTTAGGGTAAGGCAATTGGGTTGTTGATGTTAATAGAGATAGACATTTCTTATGTATATACATACATATGTGATTGAGAGATTGTTTGCAATATATTACCTACTAAAATGTGCGCAGTTGCAGTTTGCTCACACACGACTGTTAGTTGATTTCTGCTGCTTAGCACAGCAATAACGAACACCACTAGAATTATATAGATAAGCGTTGGTTGTTAATACCAAATTGAATTTAATTGGTGGAAAATTGGAAATGAGTTCGATTGCAAATGAAAAATTTTTAAGCATTGGATCCATCATAGCATTTTATGAATTTTTTGATCATATTCCAGTCCTTTTCAATCCCTATGCACGTTTAAAATAATGGAAAATGCGCTCATTTTCTGTTCACAAAAAAGCCTCTCGTCTGTAGAAAATGGTACCCTACGTCCAACTCTTCCTGGGGAGTCCTTTTCGAGTCTTATTTTAATCGTATTTTAATCATTTCCGAGTCACTTTCGATTTTATTTTTTTTTTCGATTTTTAATCTTATTTTGATCATTTTTCAATCGTTTTCTGATCGTTTTTGAATCTTTTTGGGGTCAGTTTTCTTCGTTTTTCTGGTCATTTTCGATTGGCTTTCCAATCTTTTTTGGATCATTTTTCAATCGTTTTTATAGTCATTTTCGAATCGTTTCTGGGTCGTTTTTCAGTAACTTTCTGATCAATTTCTAATCATTTTCTAATACTTTTCTACTCATTTTTCATCATCATTTTTTGGGTCAGTTTACAACCGCTTTCCTTTCCCTTCTTCTATCCTCTTCCATATTCTACCCTTAGCCTTATCTTACCAATATCGCAAAAAGAACTTTCACGGTCACCCTCAGTCCACATCTTGGTTTGAAACAGATTTTAGCCTACAATAATATTAAGCAAATAAGGAGTTTAAGATCTAAAAATTTCAATCCATAAATGAATTCCTATGAAAATGCATATGCGCATTTTGGCACTCCCATATACGGCAACACGGAAGACATGCATCCATATGTTCCTGCTCTACAACATTCGGAACTATCAATACCGAAATCTAATATAAAATTCTCTGAATTTTATTATTATAATTTTTTTTTTTGAAAAATGATAGCTTTATGTACTAGGCTTGCTAAGGAATATTTCTTTTTTTCTAGAAAAGCAAAGTAATCGATCACATTTCGATCTTTAGCATGCTCAATTTGAGATTAATTATTTTTTTAATCAGCAAAGGGATCGAAAAAGACTCAGCTAGGTGATTTTAATATGACAAAAAATAAAATAATTTTTCAATCGTTGGTGTGACTCATTTTCGAGTCTTATTCTAATCGCAGAGGTCATTAATCAGTTTTTGATCATCAAGGGGGATCGAAAAAGACTCGGTACAGTCAGTTTTCATAAAACAATCTTCCAAATGCTATGTGGGATATAATTTTTGATTGCGAAAATTTCAAACTTACTGTTATTTTTTAACAAAGCAAATGTGATGTGATGTGATTTGTGTAAAGCAGTGTGGTACACACCTTGTGGGCATGAATGAGATTAACAAAGGCATATGAAACTCAAATTTTTATTTCCAAAAGCAAAAAATTAAAAACTTTGCAACACGTTTATATTGCGTGTGCAGCACTGCTCCATAGGCCATTTTAGCGTTGAGCATGTATGCGTGTGTGAGCACAAAATGTGCGCGACTTGACTGTCAATTGTTTGTATGCAAAAGAATATGTTGTTTTATTTCGACTTTTGCTGTTTTCTGTTCAACGTTTGTGTGAGTGTAGGATATAAGCGCGTAGGTAGTCTATAATTATTTAGCTTTAATGGGAGAATATTTGCAAAATACGCAAAAATGGACAACAAAAAAGGGAAAAAAAAAAACAGCAGCAGGCTTACTAAATACCAGAAAATATACCAAGCGAAAAAATTAATTAAGAAAAAAAAAATATTTACAAAAAAGAAATAAATGATTGCCAGAAAATGCAAATTTATGTGTATAAAGACATTCTAGCAAATGAGCTACATTAAAACTGCAAAAAATGGCAATGAAGGAAAGAACGAAATAATAAAAGCATTTTCGGAAAAACTGTCAGCAACAAAAGGACAAAACAAAACAAAAAAAAAAGGATTGTAAGAAAAACGAGCAAGAAAGAAGCGCAATCTCAGCAAGATTTATAGCATTTAAATTGGCAAACTCATTAATGTGAATGCCCTTTAAGGGAAATAGAATGAAGTAGTTATGAAAAAGAACGAAATTTATTAAAAATTAATTAATTAAATTAATGTAATTCAAAAAAAAAAAAATTAATTTCTATTCCCACACACTCTCTCTCTAACCATTTAAAAATGTGATAATTTCTAATTATTTGAGTTGCGCGCTGCACATTCCAAGGCAGCGCTAGGTTTGAGCGATATATATCGATATATTTTTTGCAATTTGCCCATCCCTAGCCGGCCCACCAAACCACAACGTCTGCGAGGCGCCTGTGCGCTGCAAGCGTGGAAACAAAAAGGCTTGGCTTTGCAGCCGGAAATGTGTGCGAGCGATGAGCGCAGCTTAAAATGCATATAAATACATACATACATAGTATATAAATGCAATAGTTACAAGTAAATAAATAAATACGTAAATAAGTTGATGTAATGAAAAATTCAATGTGCATCTTTTTTTAAGTTAGAAATGACAAAGACAAAAAAAATTAATTAAATAAACAAATAAATAAATACGTATGTATGTATATAAATATATGAATAAATAAAATACATAGAAAAAATACTGCATGCATTCGTACTAAGTATATAAACAAAATATTGTACTATACTATATATATTGTATTTTTTGTACATATACATACATATGTATGTAAATAAGTAATGAGCGTATCTATGTCGCAATTAAAACTAGACTTACAC
This sequence comes from Urophora cardui, assembly GCA_960531455.1. Lineage (NCBI taxonomy): Eukaryota > Metazoa > Arthropoda > Insecta > Diptera > Tephritidae > Urophora > Urophora cardui. The sequence continues at coordinate 127,475,826 of OY482670.1, read as the reverse complement.
ATCCACATACATATATTGAACTTACTATTCAAATATGTTGTTTTAATTATGAGTTAATGCAAAATAATAAATAAAGAAGCCAAAGTTATAAAAACAACCGAATATGTTGTGTTGTTTTTTTTTATTGGCTTAAATGTGCGATTGTGCACAGCTGAAGAAGGTTTGTATGTTATTGTAGTTCAAAAACAGAGCATGTTATGAGAACTGCCTCCAATTTGGTATATTTTTATTGATTTTCCGGTTAATTTGGCCAAAGATCGAGTTCCATTTTAACCTTTTCTAAAACATTATAGTTGGTGAAGTACGATATAGGAGTATGTAGTTTGATAACAGATATATTCCTCTCATAGTTAGCAGAAATTTTATGAGAAACCAGTAAGAGCGTGGCTGTCTTCGGCCTTACCGAAGACTTCATACCTTTCATGAACAAAGTTATAATGAGTCAAGTTTTCTCAAGTGGGCCACCTAAAATCGATTTTTCGATATTATATGATTTATGGACCAATTTTAAAAGCTAATACACATTGTAATATGGTCCCAAAGACATTTTTGCTAGTTTTGATTTTTCAGCGAGTTATTCGCGATCAAAATTTTCTTAACGGTTTTATATTTTTTTGAATAACTCGGTAACCAATACTCCGATTTTAATGATCTTTTCGGCATTAGTTAGGTTACTCAGCTGGCAACAAGATGTAGTCGTCAGTTTATGAAGCTTCTGAAATGACATAACTCAAAAATTCAATTTTTTTTAAATAGTCGCGTTTTTTTTCCGCGTTCTCATATGTTTAGGAAAAAAAAACCAATCAGCAGTATATGCGCTTATTATCAGGTTTCATTTTCCAGAAAAAAAATTTGGTAACTCCGTACCAAAATAAAGTTACAACGTTTTTAGTGAAGGCCGTTCGAGAAGTAAAACCACATTTTAGTACAATTTTTGTTTTCTAGTGTGCTGATATTGTTAGCTTATTTGGCAGTTTTCGATTTTCATGGTAATATTGTTGCCTTTGAGCCTAGAACTAAAATAAAATTACTACGCGAGTTTGCATTATAATGGTTAAACCCATATTTATTCCAAGTTTTCTTTGATTAATTATTGATACGAACATGTATGCACTTACATAAATTATTTGATTTTCATTAAAGTATGTCTTGCACAATGCTCTCTACACAGTCAGAAAATATTCTACACTCAATTTTAGTATGGCTTACATACTTACTTACCAAGCAATTCTGAACACAACATACAAAATGTTGGCAATCGTCAACTTCAGGGCATACAATATAGGACTCACTTACGTTTGAAAAAGTTTATTATGATGGGAGAAAAAATAAAAAAATATAGATTAAAATTGATCGGAAAAATTTAAATCCAATTATAACAATTATTTTTGATCGAAAACATAAAAATCATAAAATATCAATCAAATTTGATCGAAAAAATAAAAATCATAAAATATCGATCAAGTTTCATCGAAAATTTTTAAATCCTATAATAAAAATTTATTTTTGATCGAAAAAATAAAAATCGTAAATAATGGTTACTTAAAAATTTAAAAAATAAAAATCTTCATAATAAAGATGAGGTCACATTTGAATAGAATACGCTAAAATAATTACATCGGCATACTTGCATTTTATTGTTAACGAAGTTTTCATAATGATTTTTTCTTCCGAAGAAATGAAAATAACGATCAAAATCGGTCCCTGATAATAACATATGTGTGAGTCTGTACAATCCGAGAGCGTTCTTAATTTGTGTTTCTTCTACTTACTAAATAACCCCAACAGTGCAATTGCTGAAGGAGAAGATGTTCGACCCGAATCCCAAAATAGCAGATGATGGTGGGCATGTTCCAGCACTCGATCATGACGAAATGTGATCTTGACTCAAGAATAATAAGGCTACGGATACTCAGGGCTTACCAGCCAAGCTATTCAAACATGGATTCGAAGAGTTAGTAGGGTGCATGCATCAACTCCTATGCAGAATATGGTTGGACGAGCGCATGCCCAGCGACTGGAACTCAAGTGTACTCTGCCCAATGCACAAAAAAGAAGACTCCACAGTACGCGCCAATTATGGTGTGATAAGCCACCTGGATATCGCAAATATGTAAGATCTTAGAAAGCGTTTTGTGCGAGTAATTGAAGTCTATGGTCAACAATCTGATTGGACCTTAACGAACTTTTGTTTGAAATGCAAAGCAACCGCATTTTGTAAAACAAAAAACAATAAAAAAAACAATAAAAAATTTACGTTAAAAAAAACTCAACTGCGTACGAAAATTACTGCGTTCAACTAGTTTCAGTATCTTGTTTCAGGCGCTACCAATAAACGTTACTTAAATTTTTTTCAATCCTCGTCGATTGTTTTATTTAGCGAGCTCATAATTCTACAGATATCACCCTGTACCACATTAGCCACCCCCACCCCCCTTATACAGCAATTGTCGCAGTTTCTCGCATCACAACTTTGGCTCAGAACACAATTCTACTAAATGCGAAAAGGAAAAGCGATAAACACACCAAAATATATATCAATAGCTGAGCCGACTAGGCCGTATTCATTTGTCTGCCTAAAGCAAACTAATTCCACTGGCGCAAATACCTATAAATCTAAAAAACTTTAGGCCAAGCTTCCTCTCCAATTCGTCTCGTCCTCACAATTTTACAATATTCGTATGCTTAAAAAAAGCGCGTTCCAGCTTCTTAGAAACTCCTCACAAAACTACTGAGTAATTTGTACCTTGAAACGAAAGACTTAAGCAACGAACTTGTTATGATCAAAGACAGTAAAGGGCGTATGAGGTGCTTTATTTTTGATTTGCTTTCCTTTTCATACAATTTCTTAAGCAGTTTGTTGTCATGATTTGATTGTATTTTTGCAAAAAAAAAAAAAAAAATAAAAATTAAAAATAAAAAAAATAAAAATAAATAAAAAAAAAAAATAAAATAAAAAAGAAGGTACCTATCTAAAAGATATTTCAAATATAATGTGGCTAGCGTAGAACTAAACTGGTCTATCTAACAAAATACAAAATTGGAGAAAACAGATGAAACGCGTTTTAATGCGGTGTGCGATTGTTGATGTATGTTAAGTGAATATTGTAAATTATTATGTTAGCTTAATAGTTAGCTTAACATTCTGCATTAAAAAAAAAATTATTATAGAAACGTTTTTTATATAATATTAATATGTAACAAGAAAACTTGTTACATAGACCACTTTAGAATTTTCAATTTTTAAGGAAGTTTGAACTACAAATTGAAAATTATATGAATAAAGTAAAAAATATGTGAAAGGAAGTACTTTAATTACAAAAATAACATACTTCTTCTTCTTGATTGGCGCTTAACCGTCTAGAGTCTAGACGATTCTGGCCGAGTCCAACAGAGCGCGCCAATTGCTTCTGGCGCAGCATGGCGCCACTTGGGAACACCTAGGGAGGCAGCATCGCTGTCCACCTGATTTCCCCAATGCAGTGGAGGTCTCCATTTTCTTTTCTTTTCTTTTCTTTTCTTTTCTTTTCTTTTCTTTTCTTTCCTTTTCTTTTCTTTTCTTTTCTTTTCTTTTCTTTTCTTTTCTTTTGTTTTCTTTTCTTTTCTTTTCTTTTCTTTTCTTTTCTTTTCTTTTCTTTTCTTTTCTTTTCTTTTCTTTTCTTTTCTTTTCTTTTCTTATAGTAATAATAACATACACATGTTCGTAAATGATCACCTCTGCATGAAAGGTAACAGTAACCTAGTTTTCTCCACGGCGGGCTGGTAGAAAATCTTCTGGATTGTTTTCTGTTTCATCTCTGCGGTTTACATGTGGAGAGACAGGTAAAAGGGGTGATGAATCGGTGGTACAAATTTCAACATTTTTTTTATGTCCTGCATTTTTTTGAATTTCAAAACGCGTATGTCGCTGCCCTGATCTGGTGTAAAATTCTGCAAGAACTCTATGAAATCATGTAGGTTCACGCTAGATTTCTTTATGTCGACGGATTTATATGTTTCACAATAATCATCATTAAACTGCATCACAGATTCACCCTTGACAAATTTTGCCTTTCGCATTTGGGAAATTTTTCCACCGTCGCACATAGGGATATTTTATCAATCTGGGCGGCCAAAACCTCATTTCCTAAAACTGGCCCGATTTCCAAAAAATAAAATTTTTAATAGACCAGGACCCTAACGCATCATTTTCAATAAAAGTTTATTCTCAAAACTCAAACACAAAGTTTTTACAGTCAATGAAAGTTTGGTCATTCGTGTATTTCTCGCGGCATTTTATAACGTTCTTAAAGTTTCAACATTTCCAATTAATATTTTTACGGTTTTAAGTGAAGTTTTTTAGAATACTGTTATGGATTCTTATAATACAGGTAATCGAGTACAAAATTCATGTTTATTGAGATTTAGTTAGTTGTTAGCGTCTTCTTAATTACGTTTTTAAAAAATGATGTATTAAAAAAAAATTTCCCAATTTTTTGATTTCAAAAGGGTTTTTGTTTAGGTGCCCGGCATTGTCCGGCACTGACTCTTTTTTTTTCTAGATAGTCTGTTCCCTGTTATTTTGAGTTCAAGAAAGATCGGTTCCGGTTTTTTCCGATTTTAAGAAAAACAGGCGATTTTTCACGTTGGGAAAAATGACCCCACCACACAAAAAAAATTAGTTGTTTGTGGATTCGAGAACACCCATCTAGGAATATATAAATCGACGTGCTCCGAATCCAAAGTCCGCTTGTCCAATATACCCCCAAAACTTCGAGAAAATTGCGAAAAGCTAAAAAAAGCCCCAAATGGCACATTTCATCGACCTAACCTACTAACATGTATTTCGACGTTCTGAATCCAAATCTGAGGTCGGTTTGGTCTCACTACATCACTTTTTAAAAATGTAAAGCCACATTATTTTCTATATTAAATCGAATTGGAATCACCGTGGGTAACACAATTAACAATTTAAAGCCAAAAGAGAGTTTTGGCCGCCCAGATTGATTAAATACCCCAATGTGCGTCGTCTACTATACTCTGGAAATTGGCCGTCGTTCGTCAAATGACATAAATTTCCCCACCATATTATTAACATCAAAAGGAGCATACTTTCTACAATTTTTAACCAATTTCATCCACTCATCTGGTGTAAGATCATACTGGTCTATGGTAGTCTATGCTAGTTGGACCACTTTAGAATTTCTTGAAATGACAAAAGGACGTGAATTCTAAAGTGACATTTTTATCGTTTGGACACTTTGGTGAAGAAATAAGACCTACATCAATTTTGCACTGATAAATTTATGATTTTCAAGTTCAAAAATGTGCATAGCTCGATTTCTGAAAAAATGTTAGATAGACCAGTTTAGTTCTACGCTAGCCATATATGGTAGTAAAATTAGGAGAAAGTTAATTACTTGAAAGAGTTTTTAGTGCTTAGCACGAAATTTTTATTTTTAATTCAATTTTTAATTGTTGGGGTAAGTGGAAAAAAATTCAACAACTATTTACAGCGAAGGTTGAGTGTATAGCTATTTCACGAAAAACCATTTTCGATCATCAGCACTCTTTTCGGAAGTGGATGCACCGGGGATTGAACCCGAGTCTATTCCAACTTCAGCCGCAATGACCCAACGGATAAACACACTCGGCCATTGAGACTCTGTGCAAGCTGTTGGATTTTCCCCACTTTTGCCTTTTTCATTTTCAACATTAACGTTAGTGTGTATATGCTTTTGCATATATTCTCCACAAACGTGCTGAATTTTTGATGTAGGCAGTTCGCAATGAACATTGTTGTTGGTATTTATTTTATGTATATACCAAACAACGTTAACAATTTTACTTGAAAGAGTTTTTAGTGCTTAGCACGAAATTTTTATTTTTAATTCAATTTTTAATTGTTGGGGTAAGTGGAAAAAAAAAAGTTAATTACAGTTAAACAATCAAAACTCATAAAAATTTATCGATTTTACTGCTGCTGAGTGGTATACACCACATTTTGTACATACATATATACATAAATACGTATGATCAAATGCAGCAGAGAAAATAACTATTAGACAATAACAAATATATTCCTTTTTTTTGCGCTCATTAGCATTTTAGTATAGCTAGACAATGGAAGTTTCTAAAAAAAAGTATGTTGTTAGATTTAGTTTGCATATCGGGTGCTTTGCATACTTTATTTAGAGAGTTGAACAGAAAAAATGGGGAAAAATTAGCAAATATAAAAACAAGATATAACACACGCACCATAATTTGTCAAATTATAGGCAAAACCTTCGGTTCAAAGTCGAAAGTAGCAAGATTTGGGGAAAGAACAAAGTCTTAGACAATTATTACATAAATATTTATGCACACCTAATATATGTACATAAAATATGGGTTATTCCGTTTTTTAGTAAGATGTGCGTAAACAAAACCAAAATTGCTTAGTGGAAATATCAACATGAAATCACCAACTACATACAAACAAAAAAACAATTGAGAGAAAATAGAATTTAAATGATTATTTCGTTAAGAAAGAAATAATAAAAAACAAGTAAGGAAGCCTAAGTTCGAGTGGAATCGAACATTAGATACTCAGCTGTATGCGTTCATTGTTTGTTTGCGTTTGATGGAAACACGGTGTATTTATAAAAATCGGGTGTCGCATAAAGTGGGCGTAGCCACGCACATTTTCTAAATTTTTATCAGTCATCCAACTAAGCATATGAATATTATTCTTTGTGCAAAATTTCATTCCTTTATGACTTCTAATTAGAAAGATGTCACGTTACAAATTCCCAAAGGGTGTTCCAGAAATATCTTTGTTAAAAAGTAGGCGTGGTCATAAACCGATTTGAATAAATTTTTGCGTGTCTATTAACACAAGTTATAAAAGTGTATAAACCAAGTTTCATCATAATATCTCAGTCATTTGTTGAGTTATGGGCTCCGAAGTCTCGTAGATACCGTTGTCTAAAAAGAGGCGGTGCCACGCCCGTTTTCCAAAATTTTTATATTTTTTTATTTCCGGTCTCTTGTAGAACTCATGCCACAAAATTTCAATGAATTATCTTTATATTTGACAAAGATATCGCTTAAAATGTTTTTATTAGGTCACTATAATACCCACAAATAAAAGTGGGCGTGGTCGTCAACCGATTTCGCTAAAATTTTGAAAATGTATTACTACAATTAATAAAAGTGTATGCACGAAGTTTCGTCATAATATATCAATTATTTGTCGAGTTATGGGCTCAGAAATCTCGTATATTCCTGCTTCTAAAAAGAGGCGGTGCCACGCCCATTTTCCAAAATTTTTATGCTTTTCGTTTTATGTCCGCAGTTGGACTTCTGCCATAAAATTTCAATGATATATCTTTATATTTGACAAAGATATCGCTTAAAATGTTTTTATTGGGCCACTTTATAATACCCGTATATAAAAGTAGGCGTGGTCGCCAACCGATTTTGGTAATTTTTCGTCGACACATTTGTCTAAGTAAATATATCACGCGTACCAAATTTCATCGATATATCTTTAACAGTTTCTGAGTTATGGCTTATAAAACTTTCAATATTTGCCCCTTAATAAGTGGGCGTGGCACCGCCCATTTTCCAAAATTTCATCAAATTTCTTCATAAGGGCCTGAGCTGAATAAGTGGGTAAAATTTCATCACTCTAGCTATATTAGTGGCTGAGATACCAAATTTCCGATTTTTTCTATATAGGAAAAGTGGGCGTGGTCATGGTCCGATTTCGCCCATTTTCAATACCAACCGTCCCAGTCTCGATACCAACTTGCATTCCAAATTTCATCAAAATATCTCAATTTTTGCGCGAGTTATCGTGCGTACGGACGGACGGGCATGGCTCAATCGATTTCTCTTTTCATCCTGATCATTTTGATATATATAAGTCTATATCTATCTCGATTATTTCATTCTGTTACAATCCACCGTTATGAAATCAAAACTATAATACTCTGTGTACTAGTACAGCTGAGTATAAAAAAATTGCGTACGAATTAGGGATTCCAATCCCGGGATCCCGGGATCCCGGGATCCCGGGATCCCGCCCTTTTTGACACCCCGAAAATCCCGGGATTGCTAGATTTTTGATCCCGGGATTTTCGGGATAAAATAAAGCAGGATATTCCCCTATTATAGCAAAAAAAAGTATTTTATATAATTTTTATTGATCTCAGATCTGTATACTAATAGCGTTTCCTATTCTGAACGAAAATTTTGAATTATTACATGGCAGAATTATCAACATGTGCCCTGTGCCCTGTGAAAATGTTGCATTTTTCATATGATGCATAACAAAAGTAATGCAACGCAGAAGAGCAGAAATGTTTTCCCCGTAATCAGGCTAGTTTTATATTTTGTCAATAGAACAAAAACGCCAGAAAAAATTTTGGAATAGAGCAAAAAAATTTGAAAGCCCGAAGAAAATTCATAATAAGTGCAACATTTTTGCCAAAATTAAAAATGTCCATTAGTGAAAGTAAGAATTAATATTTTTTGATTTTTTTTTAATTAAATTTTTTTGTTGTGAAGTAAGGAAACGTACGTTAGGTACTTTTAAAATTTTTAATTCTTGTGGTAAAATTCTTTTGATAACTTCGATTTCCTGATTTTGGGCCATTTTATTCTCAACAGTTTTCGGAATTTTCTCCCATGAAAAGTAAATATTGGAAGAAAAAGCAAACAGTAATCAAGAAATAAAATTACCAAAGACCAGGTAAAATTTTAATTAGACTTGAGAGTTTCACACTACAATGTCAAAGATTCAATTTTTTCATCTTTAATAATAGTTTTTATCTCGTTGAAAACAGTATTAACAGGAGATTGTTTCGAAATATGTAATTATATATATACACTGGTTAACAAATTATTCGAGAAATATGAAAAAATTATGGAAAAAAATTAATTTCGATAATATTTAAAAATCATGTTGATAGACGAAACAGACTGACTTACCCTATGAAAGAGGGGTTTTTGGCCCGTAACTCCAGATTTTGAGGGTGTATTGAAATTCTAAATATGCAGTCTTCGGATGTTTTGGTAAGGCCTACTCGTTTAACATATGTGAACCTCGAAAAAGTACTTTCAAATTTTTTATTTTGTCACACATTATTATCAAATGATCGCAAGCCTTCTTGTCAATATCTTAAAAGTACCAACTGTAAAGCAAATATTTCTTACACCAAATGTATGCCATTTTCTTTGTTGTTTGTATTTTTTAAAGTAACTCTTAAGTATTTTAAATAATACGCATGAATTTATTTATTTTTTTTAATTAAATAATTTTTGTTTTAAATAAAAAATACCAATAAAAATCAATTACTTTCTTTGCATTTTAAAGTTGTAGCGTTCCACGAAAAATATATTCACTTTTTTCAACCCAAAATGTCGGAAAATAATTAATGGCAAAATCCCGGGACCAATCCCGGGATCCCGGGATTATAAAAAAAAATACCGAAAATCCCGGGATCGCAAAAATGGGAAAAATTGGAATCCCTAGTACGAATGTAATGTTGTCAGTAAAATAATCGACCACTTAGAGAAGATTTCAACAATACGGAGCACATACATACATATAATACCCGCTCATCAAAAAGCCTCCGGTAAACGACTCTGCACAATCACAATAACAAAACGATTAACTTCGGGCACTTCACACTTTGGCTATGCCCTAAAAGCATAGTTAAAGAAAAAACCATCCAGAAGTGTTCAGAGTTCTTTGATTCATTGGTTCACTTCTCATATGTATGTAGTTAAAATTGTGATTAACCAAGCGGCAAGTAGGTAGTAAAATGTTGAGATGTTGAAGTATCACTTTAAAATGCGTACATTTGCAAAAAAGTCATTAATCTTTGTGCAGTCACTCAACTACAAAATTTTTCTTCCTGCTAAAATTTCATGACTGACCTTCAGCATACAAATTGCTTTGTTAATCTGCAAAGAACATTGATTTGCAAAATAATTTATTCTATGCCCAGCATCACTTCCGACAATCGAACTTTTTTTACGAGTTTTTTCTACGCAGTTAAATACTTCAATTTTCGGGTTTTAGATAATTTTAAATTTGGCACGCCAAATGTGTTGATGAGTTAAAAAACGGAAGTGCTTTTAGGAGAATGTTGAGTTGAGTATCCACTTATCAATTATCTGTTTTTTTTCCCAATAGCAATAATCGGTTTACCTATTAACTTATATTCCTTGATAACAAATGCGCGTGAGGAAATAAAAAATACAACATAACATAAAGAAAAGTTTAATTATTGATTTACTTATTTTCCTTTTTTTTTTGCAAAACCCTTCCGCAAATTAATTTATGAAAAAAAGTAGAAATATAAATATTTAGTTATAAGCATTTATACATGTATTAATTATTATTATTTTTTAGTTGACGATTTTTTTTTCTTGATTTTTTGTTTGAGTTATACTCGTAGAAAAGCCAAACACATGTTTATACCAGTGGCGAACGTATCATGCAAGCCAAAAAGCCCGGCTTGCCTAAATAATTTCGTTCATTTAATTTTATGAATTTTTTTAAAATCTTGATATTCTTGAAATGTGTTTACTACTTAAGTTCTTATGACGCGTTAGCCCACCAACAACATTCATGTGAACCTATTTTGCTTTTTACAACCAATCACAGCGCAACCTGGATTAGTTGCACGCCTTAAGAGCCCGTGCACATTTGACTTCTACCTCGCTTTGCTTCAGAGTTTTGCTTTGACAGTTTCGTTGAGCATGTGCTTTTCAAAGGGATATGTTCACAATTGAGGTGAAGCGAGTAAAGCAAAGTATAAAATTAGCCATGTCTCAACTTTTTTACACTTTGACAAACATCTCCCTGTGTGTGTGTGTGTATGTTTGTATATCTACACTTATTTTAGGGATTTCGCGCAATTTCGTGAGAAGTGAACAGAGAAAAGTAAAAAATAATAGTCGAATAAGCAGAAAAAAGCAAATTCCCAAATATTTTACCAAAAATCGGGTTTATAAATTAAAGCAAAATAATGAAGTGGAAATTGTCAAAGTGTTAATTGTAGCAAGCATCTGGAATTTCGCTTTGCTTTAAGGGTTTTTTCTATCAAAGTTGGAGCAGATAAAGCCAATTGTGCACGGGTTCTAACAGTTTCACACCTGGGCTTTTATGAGGCTTTCAAAATATAGCATAGCTTGTTTTCTCGCTTTCTCGAAGAAAAAGTCAATTGTTTTTTTTTTTTTTTTATTGAAAAAACGTAACAAACCCATTTTTTTATTTTTCACATAAAATTTTTATATGAATTAGAAGCTGGCTTTAGCATTCGTGATTTGATATTTAGCAATGCTGTTCACAGTCTTATACTGATACTGCTAATATTTTTGTCATCGGTATAAGGAAACTAAAAGCAAGTCTGCGCTTTGGTGTGAGTTTAAGAGATGTCTCTATAAGTTTGGCGTCATCAGTCACTTGAGTTGAATTCCACGTCTTCGTATTGTCATTGTATATCAAAACTTAATTACTATGCATCAACTTCATTTTCTGGATTTTTTGACAATATATTCAGATTCATACGTTATGAATATAAACAACAAACCAAATATACAAAACAAGTTTGATAAAAGTCAATGACGTAAGCGCAATCAGACTTTTATGCCGTTTTCTTTTCTCGAAATGATGTTGCCCTGTTTGATTTTCTTATCCATCTTGTAAGCTTGTGTGGTCATTTCACCAAATATTGACCTCTGACTAAGTAAGAGGGCACCATCATCTACAAATTCAGCCATTTTATAGGAAGTCAGGTTACGTAATTCGATAATTGAGATTTTAAAGGGCAACATTTTTTGTGAGAAAAGAAAACGCCATTAGATATTAGAGCAAGAAAATAACATAAATGGCTAATGGCTATGTCATACACAGGCTTGCCCAGCCAATTTATGCTAGGTCCGCCACTGGTATATACATACATACAAACGTACATAACTATGCAAAAAGTGTTAATCTGCTTGTCGCCAGTTTCTACTACTCAAGCTTAACTTCAGTTATTACTTATGTTAATTGGGATTATGTTCTACACTTGTTCTACGTGTTCATTAACTGAAATATCTTTATCGACGCTCATATGTCAAAATTTTGTTAATACATACATACATGTACATACTCGAAAATGTTCCTTTATATTCTTGCGCATTGCAGAGTTTAGTTGTGAATATTTTGTTACATATAAACTGTAAATATTATACGATACAATATAAATGTCAATTCGTAATCAGATTTATTTATTATCCGCTGTAAATATAATAAGACGCGCGTGCCCTTTATCGGATTAACACCAGCTATTTTTGTTCAGAAACATTTTTATGAGAAGTTGATAACGCGATTACAAAAATATATTAGTTGTATACAGAGCTGGGCACTAAGGATTACGATTACTTGGAATTACACTAGCTGAAATCGTAATCGATAATACCACAACCTTTGGCTACGGGCTATGCAGTAGAAATTAACATAGAAATTGTGAAATTAGAAAAAAAAGCTAATATATAAAAGCTTGCAAAGTTATAATGACATTCTGTATAATACTCTTTCAATTTCTTCAAAGTTTTCTCGCTGGGTATTCATTTGCTTACCTTAACACATACTTTTATGCTGCCATAATTATAAAATTCGCGAACTTAAAGGCATATAAATAGTGTAAATATGTATGTATGTATAATTATAACAGCAGCAAAGTCAAGGCCATTAACTTAATTCGCGACAAAAATTTTAACTCTCCGTAATTTAAAGCAAATTTCAAAATAAAGCACACTTAGTTATTTTAAAGTCAAAAAATTTAAAATCTAAAGTACCTACACCTGTTTTCATTGATAACGTTTATTAATATAAACAATTTTTTTTGCATTATTTAATGTTTGGAAACTTAGGTGAACTGAATAGTACTTATTAGACGATTTTTCTACATATGTACATTAGGCTGTCTCGTCTTATATGCAGCAAAAAAAGTCCAACGTACCTAGAGCATTTTAACCAGCTAGCACCCCTAAGAAGGGCTATTTTGACCAGTGGCGTAGCTAGAGAATTTTTCGGGTGGAGGGGGGGGGGGGTCACAGCCAATGTAAAAAATTTACCAAAATTTAAATTACCAAAAAAAACCTACAATTTTTTTTACAAATGATAAAAATCGCTAGCTTAAAATGCAAACCCTGCTAGCATTTGGAAGATCGTTTTCTCGTCTAACTAAAATAAGTTACGTTTGAGGCACTTCTAGGCGTTATTCGAAAGATAGTTTCTATTTTACAAAAACAAATGTCATTGCTATCGCACACCTTACTTCTTGGTGTGAATAGAGAAGATATTTTCTGTATTGGCAAGAAAAATAAAATCAAATTAAGTTTTTTAAATAAATAAATGAAAGATGAAAAATTTATAAATTTAATTGCCTGCGATTTTCGTTATAAATTTAATAATTATGCTATGGATACCAGTCCTGAGCGTGGACCTAGCAATCAAGATTACTATACACCTGGTGATGGTGGATAAGGCCGATCCAATTGAATCGGAATCTACACTGAGAGAAAAAAAATATATGGAGGGGTCAAAGAAATTGTTTACCTATTTTGAACACTACTTTCTTTGTTTTGAGTAAATTTTCCTTAAAACATGTTAAAAGGTTTATAAAATATTGTTGTTACATGCGTTACCATGGTTTCATATACTTGTTTTGAAAAAATTCATACATTAAAATAATGAAAAATTCTTTAAGCGCCATTCCATTCCCAACTTTCCTTGTTTTGAAGACTAGATTTCTTTAATTTTGAGAAATTAAATTCCCATACAAATCCCCATGGCAACGAATTTGTTTGAAAGTTTTTTTATGTTTTTTCCACATTTTTGAGAAAATTTACACAAAACAAAGAAAATTTTGTATTGGGACGCGTGTTCAAAATAAAGAAAATTATGTCTTTGATCGAGAGAAATTTTTTTTTTTTGAGTGTAACACCTATCGATTCCGGCACGAGGTATTGTATGCACAAAGGAATTCAGGAAGTGATTAAAACCGGGATCGCATTACGCCGTTTAAAGAGTTGTGCATTGAGCATAGCCTGCTGATGACGTATGGGATTTAAGCAGGTGGGAGTGATGGAATTGTTGAACTCTTAATTCAATTTATAATTATTGCTTTATTTTATAGGAAATGATACTGGAATCCGCAAATAGACAGATGAAGCCACGATCATTGCTAAGCTTATATTTAGTCTTAATTATTATTCATTTACTGATACACAGTTAAATACATAACACTCGTATTATTGTTAACAAACTAAAAATATGATAAAATCTGGTTTGTGTTAAATGTGAATAAAGATAAAAAAAATAATTGTACATACATATTTGGAGTTTTATTCAGGTTCTAAATATAGTGAAAAAAATTATAGGGAAAAATGTTAATTGACGCTTTTGTGTCTTCCAGAAGGCACTAAGAAGTTACTTCCGGAAGCGTCAGATTAGTTTATTTGTACGTAACGTCTTTGTCCCTTCCAAACGACGCTTGGAAGATACTTCCAGAAGTGTCATTTATGGCTCATCATGGACGTGCCGTTGACGGGGAACAGTTTTTCCCGAACGAAGATAGGAAAAAGTTGGGAAAACGATATCTTCCGCGATTGAATTAATCGTCTCAAAGTTACTTTTTCGTCACTTCCACGATAAAAAATGTTGGCTGGGAATTGTTTAAGTCCTTTTTTAAAACTTTGTAGGAGAGACAAAAAACAGAAAGAAAAAAAAAATTCGAAATGAAAAAAAATTTCTGTTCATATAAATATTTTGGACTTACACAATTTTTTTCGCTTTTTGGACTTACACAATTTTTGCTGCCGAGACCGTAAATATATCATCGCAAACAAAACCCCAGCAGTATTTGAGGTAAGGAGGTGCATATTCAATAGAATATTCATTATGAAAAATAGCCGGAAAGTAAGTTCAAAATTCATTGCTGAAAAAATAACTGAACACGCAGTGAAGACATCAGGTGTACTGAAATACATGCTATGGAAGTTCTCCCTGCGTATTCAGGCCTTTTTTCCTACAGAAACTCTCCCTTCTCGTTCGGCAGTTTTTAAGTAGTTGATTTTCGACGCCACCTCTATATAAAAACGAAAGGGAAAGTTCAGATATTAGAACTACATCTCTACTGAATATTCAGTAGGAAATATGTGCTGTTTTCCAGCTGATAAATACTGCTGGGACAACTTTAACGCTAACATAAAAACGGCAGAAAAATCAAATGTACATATGTATGTATGTATATACATATGTAGGTAATTCCAACAATACCCTTCAAAAATTTGAGGACCAGGTAGTCCAATGGGACGGGCCTTTAATGTAGGTCTGAAGGGACGTGGTTACGGACTTGGTTACATGTTATGCTGCATAGTACCACGCGTGAAGCGGCCTAGTTACAGACTTGGTTACATGTTATGCTGCATCGGACCACATCGAATGTAAATTGTCGTTCGCCGCCAACTAATTCGTGGTTGGTCGGCAATTTGGCTCGGTCTAGGGTATTGGGATGTCGTTTAAAACGTGGTCCACTGTAAGCAGACTAGTATATGGCCCAAATGGGTTGGTTTTTATATAGTCCTTTGTTATGCAGCGGTGAAGCAGGGGTGGTCATGTCTAATCAGTGGCGTAGCTAGAGAATTTTTCGGAGGGGGCGGGGGGGGCGGGTCACAGCCAATGTAAAAATTTACCAAAGTTAAAATTACCAAAAAAAAAAACTACAATAGTGGTCTTCATCTAAAGTGATAAAATAATAAATTGTTAAAGTTTATCAGTTGATCCGCATTTTTACATGAACGTACCTTGGTAAGTAATTGTTTAAACTCTTGTCAGCTGTCAGTGTCAACTTGATTAATAAATAAAAAACCCAATTAAATAAACAAAAAATGCATATAACATTGTTGTAGAAACTATTTAAATAAATCGTGCAAAAATGCCGAAGGAAAACACATTTTCCTCTTTTAAATTGAAAAGGTAAAACTGGCAATGTGTCAGACTTGAATTTTACCGAAATTTATAAATTTACGCAACAAAATCGTTCGGTAAAGTGATAAACTTTGCTTAAATATATTTTCATACAAATTTTGACAGATAATTTATCACAATTATTATTTTATCACTTTACCTCATTTACCAGTAGTTTATGACTTTAGATGAAGACCCTTAATTTTTTTTAAAAATGATAAAAATCGCTAGCTTAGAATGCAAATTGTGTAAGTCCTTTTTTAAAACTTTGTAGGAGAGACAAAAAACAAAAAAATTCGAAATGAAAAAAAATTTCTGTTCATATAAATATTTTGGACTTACACAATTTTTTTCGCTTTTTGGACTTACACAATTTGCGTATCACTGAATAACAACGAGTAGAAATATGACAAGTATCTCAGACTTGTTTAGCGCGGTGCGTATTTGATTTTTCTAGCGTTCTACATAAAAATAAACTTTTTCATAAAAGTGGACTTACACAGTTTGCACTCTAAGCTAGCGAAATGTAATTTTTTCAGACTATAATTTAACATTTTAGTACACAAATATCGCTTATAATACATATGTCAAACTCTTAAGGCCCTTGGCCACTTAAAATCTGGAATGTTAAGAAGTGTATACATATGTGTGAGTGTCGGGTTATTGACGCAAATATCTAAAAGATTTGATTCTCATCATCGCGAGCCCGAACAAGAACGTGTAGTACGACGACTGCCGATTGCACTAACACACACAAAAAAACTCACACATACACACTGACATGCCAGATTGTCAGTTGCCAAGGGCCTTTAACTGTACTTCAAAAGTAAGTCTCATATTCTCTTCTGGAAATCTACGCGCATAGGTAGATTTTAAAGTTTTATGCGCCCAAAATTGAATTTTGTAAAATTGTTACAATTACAGAAAAAAAACATACCCACATATTGGAAATAGAATGGGGAACAATAATTCATCGCTTTTTTCCCGACCCCATACTCTGCACTTGCCCCAGATGGTCGTAACTTAGCATATCTGAAGTTAATTTTTTTTGTTTTTTTCTTACATATTTTCAACTTGAATATTTATTATTTAAAGCATTTCATTTAAGTAATTGTGATGAATCCTAAAGGTTCAAGTAATTATTAACACTTTTCAATAATATCCTTGGTTTCCAATAATTCTAAGTTTATAGCTTTAAGCTTTTAAAGTTGGGATATTTTAAAAAAAATTATCACTCTTTTTCATGTTAGAAATTGGTTTTGTTATGTTGCTCTGTTAGACTCAGTCAAATTAACCCTCGGACATGATATCTAGTACAATTAGTAGTTAGCCGACAAAAAATTACGTCGCACAGATCCGCACTTCACTACTAGATACAGGGTTTTTCATATGTACCTACAATAATTTTCTTTTTGTGCTTTATATTTAATTTGAATGTTTATATTTCTAACGCATATCTTGGTTAATGTAGGTGATGCTCGAAAGTAACCCAGATTGTTGTTAACTTTTTAGGCAGTATTTTTAGTATTTCCAATTTTTCAAAGTTAAGGAAGTACTTATCATAAAAAGGGGGTAAGAATTATAAAGCTACATTTTTTAGAAGATTTTTGAGTATGCAATTTTGCAGCTCATTCAATTGTAATATAATAATATGCAACATTCAACTTTTTGAAAAATGTCATTGGCTTTTCGGAAATTTTAATTGGAACGGTCTCACGTACATATAACGCAAACACCCTACAGAAAAAAATTACTAAAATCGACGGAAATTTTTACAGCATTGAGAATAGCACTTTTTACACTTAAATTGCTTGGCTACATAACAGTACACTTAGAAATCTCCTCAAAATCTTCTATAAATTCTGGCCGCGCTTTGAAATTTTAATCCACTTTTAGAAATTTCTACGATTTTTCGGATTTTTCTATAAGCTTAGAAATCCTGCTTAAGGCGATTTTTATTGAAAAATTGTTTACATTTTTAAACGAAAATAAGAGAGTCAAATTTTCGACAGAACTGTTTGAAATAAATTTAAAAACTCTGGCGTATCATTTTTTTTGAGTCACTGTATATATTTTTCAATAAAATCGACTTTTAACTAGAGCCCTAGATAGTAGTAGTCAGGAAATAGTATAATTAAGGTCGCTAGAGGGCTAAAATGTTCTAGAAAATTATTCGGCATAAAATTTCTGTAGAGGTCTCCTCAGAAAAAATCTTTGTAAAGTGAACCTAAAAGACTGTACACTCTTATAAATATTGGAATATTTTTTAAACTTTGATTTGGTTTGAGAGAAATTTAAAACTTTTTTTGCGTTAAATTTTGAACCTTCGAAAGTTTAAAAGTTTCTTAGTTTTAGTTCTTAGTTTTTGCTTTAAAATTCAAACTTACAAAAGTTCAAATATTTCAAAGTAAAGGAATAAATTTTATATTTTTTGGTTTAAATCTTACACTTTTTCTCATTTAAACTTTTAAGGTTTAAATTTTAAACTTTCATTGGTCGTAAAATTTGGTTTCAACAAAAAAATTTCAATTTTTGATTTGAAATTCCAAATTGCTTTTTCGAGAAATGAACA
The DNA here is from genome assembly GCA_960531455.1 of Urophora cardui. Classification (NCBI taxonomy): domain Eukaryota; kingdom Metazoa; phylum Arthropoda; class Insecta; order Diptera; family Tephritidae; genus Urophora; species Urophora cardui. Next base: position 127,457,260 of record OY482670.1, on the reverse strand, counting down.
ATATAAAAAGCTCATTTATAGTTATTTTACAATTTCAATGAATGACTGTGTGGTGTTGTTGGAATGGAGAAATAAAAAAACACAAAATAATTATGGAAACAGATAAAATGAAGAAGGAAGAAAAGAAGAAGAAGAGGATAGGAAAAAGAAAAGGATTAAGGGGATGTTGGGGGGAGAACAATATGGAAGAAAAGGAGAAAAAAAAGGATAGGAAAGAAGATACAATAGGGGAAAGCATGAAGAGGGTTTGGTAGCAGACATTTTTTTTATTTAAACCAAAAAAAGGTTTAAATTTTAAACTTTTCAAAGTCTTAAAATAAATTTTAATTTGGAATAAAATCTAAACCTTAAAAGTTTAAAAATCTTTTAAACTTTTCAAAGTTTAAATTTTAATAATTTTTCGGTCGTGTCTTATATATCGACCAAAAAAGTTTAAAATTTATACCAAAATTTATTTGAGTGTAGGAAGCGATAAGCTTATATTCCTCGAAATGTTAAATCTGTTTTATTTCCATTTCTACTGAAGCGATTGAAGTACTTCTTTTGCAAAGGATTAATGATTTTTGATGACGTTTTACATGCATACAAAAAAAGGTTACATTAAGGAGGTATAAACTAAGAAATGGGTGTAAGTGACTACAGCGGCGCACATAGGGCTAATACAATTATCAAGTAGAAACCTACCTCTCAAGCCAGGGAGATTGGTGTATCACACTTAGGGATCGGCCCATAAATACCGAAGATATGAACAAAATTAATTTTAACGACATCTAGTGGCGTCCAACAAAAATATAAATTTTTTTCCAGAAATGTTTTCGAAAAAGAAATCATAAAAAAAATAATCAAACTTTTTTTTGTGATACGCTCTAATGTACATAGGTATATTTTACATATATGGAAAATACAAGATTTTACCGGATGGTAGGGTTTTACCGGAATATCAGCTACTTAAATAGGTATATGGTACAAAATATTTATAAAATATAATTTATAATACCGCAGAAATGTAATCGCAACCATTCGCACATACTGTGTTCCTATGATTTATCTTGATATTGTTTTTGTAAAGAAAAAACATTATTCGGCTTAGCTGAGGAGTAGAAACAGCTTGCGTTAGGCATGGGTAACACTGCGCTGCGCGGCGCAATTGCGCTAACACCAACCTTGGCGTTATTGCGCTAACTCCGATTTGGGAAATGCGCCAACTCAACATAGCGCCAACTCAATATTGCGCCAACTCAATTTTGCAATATAACACCGACTCAATTTCGTGCGATAACACCAGCACCAATATAGCGCTAGTGTAAAATGGCGCAACCACAACGCCAATAACAGCACCATAGTATATGTATACGTATGACACCTTCACAATTAGGTATGCCTGATAGTGATCTAAGTGACCTTAATTTCCAGCATATTTTCACAAATATGCGGAATATGTTTCCAAATGATTATGAAAATTTAAATTAATTGTGCCCTCGGATATGTAAGCAGAATTGCGCCAAAAGAAATAAAACAGGGATGGTAAACAGTAACAAACGAAAAAATGTTATTTATCGATTATTCCATGACAATTGCGCTAAAGGTGTTATTGCGCCAGTACCGTGAGTTGGCGCCATGACTGGCGCTGGAGTTATTGTATCAGCGCCAAAAAAATTGCGCCATTACCCATGGCTAGCTTGCGTTACTTATTTCTTGGCTGCCTTTGACATGATTTTGCTAAAGTTTGTTGGAAGTATAATATGTTGGAAAACGCGGATTCTGGGCATCAAATGACAAAAAAAAAAATAAAATAAAATACAATAAAATAAAATAAAATAAAATAAAATAAAATAAAATAAAATGAAATAAAATAAAGTAAAGTAAAATAAAATAAAATAAAATGAAATAAAATAAAATAAAATAGAATAAAATAAAATAAAATAAAATAAAGTAAGATAAAATAAAATAAAATGAAATAAAATAAAATATAACAAAAAAATAAAATACAATAAAATAAAATAAAATAAAATAAAATAAAATTAAATAAAATAAAGTAAAATAAAATAAAATAAAATAAAATAAAATGAAATAAAATAAAGTAAAGTAAAATAAAATAAAATAAAATGAAATAAAATAAAATAAAATAAAACACAATAAAATTAAATAAAATAAAATAAAATAAAATAAAATAAAATAAAATAAAATAAAATAAAATAAAATAAAATAAAATAAAATAAAATAAAATACAATAAAATAAAATAAAATAAAATAAAATAAAATACAATAAAATAAAATAAGATAAAATAAAATAAAATGAAATAAAATAAAATAAAATAAAATACAATAAAATAAAATAAAATAAAATAAAATAAAATAAAATAAAATAAAATAAAATACAATAAAATAAAATAAAATAAAATAAAATAAAATAAAATAAAATAAAATAATATAAAATAAAATAAAATAAAATAAAATAAAATACAATAAAATAAAATAAAATAAAATAAAATAAAATAAAATAAAATAAAATAATATAAAATAAAATAAAATAAAACAAAATAAAATGTAATAAAATAAAATAAAACAAAACAAAATAAAATAAAAGAAAATAAAATAAAATAAAAAAAATACAATAAAATAAAATAAAATAAAAAGTAATATTAAATAGCATTTTTCACAAGAACTAGGTTTTTTTCGATCTCATCTTCTGAAAGGCAACCCTCGTGTATATATACAATTTCATACAAATTAAATAAAGCTCTCTAAGATTAACGGAAAAGTAGCTAATCTATTCACTAAAAGCTTTATCAAAATAATTATAAAAAAACGACAACGAAAAAACTGAAATTCACTTAACTTGAACGAATTGCGAATTACGTATTACTGCCAAATTGAGGCAAACATGAAGTGACGCCACAAAAATCACTGAATATTTATGTATGTATGTGATGATTGCATGTAATTGTATGTTGTTGTTTATGTATTTAGAAAATTAGTTGCTAGACTTTGTTACGAAATGGAATATTTCAGTAAATTATGGCAACTAAAGAAAGGAAACACTTCCATTAATATCATTTCTATGGCTTCACCTTTTCTTTCTTTGCAATTCTGCAGCAATGAATTCGCTAAATTGTTAATAGTTGCCGTTTTGCTTTTTATATCCGCTTGCCATATATTGCATGTAGCGTTCAGCTGCCTGTCTCAATTGTTAGATAGTTGGAACTAATAGCACGTAATTTGTCAGGCCATAAATGAAGAATCCTCCTGCTTTATTTAAATCTGGATCGTGACATATTGCACGTAATACTCTATGGATAATTATGTACACGTGTAGTCGATATTTATGTACATACCTATACGAGTTTTCCATTTTTAATTATGAATGTATTGAATTGTTTCCCAATAAGCATCACAATTGAAGTACTGCTCGCTCTCACGGAAATTGATATTAAGTACCGGAATGTACCGGGTTTTTATCCGTCCAGGAACTACCATTCAAGTTGCGTACTGGAGGGTATTTTTTCATTACAACAAGTCAGTAAAAATGCTTCTGCGTAAACTTTCCAATAGGGGAATAGTCCCACTTAAGTCATTAGTTCGTTCAAATAAAACATTCCTTTACAGCTGGGTATTAAATGTTGATTGTAAGATCGACCGTGAATCATGGATTTCTACGGAATTATACATGTATTTAATGCTGAAAACTAATCTTCAATACGACTACATACGAAATGTTATAGCAAATTATGTTCTACATACAAAATAAAAAAACGTTCGCTGGGTTTAAAAAATAATAAAATTAAAAATATCCGCTGAATGAAATTATTGGTAAAAATTCTGTATTCATTGATCATTAACACGCTTTTATTAGCTTCACCTGTATGTATGTATGTATGTATGTATGTATGTATGTATGTATGTATGTATGTAACTTCATTCCCCCTGTAAAAATCATAGGATTATATGATCCATTTTGTGGTAGGTAGGAGTACTTTCAAAGTGATCATAAACATAGACCCAAGCAAGCGACTCGTTTATCTGCATCGGCTCGTAGTTAGCCGAACATTGCTACAAAAACCGAATGTATGTATATCGCGATAACGACGAAGCAAGTGCGTACATTTGTATGTATGTATGTATGTACATATGTATGCATGCTCGTTTGAACGTGCACGATCTAGTAATAAATAGACATTGAACGCAACACAACATGTTGGCGATTGCGCTAGAAAAATTTTATTATTTTATTTTTATTAAAGAAAAGCTTACTTATATATGTATGTAATCCTAATAATCAAATTGAATTGGCAGTCGTTCAAATCTGTTCAGCGATTATTAAATTTCATTAATTTTAGTACCTACTCCATGGATTAATCCCATGTAGGTACTCCATGGATTAATCCCATGTAGTTACTCCTTGGATTACTCGGGTGTCATGCGGAAATCGGAGTATGTGATCCCTGCCTAGGACATCGCCATGTTAAATGGACCATATTTTTTATATGAAATGTGACAGATTGAGGAGTACTCGGTTGGTCCACAGCGAGTACTCTATACACGCGTGCATGGAGTACTCGGCTTTTTTGCAGGGCCATCCTAAAAGTTGCAACATTTAACTAAATTATTATATCTTTCAAACATTCACTTTTTTGTGTTCTCTCTATTATTTCTATTCTCCTCCGGATTCGAAAATGACATCAACAGCCCAACGGCATCATATAGTAGGACATTCAACATTATATTTTATGCTTCATTGCGGCTTTTATGTTACCTTTCTTCAAAATAGCCTCTATGAATTTCAATTCACTCCCGTATACAAGCCAATAAGTAACAAGCTTGCAGGGTACGGAAAAACTCACTCACGAACGCTCAAAAATTCATTCTACTCAAATCACAAACAAATGTTCAAAGAAAAACGTATAACCACTCAAATAGCGAGCGAACTAACGCACAACAGCCAGCGATCGCTCATAGCGATGGCGATAAACTCAATGCATAAATTCACTCAAAAATAAAGCTTGAAGCTTTCTGTTTTGGGTTTGTTGTATTTGCAATGAAATCAACCGCATGTACAATGTACATACATACATACGTAAGCAGAGCAAGAACTGGTTTTGTGTTTTGTGTAACAAGCCTTCTGTTTTGTCATTGTTGTGTTTGCAATAAAAACAATCGCATGTACATACATATGTATGCAAAGCAAGAACTGGTTTTGTTTGTAATTCATTTAATAGTAAGTGCTGAATCAACGAAAAGGAACCCTAATTACATTTTTATACAATGTTTCGTAAACGTGAGGTGAAAAAAATTTCGCTAAAAAAAAAAAAAAAAAAATAAAAAAAAAAAGAATGCGCCAGTCGGGACTCGAACCTGAGCTCCTTGGTCCGTAGGCAGCATACCTCACCATTACGCTACAAACGTATTCGGAGCTTTATTGTCTAAATTCGAATTTATTCAATCAGATTTCTTTTTTTTTGTTCTTTTCAAATGCTTCACCTCAACTTCTCTTCACTTTCTGATTGTAAAATATAACAAAACGTTTGGGAAATTTTGTATTTCCAAACTAGTTTGGAAAACCTTGAATAAAAGGGTTTGGAAAATATTGCATAATAAGCTAGTTTACTTCACTGCATATTGAGATTTTTGGTAGAAGTTATAAATACATATGTATGTAGATCTATTTCGGAGAACACCACATCCCATCAGACTTCTTTTTACTTTTATTCTTGCGTCCGCATAAAACATCCTTTAATGAAAAATTTCACTAAAAAGTCAAAAATAAATAATAGCTTAAAAAACTAAAAAACACGCTTTAATCTTAAAAATCGTACTAACAAGTAAGGAAGCCTAAGTTCGAGTGGAATCGAACATTAGATACTCAGCTGTATGCTTTCATTGTTTGTTTGCGTTTGATGGAAACACGGTGTAGGTACTTTATATAAATCGAGTGCTGCATAAAGTGGGCGTAGCCACGCCCATTTTCTAAATTTTTATCAGTCATCCAACTAAGCATATGAATATTATTCTTTGTGCAAAATTTAATTCCTTTATGACTTCCAGTTACAAAGATGTCACGTTACAAATTCCCAAAGGGTGTTCCAGAAATATCTTCGTTAAAAAGTAGGCGTGGTCATAAACAGATTTTAATAAATTTTTGCGTGTCTATTAATACAAGTTATAAAAGTGTATAAACCAAGTTTCATCATAATATCTCAATTATTTGTCGAGTTATGGGCTCCGAAATCTCGTTGATTCCTTTGTCTGAAAAGAGGCGGTGCCACGCCCATTTTCCGAAATTTTTCTATTTTTTGTTTCCGATCTATTGTAGAACTCATGCCACAACATTTCAATGAATTATCTTTATATTTGACAAAGATATCGCTTAAAATGTTTTTATTAGGTCATTTTATAATACCCATATATAAAAGTGGGCGTGGTCGTCAACCGATTTCGCTAAAATTTTGAACGTGTATTACTACTAGTAGTGAAAGTGTATACACCAAGTTTCGTCATAATATATCGATTATTTGTCGAGTTATGGGCTCAGAAATCTCGTATATTCCTGCTTCTAAAAGGAGGCGGTGCCACGCCCATTTTCCAAAATTTTTGTATTTTTTGTTATATGTCCATAGTTGGACACCTTCCATAAAATTTCAATGATATATCTTTATATTTGACAGAGATATCGCTTAAAATGTTTTTATTAGGTCACTTTATAATACCCATATATAAAAGTGGGCGTGGTCGTCAACCGATTTTGGCAATTTTTCGTCAAAACATTTGCATAAGTAAGTAAATCACGCGTACCAAATTTCATCGATATATCTTCAACGGTTTCTGAGTTATGACTCATAAAACTTTCAATGTTTGACCCTTAATAAGTGGGCGTGGCACCGCCCATTTTCCAAAATTTCACCATATTTCTTCATAAGGGCCTGAGCTCCACACTTGGGTGAAATTTTATCACTCTAGCTCTATTAGTGACTGAGATACAAAATTTCCGATTTTTACTATATAGGGGAGGTGGGCGTGGTCATGGTCCGATTTCGCCCATTTTCAATACCATCCGTTCCTGTCTTGATACCAACTTACATTTCAAATTTCATCAAAATATCTCAATTTTTGCGCGAGTTATCGTGCTCACAGACGGACAGACGCACAGTGGGGGCACCTCCATACAAACGCGGCCAAAAATAGTAATAATTGAGCTAGAAACTTTAAACTCGGAACATAAGCTTTCTTGATTGAAGATAGTAAACTGTGAAAATTTGAACAAAATCGGCCCACAAATACACCCCCCTCCCATATAACGGTATTTTTGAAATTTCAATATTTTGTTAACTATTATAGCTAAAATGCTCAATTTTAATAAGAGCACACATTTTTTAAATATAAATAATATACAGTAATCATTTTGGAAAAAGCGCAAAGTATTCCATGGTTTTCAAATTAAAAATATATGCACTTTTGAGCATTTTATAAGCATTCATCATAAAATTTTCCTTCAAAAAAATCACATTTAAAAAAATGTTTATACCACAAATGAAACTATACTTTTCTAAAGGATTTCAGTGTGCTGAATCTGAATCTGAAGTCAGAATTTTCAAATTGGTTCTAGTTTTTGAGATATTCATGTCCAATTAGGCAAAAAAACACGTTTTTGACTATATTCCCTGTTAATATCTTGTATGTAATATTTTTTTATTCAAAATCAAATACACCGTTAGAAAGCATAAACCATCCCCCTGAATATGGCGTTTAAATTTTTCAGATATCTTTATTAGAATTGGAGAAATTGTTGTTTAAGTTTCATTAACTTGGCAAATTTTCCCCATACAAATTTATTAATACTTTTTGAAGCATACTTTTGGGGATTTTGTATGGGAAAAATGTATGAAAACTTAGAAAAACTCACTCCATAAAAAAGTTCATAAAACAAAAAAGCGCAAACGAATTTTTAAGATTTCTTCACCTGTTTATAAAGCACGTTCACTAGCACCAAATATTAAAAATTTGGAGAGGTCATATTTTGTATTTTTTTTTTATTTCATGTTGAAATTTTCCAATTTTTACACAATTTTTTTTTCTGTTCGAAAAGAAAAAGGCTGCAAAAAAATAATGATAACGCTGATAAAAAAAATTCTTTCATAATTTGAAAGTGTGAACCATTGCCTACAACACGGTGAACAAACTATTCGATTATTCGCCTAAGAATAAGATTTTTCATAATGTCAAAAGTAGCCTAATTATTGCGTTTTGAAAAAGGCACTTTTAGTCAAATGGGAAAAAGATTATTTAAGCGAAAAGCGCAGGTGGATTTCAAGAATTAAAATGCAGTTTGATTAAAAATATATCATTTCAAAACATATGAAAAAATTGGGGAGGTCATATTTTTTATTTTTTTTATTTTTTTGTTTAAAGTTGAGCAAAATTTTTTTTTGACGACTTTTTTTGTCACTATTTGAAAGTTCATATCAATCTAAGAGTTACCGCTGGTTACAAAAGGCTTATTGTTTCTAAAAGGCCAAATCAATATCTATGTAATGGTGTATCACTCGATTACATACGTTAATAATTGAATGAGTTACAGCATTTTGTATAAGGTGTAATTGTTGAGAAATAAAAGGACCTATTTTTTGCTCAGTTTTTAACACCCTGTACGGCTAAACAAAACGAGACTCAAAAAATTTTATATAAGCTTTTTTTTTACAAATTGTTATATCTGTCAATCACTTTCAAAAAAATTTGATTTGCTAATACTTTAATTTCGATTTTATTTTTGGCCGCTATCACCCAGTGTGAGACGGACAGACGGACAGACGGACGGACATGGCTCAATCGATTTCTCTCTTCACCCTGATCATTTTGATATATATAAGTCTATATCTATCTCGATTATTTCATTCTGTTACAATCCACCGTTAGGAAATCAAAACTATAATACTCTGTGTACTACACCTTTTTCAGTTTAAATTCAGAAAGTTCCAATTGATATTCAGAAAATTACAATTGAAATTCAGAATTTCCATTTGAAATTCAGAAAATTACAATTGAAATTCAGAACTTCCATTTGAAATTCAGAAAATTCCATTTGAAATTCAGAAAATTACAATTGAAATTCGGAAAGTTACATTTGAAATTCAGAAAATTACATTTGAAATTCAGAAAGTTACATTTAAAATTCAGAAAATAACAATTGAAATTCAGAAAACTTCTTGAGTACTGTGAGGAGGTTTCTGAATTTCAAATGTAATTTTCCGAATTTCAAATGGAATTTTCTGAATTTCAAATGTAATTTTCTGAATTTCAATTGTAATTTTCTGAATTTCAAATGCAATTTTCTGAATTTCAAATGGAATTTCTGAATTTCAATTGTAACTTTCTGAATTTCAAATGGAAATTCTGAATTTCAATTGTAATTTTCTGAATTTCAAATGGAAATTCTGAATATCAATTGGAACTTTCTGAATTTAAACTGAAAAAGGTGTAGTACAGCTGAGTATAAAAATTGAGAAATAATTTAATTAGAAACAAAATGATGAACGAAAATATAAGTATTTAAGGAAAAGCGTGGGGGTGCTCAATAATATTCGATTCGTACAACTAGTACAAAAATATACCTAGTTGCGAAATTAAAGAGTACAATATATGAAATCTCAAAAAAGTCAAAATAAAATTATTAGTAAAAAAAAACACTGATTTTAAATATTTTTTGACATACTGAGCACCCCACGCTTTTCCTTAAATACTTATATTTTCGTTCATCATTTTGTTTCTAATTAAATTATTTCTCAATTTTTAGTACGATTTTTAAGATTAAAGCGTGTTTTTTAGTTTTTAAGCTATTATTTATTCATAATCATATTGCACGCGTATGTAACATAATTAGTATTCTTATAATATTATTATGATATCATTGCCTTTTAATGGATTTCTAATAGCTGTTCGCAAGTCATTGATAATGATGCATACATACATACATATGTACATATATGTATGTGTAGCATTTTTGCATGTTTTAATTTAATTTTTACGTTTAAAGGGGTTAATTTAAATTGACGTCAAGCCGTAGACACATACATATGTACATACATACATACATAAGTTATTATTTTTATACTATACGACATAATTTTTTAAATAAAAAAATATGTATGTATGTATGTATTTTGAACATGCTTTACTCAATAGTAGATACATATTTATAAGATCAACATTAAGGAGATTTTTTTTGGTCTGGATTTTCCTTGAAAACTGTACATACGGCAAACAGGGGACCACGGGTAATAAGAGAACAGGGCGAATGGAAGAAAGGACTACTAACCAATCGCCATACTTTAAACTTATTTGCAAACGAATCAAAGATGGACGCAAGAGTGGGAGCTGCAGTGTTTTGTCCATAGTTCGGGATACAATAATGATTTAGACTCGCGGACTACTCTCGTATAAATATTTTCATAGTCAGCTAAGCGGCAATCAAAGCGACCGCGGCAGAGACGACCACCTCTAAGTACGTGAATTAGTGCAGGGCCAATTTACATGAACTCTTTGCGAATAGAAGTATTAAGATCTACTGGATACGCAGATACCAGGCAATCGTGGGAAATGAGAGGGCGGACGTGTTAACCAAAGCTGGGGCATCACTAGCGCAAGTGAACATGGAAAACACATTGCCCTCTCTTAATTACCATAAATCTCAAATAGTTCAGGCATTGATATGTACAGGCGATTTCCAGTGGAAGACCCTGTCAACCTACAAGATCGCCAAAATCATGCATCGGTCATGCAACGTAAAACCTACAAACTATCTATTTACACTTCCTAAAGATGACTGCACACAGGGCACTGTCTCACACCATCTCATGCGTTCAAAATGGGACTGGTGCTGAGCCAGGTGTGCACGGCATGCAACGAACCCGATGCTCTTGGCACTCTAGAACATCTCCAATATTAAAGTGCAGCTTATGACAGACTCCGCCTTAACTAGCTCGGTTCTTCACATTGCTCGATCCTAGATCCTACAAAAAATAATAGAACTTAAGAAGTACTGCATTCCAAGTTTAATATAACGCCTCCAATACGCTGTTGGAAACACATATGCGAGGGATCAATGAATCCTGGAAAACCTAACCTTACTTGCAAACATTTGTTCATTAACTCCTTCGGTCAAAGTTAAGCAAACGCATGTGACAGCGTAATGGAAAACCTGAAGATATTAATGCTAAGATAAGTTCAACCAAGTCTAAGGCATTTCGATAGACCTCCAAGACTCAAGTCTGAATTTGTAAGCCCACACAGTAATCAAATTTTACATTTTCTTAATAACAATGTTTTTTTTTTTTTTGTTTTATCTTTTGTTTGCGTTTAACTGGCAACGCCTTTACACTTGAGGTTAGCTATGGTTATCAAGCCCCATCAACTGTGAAACCTATCTTCCTGTTTCCGTTTATTAAAATAAACACAATAAATCTTATACGGTGTGTTTTTGTTTTTTTAATACCCTCTAAGTCGCTTAAACTCTCGCAAGTTTTTATTTAAACCCCGCTTTCTGTCGCAAAAATCTTTAATTTTCTCGATTTTAGCAATTCATAATTTGACTTAATTAAACACACTGTAAAGTGAAGTTGAAGTATGTATTTCATTTGGAATGCCACTAAATATCCGCCAAATTTTTTACTACCGCATTTAACATTTTGCATCATCATTCAAAAACTTTCTTCTTTTCACGTATGTCTAAAACGACACACACTTGCTACACGTGCTAAACCGCAAAACAAAACTGTGCTAAACAATTCATTCATTGGCATGCGAAACGTTGGTTCACGATTAAATGCTCAAAGTCCAATACACATGAAAATTCCATAGAATCATCACACTGAATTGCTGAATTAAAGAGTTAACACTAAGATTTGCTTGTGCTGTTGGCAATAAGCGTTATTCAAAATGATATTACAGCAATGTGTTCTGTTTAGTACATACATGTTTATGTATGTATGTGTTAGTGGGTGTGTACAGTTTATGCTTAGTTGGGTAAATATTTAATGTACTTAAGTATGTGTGTAAATACGCATGTGGCAAATTAAACATCCGGTATTGCGGAAATGGTGATGGAATCGAGATATTTCAAAAGTTGGTACTATACCATAGCTGGGGTACTTCGATTAGAATTAGAAATCATTACGATTAGAAAAATTAAGTAATCTAATCATTAGATTTTTTTTTGATTCTTTATATTTTGATTACTAATTGATTAGATTAGAGCTAATCAAAAATCTAATGGCGATTAGCGACGATTAGCATATCTAATCAAAACTAATCAAAACTAATAAAAATAAAAATCAATTGGATTTCTCGATTAGTTTTGATTAAATTTGATTAGATCAACTGTTTTGAAAAATTTTTTTTTTTGTCATTTAATTCATAAAGTATAATATATAATACAATGGCGCTATTATAACTCTGACGAGTTTTAGGGCCGAGCTTCTCTCCCAATTCGAGGTGTGTTCCTTTAGTGTTTTCCTACTAATTGGGTGGATCTACAGTTTTATGCCGCACAGAGCCAAAATACCACCTAAAATGCCCTATAAATTAGAACAAAGTTTAGCGGATTTCTCTATGCTTTCTCTCCAATAAGATGCCCGTCTTATTATTACTGGATATTTCATTTTAATAAAACTGAGTAGATAATCTGTAAAACTAATATGAAAACCTTTTCAATATAATTAAGAAGAAGACCCGTGGATTTTAGATGAAATCATTTTAAGTAAAATTTAAGAGATAACCTATAAAACTAAGGTGAAAACCTATTAAATAAAATTTAGAAGATGACTCCTAGAATAAATATGGAAACCATTTCACATAAATTTAGCAGATAACCTGTAAAATTAAGAAGAAACCCTGTTTAATATTATTAAGAAGAGAATCTTGATTTTCATCGGAAAACATAATTAGTCAACTAGTATTTTCCTAGGACTTATTCAGACAAAGGGCAAAATTTCATTTCATATAAGTGCAGATGGACATAATAAACTCTTTATACCAAGTGCTTCATTAATCGTTTGAGAATTGTAGAAATGTGCAAAGCCGTAGTGAAATACATATGTATGTATGTACGTATGTTAAGACGTTTAAAGCAAAATTTGAATTAATAAGGGCTCTTTCAAAAATAAAAAGTTTTCCTTTTTAATAAATTCAAAAAGGTTCAAGTAAAAATTAGAGGATGTCCTTATTGATTTGCTTTATAAAAATTTTCTCCTAAAAACAAGCAGATTTCTTCTAACAATTTAATTTTTTTTACAAAATGACATAAAAAATTAATAAACAAGAAGTTATCTTCTCGTTTTCAGACGATATCCTTTTAAATAAATTTAAGATGAAATTCAAGCTAAAATCCAGAAGAATTTCTAGCAAAAATTTCTTCAATTTTGTCCCCTCTCCCTCTCCTCGGCCAAATAGCTTTTTTAGGTGGCAGTCTCTTTGATTGTAGGTGAACTTTTTGGCTCTGTGCGGCTCCGAACGGCGAATGAGTTTTTTGTGAGAAGCTTTTTCATGGCAGAAATACACTCGGAGGGTATGCCGCCCACTGCCGAGAGGTGACCGCTGCTCTTAAAAAGCCCTCAGGAGCCAATGTAAAATATGGCTTAAACCGTTCTCTCAATTGATGTTCTAATTGTACTGCTGTTGAGCTAACATTGCTCAAAACTTCGGGTTTTCTGGATAATTTTAGCAGTTTATTACTCAAAGAAAATAACGCAGGATTAATACAACCATATTTCACATTGGCTTCACCTTGGAGAAAGTCCAAAGTTTGGGCAATAGCCTCCATTAGCAGCTTGTACGACTCCAAATATCGAAAATCACTTGATGTAAAAGGAGACAGATTCAGCTCATCGGAAAGCTTATTCAATTTCTCTTTGTATTGTAGTAACTTCACGATTGCAGATATTTCAAAATAGTTGATCTAATCAAATCTAATCAAAACAAGTAAGGAAGCCTAAGTTCGAGTGGAATCGAACATTAGATACTCAGCTGTATGCTTTCATTGTTTGTTTGCGTTTGTTCGATATAGGGTGTATTTTATATGACACGAGTGCTGCATAAACAGGGCGCAGCCACGCCCATTCTCAAAATTTGTATCAATCATCCAAATAAGCATATAAATATTATTGTTAGTGCAAAATTGCATCCCTCTATGACTTTTAGTTACAAAGACTTCACGTTACAAATTCCAAAAGGGTGTTCCAGAAATATCTTTGTTAAAAAGTAGGCGTGGTCATAAACCGATTTCAATACATTTTTGCGTGTCTATTAACACATGTTATAAAAGTGTATAAACCAAGTTTCGTCATAATATCTCAGCTATTTGTCGAGTAATAGGCTCGTAGATTCCTTTGTATAAAAAGAGGCGGTGCCACGCCCATTTTCCAAACTTTTTTATTTTTTGTTTCCGGTCTATTGTAGAACTCATGTCACAAAATTTCAGTGATAGATCTTTATATTTGACAGAGATATCGCTTAAAATGTTTTTATTAGGTCACTTTATAATACCCATATATAAAAGTGGGCGTGGTCGTCAACCGATTTTGGTAATCTTTCGTCCACACATTTGGCTAAGTAAATATATCACGCGTACCAAATTTCATCGATATATCTTTAACGGTTCTGAGTTATGGCTTATAAAACTTTCAATATTTGCCCCTTAATAAGTGGGTGTGGCACCGCCCATTTTCCAAAATTTTTATATTTTTTGTTTTATGTCCGTCGTTGGACTCCTGCCACAAAATTTCAGTGATAGATCTTTATATTTGACAGAGATATCGCTTAAAATGTTTTTATTAGGCCTCTTTATAGTTCCCATATATAAAAGTGGGCGTGGCCGTCAACCGATTTTGATAATTTTTCGCCAAAACATTTGTCTAAGTAAGAAAATTACGCATATCAAATTTCATCGATATATCTTCAACGGTTTCTGAGTTATGACATATAAAACTTTCAATGCTTGCCCCTTAATAAGTGGGCGTGGCTCCTCCCATTTTCCAAAATTTTTGTACTTTTTGTTTTATGTCCGTCGTTGGACTCCTGCCACAAAATTTCAGTGATAGATCTTTATATTTGACAGAGATATCGCTTAAAATAGTTTTATTAGGTCACTTTATAATACCCATATATAAAAGTGGGTGTGGCCGTCCACCGATTTTGATAATTTTTCGTCAAAACATTTGTCTAAGTAAGCAAATTACGGATACCAAATTTCATCGATATATCTTCAACGGTTGCTGAGTTATGACATATAAAACTTTCAATGTTTGCCCCTTAATAAGTGGGCGTGGCACCGCCCATTTTCCAAAATTTTTGTACTTTTTGTTTTATGTCCGTAGTTGGACTCCTGCCACAAAATTTCAATGATAGATCTTTATATTTGACAGAGATATGACTTAAAATGTTTTTATTAGGTCACTTTATAATACAAATATATAAAAGTGGGCGTGGCCGTCAACCGATTTTTACTATTTTCCGTCCAAATGTTTGCCTAAGCAAGTAAATCACGCATACCAAATTTCATCGATATATCTTCAATGGTTTCTGAGTTATGACATATACAACTTTCAATGTTTGACCCTTAATAAGTGGGCGTGGCACCGCCTATTTTCCAAAATTTCATCAAATTTCTTCATAAGGGCCTGAGCTCAACACGTGGGTAAAATTTCATCGCTCCAGCTATATTAGTGGCTGAGATACCAAATTTCCGATTTTTTCTATATAGGAAAAGTGGGCGTGGTCATGGTCCGATTTCGCCCATTTTCAATACCAACCGTCCCAGTCTCGATACCAACTTTCATTTCAAATTTCATCAAAATATCTCAATTTTT
Organism: Urophora cardui; assembly: GCA_960531455.1. Classification (NCBI taxonomy): domain Eukaryota; kingdom Metazoa; phylum Arthropoda; class Insecta; order Diptera; family Tephritidae; genus Urophora; species Urophora cardui. The sequence continues at coordinate 127,441,409 of OY482670.1, read as the reverse complement.
ACGCGAGTTATCCTGCGTACGGACGGACGGACGGACGGACGGACGGACGGACGGACATGGCTCAATCGATTTCTCTTTTCACCCTGATCATTTTGATATATATAAGTCTATATCTATCTCGATTATTTCGTTCTGTTACAATCCACCGTTATGAAATCAAAACTATAATACTCTGTGTACTAGTACAGCTGAGTATAAAAAGAAGTCTGATGGGATGTGGTGTTCTCCGAAATAGATCTACATACATATGTATTTATAACTTCTACCAAAAATCTCAATATGCAGTGAAGTAAACTAGCTTATTATGCAATATTTTCCAAACCCTTTTATTCAAGGTTTTCCAAACTAGTTTGGAAATACAAAATTTCCCAAACGTTTTGTTATATTTTACAATCAGAAAGTGAAGAGAAGTTGAGGTGAAGCATTTGAAAAGAACAAAAAAAAAGAAACCAGATTGAATAAATTCGAATTTAGACAATAAAGTTTGTAGCGTAAGGGTGAGGTATGCTGCCTACGGACCAAGGAGCTCAGGCTCGAGTCCCGAGTGGCGCATTCTTTTTTTTTTTTTTTATGTTTATTTTTTATTTTTTTATTTTTAGAGAAATTTTTTTCACCTCACGTTTACAAAACACTGTATAAAAATGTAATTAGGGTTCCTTTTCGTTGATTCAGCACTTACTATTAAATGAATTACAAACAAAACCAGTTCTTGCTTTGCATACATATGTATGTACATGCGATTGTTTTTATTGCAAACACAACAACGACAAAACAGAAGGCTTGTTACACAAAACACAAAACCAGTTCTTGCTCTGCATACGTATGTATGTATGTACATTGTACATGCGGTTGATTTCATTGCAAATACAACAAACCCAAAACAGAAAGCTTCAAGCTTTATTTTTGAGTGAATTTATGCATTGAGTTTATCGCCATCGCTATGAGCGATCGCTGGCTGTTGTGCGTTAGTTCGCTCGCTATTTGAGTGGTTATACGTTTTTCTTTGAACATTTGTTTGTGATTTGAGTAGAATGAATTTTTGAGCGTTCGTGAGTGAGTTTTTCCGTACCCTGCAAGCTTGTTACTTATTGGCTTGTATACGGGAGTGAATTGAAATTCATAGAGGCTATTTTGAAGAAAGGTAACATAAAAGCCGCAATGAAGCATAAAATATAATGTTGAATGTCCTACTATATGATTCCGTTGGGCTGTTGATGTCATGTTTCGAATCCGGAGGAGAATAGAAATAATAGAGAGAACACAAAAAAGTGAATGTTTGAAAGATATAATAATTTATTTAAATGTTGCAACTTTTAGGATGGGATGAAGTTACATACATACATACATACATACATACATACATACATACATACATACATACATACATATAGGTGAAGCTAATAAAAGCGTGTTAACAAATTGAATTGAAATAAAAAATTTTAAAGCTAAAACGTGCCAATTCTTTAAGTTTAACGGTAATTTTTTTTTGGCGCCAAAAAAGCATTTTTAGAGCAATTTTTTGGTTGCCCTACTAATAAACATTCTTAGAAAAAAAATTAATATTTTTTTTGTTTTTGTAAAATAAAAACATTAGTTTATTAGAGACTGAGAGTTTGCTACGGTGATTTACAATTTCTTCTTAATTAAACAGGTTATTGAAAATCCAGCCGCTGTTCCCTGCTAATACATCAGACAAACAATCGCGCAAACAAACATTAAAATCTATATAATTTGTTATAGCTAAAACTGTAAAAATTACCGCAAAGCCATTGTCCATTGAACTTTGTCCGATTTTAGTGGATTTACAGCCGCTTTGCTTTATTTTCTTTGCTTTATTCTTTACTAAGTAATTTGCATACAAAAACCTTCTAGAAATCAGAGATGTAAAAGAATGCATTCTTTTGCGAATAATTATTCACTTGATTTATCGTAAAATGATTGCAGCCATTTTTCGAATTCTTTGACTGGGACTTAAAAAATGAAGTCACCATTCAGACTTCATTTTGTGCCTTCGGAATTCTTTTTTCATTCATTTTTTGGTTATTCATGTATTGCATTCATTGAATAAAAAGTCTCACTGAAGTCAATTGAAGTCAGTTGGAGTCATTTGAAGTCAATTTACCTGTTGCATACGAGACATGATCGCAAACTATTTTTACTTAAACAATATTTGCTCAAAAATATTTCGGGGCTATTTGGGTCTATGTTTCGGCCTCAATCCCGGGAACCGATTGAGATATCCGTATAGTGTAAAATATATATGGAAACCCTGATCAGCACCTTTAATTTGATACCAATATTGCGAAAAAAAATTTAGGGACATCCAGGTCCACGTTTTGGTCCCTATCTGGAGAACCGACTGGAAAATTGGAATGGAATGAACTCTGTATTGATACCTTTAAGTTGATACCAATATTGCTCAAAAATATTTCGGAAGCATCTGGGTCCATATTTTGGCCCTATATCTCGGGAAAGGGTTGAGATACCAGAATTAAATGTGGTCATAATTTTAATCTAATACCAGGTGATCATAGTGTAAAAAATTGAATGTGATCGGCCCCGTTAGTTTCGGTTTCCATAAGGAACAAACAAACAAACCTTCATCCTTATATACATAAGCCGCTTTCGATTCACAATTTCTCTGCTCGCTATAAATTTCCCTCTGTCAAATTTATATGAGAATGTTAGCGAGCAGAGGGAAATTTTTATCGACCAGTTGGCGAGTATGGCTACTACTCATTATCGGTTCGAACATTTTTGTTCGATCCGACCTCGCTTGTTCGATGGCGAATCGAATACGCCAATATATAGATTATAAGTAGTTTGTATAAATTTTGTTGCAAATAGTGACTTCACTCAAAAAATGAAGTCAGTACGTGACTTCTCTAAATGACTTCAAAGTCGTGACTTCAAAAATACTTCAGACTTCTTTTTTTTTATTCTTTAGAGCGCTTTCACATTACTCGGTGCGGAATCGGATCGACATTTTTGGTTTTTACCGAAAGTATACCGAAACCTTGCCGACCACATGTATTTCAATTGGCACTTTCACATTAGTGTTGCATACATGAAATCGGAGCGGATTGATTTCGGTATACCGCAACGCGGTAAGACCGGTCAGTAGAATTTGAGGAATTACTGCATACATTTTTGCGGCGTGATAAAAGAAGAAGAACAAAATCAGTAAAAAACTCGTTTCGGCTATAAATGTAGCAAGTTGTAATGTCTTCGTCTTCGCTAGAAGATATTATTGTTATTATTGAGTGATTTGTTGAAGTTAAAAATTTTGTTTTGCAAATTTCGATGTGTGTTTTCCTATTTTCTGCCGATTACACACCGAAAGTATTCCCACAAGTGTGAAAAACACAGCAACGCGGAATCGTTTCGGTAAGCTGAAAATACCGAGCAAAAAATGTCGATCCGATGTCGTACCGAGTAATGTGAAAAGGCCCTTAGTCAAAAAGCTAGTCAATGAGTGCATTCGAAATTGGAGTCATTGAATTTGACTTCAACTGATTTCATTCGCATATGAGTGCATTCTTTTACAACCCTGCTAGAAATATAATTTTGGCAAATCATTGGTGTTAAAAATGTATGCAGATTTTTTGGTGTAACAGGTCCAAACAAACCTTACCAAATAGGGAAGTGCCATAATGACCAATCAATTAACTATTTTTAATTACATAAAAAAAGTTATGAATAACAGATGAAAAAGAAATCAAATAAAGTTGAATGTATGTATGTAAATATTGGCGTTTTCGATTCGCCATCAGACAAGCGAGGTCGGATCGAACAAAAATGTTTGAACCCATAATGAGTAGTAGCCATACTCGCTAACTGGTCGGTAAAAATTTCCCTCTGCTCGCTACCATTCTCATATAAATTTGGCAGAGAGAAATTTATAGCGAGCAGAGAAATTGTGAATCGAAAGCGGCTTATGTATACTTCCTACTATAATTTACCGAAATTAGAATATAAAATAAAACAGGTCGTACGCCAAATTGTTAAAAAATAATTTATTTGATCTTTTAATAGATACATTGTAAGAAATTGTGTTGAAAGATGTGCAATTAGAATGTTTTTCCGGTTTGGCGTCTTATGATGAAAAACGTTACCAGAATGGTATTTTTAGAATTTTAGTAAATGGCAAATTTTTTGCAGTTTCGAACACATACCATTTGTTGTTGTTTTGTGTTTTTTTATAAACTTTTGCTGCGAAATATTTTTTAGTTTCATCCCAGCAAACATTTAAAGTCATAAAAGAGCCAGAAATTAATCCAAAACCAGAGCGTTCACACTCATAGCTCATTTTGGAGTATGAAATGTATGTATTTCTGTTCCTAAGGTGGTCAGTCGATATGAGCTTTATGAGGTGGGTTTATGAGGTGGGTTTTGTCAAAGGCTGGGGTAATGCTCAGCCTGTCCAAGGTCGAGTAGAAGTCCCACAAACTCCCACTAAATAAAGAACACAGTATTTATGTGTTAAGATCGAACACACACACACGGCTTGAGATGTTGAGAGAGCCGCAGCTTTCCGTTACAAGAGAGCGAGAGGCGGAGTCGGCAGAGAGAGAGAGCGAGAGAGAGTAGCCGAGATGATTGGCAGCGGTCGGTGTCGGAGTTCGGTGATAGTGAGTATGCAGATTCCAGCGGACGTCGGTGAAAATAGCGGGCGGCGGAGAAGAGATGTACTGTTGTATAGCATTTGAAGAGAATTGGTTCATGGGAAGAAAATGCAAAAAGAAATAATTGTTGGGTTTTTTAATCATATTCTATACTCTTTTCCAGTCCTTCTTCATCTTCAATGCTTGCTTATAATGTTGTCTATTTAGTAGTCTCCTCCTCCTACTAAAAATATTTGTGCAATGATTTTAACAAAAAAAGAGAGATTAAAGTATCTAGCCTTTCTGTATTTCAATTCACTAACTTTTCGAAAATATTCCAAAGTGTATGGAAGCATTTGAACTTGACTTTAAATATTAACTACCGCTCAAACGCCAGTCATGATGTTTTCAAACTATTTTTTTTTATTACTCTCATTGATTTGTTTGCGTTCACTTAAATGCGTATGTTTACAAATTTCGTTTAACACTCAAGTCAACAAAAACGAAAAAACCAGCATCTTGCTAAAGATAGCTCACCATGAATTAAAACTACTTTGGACTCCAAAAAATCATTTAAAACATTTATATATTTATCGAAAACAAAAGCAAAAATGTCCCATGGCGCTTGTGTGGGCTTAGTGAGCAGTTTGAGTTTGCGCAGAATTAGCTGCCCATCATTTCTCTGAACGTGAAGTCTCTTCTTTTTTCTCTTTTTTGATACGCATAGCCATGATTCAACAATAAAGGTTTTCGCATGAGGACATACCTTCATACATAGTGGGGCCATAAGTGTCATGCAAAGAGGAATGTAGAAGAATTTGACAGATTGGGCCCCTATGAAAATGCTAGGGTGCGTGTGTGTGTGGCATATGTCAACAAAAAAAATGCTTGTGTTCGTGTGTTTATGAAGATTGAAGAAGAAGTCAGCTGATCTTATGCATTCTCCTTTATTGTTGCTCCATGCGCATAGCTTATTTTTCGCACCTACATACATACATACATTTATACAATTTTTTTTAACAACCTGCGAACTTCCAGATTATTCGATAGAATTTCGTTTTACACACATTTATACAGGTCTACTATGTACATATGTATCTGATCATTGTGCAAAAATGCGTATTCGTACTCAAGTACATACATATGTAGAGTTGCCAGATACCTTTCCCGAAAAAATCAGTACATTGCCTTAAAAAAAAAAAACAATATATGCGGAGCAAGTCGTCTTTATTACTGGCATTTTGTGTTTGTTTCCGTATTGTTAACTGTCAATAATGTTTCTATGACATTTAACGTTCGCGTTGCTGCCTTCTTCCTAATTGTTTCATGGTTACAAACGTCAAATGATAACAGTTGAAAAATTAAAAACAGTGCAGTGATAAATATCAGTATAAATCAGTACAAAATCCAAAAAATCAGTATTTCTTAAGGTTTTTAAAACCATCAGTACGTGGCACGAAAAATCAGTATTGTAATGATCAAATCAGTACGTCTGGCAACCCTATACATATGTATAACATAACTATTTCAGATTCTTCATGGAAGTTACCTAGGTGTGTTCGTTTATTTTATTGTACATACTACATTACGGTAAAAAATACATACATACATATATAGCTTGAGTAATTTTTGACGTCACAATCATTAAGTAGTTTTCCTTTCGGTTTTTTCGGTAAAGTTTAGTTTTCTCTCTTTTTTTTTGGTTTTTTTACTGCTTACTCATTTTATTAACTTGTAATCTTTATGTATGTATGTCGCAGGGCCGTGCGCAGGAATTAGCCTTGGGTGGGTTTTTAGTTTTGGTTTGCATTCGCATACATTTTTCGCTAAGATAAACATATTTGCTGAAACAGATATCCAGACCCATACAATCAAAGACAATTGGATTTTAAATAAATAAGTAAAAAATTTCTTGCTCCAAGTGAAATGGGATTTTAAATAAATAAGAAAACATTTTCTTACTTCAAGTAAAATTGGATTTTAAATAAATAAGACATAATTTACTTAGGATAAGTGTTTTTTTCTTGTTTTTTGAAATAAATTAAGAAATTATTTTTTTGTTGCAAGTAAAACTTTTCTTATACGAGCTTAAGTAAGTAATGCGAGAGACACACATCGTATTATAGTAATAATATTTCGATCTATACCACATATGTGTCACCCTCATACTGTAGTTTAATTGAAAATTTTCATAGCATAGCCAAATCATAATATTGATATTCTAATATTCATACCACATGTGTGTCTGAGGCATAAGAAAATATTAAATTAAGCAAATATTTTCTAAAAATATTAAAAACGTAAAAAATAAGGAAAATGAAAACTAATCATGAGGGATTAGAAACCCATAATTAGTCAACTAGTATTTTCCTAGGACTTGTTTATTGAAATTACAACATTTTATTTAATATAAATGAAGATGCAAATAGTGAACTCCTTATACCAAATGCTTCACTAACAATCTGAGAATTGCAAAAATATTCAGAAATATGCAAAGCGGAAGGCAAATGAAAAAAATACATGTAACTTTGGAAATGCAAATTCAGCAAGAAAAATTTTACTTCGCTCAAGAAAACGTTTTCTTATTCATTTTACATTTTTTTTCGCTGTATTTTGTTGTTCCAATTCGTCGAAACATAATTTTCTTAAATTCTTCTTGATATTAGCAAAAAGATTTTCTTCATTTAAGTAAATTTAAGAAAAGATGTTCTTACTTATTTAAACATTTTTTTTTCAACATTTTTTTTCTATAGATTTTGTTAGTGTTCTTGAATAAGAAAATAATTGTCTCATTTTTGGAAAACTCAATTTCTTATTTCCAGTAATAATTAAGTCAATTTTTCTTATTTCCCTAAAAATTTTCTAAATTGAGTTCAAGAAAGCATTTTTCTTGATTCAAGTATACAAATTTCTTTCCGTGTACTGTTTACAGTACTTGTTAATTGAAACTGCTCACTGTTTTCACAAAATGAACATTTTTTGTTATCAGTACAATATTTTTAAAAATGCCAAACGAACATATGCTACACAACTTTGTAATTTCGGAAAGCTCCGAGTGCAATTCAAAGTGCCGAACTTATGTATTGGCCAACCTTATTTTTTGCAAGTTTTACCAATTCTTCTTCCGTAATATTATTTTAACTAATATTGTCAAAAATTATGAGTCAAAATTCAATGCAAAATTTATAAACTGTATTTTGAAAATTTTTGCAAAATCATTGCAACTTAGATTTGGTTATGGGGGGGTTTTAACCCCCAAAACCCCCCCGTGCGCACGGCCCTGGTATGTCGGCATGCTTATTTACCTAATTATATATCCATTAATTTATATATACATACATATGTACATATTCGTAGAAATACCTGTACGTGCTAAGTAGTTTCACTACTCCGTCAGTCTTGTTGTCTCGTTTTTATGATTTGAGTGCTACTCATTCTGTACCGTAAGAGGTTTGCCAGGTTTATAATGAAGCGCTATTAGCGACATTGCACAGTGGCTAAAATCAAGTAAATTTTTGCTGAAAAACGTCTTATCTGTATAATAATAAAGTTCGGAAAGCAGCACAAGCAGCTTTGAAAGTCTTAACTAATCCAAGTTTTTTGGGGGCTAAATGGAATTATTTCTAAACAAAACTAGAAAACTAGTGAGATCACAAACAGTTCATAGATTAGAAGAAAAGGGAGACCTCCACTGCGTCCTCCCTTGGTATTTCCAATTGGCGCCAGGCAGCACGACACAGAAATTAATTTCGCGCTTTATTGGACTCGGCCAAAATCGAAAGAAGAAGAAGAAGAAGAAGAAGAAGAAGAAAGAGAATATACATTACCTTAAATATAACGCTGCTGCTTGAATCGTTTAAACTCATTTTAAACTGGTTTTGAGGCCGACTGAAGACGTAAGCTAAGTTAAGTCAGTTTGACTAGGATACAGTGATCCATCACATAGAACACGCAGGGTCCTTAGTGTTATCAACATCGTATTGGAGAAGTTACACTAAACTTGGAATGCAAAACTTCGCAGGTTTTAGTATTTTATGTATTTTCTGAAGAGAATTTTGTGTATTTCTGAAGAGTATTTTGTTGACCACTAAATTCCACAACAAGGGTGAGAGTACTCCCCCATGTGCCCTCCTTGACACCGTCGGAAGACCCCACCCACCCGTCACCGACCGACAACTCCAAAGGTCCTCGATGCAGCGCCGAATGATTTGGGGTATTCCGATTCATTCGAGCCGCTCCAACAGCGCCGCAGCAGAGACATTGCTAGAGGCACACGAAATATCAAGAAATACACCTATCGCACTCCCCGTGGTGAAGGGCCTTTTCGATTTTTTGTACAAGGTTGTGATTATTTGGCGTGTTTATCCTCCATCACGACAAGATAAATGCATTTTATGCCTTCCAGGCACCTCGAAGAATGACTGAGATCGTCTCGCACCTCCCCAATGGCTCGCGCCTTGAGGCGACCTACTGGACCGGACAACAGCCTTTGCTAGCCATCCGTGGTCCCCCCTGCAGTCTGCCCTGCCGCAAGCACCATGTACAGATATCGGGGAGGTGAGACGGTGGTATAGTGCTAAGGCAATAACCTCTTGTAGGTTTCAGCCGAGGATTTTTGCTGTCCGACTGAAGACCTTGCTGAAAGTCAAATATATGTATTTTAAAATATCTTCATATCCAAGATTCTCTTTCAGTTTTCCTACGAACTAGGTAAATTTAAAAGGATTCCATGGAATGGAAATACACTGAGGAAGCTTACCGGCTGCCGCCGATCACTGCCAAGGGCTCTAAAGCGATGTTCAATTTGAATTTGGATGTATCTAGTATTAATTAAAGTAATAAAATTTGGGAACACTACACATGGCCCATCTCGCAACTAGCTGACTCTTAATATAATAATATAATACAATGGCGCTATTATAACTCTGACGAGTTTTATGGCCGAGCTTCTCTCCCAATTCGAGGTGTGCTCCTTTTTTGTTTTTCCTACGAATTGGGTGGACCTACAGTTTTATGCCGGCTCCGAACGGCGAATGCATTTTTTGTGAGAAGCTTTTTCATGGCAGAAATACTCTAGGAGGGTATGCCGCCCACTGCCGAGAGGTGACCGCTGATCTTAAAAACCCAATAATTGGATTTTTACTAATTAGAAAAATTTTTTTGGTGTTTGCTCGGACTGGGGTTTGAACCCGAGACCTCTGGCACAGCAGGCGAGCACCACAGCGGCCAACAACTAGCTGACTCTTACTTAAGGGTAAGCTGGTGTTGAGAGGCTTATTGGTCCGGTTATAGACAATTTTGATTTGCTTCTTTTTCCACTTCTTAAATTCTTTTGGAATTGTCCCCACAGTGCACAGCGATCATCACATTACGTTACCCCTTCCCATACTCTTTGCGATCGTTTTAATTATCACAACCAACTAAGTGACCTTAACAAGACCGGCTTCCATTATTACATGTATCTATGTAGGTATGTATCATACCTGTTCGCAAACCTTTACCTATTTTATATGTGTATATATGAAGGTACTTATGTACGCTTCCAAACAATACTGTACTAAGTCGACTTAGTACGTTTTCCCGTTTTTGGCTTTTTCAAGTATTGCGTGTCCTAATTTAGATGCTGTCAAATTTTGGTATCAATCGGACAATCCAATCAAAATTAATAGGCAAAAGTGTACATATAATACAAATTGAGATTTTTACAGATTAAAAACTTTGAGAGCTTGCCATGAAAAACCACGTAGTAAATTTTTATTTTTTCTTACGGTTTTATGTAAAGTGTACCCTAACTTTGATATTGTCGAGTTTTGGTATTGATCGTTTAATCCAAACAGAAGTTACAAGTGAAAATATACTTAGCATACAACTGAAGTTTAATATCGAGTTTAAACTTTGAGAGTTTCTCCTGCAAAACACAGCTTCCAGACTTAGTACAGTTTTGTTTGGAAGCGTCGATATACATATGTATGTATTTACATATATTGAAGTTTTGTTGATGTAAGATGGGCACGTATCGGTGTTGGCCCCATAAATATATATACATACATACATATTTGGGGCTTGAAACAGGTACAAAATATGTATGTATGTCCATACACAGTTTCATGCATATTTATGCACACATACTTGCACTCATAATCAAGATTGTTTTGTTGTTGATCATCATAGTGTTCATATCATTATTAACCTATGCGTTGTGGATGCGCTTGCTTTTATGTATTATGTACAGTAAAGCCTAGTTAATTGGAATCGATGAGATTGCGCTTTTTGAGTAACTCATTTCAATTTCAGAGTTAAATTCTCTTAACTGCGTTTCACTGCATTTTGTCTGGCTGCATAATGTCGTCAAACATCCCCACTCAGACTGTATTGGCAGTCGTCGCCAAAGTTCATTTTACTTCGTTGAATTATTCATGGAATGTCCGAAGAAGCGCGTTCCTGATTTGGCAAACATATGTATACCATTTACACTTTTGGAGTTCATGAACACAATTTCTTATTTTAACCATATTTCTGGGGAGAGGAATATTGAGGGTATTTACATACATACATACATATTTCATTTTTTTTTTAAAACGCATTGACATTGTTAATATTTCAAGGCCGCGACAACTAAAAATAATTGAAAGCGAATTGGCAATACAAAACAAAATACATAAATTTTGCGCTTACGCTTTTTAAAAATATGTACACGCAAATTTATATGCTGATTTATGAGATGGCTTTGTAAACAAAATAAGTGTGAAGAGTTAAAAAATAGAAAAATAAAATAAAATCAGTTTAGCTTTATGCTGATGAAATTGTGTGTTGAGATCTGCGGCAAAAATAGGTACGTACATAGATTTTAATTCAAAACCTTTACCGACATATTGTAAGGGGTCGTAAGCACAAGAAGTTTTTGATGTGTAAACGTCTTTGATGTAGCTACGAGTGATTTCGAAAAACGCGTAAACGGCCTTTGTGTTAGTGCGCTGCTGTGTCCGTGTGAAGCGATTGCAGGGCAAATGCAAAGGCAACAATGCGACAAATAGGCAAAACAAAAACTGGTGACCAGTGTTGCCGCAGCCTCAAAAAATTTGGTATCAAAAATTGATACTTTCATGGTTTTTTTTCGTATCACCGAAAATTTTTTGGAAAAAAAACTTAAATTAATCAAAAAAGCTGTTTTCGGCTTTTAACCCATATAAAAAAATTTTTTTTTAAAAATATTAAAATTATTAAAATAACCTGCTTTCGTGTTTTCAACGTGACATCGTTTTTTATTACATTTACCAATATAAAAATATAAAGATAATAAATAGTTAGGTATCATTTTAGATTTTTCGAATTCAATTTAATTCAAGAAAATCATAAAAGCTATTAAAATAATTGTTAACATAAAAAATTCAAAACTCCATATACAAAACACGTAAGAACTGATCATGATCATTTAATGTAAATTGTTTGTGTATTCTGTGGATGCTGTGGAAATTAAAAATCAGCTGTTAACTTAGTTAACCTGTGTTAGTGAGCCGTGCTCATGCCTGCCATGGGCAGTGATGCGTACTATACAGTTTGATAAAATGTTGCCCATTTTTGGTATTCTCAAGACTTTCACAATATAAATTTTTCGCGGCAAACACAGGTTGTTACAATTTTTCGAAAATCTTAAAAATGAAAAAGAATAGGTTAATATTCTTTGATTTTGATTAAATTGTATCAAAATTATTTGATGCTGATTAAAAAGGTATCAAATTTGTTCCACGTCAAAATAAAAAGTATCTACGTATCTTGGGCTTAAAAAAGTATCATATTTGATACGATTGTATCAAAACGGCATCACTGCTGGTAACATCTTTGAACATGTAGATATGCATACAAATGTATACATAGGCATGTCTACCTACCCTGCAGGGAACTCAATAACTAGTGAGCAAAATTTCTTGTAGTTAGACCCTCACCAGCTCAGAGGGAGTGGATTGAGTGACCATTATAAGACAGATTTTGATTTGTATGCAATTTCGAATTAATTCTATAAAAATTCTTGGTTCGTTCAATTGCCGTCGGCTTTGTATATTTCTGCAATTCTCAGAAGTTTAGTGAAGCATTTTATATATTGTTTTCTATTTGCATCTTAACTTGTATGAAATGAAATGTTCCCCTAATTATGCTTATCCAATCCCTTAGGCTTATTTTAATTTTTTTTTATTTTATTATTTTTAAATAAAATGAATAAAAAAATATTAGTTCAAAAAAAAATAAAAAAATAAAATTATCATCCTCCTCGACAAATTGTACCAATAAACGAATTAGAGAAAACTGTAGAATTTAGAACTAGTTAGGAACTATCGAAAATATAGTGCAGACGGCGACAATTGACACCACCTAGGACATCGCCGTGTTAAATTCGCCAGTTGATAACATGCGAAAGAGATTTAGCTCGCACGAGTAGTTGCGAAAAATGCACTAGAAGCGACCTTGTTCTGAACTAGAGATTTTCTCCACGGGGTACATATACATATGTACACACATACATACAGCTACAACAAAACCAGCATAGAATATACCCATGGTAAGGAATGCCTGTCGTAAGAGGCATAGAAGATTGATAACACTGCTCTACAGCCAAAAAATACTCTGAACGCAACCATCCTTTCTATATGTAAAATCGGTCGCTGATTCCGAAAATCGGGCTCATTTTTAATTCTATGGGAAGGTTTTTGAGATATCGGCAATTTACCGTTATTTGGCCAATGTGTCCACTTAATCCTGTATATCTCTTTAACACAGTGAGTTATATTCCTTAGGGTGACACCAAACGAAATAAAATTAAATTTCCTTTTCACGGCTCCTATAACATTTTTCTCTAACTCTTATAGTTTCTGAAATATTGACGATTAAATTTTAATTTTTTCGATTTTTTACGATTTTTTGAAGAAAAAATTGACTTTGTCAGGCAATATCTTTAAAACCAATATTTTTACCTTCGGTTTTACTCCTTTTCATGAAGCTCCATTCTATTACCAAAAAAATAAGCTATCAACGATGAAAATCCATTGTAAAATGGAAAAGTTATAGGCGATCAAGTAAATACAGCCAGGTCGCGCAATGCCTCTGCACGCGTACATTCTATGCATATTGTACCAATACCTACACATCTGCAGTAGCAGCACATTGGCAGCACGGTAGATACAAGCCCATTTACGGGTATAACATGCATAAAATATACCCGTGTAGAGGCATTGTGCGACTTGGCTGTATTTACTTGATCGCCTATAACTTTTCCATTTTACCAGGGATTTTCTTCGTTGATAGCTTATTTTTTTGCTAATGGAATGGAGATTCACGTAAAAGATTAAAACCGAAGGTGTAGACATTGGTTTTAAAGATATTGTCTGACAAAGTCAATTTTTTCTTCAAAAAATCGTAAAAAATCGAAAAAATTAAAATTTAATCGTCAATATTTCAGAAACTATAAGAGTTAGAGAAAAATGTTATAGGAGCCGTGAAAAGGAAATTTAATTTTCTTTCGTATGGTGTCACCCCAAAGAAGATAACTCACTGTGTTAAAGAGCTATACTGGATTAAGTGTACCCATTGGCCAAATAACGGTAAATTGCCGATATCTCAAAAACCTTCCCATAGAATTAAAAATGAACCCGATTTTCGGAATCAGCGACCGATTTTACATATAGATCGGATAGTCACGTCCAAAGTACAGACAAAAAATTTCATTTTGTGATCCAGTGTAATCACAAAAAAATTCGTTCGCACGACAGTCGGGCTAGCGTCAGAAGGGACTAGTATCCGAGCGTACCGGATTTATCCGGTGTAGGACTGTTACTTTTCCTACACTCTCCAAAACTTTCGGGGAGTGTCTTGGTGGCTACAAAAATAACAACAACGAAAAATAGCAACCACAAAAAATCGAAAACAAAAACAACAAAAATCAATAAATAATAAATTAGTTAATGCGGAAATTAAAAAAATTTTAAAATAATGTATGTAAACTCATCATGACAATCTAGCATTGTAAAGTAAGTTCTATTACTAAATTTTTTTTATAAAGCATAGTACTGAGTTCGAGTTTCACGTGAAACTGCTGTCAAAATCCATACAAAAAAACTGGTTGTGAAACATGTGTGAAATTTCACAGATATTTCACGACAAAGTTGTACTGAGTTCCTGCCGTGAAAAGTTGCGCAACATGCTAGCAAACATCATGCCAGCAACATTTTTTCACGACAATTAAAATATATAATGCCATTTATTTTCGAGTGAAAAGTGACATTTGTTGAAATTGAAATTTATATTTTGTATAAGATTTTTTTATTGGCCAAAATTTGAAAGTTGGTTCTGAGGCGATGCTCGAAATTTTTTCTTTTTGCATTTGCTCAGTTTTCGTTTTGGCATTTATTCTCATTTGACAAAAAAATTTTCTTGAAACATTTCACGGCAAAATAAATGCATGCTGCTGGCGAAATTTCACAGCGGTGAACTCAGTACTAGGCTTAACAAACAAAACAAACAATTTATCATGCATATATCCATTTTATAAACCGCCTAATGTAAACAGTTATGTGAGTAAACAATTCCAACAATGCATACTCATCATGAGTAAGCAAAGCTTACACTCAGAGAAAAAGCAAGCTAAATTTCAGTATAGCGGGCTGAAATCAAGCCGAGAACGTTATGAAAGTCTGTTAAGGTCGAAAATGCTAAAATGAAGAATATATTCTTATTTTTAGAACGATATTTTTTGAGAAAAAAAGCTTATATTAAGAATTTGGCATTTTGAAATGAGCTTATATAAACTTATTTTTAGTATCGCCTATGATTGATTTAAGAATGCATATTTATACCTTTCATGAGAATGAAATGGTATTATAACTTAGTGCCAAAAAATTTTTGTCGAAAGTACCAGAAGGAAGCGTGGGGGACCCACCAAAATATATACCGATATGATCAGAATCACGAGCTGAGTCGATTAAGCCATGTCCGTCTGTCCGTCTGTCCGTCCGTCCGTCTGTGTGAACGCAAACTAGTCCCTCAGTTTTTGAGATATCTGAATGAAATTCGGAATACAGGTATGTTGTTATATGCAGCTGATCATTTGTCGGAACCGGCCGAATCGGACCACTATAACATATAGAAAACAACCGATTATTCAGATATACATGAAATTTTTGGATGTAATTTGTGCATAACTTCCCCATTTAAACAGCTAAGGACAAGAAACTTTGAAGTAGACGTGCCCATTTTGGCCCAAACAAGGTTACCGAAAATAGTCAAGATCGGACCACTATAACATATAGTTCCACAACATCCGATTATTCAGATATACACATTTTGGTGTATAACTCCTCCATTTTAACAGCTAACGGCGTAAAATTTTTAAGTATTGGTACCCATATGGGCACAAACAGGGCTGCCGAAAATTGTCAAGATCGCACCACTATAACATATAGCTCCCCTACAACCGATTGTTCAGTTATGGACATTTTGGTGTATAACTCCTCCATTTTAACAGCTAACGGCGTGAAATTTTGAAGTATTTGTACCCATATGGGCCCAAACGGGATTACCGAAAATTTTTAAGATCGGACCACTATAACCTATAGCTCCCCTACAACCGATTGTTCAGATATGGACATTTTGGTGTATAACTTCTCCATTTTAACAGCTAACGGCATGAAATTTTTAAGTATTTGTACCCATATGGGCCCAAACGGGGTTACCGAAAATTGTCAAGATCGGACCTATATAACATATAGCTCCCACACAACCGATTGTTCAGATATGGACATTTTGGTGTATAACTCCTCCATTTAAATAGCCAAGACACCATTTTTTTTAATAAATCTTTCCATAAATAACCCACAGAATTAAAATTATAAATTAAACTTAATCCGGCTATGTACATACATAGGTAACTATTCATTTCCCCACTCATGAAAGGTATGAAGTCTTCGGTACGGCCGAAGACAGCCGCGCTTTTACTTGTCTTATTTTAAGAATGTTCAAATTTTTTTTAGAATACTTATTCCTGCTTTTCCACTTTTTCGAAATTCAAAATTCGAAATAATATAACCCACCTAACAAAATAAAAAAAAAATAAAAGTTATTTCAATGCATTGTTTTATTTTCAGAAATGTACATATGTATATATACTCCTAGTAATATATACAATATACAATTAAATTTTTACAAATGATGCTTTGGCTTAAGAGGCCCAAACAGTTTCGTATAAATTGTATGATATTTTTAACTAAATTTTGAAAATTATATAATCCATCGTATTGATTTGAAAACGTGTCACAACAATATCCCTTTCGAGCTTCCTCCTCCTTTGTGGGTTCCAGGTTCTTCTGTTCCTTTAGTTTGCGTTGCTGCAAATAAAGAAAAAGATACATTTTCAGCTTATATGTATGTATACAATATTTGCTTAAGCTCGCGGGATAAAAATTCAAACACTCTCCACTTACCTTTTTTGTAAACAATTCCTACAATTGTATAGCCAACGCAACCCAAAGCCAATACAGCTAGCAGCACATACAACTTCATGCGGGCACACATAGTAAACTCAGCCGATAATTTGAGAATGCCGCTTCCTTGTTGCGTCTGAACAACAGACCATACAACCCATTGTCCAACACCTCATAGTCCAGGCATCGCATATAAGATGAGTGGATTCTCTGGACTCGGCCGCCAGAACGGCTCGATGGTGATTAATCTGAAATGCACAATAGCGCCGAGTATGATGATTGGAAGACGTCTAATATACTTCATAGAAGAACACAACAAAATGGAGCAAACGGCATTCACCACACCAAAACAGATCATCACAAAACGAATTTGACTGATGCCCAATGCGCATGACACGTAGGACTGTTAAATTGGCTCCAAAAAATGCCTATTCCATGCCAATGAAAACCGTCATGGGAATGATCAATTGCTGATTGAATTTTTTCCTTTGACGAAAAGTGGCCAAGTATTGTATGTATGTACATACATATGTATATACCTATGTACATGAAAATTCTTCTTTTTTTTTTTGTTAAACAAATTTTTCGCTTGAACAAAAAAAGCAACGAATATTGAAAATTATGTACTATATGTGTATATACATATGTATGTACATACAAATGTATCTTTCCTGAGAATTTCATTCTTAAATCGAGAATTTTATTCTAACAACAAGATATATTCAGAGTTTTATATTGCTTCAAGAATGCTATTCCTGTTTCAAGATTGGAGAAACTTAAATTTTACATATTTTTCCTTAATTTCTGTAATTCTTAAATCAAGTACGACACAGCTTGATTTTAATCCGCAACTTTTCTCTGAGTGTAGAAGCGATGACGAAGTACCGTAAAGGGCATTGGTTTTTAAACGGTTTTATTTAGCTCACCCCATTTGTTTTATTTATTCTTGGGTCAAATTTAGTAACTCAAATTTCACCCTCTTCCTGTCAACCGATTAATCTGAAATTTTGTACGCATGTATAACCCCGATGACAATGCAATATTATGAAAAAAAAAAAATTCCGATAGGTGGCGCGTGGGTCGCTATATTTACAAAAATCGCATTTATGGTCCGATTTGGCTGAAATTCGGAACATGTATTACTACCTTGAAAAGAAATATTTTCTTAAAAAAAAATTCCGCTAGGTGGCGCGTGGGTCGCTATATTTACAAAAATCGCATTTATGGTCCGATTTGGCTGAAATTCGGAACATTTATTACTACCTTGAAAGGAAATATTTTCCTAAAAAAAACTTCCGATAGGTGGCGCGTGGGTCGCTATATTTACAAAAATCGCATTTATTGTCCGATTTGGCTGAAATTCGGAACATGTATTACTACCTTGAAAAGAAATATTTTCTTAAAAAAAAATTCCGCTAGGTGGAGCTGAGATCGGGGTAATTAAAACTGAAAATCCTAATTATGGACCGATTTGGCTGATATTTAGCATGTGCATTACTTAAATAATTTACAAATGTTTAAAAAAAAATTGGAGCCGCTAGGTGGCGCGTGAGTCGCTCTATTTAAATAAAAATAGGTAAAAAAACTTTTTAAGTTAAACGGTTTTATGTTAAACATACATTGCAAAGTTTAAGACTAAATGGCGTATAATAATAAGATTTAAATTTAGAAATTGAATCTGTAATTTAGGTATCTGATTAATCCAGCCTGAATCCACCACCCAAGTCAAGATTTTGTATCGTGTTGAGGACTGTGTGGCGTTAGGGTGGCTAAAAATGATACGTCGTTAGCGGTACACCACCCAAGTTAAGGTGAAAGGTTAAAACGCACCGAGAACTGTATGGCATTAGGGTGGATAAAAATGATATGTCGTTAGCGTTTTCCCCTCAAGACTCAGGCGCATCTTGTTGTACATAGCCTTGCCCCTTTATTGGACCTCTGGGGGGGTCGACCGTTTAAATGTCCATTACTCGTGGGAACAAAATGGTAAAAAAAAAATATATAAATACAAACACAAAAAAACTAAAGACTAGAAAATAAAAATAGGTAAAAAAACTTTTTAAGTTAAACGGTTTTATGTTATACATACATTGCAATGTTTAAGATAAATGTACTAAAAACCAAAAAATAATAAAATAGATACAGTCGTGGGAATTATAAACATTTGCATAGACTAGACTAAAATAAAACCGGGGGGCACGTCAATTGTCTACAAATTATCGACTTAATGTTCGATAGAAGAATCGTTTAATTCGTCGTTAGGCAGTTGGCCCGCAGACGGTGAGGAAATTACTTACTATTTTTTTGCTCATGGAAATTCCAATAGTTATACACTCCATGTTAATAAAAGAGATGTTTCAACTAGTTTATCGTTGGACATTCACACGAGGAATCGTTTCACTGCTCGTAGTTTATCTTTAATCGACAAAACATATGATAAAAGTACTACTCGCTCACCACTATGAAACCCTAAAACTCGCTTATAATCGAGCTTGCTAGCTTTTTTCCACATTCTAGCCCTACTTATCACACGTCCATCGTTGTCGGTTGAACAACTGCCTAGTTATAGTGTAACATTACAAAACAAACATTTTAATCAACGATTGTAGACAATTGACGTGCCCCACGGTTTTATTTTAGTCTAGTCTATGCAAATGTTTATAATTCCCACGACTGTATCTATTTTATTATTTTTTGGTTTTTAGTACATTTATCTTAAACATTGCAATGTATGTATAACATAAAACCGTTTAACTTAAAAAGTTTTTTTTACCTATTTTTATATACTAAATAAATAAATTACAACCTGCTCAACAGAATGAGCTTCTAAAGCAGATAAATAAAAGAATAATCTATTTCGAAAACAAACATATACCTACCCCTAAGTAACTTAACCTAAGTAGAAGACAATGAAATTCGTTTTTGTAGTCGCAAAACTACATATGTACATATGTAGATAATAGAAAATTTAGCAGGGTATAGATCAGCAAAGCTCCATGTGATGGAAAACAAAAGTTTATTTGATTTGATTTTTAGGCGTTTACAAACACATTCTGCACACATGTTGACACGTCATAATTTCTGAACCAGATTATTTTTCTGTCAAATAATAATGACCAGTAAAAAGTATTTTTTCAGTCTTCGGCAAAATATATCACAAATTCAGTTCGGGTTGAAAATGACCTGAGGCATAGGATTACGCAGTTTTTTCTTTTTTTTCAGGCCCAAACAATAATGATCTGCGATACGATTTTTATTTAATCTCCTCCATTTCAAACAATTATTAAAATTCGGAACTTCAGACTTCTAATTCCACTACATACTCGGTTGTACTTATTAACAAAAGCGTTGCGGGTCGTTTTCCTCCCTAACGTACACACAGAGAAAAACTATTGTAAAATCATCTCAAAATCTCACATAAACTTAGGAATAATTTACTTACTAAGTTTTTTCGTCTATAGATATACGTTTAAGCTAATGCGGATGAGCTCAAACTAAAGCATGTATGCATGTATGTATCTGGAATAATTTACCGCCATCCCTTGCCAATTTTGATATGTATGAAAACCGGTTTCGGCGATGTGTCATCTTCAGTATGCTTTTTCGTCAAACTAAGCCACTTTATTGAAAACTCTCTAGAGGCTTCTTGGACTAATCTTCATTATGTAGACTTTAAAGTTGAAATTGCATAATTTTTGATATCTATCTGATGAAATTTTAATATTTTGTTAATCGTACTCGAATATACATATGTATGTAAATATGTATGTATGTCCATAATTATTTAAAACAATTGAGATCGCGCATTTTACATATTTTATTAGTTCATTTAGTGCTTAACGAATTAAAGCGCATGCGAAAACGATTTTTTGTTCAAATAGTGCTGGCAATAAATAAAAACCGCACGTGTTGTTAATAAAAATATTATTATTAACAAGAGGCCAAAATAATTAACAAATTTTTTAGTGCAATTTAAATAACATCGCGAATCGTGTTTAAATAAGCGATAAAATGTCAAAAATCCACGAATTGATATAGATAGTAGATCGATTTTTTTCTCTCTCAAATTTTATTTGTGACACTGCATGCACCTGCGCCTTAGATCACAATTTTGAGGTTTTCAAATAATTTTTAGCGAAGCTTTGTCTCAATCATTTGTGTTGCTAGATTTCGAAAGAGCTCTACTCGATTACATTCATTATTTTACTTCTTTAACCGCAATCATGTATGTATTTGTAACTTTCGCAATTTTTTGTTTGGTTTTGTTAGTCATGAATGATTACAACTTTGTACTTTATGCTTCTCATCCTCATTCGTATGGATTGGGAAACTAATGCCTTGAAGTGTAAAAAATACAACAAAAAGGAGTTACTAGAAGCAGTTTTGGTACATACTCATAAAACCACACATGGATATTTGGAGTTGAGCAACTCTACCTTCAAATATGCATATGTATTTTTCTTTTCTCGACAGATTTTATTTTGATCCAACCTATTCACTCCTAAGGCTACTTTGATCATGTCATGTAGTTGCTTCATTCAGTTGAACTCTTCATAATTTCTACATTGATCGTTTGCGTTTTTGGAACAAGTTGCACAAGCGCTAAAAGCAGCAACAACAATTTAACAAAATTGCAAACAAAAAGCTCCACTAAATCGGCCAAAAACATGGAGGTGCAAATCAAACAAAAAAACGAGAGGTGTAAATGAACAAGTGCGATAAGTTTGAAGTAAAAGAGATACTAAAATAAGCAGCTAAAAACACAGCTGACCTTCACAGTAGAGCTGCAAAACTATCGATGGCACTATCGATAGTATCGATAGTTTTTTTTCGTGTCACTATCGATAGTTTTTTTCCACTATCGATGGTTATCCCTATTCATTCTTGTAGTTTTGTCCCAAGAGAAGAATATTGAATACTTTTTGTTGTTATTTTGTTAATTAATTAATGTTAAAAAAAATTAAAGACTTTGAAAAGGAAAATGTCAACAAAACCATCCCTCTTTTTAAGGTTTAATTTAACCAGAAAATGCTATATATATAAGTGAAGTATTTAATTTCTATATTTGTTGTTTTTTTGTTAATTAATTAATGTTATGCATTAAAAAAAATTAAAGACTTTGAAAAGGAAAATGTAAACAAAACCATCCCTCTTTTTAAGGTTTAATTTAACCAGAAAATGCTACATATATAAGTGAAGTATTTAATTTCTATATTTGTAGTTTTTTTGTTAATTAATTAATGTTATGCATTAAAAAAAATTAAAGACTTTGAAAAGGAAAATGTAAACAAAGCCATCCCTCTTTTTAAGGTAACTTAAAAATAAATAATAGCTTAAAAAAACTAAAAAACACACTTTAATCTTAAAAATCGTACTAAAAATTGAGAAATAATTTAATTAGAAACAAAATGATGAACGAAAGAATGAGTATTTAAGGAAAAGCGTGGGGGTGCTCAATAATATTTGAACATGAAAATATTCGATTCGTATAACTAGTACAAAAATATACCTAGTTGCGAAATTAAAGAGTACGATATATGAAATCTCAAAAAAGTCAAAATAAAAATATTAGTAAAAAAACAGCTATTTTAAATATTTTTTGACATATTGAGCACCCGACGCTCTTCCTTAAATACTTATACATATTTTCGTTCATCATTTTGTTTCTTATTAAATTATTTCTCAATTTTTAGTACGATTTTTAAGATTAAAGCGTGTTTTTTAGTTTTTTTTAAGCTATTATTTTTTAACTAACTATGTTCATGCAAAGCACGTGTAAACATAAACAACTCGGAACTAAACAAAACGAAAGGTAAACAAAGTTTGACAATTGGGAGAAATTAAAAATGAAAAAAGTAAAATCAGCTGCTGGTAGGCCACTACCTGCATACCTGCATAGTTGTATCAATGGGTTAAGCTAGCCACACACGACGAACATGCTCGCCAATATGCGCGCCAGCATGCTCGTTGCCTTTGCCCACTAACGTGCGAATATCTCATTTGTAAATGCGTACTTCAAGTGGGAAGATGGCAATGAATGCGCGGATGATGCTCTTGCTATGAGTTAGATTTGCATATATATTTATGATTATGTTATGTTTTTTTAATTACACTGTAGGAAGGCAAAAATATCACAGAAAAACGCTGAAATACCCCAAATAAATACGATGGCGTTTGCAGAAAGTCCAGATTAGCTCTTGATTTCAAGATACGTAGACAATTTTTCTATACAGTTTTTAAACAGAAAAATTATATGCACGTTTAAGGATATTATAAGCATTTATCATAAAATGTTCCTACAAAACAATCCTCTTTTTAAGGTTTAATTTAACCTGAAAATGCTATATACATAAGTGAAGTATTTAATTCTTATTTGATCTTTTATTTAATTATTGCTTTGCGTAAAAAAAAAAATTAAAGACTTTTTGAAAAGAAAAATGTAAACAAAACCATCCCTCTTTTTATTGTAGTGATAGTATCGATAGTTTTTTTTTCGACTATCGAAACTATCGAGTGGTCCGACTATCGATGGTTTTGCAGATCTACTTCACAGAGTTAATAACATGAAAAACAAAATAAACTCACAAAAGAGATGGAAAGATAAACTAAAAATCATAACAAATGAAGACACGAAAAATTGATATGAATATGTATGTACATATGTATGAAAGCATGTACTGGTACAAAAGTCGGTTAAATTGGTTTAAAACTGTTGGCGTGTATGTATGTATGTATTTGTAAGAGCAAAACAAATTCGTCAAATAATAACGCTTCGCAATATCAGATAAAGCTTAAACCTGCAGCAACAAAATCCAAAGCTTTTTGCTTGGGTATATATCGTCGCTTAAACTTCATAACCACTTAAGTGAAAATTTCGCAACCAACTATGCCAAAATTGAGATTTGCCAAACTTTAACTCTTGACTAGATCGATCCATACCACAAATTTTGGTCTTCGCAAAGCTCTATATTCTATGCTCTAATTTCTTCTAATGTCCTTTTCAGCTCTGAAGTCGCAGAGTTGGGTATCAGGCATTAAATTTTAATTTTTGGCACAAATGTCGGTTAGACGGCAAAAGCAAAGTCTCACTTAGGCGGTTGTGAAGTTTAAACGGCGATATTTATGCCAGTTGGAAAAGGTAATGTATGGTCATCTATAAATGGTTATAAAGGCCATAGGATCTATACATTCCAGAATGCATGATTTTTTTCATTGTGATGTCCTAGGGAAGTCATGCATCCACTTTTCCCTGCCAAGGTAAGGCAAAAAGGAATGCTTGGATGAGAGTCGCTCTTGCCGTGATCTCAGTGTCGGTTTATTTTCTCACTTAAAAATAAAAAAAAAATACTTTTTTTTGCATTTTTCTCTTCATTCTCTCTCCATCCGATATCCAACTAGAAATATGTAACTTCACTCCAGCTTGTTCTCCTCTGCTTCTCTCATTGTCGCACCATCTTCCCCTTCACTGCTTCACCCATGTGGGACATTCAACATTATATTGATCTTTAGTGTCGCTTTTATGCGTCCGTTTGTTAAAATAGACTCTGTGAAAAACCTGATTCTCCTAATTGTTTTTGTTTTTTTCTAGATTCAATGTTATAGCTGAGAGCCGATGACTAACCTCTTCGCTTACCTTGGGTTGCATTCTGGAATGTATCCGATTTCCTATAAGTTGGAAGGTATAGCTGAGAGCCGATGACTGACCTCTTCGCCTACCTAGGGTTGCATTCTGGAATGTATCCGATATTCTATAAGTTGGAAGGTATAGCTGAGAGCCGATGACTGACCTCTTCGCTTACCTTGGGTTGCATTCTAGAGTGTATCCGATTTCCTATAAGTTGGCAGCCAAACAACATGGAGTTTATATGAAATCATAGTTTTTTTTGGAATACATACTATAATGTAAATTTTTCGTACATCCTTTCATGCGTCCGCAAGGTCATGCATGACCACCTTTCCAACTGGGTATGTTTGTATGGACTAGTAATTATTCGAGATTGAAATCGAAAATTAAAAGCACAAGCAATTGCAAATTTACTCATTCATAAAAGCCAGACTTGCGTTGTGAATTATTGTTTACATATTTATGGGTAGGTAAATTCACCCTGCAAAAAATGCGATCACTCCGGGATACATCCGGGACAACTCGCAAGGGAGAATGCGATTACTACCCATTTGTATCTCTTTATATGGGTTGAAGTGTTCTCTTTTGTTTGAGCATGTCCTATGAAGAGACTAATTGTACCCGGTTTGTACCCGAACGGGTAGCAAAAGCGCACAATTGTACCCGTTTTGTACCCGAACAGGTAGCAAATGCGACACGTCCATTTGTGCGACTAATTGTACCCGTTTGATACCCTTTCGGGTACAATTCGTCTACAATTAGTATACATATGTACCCGTTCGGGTACAATTGGGAACAATTGTAGACTAATTGTACCCGAAAGAGAGCGCTCCCGGACAAATCTTTTTAGAGAATCGTCGCACACTTTTTTACAGGGCATAAACTAAATGTTAATTGTATGTGTTAATGCATGTACATATGTAGATATGTACCTTTAGCCATTATATACATATTTCCAAGTTAGCTTATGCATCCACTTAATCGAAGATTTTATATTTACTACGTACTCACTCACGTGTCTCTTGAATCGCAATTATTCCGTTAAAAAGTTAGCGAATTCAGTTAAAATTTTTAGTAGACACGTAGGTACATAAATTAAAACAAATGAACAAAGTATGTATGTATGTACTAAGTATGTACATTTAGCCGTTAATGTGTAATCTGTAATGTCCAAATCAATTAATTCAATTACCTCATTTCTGTCAATATATGTATGTATATTTGCTTACGTAATATACTTGATTTCTAGAAAGTTCTTTTAAGAAGGGCGTAGATCAACAGTGGGATGGGTTGTTTTAGAACTGATCCAAAGTGAATAACTGATAATAATAATAATACAATGGCGCTATTATAACTCTGACGAGTTTTATGGCCGTGCTTATCTCCCAATTCGAGGTGTGCCCCTTTTTTGTTTTTCCTACGAATTGGGTGGACCTACAGTTTTATGCCGGCTCCGAACGGCGAATGCATTTTTTGTGAGAAGCTTTTTCGTAGCAGAAATACACTCGGAGGGTATGCCGTCCACTACCGAGAGGTGACCGCTGCTCTTAAAAAAACCCAATCATTGGATTTTTACTAATTAGAAAAATTTTTTGGTGTTTTGCTCGGACCGTGGTTTGAACCCGAGACCTCTGGCATAGCAGGCGAGCACTCTATCCACTGCACCACAGCGGCTGATAAGCATAGACATATGTATGTATGTATTTCGAATGGTTCTGAATTTCAGCTTACTATTATGATAAATTATATAGTATCCGGATGACCGAGCTTATCTCGGCTGCCTTACCTCTTCATGGCCTCCTCCCTTTCTTCTTCGTCTTAGACTTTCACTCCCCTCTTATACTTTTCTTTTTCCTTTCTCTTTCATCTCTGTTTCCCTTTTCTTCTCATTTTTATTTTCCCTTTGCTTTGCCTATCGCTCTCCATTATCGCTCAGAAATATTCGAGGGTCATTCGGGTCCACGTTTTGACCCATATTTCGGAACCGAGATAAAAGTGAGTAAAAAACTAAATTTTTTCGAAAGTTCACCCCAAGTGCCTGCATACCAAATTTCATGAAAATCGTTGGAGCCGTTTCCGAGATCCTGATTATACATATCGCACTCTAAATCTAAAAGTGGCACAATTCAAAATTTTTCGAAATTTCCATCAGAGCCTTTTTTAACTGAAAAATAACTATGATACGTAGGCTTTTCCCATATCATTGCCTATAAAAAAAAAACACATTTTTTGGCTCTCCTGAAAATTTTTGAATTTTGAGTTGTGTCATTTATGATTTAAGGTGCGATATATCTGACATTTTTTATGTGCGCTAAATGGTTATATATAATTATACAGCAAAATTTTCCCCACTGTGAATATATGTATAATACATAGCTACTCAGAACTTTACGCCTTTCTTCTTTATAGTCTATAGTTTTTCGTTTAAACACA
Source organism: Urophora cardui (assembly GCA_960531455.1). Lineage (NCBI taxonomy): Eukaryota > Metazoa > Arthropoda > Insecta > Diptera > Tephritidae > Urophora > Urophora cardui. The sequence goes on along the minus strand of OY482670.1, from coordinate 127,414,281 downwards.
AAATGTTCATTATAGACAACAGGACAACGGTTGTAACAACGCATCGCATCCTCCAATATCATACAAATTGGTTGTAAATAATTTAAGGGAATCACTATAATGCTTGTGATCATAAAAAAAACATTTGTATTGTTTTCCAAAAGTATGGAAAAATACGGAAGAAAACAAGTTTTTTCTTGTGATGTTGAAATGATAATGAGGCAAGTGAACAAAATACGTGAGTGTTGTTTTTAAATTCCATGTACATATATACATACGTAGGTATGCACATACATACCCTAGGATGTTCACATTAGTTTGGGTCAGCTTAAATTAAAATAAAAAACTTAATTTTACAAACTCTTTCGAAACGTAAAACAAAAAATTAAGGATTGAGGAGAAAAGGCTAAGGTGGAAGTAGATTAATGAAAATTCATTTTTTGGCAAATATTTACTATTTTCGCAGAAATGAAAAGCTCTCATTTTCATTAGCCACTTGAAGGTTAAGAAAGCTGCAAAACTTAGCGTTAAATCAAGTTTTTGGAAAGCTGTCATTAATCCTCGTTTAAACTGCATAACCGCCTAGATGAAACATTCATAACCACCTAAATAACACTTGTGCTAAAATGGGATTTGCATTCCTGACACCCAGTTGCATCGATCCATACCTACATACATATATTTCTTCAAAGGCCATTTTGAGCTCTGAAACCATAGAGTTGACTGTCAGGAATTTTTATTGCTTAATGCAACACTGTAGCTCAACTCAACAATTTTTGAACTTGGAAATCATGATTTTTATTTGTACGCGAAGTAAATTTTCATTAATGAGCAAAGAGCACTTTCTTTGAGCTAAAGATATCAGTTTTTTTTATATACAATCACAATTTATGTTCCATATTCTGTCCCACCCTAATGCTTATGCATCTATGTAGAAATTTATGTAAACTTGGCTTGGAAAGTCCCTCTTTGAAATCGGAATAATTACAAGACAATTCTTTGACGCTTGTGTGGTTTGGCTGGGTATTTCCCTCTCAACATAGACTTAAGACTTATCAAAATTCTGTATGTATACATACCTATATAACGTATGAATATATGTATGTGCGTATAATAATAAGAGCGTTATCAAAAGTAGACCACTTCACTCATCATTCATCTGTTGTTACGATCTTGACTTTGCACTTGCGATATTTTGGCCTTGAACTAGAGATTTTTAGGGAAGTTAATAACTTTTCAAAAATAAAATGTTGCGCGCTAAAGCAGAGGGCTTGTTTTTTTTATAGATCGTTCATACGCCCACTGTATTTCACAGCAAAATTGTGTTTTTTATACCATTCATGAACATGAAATGGTATTATGACTTTGTGGCAAAACAGGATTCTTGAAAGTACCATAAGGAGAGGAGTTAGGCCAAGCAAAATATATACTGGTATGATCAGAATTATGAAGTACCATAAGGAGAGGAGTTAGACCAAGCAAAATATATACTGGTATGATCAGAATTATGAACTGAATCGATTAAGCCATGTCCGTCTCTCCTGCCGTCCGTCCGTCCGTCTGTCCGTATGCAAACTAGTGTCTCAGTTTTTGAGATTTCTGCTTGAAATTCGGTATATGGGTGTCTTTTTAAGAGAAGCTAATCGTTTGTCGGTATCTGTCGAATCGGATCACTGTAACATATACTTAACTCCCATACAGACATGTTCAGATATTGACATTTTGGATTATAACTTGACAAGATATGACGGAAAATCGTTCCACAACACATCATATAACTGTATTTAAACAGCTACGAACATGACACTAATTTTCTAACAAATCTTTGCATAAATAACCCACATAATTGAAAGTATAAATGGGTCTATATAACCATTTTATTTCCCAATTCGTGAAAGGTATGAAGTCGTCGGTACCGCCGAAGACAGCCGCGCTCTTCCACATTTTTTATTAGTATTACTATTTTTAAATCGCACGGCAATCAATATCAATTTTTATACTCAGCTGTACTAGTACACAGAGTATTATAGTTTTGATTTCCTAACGGTGGATTGTAACAGAATGAAATAATCGAGATAGATATAGACTTATATATATCAAAATGATCAGGGTGAAAAGAGAAATCGATTGAGCCATGTCCGTCCTTCTGTCCGTCTGTCCGTCTGTCCGTCTGTGAGCACGCTAACTCGCGAAAAAATTGAGATATTTTGATGAAATTTGAAATGTAAGTTGGTATCAAGACAGGAACGGATGGTATTGAAAATGGGCGAAATCGGACCATGACCACGCCCACCTCCCCTATATAGTAAAAATTGGAAATTTTGTATGTCAGTCACTAATAGAGCTAGAGTGATAAAATTTTACAAACGTATTGAGCTCAGGCCCTTATGAAGAAATCTGGTGAAATTTTGGAAAATGGGCGGTGCCACGCCCACTTATTAAGGGGCAAACATTGAAAGTTTTATGAGTCATAACTCAGAAACCGTTAAAGATATATCGATGAAATTTGGTAGGCGTGATATACTTACTTAGACAAATGTTTGGACGGAAAATTGCCAAAATCGGTTGACGACCACGCCCACTTTTATATATGGGAACTATAAAGGGGCCTAATAAAAACATTTTAAGCGATATCTCTGTCAAATATAAAGATATATCATTGAAATTTTATGGAAGGTGTCCAACTATGGACATAAAACAAAAAATATAAAAATTTTGGAAAATGGGCGTGGCACCGCCTCCTTTCAGAAGCAGGAATATACGAGATTTCTGAGCCCATAACTCGACAAATAATCGATATATTATGACGAAACTTAGTGTATACACTTTCACTACTTGTAGTAATACATGTTCAAAATTTTAGCTAAATCGGTTGACGACCACGCCCACTTTTATATATGGGAACTATAAAGTGGCCTAATAAAAACATTTTAAGCGATATCTTTGTCAAATATAAAGATAATTCATTGAAATTTTGTGGCATGAGTTCCACAATAGATCGGAAACAAAAAATATAAAAATTTCGGAAAATGGGCGTGGCACCGCCTCTTTTCCGACAAAGGAATCAACGAGATTTCGGAGCCCATAACTCGACAAATAATTGAGATATTATGACGAAACTTGGTTTATACACTTTTATAACTTGTATTAATAGACACGCAAAAATTTATTGAAATCGGTTTATGACCACGCCTACTTTTTAACAAAGATATTTCTGGAACACCCTTTGGGAATTTGTAACGTGACATATTTGTAACTCATAAGGGGATGCAATTTTGCACAAAGAAAAATATTCATAAGCTTAATTGGATGACTAATAAAAATGTAGAAAATGTGCGTGGCTACGCCCACTTTATGCAGCACTCGCTATATATAAAGTACACCGTGTTTCCATCAAACGCAAACAAACAATGAAAGCATACAGCTGAGTATCTAATGTTCGATTCCACTCGAACTTAGGCTTCCTTACTTGTTATTAATTAGTTATTTAATTCTTTATATGTATATATTTGTGTATATGTGCCGTTACGTTATTATACATAATACATATGTAAACATATACATTGTAGCATAATTTTTGAGGTATTTGAACTTTGACAAGGTTCTTAAAGCGCCATAAGCGAATAACCACAAATTGAAGTATTAGCACAATGAAGCAGAGCAGAAATGAGTTATTTAGGCCAAGTTCCACTCAGTTTGTTTATTTTATTATAAATATGGCTTCTTTTAATCACAAAAAAAAAACACACTGAACTAAGAATAAATCAATTAAATCATAAACTACCCAATAAACACAATGGAGTCGCCTCGATTTCGAGACGAGTTCACTTCTCTGATTATATTATCGCGGCGATACTTCGCGACGATGGATCAACGAATCCGAACTCCCAGGCCAGTCACCTCTCATTAGCGATTCGCGCATTTTTATATTCTCGGATCGTTGGCGACTCGAGATTTAGGCCCGATTTCAGATCAAAAGTTTAAATATCGATTGATGTTTAAATTCAAATATACATTTTCAGACGAAATATTTACACAGCATTTAAACTGTATTTAAACGCCCAAATTCGGCTATTTAAATATGGAAAATGCAACCTTGCTCTCCGACTAGAAAACAGCTGATCGGAGCTGATTTTGTCTGTTTTTTTGCACTCGATAATTGATTTTATTGTTTCAATTAATAATAATAATAATAATAATAATAATAATAATAATAATAATAATAATAATAATAATAATAATAATAATAATAATAATAATAATAATAATAATAAAACCCAACGTTTTCCCTCCACCCACCCAACCGCATGACGTACGGATATTTTAAAATAAAATTTGGCCAAGGTGTTGAGTGGTAGAAGTTTATTTATATCCAGCAACAATTTGATTTTCTCAGATGAAAAGTTTTTTGTTCGTGGTGTATCCATTTTCCTGAAAATTGAAATGTAGTAAAAATTAAAGAGATACTTATTTGCAAAAATTTACAGAAGCGTATGTTCATCAAAGCCAACTTCAAGCACTAATCAAATGATGCCACTTATTTCTTTTATTTAATTAAGGTTGATCTGAAAACGAAAAAAAGATATTTGGCATTTAAATAACAATCCATATTAAAATTTAAATGACAATTAAATTTTTGATCTGAAATCGGACCTTAGGCTCATTGGCGAAGACATTCTAGTAAATCTTATTCCGCGAATCTGCCTCGAACTCACCACGATATCATCCGCTCTTTTGAGTTTCTTGAGTAGGTTTTAAATGATAAATTAAAGCTAAGTTCAACAAGGAATTTCTTCGTATAAAGCAAGGTTTAACAAAATTAATAAATGCTCTTGCGATAATTTATTCATCTCGAATTCGCCCCGATATCATCCTCGCTTCTGTGTTTATTGGGTATAGTAAAAAAATCTTTTTTATATACATACATATATTCTGTTACAGTTACCAATTCCATTTTTAGGCAGCGCATGGCTTTTGTAATGGAAGGCGCTCACACGTTATGCCGCCAAACGTGGGCATTTATTTGTAAAATAATGTTTATGCGATATTGCAATGGTGTGAGTTATTGTATACGTACATATGTACATATCGTCGTACCATACGAAAACTAGCATATTTAAAATTTCTGGCGAAAGCTATCAATAAAAAAAATTCTGTACGAAAAGTAACAAGTTCGAATTTTGGCTGACGAAAAATAACATGTTCGACTTTTGGCTGACGAAAAGTATCAGTAATTCTGTGGCAATTTGCAATAATCGCTTAAGTCGAAAAATATGATTTCGAGATAAATTGATTTTTATATTCGAAGGCGTTTCTTAGCAAATCATAAAAGTCGATTAAAAACTATGGACACAAAATCAGTGAGCCATTCACAATGTTGCGATCAAATTTTGTAAATAAAACAAAAAGTCATGTAGAAATTTGATTAAGTATATACATCTACTTTGGCTGTTATGGCAAGTTTCATACACCTCTATTGTAAGTTAAGCCTAAATATTTTTATTTATATCTTTTGATTTAATTAAGTTATAAGCATGGGGGTTTTAAAGAAATATAGAGGTTTAAAAGGAGAATAACGTGGTATATACACTGAGAGAAAAAAAATATATGGAGGGGTCAAAGAAATTGTTTACCTATTTTGAACACTACTTTCTTTGTTTTGAGTAAATTTTCCTTAAAACATGTTAAAAGGTTTATAAAATATTGTTGTTACATGCGTTACCATGGTTTCATATACTTGTTTTGAAAAAATTCATACATTAAAATAATGAAAAATTCTTTAAGCGCCATTCCATTCCCAACTTTCCTTGTTTTGAAGACTTGATTTCTTTAATTTTGAGAAATTAAATTCCCATACAAATCCCCATGGCAACGAATTTGTTTGAAAGTTTTTTTATGTTTTTTCCACATTTTTGAGAAAATTTACACAAAACAAAGAAAATTTTGTATTGGGACGCGTGTTCAAAATAAGGAAAATTATGAGAAATTTTTTTTTTTAGTGTATAACTCGAAATCTTCCTAAGTCGACTTAAGCGGTTATTGCTTGTGACCACAGAATTATATACTGTTTTTACATTAAAATTGTTGTTGTTTAAACAAAATTGATAGTTTTCGTCAGCCAAAAGTCGAACTTGTTATTTTTCGTCAGTCGCAAAAAAACGTATGTTAGTTTTCGTATGGTACGACGATATGTATAGTCTTATTGACAGTTTTCATTTATTGCTGAAATTCCGTAATGAAATCGAAATTTGAATTGTAATTAATATCATGCGATGCTTCACCACAAAAGGCGCGACGAACGTTATTGCTGAAGCCATTCTAGTTTTATGATTCTAATGTTAGTGCTCTGAATAATGATGTAATTTTTTTGATGATACTTTTGACTTATGTATACACAAATTTCTTTTTGCTTATGCGTGCTCGTAAATTTTGAACTAAATGAAATGAAAATGTTTTTGAAGCTTAATTTGGTATTACCTCAGACTTATTGGTTCATAATAATAGATTTTTCAAATCGAATTTTGCATATTTTCAGCTATTACTTACCTATATATGGAACGTACATATCGCACCCTAAATCATAAAGTGACACAACTCAAAATTTTTGGAAATCGGGTTTTTATCATAAACCGGTACACCAACCATATCTCTATCGACTGCCAAAAAAAACACTTTTCAATATGTGTCTTTTTTGATTGAAAAATAACCATTATACCTGGCTTTTTCTCATATGATTGCTTGTAAAGAAAAAAGTTGTTTAGCTCTCCTGAAAATTTTGGGAGTTTTGAGCCTTTTGATTATGCCGCTCCTTTCAAGCGCAGCTTCCGTAATTTGCCAACGTAATTACACATTTCCTAATTTGGAAATTTTCCTTTATGTTATTGTTATATCTGTGGCGATTTGCAATAATCGCATAAGTCTTAAAAAATTATTTCGAGATAAATTGATTTTATATTCGAAAGCATTTCTTAACAAATCATAAAAGTCGATTAAAAACTATGGACGCAAAATCAGTGAGCCACCCACAATGTTACGATCAAATTTTATAAATAAAACAAAATGTCATGAATAAATTTGATTAAATACATATATACATCTACTTTGGCTGTTATAGCAAGTTTAATATACCTCTATTGTAAGTTAAGCCTAAATGTTTTTATTTATATCTTTTGATTGAATTAAGTTATAAGCATGGGGGTTTTACAGAAATATAGTGTTTTAAAAGGAGAATAATGTGGTATATATCGACGGCTGAGAATAAGATCGCCCTATTTCAAAAATTGTTTCAAAAACGTCGTATTTGAAAAATTGTTTGAATAACGTCCTATTTCAGATTTTGCTTCAAGAACGCCCTATTTCAGAATTTGTTTCAATAACGTCCTATTTCAGACAATTATTCAAAAACGCCCTATTTCAGAGAAATATATATGGAATTTTCTCTGAAATAGGGCGTTTTTGAAACAAAATCTGAAATAGGACGTTATTGAAACAATTTTTCAAATAGGGCGTTCTTGAAGCAAAATCTGAAATAGGATGTTATTCAAACAATTTTTCAAATAGGGCGTTTTTGAAACAATTTTTGAAATAGGGCGATCTTATTCTCAGCCGTCGATATAACTCGAAATCTTCCCAAGTCGACTTAGGCGGTTATTTAAATGAACTCATCACTTTTGTTGCCTCATTTTACATACATAAGTACGTTGGCCTGCCTAATAAATATGCATGTGTTTTCTTTTTAGATATAAGGAATAACAAATACTTCTGAGTTTGCTAAAAAATCTGTTGTAATCGCACTTTTTTTGAATTTTAATTATTTAGCACATATTCTTCGTTGATATATGTGGGCATATTTAGTTTAGAATGCTTAATGTTGAACAAGATCATCGTCATTTGAAAATTTATATTTAGCGCTCCATAACTTAGTTACCGTGTCGAAAAATATACCAGCATAGATAGAAATAAAATTGATAAAGTTGTACTAGAATCAGATTCCGGGGGTTATTATTCTTGATTTCAGTCTACATTAACATTAGTTCAAGCTTTCCCACAGAATGCAATGCCTTACCACATCCCTTTCGTCGAATTTCTTTGGCAGAATTTGTGGAACTTTTCTTACGCAAGCTTTATAAATTGTTCATTCCCCGTAAAAAAAATGTGTTTCTCAAATAAAGCAAGATCTTTTGGCAAAACATGTTCTTTATTTGAAATATATATGTATGTATATATTTGTATATATGTATATGTATGTACATATGTATATCCAAAATATTTAGTTGGGTATCGTATAAAGCGTTCTCAGGATTGTCTAGGTTTTTTTCCATTAACGAGTTGATAAGTATTTTATGTTGACTAACTTACTAATTTATATTTTTCTTATTTCCTTTATTATATTTTTATATTTTGAATGTATGTAAATGTTAATAATGAGTAAATTCGTAGGATCCTTCGTATGAAAAATAGGGATTTTTACGAGAGATAGAGGAAAAATCAGCCATTAAAAATTTGGCTGAGTTAAGCTGAAATGTTCATAGTCTTAACGAGAACTACATATTGACGGCTGATTAAAAAGATCACCCTATTTCACAAATAGTTTCAATAACGTCCGCTTTCAGAATTTTCTTCAATAACGCCCTATTTCAAATTTTGCTTCAATACTATCCTATTTCAGAATTTGTTTCAATAACGTCTAATTTCAGAATATTATTCAAAAACGTGCTATTTCAGAGAAATATATATGTATGGAATTTTCTCTGAAATAGGGCGCTTCTGAAACAATTTTTTAAATAGGGTAATCTTTTACTCAGCCGTCGATATATACATAACTAATCGATGCGGGTGATCTTTTTTCAGAGCACAACAGTACATGCAAAAATAAGAAATATAAGTATTAAGTACTTAGTTTATGGGAAAATTTAAGGATATATGAAAATACTTTTTGGTTGCTTGTTATGCTATATATGAAAATTGTAATAGATTTTCTGGGACTATATCGATGTGCTAGTGCACAAACCGGATAAGTAATATTTTGAAAAATGTTCAGGAGAGCAAATTTTGTGTTTAAATAGGAATAACTTGTTAACTGTCACATTTTTTCAGTTATAACGATTACGAATAGTTAATTGAAGTATGTAGAATCCAAATGTGGTAAAACTATATTGATGGTTTCAGTATCTATACTATTTTTTTAGTGATTAAAATTTATTCAATTTATTTCTGTTAGTACATATTTTATTGTTCATTTAAAATACTAACATAGTTATTAAATTCAAATAGTACATTTTTATACTCAGCTGTACTAGTACACAGAGTATTGTAGTTTTGATTTCCTAACGGTGGATTGTAACAGAACAAAATAATCGAGATAGATATAGACTTATATATATATAAAAATGATCAGGGTGAAAAGAGAAATCGATTGAGCCATGTCCGTCCGTCTGTCCGTCTGTACGCACGATAACTCGCGCAAAAATTGAAATATTTTGATGAAATTTGGAATGCAAGTTGGTATCGAGACTGGGACAGTTGGTATTGAAAATAGGCGAAATCGGACCATGACCACGCCCACCTCCCCTATATAGTAAAAATCGGAAATTTGGTATCTCAGTCACTAATGGAGCTGGGATGACAAAATTTCACCCACGTGTAGAGCTCAGGCCCTTATGAAAAAATTTGGTGAAATTTTGAAAAATGGGCGGTGCCACGCCCACTTATTAAGGGCCAAATATTGAAAGTTGTATAAGCCATAACTCAGAAACCGTAGCAGATATGTATATCGATGAAATTTGGTACGCGCGATTTACTTACTCAGGCAAATGTTTGGACGAAAAATTGTCGAAATCGGTTGACGACCACGCCCACTTTTATATATGGGTATTATAAAGTGACCTAATAAAAACATTTTAAGCGATATCTCTGTCAAATATAAAGATATATCATTGAAATTTTGCATGAGTCCAACTATGGACATAAAACAAAAAACACACACATTTTGGAAAATGGGCGTGGCACCGCCTCTTTTTAGACAAAGGAATATACGAGATTTCTTAGCCTATAACTCGACAAATGATTGAGGTATTATGACGAAACTTGGTTTATACACTTTTATAGCTTGTGTTAATAGACACGCAAAAATTTATTGAAATCGGTTTATGACCACCAAGTGTTGAAAATGGGGGTGGCTACGCCCACTTTATGCAGCACTGGCTTTATATAAAAAACACCGTGATTCTATCAGACGCAAACAAACAATGAAAGCATACAGCTGAGTATCTAATGTTCGATTCCACTCGAACTTAGGCTTCCTTACTTGTTATGGGTCATTTAAGTATCATGCTAACGTAGTTAAACTAAAAAAATTTATAAAAATGGATAGCAATCTGTGAAAATATGAGAGATCCTGGAATACCACATGCCACATATTGTGGGCTTGGTCGAATAATAGAAAACCACATACTTAATAATTTTAATACACTCTCAAACCCTGCATTAGGATTGAAATTCATATATATTATTGTAGGTTATAGATGCATTTATGTACATATATATAGATTCAGACTAGCCATTAAAACACAAATATTTGTGTAAATATCATCATATATGTCTATAATAATCTATAGGATACCGAGCATAAATTTTTATTTTGTGGCACTTGGAATTTCTGTGCACAAGAAAAATTATTTTTATAGAAAATTTGAATTTCTAAGCGCGCTTATCCGGTTTGCGCACAACAAATATTTCATTTTCGAAGCACTTAACTGATTATGCCATCGCATATCTCCGCCATTATTGATAATTTGCTTACAAAAATTGCACACGAGGTAGGTATAGTGTTGATGATTCCAAAAATGCAATTAACTCAGTTTCGCCAAAACCTGCATTTATCCGGTTTGTGCACTAGCACATCGATATACAAAAAAGAGTTAAAAAAGAAATGTTCTAAAACTAATCAAATCTAAATGAAAAAGTACTTATAACAATATATAATATAAGAGAACGAAAAAAGATACTAAAGACGGTACATCGCCGAAACCGCTTTATAACCAAACCAAATCAAATTTGACAAGAGATGGTGGAAATTCGTTGCATAATATTCACAATCCTACGCTGTCAGAAAAATAAACAACAAAATAGAGATAATTTAAAATACCATTTAAAATTTAAATAAATGTCATTTTAAAGTTATACAAAACTATTGAAGAAATTGTTGATGACTGTTTTTCCATTTAAATAACGATAAATTCATTCACTTACATACATACATATATGATGTCCATCAGTTATAAATCGAATACATATATATTTTGGACTCAAACCATTGACGTTATGTCAACATATTAGACATGCATTGTGACAGAAAAGTTCAAGGAATTAATTAACTCCACACATACATATGTGTGCTAAATAGTCAATCATAAATATTTAAAATCAAGCAAAAGAAAAATTAAAAACACTTCATTCAATTACAATATGGCGCAGTGCAAGAGTTCAGTTAATGGGTGAATTGAAAAACGAAAGTATAAAATGAAATATGTACATACGAGTATATGTTTAGCTTGAAATTTGCTTAAAACAAAGGACTACTTAATTAAAATACAAAACAAAAATGTTTGCTTTTCACTAGGAAATACTCGTACTCTGCAGTATAATTTTAAATGAAATAAATTAGCTAAAAAAATTTTTTAGTAAAAATTTTGTTTTCTTTTTTTTTATTGAAAGTATGTATGTATCTTTATTTCAATTTAATTTCAATTTCTCGTCTGCCTTCATTATCACTTTATAATCTAATAATACTGCTTATTATCGAAATACAATCGATTAATGTAATTAATTGATGACATGCTTAATTATAAATTATTCGATATCAATATGATGATGTGTGTTTTAATGTATGCAACTAGTTAATTCCATACATGTTCTTTAGGCTTATACATACATATATAGATGGAAATTTAAATAAAAACATACAAAGAAAAGTCAACTACATAGTATAAATAGTGCTGATTTACTTAACCCTTAACCACCTAATTGCTGCTATAGCATAGTTTTCTATATAATTTTAAATTAATTTTCAGTGTAACTTATTTTTCGTAACTCAAGTTTCAAGTGTTGACGAAACACTGCTGGACAGTTAAGGGTTAATCTATACGAAAAGTAAGACGTTTTTGAGTTAATACTTAGTTTCAAAATATAAGTTTAAGGGCCGTTTACTCAACCTCTGATTAACGCTAACCGGAGGATAAAGGTCGAGTTAAGAAATTGACGACATTATCGACCACATGTTAAATGTATGATTTGATGAAGTCGATAATGTTGTTTAATAGGGCTTTAACCGTGATTAGCGTTAATCAGAGCTTGAGTAAACAGCCCTAAGTGCCATATTTTTCAATGTCTGATTAACCTAACTGCCAGTTAAACATCATTAACGACTTAAGCATAACACATAAATTTAACATGTGGTCGCTAAAGCAGTCGCTAATTTAGCCGGAATTTACACCTCTGTTTAGCATTAATCGGACATTGAGAACGGTCCAAAATAAATACATTTGAAGCTAATTAATGAAGAAATATAATCATTTTTTTTTAATAAATACATAGTAAATATAAACTAATCATTAAATATATGTAGAACTACATGTACCTATTTTCTACCGACTTGTTTGCCCGATGAGAATTTACGAAAAACGCTTAAGATAACATAATAACAATTTGAGCACTAACTCTTTTTACTGCTTTTATTACACTGTGGAACAAATTTAGGTCAACAAAAGTTAACTCGGTTCTGAAAGTTAGGGGTGAAAATAGAGGCTAAATTAGAAGACCCGTATCGCGGCGTTTGCTTAGGTTAGTTCGAATTTGTTTTCAATCGACCTTTGAACTTTGCAGGCAAATGCCGATTTTCAGCATATTGTTTGTATGGTTTTTTTGCTATAACTCGTCGACTAATTGAGATTTTTTTGTTGGAGTGACAGCAAACGAAAGAAAATTAAATTTCCTATACAAGGGGTCTATAACATTTTTCTCTACCTCTTATAATATTGATAATTCAATTTGAATTTTTTCGATTTTTCAAAGAAAAAATTGACTTTGTCAGGCAATATCTTTAAAACCAAAATTTTCACCTTCGGTTTTACTCCTTTACGTGAAGCTACATTCTATTAGCAAAAAAATAAGCTATCAACGAAGAAAATCCATGGTAAAATGGAAAGGTTATAGGCGATCATGTAAATACAGCCAAGTCGCGCAATGCCTCTGCAGTAGCAGCACATTGGCAGCGCAGTAGATACAAGCCCATTTACGGGTATAACATGCATAAAATATACCCGTGCAGATGCATTGCCCGACTTGACTGTATTTACATGATCGCCTATAACTTTTCCATTTTACCATGGCTTTTCTTCGTTGATAGCTTATTTTTTTGCTAATAGAATGTAGCTTCACGTAAACGAGTAAAACCGAAGGTGAAAATTTTGGTTTTAAAGATATTGCCTGACAAAGTCAATTTTTTCTTTGAAAAATCGAAAAAATTCAAATTGAATTATCAATATTATAAGAGGTAGAGAAAAATGTTATAGACCCCTTGTATAGGAAATTTAATTTTCTTTCGTTTGCTGTCCCTCTAACAAAAAAATCTCAATTAGTCGACGAGTTATAGCAAAAAAACCATACAAACAGTATGCTGAAAATCGGCATTTGCCTGCAAAGTTCAAAGGTCGATTAAAAACAAATTCGAACTAACCTAAGCAAACGCCGCGATACGGGTCTTCTAATTTAGCCTCTATTTTCACCCCCAACTTTCAGAACCGAGTTAACTTTTGTTGACCTGAATTTGTTCCACAGTGTTATTGAACAAATACAACTAAATTCTGCTAGTTTTCGAAAACAAACAATTTTAAAATTGTATTTTAGCTAAAACAAAATATATAATCCAATATTACGCTAACATTTTTGACAAAATAATATTCAATAGGTAATTTCTGTATTATTTAATTACTAGATACACAGATTAATTTTATTAGATTTAATTTCTAAGACTATTTGCTAATTAACTGCAGAATAAAACAATAATACAGCCCTAAGAGGATATGACTAGATTTTTGGGGTTGTGTGTTTTTGGCAAGATAACTTTGTGGCGATTGAATTTCTTAAGAGCTTTGATCTGACCTTGTTGAAAAACAGACAAGACGAAATTAGCAGAATTTCATATTCTTCAGTTATGGCTTGAAATTAAGCTTAAGTTGGAAAGCTTTTGAGAAAGTGACTTCATTTTTATACATAACTGTAATTGAATAAAGGAAATTTTTCGTCACTTTTTTGTGCTGTTGGATTTTATTGATTACAAATGTAAAATGGCTTAGGTTTTACCTAACAAACACTGAGGTTAGTTATCGAGTTGAGAATGACTCGAGAACTAGCCTCATTCTCAAACTTCTAACGTTAGAAGACGACTCGAAAATCTATCGAGAATCATAGCGTTCTCAAACAAAAGGGTACCTAATTCTCAAATCGAGAAAATTATAATTCTCGAATCGAATTCTAATGTAGTTCTCTAATGAGATTCTAATCAGAATTTGCAAATACTTCAATTGAAATGAAAAACAAAGCTTTGTCTCCTTTTACATGATTTTTTCATTGTTTAGATTTTATTAACGCAATATATGTCTAAATTGCATATGATTATATATATTGACATGTATATGTTTACCACATTTATAAGAACTGAAATTTAAACAAAATTCAGTCTTATTATTTAAATTAAAGGTATTTTTTGTACTTTTTAATGGAAAACATTGTCCTACGGTAATATTAACTTTACCATTTTTTAGTATCTAATTTCAATATATGTATGTATATTCAATATATCACAAATATATTGAGAATTGATAAAAGGCGTGCGATTTGGCTCCTTCTCTAATCACTCGCAAATCGAATACTAGTGTAGTTTTCAACCCTAGTTATCGATTTGAGAATATATAGAGAATTACACTAGTTATCTGGGTAATCTCGACAAAATTTCTAACGTTAGAGACTGTGTTTGCTGGGTATAAACCATAGACTGTGATTAGCATTTGAGAAATTTTTCAAACTCAAAAATCATAGAACAGTTAACTATAAGAGATTTCATTTATATTTTATACCAGAACTAAGAAGCATGATCGATATTCAATTAGTATCAGAGGGCTCAAGAATTCTAAAGAAAAAAATAGATGAATTTAAAAAAAGTCAAAGTACCATACAACTTGTATATTGGAACAATTTTCCATCATCTCTTGTCCATATTGTTATTGAGACAAACCGGTTTCGGTTCTTTATGAGAACCATAAGCGGCACTTAAGGTGGAACCGCGCCGAAACCGGTTTATCTCAACAAAAAATTTACAAGCGATGAATGACGGAAAATCCTTCCAATATACAGCTTATTCCTTCCCTGTTGGAAAAACAGAAATAATTAACACACAACCCCTTGTAGGATTAAGTTCATATATATAAGTAAGTATAAGATTAACGTACATACGAGTATATTACTAAGTACTACAAAGTACTAAGTTTCAATAGTGTAATGATAGTAATAAATTAGAACTCTTTTAAGAGTATGAGATTATGCATTTATGTATGTATGTATGTAGGAGTTTCTAGCTGTTACGCCAAAAACTTTATAAATAATTGTATTCACGTTTCGTTAGATGATTCTTTATGTTTTTGTTTTTTTTTTTTTGCTTGGAAAATAATTAATGTTACTGTTGCTATAATAACTGTTTCATATACAAAATTTCATAGTTTTAAGTTCTTGCGTATTAGTTGCTTTCGTCAAATTATTTATTTATATTAAATTGACTTAACCTCCAATTGTATATGATGACTGTATATTGTATGTATAAATAGCATTCATTGTTGCATGCCATCTTCATATTCACTGGTCACTTATTTTTATATCTTACTTATAAAACTAAATATTGCAACTTTGTTGTCCCAACGCAATTGAAAATATTCTGGCAGCACCGTTTGCTTCTTATTTTCCTTTTTTTTTTTACTACTCGATATTCGTTTAGATTAGCAAAAAAACTATTATTGTGTGCATTTGTTTTATGTCTTTTTTTCGCTTTTCTATATTATAATACTTAATTAAATTTTATTACCAGCATTGCCATTATTAAATTGCCGATAAATATCGCCTTTATGTGTAGTGTTTTAAGACTAGTGTCATTGTGATCT
The DNA here is from genome assembly GCA_960531455.1 of Urophora cardui. Taxonomy (NCBI): domain Eukaryota; kingdom Metazoa; phylum Arthropoda; class Insecta; order Diptera; family Tephritidae; genus Urophora; species Urophora cardui. Next base: position 127,398,094 of record OY482670.1, on the reverse strand, counting down.
CAAAGTACTTAGCAAATATAAAAAAATACGCAATAAAGCTTTTGAGCGTACAAGACAAACAAACGAATTGTAATTTACTTTGTGTAAATGCATTAAAATATGTTTGCATGTAGTAAATATATTTTAAGCATTTAATGTAAGCTCATATATAAAAATACATATATGCATAGTAGTAGTGGGATTTTTTTCGAATAATATTCGAATAAATATTATTCGAATAAACGAATAATAATATTCGTGGGAAAAAAATCGAATAAAACTATTCGAATAACACTATTCGAATAATACTATTCGAATAGTAGTATATATGTACATGCATAATTTGGGAATTCCACGCCTTCGCGCAAGCCAGAGTACGTATATATATTTGTACATACATATGTATGTAGTTACAAAAGCAAAATCATACATACATACATTCAATAGCTATTTGCGAATAGTGGTATTCGAATAGTGATATTCGAATAGTATTTATTCGAATATACGAAGAAATTATTCGAATAAATATTATTCGAAGTACGAATACCTTTCGAATAAAAGGATTTTTTATTCGAATAATTTTTATTCGAATAGTCCCATCCCCAATGCATAGTATCTAGAAGATAAATATTTGCGTTTTCGTATAAATTCATTGCAGAATAACAATAGGCCGCCTGATTGATGTTTTATTTATACTATACTCGTACTTAATACAAGTATGTACATTTGTATGTAGGCATTTAACTATGTAAGCCCTACTGCACACTAAGCTTTGTTTTTACAAGTTTTTGTTAAATCATTGTTGAATGCAGAATTTGGAATAAAATTAAGAACTTGTATACATATATGCATATAGAACTTATTTCTTATTTTTTTTTTTAATTTGTATACAACGTTCTTTCAATCATTTTTGTTTCTTTTATTTATTAGTTTTACCATAAAGTCAAAGTGTTAATTTATGCATAAGAACATATAAATAAGCAATGAGTTTAATGAATGTTATTGCTGCAAATAAGCTCAATTGCGTAAAGTGAAAGGTGTGAGGGCAGGCAATTGACCTAGAAACATTTGATTAAAAATTCAAGAACATTAAAACATTTTTGAGAAAATGGAATATTATGTAGCTATGCTTTACAGATCAAAGTTTAAACGTATGTATTTGCTTCCTTATTTTCAAAATAGAAAAGCACTTTTTGCATAGACTTTGATTTGTACGTACATATTTGCTTTAAATTTCAAATCCACAAAATATAGTGATCTAGCGCATGTGGCTTAATTTGTAAATTTAATGTAAAGGCGTTTAAGCGCAGACAATGACCCTACATACCGATAGCAAGAGCAAAATTGTTTTAACCTTTAAGTGAGGAGGTGAATTTTTTCACATAGTGTACGACGTGGTGGTAAATTTTTTTCTACGCATTTTAGTTAAAGCTCTCCATAAAAAATAAATTTTTTTATAATAATTTTTGCATTGGAAAGAGACCAATCCCTTTTCAAATTAAATTGATAAAAAAAGTTAATTAATTTTTTTAAATCAACAAAGTTTTTATATACATATTAAAATCCACCGTCCTAGAAAGTTGATAATGGCAAAACAAATCGTTCACACGACAGTCGGGCTAGTGTCAGAAGGAACTAGTACCCGAGCGTAACGGATTTATCCGACAAAGGACTGTTACTTCCTCTACACTGCCCACAACCTTCGGGGAGTTTCTGGATGGCTACTACAAAAACAACAACAAAAACAACATTCAAATAACTTGTACACAAAAATAAAAAATCAGCTAAAATGGCTGCTATTTCCGGGGCCAACTTCCGTTGCATCAAATTTTAAATTTCACTCTCCATAAAAACTCTGTATCGCCGCCTAAGAAGTTAACTTCAAAAATTGCATTATGAATGAATGAAAAAAAGAATGAAAGCAGTACTTCACGTTTAAAGTACAGCCAGACGACGCAATGAAAGTACTTTCAAAGAGTGAAAAATTGAAATTTTCTGAAATACAAATAAACGAGAAAATTTTACTTTTTTACTTTCTGAAAGTATTTTCATTGCGTCGTCTAGCTGTACCTTTACAATAAGCTGAAAGAAAATTTAAGTTGAGATACATAGCCATAAATGTTTTCGTATTTTTTTATTATCTTTAGCTTCTTTTAAGAAATATTCTTAATTATGCAATGAAATGGCAATGTGGCAATTAAATATGTATGTATGTATTTCAGTCCTTCAATTACAAGTGTGTATTATTATAATTCTTACAGACAAATGTATGTATATATGTATATATATATATGTACATAATCAAATCGAAAAGTATACATACATATGTATACGTAATACGTATCTATTCATGTTTTTATTTAAATTTTCATTTATTTCTTCAGATGAGTTTGTATGTACATACATACACTGAAGAAAAACTTTTCGCGATCAAAGACATACATATTGTTGCTTATTTTGAACACGCGTTCCAATAAATTATTATCTTTGTTTTGAGTAAATTTTCTCAAAAATGTGTAAAAAAACATTCAAAAACATGCAAACAAATTCGTTGCCATGGTGATTTGTATGAGAATTCCACGTATCAAAATACAAGAAATCAAATATTCTAAACAAATTCAAGTTGGTAATGGAATGGCGCTTAAGGAATTCTCCTTATTTTGATGTATGAATTTTTTTAAAACAACTATATGAATCCATGGTAATGCATGATGATCTCTATTTTATAATCTGTTTAACATGTTTTAGGGAAAATTTACTTAAAACAAAGAAAATGATGTTCAAAATAGGAAAGCAAATACTTTGAGCCCTCCACATACATATGTATATATTTTTTTTTTCTTAGTGTATGCATTTAATAACGACACTTGTAAGTATATTTGGTAGTTTTGTAAAAATATGTCCATGTTTCCATTTTCTTTTGTGCGATTTTAATTGCATTATTAGTAATTATATTTTAATATATTTTATCTCTTGCTTTGATCTTTTCTCTCGTGGTGTGCGCTGTGGTATGAGCAACCTCTACCTATGTAAGTATGTAATTATTAGGGCATGGAAATCTATGCAAATACATGCTTTTCTTAGATTTAGGTAGAGCAAAATAAATAAACAATCTTTGCGAATCGTGAAATTGTCTTAAAAATGGCATTCAAATGTTTTTCCATATTTTGCATATTTTGGTCATATATGCATATTTTTACATATTTTGCGTTGTTTGCATTTTTTTATTACATATTTCGCATTATATTGCCTATTTTTGTAATTTGCTAGTTGACAGTTTTATACAAACTGCATAACAGCCATCTGACGACGAATAGAATTTCGTGTGAACACGGCTATTATTAGTATTTTCGATACGGTGCATACCTGTCGACAAAGAGCCGTTTTCAAACATGCTCCTATTAGCTCTGTGGATGTAGAACGTTCGTTTTCTATGTATAAGAGCTTTTTTCGACCGAATCGGCAAAGTTTTCTTTTTGAGAATAAGAAAAAATATTTCATTGTGTACGCTAATGAATCGTTGAATAAGGATTAACCTTTGTAAATTATGAATTGTTCAAGACTGAATTTATGTATCTATATATATATATAAACATACATATGTATAAACGTACAACGTAAGAGCAAAATTGAATTAAAAAATGTTTGTACCTAATTTATTTCACTATTGTAACTTCAATAAACATGAATTATCTGAAGTTGAAAAATTTGAATTAATGCATTTTTTTTTATTTTTCATGCATATTTTTCAGTTTTTGTTGCATTTTTTATGCGCATATTTTTTATTTTTTAGTACATGAAATTCCACGCCCTAGTAATTATATATGAGCTTCTTAATGAAGTTTTGCTTACGTAATAATAATCTCTATGTAGCTATTTATATTTTTCCACAATTGTTTTTTGTAATTTACTGCCTTTTGCTTAATAAATTTTATAACTATCAATATGTATGTAGGTTCTAACGATTACTGCTATTACATATTGCATACATATGTACCTACATATATACATATGTATGTATCTACATATGTGCATATTTTTACATTTTCAATGTCAATGACATTATTTGCACAATTCACACATCTGTATCTATGTATGTATACATAGGAGTATATGCATAAAAATACGTGTTAAATGAATGTTTTTGTATGGGCACTATGTTCAATTATTTCTTAATTAATAATATACGAAAAGGGCGGATATAGATTTTTTATATACTTTCAAGGTGGGCGTGGTGCTTGACTAGTTATATGACTAAAACAACAATAAAAAAAATATACAAAATTCAATAATTACTTTAATACATATTAACAAACAATGGCAAATTGGGTATTAAAAAAAATACCTGCTTCAATTTGGAAATAGAAATTTGAATACAAAATTTATATTTAAGTTAGTTTTGTGTTCAATTTATCAGCTTTTCTTTTCACTACTCTCTCTATGAGAAAGTATTTAATTAATTCCATATGCTCTAGAAGTCATGATAACAAAGAAGATGCGCGCAATAGGGGAAGTGATGTTCGCAGCATTGCATGTGAGAGGTCTTAAGATGGATACCGTCGTGCCATTTGGAAGACGCTATGGAAGAAATGCAAAAACTGTACCGAGTCTTCTTGCGGCACTAAATTGTTGACACATTAAAAAAAAAAATTGAGCAACATTATTACACCAACTAATCGTTAAACCTTCTCAAATCACCCACTCAATTCGCAATCACATCTCAGCTTAAGTTCATTCAGTCCTCCTCATTGAGACCATTCAACTCAACGCTTTGCGTCTCCAAACTGCGTTTCAAATCGGCAATCGTCGTCAGTATCATTTGCTTTTTATGATCCTCATGCATAACGCTACCATTTAATCCATTTACGTCACAATTAAAATTATCGGCCACATTCGTCTGAAATTGCTGACTACTATTGCTATGCGCTGTTAAATGCGGATTCGAACTTTGACGCTCACGACGACGCATATTATGTATTTTAGCTAACAATGCTTGTTTGGGTATTTCTGCAGAGAAAGGGAATGGCAAATGGATGACAGCTCTAAAGTGTAAAAACAACTTCTAATTAGATTAGATTCACTCACCCGCTTCTAAATCGAAAGTCTTTTTAATGCGCTCGAAGGTCGAGCTGCCGCTATAAACTTTCCGCTTCAATGGTTCACTTTGTGGGCATGCCTGCAGCAGACCCAATTCCCACTGCACCACAGCACCCATGGTTTTCTTCTCCACAGCAACTCTGCTGACATTATGATTTTGCAGATCTGCTTGATTGTAGCGTGAAATGCGTGCGAATTCTGGCAAGTAATTATGATTGACTGCATCTATGGCAGCGTTGAGCGCATAATTTGGCTCCTTTGCTTGATTTGCCTGTTTGCCGATATCGCCATTTTTCAATTGTTTACCGCTATCATTCTCCTGCAACTCCGTATCCGAATCACTATCAAAATGTTGGCTCCGCTGTTGTGTACTGCCAATTCCCGGCTTGTGACGCGACACTGGCGATTGACTGCGAATGCGTCGTCGCTCTTGCAGCGGAGTGACCCGTGGGCTGGACGACGACAAACGTCGACCATTCAACTGAAGTTGCGGCGAGTGCGGTGGTTTCAAAACAGCGTCAATCGCTTTACGCGCCGGTACCTCAGCTGGCACATTCTGATTGATGAAATTTGTTAAATGTGTTTTTCGTGGACTACAGCGGCTCAAGCGTGGGCTATTGGGCGTTGACGCTGGTGCTTGACGTAGAAGATCCATGCGACGTTTGATGGCAGCGGCAAGTTCTTGTTGTTGCTGTTTAAGCTGCTCACGGCGCGTATCCGCCTCACAATGCTTCAACATTTCAACGCGTTTATTCGCTAGTGGATTTAAGCGACGTGGACTCGAGATTGGCGTGTCGCGTGGTATGCTGCAGAAAGTGTTTAGAATTATTATTTATAGTTGCCTTTGTGTGTTTTCATTCGTCTCACCTTTGAATACTGTTCTTCATTGAGACCAATATGGATTCAGCTTCCTGTATGAGTTGTCTATACTTGACGTCCGCTTCCAAATCCGCTTGCAATAAAGCCCGTTCACTTTCAGCGATTGTCATGAAATGTTTGGCATCACGCACATCTGTGAATACCAGTGAACTGGAGCGATTAGTTAGTGGCGACGTTTGGTAAATTCTGAAAGAATGTGATATTGATTAATTTAGAATGTAAATCATGTAAGATATAAGCAGATATTGGTATGGAGAAAATGTAAAACTCTAACTCTATATCTATCTCTATAAAAAGAAAGTAATGTCACCCTATAAATGCATTATTGCTGGTTCGAAAATCCGGCCAACTACATATCGTCGCTCCGGAAGAAGAAAGACGCATTTCAGTAATTTGTCGACGAAAAAAGGCGCATTAAAAATATGTAGGGGAAGAAAGACGCTTTACAAAACATGTCGACGAAGATAGACGCATTAAAAAATATTTCGACGAACAGAGACGCATTATAAATTATTTCGACAAAAAAAGACGCATTAGCATTATTAACTGCGAAGAAAGACGCATTAGCATTAATATTGACAAAGAAAAATAAAAAACCGAATACGTCTTTCTTTCCTAAAAAATATTTAAATGCGTCTTTCTTTATAGTAAAAAAAAAATAAAGCGTCTTTCTTCGTTATCAAAAAAAAATAAAGAGTCTTTCTTTCGAAAAATATTTTTAATGCGTCTTTCTTTGAAAGAAAAAAAGTTTGCGTCTTTCTTCCTCAACAAAACAGTTTGCGTCGTTTTTCTTCTATAGCGACGATATGTCCTACTCGCTGACCCGGCAGACGTTGTTCTGCTAACATTTATTCCTATGAACCCTAAAGAAAATTCTTTGATTAATGTATTGCTAACCATTATCTTAGAGTCCATTTTAATGACTGCGAATAATAAAAAATTTTCTATTCTCTGAATAAAAGTTATAGTTATATTCGCCGCGACAAACCTACTTCCCCCGATCCCTATCTCTATCTCAATCTTAAACTCATTCTCATTCTCATTCTCATTCTCAATCTCAATCTCAATCTCAATCTCAATCTCAATCTCAATCTCAATCTCAATTTCAATTTCAATTTCAATTTCAATTTCAATCTCTATCCCTATCCCTATCCCTATCCCTATCCCTATCCCTATCCCTATCCCTATCCCTATCCCTATCCCTATCCCTATCCCTATCCCTATCCCTATCCCTATCCCTACCCCTATCCCTATCCCTATCCCTATCCCTATCCCTATCCCTACCCCTATCCCTATCCCTATCCCTATATCCATCTACCTTTACCTTACCGTGACCGTCCATCACCATCCGGGCCCACTGCTTTAGCCATCTCTGGGAAACAGCCTTAGAAATCACAATGAAAATATTTGTATGTGTAAACTCTGCTCAATGCCTTTCATTTGCTGTCAATATCGCTCGAAAACATTCAGGGGTTATCCGGGTCCACGCTTTGACCCAAATCTTGGAACCCGGCCTAGGCATCACTATTTAAAGAGCTCTTTGTTGAAGTCCTCTTCAAAACCTTTCATTTGATACCAATATTGCTCGAAGACTTGCCAAGTCGATCTGGGTCCACATTTAGGCCTGTATTTCGGGAAGATCCCACTTTTTCAAAATTCTGTGTACCCTATTAAGTGGGAGTCTATAAAGGACACACATGCACACATTCACACATACACCCAAACACACGGATTTTACCAATTTTCGGACTTTTCCGGTGGGAGTTTCCAAAAATTTTCTTGTGTAGGAACCTTCTCTTCAAGAATACGAAGAACTGGCAAAAAATTTTACAGAAATCGGCTTAGCCGTTCTCATCTGATGAGGTGTAGTTAATGATTAACAGAAATTCTTTTGATACCAACTGACTTGAAGACATACCGATCAGCATAAAAGTACTTAGTACTGCCATAAGTTCTGTTACAAAATTTTGAAAGGAGCAGGCCTTGACATTTTAAATTGTGTGCTCCCCATATTCCACATTTTATTTAATTATTCTATCCTAATATATATTCAAATCAGTTTGGTTTGAAATTTCGTCTAATCAAGATGGAGTGGGGTGACAAAGAAAATCGGATTGCGGTAATTGCTTTACATAAGTGTGGAAACAGCGCGAGTCAGATATTCACGTCGTTAAAAAAGCTCGGTATATCCAAAATGTTTGTTTATCGTACTATCGATCGATTCTTGGAAACTTCCCAAGTTGAGGACAGGGTCAGAAGTGGACGTCCGCGCGTTGTGCGTACGAAAGCAGCCATAAAATCCGTGCGAGAACGAATTCGTCGAAATCCTTTAAGGAAACAAAAAATAATGGCCAGAGAGCTGGACATGTCCTTCAGATCCATGTCTCGGCTGATCCGTGATCACCTCCATATGAAGGCTTTTCGAAGGAGCACTGTTCATCTCTTAACTCCGCGGTTAAAAAAATAAGGCTAGAAAGATGTAAGAAGCTTTTGCAGTGGCACGCACACAACGGCCATGGAAATATCCTTTATACAGATGAAAAAATTTTTACCGTGGAGGAAGTTTTTAATAAGCAAAATGATAAGGTGTATGCTAAAACATCCCAAGAAGCAAAAAATATTGTTCCAAGGGTTTAGCGAGGTCATCATCCAGCATACGTCATGGTTTGGTGGGGAGTGTCGCATAAAGGCGTAACTTCACTGCATTTTTGTGAAAAGGGCGTGAAAACTGGAGCAAAAGTCTATCAACAAGACATCTTGGAAGGCGTGGTGAAAAATTTGACAACAACACTCTTTAACGGAGAGCACTGGGTTTTTCAGCAAGACTCTGCACCGGCACATAAAGCTAAAACAACCCAAGAGTGGTTACGCCGTAATATTCCTGCCTTCATTTCTGCTGAAGATTGGCCGTCGGGCAGTCCCGACTTAAATCCTCTCGACTACAAACTATGGTCAGAATTGGAGCACATGGCTTGCAAGGTTCGCCACCGAAATTTGGAGAGTCTCAAGAAAGCACTGGTTACGGCAGCTTCATCTATATCACCGGAAACTATACGTGCCGCTATAGCCGAATGGCCAGACCGTTTAAGAGCCTGTATTAAGGCAAAAGGCGATCATTTTGAATAATTTTTTTTTTATAATAAATACTATTAACATTCATTCAATATAATCAAACTGCAATATAATCTAAAAATCCCCTCATTAATTTTTTAAATTATTTTAAAATTGTAACAGAACTTATGGCCGGACCAAGTACATACCTCAAACACTTTAACCAATCAATTAAATACACACACTCACCTGTTTTTGGCAGTGATATGTCTGTGACGTCTTACGCAAACGGGCGTTCCGCCCACACTACGCGTCTGTCGCGGCTTGTGCGGTGATTGTGTACGTTCAGTGCGATTTTCTGCACTCTTCTTGCGTGTCTTCATAAAACGTTTACGCCGTCGACGAGAGCTACGCCCAGGCGCCAATACACTCCCATCACCATTATTATCCTGTGTTGTGTTACGAGAATTTCGTCGCGAACGCACCACCAAAGCACGTGTCTCAGCACCCGTTTGCGCGCTTTGTTCATAGTAATAACAATTTCCTGAATCACATTCAATATCTTTGCCTGTTGCTATCTCATGCATGGTTGTTGTATCAATGAAATCGATTTCAAGCAATTCATCTGTATCACACTCATCACCAGCATCCAGTCCAGTATCCAAATCGGTTGGGCAGTCTGTTGGATCTGAATCACTGCTGTGAAATTTAGTTAGAAGAAACCGTGTTACAATGCAGCAAGTTGCACTATTTTAATGCGATATTTAGGTATTAATTAACTCATAACTCACCTAAGTATGTCAGTCTCCTTTTCATATACATAACTTTCATCAAATTTACCCATCATCTCATTCAATGTCGCATCATCGTCACTCAACATGATGAGCTGCTCCCTGTTGCTGCCACTGCCGCCGCCGCCATCGCTGGCATGTTCACCGCTTGCGACGCCACTATTTATCACACACACACCCGCCAGCGCCGTTGCTAGAGGCTGTCCTATTTTTGCCTGCAACTGCTCGGCACGCTTGCGACGCACCGTATTTGGCGTGTAAGTCCTTTGCCTATTCTCCACTTCAGTCGAGGATGATGAGCTCTCGGTCGAGTCGTATCCTGTGCCAGCCGTCATGCCAGCGACCAGTTTGCTATTGTGGCTGCAAGGTAGATGAGGAGATAATGGTAAATGTATGTATGTATAAAAGGTGTGAAGTGAACTTTTATGGTACCGAGTATTTCATACATTTATATATACCCAGCTGCGTATTTTAGTAGTAGAATATTTGTGGAACTATAGATGATCCTGTGAGGAACGGTAATTAATATGGCATCACGCTCATTTCAGAAATTTAATATTTGTTAATATCAAAAACAAAACAGCGAGGTCAAATTTGACCCACATAGCATTTGGAAGATTGTTTTATGAAAACTGACTGTACCGAGTCTTTTTCGATCCCCTTTGATGATCAAAAACTGATAAATTACCTCTGCGATTAGAATAAGACTCGAAAATGGGTCACACCAGCGATTGAAAAGTGATTTTATTTTTTGTCATATAAAAATCACCTAACTGAGCCTTTTTCGATCCCCTTTGCTGATTAAAAAAATAATTTATCATGCTAAAGATCGAAATGTGATCGATTACTTTGCTTTTTTAGAAAAAAAGAAATATTCCTTAGCAAGCCTAGTACATAAAGCTATAATTTTTCTGGATGCATGTCTTCCGTGTTGCCGTATATGGTAGTGCCAAAATGCGCATATGCATTTTCATAGGAATTCATTTATGGATTGAAAGTTTTAGATCTTAAACTCCTTATTTGCTTAATATTATTGTAGGCTAAAAATCTGTTTTAAAAGTTCCAACCAAAATGTGGACTGAGATTGACTGTGGAAGTTCTTTTTGCGATATTGGTAAAGGCAAGGCTAAGGGTAGAATATGTAAGAAGATAGAAGATGGGAAAGAAAAGCTGTTGTAAACTGACCCAAAAATGATAGGAAAATGAGTAGAAAAGTATTAGAAAATGATTAGAAATTTATCAGAAAGTTACTGAAAAACGACCCAAAAAAGATTCGAAAATGACCAGAAAAACGATTGGAAAATGACTCAAAAAAGATTGGAAAGCCAATCGAAAATTATCAGAAAAAAACAAAGTAAAAAAAATTTTTTAAAAAAGCTTTTATTTAATATTAATATAACAATTTACTAAAAAGGAAAAAAATAATTTTTTTATATTTTTGAACAAGATTTATATTAGTCCTTAGTTCATTTGGATCTTAATTTCAATCTAAACATACATTTAACGTATTTCTTCAAAGCATTTCTGTATATGTATCAACATAAATAAAAGCGCGGGTGCTCTTTACGTAATGCATATCTTACGTAATTGGAATTTAAAGTTTTTATCGCTTCCTTCCATTTCACCAATACGGTTTTATAACATGAATATGTAATGAGTACCCGCGCTTTTATTTATGTTGATACATATACAGAAATGCTTTGAAGAAATACGTTAAATGTATGTTTAGATTGAAATTAAGATCCAAATGAACTAAGGACTAATATAAATCTTGTTCAAAAATATAAAAAATTATTTTTTTCCTTTTTAGTAAATTGTTATATTAATATTAAATAAAAGCTTTTTTAAAAAATTTTTTTTACTTTGTTTTATTTTTGCCTTTTTAGTTTTACAATGCATATTACATCTAATATCTGGTTTTACTATACTCTTTTGTGAATAGATTACTTCGTAATACGTGTTCAAAATAGGAACAAATCTGGTTCATAAATACTAATTTTCTAAATATCTTGACACTAGCGCCACCTAGCGGCGATTTATTTCCACGGATATATTTACTTTCTCATAGGCAATATATATACCGAATATGAACAAATTCGGTCGGTAAATACGAATTTTACAAATATCTTGACACCAGCGCCACCTAGCGGCGATTTTTTTCCTCGGATGTATTTACTTTCTCATAGGCAATATATATACCGAATATGAACAAATTCGGTCGGTAAATACGAATTTTACAAATATCTTGACACCAGCGCCACCTAGCGGCGATTTTTTTCCACAGATGTATTTACTTTCTCATAGGCAATATATATACCGAATATGAACAAATTCGGTCGGTAAATACGAATTTTACAAATATCTTGACACCAGCGCCACCTAGCGGCGATTTTTTTCCACAGATGTATTTACTTTCTCATAGGCAATATATATACCGAATATGAACAAATTCGGTCGGTAAATACGGATTTTACAAATATCTTGACACCAGCGCCACCTAGCGGCGATTTTTTTCCTCGGATGTATTTACTTTCTCATAGGCAATATATATACCGAATATGAACAAATTCGGTCGGTAAATACGAATTTTACAAATATCTCGACACCAGCGCCATCTATCGGATTTTTTTTATTTCACATTGCATTGTCTTCGGGTCCTGAACTATGTTCCAAATTTCAAATACCTAGCTCAACTAGAAGTATCTTAAATGTTCGTTGCAAAATTCCACGACATACAAAAAGTGAAGTTAAATAAAAGCTTGTAAAATGAAGAAAAATGACCCCAAAAAGATTCAAAAACGATCAGAAAACGATTCAAAAATGACCAAAATAAGATTCAAAATCGAAAAAAATAAAATCGAAAGGGATTCGAAAATGATAAAAATACGATTAAAATAAGACTCGAAAACGACTCCCCAAGAAGAGTTGGACGTAGGGTACCATTTTCTACAGACGAGAGGCTCTTTTATGATCAGAAAATGAGCGCATTTTCCATTATTTTAAACGTGCATAGGGATCGAAAAAGACTGGAATATGATCAAAAAATTCATAAAATGCTATGTGGGAAGTTCATATTACCTTATTATGTCTCCGATCGGGACCAAAATCTAAATTCGATATCCTTGAGTGTAAGACTATCGACTTCAGGCATTAAATATAAATAAATTAATTTAATTTTTGAATCTCCATACAGTTTTGTGAACTTTGACCCCTGTGTGAAACCCTTTAACCATCTCCGATTGGGACCAAAATTTATATGCGAAATCTTTGACTGTGTTACTATTACCAATCTAGTGGATGAGACCGAAGAAAATCGCTAATTTGATTTTTTTAAGGACCACCCTAATATCACATAAAGAGGGCAAACAAAAGTTCGTTTAATCTTAGTTCATCGATTTTCATTTTAAAACAAGTTAAATTTTTCTTTAACTAAACACAACTGGGTATATACAAAATTTTGTTTTTATACTCAGCTGTACTAGTACACAGAGTATTATAATTTTGATTTCATAACGGTGGATTGTAACATAATGAAATAATCGAGATAGATATAGACTTATATATATCAAAATGATCAGGGTGAAAAGAGAAATCGATTGAGCCATGTCCGTCCGTCCGTCCGTCCGTACGCAGGATAACTCGCGTAAAAATTGAGATATTTTGATGAAATTTGAAATGAAAGTTGGTATCGAGACTGGGACGGTTGGTATTGAAAATGGGCGAAATCGGACCATGACCACGCCCACTTTTCCTATATAGAAAAAATCGGAAATTTGGTATCTCAGCCACTAATATAGCTAGAGTGATAAAATTTTACCCACGTATTGAGCTCAGGCCCTTATGAAGAAATTTGATGAAGTTTTGGAAAATGGGCGGTGCCACGCCCACTTATTAAGGGTCAAACATTGAACGTTTTATATGTCATAACTCAGAAACCGTTGAAGATATATCGATGAAATTTGGTATGCGTAATTTGCTTACCTGTACAAATGTTTTGGCGAAAAATTATCAAAATCGGTTGACGGCCACGCCCACTTTTATATATGGGAACTATAAAGGGGCCTAATAAAAACATTTTAAGCGATATCTCTGTCAAATATAAAGATCTATCACTGAAATTTTGTGGCAGGAGTCCAACTAGGGACACAAAACAAAAAATATAAAAGTTTTGGAAAATGGGCGGTGCCACGCCCATTTATTAAGGGGCAAATATTGAAAGTTTTATAAGCCATAACTCAGAACCGTTAAAGATATATCGATGAAATTTGGTACGCGTGATATATTTACTTAGCCAAATGTGTGGACGAAAGATTACCAAAATCGGTTGACGACCACGCCCACTTTTATATATGGGTATTATAAAGTGACCTAATAAAAACATTTTAAGCGATATCTCTGTCAAATATAAAGATCTATCACTGAAATTTTGTGGCAGGAGTCCAACTACGGACATAAAACAAAAAGTACAAAAATTTTGGAAAATGGGCGGAGCCACGCCCACTTATTAAGGGGCAAGCATTGAAAGTTTTATATGTCATAACTCAGAAACCGTTGAAGATATATCGATGAAATTTGACATGCGTAATTTTCTTACTTAGACAAATGTTTTGGCGAAAAATTATCAAAATCGGTTGACGGCCACGCCCACTTTTATATATGGGAACTATAAAGGGGCCTAATAAAAACATTTTAAGCGATATCTCTGTCAAATATAAAGATCTATCACTGAAATTTTGTGGCAGGAGTCCAACTAGGGACATAAAACAAAAAATATAAAAATTTTGGAAAATGGGCGGTGCCACGCCCACTTATTAAGGGGCAAATATTGAAAGTTTTATAAGCCATAACTCAGAACCGTTAAAGATATATCGATGAAATTTGGTACGCGTGATATATTTACTTAGCCAAATGTGTGGACGAAAGATTACCAAAATCGGTTGACGACCACGCCCACTTTTATATATGGGTATTATAAAGTGACCTAATAAAAACATTTTAAGCGATATCTCTGTCAAATATAAAGATCTATCACTGAAATTTTGTGACATGAGTTCTACAATAGACCGGAAACAAAAAATAAAAAATTTTGGAAAATGGGCATGGCACCGCCTCTTTTTATACAAAGGAATCTACGAGCCTATTACTCGACAAATAGCTGAGATATTATGACGAAACTTGGTTTATACACTTTTATAACATGTGTTAATAGACACGCAAAAGTGTATTGAAATCGGTTTATGACCACGCCTACTTTTTAACAAAGATATTTCTGGAACACCCTTTTGGAATTTGTAACGTGAAGTCTTTGTAACTAAAAGTCATAGAGGGATGTAATTTTGCACTAACAATAATATTTATATGCTTATTTGGATGATTGATACAAATTTTGAGAATGGGCGTGGCTGCGCCCTGTTTATGCAGCACTCGTGTCATATAAAATACACCCTATATCGAACAAACGCAAACAAACAATGAAAGCATACAGCTGAGTATCTAATGTTCGATTCCACTCGAACTTAGGCTTCCTTACTTGTTAATTTTAAACACAATTACGTGCTCCTAAAGCTTTTTGAATGCATTCTACATATCGTACATGCATAAGTAAGTGTTTATTTATATGTGTACAGTCGTGTAAAATAAAGTGCAGTCGTACATACACACACGCATTCACCGTAACATTCGATTGCTCTTTTCTTTGTTTTTTGTCACTTTGTCGTTTGCCACTTACATGTCACTTGGCTGCTGGCCGTGCGGCATTACAAAACGTCCATCGGTTGGCGTTGTTGTAGTAATTTCTGTTGTTGATGCAACGCTAGATCTCTTGCCTGAAGAGGATGTGCTTGCGGCATCCTGCGACTCTCTGCGTACACCAACCGACGAACATCTTATACCGACGCCTACACCGCCTTCACCTCCACCACCACCACCACCAACGTCACCATATCCACTTATCAACATCTTAGCCTGCTTTTGCTGTCGTCGCTGTGGTGTGCCGTCTAGTGCTTCTGGCGTTGTCATCGTTGTGGAGTGCGCTGTCGAGGAAATTGTCGACGTGTCAGATGTTGTTGACATCGCTGTTGGCGTTGGCTGTGCCGGTGCTGGCAATGGTGGTGGTTGTGTGGCTGGTGGGGGTGGCGCTACAAATGCTGCTATCACATGTTGTGCTCCAGCTGCGGCCGTTGCTGCTACGTTGGCTTCCGATGTGAGATACCATGGATTCGTGCGTATGCGGCAACGTTGCCGTGGGGATGGAGCTGCACAGTTGAGGGTGGAAGAGAATGAAAGAGATGAATAGATAAACATATTTTCACTCTAGCCAAGTAGCACACAATTTGACAATGACATTAAATTATGATTCGGCTTCGATAAAGTCAATGATTTTGTTTATGCTTCCATGTCACACAACAACGCGCTACATGCCACTGACAAACAAAAGACACAAACAAAAACTGTAGGTATGTACTTACATTCAAAGCCCTTCAAGGTGGGCAAAACAATGGCATTACGTAGCGCCAAAGGACTATGACGTCCAATGTGACTGGTGTGTTGTACGCCTTGCGGTGCATCCAGTGGTATGAATGGCTCGTGATGTGTGTCTTTGTTGTTGTTGTTGTTGTTGTTGTTGTTGTTGTTGTTGTTGTTGCTGCTACTACAGCCTTGGCCCATATCATATGAATCGGCACGTTTATAAAGACCGGCAGCATTGGCAAAGGATGTCTTTGGCTGGAGTGTTGAGAGCAAATAGGTGAGGAGAATTTTTAAGTATTTTGTTTTTATTTTTTGTTTTTTGTTTTCCATAAAAAAAACAAGTTAAATAATTAAGATATGAAGTTAAGTTAAAAGCTTTGTTTATAACATTACATATTTAAAAAAAAATAATACGGAAGCAATAATAAGTAGAATGGTAAAATTTAAATAAGTAATCGAGCACTATGGGCGCACTAGTAGGGGACAGTGCTGAGTAGATTTTACTTTTTACAATTATATATATCGCACCCTAAAGCATAAAGTGACACAACTCAAAATTGAAAAATTTTCAGGAGAGCTAAAAAACTTTTTTTCTTTACAAGCATTTATATGGCAAAAGGCCACGTATAATGGCTGTTTTTCAATCAAACTAGACACCGATTGATAAGTTTTTGTTTGGAAATCACTAGAGATATGTTTTGTGAACCGGTTTATGATAAGAATCCTAGATCGAAAAATTTTGAGTTGTATCACTTTATGATTTAGGTTGCGATATATTTTCGGATATTTTATTGCTTTATCGCTATTTTTACACCAAATCGTCCCGTTTTCGTTTAACATATACATAAGTAGTACCTGGATGACCGAAATTATCTCGGGGTGCAATTTTTTTTCGCAGGCCTTCGCAAAGGTTAAATAAAAGGTTCGGAAAAAAGTAGGTTGGAAAATGGAACTTTTCAGATATTCGCTCGCGAAGCTACGTTTCATGAAAATTGTTGAAGTCGTTTCCGATATTCAAAACTAAAGTAAACCCGTTCCGTTTCGCTGCGATAGTTCCAACTCTTCATGTCCTGCTTCATGTCTTCTTCGTATTAGTCTTCCACTCCTTTTCCCTCTACCTTTATTTCTCCCTTTCTCTTTCATTTAGGATTTCTTTTTCCCTTTTTCTTTTCCCTTCCCTTTCCCCTTTTCCGTGACCTCGTCCCTTTCCTTATCCCTAACGCTCCACTTTACCTCTCTTTTCTTTCCCCTGATATTCGTTCTCCATTTTCCTCTGCCAATCTCTCTCTCCCCTTGCCTCTTTCATTCTATTTTCGTTTCCTCTTCCCTCTCCTTTTGCCTCCCCCTTTCCCATTCCCATTCCATTCCATTCGTCTTTCTTTTTTCTTTTCACCTTTCCTTTACTAAGGTCCTAGGGAAACAGGTTGAGCATTATATCGAAGATAGTTCTATATTGAAGCCCTAATTCCCACTTTTTATTTTAAACTAATATCGCTCAGAAACATTCCGGGCTCGTCCGGGTCCACATTTTGACCCATACCTGGGTACACGGCTTTGAAATCATAATGAATATAGGTCTATGTAGAAACCCTTATTTCCAACTTTCATTTTTATGGATGTCGGTAAGAAAAAATCTGGGTTTATCCGGGTCCACATTTTGACCCAGAGTTCTTTCTATGTTGAATTCCTGATCAAAACTTTTTAGTTCAGAACATGAGCACTTTTCAAGGATACCTATGGCCAAAGTGAACTTATTAAATGGGCGGGCTAAGAAAGGTATAAGTGAAATCTTTGTCTCACACGAACTTCGGGGAAAACATTTATAAGGAATAGTATTAAGCCAGCATTTCTGCGACGTCTACATTGGAGATCTGCTTCGCAAAAGACAAATATCAATCAACCATAAGCTTACCAATGGATCAATGGGTGACATTTCCTCAATTTTATTCAAACCAAATTTGTAACGCTGCGCTTCAATGGCTAATGAGTTTACGCTCTTCGGAAAATAATGAGTACCGGTACGCATATTGATATAATATTCCGGTGGCGTGTAAATGGCGCCTAAAAAACGGCAGAAAAGTAAGAAAAACATACGTATGATGAGCTCAAATCAACTCTCTGCACTCTCAAAACTTACCAGGTGAAGTACCATCGGTTGAATAACCAGTGGAGTAAGCGCTCTCCGGCGATGATAAACTGTGCAATAGCGCACCTGGTACACCGCAAGCAGCCATTCCGCCACCAGCCCCACCGCCACCAACCATTTGCTGGGATGCTGCGCCATTCAAAGCAGCAGAACCATTTCCGCCCAAACGATTGCCACGCAAGCGAGCACGCTGAGAATGTATTGCCGCCGAAATGTTGCCGTGATGACCTTGGTAGCTGGGACCAAACTCGCCACCCACACCGCTCATTCCACCGCAACCACCCACGCCCACACCGCCGGAATATCGATACTGTTGTTGTGATATGAATTCAGCGCTGCCGCTTCGTAAATATGTCGCCGCCGACGTTAGACTATCATTCGAATTGTTGTTGCAACTTTGAATTTTCGATGGTAAAAGACGGCCGTAACGCGTCGAGGCATCGTCCTGTGAACGGCGATCCGCATAAACTGAACGCGCCGCTGTGAAAGTGCTCATCAACTGCTCGGATTTGGGACGTTCGTGTGTGAGGAAAGGATTTGTGTTGTTGTTGTTGTTACAATTATTATTATAATTGCTGGAGTTGTAGTGATGATCTGGATGACGCAAAATCGTGCGTATTTCTTCATAATGTACGGCATTTGGATCGTCTTCGTCGAGTTGCTGAAAATCGGTGGCGCTGCTGATATTTTGTGGCTCCTGCGAGGGGGTGGATAATGTTTTCGATAATGGGCTACTATTATTATTGCTACTGCTGCTATTCATGTTATTGTTGGTGTTATTTTTAGTATTTTTGCTTGATTTGCCATTGTTGTTATTACTGTTATTCTGATAGCTATTTGAGTTCATGGATGGCTCCTTAGAGCCCGTCGACCATGACAACGATGAGATTGATGATGATGAACAATCGGCTGGATGTGGTTGTTGTTGCTGTTGTTGTTGCAATGAGTGTTGTTGTTGTTGTTGTAGTTGCAGCTGTAACTGTTTATGTTGTTGATGTTGTTGTTGTTGTTGCTGTTGTGACAATAAATGATGATTGTATGTTTGCCTGTACGGGTTAGAAGGATCATCGCTTGAATTATCTTTGCTATTTGGTGCCGTATAAGAACGGTATTGTTGTTGTTGCTGTTTTTGCTGTTGTTGTTGATGGTATGAGTTGTGCTGCGACTGGCTACGTACGCGATGCTGTGGCGCATACAGGAAATTGTCGGATTTTGGTGAAGTGATTGTTTCCTGTTCCGGCGATTGCCAACCAAAACGACTCTGTGTTGTTGGTACGAGAATGAAATAAAGAATTAACTAAGACAAAAGTAAAACTAAAACAAAAGACATTTAAAGAGTTCGAAGTTTAAGTCCACTGTATACCCAACTGTTCGTTGTGATAATGAACTTCGTGTTAAAACTTGCCTCGCCATCTTTAATTTAAGAACCGTATTTCTAAAACTAGTATTTTAGGATTACTAAGGTATATGGATATATGGGCATGCTTCTATACTCAGCGTTATCCAAAACTAACTATCGAATTATAGATTACCGAAAAATTTATTCATAAGGAATTATGAAATGGTAATTCCAGATAGACACTTTTGGGCCAGGGGTTCTCCAGTCTCGAATAATGCTATCCACCTCTACACCGATGGATCTACGCTTAATGTTAGGGTGGAAGGGGGAGTCTATTCAGTTGACGGGGGTATAAAAATATCATTTCGCTTATCGGATAACTGCAGGGTCTTACACGCGGAGGTAGCAGCGATACTGGTGGCGGTTGAGTCTTTGGAGGCAAGGATAAACGAATGTAAGTAAGTCTGCATCTTCTCAGACAGCCAGGATGCACTGAAAATGCTTAGAACTGTCATGTGCAACTCCAGAACTGTGAAAAATTGCCGCATATCTCTAAACTAGATGGCTGAGCAGTTTTCCATTCAACTCGCATGGGTGCCTGGACAATGTAAGATACCGGGGCGGACTAACTTGCTAGTGAGGGTACATTCCCTCCACTTTCAATGTCGTGAAAGGGTTTAGGTATGCCGCTCGCTACCAGCAAGCTCACAAGGCTCAAGGAGCTTTACTCCAAAGAAGCAAATAACCGATGGCATGGTCTGAGTACCTGCAACCATACTAGGCTCTTGTGGCCTAACTGGGATGACAAACAAGGACGAGGAGTCTACTCGCACTCGGAAGATGCGAGCTTGCACTAATGATTAGGGACGGCAACAATAACCAGAAAAACGATTATAATCGGTTAATTTCTTTCGGTTAACGGTTAAAATATATCGGTTTTTTCCTTTTGATTATTTTTTCGATTAACCTTTTCCATCTCAAGTCGAAAATAATCGAAAGGAAAATGGAAGTTGAGAATTTCCGCCTTTTCACCCGAGTCCGATTTCGGTTACCTATGGTTTTGTGAGTATATCCAAAAAACCGCAATAAATGTTCCCTCCGGCCAGCGTTGCCGAATAGACGATTTTATCGTCATTTTGACGATGTTTCTAAGCAATGACGATTTGACGATTTTTTTTGTTTATTATATTTTTTTTTAAAGAATAATTGTAATCGAAAAACGGTTATAATCGGTTAGTTCCCCACAATTATTCGCGATTAATAATCGAACGCTTTCGATTAACCTAAAAAGCGGTTAATCGGTTATTTAATTTTTTTGTCATCCCTACTAATGATAGGGCTAATAACGGGCCACATAATCCTTGGGAAGTATGCAGAAAGGATGAATGCTCCATATTAAGATTACTCTAGGGCTTGTGAGGATGAAGAGTAGCCTGAAAGAGTAAAACACTTGCTGTGCTATTGCCCAGCACCAGAAAGGTGGCAACTGATGCATTTAGGAGCCTATCAATTTAGAGAACTAGGGATCTAGTATTTGAGAAAATTCTAAGATTTTTGGAATCCACATGATGGTTCGTGTGGGGAATCTTCGGAACCACGTGGTATCACATTGGCAACTCAGAGCCTAATTGTGCTGAGTGGATACTAGCAGCCACTGCAACCTAACCTAACCTAAGGTACACACTTGTTTGATATCTCAGAAGCTGTATCGGATCTTGTGGTTTTTTTTTCAAGAACGGTTCTTACTCTTAATATTCAAAACTTTCACTTGTTCACACTCTAAATAAGAAGAGAGTTTTTTATTCAACTGATATGACTTTTGGTTGGAAGGAACTAGCAATTTCGATAGACATTATCTCTCGCTAAACCTTGGTCTTCTGCCAATCTTGGAAATGACACAGAAAGCCTGCGTGTCTACTTTGACAAGGAGATAATACTAAAGTTATCGGAATCCACACGAGCCAAATCAATCTTGTACTGGAATTCCTAAATTTCAGGCATTATCTTCACTCCCTCATATTAACATGAATGCCTTACGTTACAGTCATCCATTAGACATACAGCGGGGTATAAAGATATGCAGTCAGCTAATAAAGTGCGGCTACACGCGTTCCACACCCAAATACAAACTTAGATGGTCCATTGGATAAACATTTATCTACTAAATGGGCCGCCACTATCCGCATCTGCACTCATTTAATATTTATACACATTTCATATACTGCTCGTACTTACATGGCCTTGAATAGGCGAGACTTCACGTCGCCTGACTGGACTTGCAATGACACTGCCACAACCGCTACCGCTACCGCTACCAATACCACCACCCGCACCATTGCAGCCGCCGCCTGCTCCACTAACGCCACAGCCTCCAGCACCAACAGCTGCGCCATTGTGATTGTGATGTTGATGATTAGCACCGAATGAGGACATTGTGCCGGGCGCTGCCATTAGCGTTGTTGTCGCGGTTGATGCGGACATGGCGGACGTGGCGGCCGCGTTGTTGGCAGTGATTGATGTTGACGTAGACGAGGCGCCATTGCTGGCGTGCACGTGATGAAGCGTAAAAATAGCATTGGAGTTTGTGCTCGGTATCTTTTTGTTGTTGTTGCTGCTGCTGCCGTTGTGGTGTTGCTGATACGCCTCGTGACTGCAGGCCGCAGCATTGATGGCACCACTAGCACTACAAACCGTGCCGCTGTAAATTGAAAATAGCAAAAAGCAAAGAAAAAGTCGCAAAAAGAAAAAAAGCGAAAAACAAACAGAGAAAAGTGAATGAGTTTTCATTGACTTGTGCTCAGGCTTCTTGATGTACTAGATAAACATGGACTATGAAACTGATTTTGCTTTTGCACGTACCTACATACATATGTGTATATGTGTGCACTATGTATGTATTTTGCTTTACCTATTTGTGGTTTTATTTTTGGCGCCCTTTCTACGTGGGCGCCCGATGTGATTCTCCATCCATGAACGCAGTTTCGAGCCGAACATTTTACTTCTTCCCTTCTCGCTGTGTATGTTTGTGTGTAGATATGAATGTAGTTGGATTACGTTTTTTATCTTATATCGGTTCTTAAAGCTTAAACAGCTTTGCGCTGATTTTGGTTTTGTTTTTCCTTTTTTTTTGGTAGAATTAGTCTTAAGTCTTAGTTATTGAATTCAGCATTTCTTAATTGTATTTTTTTCCTTATTTAAGTTTTATTCCTGTATATGTTGATAACACTGGACGGAGTTTGTAAATTATTGCACCAAAGAACTAGAAAATAAGAGAGAAAAATATATTAAAATAAATGTTTAGCTATTTTCAAATAAGGAAAAGTTTAAATTTTTCAATAAATAACACTGTGACAAAAATTGGGAGTTGTGGTCTGGGGACGGAATAATCTCCACACAGAACTCAATATAGTAAAACCCCCGAAGAGGTCGTTTTGATGCCCATTTTAGGAAGTCCGAAGAAAAGAGTAGTTTGAAGGTCGTTAGAGGGTCAGAATGTTCTAGAAAATTATTCGCTATAAAATTTCACTTGGGGTCTCCTCAGACAAAATCTTTGTACAAAGAACCTAAAAGATCGCAGAAAGCAAAAAACATACCCAATAAACACAACGGACTCGCCTCGAATCAGGGTTTGAATTGCTGACAAGCAAGTAGTCAAAGCAACATAAATACGACTTTGCATTCTAGTCGCATAGTCGTTTAACAGGAATAACAACTAGCTCATTCGGTTGCTAGTCGTTTTTTTTTTTGGCAACTTGACTAGACTACGACTAGCAAAAGTAAACAACTTGACTAGAAAATGAGATAGTCGTTGGCCAACAAACAGCTTGTAACTGTGGCAGCAAATGCGACGGAGCGCAACTTGTAGTTTTTAGTCGCAGTTATTTTCTCAATAAAAAACTATGAAAATGTGTATACATATACCCGGGTACCAGAGTAATGCCTGGAAGGAAGTACAGGCAATTTTTTGATGTGTAAACATCTTTGCTGTAGCTACGAGTGATTTCGAAAAACAGGTAAAGTTTACGCGTAAACGTAAATGACCTTTGTGTTAGTGCACTGCTGCGTCCGTGTGAATCGCTTGGCATTGTCAGTGGTAGGTAGCATTGTCAGTGGTAGGTAAAAGCAACCCTGCAGTAAAAAAATATCAATTGCGAAAAATAGCTAGCTTATAAGTAACTACTTTGTGGCAATTGCAGAAAATAGTTAATTTTTAATGTACTTAGAATAACTAACGTCTAATTGGACCATAAGTCATGCAGAGGAATCCAAAATTCGATTACCACTTTTACTCGTTAGTAAATTAAAATGGCAATGTGGCTGCACAGATGCCAATGACAGCAATCAGCTGTTTGATGAAGTCAAACAAAATTTAATTTTCAACCGGCCGCGTGAAAAGTTTAATTTGTGTGTTGTAAATTTTGTGTAAAGTATTTATAATATTAAAATTACTAAAAAGGAAGGAATAAGCGTAGATTGGTAAAGAAGCAAAAGGAAATTTATTTAAATAGATTAATAGTATTAGCGAGGCAGAAGCAGTGACAGCACCAGCAGCGTTTGGTGCTTCGGTTGCTTTAGGTGATGATCTTCATTAATTAATGTGAATAATAAGTGGAATATTAATTTAAATAAACAGAAATTATTTATTTTAGCAGCGGGTTTAAATCTGGTTTTTATTAGTTTTTATTAAACTACAACCTTTTTTACTAATTTCTAAGTAATGTCAAACCAACTAGCTACTAGCTGGTTTAGATGTAGTCAGAAAATAGCCATTGACTTTTTTGTGTTCGAAAAGTAGCTACATAATAGTTGGTTGACATCTCATGCAGAAGTAACCATAGTTGACCGGATTGTGGCCATCACCGAACAAAAATAGTTAGTCCGAGTATATGAAAATTTACAGTAAATAGTCAATACCAGTTGATTTGTAAGCAACTTAAAGTTACTTTTACGTTAGATTCATTTCATGCAGGGAAGTTTCTGCTTTTAATAAGAGTATTATCAGACAGTAATAATGCACCAGATATTCTGTTGGTTAATATTTTGGTGTGCCTTTAATTCAAATCGAAAACTGTAAAAATTCGTACAATTTGTCCCGTACAAACCATGGAATGCTCCTTCATTTGATACCAATATTGCTCAGAAATATTCCGTGGTTAACCAATACCCGGATTCTAGAAATTGCCATCCCCTTTCGTTTGATACCCATATTGTAAGGTAAAATTAAGGTTTTTGTGCAATCGCATTTTGACCAATAACTCAGTTATCGATAAATTTATCGAAATATATCGAAGTCAAAATGAATCCTGGGGTCATCCCCTTTCGTTTGATACCCATATTGTTGGGTAATAATAAGGTTTTTGTGCAATCAGATTTTGACCGATAACTCAGTTATCGATAAATTTATCGAAATAAATCGAAGTTAAAATGAAACCTGGGGCCATCTCCTTTCGTTTGATACCCATATTGTAAGGTAATATTAAGGTTTTGTGCAATCAGATTTTGACCGATAACTCAGTTATCGATAAATTTATCGAAATATATCGAAGTTCAAATGAAACCTGGGGCCATCGCCTTTCGTTTGATACCCATATTGTAAGGTAATATTAAGGTTTTTGTACAATCAGATTTTGACCGATAACTCAGTTATCGATAAATTTATCGAAATATATCGAAGTTCAAATGAAATCTGGGCACATCCCCTTTCGTTTGATACCCATATTGTAAGGTAATATTAAGGTTTTTGGGCAATCGTATTTTGACCGATAACTCAGTTATCGATAAATTTATCGAAATATATCGAAGTTCAAATGAAACCTGGGGCCATCCCCTTTCGTTTGATACCCATATTGTAAGGTAATATTAAGGTTTTTGTGCAATGAGATTTTGACCGATAACTCAGTTATCGATAAATTTATCGAAATATATCGAAGTTCAAATGAAACCTGAGGCCATCCCCTTTCGTTTGATACCCATATTGTAAGGTAATATTAAGGTTTTTGTGCAATCAGATTTTGACCGATAACTCAGTTATCGATAAATTTATCGAAATATATCGAAGTTCAAATGAAACCTGGGGCCATCCCCTTTCGTTTGATACCCATATTGTAAGGTAATATTAAGGTTTTAGTGCAATCAGATTTTGACCGATAACTCAGTTATCGATAAATTTATCGAAATATATCGAAGTTCAAATGAAACCTGGGGCCATCCTCTTTCGTTTGATACCCATATTGTAGGGTAATATTAAGGTCGGAACCCCCAAAATAAAAAAAAAAAATTAAAGCGTGAATAACGGGTATTCATGAACATTGATGTGTAAACAGTTTCGAAATCGGATATTTATTCCCTTTTCTTTATTCCTTTTTTCCTGGTTTTCTATGGATTAAAAGGCGACTATCGTTTTTGTAATTTTTTGTTGTCATTGTGACTGCTACTATTTTGTTGTTTTTGTTTGTTTTGGTTTTTGGTTTTTGACTTTTGATTTTTTATGTTGTTTTGTTTTGTATTGCTCAGAAACATGCAAGATCATCCGAGTCCACGTTTGACCCATATCTGGAGACCCGGCCTAGGAATCATAAAGAGTAGAGCTCCGTGTAGAAGGCCTGCTCAACACCTTTCATTTGATACCAATATTGCTCAGAAACATTCCGGGTTAATCCGGGGTCACATTTTGACCCATATTTGGGGACCCTACCTAGGACTCATAATGAATATAGCTCTATGTGAAAGCCCTGCTCAACACCTTTCATTTGATACCAATATTGCTCAGAAACATTCAAGGATCATCCGGTCCTCATTATGGCCCATATCTCGGGACCCGACCTTGACATCATAAAGAATAGAGCTCCATGTAGAAGCCCTGTTGAACACCTTTGATACCAATATCGCTCAGAAACATTCAAGGATCATCCGAGTCCTCGTTTTGACCCATATCTCGGGACCCGACATAGGAATCATAAAGAGTAGAGCTCCGTGTAGAATCCCCGCTCAGAAGCTTTCATTTGACACAAATAATGCTCAGAAACATGCAAGATCATCCGGGTCCTCGCATTGACCCATATCTCCCGACCCGACCTAGAAACCATGAAGAATAGAGCTCCCTGAGAAAGGCCTGCTCAAGATCTTTCATTTGATACCAATTTTGCTCAGAAACATTGAAGGATCATCCGGGTGCTCCTTTTGACCCATATATAGAGACCCGGCCTAGGGGTACCAATGAAAAGAGCTTCATATCGAAGTCCTGCTCAAAACATTTCATTTGATACCAGTATTGCTCAGAAAATCAGATTGGTAGATGTAGGTGTGCATATCCATACATTTGCATACATGTTCAAACAGGTTGGTCCTTTTTATTTTGCCTATTTGTCGCATTGCTGCAGAAAACAACAACAACAACAACTTCACTTCGCTTCGTTGCTGTTGTTGTTGATATTTGCATTTGCATGGCTATGCATTTGTAAGTACATGTCTATCTACCTACCTACTAGGGATTCCAATTTTTCCGATTTTTACGATCCCGGGATTTTCGAGATTTTATTTTATAATCCCGGGATCCCGGGATTTATCCCGGGATTTGGACTTTAATTACACAGGCCGCAAAAATTTCCAAAAAATTTTCTAACTCAAATAAAATTCTACTTTTCTAAAGGATTTCGGTGCGCTGATTCTGAATCTGAATTCGGATTTTCGGTAATATGTGTAGGATTTGAGGTATTCATGTCCAAAGAGGCGAAAAATGCGATTTTTTGCTATATTCACTGCTCAATCTGTTAAATTACTTACTTTCATTAAAAGATGATTGCAGCTATTGAAAGAACGATCATCTCTCTTGAAAACAGCGCTTTGCTTTTTCGGGTATCTTATTCAGATATCTACGTTGTCTTCAAAAGAAATGATCGTGCTTCCAATAGATGTAATCAGTTTTTAATGAAAGTCAGTAATTTTAAAAATATTGAGGAGTGAATATGGCCACAAACTGCGTTTTTCGCCTCTTTGGACATTAATACCTCAAAAACTACACCGAAATCCTTTTGAAACGTAGAATTTTATTTCTGTTACAAAAATTTTTCGACCAGTATTATTTTCCCACCTTTGGGGTTGAAAAAAGTAAATCGCTAGCTTAGAGTGCAAACTGTGTAAGTCCACTTTTATGAAAAAGTGTATTTTTATGTAGAATGCTAGAAAAATAAAAAACACCACGCTGAACAAGTCTGCGATACTTGTCTTATTTCTACTCGTTTTTATTCAGCGATACGCAAATTGTATAAGTCCAAAAAGCGAAGAAAATTGTGTAAGTCCAAAATATTTACATGAACACAAAATTTTTTTTCATTTCGAAATTTTTTTATTTTTTGTTTTTTGTCTCTCCTACAAAGTTTGAAAAAAGGACTTACACAATTTGCACTCTAAGCTAGCGAAATACATTTTTAGAGAAACGGTACAACTTTAAAATGCAAAAAAAAAATAGATTTTTATTGCCATTTTTTATTATTTCATTAGTAACAAAATAAAATAGGAATGTAAAATCATTCGTATTATTTAATAATAACTAAGAGTTACTTTAAAAAGCACAACCAACAACGAAAATTGCATACATTTGGTGAACAAAACATTTACCTTTGCAGTTGGTACTTTTAGGATATTAATAAAAAGGATTGCAATCATTTGATAATTTCCAATAGAATTTTTTTTAGAATTTAACGACGAACTTTGTTTAAGCGAATATTTCCAAGCTTGCCGAAAAATTCAGAAAATTAATGCAACTTCTGAATAGATAAATATCGGAGGCAAAATTTTGATATGAATTCCGAGTATGCAGCTGCGTATTTAGTTTTAGTGTAATTAGTAATTTTTTTTAGTGTTGTAAGACTATCAAATCTAATTAAAATTTTGTTTCCATTTTCTTCCATTATTTACTTTCCGTGTGGGAAAATTCCAAAAACATTTGAGAAATAAATGACCAAAAATCAGGAAATAGAAATTATCAAATAAATTTTGCCACAAGAATGCTAAAAGCTTTAAAAATACCTAACATACGTTTCCTTACAACGCGTACTTCAACACAAAAAATTTAATTATTAAAAAAAAATCAAAAATTTTAATCCTTACTTTGGCTAATGGACTTTTTTATTCTAGCAAAAATGTCGCACTTTCTTCCGGCTGTCACATTTTTTTGTTCTCTTCCACACAGACAACACTTTTTTAGGGATGTTTGTTCTATTGACAAAATATAAAACTGGCCCGACTACGGGCAACATTTTCTGCTCTTAGCACAAGTAAAAGGTTGCATTATTTTTGTTTCATTCATTACATGAAAAATGCAACACTTTGATAGGACACAGGACACATGTTGATAATGATGCAATGTAATAATGCAACATTTTCATTCAGAATAGGAAATTCTATTGTATACAGATCTGAGACCAATAAAAATTATATAAAATATAACTTTTCTTTGCTATAATAGCGGAATATTCTCTCTTTATCTTATCCCGAAAATCCCGGGATAAAATTCTAGCTATCCCGGGATTTTCGGGGAGTCAGAATTGGGATTGGAATCCCTACTACCTACCACTGACAATGCCAAGTGATTCACACGGACGCAGCAGTGCACTAACACAAAGGTCATTTACGTTTACGCGTAAACTTTACCTGTTTTTCGAAATCACTCGTAGCTACAGCAAAGATGTTTACACATCAAAAATTTGCCTGTACTTCCTTCCGGGCATTACTCTGGTACCCGGGTATATGTATACACATTTTCATAGTTGTTTATTGAGAAAATAACTGCGACTAAAAACTACAAGTTGCGCGCCGTCGCATTTGCTGCCACAGTTACAAGTGGTTTGTTGGCCAACGACTATCTCATTTTCTAGTCAATTTGTTTACTTTTTCTAGTCGTAGTCTAGTCAAGTTTCCAAAAAAAAAACGACTAGCAATCGAATGAGCTAGTTGTTATTTCTGTTAAACGACTATGCGACTAGACTGAGCTAGTCGCAGCACAGTCAGCAATTCAAACCCTGCCTCGAATTCGCCTATCTGATTATATTATCACGGCTATGCTTCGCGATGATAGATCGGCGAATCCGAATTCCCAGACCAGTCACCTCGCGCATTTTTATATTCTGGCATCGTTGGCGATTCGAGATTTATGCTCATTCGCGAATACATTCTAGAAAATCTTCTTCTGCGAATCCGCCTAGAATTCGTCATGATATCATCCGAGCTTTTGAGTTTCTTGAGTAGAGTTTTAAATGGTAAATTAAAGCTGAACTGAGAATTTCTTCGTGATTTAACAAAATTAATAAATGCTATTGCGATAATTGATTTTTTTTCGAGTCCATCTCGAACTCGATACGAGTCCAGGGCCGTGGAGAGGGGGGGGGGGCAGCCAGTGCAATCGCCTTGGGGCCCGGAAAGGCAAAGCAGTATTGACAGTACTCGAGCTAGGATTTCATAGATACATACAAAGGTATTTTGTTGCTACAAAAAATTGTTTTAAAATTGAAGTGTTTAACTTAACCAAATCACCAAACTAAAATTATAAGCATCCAATCAAATATTTACCTTGTTTATACATGGGCAAATCCTAGAAAAGGCTTCTCAGAAATATTTACATTTTAAATGAAAAATGCTGGTAACCCTGTTTAAATTGATTTCAAAGAGTTAAGGTATAAAAATTAAAAAAATTATTAAAAACAGTTCCATTTTTTATCTACTATTATTTCCATGATTTTATAGTTAGATACTGGAGTTATTACCAGGAACAAGTGCAAGAAGGATTAAATAAACTGTACCTAAAATTTAGTTACTGCTTAGCTGTAATACATATAATTTCTTGCTGAAAATCTAAATAGGAAAATGAAACGTAAGTGACGCAAAAACCTGGAAAAGTTACCTTAATTTCAAAACCGATCTTTCAAATTAGCTCATATCTTGAAGTTTCTCTAAAATTTAAATGTCAAACAAATCTGTATCATTTAAAATTTTATACTTAAGCCATTTTTTTAATTATTGCCATTTAAAAAGTGAAACGTAAGTGACGCCAGGTAAAAATAGTGTTAATTTTTTTGACGATCGAGAAGCCACATAAAGGGAAAGCATAATGCTGGATACCGAATGTGAGAGGATCTTCAAGCCAAAAACACACAAAACCCCAATATAACACAGAAGCAGTATAAAGAATAAGCCCTCTCTGGGTTAAGAGGTGGCAAAAGTGAAATACTTATTATATTTGTGCTTGAAAAGAGGAAGAGCTAAAAAGATATACCTTTTCATACAATATTCAAAAATATAAGTGTTTGCGTATGAAGATGCTGAATTTTTCAATATATGTAATTATATTAATGGATATTTGTTGGAAAATTTAACTGAAATACCATGTGGCTCATTGTAGACCTAATAAAACCTCATTTCTGTAACAAATTTACGGTGTTTGAAACGTAAGTAACGCCTTGATGAAACGTAAGTGACACTGATCATCTCCAATATGTTTATAAAAAACTAAAGTAGGCGAAAAAAAAAAACATTTTTTCGGTCATAATAATAGCTCTGTTCAATAACAAACAAATTTTACGAAAAATGACAGCTCTCTATATGAAAATAACAGTTTTTATGAAAAATTCGTAACAATTTTTTGTTATTGAAACAGGTATTTTCTTAAATGAATGTTATTTTTTTATTAGATTGAGTTTATTTTTTAGGGGGGCCCGTAAACGCGAACTGTCCCAGGGGCCCGGCTCGGATCTCTGCGGGCCTGTACGAGTCCGAAAAATGACATTCAACTCCGCGATTTCAACTCGAAATTGCCACAATATCATCGTCGCTTTTGTGTCTATTGTGTATATTCTATATATGAGTAGTCTTTCAAAATTCTCTATGTGAATTTTTTTTCGATATTGAGTTCTTGATGGATTGTGTACCAGTATTTAAAGGTGTACAATGCCCATTAAAAATGTATGCAAAATCTTCGGTATTCTGAAAAAAGCATTAAACAAAAACTATAGTGTTGCCTATTGTCGAAACTCGACAGTTTTTATACTCAGCTGTACTAGTACACAGAGTATTATAGTTTTAATCACATAACGGTGGATCGTAACAGAATGAAATAATCGAGATAGATATAGACTTATATATATCAAAATGATCAGGGTGAAAAGAGAAATCGATTGAGCCATGTCCGTCCGTCCGTCTGTCCGTCCGTCCGCCTGTAAACACTCTAACTCGCGCAAAAATTGAGATATTTTGATGAAATTTGAAATGCAAGTTGGTATCGACACTGGGACGGTTGGTATTGAAAATGGGCGAAATCGGACCATGACCACGCCCACTTTTCCTATATAGAAAAAATCGGAAATTTGGTATCTCAGTCACTAATATAGCTAGAGTAATGAAATTTTACCCACATGTTGAGCTCAGGCCCCTAAGAAGAAATTTGATGGAATTTTGGAAAATGGGCGGTGCCGCGCCCACTTATTAAGGAGCAAACATTGAAAGCTTTATGAGTCATAACTCAGAAACTGTTGAAGATATATCGATGAAATTTGGTACGCGTGATATACTTACTTAGGCAAATGTTTGGACGAAAAATTGTCAAAATCGGTTGACGGCCACGCCCACTTTTATATATGGGTATTATAAAGTGACCTAATAAAAACATTTTAAGCGATATCTCTGTCAAATATAAAGATATATCATTGAAATTTTATGCCAGGAGTCCACCTGCAAACATACAATGAAAAACACAAAACTTTTGGAAAATGGGCGTGACACCGCCTCTTTTTAGAAGCTGGAATATACGAGATTTCTGAGCCCATAACTCGACAAATAATTGAGATATTATGACAAAACTTGGTGTATACATTTTCATTACTTGTAGTAATACACGTTCAAAATTTTAGCGAAATCGGTTTGACGACCACGCCCACTTTTATATATGGGAACTATAAAGGGGCCTAATAAAAACATTTTAAGCGATATCTTTGTCAAATATAAAGATAATTCATTGAAATTTTGTGGCAAGAATTCCACAATAGACCGGAAACAAAAAATAGACAAATTTTGGAAAATGGGCGTGGCACCGCCTCCTTTTAGACAAAGGAATATACGAGATTTCTTAACCTATAACCAGAGGCGGATTATCCCTAAGGCAAACTAGGCACTTGCCTAGGGGCGCGTAGTTACAAGGGGCGCGCGAGCTCAGAATTTTTAAACAAATAAAGAAAATAACATATCGACGATTAAGAATTAAAGCTGATCTATAATAGATCGATAATAGATAAATCGATTATATTGCACAAGCATCGATATATTGTGCAATATTGCGCGTTTGTTGCGTCGTCAGGCTTACCAGTACTGGCGATTTGTCGCCAAATTGGCGATTTTTTACAAACTTTGGCGACCAATTTATGAAAATTGGCGATGACGACTTTTTTGGCGATTATCAAAATATTAGATTATATTAATAAAAAAAGCAATTACTTTTTCAAGCCTTTTCTCAAATTTTGAAAGTTTCTTCATACAAATTTTTATTTATTTATTGTAGAGCTCAAGGCCGTTTAAAACATGTCGAACATAGGCAAACAATCCTGAAGATGACCCCAGAATGAGGTCGAAATATCGACAATAAATGTTTTTTAAAAAGTTCAAAAATTTTTATGTTTTGGAATTTTTAAACGGCCTTGAGCTCAACAATAAATAAATAATTTTCACAACAAAAGGGCCAAAATAATTTCATAAAAAAAAAAAAATAAAAATAAAAATTTTTGTCAAATTACAATTTGAGAAATAGCAATTGCTTTTTGTTTATTAATACGACCCATTATCTCCACTTTGCCAATAAATCTTACGATATGTAGAGTTCTATTGAGAAAATAAATATATACTACATACTCTGGCAACCATTTTCTGCAAACTTGAGTGAAAACCAAAATTTTGGTCTGCACACTCGCCTATCCACGATACGACGGTCTGTACAACTTTGACACCCTACGGGACAGTGAGCTTCAGCTGACACCGCACGTGCTGTTCATCGCTGACATATGTTTTGTGCATCGTCGACAGCACTTTCTTAAGGACCTTTTGAGAAAAGTGATGCCTGGCTTTGCGTACGTGTGATCTTGCATCACCTTCTCTCTTATGTACTTTGGCTATCTATTCAAAATAGGTTTGTCTCTTTTACTCTGTTGGTAAATAATAAGTACCAACAAAAAAGACTGGATTTCAACTCGAAGATGATGCCTGCTTTCAACCAGCTCTTCGCGTCCGTGTTTGAACAGCTCGGCAGGTAGTCCGTCTTTTCCAGGAGCTTTATTGTTTTGGACCCGGGGTATAGCTGTCCTCACTTCATCATAGTCGGGTGGTGCAATGTTTTTTCCATGGTTAGGGATTGTGGTATCGGGTTCGACGACTCCCTCGCAATTTATCAATGAGGAGAATTTATCGCTCCATAACATAAGTACACTGTGTACGTCGGTTACCAGGTAGCCATTACTTTATTTCTTATAACAAAATAGCCATATTAAGCATTTTGAGATTAAGAAGGTTCACATCTTATGAGATATCTCCGAAGCCAATTTAGGTATTGAAATTAATCAAATGGTTTATGGCAGTATTCATAAACACCTTTCGTTTGATACCCATATTGTACTAACACATTTTGGTGCACATATTGGCCGATAACTCCGAAACCGGTCGAGATATCGAAACAAATAATACCTTAAAATTTAAGTTGAGCGTCTAGCAATGCAATAAAAAAAGGTTCGTTCAATTCCATTCAGCACTTTTTGAGTGATACGGCCACAAACATACGGACAGACAGACAGACAAAAATTCTAAAAATGGTTGATTTGGATTCTACTGCCTTAATAATGCTTCCTCCAATCATTTTTTTCTCGATATCTGCAATGTACAGACATCGACCTGTTACAATTTTATTATATGTAGAGATTAACAAATTATCTAAGCTTTTACATCATCTATATCTACATCTACACTAATATTATAAAGAGGAAAGATTTTGATTGTTAGGGTGTAAAACAACTAGGTAGTTAAAATTTATAGTATTATGATGGCCATTTATGGTCGGTACAGGGGCGCCGAGAAAGTAGCTGCCTAGGGCGCTCTGGACCTTCAATCCGCCACTGCCTATAACTCGACAAATAATTGAGATATTATGACGAAACTTGGCTTATACACTTTTATAACTTGTGTTAATAGACACGCAAAAATTTATTGAAATCGGTTTATGACCACGCCTACTTTTTAACAAAGATATTTCTGGAACACCCTTTGGGAATTTGTAACGTGACATCTTTGTAACTAGAAGTCATAAAGGAATGAAATTTTGCACAAAGAATAATATTCATATGCTTAGTTGGATGACTGATAAAAATTTTGAAAATGGGCGCGGCTACGCCCACTTTATGCAGCACTTGCTTTATATAAAGTACCTACACCGTGTTTCCATCAAACGCAAACAAACAATGAAAGCATACAGCTGAGTATCTAATGTTCGATTCCACTCGAACTTAGGCTTCCTTACTTGTTCTAGATGTTTTCTTTTGACTAAGGGGCAACTATAGTTTTTGTATAATTGTTAGTTGCTACTGCAACTGCTACTGTTTTGTTTTTGTTGTTGTTGTTATTGTTGTTGTTGTTGTTCTTGGTGTTGGTGTTATTGTCGTTGTCGTTACTCGTCTTCACAATTCTCCTACCTATTCCTTTCTTTCTATTTCTGCTCTTTTATTTCCTACTTATTCTTTCTTATCCTTCTTATTACTTGACTTTATGTTTTTGTTGTTGCTTTTGGTACTTTTTTATATTTCTACTTCTTTGAAACTACACACCACTTCCAGCCAAACATGTTCACAAGTGTATGGTAAGTTTGGTGAGCACACGCAAACCCTATGCATGCACATTGATACCGCTCTGGTCTGTTCAAAAGCATACAACAACAACCACACGGTAATTTTCCAACGACGATTGTGGACGCATTTTCCAACCAATTCTAATGAAAATTGGCGCAGTTCTAATGGTGTTCTTAGTTTTAAAATAATATAGATACTATTTCAAAAGTCTCTATGTTTCATTTATACACTTTCAAAAGTCTGCGCCAAAACTGTCTATGTACTGTCTCAAAATTAACTATCTGAAATACTTTATATTGAATTTCCAAAAATCCGTTTTGTTGCGGTTTTATTTTATTATATCCCTTAATTCCTTATGGGTTAAGCTTTCAAAAAATAAAAAAAATATTCAAATAAAATTGAGCTTGAAACCGTGATGGTTTTTTCTAATTTATAAGTAGCTTAATATTAAAAATTCTCATAGCCGCTTTTGAGTGTGGACTACTCATATGTGCTGTTTACACATATACAATGAATGTATACACATACATATAAAAATTATTGCATATCCCTGCAGGAAATTTAATTAATTTTAAATCACTTTATAAACTACTTTATTTTCAATGGCCGCTGTGGTGCAGTGGGTAGAGTGCTCGCCTGCTATGCCAGAGGTCTCGGGTTCAAACCACGGTCCGAGCCAAACAAATTTTTCTAATTAGTAAAAATCCAATTATTGGGTTTTTTAAGAGCAGCGGTCACCTCTCGGCAGTGGGCGGCATACCCTCCGAGAGTATTTCTGCCATGAAAAAGCTTCTCACAAAAAATGCATTCGCCGTTCGGAGCCGGCATAAAACTGTAGGTCCACCCTATTAGTAGGAAAAACAAAAAGGAGCACACCTCGAATTGGGAGAGAAGCTCGGCCATAAAACTCGTCAGAGTTATAATAGCGCCATTGTATTATATTATATTATATTATTTTCAATAACAACTAATTGAAAATGTGACTTTTTCCTTTGCAATGAACTGACTTTTTTAACACGGCGATGTCATAGCAAGCAGTCAATTGCCCTATCCTGCATTTGTTTTCAACTACTTTACTAGTAGTTTAAAATAAATAACTTTATCTTGAGTTTCTTTTCAACTACTTTACTTGTAGTTTAATATAAATAACTTAATCCTGCATTTGATGTCGAAATTCAAGAAATGGTAAAAATGCGAAACAAATTTTCCTCAAATTTCGCAAATTGTTCTCAAGTTGATAAACCATATTTGAGAAACAATTGAATTTATGTTAATTTTCAAATGATAAATATGAAACAATATTTTCTCCGTTTGAGAATTTCGTTTTCAGTGTTTAATGGGAAGTGAAGCTGAAAAACGGTAACCACAAAAAAGGAAAAAACAATCTTGGCATACTTAGATCTGAAAACATGTGTTTACATATAAATATTTACATATACAAGAAACTGTCCCGCGCTGCATTTGTTTAAAGCTACTTTAAAATTAGTTGAATATAAATCACTTTTTAATATATTTATTTTTGCAACTAACTTTTTTTTTTCCGTGAGGGATTTCATGGCGTAATGTTTGATTACACTGTAGGGAGGTCAAAATATCACAGCGAAACGCCGAGACACCCCAACTAAATTTTTGGCTGTAGAATGCGATGGCATTTACAGAAAATCAAAGTTAGCTCTTGTTTTCGAGATATTTAGGAAAGAAGTTTCAGAGCTCTGAAGGTAATTTTTTTTTCGTCTATAAACTTTACTCAGGCTTGGAACCCTTTACGCGCATACAAATTTTGACAGTTGCTCTAAATTAATTGGGGCATTCTAAATTCAATGCCGTCTTTAGTTTTCCCAAATTGGCTCCGGTTTTCGAGATAACGGTATTTAAAAATTACCACCAATTTGGACTTTTTTGTTAATAACTCAGTCAGTTTATGATATATCTTGCCAAAACTTTGCACGTGACAATATTTTAGTATTACCTTAACTATTTCTGAAAATAATTGAAATCGGGTGACTATAACATATAGCTGCCATACAACCGATTTTTCAGATGTGGACATTTATGGGTATAACTTCGCTATTTAAACAGCTAAGGACATGCAACTTTGGAGAATTTGTACTCGTATTGGCCTTAATCTATTCCCTGAAAATTGTCAAGATCGAGTAACTACAACATATAGCTCCCATACAACTGATTGTTCAGATATATGGTTTTGCACATTTATTTCCTTATAACTCCGAAAATAGTCATTCTGCGTGAAAAAGCAACATAAACACTTTCATTCAAAAATAATAGGTGAAAAATTTTCTCATATACGATTTCCACGTATCTGCATCAGTTATTGCACTTTTGTGCAACCAAAGTTGAAATTCACCATAGGCATTTTTTTTAAGCCCAATAACTCATATATCGTATTAAATGAATTAGATGATCTTTACATCGTCTTACAGAGAATTAAAAGAACTATTACGCAGTTTTTAAATGAAGAAAATATATGCATGTTTAAGGATTATATATGCATTTATAGTAAAATTTTCCTACAAAACTATTTTTGAAAACTATTGAAGCATACTTTTAGGCATTATTTGGAATAAAATTTTATGAAAAATTAACAGAAAAAATTATTCAAATGCGTATAAAATCCTCAAATATGCATATATTTTCTTCATTTAAAAACTGTATAATAGTTCTTTTAACTCTCTATAAGACGATATAAAGATCATCTAATTCATTTAATACGATATATGAGTTATTGGGCTTGAAAAAAATGCCTATGGTGAAATTTCAACTTTGGTTGCACAAAAGTGCAATAACTGATGCAGATACGTGTAAATCGTATATGAGAAAATTTTTCACCTATTAATTTTGAATGAAAGTGTTTTGTTGCTTTTTCACGCAGAATGACTATTTTCGGAGTTATAAGGAAATAAATGTGCAAAACCATATATCTGAACAATCAGTTGTATGGGAGCTATATGTTATAGTGACCCGATCTTGACAATTTTCAGGGAACAGATTAAGGTCAATACAAGTAGAAATTCTCCTAAGTTTCATGTCCTTAGCTGTTTGAATAGCGAAGCTATACCCCAAAATGTCCACATCTGAAAAATCGGTTGTATGGCAGCTATATGTTATAGTCACCCGATTTCAATTATTTTCAGAAATAGTTAAGGTAATACTAAAATATTGTCACGTGCAAAGTTTTGGCAATCTATCTCACAAACTGACCGAGTTATTAACAAAAAAGTCCAAATTGATGGTAATTTTTAAATACCGTTATCTCGAAAACCGGAGCCAATTTGGGAAAACTAAAGACGGCATTGCATTTAGAATGCCCCAGTTAAGTTAGAGCAACTGTCAAAATTTGTATGCGCGTAAAGGGTTCCAAGCCTGAGTAAAGTTTATAGACGGAAAAAAAATTACCTTCAGAGCTCTGAAATTTCTTTACTAAATATCTCGAAAACAAGAGCTAACTTTGACTTTCTGTAAATGCCATCGTATTCTACAGCCAAAAATTAAGTTGACGTGTTTCGGCGTTTCTCTGTGATATTTCAAAAGTTAAAAATTTACCTACAGTGTTTTTACATCCTGCAGCCTTTTAGGTTATTTGTAAAATGCTTTTGTCTGAGGAGACCCCTAGTGAATTTTATGGCGAATACTTTTCTAGAACATCTTAACCCTCTAACGACCTTCAAACTACTCTTTTTTTCGGACTTCCTAAACTAGGGATCGAAACGAACTCTTCGTGGAGGTGTTAGAGGGTTAAAATATTCTAGGAAATTAAAGCTCGTCTAATTTTACTATATATATATATGTTTCCTAGCAACATATTTCTATGTGACTCAGACAAAATTTCGCAAATTTAAAATGGCAATAAAAAAAAATTCGTCATAAAAATATTCTGGCAAGTGACAGAAATCTTTGCATAATTCAATATTTTCCTGTTAGTGTGTCAGTTAGCAGTCTCAGCCAAAACAAACAAAAAGTAAAGCAGCAAACAGCCAAAAGAAAAAAAGAATAATATAAACTTTATTGTTAGTGGCGTCTAAGGTTTTAACTTGAGTTGAAGTTTCTTGGCAGCTTATTTCTATTGAACTATTTGAAATTCATTACATAACCCAAATAGCTTTTTCTAACATATTCTTTTGGTATGTGTGTGTATATACATATATCTCTTTCCAATATACGCCAAATGTGCTCAACTTTTTGTTATTTTTGGCTCAACTAAAGCAATTTACGTATTGTCCTGATTTTGTTGACAATTGATTGACGTTGAAATTATTTATGCAATCCATCATCCGGAGCGCACTAATACATATTGGCATATACTTACATATGTATGTATATGCATACATATGTACATACACATATAGTACATACATTAGCATATCCTTCATC
This sequence comes from Urophora cardui, assembly GCA_960531455.1. NCBI lineage: Eukaryota > Metazoa > Arthropoda > Insecta > Diptera > Tephritidae > Urophora > Urophora cardui. The sequence goes on along the minus strand of OY482670.1, from coordinate 127,358,089 downwards.
GTTACACTATTCAAACGCTATTCCCAGTAAAACTGCCCCTCATGAAATCTATACAAAAATGGGCTTATCAAATGAATTTCAATTTTGCCTTTACATGCAAAATTCCGCTTGACAAATTCATACATAGATATTTATGTACATACCCAACAAACACTGAGGTTAGTTATCGATTTGAGAATGACTCGAGAACTAGCCTCATTCTCAAACATCTAACGTTAGAGGACGACTCGAAAATCTATCGAGAATCATAGCGTTCTCAAACAAAAGGGTACCTAATTCTCAAATCGAGAAAATTATAATTCTCGAATCGAATTCTAATGTAGTTCTCTAATGAGATTCTAATCAGAATTTGCAAATACTTCCAATTGAAATGAAAAACAAAGCTTTGTCTCCTTTTACATGATTTTTTCATTGTTTAGATTTCATTAACGCAATATGTGCCTAAATTGCATATGATTATATATATTGACATGTATATGTTTACCACATTTATAAGAACTGAAATTTAAACAAAATTCAGTCTTATAATTTAAATTAAAGGTACTTCTTGTACTTTTTAATGGACAGCATTGTACGACGGTAATATTAACTTTACCATTTTTTAGTATCTAATTTCAATATATGTATGTATATTCAATATATCACAGAAATATATTAGAATTGATAAAAGGCGTGAGAATTGGCTCCTTCTCTAATCACTCGCTAATCGAATTCTAGTGTAATTTTCAGCCCTAGTTATCGATTTGAGAATATATAGAGAATTACACTAGTTATCTAAGGTAATCTCGACAAAATTTCTAACGTTAGAGACTGTGTTTGCCGGGTATGTGTGTTTGTCTGTATAAATTTGCGAACTTCTTCACTCTCTACAAACTTTACTTCTTTTTATCATATAGCTAACTTTTGAGTGGCTCGAGACAATAAAATTGGCGTTGTTCCAATTCTGTCAACATGAAAGTGTATCAAGTGGTCGACAGGCCAGATTACGCGAGCACTCATACATGCATAAGCATGTATTATGCAAATGTGTAGAGATGTGCATACATACCCTGCATGTAATATAAGGGACAACCCCGAAAAACGACAGTCTGGAACTAGAGAGTATGCAACTAGCTCTGAACTGGTTCTAAATAGATGCAGAGTGGGACAGTTTATTATTGTGACTTCATGAAAAATTCATGTTCACAGCGGTGCAGTGAAATAACGCCCGTGGAATTAACGCCCGCGGGCGTTATTTCCCAAAAAAAGGAAATAACGCCCGCGTGCGTTTCTTCTTTTCTTGAAAAAGAAATAATTCCCGCGGGCGTTATTTCGTTTGATCCATGGGCTTTATTTCTCTTTCGGAAGGGCAATTAAGCCCGCAGACGGTTTTTTTTTTTAAATATGGTGTATTAGGGAAAAAGCGCCGCAGGCGAAAAATTGGAATAAAAAATCGCGCGATTTTTAATTCCAATTTTTCGTGTTTTCTGAGTATGGTGTATTATAATTGGAAAACGCGCCGCAGGCGAAAAATTGGAATAAAAAATCGCGCGATTTTTAATTCCAATTTTTCGTGTTTTCTGAGTAAGGTGTATTATAATTGGAAAACGCGCCGCAGGCGAAAAATTGGAATAAAAAATCGCGCGATTTTTAATTCCAATTTTTCGATTCTTTAAATTTTTTTTAAATCCCTTCTAAATATTCAAATATTATGTACATATGTGTCAACTCCGCCGCTTAATAGAAATAATACCTACGAGTAATTACTGAGACAGAGAGGCTCAGGGTCATTACTGAGAGAGGCTTAGTTAAATGGATATTATTTAAAATAAATATATCTGCGGCGCTTTTCCAATAAAACAAACACCATATTTAAAAAAACGAAAAATTGGAATAAAATATCGCGCGATTTTTTATTCCAATTTTTCGCCTGCGGCGCTTTTCCCACTAATACACCATATTTAAAAAAAAAACCCCCGTCTGCGGGCTTAATTGCCCTTTCGAAAGGGAAATAAAGCCCACATCGCCGAATAGGGCGCGCGGGCGTTCTTTCCCTTTCTGAGTGGAAATAATACCCACGGGTTTAATTTCGTTTTATTCGCAGGCGCTATTTCTTTTTCAAGAAAAGAAAAAACGCCCGCGGGTGTTATTTCCTTTTTTGGGAAATAACGCCCGCGGGCGTTAATTCCACGGGCGTTATTTCACTGCACCGTTCACAGCCATTACTTTACTTTGGAATAATTCCGCCTTTTGTATTGCTAAGATTCAACAAAATGGTATTTTATAATATAATGCCGCATTTATTTTCAGTATGATAAAGAGTTCTGCCGTCTGAGGATTATTTTTGTAAAGCGCGAGCCAAAGACCAACCAATTTAGAACTAGTCCTCATGTTGTTCCTTTTGAACTATCGCTGAACTAATGATTTTTTAACTATGCCAGGGCTGTCCATATAGGAAGAAGCTTAGAACTCGTTCCGAAGATCTGCAAAGACGGATAGTTAGCTGCCACTTCGTATGTCATCGCCGTATTAAAAAAGACAGTTGAAATCATTGCATTGGAATAGAACGAGAACCAATCCTACTCTCTTTTTTAACTAATTATGCACTAGCCTGGAACTAGCGCGATTTGCTGAAGGATATATAGATATGTACATACATATATGAGAAAAACTAAAACGGCAAGCTAACAAAGCTAACTGCTCGATGTCAAACTGTTTGGAAAATAACACTGGTCGACAAAATTTCAACAAATTTTTGTTACAGAAATAAAATTCTACTTTTCTAAAGGATTTCGGTGCGCTGAATCCAAGTCTGAAGTCAGATTTTCTGTAATACGTACAGTTTTTTAGATATTCATGCCCAAAGAGGCGAAAAACGCGATTTTTGGCTATATTCACTCCCCAATATCTTTTAAATTACTTACTTATTTTAAAAATTGATTAAAGCATTAAAGTCATTTCTCTTGAAGACAAAGTTTTAATTTTTCGGATATCTAATTTAGGTATATAGTAATATATGTTTTTGCACAATAAGGTATTTTTCGTCGAAAACAACGGCAGCTTTTGTAGTATGTTATAGGCGCAATCAAATTTTGTAGTTGCTTAGAAGAATAATTTTTTTTACGAAGCCACTTACATACGTCCATGATATAATAAACTGCCTAAAAGCGTGCTTCAAAATTTTTAATTATATTTGTATGGAGAAAATATTGCCAAACTAATGAAGCTTAATATGCAATATTGCAAGTTACAAGAAAGATATCTGAAATATTAAAACGGTTTCTTCAAGAGAAATGTCAGCGTTTTCAATAGCTTTAAGCAATTTTTAAAATAAGTAAGTAATTTAAAAGATATTGAGCAGTGAATAAAGCCAAAAAACGTGTTTTTCGCCTCTTTGGGCATGAATATCTAAAAAACTGTACGTATTACAGAAAATCTGACTTCAGATTCGGATTCAGCGCACCGAAATCCTTTAGAAAAGAAGAATTTTATTTCCGTAACAAAAACTTGTCGACCAGTGTAATCAAATTGTGGAACGTATGTACATAAAAGTTTCATACATATGGATATGTGCGAAAGAACATTGTGCACTCGCCGACGCTAAATAATAAATATAAAAACGAGTACAAAACTTTTAGATATGTAACAGTAGCAAGGAATATCCGATGCCACCCGCATATGAATACAAACGCACACAAATACATATGTATTTACACAGAGAATAAAGTACTATTTTCACATGTAAAAAGAATCAATCAGATAACAACCAGAATATCGCTAGCTTAGATTGCAAATTGTGTAAGTCCCTTTTTAAAACTTTGGAGGAGCGGCAAAAAACAAAAAATAAAAAAAATTCGAAATGAAAAAAAATGTTCTGTTCATATAAATATTTTGGACTTACACAATTTTCTTCGCTTTTTGGACTTACACAATTTGCGTATCACTGAATAACAACGAGTAGAAATATGACAAGTATCTCAGACTTGTTTAGCGTAGTGCGTTATTACAATACTGATTTCTTTTTATATTAAAATCAAAATATGGAAAAAATGAACTATGAAATATTTAACTGAACTCAAACTTATTCCATATCGACGGCTGAGAATAAGATCGCCCTATTTCAAAAATTGTTTCAAAAACGCCCTATTCCAAAAATTATTTGAATAACGTCCTATTCAGATTTTGCTTCAAGAACGCCCTATTTCAGAATTTGTTTCAATAACATCCTATTTCAGACAATTATTCAAAAACGCCCTATTTCAGAGAAATATATATGGAATTTTCTCTGAAATAGGGCGTTTTTGAAGCAAAATCTGAAATAGGACGTTATTGAAACAATTTTTCAAATAGGGCGTTCTTGAAGCAAAATCTGAAATAGGATGTTATTGAAAAAAATTTTCAAATAGGGCGTTTTTGAAATAATTTTTGAAATAGGGCGATCTTATTCTCAGCCGTCGATATGAACCAATTTTGGGTTTTTGTTTTTTAACCGAAATATTGCATAAAATCAGAAATTTTGCTTTAACCAAAACTCTGGTTGATTTCATTTTTAATGTAAAAATAGTACTATTAACTAATGTTTGGTCGATTCTTTTCTAAGTGTATGTACAACATGTAAAGAGTTTACACAAGCTGGCTAGGGGGCGTGCATTGATAACAATATATGTATGTGTACAAATACACTTTTTTGCACTGATTATAAAAGCCACAAAACCAGCTGGGTTCAGGGAACTTTATATCCTGTATGAGTGCTTCATATATGGCTACATACGTACATATGTATGCACATGCCCACACATATTCGTTTAATGTAATTTGAGGCAACTGTGTGTATGTATGCACTTTAAAATGCGCGTCAATGGGTAATATGATTGCCAATTATTAAACTGGATCATGCATCACATGAAAAATTAATTGAAGGTAATTTGGTGTTGTTTTGTTCTTCCTCTTTTGGTTTGTGGTAGTGTGTATACTTGTGCCAGAAACGAGATTTACCAACACTGAATTCCTGACGCCCAGCTCTACCATTTCAGAGCTTAAAAGGACATTAGCAGGAAATATAGAGCTTCTCAAGACCAAAGTTATGATATGGATCGATAGAGCTGTACGTCAGGCACTTAAGTGTCATATTCGGCACAATTGTCGGTTATGAAGGTTTCACTTAGCCTGATGTTATGGACTTTGTAAATACACTTCGTTGTTAAGACCATTGTGTAGCGTAAAGAATTCTGATAAGAAGTTTCATTTCATTAGTGGATTTCTTTTCCTGCCGACCTTGAAAAAAAACGCTGTCAGGTAAAAGAGAAAAGAGAAAAATTAATAAATTAATTAATTAATAAATTAATTAATAAACTTTGCATAAAATACTTATGTAAATAGAAACATATATTTTTATATAACCAACCAAAAACAAGAGGTACTTTGTCTTGTCCTCGTTAAACGCCAAACTCATTTTCTATGCCTCTTTATCCAGCTTCATATTATAGGTGTGTATCACAGGTACCCCGAAATAAGTCCCAAATGAAATAAGTCCAAAAAAAAAATTAAAAAAAATTTCATAATGAAATAACTCCCAAATGAAATAGCTCCCAACTAAATTCCGTTGGGAGTTATTTCATTATTTTCCAGCTTTGGGAGTTATTTCATATTTTTTGGGACTTATTTCAATTCTCTTAAAAATGCATTGGGAATTATTTCATATCGACGCTTCCAAACAATACTGTACACGGTAGGCAGGAAGCGACGATAGGTTGCATGAAAATGTCGAGAAAAAAGGAAAGTGGGGTTGTGTTATGTGATGTTTATAGATGGAACATCCGTTGAAATTAAAATCCGAGCTGCTCCTTTTTCAAGGATATCCACATTTTTTGTTTTTTTTGAAAGGATCAAATATTGAGAAAATCGAAAATTCGCCACCGTCCAAATTTTTCCGATTTCAATACATTATTTGGTCGCTGAGGGATACAAAAAAAGGTATTAAAAAGAAAAATGGACACCTGTAGTGGAAAAATCCAATGTGAACAGGACCTAAAGGATAACCACTGAAATATAAAATAACACAAAAAGTACCCACTTTAATTTGCGTATAACTCCTAACATGTTAACTCTACGTGAAAATTCCTTATAATATGTTTCATTCGGAATAAATAAAGGAATATTTCTTTGATATACAATTTTGATGTACCTGCAGTGCTTAATGTACTTTTGTGCATCTAAAGTGAAAATTTCAAAAAAAGTACGTTTTTTTTATGGTGCTATTTTAAGTTCAAATATTTTTCTAGTTTATGTAAATATTTTAATCTAATGATCCAACTCTCATTCCTACATATCTCTACGTTAATACTAAAAAAGATTTAGAGCTGAGATACGCGCTAGCTGTGCACGGTGGGCGGGAAGCAACAATAGGTTGCATGGGAATATCGTAAAAACGATGGCCCAACGAATATGTGCCTAGCTGTGTGCTGGTACTAATTTTCGTTTAAAAAAAATGTTGGAGATTTTATTCGCGCTTGCTGTGTGTTTATGAAGTATATTAGAATATCATTTTACGTAAGTGTTTAGCCGGCGATCGTTTTTTCGATATTTTCATGCAACCTATTGTTGCTTACCGCCCACCGTGCACAGCTAGCGCGTATCTCAGCTCTAATTCTTTTTAATATTAACGTATAGATATGTAAGAATGAGAATTGGATCACTAGATTAAAATATTTACATAAACTAGAAAAATATTTGAACTTAAAATAGCACCATAAAAAAAACGTACTTTTTTTGAAATTTTCACTTTAGATGGACCAAAGTGCATTAACCACTGCAGGTACATCAAAATTGTATATCAAAGAAATATTCCTTTATTTATTCCGAATGAAACATATTATAAGGAATTTTCACGCAGGGTTAACATGTTAGGAGTTATACGCAAATTAAAGTGGGTACTTTTTGTGTTATTTTATATTTCAGTGGTTATCCTTTAGGTCCTGTTCACATTGGATTTTTCCACTACAGGTGTCCATTTTTCTTTTTAATACCTTTTTTTGTATCCCTTAGCGACCAAGTAATGTATTGAAATCGGAAAAATTTGGACGGTGGCGAATATTCGATTTCCTCAATATTTGATCCTTTCAAAAAAAACAAAAAATGTGTATATCCTTGAAAAAGGAGCAGCTCGGATTTTAATTTCAACGGATGTTTCATCTATAAACATCACATAACACAACCCCACTTTCCTTTTTTCTCGACATTTTCATGCAACCTATCGTCGCTTCCTGCCTACCGTGTGTACTAAGTCGACTTAGTACATTTTCCCGTTTTTGGCGTTTTCAAGTATTACGTGTCTTAATCTAATGCTGTCTAATTTTGGTATCAATCGGACAATCCAATCAAAAATTATAAGCAAAAGTGTACATATAACACAACTCGTGATTTTTTCAGAACAAAAACTTTGAGAACTTGCCATGAAAAACAACGTAGCAAGTTTTTATTTTTGCTTACGGTTTTATATAAAGCGTCCCCTAGCTCTGATACTGTCGAGTTTTGGTGTTGATCGTTCAATCCAAACAGAAGTTACAAGTGAAAATGTATTTAGCATACAACTGCAGTTTCAAATCGAGTTTAAACTTTGAGAGCTTCTGCTGCAAAACACAGTTTTCAGACTTAGTACAGTTTTGTTTGGAAGCTTCGATATATCTTGGGACTTATTTCATTTCTCTTAAAATTGCAATTTAACAAGCTTCGACATTTTTGTAACGGTGTAAAGTAACCGAAAGCCGTACGATAAGTCGAAAAAAAAATGTCGAATCTTAAAAGACCGAATTGAAAAAAGCTTTATTATACTGAATACATATTTGACCGAATTAAAAAATGTCGAAATAAGGAAAATGACCGAAAAAGGCCGAAATTTGTATACTTACATTTTTATGGCTACCGCCACGGTTAGGGCACACGTCCGGACGGATGGCGTAGCCCAGGGTTATTTTTATAAGCGCGGCCGAAGGCCGCCAACGCAGTGTTCCGCGCAAAAGAACTGTGGACCGGGCCATAGATATTACTCCGGAAAGAAAACGCACAAGCTGTTCTCCGCAAAAGTTTTTTCTTTCCGGAGTAATATCTATGGACCGGTCCACACATTTCGGCGTTGGCGGCCTTCGGCCGCGCTCATAATAAATAACCCTGGGCTACGCCATCCGTCCGGACGTGTGCCCCAACCGTGGCTCAAAAAGCAACCTGTTTAGCAGTTGTCCGTCTATGATTTATAGAAAGGAAAATGCATTGCAAAATTGTTAAATTCCGCTACTGTAATACATACAAACACACACAGATAAAATGCACAAGAGCAAACTCTGTTGCAACTTTTGCGGCGGATCTACAAACATGCATTTTTGCGATTGTTTGCAACAAGAGCGTGCTGGTCATTCAAAGCCACAATTGGCTGTGCCACAATTGGCTGCTGAGCTTATATTTTCCTTTTGGAACACTTATTTACATGCTTAAAAGCCACTTGCTGCCAAATCTTTAGTACACTTTAAACATCTTTTTATATTTTGTTTCTCAATTTTTTTTAAACCTTTCGACCGTTGAGTCTTTTTATGTGTTTTCTCTCGCTGCCAAGGTGTTCAAGGCGAAATGATTTATGTATTTCTGCATGTGTTGGCGTATACAAAAGCAAAATAGTGCAATATCCCTGCAAAAAATGCGATCACTCCGGGATACATCCGGGACAACTCGCAAGGGAGCATGCGATTACTACCCATTTGTATCTCTTTATATGGGTTGAAGTGTTCTCTTTTGTTTGAGCATGTCCTATGAAGAGACTAATTGTACCCAGTTTGTACCCGAACGGGTAGCAAAAGCGCACAATTGTACCCGTTTTGTACCCGAACAGGTAGCAAATGCGACACATCCATTTGTGCGACTAATTGTACCCGTTTGATACCCTTTCGGGTACAATTCGTCTACAATTAGTATACATATGTACCCGTTCGGGTACAATTGGGAACAATTGTAGACTAATTGTACCCGAAAGAGAGCGCTCCCGGACAAATCTTTTTAGAGACTCGTCGCACACTTTTTTACAGGGATTTTGTTGTGTTGCTTATTATGTTTTGTTTTGTTGTTAATGTTGTTGTGCCATGAAGTTTTATTGTTATTTTGTATACATGTTTGTTTGTGTGTATGCATGTGACTAATAGGTATATCTCAAGCTTTTAGTTATTACTTATTTACTTAAAGCGAACCCTTCATTATGTGGCACCAAGCAATTTTTTTTGGTTTACTGCATGACAAAGTACATATTATTTTAACGCGAAGATTGACAAGCTAAATTGCATTGAAATGACTAGCATGACATATTACATTCAATTATGGTTTTCAAGAAAAGAAAAAAAAACCACATGAGCAACAAAAAGTATTTGCTTTAAATTTTAATTCTTTTATGGTTTTGATGTTGTCAATGTTTTGTCTAAATATGATAAAATAAATATTTTTTTCTCGTACTTAATTTTCCTTTAAAAGTATAATATTTCGCTAACTTAGAGTGCAAATTGTGTAAGTCCTGTTTTTCAAACTTTGTAGGAGAGACAAAAAAAAAACAAAAAATAAAAAAATTTCGAAATTAAAAAGAAATTTCTGTTCATGTAATTATTTTGGACTTAGACAATTTTCTTCGCTTTTTGGACTTACACAATTTGCGTTTCACTGAATAACAACGCGTAGAAATATGACAAGTTTCACAGACCTGTTTAGTGTGGTGCGTATTTGATTTTTCTAGCCTTCTACGTAAAAATACACTTGTTCATAAAAGTGGACTTATATAGTTTGCACTGTAGGCTAGCGATTTGTATAGGCAAAAGAAATGCTTAACTATAAATAGTTTTAAGTCTATAAAAACAGAGCCGTCTGCTCCTCAAGTGGGTACCGGGGCATAGAGATATCGAGGGAAATTGTAGGGCAGATGAACTTGCAAAGCAAGACACTACCGAGCAGGCTCTTCCTGATAAAGAACACTTAGGTATGCCGTTTGCCACATGCAAACTAATGCTTAAACAGCACATCTATAAACTAGCAAGCGATAGATGGCAACAGAACCCACACAGAGCCAAAAAGTTCACCTAAAATCAAAGAGACTGCCATCTAAAAAAGCTATTTGGCCAAGGAGAGCGAGAGGAGACAAAATTGAAGAAATTTTTGCTAGAAAATCTTCTAGATTTTAGCTTGAATTTCTTCTTAAATTTATTGAAAAGGATACCGTCTGAAAACGAGGAGATAACTTCTTATTTATTAATTTTTTATGTCATTTTGTCAAAAAAAAATTAAATTGTTAGAAGAAATCTGCTTGTTTTTATGAGAAAATTTTTTATAAAGCAAATCAATAAGGACATCCTCTAATTTTTACTAGAACCTTTTTGAATTTATTAAAAAGGAAAACTTTTTATTTTTAAAAGAGCCCTTATTAATTAAAATTTTGCTATAAACGTCTTAACGTACGTACATGTATGGATATACTCGTACATACTAGAAATATGCATAACAGTTATTGCATCAGCCACTTTTTTTGTATGTGTGCAATAACATGTTCAAGAAATTAAAAGGGAGAACTTTTTATTTTTAAAAGAGCTCTTATGTGTTTCCTCCGTTCGTCAATTTCACTACGGCTTTGCACATTTCTACAATTCTCAAACGATTAGTGAAGCACTTGGTATAAAGAGTTTATTATGTCCATCTGCACTTATATGAAATGAAATGTTGCCCTTTGTCTGAATAAGTCCTAGGAAAATACTAGTTGACTAATTATGTTTTCCGATGAAAATCAAGATTCTCTTCTTAATAATATTAAACAGGGTTTCTTCTTAATTTTACAGGTTATCTGCTAAATTTATGTGAAAAGGTTTCCATATTTATTCTAGGAGTCATCTTCTTAATTTTATATAAGAAGTTTGCATCTTAGTTTTATAGGTTATCCATTAAATTTTACTGAAAATGATTTCATTTAAAATCCACGGGTTATCTTCTTAATAATATTGAAAAGGTTTTCATATTAGTTTTACAGTATATCTACTTAGTTTTATTAAAATGAGATATCCAGTCATAATAAGACGGGCATCTTATTGGAGAGAAAGCGTAGAGAAATCCGCTAAACTTTGTTCTGATTTACAGGGCATTTTAGGTGGTCTTTTGGCTCTGTGTGAACTCTTAGAATTTCAATCATTCTTTCTATTGATTTAAAAAACTGTTAAACTAAAATGTTGATATCAGAATCCAAAAAGATTTACAAGTTTTGCTAACTAATCTAGTCATTTTCAATATGCATTTCTATCCTCCACAGGTTGTTTACTCCTATGTATGTATGAATGTATGTATGTATACTCAATGTCCTGTTGTTTGTATCTTTGTCATGCCCCCCACAAGGCAGTGACCTTAAGAATAGCTACTATTAATTTTTGCATTTCTCTCAACTGACATACATAAATATGCATATATAAAACAAATTCCTTTCTTCATCCTATTCTTCATTGATTCTCTGAAACTCTACAATCATCATTGTTATCCTTCAAACTTTAATGCTCTTAAATTCCTATTTTCACCACGTCACATCCCACCGACTGGCTATTCCTACGAATGTGCATAAACTTTTTGGATAGATTTTGATTACACTATTGGGGCACATTTGCAATTGCACGCCATCATTATCTGCCTGCCATTCAACTCCTGGCATAATCATCAACCAAGCAAGAGATCATCCAAGGAATGACACTACAAGCAGCCTGAAAAAAATCTAAACAAGGCAAAACAAAAAGCAAATGATATCAAAAAGAAAGAAAAGGATAAAAGGAAATAAAATATCAAATCTAAGAAAATGTGTCTCAATGATACAGAGAGAGGATTCACATTTTGTACTATTCGTATTATTATTTGTGTAGGCGAAATTTCAAATTAATGCACAGTCAAAGTACAGGCGCAGTAGTTCACTGATATTAGAAAACTACGTAGTAGTTGTTGGAGCGAAGGCGGTAAGGGGGTGCATAAAAAAGGATAATATATATATATATATATATATATATATGTATATACAAATATATACACAAGTATATATGCATGTATGTATGTTTAAATGTGCGCATGAATGCGATAGGCAAATGTTACATTACATAATCACAGTATAGACATACATACATACATACACACATATTTGTATAGAACACGTAAAACCCTGTATTATCATTATTTTTCTGTTTTCCTATTGTTGTTGTTGTTGGCATTAGTATTGCCGTAGTAATGCTTGTCATTGCTGTATAGTTGGCAAAGCTAAAAAAGCTGAAAAGCCTCCAGGGAGCATTTTATGCTGATAAGAAAAATTCAATGCAATAGCAAGCAGCCTTGCCATGCCACAACACACCACGCCACATCACGCCATGCCGCTCCTTTCTTTACACATTACGTTATGCAGCTACTGCTATTCTAGTCAGCCCATCCCTCTTCATCCTTTAACGACCCACTAAACAGGCACGCCTGCAATGCCAACCAGCTACGAGTACTACTACATACATAGCACTATGCCGCCACTTACGGCCGCACCTCACTTCATTTACTTACTTGACGCACGGGGAATAGTAAGCATCTAAGTTTGCAGGAACAAACCTATGTATTAGACCGGGGCGATTTACTAACCCATACCGTGCCATCAAAATTCTGATTCCTCTCATTTTTCTGAGTACAAAACTCTTTCACGAAATCTTGTCTAAAATTGACGTTGATGCACCGGAATTTTGTTTTTATGGACCAAAACGGATTTTTCAAAATCGAAAATGGACAAAAATCGCCAAAAAAATTAAGTAGGCCAATATGCACATCAAATTCAACCAAAATTTTATACTAAATCGAAATATGTTATCAGAATTAATATCGATTGAGTCGTTTTCTTTTGCTGTGTATAATATCTATATCTTAAATTTTTTTGCGAATTATTTAAGGATAATAAATTTAATATAATAACAATATTTTAAAGTTATAATTTATCTTCCGGCATAGAAGAACTAGAAAGCTCTCTTTTTTTAGCCCAAAATCGCGGTTTGGGAACTCTATGTTATACGAGTAGTCATCCGATATCGATGAATTTCGCTGACAGCGCTTTGTGTACAATAAATGCTCTAAATACAAAATTTCAGAATTTAAAACTGTACAAATGGAAGAGTTATTCCCAAAAGGTAGACTTATGTTGCTTGAAATTTGTTTTTGGCCTCCCTATGGCGTATATAAATAATATTGAATAAAGAAGAATTCCCATTTCGATGGCATTATATCGATTAATTTCCCTACATACATATCGCCCCGGCCTACTATATATATGTTGGTATATTTAAATGTACACATTTATTTAGCAACAGTGTACGCTTTAGTAGTAGATAAAACTATGGATAAAGCCTAAATTGAATGGAAGGATACACTATTTATACGTAAATCTATTTACATGCCAAAACAAATAAATGCATACATATTTATGTACATTAGAGCGTATCGTAAAAAAAAGTTCGCCGTACGCTTCAGTAGAACTGAAAATAAAGCACATTCACTATTCCGAGGAATATAAGTTGCTCGCTTCCTGTGATCTTTTAGGCTCATTTTACAAAGCTTTTTTGTGAGGAAGACTCTACCGAAATTTTATGGCGAATAATTTTCTAGAACATTTTAGCCCTCTAGCGACTTTAAAGTTAATATTTGCTGACTATACTATATTTCCTGACTGTATAAAAAGGAGTCAAAATAATCCTTTCTTAGGGGTGCTAGATGGTTGAAATGTTCTAGAAAATTATTATTAAAATTTTGTAGTAAAATATCCCTTAAAAAGGGAAATTTCCCTCGATCTGGCACCACTGCTTTCAGTTCAAAGAAATGAAGATAGAGGTGCTAAATATAAAATATTATAGTCCGCCGTCGAAACCACGTAGCACGCTTACAGTATTCTTACCCTTTCCTAAAATAAAAAAAATTGGCTAGCAAATTGGCTTTGTAATTGATAATATTTAATTGAATGAAGAAATTTAACTTAAATAAACCTATTTATGTAAGGTGAGTGAGATATCTACATCAAAATGGAAACGCCGAAGTAACTGCGTGTGTAAATGGTTTAAAGAACCCCAAACCCCTGTTTGCTGAACTCATCCAAAGGGATATAATTTTGTAGGAGCTAGTGATAAGGGAAGATGTGTTTGATGAAGGCGCAACAGACAGTCTTGCCATTTGGTTCATTAGGTGTGTGGCTACATGAAATACTGATAGCTGGGGGAGGATCTGGCAAAAGCTAGGATGGCCTTAGATGTATTAGACGATTTTGCGCTAAGCTGCTCGAGATAAGTTCAAAAGGCTGATAATACTTCGCAGTACACTTTACCAGATTACCAGGCAGAAAGAAAAGGCGCAATGCTTAAAAGATCCAGTCAAAACATTTTTAAAACCACTGAAGGGACATTGACTTGTATTGCAACGAGTTTCGATATTCGAGAGATGAGTATTCCATAACGAAATTCTATTTATGAAGACTTGTGAGTTTTTATGCAGTAGGCAAGTGGTCCACTAAGTAAAGAAAAGTTAGCCGCTAGGCAAAATAGTTCGCCATTGATGTTTTTAGGGCCACTTGTGATACTTTTTTTTCACTGACCAACTTCTATTACATTTTCTTCTTCACTCATATTTGACTTTGATAGATTATACGAGCGTAGAGCACTATAAATAAATATATATCGTCGGTCTCCTGCCAGAAACACGAATGTGAAATTTTTTTAATTGCGATGTCTGCTCTTTATCGGTTATATATTGATATAAGAACAATTAATATTTGTAAATATGCTTATGTACATACAAGTACATATTATGCATGTATGTTTACACAAGAATTTATACAAATATTAATTGCTATTACATCAATATACACCCGATAAAGAGCAGACATCTTACTTAAAAAAATTTTCACATTCGTGTTTCTGGCTGGAGGCCGACGATATATACATACATAAATACCCCACAGTAAAAATTTGAAGTGAATCCTTTATGAATCACTGATGAAATTCTCCTAATACTGCGGAGGCATCGGTGTATACTTTCATATTAAGACTGCTACATTTTTTATATAAATGGTTTGCTTTCCTCAGAAAAAAGAAACAAACAAAAATATCGACAGTAATGGATATTCAACAAAAAATCATCAACGATCAGTCAGCAGTGAAATACGTTTACTGCAGGGTATACATTAAGGTGGAGTGAAAACTTTTTTTTGGAAATTCAATTTGTTCCAAAGCCAGAACGGCACCTTTCTAGCCCAGAAATGAGCCTGTAAAATTTTATTGACCTACTCGCATGTTTAGAGGTGCCCCCAGCCCCACAAAGTTGAAAAAAATAGCACGATCTGGTACAAATATGAAATTTCTAAAATTATAAAATCAAAAAACGAAGTATGAGGATTGATAAACATGGCTAAGTTGAGTATTAAAGTGAATTTTTTTTTTTTGAAAACAACAACAACAAAAGTTATTAAAGGTCAAAGTTTATATTATGCATTTTTAAATTGCAATTACCTAAAAACTACTGAACCGATTTCGATTATTTTTATACCGTTCGATAGGTATTTTGATTCCCTTTAACTTGATATACATTCTATGTGGGTTCCATAACACCCCCCTGCGGGGGTTAATCCCCCTTTTACCTTCCTTACTTTTCATATATAAAATGTATATCAAATTAAAAATTAAAGGGAATCAAAATACCTATCGAATGGTATAAAAATATTCGAAATAGGTTCAGTAGTTTTTAGGTAATTGCAATTTAAAAAATGCATAATATAAACTTTGACCTTTAATAACTTTTGTTGTTGTTGTTTCCAAAAAAACAAAATTCACTTTAATACTCAGCTTAGCCATGTTTATCAATCCTCATACTTCGTTTTTTGATTTTATAATTTTCAAAATTTCATATTTGTACCAGATCGTGCTTATTGCTTTCAACTTTGCGCGGCTGGGGCAGTTCAAAACGTCATCCTATCGCCATAAAATTTTGTGGGGTTCATTAACTCG
The DNA here is from genome assembly GCA_960531455.1 of Urophora cardui. Classification (NCBI taxonomy): domain Eukaryota; kingdom Metazoa; phylum Arthropoda; class Insecta; order Diptera; family Tephritidae; genus Urophora; species Urophora cardui. The sequence continues at coordinate 127,342,055 of OY482670.1, read as the reverse complement.
TATAAAGGCAACTTATCATAGCTGGTACGTTCAAAAAAGAACAAACAAAAATCTCCATATGTTTTCACTCCACCTTAGTATACATACATACATATGTTTGTTTTTTAATGTGTATGTTTGTGCATTGTGCATATATTTGCGTGTTGTGTACAGGAATGCGGCAAAACTATTTACACAATGTACCTACCTTATCCTTTGCGAATGCTCCAACTGCCATCGCATCGTCATCATTACATTCATAACTACTATTATATTCTTCATATCCTTTATATCCTTCATATCCTTTTGCTTATTGTTTCAGTGACACAAGGCGGAAACATGCATAAAAAGTGCAAAAAAGGCAAAAACAAACTGTAAAGCAGAAAACTTTAATAGTTGCCGTTTGCTTCGTCCTCCCCCAGTTACTGCATATACACACCCGTCCCATTGCCTCTCTCAGCGCACCTGATTACAGATTACACCTCTCCACTCTGGCTTTCTTCTACTTTTTCTGTTTTTCTTTTCGGTTTGTTTGCCGTTCGTAAATTTTTTTATTTACCGAGTTTTTTTTGCTTGTTTTTTTAGGCTTGCAACTGCATGAGAATTCAGAACTTAATGAACACTATGTTGTTCTTGTTGTTCTGGTTTTATTTTGGTCCTTATATTTTTATTTGTTTATTTTTTTTGTCGTTTTTATCATTTATCACTTGTTTTATTTTGTTTACATACACTTGAAGCAGCATCAGCAAACAAGCAAAACAAACAACAACAATAGCGTGAGCACAAATACACTCAAACACCAGAGAGAATGAATTTAAGAGAGCGGCGCAGAGCGTCTGGTGCAAATGAATGTGTGTGTTTTGTGTATGCGTATGTGTGCGAACTTCCGCTGCTGTCTGTTGAGCGCCGTTAAAGTGCCGGCTTTGTCTGTCTGTAAGTTGCTGTTGCCTTATTTTGGGGGTGGTTGGGAGCGGTAGGCTTGAGCATCGACTGGCTGCGAGCGTTGATTGACTGTTTGTTGGCAAACACACACACAACCAAACAAGATGATTTCCGGATGCCCCCCCGCGGCAATGAAGATTGCAAAAGCAAAGCCTGTGTTCGTTATGTATTTGTTGCTGTTATTGTTTTCAGACGCGTTCGAGTAAGCAACGTCGAAGAAGTTTGGCAATTTTATGTTGTAGGTGGTTGCTTTTGTTGTTATAGGCTTGCGCTTATTGCTAAGAAGAAGAGGTTGGTGGTGAGTTAACGGTGATTACAAAACAAATGATGTACTCGTGGAATAAAATGTTATAGTGAGGGTGGTTTGGTGGTGGTTGAAGTACGGCCGTTGTTGTTGTTGCTTTAGTCTTGCTACTGCGTGTACATACATACATACATACTTACATGGTTATTTAGCGTTCTTACCCTGCAAAAAGTGGGACCACGTAATATGGTAGTACAGGACCAGGTTGCGTTGTGACATTTACTAGTTACAGACATGGTCCAAATATATGAATAAAATGTGGTTACATTAACATTGCGATGTCATTAGACATGACCACCCCTGCTTCACCGCTGCATAACAAAGGACTATATAAAACACCAACCCATTTGGGCCATATACTAGTCTGCTTACAGTGGACCACGTTTTAAACTACGTCCCAATACCCTAGACCGAGCCAAATTGCCGACCAACCACGAATTAGTTGGCGGCGAACGACAATTTACATTCGATGTGGTCCGATGCAGCATAACATGTAACCAAGTCTGTAACTAGGCCGCTTCACGCGTGGTACTATGCAGCATAACATGTAACCAAGTCCGTAACCACGTCCCTTCAGACCTACTTTAAAGCCCCGTCCCATTGGACTACCTGGTCCTCAAATTTTTGAAGGGTAGTGTTGGAATTACCTACATATATACATACATACATATGTTCATTTGATTTTTCTGCCGTTTTTATGTTAGCGTTAAAGTTGTTTTGTTTGCGATGATATATTTACGGTCTCGGCAGGAAATTTACTATTATATCGGAATTTTTTCGCAATGTATCAATTTTATTTGCACACATGAAGGAATTTTGAAAATCCACTTGTACACATGCACGAAACAATAATCAATAATCACACGTGCATATTTAGCGTTTTTCAAGCATTTTTGCTTATACTCAAAATTTTATACATACAATACATATGTACATACATATGTACGTATGTATGAACATAAGGCATACAAAAAACTTTTTGGAGCGTCTTGCTTTAAAAATTTCTTGAAACAGTAGAGACCACCCAAATCAACGGACTAAATTTCAAATAGGAATAACTCGTTTGTTGAAATTCGGATTCCTATAATTTTTCTGAGTAGAAAAATCTAACACGAAATTTGTCTAAAATTAATTTTAATGTTCCGGAAATTGATTTTTATAGACCAAGACGGTTTTTTTTAAATCAAAAATCGACAAAAATAACCAAAAAACTAACCAGGCCAAGGAACATCAAATTCAACCAAAACTTTATGCTGATTCCAAATATGAAATCAGAAATAAAATCGGATTAGTTATTTTCTATATAAAGCCAGATTTCCTTGTTTTAGACGCTGAATGCTCAAAATAGCATATTTTCGCAATTACATAGTTATAGTACAATATATTTTAAATTTTCTTGCAAATTTCTTAAAGATAAATAAACTCAATATAGAAACAATATTTTAAAATTATAATTTACTAGCTGACCCGGCAGACGTTGTTCTGCTAAAATTTATTCCTATGAAGCCTAAAGAAAAGTCTTTGATTACCGTATTGCTAACCATTATCTTAGAGTCCATCTTAATGACTGCGAATAATAAAAAAATGTCTATTCTCTGAATAAAAGTTATAGTTATATTCACCGCGACAAACCTACTTCCCCCGATCCCTATCTCTATCTCAATCCCTATCTCTATTTCAGTCTCAATCTCAATCTCAATCCCTATCCCTATCCCTATCCCTATCCCTATCCCTATCCCTATCCCTATCCCTATCATTATCATTATCCTTATACTTATCCTTATCCTTATCCTTATCCTTATCCTTATCCTTATCCTTATCCTTATCCTTATCCTTATCCTTATCCTTATCCTTATCCTTATCCTTATCCTTATCCTTATCCTTATCCTTATCCTTATCCTTACCCTTATCCTTATCCTTATCCTTATCCTTATCCTTATCCTTATCCTTATCCTTATCCTTATCCTTATCCTTATCCTTATCCTTAACCTTATCCTTATCCTTATCCTTATCCTTATCCTTATCCTTATCCTTATCCTTATCCTTATCCTTATCCTTATCCTTATCCTTATCCTTATCCTTATCCTTATCCTTATCCTTATCCTTATCCTTATCCTTATCCTTATCCTTATCCTTATCCTTATCCTTATACTTATCCTTATCCTTATCCTTATCCTTATCCTTATCCTTATCCTTATCCTTATCCTAATCCTTATCCTAATCCTTATCCTTATCCTTATCCTTATCCTAATCCTTATCCTTATCCTTATCCTTATCCTTATCCTTATCCTTATCCTTATCCTTATCCTTATCCTTATCCTTATCCTTATCCTTATCCTTATCCTTATCCTTATCCTTATCCCTATCTCTATCTCTATCTCTATCTCTATCTCTATCTCTATCTCTATCTCTATCTCTATCTCTATCTCTATCTCTATCTCTATCTCTATCTCTATCTCTATCTCTATCCCTATCCCTATCCCTATCCCTACAGCTACCTACCTTTACCTTACCGGGACCGTCCATCACCATCCGGGCCCACTACTTTAGCCATCTCTGGGAAAGAGCCTTAGAAATCACAATGAAAAAAGCTGTATGTGGAAGTCTGCTCAACGCTTTTCATTTGCTACCAATATCGCTCGAAAACATTCAGGGGTTATCCGGGTCCACGCTTTGACCCAAATCTCGGAACCCGGCCTAGGCATCGCTATTTAAAAAGCTCTTTGTTGAAGTCCTCCTCAAAAGCTTTCATTTGATACCAATATCGCTCAGAAACTTTCGAGGGTCACTCGGTCCCACGCTTTAACCCATATCTGGGAACCCGGCCTAGGTATCGCAATGAAAATAACTTTATGTTGAAGGCCTGTTCAACACCTTTCATTTGATACCAATATTGCTCGAAGACTTGCTGGATCGATCTGGGTCATCATTTAGGCCTGTATTCCGGGAAGCTCCCACTTTTTCGAAATTCTATATACCCTACTATGTGCACTAACACCACATGAATCTACTGTGAAAATTTCATAAAGAACGGTTGGTTACTTTGGGAGTTTATAAAGGACACACATCCACAGATGCACACATACACACATACATACCGATTTTTCCAATTTTCGGACTTTTCCGGATGGATTTTCCAAAATTTTCTTCCGTACGAACCATCTCCTCGAGAATACGAACAACTGACAAAAATTTTTACAGAAATCGGTCCAGCCGTTCTCATCTGATGAGGTTAGTAACATTTTTTACACCATTTTTATATATATAGATGTTCCGGTGTAGGATAACTAGAATACACACTTTCTTCCTTAGCCTAAACTCATGTTATAATCTCTATGTTATCTCTATGTTATAATCATCCGATATCCATGAATTTTGCTGACAGCACTTTGGATACAATAAATGATCCAAAGCTAAAAATTCAGAATTTTAGCTGCAAAAATTGAAGAGTTATACCCCAAAACGTAGACTTATGTTGCATGAAAATTTGTTTTTGCTTCCAGTAGTACCCTATGGCGTATGAGTAACCTTGAGTTTTCTTAGGCCCGGTTTCACCAACCATACTAAGCTTAGTTTAGTCGCAATTTTAATGTTCTCGGTTTCACCACTCGTTCTTTGCTTAGTCAGAAGTTAGTCAGCTTTTGTCTTCACTAAAACTAAACTAAGAATTTATTTCGCTTTAGCAAATTCAACAACCAAAGAGCGAACATGACAAAAAAATGACCAAATACAGCAACCAAAACAACCAAATAAACCAGTATTTGACAAAAAAAGCTGGCAGGGTTGCTGGGTGCAAAACTTTTTTTTTAGACTATTTGAAACCGAAAAGTTAGTTTAGGACGGAATCTCGACTAACTTAAGTCTTGACTAAAGTTAAACATAAGTATGGTTAGTGAAACCGGGCCTTAGAGTAGAATAAAGAACAAAAAAAATTGCATAAGTCTTCGTTCGGTACATACATAACTTTTCCATTTATGCAGCTAAAATGTGCATATTGGCCTGGTTAATGTTTTGTCGATTTTTGACCAACTTTTTGATTTTCAAAAATTCGTCTTGGTCCGTAAAAACCAAATTCCGAAACAACAAATTTAATTTTAAACAAATATCGTGGAAGATCTTTCTACTTAGAAAAATGAGAGGAGTCCTAATTTCGATGGCACGATATCGATTAATTTCCCTCCATACAAATCGCTCCGCCCTAATATATGTATATATGTTACATATGTACATACATAGCTCCCGTACAAGGAATTTTTCAGATTTAGACATTTTAGAGGGCTTAACTTATCCAGTTAAATAACTAAGGACAAGCAACTTTGCAGTATTAACACCCTTATTTAGGTACCTAAAGAATTTTGCCGAAATAATCATATCAGTTTAAGATATAGGTATTTAGCTATACGCGGTTTTGTGGTATAACTTAGCAGCTAAGGACATGGAACTTGTTTGCCTACAGAAACATGAGAATCATACCTTATGGAAGTTCCATTCGTTAAAGGTATGAAGCCTCTATCATGGCCGAAGAAGGTCGCAGTTTTAATATTTTCTTTTACTTCTGTTTAGGTATTTGTTTTCTTATTTTATTTTTTAACTTTTACGTAGTATCTAACTTTTTTAGAACAAATATTATTTCCTGTTGGAGATTGGTTAATCTTTATTCAAGTAGCAAATTTCTCTTTACTTGCATCTTTCATCAGCAGGCCTCCAGTGCTTTGCCTCTCATAATCCTTCAACAAATTTTTCACAACCAACGTCGTTATTATAAATATATACATACGTCAAAAAAAAAGCAGACTCCATAATTTAGTGTTGCCTACTCACATAGTGTCTGCTCCATTCAGTTGCTTGCGCTACACCGTTATCACGGCAGCAGCCAGCCAATACACAAATTCACTACAAACTAATATACATACGCACAAACAAATGCTCACATACCTGTGCTTACATATGTATATTTTTAGGTAGAGAATCAGTACACACAGAATATATGTATGTACATATGTATGTAGGTAGGCCGTCTGGCCATTATAAATAATCTTTCAGCAATTTTCTTACACTTACAGACGCTTTTCATACGCATAATGCTGTTGTACATATGTATGTATGTATGTACATATTTCCAGATGTATAGAAAATTTAAATTTTAATTGCCAGCGTTTATTTTTTTTTATTTACCCATTTCTTATTTAATTTCCACACACTACATAAATTTATTTAGTTTCCAAGTGGTTTTTCTCACTCACTTAAACTCAATATTTTGTTTTTCGATTTCTTATATTTTTCATTTCATAATTGCAAATAAATTTTAAAATTGTTTATAAAATCAAACAGTTAAAAAGCGTTGAAATATGCAAAATTGCCGCAACTATTTTCTTAGCCAAACACTGGCAGCACTTGGCAATGATTAAATTGAAAAAAAAAAAAAACAAAAAAAATTTTTTCAGTCTCAATCATTAACCACTGTCTCTCCGCCTTCCTGCCGCCTTCACTGCAAAAACACATTTGTATGAATGCGTGTGTTTTGTTTGTCTCTCTTTCTTCTGTTTGTATTTGGCAAAGTAAGCGCACGTCCCGTTATTTTTCCGTTTACCGGAAATGCGTCCGTAACTTGTGAGATTTACTAAGCAACTGACTGTGGGCTGCTCCGCTTCACTCTGTTGTCCATTGGCATTCGCACTTTGCAACCCCATGCGTTGGAGCATTAAATTTGTTTACACTTGCGTGTTCTCGAAATTGTGGATACTTTTGTATGTACGAGTATGTATGGGAGTGAGCGGGAGAATTAATATTTACAAAGCGGGTGGTGTAGCAACTTGCAATGAGTTTAATTGGGCGCAATTCTGTGTGGGGCGAAATGAATGCGAGTTTATTGAACGTGGAAAGATTGAAAAGAATACTAAAGTATAAATATTTAAGGCCACATTAAGAATTTCATTGCTTTTCCACCAACTCTGTTTTTTTGCCATTTTTTTAATGCTACAACAAGGCACCTAGTTTTGTAAAGCTTTGCCTCTCCGGCTGCACTTCTCGGAGTTTCTTGGAGGTGATTTCACCATTATAAACATCTATTAGCTTTCGAACTATGAACAATCAGTGATCGTCTAAAAAAATGGCGTTTGTTCTAAGATAGTATGTCCGTTAAACATCTTCGATATCAGCGCCATCATATATCTATATGCAGAAATACAATGACTATAGTTAAGAGTTACTGTACCTTTACAACCTTTTTCAAACTCCTGTTAATATTTTTTAATTGGCCTTTTCGAAATCATCATTAACGTACTAGAATATCCTCTGTGCGAACATTATTTAAGCTTCAATTTAACTTTGATTCTTCTCGTCTATTAACAGCTTTTCTAAATAAGCCAAGAATTTAATTCAATACAAAAATCAAAACTTCCAATTTCATTCAACCATGACCAGAAAACAAACAATTGCAGCATAATTTCCACATTTAATTAACCCAACTTCCGCTCCTGTATATTATTTACATTTCTCATTTCTGCATAGGGTGAAAACAGAATCGGGACGTAACGACACGACGTTGCGACAACGACAGTCTGTCAAAATTAAAACCCATGCGTTCTTATGAAAGCAATTATAATAAAGACGACGCGGCACGACGTCGTCCACCGACAAAATTACGTTGTCGCCAACTTAGACCGATTTCTAATTTTGGTGACGACGACGAGCGGACGACGAGTTGCCACTGCATTATGAAATATGAATATTTTGACAACTCAATAAATCTAACGAAACTTTACAAAAAAAAGTAGAAGTATTTATACACAACCAAATGTAATAACAGTTTAAAGCATTAAATTAATAAATTTAACTATTTAATTTATTATTTTACATTAAAAAATTACGATCTGAACAAAAAAATTTTTAGCTGTGAATGAAAAACTGTAATGTGGCAGCAACGAGCCTTCTGTAGGGGCGGTCGTTGCCGTATTTATTATGTTCCAGTCGCTGGCTTCGCACCGACATTTTTACGTCAAGAGGCTGTCGTTGTCGCAATGTCGTGTCGTTACGTCCCGGTTCTGTTTTCACCCTATTCTGCAAAATTTGACGCAAGCGCTTTTCAAACACTGGCACTCTCGTGGTATTTCTTTGGCTTTCTGTCTCTGTCTCTCTCTCTCCATCTCACTCTTCCATGGCAGCGACCTTACTTGCATATTAAATTAAATTAGCTGTAGACGATAAGTCTGTGACATTAATGGTGTTTTTAATACCTAGGCTTAAGGAATGCAATAAATTTTGATCAAAGCGGATTTTACAAAAAAAAAAAACAAATATGAAGTGAGTAAGCGAAAATAGCAGTCAAGCATCCACTCTCCAATCTAAGCAGTTAAGGGCGGCTGTTTAATTTGCATTAAAAATAATTATGCTACATTTGAATGAATGTGCCCGTGTTTCCATGAATGTGTGTGTAGGTGTGTGTGTGTGTGTGCTCGTTTGCAGTTCAAGAGCAAATGAAGTGAAATGGATGTCATTAATGGAATTTAATTAATTATTTCTGCACTAAATATCGTTGGCAAATGCATGTTGCGCGTTCAGCGAATCGCCCGAGGGACGGTAGGGGGGCTAAGAGCAATTAAAATGTGATCGGATTTTTGCTGTTGTATGTACATATATTGCACTGATGTTTGTTTTGCCTAGAAATGAGCACATTTCAGCACACAAGGGACAAGGTTACGTGTTTATTATTTATTTTATACCTACATTGTTTTTAATATCTTTTTCTACAAAAACATCCATACATACATATGTACGTACATACTTACATATGTATATAAAATTAAAAATGTATAGATATGTATATCCACGGTTCTAACGCTGTTTATCCGCACCTCAGCCTTTAGTGAATGGCATTAATAACTAACGCCTTAAAGTAGGCAACAGATTACTATTGTTGCTGATTCAAGTTAATAAACAAATTCTTACAAAAATGTTGCGTATACGCCACGGTAATATACATATGTAAAACTAGCTTAGAATTTGAAAGAAAATTACATGCATACTTTAACATCATTTTTCCACCACTTCACCATTTATAATAAAATGTCCAAGAATTTCTCTTCGGAAGTACATAACTAGAGTAGACTAGAAGGTGCGTGCATGCAAAATTTCAAGCCAAAAATCCGAATGGTTCTGGCTGTATGACGTTTTGAGTTATTATTTTATGAAAAATAAAATAAAAATCAGACTTTAACTTTTATTCTTGAGTAAAAAAAATAAAAATTACACATAATCATTATGCTTTGAGGGAAAAAAGTAAAAATCAAGAAATAATAACTACTAGTGTCGCCGGTGCTCGAAATTCGACCATGCAATTTATTTTTTCAACTTTGTATTGATACAAAAATTATTCCTTTTCGCGGAGATAAGCAACACTTTCCAAATTCCAGTTGTACCGCAACACTGATTTGCCCTTTTGATCACGGTCCGACGCGAAATTACGGCAAAATCAAGGCAGATCTAGGAAGGTAGGCCCGGTGGCGAATTCAGAAATTTCCCATGTATTTTGTTATTGTAATTTGTAGAGTGTAATGTCAAAATGATATTTCGCCGTGGTTAAAATCTGAATTCGCTTGGGGCTCGTCCATTCCTATTGGCTATGATGTGAATTCGCTTTGATTTTGACATTACACTCTGCCTTTGTAAATAAAAAAAGAAGTTTTTCAATTCGCCGCCGAGCCTACTTGTTAGATATGCCTTGGTCAAAATTAAAATTACTCAGTGTGCTCTCCCGCCCTCTCTCATTTTTCGCTTTAATGGAAAAGCAATAGGCGATATTTGGCCGCATTGATTTTGATCTGAGCGTAAACTGGGCCAATGCATATAAAATAGAGGGAGCGCCTTTAAATTAAAGCGACTCTTCAACGGTGTTTACGATATTTGTAAACACGTTTACGATATCTATTTCTCTTAACTAACAATTTTATTTATTAATTATAAAGAAATTAAATAATTTATAGAAAAAATTATATGCCTATGCACTGCTCCTGACTCATACGAACACATCCATATCAATTTTATGTGGATATGAGTATGTTAAATGTGCTAAACAGCCTGACAATTGTTTGTATGGGAAAAATGTTAGCATTTTAATATATAGATGCTTGAGTAAAAAAATTAAAATCATAGCATAATCCTGATCAAAAATATAATACTCAGGTTGTAACTATTAATTTCGATTTTTATGCACAAAACTCTTAAAATAAAAATCATTGCAGATTACACAAAGATAAATATAGTGGCATATTAAAAATTATTTTGTAATAGAATGAACATACTGATTTTTTTTGGTCAAAATTTTAAAAATAATTATTATTTTCTACCCTTGGTATAATCAGCTATGTGCAAGATATTAAAAAGGGAAATGTAACGCTTGTAGTTTCACTAAGCTTACTCATCTTATAACACTTTTCTGGCAAAATTTTAAAAATTTTTCAAATTAAAGCACGTTTTAAAAATAAACTAATCGATGGGATAATTTAAAAAAAAATATATATTTCCTTTCCAACCATTTTTTAGGTATGAAGATAAATGGATTTACAAACTTGTGACCAGTAACGAATGTAGAAAGAAATTTGATTCCATATAGCATTTTTGCAATGTGACCAACACAAGCTTTATCAGACAGATCCATAGATAGTTTAGGACCAACATTAAAATCCTTCTAGAAAGAAAGCCCAAATTCCTCAAAGCATACTTACACAAAATAAACCAACTGGCAACGCCGGGTCATCAGCTGTTCAATTGACAGGCTAGGGCGCCGGAGCAAAAGTTATTTACTTTAGCTCCGGTTTCGATTATATCTTAGCTCTTGCTCCGCTCTTGTTCACTTTTTATTTTTGCTGTGGTGTTAAATATGTCGATTCATTTTTGCTTATTGGGCTTACGATGTGTCGAAAGGTACCCATTTTCTGAAATTTTGATAAATTTTTTGCTGTTGACTCACACATCAAATTTATATGCACATATCTACAAAACCTCCTCATGTACGGGGCTTGGAGTATTCGAGAGAAAAGTCCTTCGGAGTATTTAGGGACCTTTGCACGTTGACGATGGCGAGTATCGACGGAGTTTTAACAGTGAGCTATACGCCGACATCGAAATTGTTCAGCAAATAAAGATCGAGCGGCTCCGACCAAGAAAGCTTTTCTATCGAAACCCGCTGAACGCAGAAGAAAGCGAAGACCTCCACTGCGTTGGAAATATCAGGTGAACAGTGATGCTGACTCTCTAGGTATTCCCAAATGGCGCCATGCTGAACAAAACAGAAATAGCTGGCACGCTTTATTAGACTCGGCAAAAATCGTATAGGCGGTTACGTGCTAATTAAGTAAGTAATCTACAAATATTTATATAAGGAGCTTGTGATTTCTAGCTCTATCTTCAGACCCGCACTTGTCAATGATTTGAGGTCCAGCTCCAGATCCTCCTTGAAATTGGTCAATAGTTTTACCTTTTTTGCTCCGCTCCGAGGCCCTGTCACAGATCAACAATTGGGAATTTTGCGAATTTCAAAAATACATGCGTGGACTTGTGTTTTCCTTTTTTTATAGTAAAAACTTTGACAAACTCCCAACAGATAATAGAGAATTTTTGAGAAATAAAAAGGCAACATTTTGACAAAGATGAAGTGTTATTACGAACAGCTGGGTATACCACGCGACGCTACGGACGCGGATATAAAAACAGCCTATCGAAAAATGGCACTACGATGGCATCCGGACAAAAATCCCGATTCAATCGATGAGGCAAAAGAACGGTTTCAATTGATACAACAAGCCTATGAAGTACTATCCGATCCACAGGAGCGAGCGTGGTACGATAACCATCGCGAACAAATTCTACGTGGCAAAAACTCAGATTACACTGAGAATTGTTTGGATGTGTTCGAATATTTCACATCCTCGTGCTTCCGTGGCTATGGTGATGATGAAAAGGGTTTCTATGCAGTCTACCGCGAAGTATTCAATAAAATCGCAGCAGAGGATGCTGAGTTCATGGATGATGAAGATGATGTCGAGGTGATACCGTCGTTTGGTGATGCGCAGAGTAGTTATGAAGATGTAGTGGGTCCGTTCTATGCCTATTGGCAAGCTTATTGTACAAAAAAGACATACACATGGCTATGTCGATACGATGTGAAAGAGATTAGAGATCGACGAATTTTGCGAGAGATTGAGAAAGATATGAAGAAGGTGACACAGAAGGCACGTAAGGAACGAAATGAGGAGGTAAGTGGTTTTTTATAATATCATTCATTACAAAAAATAGTTCAACTTAAAACCTCCTATTTTTAGGTACGAAATTTGGTATCTTTTGTACGAAAGCGGGACAAACGTGTACAGGCCTACAGAAAGATGCTAGAGGAACGAGCTGAACTCAATCGCAAAAAGCAAGAACAAAATAGGTTGGAGCAAATACGTAAAAGGCAAAAGGAATTGCAAGAAATGCGAGAGCAAAACAAGCAAAATGCGCAACACAATAACGACGATTATGAGGCACAACTAAAGCAATTGGAACAAACGTATGGCGACGATAGTGACGCTGACGATACCGAAGAGACTGATGATGATGAAGAAGAAGATGGGGATGGCGAGGGCGATTGCGGAGCCGAAAATCAGGAAGATGAATCGTCTGTAGAGGAAGAGTTTTATGTTGACAATCTCTATTGCATAGCTTGCAATAAAATGTTCAAAAACGAGCGAGCTTACGCTAACCACGAGAGCAGTAAAAAGCATCGTGAAGCGACAGAACGCATGCGGCTTGAAATGCAAGCAGAGGAAGAAGCTTTTCAACAAGATAATGATGAAGATGACGAAGACGAAGATGGTGAAGAGTTTGCTGGCAGTGAAACGGAAGACTCCGAAATCAATAAAACTGAGAAAACACCAAGTGATAATCCACAGCAAAAGGATGAAACCACTACAGCACCAGCGGCTGATGCAGAGGATGAAAAGGCAAATGGAGAACTTTTCGAAAGCAAAAAAGGAAAAAAGAGTAAGAAAGCACGAAAAAATGCTAAACAAAATCAGTCACAAATTCAGCCTACCACAGACGAGCAGCACGAAGAAATGAATGCCGCCAATTTCTTGGCGCAGGCTAAAATTACCGATAGCGATGATGAAGACTGGAATAGTAGTGGTAAAAAAGCTGCGCGTAAAAATAAAAATAAAAAACAAAACAAAAAGGCTACAAATGATGTAGAAAAGAATAACGTTAGAAAAGAGGAAATAAAATTAGAGCAGAAAAAGGCGCAGAATGTGGCCACAAGTACAGCGCAGCAGAAACCAGCTACAGAATCGCCATCTTCCTGCGATGACGAAGACGACGGCTACGTTGATAAAGTTGAGTCCAAGAAAAAGACGCCCGCCAAGCCGAAAACGAAAACCGCAGAACCTTCAACTGCCAATTCACACGTGTGCGTTACATGCAAAGCGAATTTTCCATCGAAAAATAAATTATTTTCACATCTTAAAATTACCAATCATGGCGTTTATATACCAAAAACGACCACAACAAATGTTGCAGCAGCAGCAGCAGAGGGTAAAAGTAAAAAGGGTAAAGCTAAAAAGAAGTAGAGATAGAAAGAGATGTTGGAAAAAAATATGTGATCAGCAAGTGTTTTTTACTACGATGTTGCTGGGAAAAAATAATTTTTTCATGGTTCGAAGAATCCTTAAGGCGGATTCATCGTTCGAGTTCAGAACTAATGTTGAATTTGAGTTAACTAATAAAAATAGTTTAGAACTTTTCGGAATTCCTCTCACACCCCGAAAACACAACAACAACCACATGGCAAAAAAGTTCTGAACTCTAACGATGAATCCGCCTTTACTGTGTTATATGTATGTATATCTACTTTAGCTGCTGCTGGGTTTATAAAATTGTTTATTGTGTTTGCCAAACACTTGAATTTTGTTGGATTTGAGGCGTCTGTAGTTGTATGTTATAACTACACATTTCAAGTTTGTTCGGTACTGTTAAAAATATTCATTTTTAAAATTTTTCAATTTCAAAAAACTTATTTTTGAATACTTTGTGGATTTAATACCCTTAAGTGGATTTAAAATGGCTTTGTTTTAAGTCAATTGAATTTGTTTTAAGTCAATTTACTTTGAGAATTTTTTGATACACATTAATGTACATATATGCATATGTTTGTATATTTTAAAATTTAAATGCTTAAAATGAGTTATGTATATACTAAACTATAGTTTTAATGCATATAAAAATATGTATATGTAATTAATTAGATACATACTGCAATCGATGCAAAGTTTATGTATGTACATGTTTGACTATTTCTATAGTAATTTATAATACTTAGAACATAAAGGCTTATTTAATAACAAAAAGCACATTAAAAGTATAATACAATTTACATAATATATCTTTTCTTATAACATAATATTCGATTTATCGAAATACATAGAAATTCGTTCATGGAATGCACACCAAACGATTGCCCTCCTCAACACGTCGCTTAACGCGCATGCGCATATTAGACGATTCCGCTTTCAAACTTATGCCAGCGCAAATGAAACAAAGCAGCGCTGCTGCTACGGCACAATAGAAGGAAACACCTGAAAACATTTTATGTAAATGTTTGGGTTTTAATAGAATTTTTCATGCAAAAAAGGTAAATTGTCACTTGCCTATCGTGCAACCAGCTGGATAAAATGGCTCGGCATCGGCACCGCATAGCAATTGCACTCTGGGCACACCCCATGCCAGTGGATGTAGAAAAAGCGCCAACATAATGCTGATCGCTGCAGGAGAAAAATTAAGAGGTGTTAAAAAAAAAAATAATTAAATGAAAATTAAGATTAATATTCCAAGCCACTAAATTTTTTTTTTTTCTAATTTTAATTTTTTTTTTTAATTTTAATTTTTTTTTTTAATTTTAATTTTTTTTATTTTTCTTAACTTTTTTTATTTTTTATTTAATTTTTTTTATTTTAATTTTTGTTTAAGACTAATGATCTCAAAGTTTAAAAAACATTTTAAAGCTGCTTAAAATAGTTTTTGTCAGTAATACTTTTTTAAAATTGTTTTATGTATATTCGAATTCAAATAGCTCTTTCAAAAAACTTTTCAAAACGCACACTGGGGCCGAGCGTGCTCAAAATTCAGTTTTTAAATAATGATATAATAATAATAATAATAATAATACAATGGCGCTATTATAACTCTGACGAGTTTTATGGCCGAGCTTCTGTCCCAATTCGAGGTGTGCTCCTTTTCTTTTTCCTACCAATTGGATGGACCTACAGTTTTATGTCGGCTCCGAACGGCGAATGCATTTTTTGTGAGAAGCTTTGTCATGGCAGAAATACACTCGGAAGGTATGCCGCCCACTGCCGAGAGGTGACCGCTTCTCTTTAAAAAACCCAATAATTGGATTTTTACTAATTAGAGAATGTTTTTTGGTGTTTGCTCGGACTGGGGTTTGAACTCGAGACCTCTGGCATAGCAGGCGAGCACTCTACCCACTGCGCCACAGCGGCCACCATACCACAGACATACTAATTGTGATTTAAATAATTTGTTTACAGATTTAAAAAAAAATTGGTGACCAATGGGTTCATTCCAGGGACGGTAACGGTTATAAGTAATATCCAAAAAGTTGATTCTTAACGATTATTTTCTGAGTTTTATTTTTTGCTCAGAAAATAAAAGTTTTTTCTTGAGTTTTATTTTTTTATCAGAAAATAAGATTTTTTGAGTTTTATTTTTCCCTCAGAAAATAAAAGTTTTTTTCTGAGTTTTATTTTTCGATTACAAAATAAAAGTTATTTTTTGAGTTTTATTTTTCCCTCAGAAAATAAAAGTTATTTTTTGAGATTTATTTTTCCCTCAGAAAATAAAAGTTATTTTTTGAGTTTTATTTTTTTGCTCAGAAAATAAAAGTTTTTTTCTGAGTTTTATTTTTCGATTAGAAAATAAAAGTTATTTTTTGAGTTTTATTTTTCCCTCAGAAAATAAAAGTTATTTTTTGAGATTTATTTTTTTGCTCAGATAATAAAAGTTATTTTTTGAGTTTTATTTTTTTGCTCAGATAATAAAAGTTATTTTTTGAGTTTTATTTTTCGATCAGAAAATAAAAGTTATTTTTTGAGTTTTATTTTTTTGCTCAGATAATAAAAGTTATTTTTTGAGTTTTATTTTTTTGCTCAGATAATAAAAGTTTATTTATAAATTTTACGTACTTATGTGACGCGAGCACATATAATACTATTAAAAATGTAATTTTATGTATGTATGTGAGTAGGTACATAAATATGTATCATTTAGAAACTCTGTAGAAGGACATAAATAAAGTTGTTGTATGTGAAGCATTTACTTAAATCTAATAACTTTAAACGAGCAATTCTTGTATATATATATACTTACAGAAATAAAGTTGTTGTATGTGAAGCATTTACTTATATATACAGTTGTGTTCAAAATAATAATAGTGCTATGAAATCAATCAATCAATTACTCATAAAAAGTTTATTTTAACTTCTTTTTGGTTAAAATTGAGTACAAAGGTTAGACATTCATTTCAGGTATCACAAGAGTTTTACGGTGTTAAGTTGCAAGATAACCGATCAAGAAAGACAAAGGTAAAACAACTCAAAAATTCCTTGTTCAAAAAAATAATAGTATTTTTATTCTAGTTTAGATAAATATTTAAAAAAAGGTAAAATCAAAAAATTTAGAATATACAAAGTAAAGTAGTGTTTATTATTAGTTCGTGAAACCATCATTGTCTAAAAACACCTTACAGCGACGCGGCATAAAATCGACTAATCCTTCACAGCGTTTCTAGGGTATTCTTTCTCAACAATTCTTTCCTACTTCCCAAAGTTCACGATTATTGGCTGGTTTCCCATTTCTTTATGTCGCCCCACAAGTTTTCTATAGCATTGAGTTCGGTTGATTGTGCAGGACAGGACATTACGTCAATTCCTTTGAACTCCTTGCCTAGCCTACTCGTATGTTTTGGGTCATTATCCCGATGGAAGGTTCATTCCAGAGAAATTTTGTATTCCGCATAAGGCAGCATAGTGTTCTCCAAAATACCCACGCAGGCAGGTTGATACATGGTGGTGTCAATACGATCTATGGGCCCAACACCATAAAAAGTAAAACACACTCAAACTAGTATTTTCGACCCACAACGTTTAGCTGATTTCTTGCTTTCGTCCCTCCTTTTTTCGAGGCACAGGTTCTCAACAGTATGTCCGTCGTCCACCGAATACTGAATACAAGCCTAGATACACAACCAAAAAGGTTAAACATGGTGGGCTGAAAATATCAGTTTGAGCATGTTTTATTTTTTATGGTCTTGGGCACATAGATCGTATTGACACCACCATGGATCAACGTGCCTATGTGGGTATTTTGCAGAACACTCTGCTGCCTTATGCAAAATACAAAATTTCTCTGGAATGAACCTTCCATCAGCATAATGACCCAAAACATACGAGTAGGCTAGGCAAGGAGTTCAAAGGAATTGAGGTAATGTCCTGTCCTGCACAATCAACCGAACTCAATGCTATAGAAAACTTGTGGGGCGACATGAAGAAATGGGAAACCAGCCAATAATCGTGAACTTTGGGAAGTAGGAAAGAATTGTTGAGAAAAAATACCCAAGAAACGCTGTGAAGGATTAGTCGATTTTATGCCGCGTCGCTGTAAGGTGTTTTTAGACAATGATGGTTTCACGAACTAATATTAAACGCTACTTTATTTTGCATATTCTAAATTTTTTGATTTTGCCCTTTTTTAAATATTTATCTAAACTAGAATAAAAATACTATTATTTTTTTGAACAAGGAATTTTTGAGTTATTTTACCTTTGTCTTTATAAATCGGTTATCTTGCAACTTAACACCGTAAAACTTTTGTGACGCGTGAAATGAATCTACATGCTACTTTTGAACCCAATTTTAACCAAAAAGAAATTAAAATAAACTTTTTATGAGAAAGTTGCACATTGATTTCATAGCACTATTATTATTTTGAACACAGCTGTATATATATACAAGAATTGCTCGTTTAAAGTTATTAGATTTAAGTAAATAGGACCGTTCGCCGGCAGCAAATTGCTGCAAATTGCAGAAAAAACTGCAAATTCGCGTTTTTTGAGGCAAAAACTCAGTCAAAATTTGCAGAAGAGAGCGCAATTTTGACAGTTCATTGACGGAGAAAGCTGCAAAGTTTTACTGACGAAAGGTCCGTTCGGCGGCTGCAAATTGCAGCAATTTGCAAACAAAGAAAAATATGTCTTGCTCTCCGAAAGAGAGAAACTTCTGCAAATTTACTGGCATTTCAACGAACAGAACTTTGTCAAAATTTGCAGCAAATCAGCTGTTTGTCTTTATTCACAAGTGCATAACAAAATTAAAATTTTACGAAATGAAATCGAAGGGAAAGCGGGTCGGAGGGAAGCGAAGGCCGCCAACGCAGAAAAGTATTCTTTTGCGAAATTTTCGCTAAACTGCATGTGTGGTGAAATTTGTATGGGAACTTTAACAGCAAATATCTCGGGAACTATATGCCTCCGGTAGGTGGGGTCTTCAGTTTTGTAATCTGGGGGCCCCCCTCTACCCTCCTAAAAAAACCATTTTTTTCTAGCCGTGGGGGACTCGTCTAAAATTTTACCTATCTCGGAAACCATAAGCCTCCGGCAAGTTTGGTTTTCAGATTCGGGATCTGTGATAGCTCCTCTACACCCCTGTATAAGCCATTTTTCTTGGGGCGTGCTGGAATAATGGAAAAATCTCCCAAGGAATTCTGCCGGCTGAGGGTTATCTCTTTAACGTGCGGCCCAAGGCCGTCAACGCAAAAAGGTATTTCCTCGGTAATAGTGCGCAGTTTTGGTGCTTTGTTTGGTGGATTTTACAACTTTACCAACAAATATCTCATAAACTATGTTTCCGGCAGGTTTTTATTTCTGTTATGACATCTGTGAAAAAGTTATTTTTTCGGGGCGTGCGACATTAATGGACAATTTTCCCATTTAAGTAGTATACTACCTCCTATTTGCGATTCAACAACTCAGAATCCCGAGACGATGATCCCACTGCGCTGTCATTAACACGTTTCCTTTTAGCTGGTACCTTATTAAACAAATTAAATCATTTAAATAAACTTTATAAATTAAAATAATATAATTTTCTCACTTCATTTTCCATTGAATCACATATATTCCCGATTTTCATAGTTTTTTGACTTGAAATCACTTTCGACTTTTTTTTTAAATTGTAACCATATGATCGCAAATCATATGTTTTTTCAGTCTACTGAACTTTGCAAAGACAAATTTCGTCAGTAAAACTTTGCAGCTTTCTTCTTCTTTGAACTGTCAAAATTGAACTCTCTTCTGCAAATTTTGACTGAGTTTATGCCTCAAAAAACGCGAATTTGCAGTTTTTTCTGCAATTTGCAGCAATTTGCTGCCGCCGAACGGTCCTGAAATTTGTCGTTGCAAAGTTCAGTAGACTGAAAAACCATATGATTTGCGATCATATGGTTGCAATTTAAAAAAAAGTCGAAAGTGATTTCAAGTCAAAAAACTAAGAAAATCGGGAATATATCGTCGTACCATACGAAAACTAACATCAGATTTTTTGTGGCTGACGAAAAGTAAAAAGTTCAAGTTTTGGCCGACGAAAAGTAATAAAATCGAGTTTTGGCTGACGAAAAGTAATAAAATCCACTTTTGGCTGACGAAAACTATCAATTTCGTTTAAACAACAACAATTTTAATGTAAAAACAGTATACAATTACTGATACTTTTCGTCAGCCAAAAGTCGATTTTATTACTTTTCGTCAGCCAAAACTCGATTTTATTACTTTTCGTCGGCCAAAAGTCAAATGTTCTACTTTTCGTACAGAATTTTTTTATTGATAGCTTTCGCCAGAAATTTTAAATATGTTAGTTTTCGTATGGTACGACGATATGTGATTCAATAGAAAATGAAGTGAGAAAATTATATTATTTTAATTTATAAAGTTTATTTAAATGTTTTAATTTGTTAATAAGGTACCAGCTAAAATGAAACCTGTTAATGACACCGCAGTGGGATCATCGTCTGCACTCTCGGGATTCTGCGTTGTTGAATCGCAAATAGTACATATACTACTTGAATGAAAAAAATGACTTTCACAGATGTCAGAACAGAAATAAAAACTTGCCGGAGACTTATAGTTTATGAGATATTTGTTGGTAAAGTTGTAAAATCCACCAAACAAAACACCAAAACTGCGCACTATTACCGAGGAAAAACCTTTTTGCGTTGGCGGCATTCGGTCGTGCTTTAAAAATATAAACCTCAGCCGGCAGAAATCCCTTTCTGGAGTTATATATGTATATGTATACAGTGATCCACAGTGCTTTTGTGTAGAACATCTTTTTGCGTGGCGGCCTTGGGTCGCGCTTTAAAAAAATAACAATCAGCCGGCAGAGTTATCTTTCTGGGGTAATATCTATGAACCCATCCAACTTTAACTACAAATATCTCGTAAACTATAAGTCTCCGGCAACTTTTGATTTTGAGATCTGTAGGAGTCCCTCTACCCCTCTGAGGAAGTGATTTTTCTCGGGGTGTGGTTTCTTAATGGAAAGCCGGTCCACTTAAATAAATAGTTTTGAGTAATAAAAAACAATTTATACTTCTACGAGATTGAAAATGAAACTTTGGTTAGACTTAGAAATAAAAACAAGGAACTCCTGGAATTTGCTTTGGTTTTATGTGAAAATAATTCAAGAAATTCCATAAAGCAATACGTCGAGCAAACAGTTCCGGCTTATACGGAAAGAGAGTTCCGAACTCATTTTCGTATTTAAAAAAACTTTTCAAAGAATTAAGTGACAAAATCATCCGAAGCGAGCCCTATTGTAATCTCGACCCTTTCAAAAGACTACCCGAAAAAACTTATTTATTATTATTTGTATGGTTCGCTGGTCACGAAGCATGCAGCTTCCGGGATATGTCCGACCGTTTTAACTTGTTATATGTTGTTGTACATATGTAAAATTATACACACATATGTATATATATGCATACCACCATTGCTTACTGTTTTGAAATTTTTGGGAATGTCTCCGGAGAACAATGCACATCTAGTTTCCCCTTCGATTGCATTTCGTTATGCACTTGTGAGTGAAGACAAACAGCTGATTTTCTGCAAATTTTGACAAATTTCTGTTCGTTGAAATGCCAGTAAATTTGCATAAGTTTCTCTCTTCGGGAGAGCAAAACATATTTTTCCCTGCTTGCAAAATGCTGCAATTTGCAGCCGCCGAACGGACCTAATGCTTCCCATACAACAACTTTATTTATGTCCTTCTACAGAGTTTCTAAATGATACATATTTATGTACCTAATCACATACATACCTAAAATAACATTTTTAATAGTATATATGTGCTCGCGTCACATAAATACGTAAAATTTATAAATAAACTTTTATTATCTGAGCAAAAAAATAAAACTCAAAAAATAACTTTTATTTTCTGATCGAAAAATAAAACTCAAAAAATAACTTTTATTTTCTGAGCGAAATATAAAAATCAAAAAATAACTTTTATTTGCTGAGGGAAAAATAAAACTCAGAAAAAAACTATAATTTTCTGAGGGAAAAATAAAACTCAAAAAATAACTTTTATTTTCTGAGCGAAATATAAAAATCAAAAAATAACTTTTATTTGCTGAGGGAAAAATAAAACTCAGAAAATAACGATTAAAAATAAATTTTTTTATAAAAATCGAAAAAATAAAAGTTAATGCACCTAGAGGTAGTCTGCGTTACGGTGATTACATCTGTGTACTTCTTTTGCGTTTAGCGTTTCTCCTTCAGTATGATTTTTTTAGTCAAAATTTAAAAAATAACGATTATTTGCAATCCCTGGTTAATTCACGACCGTTAATGGGTTAAGATTCCAAAGATTACTGGTTTTAGTGTAGATACAACTAATATGATTTAAATATTTTGATCTAAGAATTAAGTGAAAAAATTTGGTTAAAAATGGGTTAATGCGTGGTCGTTAAGGGGTTGAAATTCTTGGGATTTACTATTTTAGTATCGATATACCGATTCTGATTCAAGAAAATTAAACTCGAAACTAAAATAAAGAACATTGGTCACCAACGGGTTAACTCATGACCGTCAATGGGTTAAGATGCTATAGATTAACTGAGTCTGATGTAAAAAAGTTGATTTCAGAATTTTGAGCGTCCTCGTATATATACATAAGTGGCCCCAGTGTGAAACGTTTTCAAATTGAATTTCTTTTCTTGCTTAAGGCGATTTTCCAAGACATTTGCTTGGAATTACCCCATTTAAAAAATGAGTAAGAATTGCATTAAAACAGCAAAAGCCGTCATATCGTCATTTTTTTCCATTACTCCAACAATCACCCGCTGCAGCTGTGATCGACTCTGACTAACCTGACACCACCTGCGCACAGCCAGTCATATTGTGTATGCTCTTGCCAAACGCCGATTGCCGACAGCAAGTCACCAACGTTAGCGCCACCGTAATCGTGTGAATGGTAAAACCCAGTGACATAAAGAACATTGTCGCTTTCCATGCGGCGGGATAGACATTGTTGTCTGTGGCAAAGCCATCCAAATCGAATGGGCCACAATGATAGCCATAATTATGCATCACCTTACAGCGCGTATAAATACCGACAGATGGATAACGTATCGTCGGCACGGGCATCATTAGTTGTGTGGTGGACTCATTGTGAGCATGAACGTCAATGTTATGCGTCGCCGTCGTTTCCATTGTCCGTGGCGCCGTTAGTAAGGAAGCTGCGCGCTGCGTTACGGTTCCCGCATCGATGCTCACGTACGTTGGATTCGGTGCGATAAGCCATTTGGGTGTGACTATCGCCGAAGCGATTAACATATCGGCGATAAGGCTCAATACGAACCAGACTAGACTGCCACCGGTGATGATGATGTAACACATACCGTTCTATATTTATTTATATCAATTTCGATGGTAAGTTGCTGTAGCTTTAGATGCTCTCAGCTGTCTCAGCTGCTACTCGTCCACCGATCCACCTTCGATTGCTATTGATCGATCGTGTTCATTGCATTTGAATACTGAATTGAAATGAAAGAGAGAATGGAAAATTTTTCGGTTAGAAAGAATTAAGCAACTTCAATTGCAAAACGAAAATTAAGCGAAATTCAAAGAAAATGATTTATTTTTGTACATATGTACATACATACCCTGCAGGCAAATCAACTAGTTGCATACTACAATTCTTGAAAATGTCGGCATCTAGTTACCCAACTATCCATTTTACTTGAAAGCAACTGGTAGTTTTCGATGGCCTACGAGATGGCAATTGTCTTCCCTTGCATAAGCTTCATACTAGAAAAATACCACTCAGTTTCATACCAGTAGACAACACATCAGCTTCATACTAGAAATATACCAGTTAAGGGTATACTAGAAGAATACCAGTCACAATAATACTAGAAAAATGCCAGTTCATCTAGGTGAAAAAATAGCATTTTAGTTCATTTAATAAAGCTCACTTTAATTAGCTCAGTACTTTTCAAAGTTACGTTTAGTACATATTATATACAGTACACGCAAAGATGTATAGTAAGGTAGAATAATGGCTTCGTGTTACTGCGGCAGTTGGCTGATAGAATCTCCGATTTGGATGAATCCAAATCAATTAACTAAACTCTCTTAACCTCTTTCTGACACCTGCTGCAAACATATATCGTTACCTTAATTCACAAAGGCTGTGTTTTTCGCAGATTGTAGTAGGATATATTAAAATACACCTTCCCTCAAAATTTGATAGCGATAGTTACAAAAGTAACGAAGTTATACGACTTTTCAAAAATCCCTATGTGCATATGCTGAAAATCTATCAATTAAAAGGCCCTAACTGCATTTGCTACAATATGCAGTAGTACAAGGTGAAAGTGTTTGGCAGGCTTTGAGTTATACCATGCAAGCTTAGATGGTTGTTTTTACCAAAATCGTAACACTGTGTTATCAAATGCTTTGCTAAACTTTTGTATGGAAAATAATGTAACTATAGAACATAAATATTTAGTAAAAGGACAAACACAAATGGAATGCGAGGCTACACATAGTTCTTGTGTACCCTTGCACAAAAATAAATGAAAAGCCTTAAAAATATTTATTTTGTGAGAAATGATTGTTTCTTTTTGGCAAATTGGTAATAACTATCCTGACCCTTTTGTTAAATAATAGCGTAAATTTACTTCAAAATCGCCAATAACGCTTAGTTTGTGATAGAATTACACAAACTGCTATATTCAGTTAATAAATAAATTGGTATATTACTAGTAGAATACCAACTAGTATGATTTTCTCTTTTTAAAAGCAGTTGATCAACTAGTAGATAGCTAACTAGTATAATTTTGTCCGTTTCATACCAGTTGATCAACTAGTAGAAAACCAACTAGTTGAATTTTTTCCTTTACATACCAGTTGATCAACTACTTTATTTTCATACTAGTTTAATTTTGCCTGCAGGGTATGTATGTATGTACATATGTATAATCAGTTTGCTGATCTCAGATTGTATACTAAATCCATAAATAAAAATGGATTTATTATTATTATTATTATTATTATTATTATTATTATTATTATTATTATTATTATTATTATTATTATTATTATTGTTATTATTATTATTATTATTATTATTATTATTATTATTATTATTATTATTATTATTATTATTATTATTATTATTATTATTATTATTATTATTATTATTATTATTATTATTATTATTATTATTGTTATTATTATTATTATTATTATTATTATTATTATTATTATTATTATTATTATTATTATTATTATTATTATTATTATTATTATTATTATTATTATTATTATTATTATTATTATTATTATTATTATTATTATTATTATTATTATTATTATTATTATTACTATTATTATTATTATTATTATTATTATTATTATTATATTATTATTATTATTATTGTTATTATTATTATTATTATTATTATTATTATTATTATTATTATTATTATTATTATTATTATTATTAATATTATTATTATTATTATTATTATTATTATTATTATTATTATTATTATTATTATTATTATTATTATTATTATTATTATTATTATTATTATTATTATTATTATTATTATTATTATTATTATGATTGTTATTATTATTATTTTTATTATTGTTATTATTATTATTATTATGATTGTTATTATTATTATTTTTATTATTGTTATTATTATTATTATTATTGGAATAATTCCAAATACATATGTATGTATGTAGATATATATGTACATATGTACATACATATGTTCTAGCTTGTAATTCCCTATGTATGTTCTGTGACCCAATTCCATACCGATTCCACAAAGCTTATGAGTAAACAATGAATTTATGAGTGAAAAAAAAATTACAAAAACAACACCAACCGATTTTCAAGCTTTGGATTCTTTTTCGAAGCATTCATGCGTTCAGCAATAGCCATTCAATAAAACAAAAGTCAGAACCGAAGCAAACAATACAGAAAAAATCATTAAGGTTGTTCTCTGTGTCTAATCTTTTTGCCGAGATATCATGATATCTTGAGAAATTTGCCACGCAGAGAGAGCGCACCTTTAAGAAAATAAAATTCTAACTGACTTCATTGTGAACTAGCATGTTAGTCATATTCTTTCCACTCTTTATACGAATGTTGTCGCTTTGCTTTGCTTGCTTCAATTTCGAATTAATTAATTTTTTATCTGAATAAAATAAAATACTTAAAAAAAATAACTAGAAACATAAATTAAAACTCACTTCTCATAGAAGACTATTGTGAATGTAATAACATGGTTGCATTTCCCGTGATATTTTTCTCATGATATCAAATATCACGGGTTGGGGTATGAGAAATTTGCCGAACCTCCAAACTTGACAAGACGTGTATTTTGTTGTTGTGCTCGGCAAATTTATCACACTTATGTCACCTCGGCAAATTTGCCAGGCCAAAATCACACATAGAGAACAACCTTATTGCAAATTGTTAAAAATTACGTCATTTCTTTTCTTTTTGGCTTTGTTTACTTATTTGAAACGATCATCCTATGTTAAGATCTTTAAGTTCGTTTATATATGTACATACATATGTACATATGTACATACATAGGTACAAATGTATGTATACCTACAATATCGCAGTAGGCCCAAAGGTACTACAACTCATCAATGCATTCCTCCTTACATTACCTTTAGGGAACATAACAACTTCCATTATTAGGTATGCCCCATGACTATCCCACGGCGATGACCGCCTTCGCCATTGCACATTCAATTCGAGTATATTGTTCAGTTATTGCTTCAGTACAATTTGACTAAAAAGGAATTTGTATAAGCCGATTTTCGGATCTTAGTCAAACTAACGGCGAATGAAATAGTATACGACATAATATGTACGTACGTGCCTTAACCAAAAAATCCTATTTCTTAACCACATATAAAAAGTTCATGCATACAATGCATTTCAGAGGCAGTAAATCTCATATTGAACTTTCCAAAGTGGTGTTTATTTTCAATTTCCGCTAATTTTGTTGAGGGCATTAGCGTTCAAATTCAATTTGTCCGATTTCAGTTATTAGCCGTGACTTAGCCGATTTAATTTACATACAATCATATATTAAGTACAAATACATGCTTATACATACATATGTACATATATACATACATTATGGAGATCCCTTAATGTATGGAGACCAATTTTTTACCATATTTCTTCAACCTCAAGTTCATATTACCATATGTGTCACTGCGACACCCCTTAACCGTCTCCGATAGCGACCAAAATTTATATGTAATATTCTGGAGAACAGGACTATCGATTTCGAGCATTAGATATAAAAAAAGCTTATGTAATTTTTTTGCCTTTATATCGACGCCTGAGTAAAAGATCAGCTTATTTCCAAAATTTTTTCAAAAACGCCCTATTTCAGCATTTTCTTGAAAAACGCTCTATTTCAAAACTTGCTTTAATAATGCCCTATTTCAGAATGTGTTTCAATAATGCCCTATTTAAAAATTGTATTCAAAAACACCCCATTTCAGAGAAAATTTCATACATATTTTTATGGGATTTTGAATAAATTTCTGAAATAGGGCGCTTTGAAGAAAATTCTGATATAGGGCGTTTTAAAACATATTCTGAATTAGGGCGTTTTTTAAAAAAAACTTTGAAATATAGTGATCTTTTACTCAGGCGTCGATATGGTAATATGAACTTGGTATCTTTAACTGTGTTGTTACCGATGTAGGGGTGAAACCGAAGAAATTCGCGCATTTGATTTTAAGGACCACCCTAATATACCTACATATCGCACGTTTTATGCAATAGGGATTTAACTCAAAAAAAATTTTTTTTTGGGAAAACGCAAATAAAGTTTTATAATTTCAAAAAGTTTCCTTCTACGGCTAACTACAAAATCACTTTTATTTCCGCCAATTTTATCTTTTTGAGTATTTTATAAGACTAGACTCAAAGGCACTACCCAGTTATTGAATTATATGGAAAAATCCCAGAAATCGAAAATTTCGAGTTAAATCCCTATTGCATAAAACGGGCGATATGTACAAATACATTCTATTTGCATTATCTCCCAACTCCAGCGACATACATATTACATACTTTACATGTGTCCGCTAAGTTATGTACACTCCTGTGTTTTCCACATACATATTATATTCGACAGCTAATTTACACCAACCACAATTGTTAATCCAGCTGGTATACATATGAATACATATATGTATGCATAATTAAGTATATGACACATACTAAGCTTTTCCACCGCCGGCGGCGCAATGACCTGTAAATTACTTAAAATTCATTTAAAAAATGAAATGGTTCAATATACATACCTACATACATATGTAGTCCCACCAAACATTTTTTGTTGCCGGCAATAAAAAAACGAGTCGTTTTGAAAATAAATATATTGCAAGCAATATCGAAATCTTACCGATTTCTTATTACTAGTCGGACTAAAACGTCCGCCGAAGGCAACTCGAACAGTCGACTCGCTTTCTGATTACCTCAATGATTCGTTTTCTTATTACCTGAACGATTCGTTTCAAGGCTTTCTGATATTTTCATTTCTCATCGCCAAGTAAAAACAAGTAATTATTTCCAATTTATTATAAAGGCAACAAATTGGCAAGAAAAGAAGGGGAAACAAATGTTTCTGATTTTTTGTAATAAGAAATCGATACGTTGCTGCAATAAATTAGAAATTTTGCCGGTTTCTCACAAAGGCAATAAATCGGCGAGTCGCCAATTTGTTGCCATAGACGATCATTGCCTATTTCTCGAGCTTTGCATGGTGGGGTATGTATAAGTACAATTTTACATACACATATATACAGGGTTGTGATATTTTTGTTGTTATTTATTTGAAAATAAGGCTACTGCAAGTCTAATTTTCCAAGCCAAGTATTTTCTTCCATATATATGTACATAAGTAACTAATCCATACAATATTTTTTTTGCATAATTTGTAATTGTAGCCATACCCGCTTTTGAGTATAAAAGTAGTGTTTATACATTTCATAAAGAAATTGACGCAAGGTTGTACATACATAGATAGCGGAAATTTGGAGGAAGGAATAAAGGGAAAATTCTATTAAAGGTAATGTTGTGACCATTTGAGTTGATTGAAAGCATTTGATGCGTTGGGAGCGTGAAAGTAACATAAATCTTAAACAAAACAGCTGACAGCACGATTTCCTTTCTTTTTAATCATGATTATATGTAGGTATGTTGTTAGGTACGTATAAACTTATTTACTTCAAACACGCTCAATGCGTCATGCTGACAATTAACTGTGAAATTAATGAAAAACACAAAACGCTAACAAAAGTATCTACAAACAATTGCTGGAAAGGTACTCAGAAGCAAACCAAAAATAAAAAAAGCGTGTGGCAAAGCGTTTCCACCCACTCCCTGTAAAAATCATAGGAGTATATGATCCATTTTGTGGTAGGTAGGAGTACTTTCAAAGTGATCATAAACATAGACCCAAGCAAGCGACTCGTTTATCTGCATCGGCTCGTAGTTAGCCGAACATTGCTACAAAAACCGAATGTATGTATATCGCGATAACGACGAAGCAAGTGCGTACATTTGTATGTATGTATGTATGTACATATGTATGCATGCTCGTTTGAACGTGCACGATCTAGTAATAAATAGACATTGAACGCAACACAACATGTTGGCGATTGCGCTAGAAAAATTTTATTATTTTATTTTTATTAAAGAAAAGCTTACTTATATATGTATGTAATCCTAATAATCAAATTGAATTGGCAGTCGTTCAAATCTGTTCAGCGATTATTAAATTTCATTAATTTTAGTACCTACTCCATGGTTTAATCCCATGTAGGTACTCCATGGATTAATCCCATGTAGTTACTCCTTGGATTACTCTGGTGTCATGCGGAAATCGGAGTATGTGATCCCTGCCTAGGACATCGCCATGTTAAATGGACCATATTTTTTATATGAAATGTGACAGGTTGAGGAGTACTCGGTTGGTCCACAGCGAGTACTCTATACACGCGTGCATGGAGTACTCGGCTTTTTTGCAGGGCTGCTTGTAAACAACAAAAAGCTTCTACCCTGTAAAAAAGTGTGCGACGAGTCTCTAAAAAGATTTGTCCGGGAGCGCTCTCTTTCGGGTACAATTAGTCTACAATTGTTCCCAATTGTACCCGAACGGGTACATATGTATACTAATTGTAGACGAATTGTACCCGAAAGGGTATCAAACGGGTACAATTAGTCGCACAAATGGATGTGTCGCATTTGCTACCTGTTCGGGTACAAAACGGGTACAATTGTGCGCTTTTGCTACCCGTTCGGGTACAAACTGGGTACAATTAGTCTCTTCATAGGACATGCTCAAACAAAAGAGAACACTTCAACCCATATAAAGAGATACAAATGGGTAGTAATCGCATGCTCCCTTGCGAGTTGTCCCGGATGTATCCCGGAGTGATCGCATTTTTTGCAGGGTAAGTACACACTCATATATATGTACATACATTAGACTGTATCACCAAAAAAATTTCCCCGTCCAAATAATTGTGCATAGAGCTTAAGTGATGGCGATGATGATCATCATGATGACCCCCAAATACGGAAGTTTTCCATAAACAAACTGCAACAACAACAACAAACACAGCTAAGTCTTTGTTCTAACTACGAGCTTCACAACTCATTTGTATGCATATCTAAATGTAAATTGTGCAAAGATCCCGCAGCATTCGCTGATCTTCAATTACATACAATGGATTCGGCGCTCAAAACAGCTGCAAAACTGGAAATTGCTATAGTTGAAGAATGATCTAAGCTTCATTGTGACGCACAGTGGTGAACACTGAACTTATTCCGGGCAAAATGATATATCATAAGGGGCCCAATGCATATATGTGTAAATCGAGCAATTCATAGCTTATATTCAGTTTAATGGGTAAATTTGGATATTTTTACATAAAAATTATTGAAATTGCTGGATTTTATTAAAAAATTTGGTTTATCTCATAACAAGTGAAAAATGATACTTCATCCAATAAATTTAAATTATTTGGTTATTTATCGAGATTAAGTTTGAATTGAGTCTGTTGAGAAAGAGCTTAATTTTTATGCATAAGCGCCAATATGTGTTCAGAAAATAAAAAGGTATTCAAAGAAAAATAAAAAGTGTTTAATGATTCAAGTTTAAGACATGAAGTAACAAAAGACACTGAGTGCCTCATAACAGTGGAGTTTAGCAAGTTATTGCGTTCTTGATCAATCAATTAAGCCGAATGACCGCTTGTCTCGAAACACTGTGCAATATGAGTTAGCGACGTTACAACGAAACTCTCTCGCACATTACAGCCCAGCCGTTTGTGGTTGCATGGACGCAAAGATGGGCGGACATCCATCTAATTATTATTTTGCGTTGCCACTCATCTATCACTACTTTCTTCGAACAACTCTAATTTGTTTAGAGTTTCCAAAAGCATTAACCCAATACATCATAACATTAATGGTGCATCATTGCAGTGGCGTAGCTAGAGAATTTTTCGGGGGGGTCACAGCCAATGTAAAAAATTTACCAAAATTAAAATTACCAAAAAAAAACTGCAATTTTTTTTACAAATGATAAAAATCGCTAGCTTAGAATGCAAATTGTGTAAGTCCTTTTTTAAAACTTTGTAGGAGAGACAAAAAACAAAAAAGAAAAAAAAATCGAAATGAAAAAAAATTTCTGTTCATATAAATCAGGGCTGCTCAACGCTCTCGTATTGAAAGTACAAAACTCAATACATCTACAAATTTTGTATATGCACTGAAAAATTTTTTTGCTCATTTAATTTTTTTTTATGAATTCCAATAAAATATTATTTTAGAATTTATTTTCAAATGGTAGTATCAAATACATATAAATTTTTTTTATTTTTTATATGAAAATTTTTTGAATACAAATTTTTTACAGTGCTTTCATTTTTTGAATATTTTTTTCATTACAAATTTGTTATTGTAAATTTCGATTTCTTACGGCAGTGCTCGAGCTCCTATACAAAGTGCCTTTGCTCTGCACATTCAATATGAATTATAGGCACATTCATATAAAAATTTTTTTATATCTGAGTGCTTATGGGAGTGCAAAGAAAATTTTATTTTCATATTTAAAGTGAAAATATGTATCTGTGCCTATGATTCGGAACAAAACAAAAACAATTGTGCTTTGAGTGCCTATGAGGTGAGCAGCCCTGATATAAATATTTTGGACTTACACAACTTTTTTCGCTTTTTGGACTTACACAATTTGCGTATCACTGAATAACAACGAGTAGAAATATGACAAGTATCTCAGACTTGTTTAGCGCGGTGCGTATTTGATTTTTCTAGCGTTCTACATAAAAATACACTTTTTCATAATGCGAAATGTAATTTTTTCAGTCTATAATTTAACATTTTAGTACACAAATATCGCTTATAATACATATATCAAACTCTTAAGGCCCTTGGCCACTTAAAATCTGGAATGTTAAGAAGTGTATACATATGTGTGAGTGCCGGGTGATTGACGCAAATATCTAAAAGATTTGATTCTCATCAACGCGAGCCCGAACAAGAACGTGTAGCACGACGACTGCCGATTGCACTAACACGCACAAAAAAACTCACACATACACACTGCTTGACATGCCAGATTGTCAGTTGCCAAGGGCCTTTAACTATACTTCAAAAGTAAGTCTCATATTCTCTTCTGGAAATCTACGCGCATAGGTAGATTTTCAAGTTTTATGCGCCCAAAATTGAATTTTGTAAAATTGTTACAATTACAGAAAAAAAACATACCCACATATTGGAAATAGAATGGGGAAAAATAATTCATCGCTTTTTTCCCGACCCCATACTCTGCATTTGCCCCAGATGGTCGTAACTTAGCATATCTGAAGTTAATTTTTTTTGTTTTTTTCTTACATATTTTTAAGTGCTAGTTTCAACTTGAATATTTGTTATTTAAAGCATTTCATTTAAGTAATCGTGATGAATCCTAAAGCTTCAAGTAATTATTAACACTTTTCAATAATATCCTTGGTTTCCAATAATTCTAAGTTTATAGTTTTAAGCTTTTAAAGTTGGGATATTTTAAAAAAATTATCACTCTTTTTCATGTTAGAAATTGGTTTTGTTATGTTGCTCTGTCAGACTCAGTGAAATTAACCCTCGGACATGATATCTAGTACAATTAGTAGTTAGCCGACAAAAAATTACGTCGCACAAAGCCGCACTTCACTACTAGATACAGGGTTTTTCATATGTACCTACAATAATTTTCTTTTTGTGCTTTATATTTAATTTTAATGTTTATATTTCTAACGCATATCTTGGTTAATGTAGGTGATGCTCGAAAGTAACCCAGATATTTAGCAGCGATTATTGTTAACTTTTTAGGCAGTATTTTTAGTATTTCCAATTTTTCAAAGTTAAGGAAGTACTTATCATAAAAAGGGGCTAAGAATTATAAAGCTAAATTTTTTAGAAGATTTTTGAGTATGCAATTTTGCAGCTCATTCAATTGTAATATAATAATATGCAACATTCAACTTTTTGAAAAATTTCATTGGCTTTTCGGAAATTTTAATTGGAACGGTCTCACGTACATATAACGCAAACACCCTACAGAAAAAAATTACTAAAATCGACGGAAATTTGTACAGCATTGAGTATAGCACTTTTTACACTAAAATTGGTTGGCTACATAACAGTACACTTAGAAATCTCCTCAAAATCTTCTATAAATTCTGGCCGCGCTTTGAAATTTTTAATTTGTGCAACAATTGGTAAATTTATAGTTTTCAATTATTGTCATATGTTAAATTAATGTACATATATATGTATGTTTTTTTTTTATATATTTGTTGAATAAAAAACAGTCTCCCTGAAGAAGGCGGAAAAGACTCCGAAACGCGTAGGAGTGCAAAAAGGAAGCTTTGTTTTCGCTTTTCATCTTCACCGGCCAAAAAGCTCGAACAAAAACGTAACAAATTTAATTTAATGGCCTCGCTTGTGTGATGGCGAATCGAAAACGACAAGTATATATTTTTCAATAAAATCGACTTTTAACTAGAGCCCTAGATACCCGGGTATCGAGCAATTCGATCTGATCGTTTTTGTTTGAAGCCCGTTTGTAGTTCAAATGCCCGTACAAACATTCGAACATTCGAGCTTACAAACAAAAAAATGTGTATCGGAAAAATAAAAAAACTACATATCGCACGTTTTATGCAATAGGGATTTAACTCAAAAAAAATTTTTTTTTGGGAAAACGCAAATAACTTTATAATTGTCGTTTTCGATTCGCCATCACACAAGCGAGGTCGGATCGAACAAAAATGTTTGAATCCATAATGAGTAGTAGCCATACTCGCTAACTGGTCGATAAAAATTTCCCTCTGCTCGCTATCATTCACATATAAATTTGACAGAAGGAAATCTATAACCAGCAGAGAAATTGTGAATCGAAAGCGGCTAATTTCATATATGGCGTTTTCGATTCGCCATCACACAAGCGAGGTCGGATCGAACAAAAATGTTTGAACCCATAATGAGTAGTAGCCATACTCACTAACTGGTCGATAAAAATTTCCCTCTGCTCGCTATCATTCACATATAAATTTGACAGAAGGAAATTTATAGCCAGCAGAGAAATTGTGAATCGAAAGCGGCTATAGTTTCCTTCTACGGCTAACTACAAAATCACTTTTATTTCCGCCATTTTTATCTTTTTGAGTATTTTATAAGACTAGACTCAAAGGCACGACCCAGATATTGAAATATATGCCAAAATCCCAAAAATCGAAAATTTCGAGTTAAATCTCTATTGCATGAAACGGGCGATATAAAGAAAAAAAATAATAATAAACAAAAGAAAAAAACAAACTTCAAAATACCCGAATTGTTCAAATGCCCGTACAAACATACGGGTAATAAACAAACAAACAACTCTTCGAGCATTTAAACAACAACTGTTCGGGCTACTCGAAAATGTTCAAAAAAAATCGAGAGCTCTACTTTTAACACAAATTATTAAAATTTTGCATTAAACAAGCAATTTGGAATAGATGTACACAATAAAATATTTTTGGCCGTATAAAACTTGAAAATCTACCTATGTGCTACGGTTATAAATAATAATTTTCTTATATAATTTAGTTTTTTAATATTCCATTTTGACAGACATTAAGTAAAATCTCAAGGTCAGATACTCTTATACATTGCATATTTATTCCCATTGTAGTTTATACTAATATTATTTGATTAAGATGATAAGTAATTCAAAGAAAACTTGAAATTTAAATACTTGGCGTTACTTTTCTGTTATTAGCATGTTAATAACAGAAATACCGTATAATAATTGTAGCGTTTGTTTATATTCTTTGTAATTATATTCGCTCTTTTGTGGTAAAATTCCTACGGTTCCTGCACTTTCCTACGGCTCAACAAACGCTAGAATTATAAGTAATACTTCGTGAAAAAGCGCTAAATTTCGAATTACCAATTTCGAAAAATTAATATTCTCATTGATTTTTTCCTGAAAAAGAAATGTATGCTAATAAAGTTAAAGATGGTTTTATGGTCAAAACGAATCTTTCGGGGGGGGGGGGGGAGGGGGGGTTTTTGTCCCCAAACACCTACCCCCCCCGTTACTACGCCACTGCATCATTGAATATGAGTCGCCAACCAAACCAAAAAAAGAACCGGCTGTAGTGGCTGCTGTTACATTGATGGCGTCAATGCGTCGTCTAAAGTTATCATATCATCAACAGTTGTTCAACAAGCTTCTAAATATTTGTATTGTTGTTGTTGCTTTTGTTTACACAGTCATTTGAATACATACATAGTATGTATGTACCCTGCAAAAAATGCGATTAATCCGGGACGTGTCCGGGATCAATCGCAAGGGAGCATGCGACTAATACAATTTTACATCCCTTTATATGGAGTGAATTGATCGCATTTGTTCGAGCATGTCCTATGAAGAGACTAATTGTTCAACTTGTATACCCGAACGGGTACCAATGTAGATTAATCGCTTTCATCCCGAAAGGGTACAAATGTAGATCAATCGCATTCATCCCGAACGGGTACAAATGTAGATCAATCGCTTACATCCCGAACGGGTACAAATGTAGATTAATCGCTTTCATCCCCAATGGGTACAAATGTAGATCAATCGCTTCCAGGACGAACGGGTACAAATGTAGATTTTTCCAAGTTGTTCGCCAAGGCAATTTTTAATAACAATCTTTAAAAAATTGTAAACGTTCATGCATATATAAATAAAGATTACATAATGTTTTACTTTTGAAAAAAAATCTCAATAAATAAATAAAAAAATTGTAAGTTTTGAGTATGCATTATATGAGCGTAATGTAAAGGATTTTTTCATAGAATATTTTAGGCAACATTTTGTTAAAATTATTATTCATCATTGTTATTAAAAGAAAGGGTGTTCAATTCGTTTTACCGGTTGTTCTACAATTTTTTAAATACATTGCATATTTTTGTAAAATTTCTACATTTAAGGAATCTAGATTTGTACCCGTTCGGAATGAAAGCGAATAATCTACATTTATACCCGTTCGGGATGAAAGCGATTAATCTACATTTATACCCGTTCGGGAACAATCGGGGACTAATTGTGGACCGATTGTTCTCAAAAGAGATCAATCCGGGACAAATCTCTTTCGATATAAATCGCACATTTTTTTGCAGGGTATGTATGTATGTAATTTGTTGTTGATGTTAGAGGCGGTGCATACTGCAGTCTAAAGGTTCAGACATTGGTGACTTGTAAGTAATTCAGTATCGTTAACCTTATTGTAACTTTATCGCTATCCATGTGAGCTGTTAGTGGTGCCGTAAATCTGTAAACAGCTGACACTTGTCGAGGCAGATCTTGGAAGGTAGGCGCATAGGCGAATTTAGAAATTTCCCATGTATTTTGTTATTGAAATTAGTAGATTGTAATGTCAAAATAATATTTATCCTTGTTAAAATCTGAATTCGCTTGGGACTCGCCGATTACTATTGGCCATGATGTGAATTCGCTTTGATTTTGATATTATAATCTACCTTTGTAAATAAAAAAAGAAGTTTCTGCATTCGCCAATGCGCCTACCTTCCTATATCTGCTTTCACCAGTGTCGGCTGTTTACGGATTTAGGGTTGCTAACCAAAATCCAATTGGTCTGTAAGTTAAGGATTCAGCTACAGAATTACGATAAGACACCAATGACTAGTAACAAAGCTTGTCGTAAGGTTGGTTGAATCAGCTGTTTTATAAGGTTACAGATAAGTCACCAATGTCTGCACTTTAAGATGCTCATAATTTATTTGTTTTTTGTGTTATTTGGGCAGTCAAATAAGGAAGTCCAAGTGTTGCGTGACGCCGCAAGGCGATTGTGAGGAATGGGTGTGCAGTGTATGGCGCTTAAGTCTTAAAGAAGACGTAATGGGAAGCAAAGAACAGAATGCAGAAGGGCTTACAATTAATATACATACCTACATAGATACATGCAATAGGAGTTTAGAAATTTGATTTTACTTTCAATTAAAAAATCAACAATTGGGTTGCATCATTGTTTATCATTTTTTTATTATTTATACCCAGTTGTGATTAGGTAGTCTGCACATTTCCAAATATATTTGTTTAGAAAGCTAAACTGATGTTGTTAAAAAATTAAAAGGAAAATCGGACAAAGAAACACTTTTATTTTAATTATCTGGCGACCTGCCAAAAGTTGGTTATTCCTTCATTAATGGGCTGAAGCTTTACAATTTGGTTCTATAAGAATTTCAAACCTTTCATCCACCTTTTCTAAAACAAGTAAAACAACACTAATGTTAGACTATGTAGGTCCTTCATACTCAGTTAAATCATCCAGTAAATCAAGAGTTTTTCTAACAAATTTAGTTTTGAAATGGAATTAAAGGAATGTACTCCATATAAATACTTTTTGGTTGCTTGTTTTTCCGACAGGGTAGGAATATGATGTATTGTGGAACGATCCTCCGTCATCCCTTGTCAAGTTTGGTTTGGAGACAAACCGGTTTCGGCTAATATGCGCCATCTTCAGTGTCTTTTTTCGTTCTGAGTTATTTTGTGTAAGTTCGATAGTACTTATAGTAACTAACTTCCATCGTTTGGTCACGTACTTCGTGTTCGTGTGATGTGTTCGTGTGTTCGTGCATTCGTGCGTTCGGGCGACGTGCATGCGTGTGTGCGTGCGAGTCTGCGCGTTTAGGTATGTAAATCTATTTTTGTATCCTCATTAAACAGGCAGGTAAAAGTCCGTTATTGTCCTCTTGTGTGTTGTTTTGTTTATGTCGGTTTTAGGTTTTCTGTCCTCTTTTCGGTATAATAGCTTAAGCGGTTCAAATAATGTGTCTGATGCGGTGTTTATTTGTTCATTTATTATTTTACCTACGAATGTCTTCTGTTTGTATATCTCCATATTTTCTAATACGTTAAGTCGTTTTCCCTTGTGTTGTATGTGGAGAATTTTAGCTGTTTTTCCTATTTTCATGGGTGTACATTTGTTTTCTGCCATGTGGTTGGCGAAATTTGATTCCACTGTCGTTGATGATTTCCTTATTTTCTTATTGTAATCTCTTACGTGTTCTCGATATCTCGTCTTGATTTGGCGTCCTGTTTGTCCTATATAGCTATTTTGGCATTCGCAAGTCAATTTGTATACGCCTTGTTTGTCAAAGGGGTCTTCCTTGTTAATGTTGTTTCGTAGAAGTTTTTCCATGCTGTTCCTCGTTTTAAATGCTGCATTAATGTTATATTTTTGGAAAACTTTAGCTAACTTGTAAGATGTTGCTCCGGTATATGATAAGACTGCCCATTTCTTCTCTACCTTTTCTTTGTTTTCCGATTTCCTTGAAGTTATGTTTTTCTGTATTTTCTTCACCAAACTTTTTTGATATCCGTTGTTCTCCGCGATTGTGTATATTGTGCTGAGTTCCTTGTTGTAAGCTTCCTTTTCTAACGGGGTCCATTCAAGTCGTGTTAATAAATGTCTGAAAACGGCATTCTTGTTTTGTTAAGGATGGCTAGATTTATTGTGTATTACTGTATCCGTTGCTGTGGGTTTTCTGTATATTTCGTAAGTAAATTTGTTAGTCTCTTTGTTTATTTTAATTGTGAGGTCTAAGTAGTTGATTTTTCCATTTTTCTCTGCGTCCATGGTGAATTTTATATTTTTGTGTTGGCCGTTGAGGTATTCCAAAATTTCTTCTTCTTTATTTTCTGATATGAGGCAGATGCTGTCGTCTACATACCTGGCATAAAAATTTACCCCCAGATTTTTCGCCAGTTCTTCCATGTAACTTTCCTCCAAATGTTGCATAAATACTTCCATAAGAATGGCTGATGTGGGGTTACCCATTCCCAGTCCTCGAAACTGGTATCGTTTGACGTGAAGGACCTATACCCTTCGATACCACTGACAGAAACACTAAAAACTCTAACTAAAATATTGACAGAAACAACGAACAGAGACATTGCAACAGAGATCGTAAACACACTGAAAGTAACCCTGGACCAGAATTATTTCAAATTTGGCAATAAAATATACAGACAAACTCACGGACTGGGAATGGGTAACCCCACATCAGCCATTCTTATGGAAGTATTTATGCAACATTTGGAGGAAAGTTACATGGAAGAACTGGCGAAAAATCTGGGGGTAAATTTTTATGCCAGGTATGTAGACGATATCATCTGCCTCATATCAGAAAATAAAGAAGAAGAAATTTTGGAATACCTCAACGGCCAACACAAAAATATAAAATTCACCATGGACGCAGAGAAAAATGGAAAAATCAACTACTTAGACCTCACAATTAAAATAAACAAAGAGACTAACAAATTTACTTACGAAATATACAGAAAACCCACAGCAACGGATACAGTAATACACAATAAATCTAGCCATCCTCAACAACACAAGAATGCCGTTTTCAGACATTTATTAACACGACTTGAACGGACCCCGTTAGAAAAGGAAATTACAACAAGGAACTCAGCACAATATACACAATCGCGGAGAACAACGGATATCAAAAAAGTTTGGTGAAGAAAATACAGAAAAACATAACTTCAAGGAAATCGGAAAACAAAGAAAAGGTAGAGAAGAAATGGGCAGTCTTATCATATACCGGAGCAACATCTTACAAGTTAGCTAAAGTTTTCCAAAAATATAACATTAATGCAGCATTTAAAACGAGGAACAGCATGGAAAAACTTCTACGAAACAACATTAACAAGGAAGACCCCTTTGACAAACAAGGCGTATACAAATTGACTTGCGAATGCCAAAATAGCTATATAGGACAAACAGGACGCCAAATCAAGACGAGATATCGAGAACACGTAAGAGATTACAATAAGAAAATAAGGAAATCATCAACGACAGTGGAATCAAATTTCGCCAACCACCTGGCAGAAAACAAATGTACACCCATGAAAATAGGAAAAACAGCTAAAATTCTCCACATACAACACAAGGGAAAACGACTTAACGTATTAGAAAATATGGAGATATACAAACAGAAGACATTCGTAGGTAAAATAATAAATGAACAAATAAACACCGCATCAGACACATTATTTGAACCGCTTAAGCTATTATACCGAAAAGAGGACAGAAAACCTAAAACCGACATAAACAAAACAACACACAAGAGGACAATAACTAGGCTGACCATAAATATGAATCGAAAATGAGGGACAAAATTTCAAATGATATAAATACGAACATATATTTATGAAACTTGAAATCGTAAAAAATATTTTTTCATCAAATAATAGGCTTACAAACATATGTAATTCACATTCTCTTCAGACTATTTGTTTTAACAAAAATAAACAAATTTGTAAGTTTAATTATAGGTATCTACAATAAAGCAAGCATAATGCTACGATAAAAAAGAATTTGGTAACTTAATTTAATGTCCACAAATCAATTTTAATACGATTTACCAATTTCTTTCAAATTAATTTGCCACACAGCAGCCACAAAAATTTCATTCCAACAAACATATAGTCAATGAGGATGGTAGTTATTATCGATAACTACTTAAATTCTGATGAGAAAAAGGGCTGCCACCTCAACCTTTTTAATATAAAACAGATTTTAAACAAAAAGGGGATTATTCATAGTCAAAATAAAATATTGATTTTAACTAACTTAAAATCAGCTTTTATCAAGACTATGAATATGCCCCAAAATAAATAAATGAGGGACAA
Organism: Urophora cardui; assembly: GCA_960531455.1. Lineage (NCBI taxonomy): Eukaryota > Metazoa > Arthropoda > Insecta > Diptera > Tephritidae > Urophora > Urophora cardui. The sequence continues at coordinate 127,300,909 of OY482670.1, read as the reverse complement.
ATGAGGGACACTAGGAAAAAAACAGAACATTTTGAGGTTTTCCGAAAAAACAAAAATACGAGGGACAGACTTCTGAAAAACAGAACGGTCCCTCAAAACACAGAACGGATGGTCAGCCTAACAATAACGGACTTTTACCTGCCTGTTTAATGAGGATACAAAAATAGATTTACATACCTAAACGCGCAGACTCGCACGCACACACGCATGCACGTCGCCCGAACGCACGAATGCACGAACACATCACACGAACACGAAGTACGTGACCAAACGATGGAAGTTAGTTACTATAAGTACTATCGAACTTACACAAAATAACTCAGAACGAAAAAAGACACTGAAGATGGCGCATATTAGCCGAAACCGGTTTGTCTCCAAACCAAACTTGACAAGGGATGACGGAGGATCGTTCCACAATACATCGTACTCCATATACATACATATATATATTATTCAATAAAATAATACAATTCAGAATAGGGGTTAAGAAGTTCTATCCTCATTCTTTCATATATCTACATAGTGAACTTTCTTCCAAGAAGTGGAAAAAGCTTTTTTAAACCCTAAAAAAAAATTATTAATTATTAACAATAACAACAAAAACGCAATGAAAAAAGCACTTAATTTCGTATTCATTCAATGTGCCAATCGACGATGCATCGACACTTCGAATGACTAGGCTAGCGCACGTTCAAGCATTCGAGGTCGCCAAACTCTGCCAACACATAGGACTAATATCCGAAGTGTCGGGTGGCGGGAAAGAATGTCGTTTGTCGCGTGGTGGTTGGGCAAATGCGTTAAATGAATAGTGAAGGAAATGAAATAGCAAAATATGGAGGATGGAATTTATGGTGAATTGCGGGCAAGCAAAGGGAGTGGGCATTGCTTATTTATATACATATGTATGTACATACATACTTACATACTTACTCGTATGTTATGCCTTTTTGGGGTGCGGCCGTTTCTAGCGCTGACTACCATTTCTAACAAGCAAATAAACTGAGTAAACCAACAGCGGGAACAGCGATAAGGGAAAGAAAGTCAAACAAGGAACGCAATAAAAGCGTGGATAATATGAACGTGGGTACACCATAACTTTGGGCAGCGAGGAACAGCAATTAAAAAAAGACAAACGAACATAAAGATAATTGAAGTCATTGTTACTTAGCATATTTATACACATATGCACATTAGACCGTATCGCGAAAAAAAGTTCGCAGTACGCCCCCACATATGATGTCTGTTTGGAAGACATCTTAATGTACCTTTTCTTGCCTGCGCGTTAAACTTCGTCAAAATTCATTCAGTAGAACACGAAATAAAACACATTTAACATTCCAAAGAATTATTTTTTTCGCTTCCTGTGGTCTTTTAGGTTAATTTTCCAAAGGTTTTTTCTGAAGAGACCCCCATAACTCAAGACACCGTAGCAGATATATCAATGAAATTTGGTACGCGTGATGTACTTACTTAGGCAAATGATTGAACGAAAAATTGCTGAAATCGGTTGACGGCCACGCCCACTTTTATATATGAGTATTATAAACCGGCCTAATAAAAACATTTTGTGCGATATCTTTGTCAAATATAACGATATATTATTGAAATTTTGTGGCATGACTCCAACTACAGACATAAAACATAAAAGTTTTTTAAAATGGTGCTGGCACCGCCTCATTTTAGAAGCAGGAATATACGAGATTTCTGAGCCCATAACTCCCACGAAAAGGTAATTTAGACCCTTATTTATAAATTCAGGAAAAATTTTATTTCTAAAGGCGCTAGAGAGTTAAAATGTTTTAGAAAGTTATTCGCCGTAAAATTTCAGTAGGGGTCTCCACCGAAAGCGAAAAAAATATATTCCTGGGAATGTTGAATGTGTTTTATTTTGGTTAATAGTTTTTGACGATGTTTAACACGCAGTCAAAGAAAGGTACAAAAAAGTGCTATAAACTAAATACTGGTTGGAAGTGACCCCAATAGCACACATAGAGTTAACGCGATTACATAAAGAATCCCTCCTCTCAAGCCGAAGACATTGGTGTATGGAACTTAGAGATCGAACTATAAATACCGAAGATATTAAAAAAAATGTATTTTGGCGACATCTAGTGGTGTTAAAAAAAAAATTAAATTTTTTCCGGAAATATTTTCCAAAAAGACGTCATATGGAGGGCGTACGTTGGACGTTTTTTTTGGTCCCTAAAAGGCGAGACGGCCTAATGCACATACATACATATGTACATATCAACAAAGTTATTTATAACGATTACTTTTGGCGAATAAAATAAAAAAAAATTAAGCATGAAAATTATATCAAAGTAATAAAAGGGAGAAGCAGTGGCAAGAAAAAATTGGTAGACAAATAATGTTAGGCTGACGGAAGGAAATCAAGAAAAAAACATGTAAGGAAACCTGGAGTTAATGCAGAGGCATAGCACTCTCGAATCGTCAGAGTTATATACTTGCCAGTGTATTATTATATTATAGCACTCATATGTATGAAACCAAGAAGTTTATCGTTTAGATATAAAAAGAAGTAAATGTGAAATCTGCAATTTATAAAAGTTTTTTAGGTATCAAGTACCTAAATTAAAAGAAGGTTTGCGTCTAGGTTAAGTGCCTAAAACCCAAGGATGTATTTGTCTAATACGAAGCCTCCGAGTTGTGGAGTTTTGCTCGCGCTTAGCATTATATGTAAGGATTCGTTAAGATCAGCAATTTGCTTAAGACGAAGTAGGTAGGTAATACTTCTAGTGAAGAAAATGTAATTTTACAAACTCAAAAACTGACTAAACATTAACTTGATTTTAATATATTTTTAATAGAATTTATCTTTAAAAGGTGGAACAAGTCACATCCTGTATTATAAATTAATAAAATCGTGATAATTAGGGGAATATAAATGCAAATATATCCCGAATAGGAATCAAATCAAAATCCAGATAGACCACAGTTTGTTCAGCGGAGTTTCTTTTAAATAAAGTATCAAATAAAAACAAAATACGTTCCCACCTTTATATGAGGGTGATGAAAGCGCCTTTTGCTCCGGTTTTATGTTGTTTTGTTTTCTTTATTATTATTTTTTTTTTTTCGGTAAAAATTATAGCGTGAGATACTTTTCTTTCCTTTTCTATATTTTTTTCATTTATTTGTTTCGCTTCACGTCTTCGCAAAACCAACTAACAGTGGCAAGCGATCGCGCGATTTGGAGCAGCCAAGGCTCTTGTTGTATAGCACCAATTGCTCAGCTAACCAGCTTCCACGGCACACAAAACACCAATAACAAAGCAAAAAAGTACAACATCAACTAGTCATTAAAGAATACGAACAAATAGCTAACAATGTACCAAACAAAAAAAGGGGCACAAAATATTATTAAAAAGAGCAACGCCAACGCGAATCTTCAAATGAACTTAGCAGCACGACCAACGAACGACCGGCGACGCGACTAAAGTCGATTCGAGCGTAGAGATTAGGCGAGATGGATTGAATTTTGTAGTAGTTGCTGCCACAACGAGGGCTACGACAAGACTGAAAAGCCAACAGAAACTGTTTGCGCTTTTGGTGGTGGCGGGCCGCGTATACATACATACAAACGCACGCATTGTTTTCTGCTTTTTGTTTGTGTTTTGTGTGTGGTGGCGGAGTGGCAGTGGCTTTGGTGAATGCCGCAGCAGCGGCAGCTGGCAGCATTAGGGGCAGCAAACTTTTTCAGATGACAACCAGCTAGCCAGCCAAACGGGCAGCCAATCCACCACATCACCCGCACGCCAACCGCCCGCAACAACAACAACAACTACAACAAAACATTCGGTTGAATGGACATGAAGCATACGATTACGCCGCCGCGAAAACGAAATCCAGTCATTCTTCTCATGGCCTGCTACTCCAGTCATCCACGAAAAAAAATATACGTATGTATATACATATATTTACCCTGACAGCACACACGATCGGCTTACCCTAGAGTTGGGTACGCTAGCAGGCGGTCGAAGGGGGACTGTGAGTGAGTACATGTTGGTACCAACCAACCGACTCGCTGCCTTGTTGCCTGTTCTGTTGGCTGCCTAACGGGCTGGTTGACTTGCTTGTCCGCATGCCTGCCATTCGGCGTCGGCATGTTTGGCTCCACCACATGGTGGCACACACGCACCGATGCCCATCAACAGCTGCTTAAAATTCGCGCCACTGTTTCTGTTGGCAACTACACCCCCTTTGCTGTTGGTGCTCGCACCCATACATAACTCTGCAGTTGCCGCTGCCGCTGTCGCAGCACCGAGTATATCAGCCGCTGTTCAATGTAATTTAATTGAACTTGGCAGGGGGAACTCCAATATGTTGCAATGCGAAGACGACAATGCCTTGCGCCGCGCCGCCTCGCTTTGTTTTACAGATCTTTCTTTTTGTTGTTTTTTTCTGCTATTTGCTGTTTGCTGTTTGCCTCATTCTACAGTTGATTGCATTTAACATTTTATTTCATTTTAATTACGAATGCCTCATGTTTGTCCCACAGCAAGCACCAACAAGTCTAGTATGGTTGGGCTGATAATTAAATCCAGACGTACGCATTTTGCCTTCCAATGTAGTTCTTAGGTTTTACTTGTACATAAGTATATACATACATAGATAATATTTTTTTTTCTTTTTTCGAATGGTGGCTTTGGGAAAGACATTGTAATTCCTAATATTTTGCGAAGATTGGGGCTTTCTGGTGTACAGATGTGCCTATATATGTACATATATACAGATATATATGCACATGTGTGCATGGTAGCGTGGGTAATAGGCGACTGGGGTGTAGGCAATTGAGACTGCCGCGAGGGGAACGAGCTCTGAAGTTTATTACCGGAGCATAAGATAAAAGCTTTTTGTAAGAAAGATAGTCTTTGTTCCGTTTGTATTTCAAAATAACTTCAGCGCTGAATGGCGTGATATGGTACACACTTATATAACTGCTTTTTACTGTCCTGGCCTAACCCACGAAGTATGAAAGGGGTTATCAGAACACATTTTATTTAAGAAAGACGTAAATATGAAAAAGGGTTTGATTAGGGTTCCAACGATACCACCGAGTACAAGTAAATACTCGATACTTTTGTTGCGAAACCGAGCACTTTTTTACTCGATGCTTTTTCACTCCGATATTTCGCCGATACCAATAAGTATCGATACTTTGGAATTGGGGCACCTCCAAATAAAGGACTAGGCCAATAAAATTTTGCAGTCTTACTTCTGTAATAGAAAGGCAACTTTCTGCAGGTAGAGCAATAATGATTTCAAAACAAGCCCCAATTCACTCCGCCCTAATGTACATATGAAGAAAAATCCAAGCCAAGCTCTGCCCCGCAATACGATTTTTGTGACCACCATACGCATTTGTCAATGGGACAGGAAAGGAAAAGAGCTGAGAAAAATATAATAATCGTTTCGTATTATTGCAACAGGAAAATTAAGCTACCATTTACAAGCCTATTGAGGTGGTACCTTAAATTTCCCCTTGGAATAATACGAAAATTTTGTTCAGAGTTCCTGACTTTTAGCGGAAAATTCAGTAAATGCTCCAGAATAAGGCTGTTTAACGATTTTCGATACCAAGTAGGTATCGATGCTTTTCATCCGATACATACTCGAGTACCGATACTTTTTGGTGATACTAGAAGCAAGTAGAAGTATCGATACCTTAATGGTATCGTTGGAACCCTAGGTTTGATCATTATCTGGTTTTATGGTCAACATTTCGCTGAAGCACGTAACAGCACATTTCACAGTGATGCTGCTTTCGTAGTTGATACGTGTGTGTGAAGGTTTTTGTCTGGTGCCGAAATAATTTCCACACAGAACTAAAGACCACTATCCATTTAGTAAAACCTCGAAACCGTATTCCTCCCTGAGTTCAAATCATTGTTAAATGCCATTTTAAATCTGCGAAATTTCGTCGCCGTTCCTTGTAGAAAGACTTTGTCTGAGGAGAACCGTAGTGAAACCTTATGGCGAATGATTTTCTAGAACATTTAACCCTCTAAGTACCTACAAAATAATATTTTTGTCGAACCTTTTAAAAAAGGGTTAAAACGACCCCTTCGTGAAGGGGTTACTGAGTGAAATTCCTCTACGAAATTAAAGCTCGTGCAATTTTATTATATGTTAACTAAAAACATATTTCTATAGTATTTGTATTTTAACCCCGTTTTTCCTTTATTTAAAAATCACCCAGACGAAATTCCACAAATTTAAAAGACGAGAAAAAAAAGCATGTTAAAAAAATTACCTCAGGGAGGAGAACGTTTTGGGGGTTTTAGTGGTCTTTCGAACTATGTGGAGATTATTCCAAAAGTGCTGTTTCACAGTGTTGCAAAGCTTTTTGTGGGAGGTTTTGAGCCCCTTTTTTTAATATACTGAACGACGTTTCTGACGGATGCGCTAATTTCTAAAACAGATGCGTATTTCTTTCACTAAAGTGCCTATCAATGTAAAAATGCTCCTTAGTACACAAAAATATGTATGTACATATATGTATTAAAGTTATTGGTAGATGCAACCCTCATAGCAGAGACAACAATAAAAACATACATATAGAATTGTTATTTACACATTGTAAATTTGAAATTGTGTAATAAACGCAATAATGCACTTGATATTTATATTCTGCGGTGGAGACTTTGACTGCGGTTAGGCATTTCATATGCGCCTGAATCATTTTGTCTACATATTTTCATTTTTTCGATAAAGTATATGTCTATATGTTTGCATATAAGTTTTATCTGTTTTGCTTTGAATATTCTAGTCTTATATGTATGTATATATTTACTTCAAGCAGTGATGTGATACGTAGGGAAAATTCCCTACATGTAGGGATTTTAGTCGGAAAAAAGTGACCGTAGGGAAAGAAGGACAGATTTTTATAAAATAGCTAAATGTAGGGATTTTTTGGCAAAGTCAAATCAATTCAACTTTTTTCACTTCAACACTGGCTGTCGATCTGAATAATGAAAATGTTGCGAAGACGAGTTAAATCGCGAACCCTTCAATGACGTAATTGGAGAGGGAATACCGTATAGTGAACTATCTAATAACACGATACTTTTAATCAGGGCATCGGAGCAAAAGATTTTTTTTCTGGCTACGCTCTTAGCTCCGAACTTTTTCCCCCTAAGGCCTCTCCGCAGCTCTCAAGAAAACGCTCAAAAAAAAATTTGCATTATTTCTTGAGCGTTGAAATGGTAGTAGGAAAGTAATTATATTTTCAAACGAAATGTCACATTTGAGTTTATTTACCTCTTCTGTCAAATTTTCTTGAGGAAATAATAGAAAATGCATTATTTCTTGGCAGAACCAGTGTTCAGTTGTGCACTTTTTCTAAAAAATCTTAAAAAAATAGTAGTAGAATTTCTTTAGAACTGCGTACCGTAAAAGAAAATATGACGAAAGAAATTTTTCTTGAGCATCTCTTGTACGTCAAATTACATAGAGTTTTTAGTTTTCTTGGGAGCTGCGTATAGGGCTCTACGACCAACTAGATGGTATTTTGTTGGTATTTCGTTTGGTTTTTTCAATATAGCTTGCTCGCTTACACCAACGCAAAAGTGTATTTGACCATCTCCTTCACACAAAAAACCTTGTAGAATACCAGAAAAAAACATAGTGTCATATGGGCTAAAGCAAAGAATTTCACGCAATACCTTTTTTTTTATTATTTTTAGAGAAATGCTGTACCTATGATAGTATCAATGAAATGTTTCGTTCCCTTACATATTTATATGCCTACACCCAGAAAAAAAAGAGTGTGAAATCAACCAAAAATCAACAAATTTTGTGGTTAATTTTTTTCAACACGATGCTTAATGTATTCCATCATGTAATTAGGGACACGATATCGAATCAAAAGCATCGATCTGGTAATCATTTAAAATATCGGTTAAAAAGAATCGCGAACCCGATAATATCGAAACTAAACTACTCGATACTCGAAGTATCGGTATCGAAAGCGATAATTTTCTAGAAGGTGTAACCTTAAAATTTGCTCTAAAATAGTTAAAAGAGGTACCAATCGACGCGTTCTGACCTTTCAGTAGAAAAATAAATGGTTATCTTCATGAAACAAATCCTTATACTTCATAAATTATTTTTCAAGGCAAAATGTTATCAATGAGTATTAATGAACAATGAATGTGATTTTTTATATCGTCGTACCATACGAAAACTAGCATATTTAAAATTTCTGGCGAAAGCTATCAATAAAAAAATTCTGTACGAAAAGTAACAAGTACGACTTTTGGCTGACGAAAAATAACAAGTTCGAGTTTTGGCTGACGAAAAATAACAAGTTCGACTTTTAGCCGACATTAAAATTGTTGTTGTTTAAACGAAATTGATAGTTTTCATCAGCCAAAAGTCGAACTTGTTAATTTTCGTCAGCCAAATGTCGGTTTTGTTATTTTTCGTCGCCCCAAAGTCGAACTTGTTTTTTTTCGTCAGCCAAAAGTCGAACTTGTTACTTTTCCTCAGTCACAAAAAAACGTATGCTAGTTTTCGTATGGTACGACGATATTATATAAGAGCAATGTTTAGATATGTAAATGTGTAAGGTTTTTGGTAAATTTATACGAATTTGGATGAATTCCTACCTCTTTAAAATTGTTTTTGGAAAATTTTTCGCCCCGAAAAACTGGTTTTTCAGGGGATAAAGGGGTTCTCACAAGACTTCGAACTGAAATCCAAACTTGCCGGAGGCTTACATATACATACATATGTGTTTAGAACAACTTACTGCCCTCGGCCACGCTAAAAAAAATAACCCTCAGCTGACAGAATTCTTTTTCTGGGGTAATATCTATGGACCCAACCAACTTTAACAAAAAATATGTCATAAATTATAAACCTACGGCAAGTTTTGATTTCAGTTTTGAGATCTGTGAGAGGTCCTTCATCACCCTGAAAAAGTTATTTCTCGCGGGGCGTTCCTTATGCCTATATGACACTACGTTTTTTCCATGGTATTTTTGGTTTGAAAACCCACCGAAAGTCAAAATACAAAAACAATTCTTCTGTAGGTTGAAAAGAGACAAATACTCCCTCAAAAACAATTTTGTGACATTAAACTTCAAACTAAATGAATATATTATTTATTACAAAAATTAATTTTTTTGGAAATTAAAATTTGAAAAACAACTATATTTTTTTGGAAATTTGAATTTAAATTATCGACACAAAAAAATGATGAAACTCAAGTGGCAGAATAGCTGTGAATTCCATGTTATAAAGAGAAGCCATTGCGCAGTATGATTTTTCTTCCGGACTTCGTCTTCCCCTTACGGGTAAAGCATAAGCTTAAAATTTGTATTTCCAAAGATTTTATATTTTAAAAATAATTTATTTTATAGTTGTCAAATTGAAACAATTGTCAGAAAAAAGTGCCGAATGTCAAAAACCTATCGAAATACAAGGTGGCTCATTGGGTTTTAACCGCCTAGATGGTATTTCGTTGGTTTTTTCCAACATAGCTTACTCCCTTTCACCAACACAAAACTGTATTTGACCACCTCTTTCACACAAAAAACCTTGTAGAATACCAGGAAAAAACGTAGTGTCATTTGGGCATTAATGGAAAACAGACCCTTTTTTATAACGTGTTTTTAGTTAAGTGAAAAAGAAAAAAGATAGATATTGACGATTTTTTCGCTGAAATGATGATTTTTTATATGCAAACATCAAATTATCGTATGAAAATGAAAAATATATAATCCTATATCTCCAGTTATCATTATTTCTATCGCATGGTAATTGCAAATTGTAAGCAAGTTTCGGTGGTAAGTGTGCGCCTCGTTTAATGTGAAAATCAATAAACAGATTTGGGTAACTTCATACAACGTCATACAAAAAACCTTACGAAGTAGCCCAAACCTGCAATTATTTCAGCACGTGGATCAGACCTATTTTTCGATGTGTACCAGTGATGGAACATTACTCATGCTTGTGCATTTTTCGGCCCTTTAGGAAGCAGCTTGTCACTTCTGCACACTCGACCGATTTTCGGCACTATTTTGCGTTGCACAATTTTTTGGACAAATATGACAATTTTAATTTTCCATCACTGAATGTACTCATTTGTTCGATACCGTGGTTGAAGTACTCGATACCAAAAAATATCGTTGCAAAAGAATCGAGTAAAAAGTATCGGTATCAAATGCAAAAAATATCGATTTGGTATCGTATCGTATCGAAATTCGTGTCCCTACATGTAATCGTGTAAATTTAACACTACTGTCAAGTGTTAGTTTAACAGGATGACAACTGTAGAATTAACACTAAAAAGTATTGAGACTTCCTGTTGATTTTACAATTTTAACTAGTTAATGTTACAATTTAGCTGGTTAAATTAACACGAAATGGTCCTGTTGAATTAACAATAACATCTTTTTGATTTTACCTTAAATTTATTGTTAAATTAACTAGAAAGTCTTGTTGATTTTACAATTTATTTGTTTTAAATAAAAAAACATATAAAACATAAAATATATAATCATCAGATCAATAAAGCATATTTGAGTACATCACCCGCACAACCGACCAAATTGAAAGCGTCCTTCTCATACGAATAGTTTATACATGGGCGATAGTACTTACTATCACTGGCACCGAGTAATGTTTGGCCGCTAATGCAACGGCATATGCACCGCATGCTGCGTGAAAGACTCCATTCGCTAAACATCTTTTCGTGGTAAAAATTGCAAACTATGAAGAGGAAAAAGAAAATAATGAACATTAAAAACTTTTAGAAACAAAAATACAATCCACTTTTAACTTACCTGCGAACTAAAAATATAAATGGAAAAACCATTATCACACACTGCCATCATAGCCACGGCACAAAATTTTCTTTTTGTTAAAAAAATTATAATAATTTGCGTTTTGCACGAACAGCAGAACTTCAAACGTTGAAAAAATTGTGTATGTTTCAAAATAGTTTTGACGTTCTTTTTAACACTTTTTTAGATTATGTTGACACTACCCAGCAAACACAGTCTCTAACGTTAGAAATTTTGTCGAGATTACCTTAGATAACTAGTGTAATTCCCTATATATTCTCAAATCGATAACTAGGGTTGAAAACTACACTAGAATTCGATTAGCGAGTGATTAGAGAAAGAGCCAAATCTCACGCCTTTTATTAATTCTCAATATATTTCTGTGATATATTGAATATACATTAGATACTAAAAAATGGTAAAGTTAGTATTACCGTAGTACAATGTTTTCCATTAAAAAGTACAAGAAGTACCTTTAATTTAAATAACAAGACTGAATTTAGTTTAAATTTCAGTTCTTATAAATGTGATAAACATATACATACATGCGAATAGATGCATATAATCATATGCAATTTGGCACTAATAAAATCTAAACAATGAAAAAATCATGTAAAAGGAGACAAAGCTTCGTTTTTAATTTCAATTGGAAGTATTTGCAAATTCTGATTAGAATCTCATTAGAGAACTACATTAGAATTCGATTCGAGAATTATAATTTTCTCGATTTGAGAATTAGGTACCCTTTTGTTTGAGAACGCTATGATTCTCGATAGATTTTCGAGTCGTCCTCTAACGTTAGAGGTTTGAGAATAAGGCTAGTTCTCGAGTCATTCTCAAATCGATAACTAACCTCGGTGTTTGTTGGGTATCATCGTGTTGAATAAACAAAAATTCCAAATGACGTTTATGTTTGAACATTGTTTCGTGTTATATCAACCAACTTTTATTGTTAATTGTGGTTCTTGTTGTTTTATCATTTGTTTTCATGTTGTATTAACACTAAAATTGGGGCGTCCTTTTTCTAACATTTTTTTTAGTTTATATTGACACTATCATCATGTTAAATAAACCAAATTCCAAATGACACTTAGGAATAAAATTTTATATTTGAATCATCTTGTATATTTTAAAATTTCTTCATGTTGAATCAACAATAAAATTTGGTTGAATTTACCAAATTTTCAAATGACAGTTACAAAGCCAAAATCATGTATCAAACATCGTGTAATTTGAAAAAATTGTTGCTGTTCTATGTGTAAAGATCGATCGTGTTAATTTTACATGAATCGTGTTGATGATTTTTTTCTGAGTGTACGTCTACCTACCTATATATCGCACGTTTTATTCAATAGGGATTTAACTAAAAAAATTTTTTTTGGGAAAACGCAAACAAACTTTTAGAGCCTATACACACTTGCGACTCAATCGATTTAGTCGGGCTTTGATTTGCATGGGAATGTATGGAAGCATTCACACTACATTCGTGGCCGCTGTGGTGCAGTGGGTAGAGTGCTCGCCTGCTATGCCATAGGTCTCGGGTTCAAACCACGGTCCGAGCAAAACACCAAAACAATTTTTCTAATAAGTAAAAATCCAATTATTGGCGGTCACCTCTCGGCAGTGGGCGGCATACCCTCCGAGAGTATTTCTGCCATGAAAAAGCTTCTCACAAAAAATGCATTTGCCGTTCGGAGCCGGCATAAAACTGTAGGTCCACCCAATTAGTAGGAAAAACAAAAAGGAGCACACCTCGAATTGGGAGAGAAGCTCGGCCATAAAACTCGTCAGAGTTATAATAGCGCCATTGTATTATTGTATTATATTATTATTATTCACACTACATTCAATTAGTCGAACAACTGAAACAGTTGGATTTGCATACAACAGCCCAATTCGCTTAATCGATTGAGTAGCAAGTGTGTATAGGCTCTTATAATTTCAAAGAGTTTCCTTCTACGGCTAACTACAAAATCACTTTTATTTCCGCCATTTTTATCGTTTTGAGTATTTTATAAGACTAGACTCAAAGGCATGACCCAGTTATTGAAATATGTGGCAAAACCCCAGAAATCGAAAATTTCGAGTTAAATCCCTATTGCATAAAACGTGCGATATATATGTTACATACAACGCATTAATACATATATTTTTTTATTATAATAATTGTTCAAAACAGTAAATCATCAGTATTTTATTGTAATTTTTTTTGATTTCTTTGAGAGCCAGTGTGTATGCAGTATGCAGTAGAACAGCCGATTTTCATTATTTAGTAAACGAAAAAACGTTCATCTACTGACGTGCGGTTTCTTCATTGTTCTAGCATGGAAATAACTAAAAAAAGTGTAGGGAATTACGTAGGGAAAATTTGAAACAAGCGTAGGGAAAAGTAGGGATTTTTTTCTTGCTCTGTAGGGAATTTCCAAAAAAGTATCTACCATCACTGACTTCAAGGCTTTCCAAAGCAGCGCCTATTGAATGTGGTTTGACAACATTATAACTCGGAAATATGTAAGTCCGCCCTCCCTCCATCCACCCATTCGTCGTCATCAATCACAGGCCCCCAGCTGCATTAGCATTGATATTCATGCAGCTTCAAGACATTCGGGTTAAGTATTTAAATGCAGATAAGCGAATCGTTGGGCAATACAGTTGCGCCAGTCGTTTGCACGATGCGCTGTTGTTGTTGTTGTGCGCCTATTGCTGCAATTGCTGCATTATTCCGCTATTCATAAAGCTTTAACACTTTTGATTATTGCAGCACTCACTATTCGTTAGCTAGTTATCAGTTAGTGTAATATTTATGTTCATACATAATGTGGAGATTTATTTTCGTTTTTATTTGTTCTTTTTTAATTATATTCTCTGATTTATAATTATCAATACATTTACATAGATACATATGTACATACATATGTGCACATATATGCAATTTTTATATTTTGTCTTATACCCAGTTGCAAATATGTACATATTAGGATACGAAGTGATCGAAGAGCCATTGGTTTTATTCCTCCATTCTCGCTATCTACTATTTCATCCATCACGATATGCAATGAAGATCATTTCTGATGACAAAATAACCTAACTTAGAATGAAAGATCAAGGCATAGGTAGATAAATTTTCGACCTCTAGCACCTCACGAAAGGGTTATTTTCAAAACTTTTTTATATAAGTAGTCAGGAAAAAATTATATTTTTAAGGTCGTTAGAGGGTTAAAATTTCCTAGAAAATTATTCGTCATAAAATGTCAGTAGGAGTCTCCTCAGAAAATAACTTTGAAAGATTAACCTAAAAGACCACAAGAACCGAAAGAAATACATAGTTATATTCCTGGGAATATTGAATGTGTTTTATCTCTGGTTCTACTGAAGCGATCGATATACTTCTTTTGCAAAAGATGAATGATTTTTCAAGATGTTTAACATGCAGGCAGGGTGATATAAACTAAGTTCTGGATGGTAGTGAGCCCAGTGGTGTATATAGGGTGTCGAATTCCTCCTATCAGGCCAAAGAATTGGCTGTATTAAACTTAGATATCGAATAATAAATACCTAAAATGATTGAAGCGACAACTAGCTGTGTCAAAAAAAAAAAAAAAACAAACAAAAAAATTTTCCGGAATTGTATTCCAAAAACACATCATATGGGGAAACGTACGGAGCATTATTTTTTGTTCCATATAAGTCTCGCCTTATATGTATATATTCCAGGCTAGTGCAGAGCTACACCACTTCCAGGTGGATTGTAGAAAGCGTCAACTTGATTTTAGAAAGAGTCAATTGGATTTTAGAAAATTTGAATTTTATTTCTAATCTACTTTTCTAAAATCTAATTTTCACTTTCTAAAATCCAGTTGACGTTTTCTAATTCATCTGGAAATGGTGTAGTTCAAAATGAGACAGAATTGTTTCTCATTCTATCCCAACGCAATGCTTTCAACTAATCTTTTTTAACACGGGTATGTGCCAAGAAGTGGCAATTATCCCCTCTGCAGAACGTCCTTTTAACCAAGTTTCATTTTGGTACTACCCAGCAAGATCAGCAAAATGAAACATTATTGTAAAGTGCAACCCTTGTTGCTCAACTTTGAAGCAACAGCTGTAAACAAAAATTTTTCATGAAGTCACAATTAGACATATACGCCGCCGATTGACGCCGCCGCCGCCGCGCCGATTACCTTCATAATCGGCCGCCGCCGCCATAATCCGTGAAATCGGCGTATCGGCGCGGCGGAGTGCGCTGGCGCGCCTTACCCGTATGGAGCGACATGTGTACATATTTTCCTAGTTATTCTAACTGCAAAAGTTCTTCAAAATTAAAAAAAAAAAAAAGGAACCAATCGACGTGTTTTGACCTCAGGAACACGAAGCTGAATGCGGAAATGTTTTGTTTTTTGCCGGTTAAAAGTTATTAACAAAAACTTTGGCTGTTCCCTATTTTACTAGCCTCAGTCCTAAAGAATTTAAGCTACTGGAAAATTTCAGTTCGTTGGCTTACATAATTTTTTCTCAGATACGGAACTTTTCTGGGATCTCTTCCATTTAGTCCTACTTCTCGAGGTCTGTTGCTAATTATTCTACTCAAACCTGCACCATTTCAACCCTCCTTGATATCATTAGATGCCGAAAATGATCCCAAGCATGCCTCCAGAATCGAAAACTCATAGTTTGAACGTAAGAAAGTTGCTGTTTTTGAGTAGCCTCAGTTGTCGAACCTCAGCCCTATAGGGAATATTAAAGAAGACGATGGGGGATCAAAAATGGAAAAATAAGCAAGAGTTATGGAAAAAAAATTAAAGAAGCTTGGTACTTAATACCAGTTGCAAATTGCGCTGATTTGGTCAACCCTATGCCACGAAGAAGTAAGGAAGTTATAAAAAATAAAGGAGCTTCAACTAAACATTAGTTTAAATTTAGCTGAAGCAGTAATATTGTAGTTTATTTGAAAAAACAATCGAATTTAAAGTTTGTCCCTATTATTATTTCCAACATAAATTATACATTTCATTATTTTTATTCATAAAAATTAAATTATTATACAAAAACCACCCCAGAGTCATTGAAGCATGTCCTCTCCGTGTAAGCATCAATATATGGTAATTATTATTTGGTCTTAAAATGAAATAAATGGAGAATTGCAAAATTTTGTCCCTATTATTTTTTCCAACACTGTATATACATATATTTATTTTAAAGTGCCTTATATATATATATAAATATGTACATATGTAAATATATGTATGCATGTTTATTATCATACAAAATAAGCAAATGAATTTAAATTTACCCTTACATATGGATTTGTGTATATTCTTTAATATTTATTTTCTTTATTTTATATTTTAGTTTATGTAACAATTGTTTTTTGCTGTTAATAAAAAAGTTTAAACAATTTAAGGTGGAAATTAGTTTATTTATTCCATTCAGCCAGCGCTATTAAGGTAACTAAATAAAATTAATATTTGAATAAGGATTGTGATTTGTAGATTTGGGGCAGGCGCGCCGGCGCGAAAAAGCACGCCGGCGTCGCCGCCGCCGCCGAAATGTTTTTGGAATAGCGCCGCCGCCGCCGGAATCACTGTCGGCGTATATGTCTAGTCACAATAATAAACTGGCCCGCTCCACATACTTTTAGAACCAGTTCAGAGATAGTTGTGTACTCTCTAGTTCTAGACTATTGTTTTTCGGGACTGTTCCTTATAATAGCTGTAGGGTTTGTATGGGCGCTTGTTGTTACTTCAACTCAAGTAAGTGTTAAACTTAAAAGCAAAATATTTACCTAATTTATCTTCTTCTTTATTGACGCTTAAACGTCTCAACGATTTTGGTCGATTTCAATAAACCGCGCCAGTAATTTATCGTACAAGCGTAAAATTGTATAATCACAATCTCAAGTGGAGCATTTAAAATACACAGCCGGTTTCGTATGCTTTACAGATATTGTGCAATATGCACAAATCACTTAAATAAACACACAAATGTGCTATTATCACTGCGAGTACTTTCACTATCAGCACCAGCAATCTGATTCGCACGACCTGAACCATTCACGTTTACGAAAACTTAATCAACGAACGGCTATGCCTGCTCATTTCGCCACTAAACACTCTTTGACACGCGTCACATTTTTTGTTTGCTTCCAATTTACAGTTAAATCTTCCGACTCCTACATATACCAAAATCAACAAGATCAACAATCAATCGTTAAATTTGACCAGCAACGCTTGGTATTTGGATTCACGGTATGCGGAACTTGTCTACATTCATTACTAACGCTTTGCTGCAGTTGTGCTACCTCACGCTTGCCAATCTGCCATCTCTGCTGTGGGCCGCTGGAACACGCCATCCTTTGCATGTGCTGCGTTCACGTCATTGGCGCCCACAACCACCGCCCTGCACCAACTACGAGATGTTGATCGTTAATACGCAGTACTGCGTTTCACGTTGCCCGCTCCGTTGTGCGAATGGCAGCTGTTATGAGGATGGCGTCTGCCCCTGTGCCGATTCCTATCAGGCCATATTCGTGCAGGAATCGTTGGTGTGTGCTGCACAATGTTTGCCTGGCTGCCAAGAGGCTGGCGGATTTTGTGCTGCTCCCGATCTTTGTCTGTGCAACGGCAAGGGCTATCGTTTCGATGCAGTGGCGCGTCGTTGTCGGCAGTATCATGTATTCGGTGATCGGTGTTTCGGGTGAGTCTGTGCTGCTTGGAATTGAAAAGTAAAGTAAAGCAAATGTGTGTGTGGTTTCCTTTTGCATTTTCAGACGTTGTTTATATGGAACATGTACAGCAAATGGGGAGTGCATTTGCGCCCAGGGCTATGCTGTGCAGAATACGGTATTCGATCAGTTGTGTACGCCTATGTGTAAACAGTGAGTAAGAGTTCTGGTAATGTGTATTTGTTTGTATCATGCTTTAAGCCCGATATTATTTATTTATTCGTAATTAAGTAGTATTTCTTATTAAAATTTTTGAAGAAACTTGCCTCTTGCATAGGCTGAAGAAGACGGGTAAGGATGAGGATTTTTCATAAGCATTCTAAAGTAGGCACTTTTCTTAGGTGGACGATAATTGAGTTTTGTCTTGCGAGTACCTACCGTGGCTTTGGTGAAAGAAGAGGATATGGAATAGTATTAGATGTAGCCTTAGTATTAAGCGCTCAATGACAAGTGTTAAATGTCCGATTTTCCAGATCTATTCGAGATCTACAGAGTTTTGCGCAAAAGACGAAAAAAACACACACCATAAATAACTCCCAACCCGTAAGATCGATATAATGACAGACAAATGTATAAGTAATAATAGACAAAAAATAGAGCTGGAAAGATTACGCATCCACAAGTAATTCAAATTTTCGAAGCAAAAGAGAACGAAAAAGAAAAAAGTCGTTTCTTGAAAAGTACTTACATATACATATATGTATGTATGTATATATCTAAAAATATGTGCAAACGAATCATTAATACTAGTATCGCCGGTGCTCGAAATTCGACCATGCAATTTATTTTTTCAACTTTGTATTGGTACAAAAATTATTCGTTTTCGCGGATATAAGCAACACTTTCCAAATTCCAGTTGTACCGCAACACTGATTTGCCCTTTCGATCACGGTCCGACGCGAAATCATCTAGGAAGGTGGGCCCTTTGTAAATAAAAAAAGAAGTTTTTCAATTCGCCGCCGAGCCTCCCTGTTAGATATGCCTTGGTCAAAATTAAAATTACTCAGTGTGCTCTCCCGCCCTCTCTCTCATTAATGGAAAAGCAATAGGAGATATTTGGCCGCGTTGATTTTGATCTGAGCGTAAACTGGGCCAATGCATATCTATTAAATAGAGAGAGCGCTTTTAAATTAAAGCGACTCTTCAACTGTGTTTACGATATTTGTAAACACGTTTACGATATCTATTTCTCTTAACTAAAAATTTTATTTATTAATTATAAACAAATTAAATAGGTCCGTTTATATATTAGCTAGTTATGAATAGTTAGCCAAGTTTCGGCTGGAAAATCGTTTCTTGAGTCAAAAAATAGCAGAAGAGAGCCATTGACAGCTCCAAATTTCAGCTAGTAAAATTTTCCCTAGCTGAAATTATTTGCTGCCAAAGTAAGAAACAGCTGTTGAAAAAATAAATAAACGAATACTTTTGATTTTATTACTTTTGAAATTTTGTGAATTTTTGAAATAGAAATAAAGAAAATTAAATGTTTTTTTAGAAAAAATAAAGATTAACAGTCAAAAATAGCATTCAAATTACTAATCGCTAATTTTTACTATTGTTCCGTTTCTTGATTTTCTGTTCGTTTCGCTCTTTATGAGCGCAATTCTTTCCGTTTTGCTCACTTGACAGCTAGCTGCTAGTTTAATAAGAAACAAACCTAATAATTTATAGAAAAAATTATATGCCTATGCACTGCTCCTGACTCATACGAACACATCCATATCAATTTTATGTGGATAAGAGTATGCTAAATGTGCTAAACAGCCTGGCAATTGTTTGTATGGGAAAAATGATAGCCTATTAATATATAGATAATAATAATACAATGGCGCTATTATAACTCTGACGAGTTTTATGGCCGAGCTTCTCTCCCAATTCGAGGTGTGCTCCTTTTTGTTTTTCCTACTAATTGGGTGGACCTACAGTTTTATGCCGGCTCCGAACGGCGAATGCATTTTTTATGAGAAGCTTTTTCATGGCAGAAATACACTCGGAGGGTATGCCGCCCACTGCCGAGAGGTGGCCGCTGCTCTTAAAAAATCCAATAATTGGATTTTTACTAATTAGAAAAATTTTTTGGTGTTTTGCTCGGACCGTGGTTTGAACCCGAGACCTCTGGTATAGCAGGCGAGCACTCCACCTACTGCACCACAGCGGCCGGCAAACGAATCATTAGTATCATCCAAATACAAAATATTCCGCCAAACAATTTTGATTACTCATCTCGAACATCTGCTATAATTTCAAGAACACTGATTGGCATTTCTATTGGGTATACTTATATATATCATTTCTCTTTCCTATCCAAATTTCTTTATTTATTATTTTATAAATAAATAGGATCAAATTTCTATAGATTTTTCAAAGTGCAGCAAACTCATTTATTACAAAAACGAGTTAAAAAGCTGTTTAATATAAAAAGCACACCTTAATACAGGCGATTCGCATAAAAGCACAACATCATGGCATAAAAAACGACCAGTTTCCCCTAGAATTCATTAAAAGCATCGCGGATAAATTCTATTTTCGTCGTGTAAGGCCTGCAGACAAGTGCTGTTCAACATGCAATGATCTTGTACGTGTATTCATACACATGAACACTTGTAGGTATATATATAAAAATGTATATTATTTAAGTACATGACTTTAAATATATCCATTAATAGCACTGCGTATAGGAAAAAATGTATAAAAGCGACAGTTTTCCTAAAATGCAAATCAGATGTAAAAGTAAATCTTTGTTCGCGAATATTCACTTTAATTTGCTCAGTTTTCATTAGTTTCATACATTCATAGTACATACATATATTTATAAAGTGATGCAAATAATGTTATCAAAATATGTACATACCCACTAAATCAATTTCTGTTTATGGAACAATGTACTTTAGAGACTATCGCTTATTATCACCTTATCCGAGGTAAGGAATATGCAAAATAAAGTTTAAATTTTAGCTTAAACATACCTATAGCACCCTAAATCATAAAGTGACACAACTCAAAATTCACAAATTTTCAGGGGAGCCAAAAAACTTTTTATGATTTACTGCGCTACCTAATATAAACGCAAACCGCCAATTAACGCACGTCCCCAAATTTTTTCATATGTGTTGAACCGAAATTGACTTACGTGCGTATACAGATTAGAGCTCTAGATACCCGGGTATCGAACATTTCGAATTGACCGTTTTTGTTTGAAGCCCGTTTGTTGTTCAAATGCCCGTACAAACATTCGAGCATTCGAGCTTACAAACAAAAAAAAATGTGTATCGAAAAAACAAAAATGAAAACAACTACATATCGTCGTACCATACGAAAACTAACATATTTAAAATTTCTGGCGAAAGCTATCAATAAAAAAATTCTGTACGAAAAGTAGAACATTTGACTTTTGGCCGACGAAAAGTAATAAAATCGAGTTTTGGCTGACGAAAAGTAATAAAATCGACTTTTGGCTGACGAAAAGTATCAGTAATTATATACTGTTTTTACATTAAAATTGTTGTTGTTTATACGAAATTGATAGTTTTCGTCAGCCAAAAGTTGATTTTATTACTTTTCGTCAGCCAAAACTCGATTTTATTACTTTTCGTCGGCCAAAACTTGAACTTTTTACTTTTCGTCAGCCACAAAAAATATGATGTTAGTTTTCGTATGAAGAAGAAAAAAAATAATAAACAAAAGAAAAAACAAACTTCAAAATGCCCGAATTGTTCAAATGCCCGTACAAACATACGGGTAATAAACAAACAAACGACTGTTCCATGGTATAAAAAATACAGGTATGTGCATTGTCATTTTGACGCTGTCTTTTTGATTAAAAAGCAGATTTTTGAAGTTTGATCTTATGTCAGTTTTGGAGTATAGCGATGCCAGACTTTTATTTTTTGAATGCGTAGATTTTTGTTTGAAAGTTTGGGTATTTCAGGAATCAAAGGACAGAAAGAGAAAGGGCACTAGTGAGCAGATTTATGGAACTTCCGGTAGCTCCTCTTCGTTCACTCCACAAATCTTCATCCACTCTAAGCGAATAAAGGGTATCGTCGGAAATTGGAAAAATTTTATATCACCGTCTTTGCAGCCATATTTGGTATTATTTCACCGCGGAAATAAGCAACTCATATTGTTAAAATCTAGGGTACATATTTTTTTGTAATTGGATTGGACATATGTACATACATACATATATAGACTGGAATGCTCACTTGGTATGGTGGTGTACATACATATCGTCGTTTAAAGTGCAAAACCGCGTGACATTTTTGCCAAAAATGAGATTTCATCAAAAATACATTCCTGGCGTCCGTCCCCATCCATTCATGCAACAATTTTGAGATTCACACAACGCAATTCCAAATAATGACACAGTTTCAAAACCGCTTTTTTTAAGGATATTTTTCGAAACAATACCGCGAATAATAGGTGTTATTGCTTTATAACTGTACTGTAATGTACTAAAGTTGATTATACTTTCATAAACACGAAATGGATTATAACTTTGCTTCATTGAAGAAAAGTTTTTACGTACGCCTGCAAAACCGCCTATACGTCACTATTGAACAAAATAAAAGACGCAAAACCGCTTATAAATACATAAGTAAGCCAATAACTGCACATTTAACTGTTTTTCGCCAAAAAGATATTTGGATTAAGAATATAATCCAAAAATCTACCTTGGTTTGGATGTGGGTTTGCAAAATTCCGAACCGTTTTGAATTAAAACAGTTTTTACTGTCTCCTGTAAAATTTGGGTGGTAGCGGATACGCGGTATTGCACTTTATGCGACGATATGGAGTTATAATAAATCAATCTCCAAAACTTCCCCAAACTATATACCAGAGTGATCACAAAGCCTAAATTAAAAGTGAGCGTAACTACTAAACTAAATTAAAAACTCACCGAGAATACCGGAAAGGGGCTACTTTGTAGTACGGCCAAACTGATATTCCGCGAAGTAAAAATCCGAAATGAATCTTTTATGAATCACTGATGAAATTCATCTATGACTGAGGAGGCATCAGTGAGTACTTTCAAATAAAGACTGCTGAATTTTTCATATAAATAGTTTGCTTTTTTTCAAAAAAAAAATAATAATAATAATAAAAATTGTACTCAGAAGAATCATCAATGATCATTCAGCAGTGAAATAAATTTACTGCAGGATGTGTAATTTTTTCAAATTGAAAAATTTCTTTCAATTCAAATTGAAAAAATTCGTTACTATGAATACCATGGTTACAATTTATTTTTAAAACAAAGCAGTGAAAAATGCCATTAATGGAGGATTTTTATCATTGAGTATGGCAGCACGAAATGTCATAATCTGCTTAATTGTCAGGTGGTTAATATGGCGACGAAAACTTGACGTTTGTTTTACCTGGTATACTTATACCATGGACTGTTCGAGCATTTGAACAACATTTGTTCGGGCTACTCGAAAATGTTCAAAAAAAATCTGGAGCTCTAATACAGATATAAAAATAAAAAATTTAGAAAGTCTATTATTTTGTGGAATATGTACCTGACACACACGATATCGAAAGGAAGTGCCAATTTTTTTGTAAACAATCATTCATAATGCTCAGATTCAACTGTCACGCAAAACAAAAATTGGGAGTCGAGTTTGCTTTTTACGCACGCTGTTCAATTTCGGTTACTCCCATACAAGTGGTATGGGCATGAGAAATTTTTGAAAGTAAATTGACAGCGTGCGTTTGTTATAGGTAGCGCAGTTAGGGTGCGCTATGTATCTTTGAGCATATTCTTAGCAAAAAAATTTATATTTTTATTGAGTACAAAAAAAATATTTTCTTTTCTACTTTTCTCTTACACTTCACAGAGACTGTGGTAGGCATGGCTTTTGCTTTTTACCCAATATGTGCGCTTGTCGCAAGAAAGGCTATCATTATGAATACGATGGCAAGTGTCATGCGGACTATATACATTTGGAGCAATAGTAATAAGTTATATAATTAATTAAATTATATAATTAATTTTAAGTGTAAAAAATTGTATTAGGTTTCACAAGTAATATTTATCTTATAAACTAAAAATAAATTTGATAGAAAGGACTGCTGTCGTATTATTTAGGAGCAAGGGAGAAATATCTAAAAAAAATATACATACATACTCATATGTACATGTCGTCCATATATTGATATAATACTTCTATATTGCTAGCATTCAATTGGTTTGCTCGTCAAACATCACAGTAATGATATACTCTTAGAAAGGGAAGCAAGATTCCATGGGCGTCGTTAAACTTTTGTTTTCAAAGCCAAGGGGGACTACAGAAAAATTTTGATACTATGAAATAGGTATTTTATTTAACAAAGATATTTAGATACATTTTTCTTGAAAACTGGATTTCAACAATTGAGCATGTGTTAAAAAAATAAGTCCGAATTTTATTAATTTGTACATATCGCACGTTTTATTCAATAGGGATTTAACTCAAAAGAATTTATTTTTGGGAAAACGCAAACAAATTTTTATAATTTCAAAGAGTTTCAGAGAACAAAAGACTTTAGTAGCAAACCCGTTCTCAGTTACAAATAATTACATGCATACTTATAGGCTCTTAATTGAAAATTTTGAACCAAAATGGATTAATTTGAACAAAAAGCAAAAAACCTCGTGCTTATTGGCAGTTTAAAGTATATTTTATTTTAATAATTACTAATTTTTATTATTATTTTTGAGCTTTTTATTACCAGTTTAAAGAAAAGTTGATGCGAAAAATTTATATTTTTTGGTTGCTTGTTTTTCCGACAGGGTAGGAATATGATGTATTGTGGAACGATCCTCCGTCATCCCTTGTCAAGTTTGGTTTGGAGACAAACCGGTTTCGGGTATCGAACTTACACAAAATAACTCAGAACGAAAAAAGACACTGAAGATGGCGCATATTAGCCGAAACCGGTTTGTCTCCAAACCAAACTTGACAAGGGATGACGGAGGATCGTTCCACAATACATCAATTTATATTTTCTTTATTTTGTTAGAAATTATAGAGCTATTTCAGAGATCGCCACATCTTCTCAACATACTTCTTTCTCTTGGCGTTAGCGAGTTTTGAACTACGAGTAGTTGGGTTGGTAAGCTAATGCCATAAAAATTGGGCCACCACCACCCTACATTTTGCTTGGTTCAATTATTCACATATTTTTAAAAGCCTACCTGCCATTCCATTGCGCAAGTCGCAATTTCGTAGCTTCACTGTACTTCATTCTATCATTCATTCAATATGAAATTTTCATTAATTTATTTAACTCTCTGCTGTATGCATTAGCTCTCTTTTTGCACTCACGACAATTGTTTGAAGAGCCGAAGTGTATGTAGTGCGTACTCAAAGATGCGAAAAACACTTCCATAACAAATAACCACACGCTTGTTGTATCTATGTATGTACATATGTATAATGTATTACAAAAACTAATTCAATGTTGAATAAATAAAACTATCAAATGTGATATTAAAGCGATTTGCGTGATTATAATTAGCGTTAGCTGTTTTGTATTCTTTTTCATTTAATGATTAGATGCAAATCATATAAATCTGCTTATCATTGTCGCGCGATGACGTGCTACAGCGAGACTCCCACTTTGGAGAGATATTTATGCATGTAGTAACCACAAGCTCATACGTAGTCCTCCTCGTGTGACTAGTCTCTGAAGAGTGTGGATGTGAATTGGGATTGAAAACATGCATTTACATATTTAAATTAATACATCTTTATGATGTGAGGAATTATTCGTTAACATCATTTTTTTTTTACAAATTGCCTTTCTACCGACTCCGAACGTCTTATGCCAAAGCAGGTGAGTTCTTGTGAGAAACTATTTTATGGGAGAAACAAAGTCGGAGGTTTGTTGACCATTGCCGAGTGGCTGACCGCAATTTCTTTTATTTTTTCAAAGCCCAGATAATAAATGGTTTTCATTTTTTTTTTGTTTAACTAGATGTAATCTTTTGCATGCAAGTCGAGCAACTACACACCCGGCTATAGATGCAATTGTACAACTACTTATAAAAGGGGCACACTTAACCATTAACTCATTAGGTATAAACATTATAACTGTTGCGTTCTCTAAAGACTCTACAGTATAGAGGAAAAATTTCTCAGTGGCGCCAGTCACACATCTTTTCGCAACTATTATTGAACCAATACAACTATTATACAACCAATCAAGCGCGTTTTATGCTGGGAATATTTACTTTACTAAACACGTCTGTTAAAAATGTGCTTTTTGCTAAATTTAACATACTCAATATGAATTTTCTTATTAGAAATTATTAGTTGCCTAGTGCAGGAAAACAAAAGCTATTAGCTATAAAGGTTATTTA
This sequence comes from Urophora cardui, assembly GCA_960531455.1. Lineage (NCBI taxonomy): Eukaryota > Metazoa > Arthropoda > Insecta > Diptera > Tephritidae > Urophora > Urophora cardui. Next base: position 127,275,033 of record OY482670.1, on the reverse strand, counting down.
AAAAAAATTTATTTGAAAAAAAAAGTAGCGTTCTTCGATTGATACCAGCGCGTAGGTATATGAACATTATATGTGTGTTTGTATGTACATATTTGTCAAGAGTGATAGAAGCTTTTGATTAGAACTAGTGCGAAATTTTTATTTTTTTTTTTCATTTACTAAAACTACGAGGTCATACATAGATAAGAATAAGCATTATCTATGTATGTTTATCTTTATAAAATAAAATGCTGGAAAAAATTACAAGGAAACTGAAAGTAGCCTACATAATAGGTAGTACATAATATGTATGTATGTATGTAAGTATGTTAGGTTCCTCTCCGCGTGAAAAATGTTTTAAAATTTAAACATTCATACAAAACAACATACAAGAGTTCATATGTGTATAGGAAAGAGAATCGACAAATTTGAAAACTGAGTACATATTTTATGCTCATACAAGAGCAAACAACATAGCACCAACAGGGAGAAAACTATATTGATGTCATATTCATATTGATAATCCTGCACGATCCATAAACTATGGATGTCTTGTCCACATAATGGGTATCATATAAAAAAATTTGTAATATATAAAAAAAAAATATGGATATGACATGCATTATATGGGGAAGATTTTCAATATCCCACATAGCATTTGGAAGATTGTTTTATGAAAACTCACTGCGCCGAGTCTTTTTCGATGCCTTCTGATGATCAAAAACTGATTAATCACCTCTGCGATTAGAATAAGACTCGAAAATGAGTCCACCAGCGATTGAAAAGTAATTTTATTTTTTGTCATATAAAAATCACCTAACTGAGCCTTTTTCGATCCCCGTTGCTGATTAAAAAAATAATTTATCACTTTGACGATTAAAAGAAGACTGGAAAACGAGTCAGACCAACGATTAAAAAGTGATTTTATTTTGTATCATATAAAAATCACCTAGATGAGCATTTTTCGATCCTCTTTGCTGATTAAAAAAATAATTTATCACAAATTTGTCATGCTAAAGATAGAAATGTGATCGATTACTTTGCTTTTTTGGAAAAAAATGAAATATTTCTTATGCCTCAGACACACGTGTGGTAGAAATATTATAATATCAATACTATGATTTGGCTTTACTATGAAAATTTTCAATTAAACTACAATATGAGAGTGACACATATGTCGTATAGATCGCAATATTTCTACTATACTACGATGTGTGTCTCTAGCATTAGCAAGCCTAGTACATAAAGCTATAATTTTTCAAAAAAAATTTCAGAGAATTTTATATTAGATTTCGGTATTGATGATTCCGAATGTTGTAGAGCAGGAACATATGGATGTATGTCTTCCGTGTTGCCGTATATGAGAGTGCCAAAATGCTCATATGCATTTTCATAGGAATTCATTTATGGATTGAAATTTTTATATCTTAAACTCCTTATTTGCTTAATATTATTGTAGGCTAAAAACCTGTTTCAAAAGTTCCAACCAATATGGACTGAGGGTGACCGTGGAAGCTCTTTTTACGATATTGGTAAAGGTAAGGCTAAGGGTAGAATATGTATAAGGATAAAAGATGGGAAAGAAATGCGGTTGGAAACTGACCCAAAAATGATAGGAAAAAGAGTAGAAAAGTATTAGAAAATGATTAGAAATTGATCAGAAAGTTACTGAAAAACGACCCAAAAGAGATTCGAAAATGACCAGAAAAACGATTGAAAAATTACCCAAAAAAGATTGGAAAGCCAATCGAAAATGATTAGAAAAACGAAGAAAAATTACCATAAAAAGATTCAAAAACGATCAGAAAACGATTCAAAAATGACAGAAATAAGATTCAAAAATCGAAAAAACTAAAATCGAAAGGGACTCGAAAATGATTAAAATACGACTAAAATAAGACTCGAAAACGACTCCCCAAGAAGAGTTGGACGTAGGGTACCATTTTCTACAGACGAGAGGCTCTGTTATGATCAGAAAATGAGCGCATTTTCCATTATTTTAAACGTGCATAGGGATCGAAAAAGACTGGAATATGATCAAAAAATTCATAAAATGCTATGTGGGATGCTACCATGCGATGAAAAAAAAGAGTTATAGAGGAAGTCCTCCTGTTTCCAAATCTAAAAATCCCGTCGACCGAAGATGTTTGTATTTGTTGTAGTTTAGGAGATATTCCTTTTTGCGTTGGCGGCCTTCGGAAGCGCTTTAAAAAAATAACCCTCAGCCAGCAGAATCCAATTTCTGGGGTAATATTTATTGACCAATGATAAGTAAAAGTATCCGCGAATATCCCCCAAAGTTTCATTTGAAAAACGCAAATACCTATGTAGATAAAGCTTTTGGTAGGCAGAGCCATTATATGGATATGACATCCACGGTTTATGGATCAGGCAGGATGATCAATATATATCTATGCATGTGACATCAACATATGTTGTTTTCTCTGTGTACATAAGTATCTATCACTAAAAATGCTCCTAGTAGGACCTTTTCATATGGCTTTGGGCATATGTGGGTACATGGGCAACGATTGCTGGCTGGAATTATTTTTTCGCATACTTATATGTACATATATGTGCTCAAAACCGTGCACGCAGTAAACAATTTCTAGTTAGCCTTATACTTGCATAATTAATTTCTTCCAGTCGTTATCAAAAGATATAATATTTTCACCTTCCTAGCCAATTGTCTTTTAGTATTGCTAAGATTTTAATATATGTAAATATTTAATTTGCTATAAACTTTATAGTATAAAGACTGTTTGCTATTATTGGCAGTGGGACGTGGAGTGGGGAGTATGGGATTATATAGAGGATTTGCTGTGTTCCGATCCGGTTATTGATGCTCTTGATGCCCTTATAAAGCTAAAAGCCATTAAAAAATATATATACCACCTTTCATTTATGTACATATGTACAATTGTAGATATGTATGTACATATGCACATACTTCTGCAAGACCAGCCCGCCATCTCCACTGTCTCATCGGCCACGTAGCTACACAAGTGATTTTCTTTTGCTATCGACCTTAAAAAAAAACGCTCCAACTGGCTAAAGGCTTATACGAAGCTTCAAAGAAAACCAAAATCTCAATATAAATTGACGTACAAGAAATTGCTCAAGAAAAATTTCTTTTGTTATACTTTCTTTTTCAGTACACAGCTCTCAAGAAATTTTATAGATTTTCTACTATTATTTTTTAAAGATTTTTTAGAAAAAGTGCACCACTGAACTCTGGTTCTGTCAAGAAATAATAAATTTTCTATTATTTCTTCAAGGAAATTTGACAGAAGAGGTAAATAAACTCAAATATGACATTTCGTTTGAAAATATAATTACTTTCCTACTACTAATTCAGCGCTCAAGAAGTAATACAAATTTTTTCTTGAGCGTTTTCTTAACAGCTGCGTAGAGCGTTTAAACAACTACTTGCTTACTTATTTGCAACCCTGATGTCAGCTATCCAAATTAAATTTTCTGAACGAGATAAATAGATTAATAAACTTTGCATAGAATATGTATGTATGTAAATAGAAACAAATATCTTTGTATAGCCAACAAAAAAATAATGTTAAACGAAACGAAATTAGTATTTAATTATGCACTTTCAAGTACTATTCACAATGGCTTCATTCTTTTAACTTGCAACACTGCTGTTCAAATCGACAAAGTGCTAAGCGCCTTCAACTCAACTCGCTTAACAAATCCAATGGCTCACATTTCCTTCTGTCTACCAAAAGCTATATCTCCAAAAGTAATAATGTTTTTAAATGAATCTTTCAGGGGATCTTAGTCGAGACTTTTCTTTATGTAAATTTATTACTTTTATAAATATTTTACTAATATTAATAATAGCAAATTGTTGTTAAATAAACTAACACTATTATCACCAATTTCTAAATTAAACACACATGTAATCCTTACTACATTTTCACACGTAGCTTTATTAAGCTGTTCGAACCACTTTCACACACTTTATTAATTTTATTTGCCGAATTTTACATTTTAATTGTTCGACCAACTGCTTTTGTACCTTTTCAATAATAATAATGGCCACCAACATATAATGGTGATGCCACACCTACCAAAAGGTAAGTCACATGATAAGGTCGCATGCACAGTGCGCGATTCGGAGCCAATGTAATGAGTAAATAAAGGCGAAGGCCGCCTACGCTGAAGGGTGTACTACGCAGAAGGACATCACCGTCGGTTGGGGCACACGTCCGGACGGATGGCGTAGCCCAGGGTTATTTTTTATAAGCGCGGCCGAAGGCCGCCAACGCAGAAAAATTCAATACGACCCAACTCGTTTACCACTGTGACGACGGCCTTATGAAATAGTCGACTGCGTGTGGAAACACCGGTGTTTCTATTTCATTGTTTCGCAGAGAAAAGTGAAGTTAAATTTGACTTTTTTTGCAACTTTAACTACAAATTACTTAAAAACTATACATCTCCGGAAGCCAGGACTTTTACATTTAGAATCAGGGGGATCTCCTCTACAACGCCCAATAACTCTTTTTTTCCAACGCGTGGTAGACGGTTGGAAAATTTTCCCAATCCAATTATCTTAGCTTTTGTTGTTGCTTTCCATGTTATTCGCTAAGCTAGCAAGTATCTTTTTTTTCGAAATTGCTTGCAAAAGAAAGCGGCTATGCCTACATTTGCAGTTCTCAACGTCTCCTGGCGCCGCTACGTATTTAACCAAAATTCAGTTGAAGTTGCGCTCTCTAACAATTCACATCGTTTTTCTTATAGCCACCGCAGCTCTTTTTCAATTCAACCCTATTCTTTCCTTCGCCAATTGTTCCGAGCACATTTTCCAGTCGTACGCATTGAAACCATTGAATCCTACAAGAAGAATACAAACAAAAAAATAAAAAAAGTTTATTTTTATACATTTATTTGACACTGGACTTAAAGAGTGCATTAATTAAGGTTTTACTTAATTTATAATTCCAATTTTGTATACCTAAAAAAGAGAACTCGTGTGACTTAAGCAACAAACATGCCAAATTTTAGGGTAAGCAGATTTATATAAGTGAATTAAGAATTCTTATTTTCTTTTTGCAAGGAATCAAACTGAAATTTGTTCATTTTGTGTGTTATTGAAAAGTGCTTTTGCGATAAATGTGGGTTTAAAAACTTTTTTCCAGAATTTTCCGAGCAACCATCTACATATGCATACAAAGCATTGTTTAAACTTAATAACCGCCTAAGTAAAGCTTACATAACCGTCTATGCCAAAATTGAGATTAACTATATTTCCTTCTAACTGTGTAACCTAAATCAAACGCAAGTCGTCAATTTAACGCACGCACGCAAATTTTTCATATGCGTTGAACCGAAATTGACTTGCGTGCGTGTTCAGATAAAGAAATAGAAAAATACAGAAAATCAGAGAAAATCTTGTTATTTTGTGGAATATGTACCTAACAGACACGATATCAAAAGCAAGTGTCAATTTTTTTGCAAACAATCACCCACAATGCTTAATTTCAACTGTCACGCAAAACAAAAATTGGGCGTCGAATTTGCTTTTTACGCACGCCGTTCAATTTCGGTTACCCCCATACAAGTTGTATGGGCATGAGAAATTTTTGACAGTAAATTGACGGCGTGCGTTTGATTTAGGTTACACAGTAATGTTCTTTTCAACTCTGAAGTTGGGGCGTTGGAGAGCGTCTGGAATTAAATTTTAATTTTTGGCACAAATGTCGATTAGGCGGTTAAGTCTCACTTAGGCGGTTATGAAGTTGAAACGGCAAAATGTGCCTATGCATGTACATATGTAGATACCTACCTACGGTCATATGAAAAATTTAGAATAGTTTAAATCACAAGAAAATGGCACAAATTAATAGGAATGCCTCTTTTCTTCTTACTTTCCTGCTTTCCTTTTTGGTAACACAGTTTCTTGCTGACGTAGTGCCGTGCCTCCTGGCTCTCAGCGCAAACATACTTACATGCCTGTTATTAACACAAGGTGGCGTAAAAGTTTGTGGACCAATTTTCTAGTTGGTGAATAATAATTTTTAGACGGATCTAGCATTGATACATATTGATGAACGTATGTTCATACATACATACACATAAACTTATAGGCACCGAGAATTGAACACAAAGTTGTCTTAATCAATATGTACAAATGTCCTAAAGCGAATCTGAATGATAGCGACTCCTGATTACGGTCCAGAATATCTATTACATCACCTTGTACAAGACTGCCATGTGCGCAAGATGAGTTTTTCTCTATACCTTCGTTAGTGCTTCGAGAAAGGAAATGTGGGTGATAATAGGCACTTTCAGACGTGCCCTTCATGCACACTTACCTACAGATATATGTCGATAAATACATATATATGTATGTATATACATACATAAATAGATAAAATAAATATGAAGATTTGTGTACATACTCGTATTATTAAAATTAAAATTGCTCTCTTATCAGTTGTAACTATTTGCAGGTTTTTACTTCGTTCAGAACACATTGAATGCAGGGAAAGTGTTATATAATCTACCTGCAAAAAATGCGATTAAACCGGGACGTGTCTGGGATCAATCGCAAGGGAGCATGCGACTAATACAATTTTACATCCCTTTGTATGGAGTAAATTGATCGCATTTGTTCGATCATGTCCTATAAAGAGACTACTTGTTCAGTTTGAATACCCGAACGGGTAAAATGTAGATTAATCGCTTTCATCCAAAGTTGTAAGCCAAGGCTATTTTTTATGAAAATGTCCAAAAATTATAAATTGTTATATATATTAAAAGAAAGCTTATTCGATTAGCTTTCATCTTGTAGCGAAATCTTTTAAAGAAAATTAAGTATTTCCTCCAAATATTTTAAGTTTTGAGAATGTGTTATGCGAGTGTAAAAGACATGTGAGGAATGTTTCAAAGTTGTTAGGCAAGGCTGTTTTTTTTAACAATCTTTAAAAAATATAAATTTTCATGCCTATTTAAATAAAGATTATACAATAAGTTTTACTTTTGTAAAAAATCTATTCAATAAATTAAAATTTTTTAAATAGTCAGTATTGAGTGTATAATAATAATTGATTTTTCAATGGATATTTTTGTTAACATTTTGTTAAAATTATAATTCATTGTTATTAAAAGAAATAGTATGCAATTTTACCTATTATTATAACATTTTTTAATACATACATTAAATATTTTTATAAAATTTCTACTTTTAATCAATCTAGATTTGTACCGTTCGGGATGAAAGCCTCCCCCCCCCCCCCCCCCCCGAAAGATTCGTTTTGACCATAAAACCATCTTTGACTTTATTAGCATACATTTCTTTTTCAGGAAAAAATCAATGAGAATAGTAATTTTTCGAAATTGGTAATTCGAAATTTAGCGCTTTTTCACGAAGTATTACTTATAATTCTAGCATTTGTTGAGCCGTAGGAAAGTGCAAGAACCGCAGGAATTTTACCACAATTTACATTCTTTGTACTTATATTCGCTCTTTTGTGGTAAAATTCCTACGGTTCCTGCATTTCCCTACGGCTCAACAAACGCTACAATTATTATACGGTATTGCTGTTATTAACATGCTAATAACAGAAAAGTAACGCCAATTATTTAAATTTCAAGTTTTCTTTCAATTACTTATCATCTTAATCAAATAATATTAGTATAAACTACAATGGGAATAAATATGCAATGTATAAGAGTATCTGAACTTGAGATTTTACTTAATGTCTGTCAAAATGGAATATTAAAAAACTAAATTATATAAGAAAATTATTATTTATAATCGTAGCACATAGGTAGATTTTCAAGTTTTATGCGGCCAAAAATATTTTATTGTGTACATCTCTTCCAAATTGCTTGTTTAATGCAAAATTTTAATAATTTGTGTTAAAAGTAGAGATCTCGATTTTTTTTGAACATTTTCGAGTAGCCCGAACAGTTGTTGTTCAAATGCTCGAAGAGTTGTTTGTTTGTTTATTACCCGTATGTTTGTACGGGCATTTGAACAATTCGGGTATTTTGAAGTTTGTTTTTTTCTTTTGTTTATTATTATTATTTTTCTTTATATGTAGTTTTTTTTTATTTTTGTTTTTCCGATACACATTTTTTTTGTTTGTAAGCTCGAATGCTCGAATGTTTGTACGGGCATTTGAACAACAAACGGGCTTCAAACAAAAACGATCAGATCGAATTGCTCGATACCCGGGTATCTAGGCTCTAGTTAAAAGTCGATTTTATTGAAAAATATATACAGTGAGTCAAAAAAAAAATTATACGCCAGAGTTTTTAAATTTATTTCAAACAGTTCTGTCGAAAATTTGACTTTCTTATTTTCGTTTAAAAATGTAAACAATTTTTCAACAAAAATCGCCTTAAGCAGGATTTCTAAGCTTATGGAAAAATCCGAAAAATCGTAGAAATTTCTAAAAGTGGATTAAAAATTTCAAAGCGCGGCCAGAATTTATAGAAGATTTTGAGGAGATTTCTAAGTGTACTGTTATGTAGCCAACCAATTTTAGTGTAAAAAGTGCTAGTCTCAATGCTGTAAAAATTTCCGTCGATTTTAGTAATTTTTTTCTGTAGGGTGTTTGCGTTATATGTACGTGAGACCGTTCCAATTAAAATTTCCGAAAAGCCAATGAAATTTTTCAAAAAGTTGAATGTTGCATATTATTATATTACAATTGAATGAGCTGCAAAATTACATACTCAAAAATCTTCTAAAAAATGTAGCTTTATAATTCTTAGCCCCTTTTTATGATAAGTACTTCCTTAACTTTGAAAAATTGGAAATACTAAAAATACTGCCTAAAAAGTTAACAATAATCGCTGCTAAATATCTGGGTTACTTTCGAGCATCACCTACATAAATTAAATATAAAGCACAAAAAGAAAATTATTGTAGGTACATATGAAAAACCCTGTATCTAGTAGTGAAGTGCGGTTTTGTGCGACGTAATCTTTTGTCGGCTAACTACTAATTGTACTAGATATCATGTCCGAGGGTTAATTTGACTGAGTCTGACAGAGCAACATAACAAAACCAATTTTTAACATGAAAAAGAATGATAATGTTTTTTTAAATATCCCAACTTTAAAAGCTTAAAACTATAAACTTAGAATTTTTGGAAACCAAGGATATTATTGAAAAGTGTTAATAATTACTTGAACTTTTAGGATTCATCACGATTACGTAAATGAAATGCTTTAAATAATAAATATTCAAGTTGAAACTAGCACTTAAAAATATGTAAGAAAAAAACAAAAAAATTAACTTCAGATATGCTAAGTTACGACCATCTGGGGCAAGTGCAGAGTATGGGGTCGGGAAAAAAGCGATGAATTATTGTTCCCCATTCTATTTCCAATATGTGGGTATGTTTTTTTTCTGTAATTGTAACAATTTTACAAAATTCAATTTTGGGCGCATAAAACTTGAAAATCTACCTATGCGCGTAGATTTCCAGAAGAGAATATGAGACTTACTTTTGAAGTATAGTTAAAAGCCCTTGGCAACTGACAATCTGGCATGTCAAGCAGTGTGTATGTGTGAGTTTTTTTGTGTGGGTTAGTGCAATCGGCAGTCGTCGTGCTTCACGTTCTTGTTCGGGCTCGCGTTGATGAGAATCAAATCTTTTAGATATTTGCGTCAATCACCCGGCACTCACACATATGTATACACTTCTTAACATTCCAGATTTTAAGTGGCCAAGGGCCTTAAGAGTTTGATATATGTATTATAAGCGATATTTGTGTACTAAAATGTTAAATTATAGTCTGAAAAAATTACATTTCGCTAGCTTAGAGTGCAAACTGTGTAAGTCCACTTTTATGAAAAAGTGTATTTTTATGTAGAACGCTAGAAAAATCAAATACGCACCGCGCTAAACAAGTCTGAGATACTTGTCATATTTCTACTCGTTGTTCTTCAGTGATACGCAAATTGTGTAAGTCCAAAAAGCGAAAAAAATTGTGTAAGTCTAAAATATTTATATGAACAGCAATTTTTTTTCATTTCGAATTTTTTTTGTTTTTTGTTTTTTGTCTCTCCTACAAAGTTTTAAAAAAGGACTTACACAATTTGCATTCTAAGCTAGCGATTTTTATCATTTGTAAAAAAAATTGTAGTTTTTTTGGTAATTTTAATTTTGGTAAATTTTTTACATTGGCTGTAACCCCCTCCCCCCCCCGAAAATTTCTCTAGCTACGCCACTGGATTAATCGCACATTTTTTTGCAGGGTTAGCACATACATATACACATATCAACACATATTTGTGTTCAAAGCAACCCTCACGGAAAAAAAAAGAAGTTAGTTGCAAAAATAAATATATTAAAAAGTGATTTATATTCAACTAATTTTAAAGTAGCTTTAAACAAATGCAGCGCGGGACAGTTTCTTGTATATGTACATATTTATATGTAAACACATCTTTTCAGATCTAAGTATGCCAAGATTGTTTTTTCCTTTTTTTTGGTTACCGTTTTTCAGCTTCACTTCCCATTAAACACTGAAAACGAAATTCTCAAACGGAGAAAATATTGTTTCATATTTATCATTTGAAAATTAACATAAATTCTATTGTTTCTCAAATATTGTTTATCAACTTGAGAACAATTTGCGAAATTTGAGGAAAATTTGTTTCGCATTTTTACCATTTCTTGAATTTCGACATCAAATGCAGGATTAAGTTATTTATATTAAACTACAAGTAAAGTAGTTGAAAAGAAACTCAAGATAAAGTTATTTATTTTAAACTACTAGTAAAGTAGTTGAAAACAAATGCAGGATAGGGCAATTGACTGCTTGCTATGACATCACCGTGTTAAAAAAGTCAGTTCATTGCAAAGGAAAAAGTCACATTTTTAATTAGTTGTTATTGAAAATAAAGTAGTTTATAAAGTGATTTAAAATTAATTAAATTTCCTACAGGGAAATGTGTAAAGTATGCACATACATATATACAATTCAGAAAAGTACTTATAAGTCAGTAAAATAAGTAATTATTTACATATCATTAAAATAGTATATTGTATTATACATATATGTATGTATATTTTATAATAAAGAAAAATACATATATCTGCGCACGAATTTGAGTTAATTGGGGTACATTATACGCAAATGCGCTTCACGTTAAAAGTTATATACGGAATTAGAGCTAAGTAGAATCAGTTTACCACGAAATATAATTTTTGAAATCTTACACACCGATTTCAAATCGAAGATATTGTTATAGAATAATACCTTCTAGTACTTATGAGAGATAAAAAGGAAGAATTGACCCTTGGATAGTTCCAATTGGTGCTAACATTCACAGCGGTTATACATATGTACGTATGTATGTATGTACACTATTCTACGTTCATGACTTTTATTGTGAAATTAGCTAACGATGCTAACTTTAAATGTCAAGTCATTAATTGAGTAAATACATATCCACATACAGTTATGTACATATATGTAAAAAAATACAACCATACTATAGATAGGGTCAAAAAAATTTTGTAAAAGTCCGCCCCTAAATTTGAAGCTTATGTTGAGAGGGTTAAGGGACACAAAAAAAATTTTTTTTTGACCCCGCGAAATACCGCCGAAATGGTTTTTTTCATGTAACTTTGTTATTTATCATCCGATTTTTAAAATTGATACGTCATTAGTTTCGTACTTTGAAGCTCTACACTTTCTTCTAATGTCCTTTTGAGCTCTGAAGTCATTTTCACATAGTTGGGTCAGCTAATTTATTTGTATGTCCATGAATTATCCTCTTTGTATTGCCAAATGAAAGTGCTTCAAAATTCATGACAATGTTGTCTTGAAACGGTTTTACTAAATTAATAAACAAAGAAGTTACGTCACTACGAAGTTATTTAACGTAGATATTATTTAACTAATTTTTTTAAGCAATTCAGTATATGTAAAGTTGTAAAAGTCCGACCCTAAATTTGAAGCTTATATTGAGAGGGTTAAAGAAAAAAATTTTATTTTTTTTCTGATCCCGCGAAATACCGCCGAAATAGTTTTTTTTATTGTAACTTTGTTATTTGATTTCAGAGTGCAAAAGGACATTAGAAGAAAATATAGAGCTTCGAAATACGAAAATAATGACGTATCAATTTTAAAAATCGGATGTTAAATAACAAAGTTACAATAAAAAAACCATTTTGGCGGAATTTCGCGGGATCAAAAAAAATTTTTTTGTGTCCCTTAACCCTCTCAACATAAGCTTCAAATTTAGGGGCGGATTTTTACAACTTTTTTTTTCGTATGGGGACCAACCCTATCTAATGCACATTAGAGTGTGTTTAATTTGTATAAAAAAATTAAAAGTTCACAAAAAGACTTAAATTTCCTATTTCCGCAATTTTTATCTTTTCGAGTATTTTATAAGACTAGACTCAAAGACATGACCCAGTTATTGAAATATATTTCAAAATCCCAGAAATCGAAAATTTCGAGTTAAATCCCTATTGCGATATGTTGTTACCAATTTAGGGTTCAATTTTAAACGTGCTCTAATGTACATGTGTACTACATACATATTTGCGTGCATTTACGCTCGCAAAAATTTTTCTTCGTGCAACACGCATTCGATGCACATTGTTAAAAATTAATGAATGGCATTAAATTGTCGCAATTGACTTTTATTTTAAATCATTCATAAATTGAAAAAATTTAACGTTTGTAAGAACATTTAGCTGGTATGTACATATGTATGTATTTATGTATGTATGTACATATCGTCGCTATAGAAGAAAAAAAAAGACGCAGTGTTTTGTTGAGGAAGAAAGACGCAAACTTTTTTTTTTCAAAGAAAGACGCCTTAAAAATATTTTTAGAAAGAAAGACTCCTTATTTTTTTTTTTTTTGATAACGAAGAAAGACGCTTTATTTTTGTTTGCTATAAAGAAAGACACATTCAAATATATTTTAGGAAAGAAAGACGTATTCGATTTTTGTTATTTCTTTGTCAATATTAATGCTAATGCGTCTTTCTTCGCAGTTAATAATGCTAATACGTCTTTCTTCGTCGAAATATTTTATAATGTGTCTCTTTTCGTCGAAATATTATTTAATGCGTCTATCTTCGTCGACATGTTTTGTAAAACGTCTTTTTTCCACGACATATTTTTAATGCGCCTCTTTTCGTCGAAAAATTACTGGCATGCGTCTTTCTTCTTCCGGAGCGACGATATATGATTGCTCTTATTGATCGAAGGTACACTTTTGCATATAACTTTTGTTTGGATTGTCCGATTGATACCAAATTTTAACAGCATCCAAAGTAAGATACGTAATACAGGAAAACATACTAAGTCATTTTACTACAGTATTGTTTGGATACGTCGATATGATGATCGAGATTTGCAGAATCTCTGTCGAAATGGTTACTTCAATTTTGAAAAACATTTCTTACAAATAGTGGTGAACTAATTGGTTTTTAATCTATTCAAAAAGAGCAACACACAGAATTTACTCTTTCTTCGAATAGTCCGTTTACAAAGTTCCAAATAACGTATATATGCAATATAATAAAAACATTTATATACAATGGTTAAAAACAGTATTTGGTAATTTTTTAGTGACGCAGTGCTTCTTTGCGTTTCTTTTCAATGACGAGCCTCCGTGTTCCGTGAATAGCGAACCTGTGATACTAAAAAAACGATCAAAAAAGCATTGTAAGAAACGTAAACCTGTTCTTACAACTGCATGTCGTAGCAAAATACATATATTTAACAAAAACTTGTACATGTGTGGAATATTGGTTTAATTAATCGAATGTTTTTTTGCTGCTTTATTTATCAACAATTTAGAACAATGCACGATGGTTCGAACGATTGATGCATAAATAAATCAAATAAATATGTAAATTTAAAGTAATAAATTTAAATAAATAAATAAAAACTTGAATGCAATATTTTAAAGTTAACTACAAAAAAACAAAAAACATTGTACCTATATATTTAATCTTTTATACTCATTATTGAAAAACTTGTCAACGACCGCTGGAATGTTGCCTTCTCCTGCATTTCCTCTGCCTATTAAATTTTCACCTCAACAAAAAAATTCCATTCACTTTACATGCATCAACATCACTTGAAGTTGATGAATAGCATCAGTTAATGCCGGTTACCTTGATTTAGGAGTTAACTGCTGTAATATAACCCAGTCAGCATTTTTGAAGATGATATCAAGTACTCGGTTGGGTGATGGTTTTATTAGTGCTGATATTTACTAACCTTCCCTCAATAATTTAACATTTTGGATTGCTATCAAATTAATTTTATTAAAATACACCTTTCTTTCTCTTCCAGAAAGCGGCTTCTTCTCTACAAAAACTCTTCGTTTGTGGCGCCTTAAAATACGGTCAACCTAGTCATTCCATACTTGCCAATCCGGGCAATGGTTTTGCGAAATTTTGGTGTCGCGCTACAACCGTCGAAAAACTGCCACTCGTTATAGCGACACGTTACAACATTCCATTTCTGCTGAACAAACCCGGCATTGGTAATTATGTTTTGGGTGAAATTTATGAAGTTGATGACAAAATGCTTAGATCGCTGGATAATTTAGAGGATTGTCAGGATGTATTTACCCGTGAAATGCAGGATATGAATATTGGCGTGGGGGAGGGGTAAGAAATTAGTACCTATGTAAATTTTTGTTATTAATGATAGTTATTAATTTTTCTATTCATTTACAGCACCGTTCCATGTTGGGTATATTTGTTGCAAAAGTATCCTGAAAAGCTTCTCTCACTACCGTACTTGTCCAGCTACGAGAATTGTGCGACACATCCGTATGTTATGCGTAATCGTCGTACACATAAGCACCCCCCTCAAGAGGATCTTGCCTATACTGCGGCCTAAGGGAACCTTAATTTGGAATTCTATAAATTAATGGTATTTTCATAAGTACTTACTACATAAATGAATGTATGAATGTAGCTTAAATGTTAGGAGAGTTTTGGCGGCTGGCACGAGTGATTTCCATTACATTTATGTGAACTTATTTTGCTTTAAATTGTTACACTGCTGCTTCTGTTCGGCAATGAAAAATCCATGAAAGAACGTTTTCTATTAAAAAAAAAAACATTAAATGTAACCCTAAAAATTATAACAAATATGTAATGTATTTATTAAATTCATAAGATTGCTCCAATATAAAATTATTTGGTTATATTTACATATTTATGGAAAAAAAATTAGATACAAATTATAAAACAATAATTTACAAAAATATTCTATACATGAAACTAGATATACTATATCGACGGCTGAGAATAAGATCGCCCTATTTCAAAAATTGTTTCAAAAACGCCCTATTTGAAAAATTGTTTGAATAACGTCCTATTTCAGATTTTGCTTCAAGAACGCCCTATTTGAAAAATTGTTTCAATAACGTCCTATTTCAGACAAGTATTCAAAAACGCCCTATTTCAGAGAAATATATATGGAATTTTCTCTGAAATAGGGCGTTTTTGAAGCAAAATCTGAAATAGGACGTTATTGAAACAATTTTTCAAATAGGGCGTTCTTGAAGCAAAATCTGAAATAGGACGTTATTCAAACAATTTTTCAAATAGGGCGTTTTTGAAACAATTTTTGAAATAGGGCGATCTTATTCTCAGCCGTCGATATGTATTATGTATTCCAATAAGAGGCCTAGGAACTCCGGTTTTGTCTACTATTCTATTACTACAAAATATTAGTGTTCGAAAATAGTAGCCATAACAATGAACCCGTAAGGTAAGTATAATCGATTTCCGTCGGCCCTATATTTCCACTCCTTGTTGTCATCCGAGCAGCCGTGTTAGTCGAGTTTTAGGGCCGAGCTTCTCTCCTAATTCGAGGTATGCTCCTTTTGTTTTTCCTACTAATTGGGTGGACCTACAGTTTTACGCCGGCTCCGAACGGCGAATGCATTGTTTGTGAGAAGCTTTTTCATGGCAGAAATACACTCGGAGAGTATGCCGCCCACTGCCGAGAGGTGACCGCTGCTCTTAAAAAACCCCAATAATTGGATTTTTACTAATTACAAAATTTTTTTTTGTGTTTGCTCGGACTAGGGGTTGAACCCGGGGCCTCTGGCATAGCAGGCGAGCACTCTTAAATGTTCCCTCCAGTTCCCGAATAAACGATTTTATCGTCATTTTGACGATTTTTCCTAATAAGTGATGATTTTTTTCGTTTATTATATATTTTTTTTAAGGAATAATTGTAATCGAAAAACGGTTATAATCGGTTAGTTCCCCACAATTATTCGCGATTAATAATCGAGCGCTTTCCATTAACCTAAAAAGCAGTTAATTGGTTATTTCATTTTTTTTGCCATCCCTACTTACATACATATTTATTGATATGTATCAGAGTTGAGCAAAATTTTTTCGAATAACGAATAATAGGTTGATGAATAATTTTTAACACGCTTTTATTAGTTTCACCTGTATGTATGTATGTATGTATGTATGTATGTATGTATGTATGTAAACATTGCATACTTTTAGGCGAAAGCGTGTGTATTCATACACTGAAGTTTTTCAGTGTGAGATGTGCTTATTTTTTATCTTTATTTGAATAATTAATTTCTCTTACTGCAAAAAGAATTATTCGAATAATAGATATTTTTTATTTACATACATTTTTGTGATAAAATCGAAACCATGTACATACATATGTATGTATGTATCTAATGCTGTTTTTTTCTACCCAGAATTTTTATTTATTGGGTCGTATTAATAAAAATATAGCAAATGTTTTTACTCAAGATTTCGGAAATTCGACATTAATTTGTATGAACCAAATTTCAAAATGTGAGTAAAAGGTCTGAAATCTGAAGCAAAAGCAAATGCTTGGCTTTTATTAATGTAACCCATTATTTGAAATAGCAAATAAAGTTCCGAATAATTTATTCGTAACTATTTATCTCGTAAGATGACAGCGAATAGTTTTTTATTATCGCATTTATATTAAAAATCATCGCGCACCGGTCGAAATATGACCAATCATATTTTTAAATTTCCATTACAACATGAAAATTTCACTTTATATATATCACATTCACATTTTCTCTACTAACAGTTTTTATACATTTAGTATAAACTTACATTCTTACCAGTTTGGTAAAAATTGCCCACAAACAGCATCCCTGATCACCGCAAAACAGAAAAATTGGGAGTTAAGAGCGGAGCCAGAAAAAAAACTTTAGTGAGCGGATCTAACAAAAAAAAAACTTTCGCTCCGATGCCCTGATCGCAAAGAAACGCAAGATGATTGTGACGACGCACCTACATGCGGCAAAATGCAACTACATTAGGGATGGGCAAATTCGAAAAATATATCGATATATATTGTATCGATATTTAAAAAAAACATCGATTTATGCCGTGTAAAAACATCGATATATCAATATATCGAAAGGGCTGGCTTCACATTAAGGAACCACGTCCCGCGAAAAACCACTTCTTCACCGGGCTAGAGGTGCTCTCACAGATCTCAAAACTGGAATCCAAACTTGCCGCAGACTTATAGTTTACTAGATATTTGTTGTTAAAGTTGGATGGATCTACATATATTCTACGAATCCTGAAGTATAAACATAAAAATCATTAAGAATTGCTTGAAGAAGAAAGTAATGTAAATTCAAGCACCCGGACATTATGGTTATACCACTTCTTAAAAAATGTTCTGCTGTTAAATTCGAAGCGAATCAGAAATGTATGAAAAATATCGAATTTGGCTCGAAATGGCAAAAAATTATCGATTATCGATGCACGGTAGTTCAAAATATCGTCGATATTATCGGCTGTACTATTTTAAAAATATCGATATATTGATATATCGATATATATCGCCCAACCCTAAACTACATCCGTCAGTTGATTGTGACGGGGCTATAACGAAAGAATCTCTTGCTCCGAAGCCCTACTATTAACAGCTTTTAGCGTTGCCACTTGCTACAAAGAAAACTACTAATCAGCTGTTGCCCAAGGCATTTTTTTACACGTTTGTGATTCTTATATTTGTGTTAGTGATGGGCGAGTCCGAGATGTTTTATTCGATTCTCTCGATTGTTGAAACATCTCGAATGCTCTCGATGGTTTTCATTCGTATTCGAGTCAAGTCGTAAATGGCCGTCAGTCGAAACAAACGCTAAAACATCTCGGACTCGCCAACGATTCCTCTCGTTTTCAAAGCAACCCTACAACATCTTGGACTCGCTGCAAAAAATACATAATATTTGTTGTTGCCGCTTGAATATCAAATTTGCTTTAAAAAACATAAGTACAAAGTGGTACAAATCTATTGCCGTTGTTGCTACTCGTAAACTTCATTTATTTCATAAGCGTCTCACTTCAGAAAATGTATTAATGTTTAAATAATTAGTTATTATTATTATGCACGACACGACACTCTTTAGTTGTGATTGCAAAAATGCATCGTCTGTGTATAGCATATTTTTCAATTTGGTTCATTTATTTATGTATTTGCCTCACTTCCACTAAAAATCCTACTTTCTTTATCAACAAACCTCATTCAGTTTATTTTATCAACTAAAACATATCATCGAAACAACCTACAACTCGCCGACTCGGAACAATCGCAAAAACATCTCGGTTGTGTAGTCGAGATGTCATCGAAACAACCTCCGACTCGCCGACTCGGAACAATCGCAAAAACATCTCGATTGTTTAATCGAGGAGCGAGTCAACTTTTGACTCGATTGTGATTTTGCAACGATAGCGATTCTCTCGATTGTCTAAACATCTCGGACTCGCCCATCACTAATTTGTGTGATATGCATATTTGTAAATATTTACATATTTATTTCAAAGCTTTTAATTAGTATTAATTAATTTATTTGCACAAAGTTTTCCAAATAATATTTTTTTACCTACTAGCGCACACAAGTTACGTACCTGTATTGTTATGGCAGCAAAGCTTCCGGTAAATCTTATAAAAGTCTTTGTTTATGGAACATTGAAACGCGGCGAACCAAATCATCATTGGCTCACGCGCACAGAAAATGGACATTCTCGTTTTCTATGCGAAGCACAAACAATACAAAAATTCCCATTAGTTGTGGGTACACGTTATAACATTCCATTTTTATTGAACAAACCCGGTATGGGACACAATGTATGGGGTGAGGTATACGAAGTGGATGAGAAAATGTTCGGTAATCTTGATGTGCTCGAAGATTATCCTGAATATTATGATCGTGAAATACAGCAAGTGCGAAGCAAGGATAACAATGAGTAGGTATAAACTATATTATTGGAAATAAACTCAAACTTATACCAACGATTGCATATTTCAGATCAATTGATTGTTGGTTGTATTTAATCAAGGAATTCCCGGAGCAGTTACTTTCCAAGCCGCATCTTGATACCTATCACAATACGAAGACGCAACCATATTGCGAAAGGTCAGCACGATTGCCGGAAGTGAAGGCTAGAGATGATATGAATTATTAAATTATATACGGTAGGAAATAGATGTGGACAATAATCGCCACTGATGCAGTGGATATTTGATGTACTTTTTGAAAGGCATTGGTTAGCTCGCAGAAAAGACGTTCAATATATCTTGTGGCCGCTTTGGTGCTGAGCAGGTTTGCTCTTCTGAGATCGTATTTCATAACGTTCATAACGATTTCAGAGAGATTATAGTTGTCCAGGACAACTTGTCCTGTTTTTGCCCTCAGATCGCTTTTCCTTTAAAACGGGGAAGGTTATCACAAAATTTCTGGCCATTATTATTAGATTGTGATTAACAATAACAATAACACAACGAACATCAACCCACATATTATGTATATATCGAGGATGCTACAACATAAATTTAACTTAATAAATATTTTAGAAACTGCAATGATTAATTTATATTTTTCTCATACTTTCAGTTATTTAGACAGCTCCAAAAACGATATTTATGTGGAAAATGAACTAAACTATATCAAAGGCAGATCGACTAAAACAACAAGTGTTTAATTATTGTATACCAAAATGTTTCATAAATAAATTTTAAAATAAAGTGCAATAAGTTTTATATTAAATAAGATATTTTTATTTATTATTTCCAGCAGTTGACTTCATTGTAAGTATTTATATATGTATTATGTTCTCTATAGTTTTCCCACTTAAACATTATTTATTATAAGATTTCTTTTTCTGGGAGAATCAATTGGTTAACGGAAGCTAATTACTTGCAAGTAGCAAATATGTACATATGTATGTCCAACCACTATTTTGCATACATAGTACTTAGATATATTTCATAATTTTTATTTTTCTCTAGCGGTAACTTCTGGACATTCATACATACATACAACACAAATATAAATACATATGCATATAAATATGTAGATTTATGTGAGAAGTGGCGATAGTTGCTACAGGTACCACAATTCTTCAACACTTCTTTTTTTTGTTTTTGTTTTGTATAAAGTATGTATTAAAAAATGCAAAAATAAAATGCTTTGAGAGTGAATTTAGAGTAAAGCAAAAAAGAACAACAAAAAAAAAAAGATATTATAGTTACAAATCTTACAATACACAACAGATAGAGTTCAATTTCATCCTCATCTTTCGCCAAACAAAAATGCACCAAAGCAATAAAAAAAAAATAGTAAAAAATTAAGAGTCGAAATAGCAGTTACACGCTCCCAGCATGTTGTTCATTGAGGCGCTTTCTAGCTTTCTTCCTCGTCCAGCGACTGGAATCGATTCGCCATGGTAACAGGCGCCGTTACTGGTTCTTGGATGCGCTGCACCCGACCACCATGTCGAACCTCCTCAAAAGCCGGTTCATTCTTCTTTTTCCGTTGCTCTTCGGGGCGTGCGGCACTCAATGAAGGGAAGTACTCGGCATTCGTAATATCCGGCGCGGCACGATTTCGCATCTTTATACGCGGACCAGGCGATGCAGCTGCTAACTGCTGTAAATTATATAGAAAAGAAAGAAAATTAAATATGCTTCATTTTATATACATACATACAAACAAAAGGTTATGAAAGTTTATGCAAGTTTTTTTTTCTCAAATTCGGAAAGAAGGCGTGACCGCAATACTTTATTCGAGTTTATTTTTCTCAAGATAAACTAAAGTGAAAGCGGTGGCATTCCGCATTCCTTAACGGTGCTACTTTTTTGATTTACTTACAGCTGCTCTCAATGCAGGTGAAATGTACAATTTCGAGTTAGGCTTTTCTACTTCAACTGGTATTGGTATTTGAGTCACTTCCTCAGCTGGTACAACCTTCTTCCATGGCCCACCCCCCATGCGTTTTGAGGTAGTAGTTGTATTACTACTTTCAGCATTTACATTCTCTTCACTATCTCCCTCATCTTCTTCGCCCTCTGCTGTATCCTCCTCCTCATCAACATCATCATCATCGTTCAATGTAAGTTGACCAATTTTTAAACCACTATAATCCTTCCGTTGCTCCTGCTGAAAATCATCCCATTCTTCTTCTGCTGCCTGTAGTCGATACAAAACAGAAATAAAAAAATGGTTTGACTAGAAAAGAAATTGACGCCTCAATCTTGTTTACCTGCTCGACTGGTTGCTCCGTTGGGGTGGGATCCTCCGCTACGGCTGTACCAGCTGATGCTGCCGCGCTGGCGCTTTCCGCCTTTTTTGCTTTTGCGGCTGCTGCCGCCGCTGCTGCTACTGCCGCTGCCTCGCGCTCTAGTTTTTTCACCAATTCTTCGGCAGTTAAAAATTTTGGTTTGGCCTTGGATTTCTTTTTATCTTTTTTGGCAAAAAAGTCATCTAAATCGGCCATTGTGCTGTTGTTATTGATGCTAGTTGTTTGTGCACTTGTTTCGAACGCCAAAAGCAGTTGTCGCTCCCGTTAACTAAACAAGCACATAGTTATTAAGCGAATTAATACACAATTAAAATTATGAGTGTTTTTTGCAAAAAATAGAAAAGCATGCGTCAAATATTCGCTTACCACTTGCGACCTCAAAAAGAAGGAATTTGCTTTAATTTTTGACAGTTGATGCAATACAACGAGTCAACTCATGTAACGAGTTTGGGCTTACAACGAGTAGCGAGTGAATGAAGGGTTGCATTTGGGATTTTTAGCAGATTAAGGTGTTGCTAGAGTGTTTTAACATGTTTTGGGAATTTAACTAATCGATCAAAATAATTTTGTTTTATAATATGTGATAAGCGGAAAATCCCAAGCAACTCAAACAGCCATGGTGGAAGTAGTGATGTGCAGAGTCGACAATTTTTGGTATTCGTTAATAAAAAGATAATACACACTTTTAATAAAAATAAATACATACGTACATACATATATCCGTATATATATACCGGACAAAAATCTGTGGTTAAGTGCTTAACCGGAGCTTGAGTAAACGGCCCTAAGAGCGCTTTCACATTACTCGGTGCGGAATCGGATCGACATTTTTGGTTTTTACCGAAAGTATACCGAAACCTTACCGACCACATGTATTTCAATTGGCACTTTCACATTAGTGTTGCATACATGAAATCGGAGCGGATTAATTTCAGTAAAATTTGAGGAATTACTGCATACATTTTTGCGGCGTAATAAAAGAAGAAGAACAAAGTCAGTAAAAAACTCGTTTCGGCTATAAATGTAGCAAGTTATAATGTCTTCGTCTTCGCTAGAAGACATTATTGTTATTATTGAGTGATTTTTTGAAGTTAAAAATTTTGTTTTGCAAATTTCGATGTTTGTTTTCCTATTTTCTGCCGATAACGCACCGAAAGTATTCCCACAAGTGTGAAAAACACAGCAACGCGGAATCGTTTCGGTAAGCTGAAAATACCGAGCAAAAAATGTCGATCCGATGTCGTACCGAGTAATGTGAAAAGGCCCTAAGGTGAAGTGAAAACATATGGAGATTTTTTTTTTGTTTTTTTTTTTTGAACGTACCAGCAATGAAAAGTTGGCTTTATACGAGGGCCCGGGAATCTCGAAATGATATCCAAGCTTTTTTCTTATAGAAAATAAACAAACAACACCTTTAATCACCTTTCGTAGATAGCAATCATTTTAAATTTCAACAAATTTTATAAATCTCTTAACGTGTCTGTACCCCACTTAAGGAATTGTTGGTGTTTGGCGTCGGCTTTGCAGCATAAATTTGAATTCAATTCAGAAACTGGATGTACCTTTTGAACAATACATTTGACCCACCCTAATATTTATATTTCTATATAAATATATTAATTGAATTTTGATTTTGAGAATTTGTTCATTTAGTATGGGGGGCCGTAGTTTTTTTTTACCCCGGGCCCGTATTTTCTCTCGGCGGCCCTGCGGTCTTCACATGCTCGATCTCGCAAGCAAAATAATTAAGATCGTCACTAAATTATAGTTTAATTTTTTTTTATTAAAAAATCATTAGAGTTTAAAAAATTAATTGATGCTTTTTATGCTTAACATCTTTATATCGTTATAATCTACACACTTATGAAAAAAGTATTGGCACAGTAGACAAAGTTAGTTACGACCTCAAAAAACGCTTCGAAATTATCCAGAGTTGTAATTATTATAAGAGAAAAAATAAAAATCAAAAAATAATTATTATTGAAAGAAACATATTTTAAAAGTCTTTCCATAATAGTTATTTCTCAGATATTTTTTAAGTCGTTTTGTAATTATTATAAATGAGAAATTTTGTTTTATATATTCAAAGACTTTTTCATTGAGACGAATTCCAAAAATACCTTTAAGTAATTATTTTGAGTAACAAATTTATTTTTTGCATTTTCGTTAAAAATCTTTCATACAATTTCAAATTAGAAATTTGCTTGAATTTTGAAGTACTTATATCAAAGTTATTTTTATTTTATACTTATTGAAAATTTGTTGAGACTTTTTTGAACTTTGTCTCAATATAAAAGTCTTTGAAGACTTAAAAAATATATATTTGGGTTTGTTATCAATAGCTCCCTAACATGTGATGACCATGTGAATTCTGTTATAAGCAAAGTTTGTAATACCTTAAGAAACTTGAGAATATCAGCATCGTTTACACCGGTTCATGTTAGGAGAAGGCTGGCCTTACAGTTAATAATGCCAATAATATGCTACTCCGAGATAGTCTACAGTAAGTTTAGTTCTCGATCTGCTCATAAAATTGATGTGGCATTTAATCATATCACACGCTACGTCTATGGTTTAGCTAGGTTTGACCATATATCTAGCTGGAGAACTCGCCTATTAGGCTGTGAAATTTTCAGTTATCTTAAAGCCCGAAACTGCATTTTCCTGTACCGACTCATTATGTTGAAGCAGCCTAGTTACCTGTATGATAAACTAGTTTTCACAAGGTCTCTCAGAACTTCTGACCTCATAGTGCCAACTTATAATTATTTGGCGTCCGCACGGCTATTTTTCGTCAATGCTATTCGAATATGGAATTCTATACCAGAATCCACGCGCAGTAGTCTAAGCAAAAGCAACTTTAAAAGTCTTATTTATGCGTATTTCAGTTAACTAGTTGAATAAAATTGTGCTATCTAAGGTACCTGATTTAGAGTCATTATGTTAGTTCTAAGTTTAAGACCTAATTCTTAATGTTAAGAAATGTTAAAGTTTTTTTTTTTCTTTTCTTGATTTTGATTTTGATTGATTTTGATTTTAATTTTAATATTAATTTTGATTTTAGTTTATATCTTGACTGATTTTATTTATTTTAGTTCAAAGTTCATCTATATTAATCTTATTGATCCTTAATCTTATTAATCCTGTCTTATTAATTGTCTGAGTTTTATTTATTACTATTATTGTTATTTGCTGTTGTGCTATAAAAGATCTATGATCTTACTGTACTAATGATTTATCGCAATAAATGAAATGAAATGAAATGAAATAACTATTATGGAAAGATTTTTAAAATATAAGTTTCTGAATAATAATTATAAAAAGATTTTTATCATTTTCATCAGTAAAAAAATATTATCAAAATACTTTTATGATTCTGAAGAAAATTTTTAAGACTTTTTTATAATTTCAAAATTAAATAATAATTATTATCGCTTCAAAATGTTTTCAAAAAGTTGAAATTTTTCTGAGTTCTAAAACATAACATGTTTTAGATAAATTTAAGATATGTTTTGGACATTGATGCCGGGCGGGATCTCTCCCTCTCCCCTTCCCTCTCCCATTCTATTTTCATTTCCTTTCACCTCTACATTTCCCTCCCTTTCCCCTGTCCCATTCGCATTCCATTCCATTCTTCTTTCTTTTTCCTTTTCATCTTCATAGGGAACCAGGTTGAGTATTACATCGAAAATATCTCTATATTGAAGCCATGATTCCCACTTTTCGTTACATACCTATTTCGCTCAGAAATATTTCGGTATTATCCGGATCCACGTTATGACCCATATCTGGATACCAGAAGTGAGTTTCTGTAACAAATTGACAATTTTTATCAAATCTAAACCTAGAATATAATTACGTTATTAGTTGTCACTGCTTCAAATAACATTTGGAATCTGAACTCTTTCTCCTTCTAGGCCGCCAGTAATACCAAAATCGATGAGGTCGTGTATTTTTCTTTTAACCAGGGACTGTAACGGTTATGAGTTATATCCAAAAAGTTGATTTTTAATAATTATTTTCTGAGTTTTACTTTTCGCTCAGTAAATAAAAGTTATTTTTTGAGTTTTATCTTTCGCTTAGAAAATAAAAGTTACTTTTTGAGTTTTATTTTTCAGTCAGTGTTACTTTTTTGCTCAGAGAATAAAAGTTTTTCAGTTTAATTTTGGCTGCAATTGTAGATTTCGCCATATAAATAGGTTAAGTATATAAATAAATTTTTAATTCTTTTTATTTACCTACATATATACTTTACCTACTTATTAATGTGGCAAAATCGACAGCTGCAGCTCAAATTAAACTGAAGAAACTTTTATTCTCTGAGCAAAAGGATAAAACTCATAATTTCTATTCTATTAAATTGACTATGTATTTACTTTTTCCTGAACACACCTAGGTAACGTTTTTACACATTCGCCCATCACAGGGATTTTGGTTTTAGTATGACACTAAAAAATAATTTCTGATCATAAAATAAAATTCAAAAAATAGCTTTTATTTTTTAAGCGAAACATAAAACTCAAAAAATAACTTTTATTTTCTGATCAAAAAATAAAACTCAAAAAATAACTTTTATTTTCTAAGCGAAAAATAAAACTCAAAAAATAACTTTTATTTTCTCAGCAGAAAATAAAACTCAGAATATAATGATTAAAAATCAATTTTTTTTATAAAAATCGAAAAAATAAAAATGAATGCACTTAGAGGTAGTCTGCGTTTCGGTGATTACATCTGTGTATTTCCTTTGCGTTTAGCATTTCTCCTTCAGTATGATTTTTTTAGTGAAAATTTAAAAAAATAACGATTATTTGCAATCCCTGGTTTTAACAGCAGGCCAGTATGTTGGTTGACCGGTGGAAATTATACTTATCTAGATTATTGCTTTGAATAGCTTTCAATAGGTTTCTTCCCTTTGGAGTTATCAGCCTGGATCTTCTCAAAATGTATGTTTAGCATTAGTTATAATGATCTATTGCAAGAACTCTTGTGTCCAGCTTGGATCATAATTCAGTAAATTGGGATTATGTTATGTTGAAACGCTAGGAAAATTTGGAGCTCATTTCGATGTAGCTTTGGCGTAAAAATTAAATACTTGTTTCGCATTCACCCAGTTTGTTTTTATTTACCTTCTAATTTTGTATAAAAAACTATAAAATATTATATATTGAATTTTTAATTACCTAATGTTCTATAAAATGTCTCATGAACATGAATTTAAGCTTTCGAATTACTGTCACACCTTCATATATACATACATATATATAGTATATATTAATATAATAACTCACATATATATGTAAATACATACATATGTATAAGCATTTGCTTCAAATAAGGAAACGTGTGAATATGAAGAAAACTGCAAAACTGTAAAAGAAACCAATCTATAGCATATACTTAAATATTTATGTACCTGCGCTAATGCGAAATCATCAAATATTTACTAATACTTATGTATGCATATATGCATATGATGCAACACAAAAGCCAAATAGACATTAAGTATTATGTAAATTTAATTATATATTAAACTATTTGACAAATATATATAGGTATGTATGTGCTTTAAGACTTAAACCACGAAAAAGAACATGCAAAAGAACTAATAGATCTAATAATAAATGGTAAAACAAAATTATATGTACATACATAAGTACATTTATTTATCGTAAAATTCTTTAGTTTTCTTATGAGAATTTTTTAAGTTTTTTTTTGAGCGTGTTACATTCTATCTTTGCAGATAACATAATTCGCTGATATAGGAAAAGATCGCTGAGAGTATTAGGCAAAAGGACAGGTGGTTAAAATATAACAGCATAGTGCTCTCCAAGTTATAAACACGCACATAGTATGAACTATATACACATAATATATACATATACATATATATGTACACTCAGAGAAAAAACATTATAAAATCAACGAAAACGTGCTTAAAATAGACAAAAACATATTTAAAAGTGATGTAAATATGAACATTTTCATTTTAAAAATGTTCATTGTAAAATTGTAAATCAAGTAAAAACATTTTAAATTTAAAAATATTTATTTTTATTTTAAGAGCTATGCGTTTTTAATCCATTTATGTTCATTTTTAATTTAAATACCATCATTTTTATTTTAAATAACAAACCTACTTAATTTAAAAATATTCCTATATAAATCAAATATGAACGATTTTGAATAAAGATTCTGCATTTTTAAAATAAAAATGCACATTTGCATTTTAATAATGAAACATTTTTGTTTTATATACTCACCACCCTTCATTAATTCACCTTTATTAAACCATACAAAAATTATTAGTCCGGTTCAGAATTTTATTCGTATACATTTTCAAATGCAGTTTTTTAGAAAAAAAAAAATTTAATCATACACATACATATGTACATGTACATACAAATAACAAATTCATATTAATTTTGGTTTTACATATGTTTTGCCATTGTTAATTGAATATAAATGTAATGGTTGTGTTTTAAAACTAGAAAATTTACGATTTTCAATGTGTCTAATTTTGTGCCGACTTCATAGGAATGAAAATGTTTTTCATAACCTTTGACATGTACTGAAGTATGCAGATGAGGAAAATTCCGTTATTCCACGCACGATTTGTGAAACAAATGGAATGTGAAATATTTGTTCAACTCATGGCCCAACAATAGAGGTCGCCGCATGTAGAAGAGAATAGGCGATTTCCATTCGACGGCCTGTTTCAAATCAAAACAAGATGCAATAGTTTGAGATTAGCTAAAGGAGGAAGAAGAAGAGCGATTTTCTCTTGCATATCCCTTATTTCATCCTACTCATCTCATCCCGATCCTCATTCTGATCCTGATCCTAATCCTAATCCTCATCCTCATTTCATCTCGATCCTCATCCTCATCCTGAATCTAATCCTGATCCTAGTGCTATCCTGATGCTGATCCTAACCCTAACCCTCCTCCATCTGCTCATCCCATCCTGATCCTGAAACTAATCCTCATCTTCATCCTAGTGCTATCCTGATCCTAATCCTAATCCTCATCCTCATTTCATCCTGATCCTCATCCTCATCCTGAATCTCATACTGATCCTGATCCTAATCCTCATCCTCATCCTAGTGCTATCCTCATCCTGATCCTAATCCTAATCCTAATCCGCATTGTTATTTCATCCTACTCATCTCATCCTGATCCTCATCCTAATTATTATTCTCATTCTAAAACTTACCTTCCTTTGCGCGTTTGCTCCAGTAATGCCAACAAATCAATACGGTTTTGCGTTGAAGAAGATGGTATTGAAAAACATCCCTCCTCTATGCCGAACTATATAAAAATAAACTAAACAATTGCACCAAAAGAAATTTTTTAATTACACATACCTCTTTCTTCTTTCACTTGAATAGCTTCTCCCGAAAATCAACCCGTATACCGAGGGGCGGAATGGATCCCTTTAGACCATCAGCTCTTAAAAATTTAAGGCTGCTAAAAGTTATTTGCGAATCTGCAGTACGTGATCAGATACAATACAGTATTACAATACATTACAAAATGTTTGAATCATTGTTACCTTTTAGGAAAGGCACTACATGGACCATATCCATGTCCCTCAGAAGCTGCATCATCTTTTCGTCATCCTCGTTGTTTATTTCTTGAATAGTGTCGACAACTGGAAAGGTAGTAACCACCACCCCTCCGCTTAGATTGTCACACTCTCCTGAATCAAAACTACCACCAATTTAAACCGAATTGTACATTTTATTTGTAGTTCAAAAAATTTCCGCAAATTATTTGCCAATTCAGTTGACAACGAATATGTAGGTAAATAAGCTATTTTTATATTTGAAATTAAGTTTCTGTTTTTGCTTTAGGCGAGAAGATTGTAAGAATGTAACATTTTTAAAATAAATATGTGCATTTTAAAATTAAAAATGTAGCGTTTTTAAATTAAATACGTACATTTTATTTTAAAAATTTCATTTTGTATTTAAAAATTTTTATTTTTAAATCAAAAATGATGTGGTTTAAAACGGGCATTATAAAAATAAAAATATTATTTTTGATTTTAAAATGCTGTTTTTCTTTGAGTGTACATACGTATATTATATACATATAAATATATACATATGTACTTACCTAATGAACTTTAATCTTGAAGTAATCATTCATCATTACTTCTAACTATTTCTACTATACGCATATACACTGCATTTTATTCTGCGCAATTGTAAATATGCCTTGGTATGTACATATGTTTGCATGTAAATGAAAAGTAATAATACACATTGTATTATAAATTTTTTCCAACGAGATTCCAGCATTTAAGTGCTATTTTCTTATTACATACTCGTATTTATGTAATTATCCATTGGCAGGGCTGGAAAATCATATATATGTTTTCATGTGTAAAACCGCTTAAGTACTTAAGTTAATTTATGAACAAACAATTGTGTGCAACAATTAAACTATTGATTGACTTACTGCATATATATATATATATGTATATTTTTTTTAATTTGAACCTAAAAATAACTTTGCAATAGATGTTTAATTAATTAAATTATCAGTAGATGATTACGTGTGTGTAAATACATGTTTATTTATACATGCACGTATAACTACATATATATGTACTATGTAAATTAGATAGGGTTGGTCCCCATACGAAAAAAAAAGTTGTAAAAGTCCGCCCCTAAATTTGAAGCTTATGTTGAGAGGGTTAAAGGACACAAAAAAAATTTTTTTTTGATCCCGCGAAATACCGCCGAAATCGTTTTTTTATTGTAACTTTGTTATTTTTCATCCGATTTTTAAAATTGATACGTCATTATTTTCATATTTTGCAGCTCTATACTTCCTTCTAATTCTCTTTTGAGCTCTGAAGTCGTTTTTACATAGTTGGGTCAGCTAACTTATTTGTATGTCCATGAATTATCCTTTTTGTTTTGCCAAATGAAAGTGCGTCAAAATTCATGACAATGTTGCCTTTAAAGGGTTTTACTAAATTAATAAACAAAGAAGTTACGTCACTACGAATATTTAACGTAGCTATTATTTAATATATTTTTTTAAAGCAATTCAATATATGTAAAGTTGTAAAAGTCCGACCCTAAATTTGAAGCTTATATTGAGAGGATTAAGGGCCAAAAAAAAATTTTTTTTCTGATCCCGCGAAATTCGGTCGAAATGGTTTTTTTCTTGTAACTTTGTTATTTAACATCCGATTTTTAAAATTGATACGTCATTATTTTCGTATTTCGAAGCTCCACATTTCCTTCTAATGTCCTTTTGAGCTCTGAAGTCAAATAACAAAGTTACAATAAAAAAGCTATTTCGGCGGTATTTCGCGGGATCAGAAAAAAAAAATTTTTTGTGTCCCTTAACCCTCTCAACATAAGCTTCAAATTTAGGGGCGGATTTTTACAACATTTTTTTTTCGACCCTATCTAATGTACATATGCATATACACAAAGGAAAATCATATAAATTACACATAAGAAACTGTAAAACACTATAAAATGTATGTACAATGAAAGTACATTAAAGGGAAAATCGGATCACTATCTCTGTTGTGGGAACATAACATGGAAATAATTTCGATTTTAGAAGTCTAATTTTTTTTTTTTCAATTTTTTCACCTTCTAAAACTTGGATTTAGTATCAAATAATTTAGTAAAGGGTGGTTCCCATGCGAACGAAGTAATATCTCTAAACTTTTTAACTTGAAAACGTGGAGCATAAACATACATATGTACTTATGGACTGCAACAGATTCGAAGTGGAACGTAAGCAGCTTTAACGTTGTATACAAATATTGGTTTATGCTGAAAAATCTTGTTGGAAGAAACATGTTGAAGGAAAATTCGAATAAGATTTGAGCAATACTGCCACAGGCCCCGTGTGCGCAAGCGGTTGGGCTTGGTTCGTTGGTGCCAGGAGGCAAATCGGGTATGCAAGCAGAAAGAAAAAAATATTAGATTTCAACTCAGATGCCATCACATAATAAATATGTACTTAGTTAGACAACGAATGGATTATTAAAAACTTTGATTTTTATTACAGATAACTTATCGAAATATCGATAAACAAACAAACAACTTGTCGGAATTCAATAAAGCACAAGCAATATAAAGCCGCTTTAACTTATTTAATACATAGCTGAGACCACAATCTATTGCTTAAAAAGCAGGTGAAGCATAGCGGTAGTAAGCACATTGATATAGATATAAGCGTATGTAGTATGAATGTACACATGTATGCATGTTGTTACATATCCTAGCAAACAGACTCATAAGCCTAAGCTGAAGCTAAGTTGTTAAACTGGAACACGCTGGCAGCGCTTCTTGCTGCACTCATTCTCTCTGCTCCAAACGTTTTAATACTTCATTTTAACATATCCCAAAGAGAGAGAAAGATAATTGAGTTTTTATGAGCAAAGTACAATGCAGGCTCCACTAAACAGATCAGCTCTTTAGATCAGCTGACTTCTTGTTCTTCTTCAACAGCTATCCCATTTGTTTGCTACTGCATATTCTATACATGCGCTCCCGTTTGCAATTGGTCAAATTCTTCACTCTCTGTGTTTCTCCATCATTCGCTCGTGAGCTGAATGTCAAATTCTATCGTCCTCCTTGCAGTTTTGACAATACGGTCACGAGAAGTTGACATTCAGCTCACGACATGTATGTATGTGTGTATGTATCTTGGACCGATCTGTTAAATGGGCCTTGGTACAATTTGAATTGTTCAACAAACAACAGCACCTTATTAATAAGGCATTTATAAGGTATAAATACACCACATAAGGCCCAATTAGCACGCCACAATAAGGTCTTAAATAAGCCTTATTTCACATGCGGATAAGCTTATAAATAAGGTGTGTTCTCAGAGAGAGATAGTTAGTATTCCTTATGGCCTGTTGAAATAAACACAGAAAAATCGGCCTTATTTTAAGCCTTACGCCATACAACTTCGCTTCCCTTATAATTTTCGGGCCTTATTTTAAAAAAGCCTTTAAATATACTCTAATAATTCTTAACTAAGGCATAAATTTTTTGCTGAGCATGTATGCATATTGGTACAATATAGATAGATTGTATTGAGGATTGTACTGCGACCACTAGATCTATTGTACCCTAGCGATGTTGGTACAATATGTACCAATGTATGTATTTATTCATACAGCGATACATGCTTGTAAATAATAAATTAGTAATAAAGCAATCAAAAAACCAGCAAAAAATACTTTTTTTTATTTTAGTAAGAAGAAAAGTGTATGAAAATCAAACACTTTTAAACAACCGCTTAAATATTTCTTACAAAAACATAATAACCTAAATAGCGAATAATTAAATTCCCGCATTGTAAAATAAAGTCAGTGTGACTCAAAAACCTGCTGGAGCGGTGGAGCAACCTGCAGCCACAACGAATACACGTGTGTGATAATGCCAGAGACGTTCTATGCAGACGAACTGGTTCGCTGAAAATGGTAAGCCAACTGAAATTTTTGGATTTGAAGCGGAACAGGTAGGTAGGTACAAGTTTTCGGTTTTTATTTTTTACTTGTATAGCAAATTTATAATGCAGTTACATAATACAATTCAAAGGAACTGATATGCGCGTAAGTTAAATATGGGGTAAAAAGAACACAGGAATGTTTACTTTTGCAAGTGTAACAAATGTTGCTGCGTTATTTTTTAGCAAGTTAATTTTTGTTTTTTTTTTTTTTTGTTTTTTTTTTTTTTTTTGTTAAATTGCTTTATACAAATACACACCTTCCGTTAATTTTGTTTTCGTATTTTTTTTTGCTGCTGCAAATTGAAATTGGACAAAATTTTTGATTGCCAAGAACAGTATAAACCAATAGAATCAAATAAATTTGGCCAACTTCAAAAACAGCAAAAACCAATTACTTATTTATTTAAGTTAAAATAAAAACTTAAAACAGAAAACTAGAAGCAGTAGAAGTGAGGTAATAAATTGAATTGATCACAATTTTATTGCATGGCTGGCTGAATAAAAACGAGATGCTAATAAACTATAAAAAAAAAATAAAAAATAAAATAAAGAAATCAAAAATCAAAAATACAAATCCAGATACGTATACACTCACAGTAATTTCCTTCAAATGTACGCCGACAAGCCAATGCGTTCAAGCTGCAGCAAACAGTTTGCGCGCGTTTTTATTTTTATTTATTTTATTTTTTTTTAACTTTTTTCTTTAACCGCTTGTAAACAAACCTGCTGCTGCTGCTATTTTATTCTCCTCTTGTTTTGCTTATTGTTTTTTCGCCGCAATTGGCGCTTGACAAAGTCCACACCGCAGCCAGTTAGACAGTCAGCTAACCAGCCAACCAGCCAAACCGATTTGCCTGAAAAGCTATTCATATTAGCCGGCAAGCATTGAATGTGGCTCAGTCTCCGATCGCAGATTGTGCAGTGCACACAAACAGTTTTTGCCTACAAACAAAAAGCAGCCAACTAAATAAGTTGCAATAAAAAGCTGAATTGTGAATTAAAAATTGTGTATGAACTTTATTTATTTTGCGGTTGCAGCATAT
This sequence comes from Urophora cardui, assembly GCA_960531455.1. Lineage (NCBI taxonomy): Eukaryota > Metazoa > Arthropoda > Insecta > Diptera > Tephritidae > Urophora > Urophora cardui. Next base: position 127,240,927 of record OY482670.1, on the reverse strand, counting down.
CAAAAATCCTCTTTTTAAAGGTGCCAACATTCCCTTGACTAAATTCAACAGTCAAGTGTGTCCAGTATTGTTTTTGCATCATCAATCAAGTGTACGTATGTATATATTTGAATTAAATATTTTATTGTTTAAATGTGCGTTTTATTTTCATTTCATCGTCCTTTTTTTCTGCATACAACTTGTTGTTATTTTTGTTTATTTATTTCTTAATTTCATTTCTGTTATCTATGTAGCTGGTTTCATTATTTTGCGCAGAAAATAATCAATTAATCAAATTTACAAGTGTTACCTAACTTTGAGGCATTTGCAGTTTTTGTATGCCAATCATTCGTGAGATCGTTGTGAGATTTGCAATCAAAAAGTATATTTTTGTAAATAGAAATTTAAATGCACACAAATTATTTACAGATTTTAGTTTACAGCTCATAAAATATGCTTCACAACTTTCACGGCACGCGTCTTTGAAAATTGCATGTAATAAAAGTGAAACAAAGCTTGTTTTCTTTTTGTTTTTTTTTTTTTTTTGATATTTTTTGAATTATTCATTGACTTTGACACGTGAATGCTAAGAATTTTAAATATGTATACGTTGTTAGCGAAAGCGGAGCCAAATTTAGCTTAACGAAATTTTTATTGAACGTCGAGTTCGTTTCTTAAGTCATTTGATTGCAAAGATAATATTTCCTCAATAATAATGATGCTTGATACATACATATATTATTGTACATAAGGAATGCATATACATATATTAAAAAGTTAATTTACTAATTTTTAGGAAAAAATTAAGGAGCACATACTGAAAATTGAAAAAGGAGCTCACCTAAAACTCGTCAAAATTATACTCGCGTCAGTCTATTATTAATTTTTTAATCTGCTAAAGTTGAGTCCTCCATAGAAATATCGGTGATATTGAAGCCACCAGTCAAGTTTCTAAATCTACCAGAAAGTTAATTTTGCAAAAAAATCTAATTAACAAATTTTGCATTAAAGAATCGTTTTACAAGCTGTGCTATAGAATGCCCTCTGGCACATTGCAATGCAAAGGTCATTTAATTTTGTCAACTAATAAATTTATTGAGAACTTTTAATAACTCAAATATTTATATGAATCTCCTATCAACCAACCATTTCCTCAGGTTTGCACATAAAAAAAAGGGAGGTGGCTAAATCTGGACAATATAGTGGGTGAACTAGCAATTTCTAATCCAATTTATGAACTTTTGCCATGGTAACCACACACGTGTGCGGTCGTGCATTTTCATGATGAAACAGAATTTTTTTGTATGCTAAATGTGGTTGTTTTTGTTGTTTTGTTTTGTTTGTTCAAATCACCATCGAATATGTCCAAAAGCTGTGAGTAATATTCGCTGGTAATTGTTTTTATCGTTTTCAAGATAATCGATGTGTATAGAACCTCGTGCAGCCCAAAAAACTGTGGCCATAAGCTTATTGGCCGGCAGATCTATTTTGGCCTTCTTTGGTGCACTTTCAGGCGGCGAAACCCACTGTTTTGATTATTCCTCGATTGCTGGTGTGGTGTGAGAGATCCAAGTTACGATGGATCGAAAACAAGCTAAATTGGTCAGGTTGCTCAAACTTTTACAGTAGGCTCATAAGAGACGGTAGTTGACGTGTGCAGTGTTGTATTCAAAATTACTGGTCGCCAAGTTCAAAATGTCACGGACTTATCAAACAGCCCTCGTACTTGAGATTCGGTAAAATTCCATTCGTTGACTGACTTTAAAATAGCCAAGTATCTAATATTAGCAGCTGACACAATGACACAAAAAAGTCTAGCAGTTGGAAAAATAATTTATGCGTGTACCTACATACATATACAAAAAAAAAAAAAAAAAAAAACAGAATAATAGAATTAAAATAATAAACAAATAATAACTGGGTTTATGAATATTAAAATATTATATGGCAAAAAAAAATAAAAAAGAAAGCAGAAATAAAATAGTTTAAAACTGAATAAAATTAATAAAATAAATAAAAAAAATCTGCAATTTAAGCGAAGTTAAATATGCGTTTGTACTAAAAAAGAGGTGCGCACCGCTTGCAGCTGTGTTTATTTGCAAAGCTAATGGAATTTATATTTTGACATAGATTTCATTTATGCGGATATACTCAGTATTGTTATTGAGCTCACTGTTTATGCAAATTTTTAATTTTAATCTATATTAATTCATGCGTTTTTGCCAATAATCACTAAATATACAGCTTAATGCATACAACTTTTTTTTTGCAATAAACAGTTGAAATAAATTGTCTCAATAATTTCTCAGTTTGTTGGCGTACTTGTGCTTAGATGTACATATGTATATATAAATATGTAGGTATTAGTAGTCATTTATAATCATTCATTAAAAGTACTTAATAATTACAATTGCATTTTATTAACTGGCGTGTTCAATTTCCTGTATTACAATACAATTATTGTTCATACTAATACTTTTCTAGAAGGAAAGTGCTAAAGCATTAATTAATATAAACTCGGCGGCGGAACTCAATGGCAGACTTTCACAATCCTTTTGCGAGTGTTTGCGATGTGGCAAAAACTCTCACGCAAATCTTGCTGTAGATGCCATTCAAATCGGTCATAAAATTTGTGGGCTCATTCAAAATATTAGAGTGGTCAACTAAAAAAAGAAACAAACATTTTATAAGTAGTTTCCTATATTCGTAAAAAAAAAATATTTTATAAGTAGTTTCCTATATTCGAAAAACAGTTTTTGTTATTGTTTTATAAATTTTGTTTATTTTCATAACTTAATTAAGCATAAAAAATTCAATGAACTCTCTAACCCGTACATTAACCTCATTTAATTACATATTCATATTTTGTTTTGTTCACACAAAATAGCAATAAAAAGCTTAAATTAATCGAGTACTTATCGCAAAACTAACAACTGAATCGATTTTTAACATAAATTTGTATACATACATAAACGCACACATATACGCAAATACCTTAACTGTATTACAACTTTCATGCTTAAGAAAAACAATGTGTAGCCAACCGTATAACATGGCCTAGTAAAACATATTTAGTACAAATTTATAAAGTACTTATTTACTAATTAATACTTTGAATTTTTTGTTTTGTAATAATACCATTTAATTAATGATCATTACAAGCCGCTCAAATAACAGCTGGCTGCAGAGATAAATAGGCACGCGACATTTTAAGATTCACTTGTCCATATCGGCGCTTTAAGGTCGCCGCATGATTTGAGCATCTTTCGAAGATACTGAACTGTAGCCCTTAATTATTACTAATGTTTTTTGAAGAGTCTCTTTGGCTTAGTTGTTTGATTGATTTCCGTAATGTACTGAGGTTACGTGTAACACGGTAGCTACTCCCATACATATATCAATTGGACTCGTGTCAGTGAGTCTCATAATCTACAACAAGGGCTATCTATAATTTTGGCTGTTAGTGAGACATATGTAAATAAATATTAATATAAATATAAATATAAATATAAATATAAATATAAATATAAATATAAATATAAATATAAATATAAATATAAATATAAATATAAATATAAATATATGTATGTATGCAAATAAAAACAGCTACTACACATTAATGCTAGAGGATTTAAAAGTATCTCTGGAAAGTTCGTATATCATTAAAGAAACAGGAACAATAAAAGGCATGCATAACAAACAAGATTATATTCATAAGTCTCATAATTTTTTAGCGCAAAATTTTTATAGATTAATTTATTTAAATCGTTGAACTACAGTTATGCCAGTGTTATTTCGTAAAATAGTAAAAATAAACTGTTTAGCAAATTATATAATATAAACATCAAAACTATTTTTTTCTTCCACTGCAAAAACTTGTTTAAAAACAAAAAAAATTAAAGCGTGAATAACGAGTATTCATGAACATTGATGTTTAAACAGTTTCGAAATCGGATATTTATTCCCTTTTCCTTATTCCTTTTTTTCCTGGTTTTGTATAGATTAAAATGCGACTATCGTTTTTGTAATTTTTAGTTGTCATTGTGACTGCTACTATTTTGTTGTTTTTGTTAGTTTTGGTTTTTGGTTTTTAAATTTTTATTTTTTTATTTTTTTTTGTTTTGTATTACTCAGAAACATTCAAGGATCATCCAGGTCCTCGTATTTATCCATATCTCGGGACCCGACATAGGAATCATAAAGAGTAGAGCTCCGTGTATAATCCCTGCTCAGAACGTTTCATTTGATACCAATATTGCTCAGAAACATTCAAGGATCATCCGGGTCCTCGTTTTGACTCATATCTGGAGACCCGGTCTAGGGGTCACAATCAAAAGAGATTCATATCCAAGTCCTGCTCAAAACCTTTCATTTGATACCAATATTGCTCAGAAAATTAGATAGGTAGATGTAGGTATGCATATCCATATATTTGCATACATGTTCAAACAAGTTGTTCCTTTTTATTTTGCCTATTTGTCGCATTGTTGCAGAAAACAACAACAACTTCGCTTCGCTTCGTTGCTAATATATGCATTTGCACGACTATGCATGCAAGCATTTGTAAGTACATGCCTAGCTACCTACCTGCCACTGACAATGCCAAGCGATTCACACGGACACAGCAGTGCACTAACACAAAGGTCATTTACGTTTACGCGTAAACCTTACCTGTTTTTCGAAATCACTCGTAGCTGCAGCAAAGATGTTTACACATCAAAATGTTAGCGGTGAATAACAAATAGATCGCCGACAGTCGAACGGCTTTCGAGAACATACCTACCTATGCATGTGTAGATACAAATACATTATACATACACATGTACATATGTACATATGTATACCCTGCAAAAAAATGTGCGATCAATCCCGAAAGAGATTTGTCCGCGATTGATCTCTTTCGAGAACAATCGATCCACAATTAGTCCCCGATTGTTCCCGTACGGGTATAAATGTAGACTAATTGTAGACCAATTGTTCCCGAACGGGTATAAATGTAGACTAATTGTAGACCAATTGTTCCCTAACGGGTATAAATGTAGATTAATCGCTTTCATCCCGAACGGGTATAAATGTAGATTAATCGCTTTCATTCCGAACGGGTACATATATAGATTCCTTAAATGTAGACATTTTACAAAAATATGCAATGTATTTAAAAAATTGTAGAAGAACCGGTAACACGAATTGAACACCCTTTTTAACACGCTTTTATTAGCTTCACCTGTATGTATGTATGTATGTATGTATGTATGTATGTATGTATGTAACTTCATCCCATCCTAAAAACTAAATATTATATCTTTCAAACATTCACTTTTTTGTGTTCTCTCTATTATTTCTATTCTCCTCCGGATTCGAAACATGACATCAACAGCCCAACGGCATCATATAGTAGGACATTCAACATTATATTTTATGCTTCATTGCGGCTTTTATGTTACCTTTCTTCAAAATAACCTCTATGAATTTCAATTCACTCCCGTATACAAGCCAATAAGTAACAAGCTTGCAGGGTACGGAAAAACTCACTCACGAACGCTCAAAATTACATTCTTCTCAAATCACAAACAAATGTTCAAAGAAAAACGTATAACCACTCAAATAGCGAGCGAACTAACGCACAACAGCCAGCGATCGCTCATAGCGATGGCGATAAACTCAATGCATAAATTCACTCAAAAATAAAGCTTGAAGCTTTCTGTTTTTGGGTTTGTTGTATTTGCAATGAAATCAAACGCATGTACAATGTACATACATACGTATGCAGAGCAAGAACTGGTTTTGTGTTTTGTGTAACAAGCTTTCTGTTTTGTCGTTGCTGTGTTTGCAATAAATACATACATATGTATGCAAAGCAAGAACTGGTTTTGTTTGTAATTCATTTAATAGTAAGTGCTGAATCAACGAAAAGGAACCCTAATTACATTTTTATACAATGTTTTGTAAACGTGAGGTGAAAAAAATTTCTCTAAAAATAAAAAATAAAAAAAAAAAAATAAAAAAAAAAAATGCGCCACTCGGGACTCGAACCTGAGCTGTTTGGTCCGTAGGCAGCATACCTCACCATTACGCTACAAACGCATTCTGAAGTTTATTGTCTAAATTCGAATTTATTCAATCAGGTTTCTTTTTTTTTTTTTGTTCTTTTCAAATGCTTCACCTCAACTTCTCTTCACTTTCTGATTGTAAAATATAACAAAACGTTTGGGAAATTTTGTATTTCCAAACTAGTTTGGAAAACCTTGAATAAAAGGGGTTGGAAAATATTGCATAATAAGCTAGTTTACTTCACTGCATATTGGGATTTTTGGTAGAAGTTATATATACATATGTATGTAGATCTATTTCGGAGAACACCACATCCCATCAGACTTCTTTTTACTTTTATTCTTGCGTCCGCATAAAACATCCTTTAATGAAAAATTTCACTAAAAAGTCAAAAATAAATAATAGCTTAAAAAACTAAAAAACACGCTTTAATCTTAAAAATCGTACTAAAAATTGAGAAATAATTTAATTAGAAACAAAATGATGAACGAAAATATAAGTATTTAAGGAAAAGCGTGGGGGTGCTCAATAACATTTGAACATGAAAATATTCGATTCGTACAACTAGTACAAAAATATACCTAGTTGCGAAATAAAAGAGTACGATATATGAAATCTCAAAAAAGTCAAAATAAAATTATTAGTAAAAAAACACCGATTTTAAATATTTTTTGGCATACTGAGCACCCCACGCTTTTCCTTAAATACTTATATTTTCGTTCATCATTTTGTTTCTAATTAAATTATTTCTCAATTTTTAGTACGATTTTTAAGATTAAAGCGTGTTTTTTAGTTTTTTAAGCTTTTATTTATTTAATAACAATTTTAACAAAATGTTGCCTAAAATATCCTATGAAAAAATCCTTTACATTACGCTCATATAATGCATACTCAAAAGTTTTGAGTCAAAACTTACAATTTTTTAAATTTATTTATTGAGATTTTTTTACAAAAGTAAAACATTATATAATCTTTATTTAAATATGCATGAACATTTACAATTTTTTAAGGAAAAATCTACCTTTGTACCCGTTCGTGCTGAAAGCGATTGATCTACATTTGTACCCGTTCGGTATGTTAGTGATTAATCTACATTGGTACCCGTTCGGGTATACAAGTTGAACAATTAGTCTCTTCATAGGACATGCTCGAACAAATGCGATCAATTCACTCCATATAAAGGGATGTAAAATTGTATTAGTCGCAGGCTCCCTTGCGATTGATCCCGGACACGTCCCGGATTAATCGCATTTTTTGCAGGGAGGGTAGGTTTAAATATGTATATATATAAGAAATTACGCAAATGCAAATGAGTGCAGGTCCGATGACAAACTTAATTAACTAAGTCTAAATTAATTCGTTTTTTTATAACTTTCATGAACATGAAAATACGAGTCTTGAAATTACCAGTAGGCGAAGTGACAGAGCCACCAAAATACATACCGATATGATCAGCATCGTGAGCTGATTCGTTTAAGCCATTTTTTTTTTTCGAGGAGAAAGCATCGAAAGCCTTTACCCGGTCAGAGTGGGACTCTAATCACACTAAACCTCCTACTGTCATCGTACCGAACCGCCCGGTCCTAACGTCAAGCTACCGTCGGTAGGTGGGTTGAGCACCAGGCTCGACTTCGAAGTCCGTAATGGTCACGTTATTGCCCTCAGTCTGCCTTAAAAGACTTCACCCATACCATATATGATGACGGATGCAGGATGCCGAGCTCCTGTACGTATCCGTTCCACTCGGAGTGGAATGTCTGTATGTCTGTTTGTCCGTCTGTGTTAACGCAAACTAGTCGCTCAATTTTTGAGATGTGAGTTTTATGTCCAATTGATTATTAGTGGGAATCGTTCGCATCGGAACGCTATAATATATAGCTCTCATGCAACCGATTGCGCAGATATGTATAAACGTTTTGGTGTATAACTTCTTTATTGAAATAGCATAGTCTGATTTTCTTTATTTTATACTGTCAATTCTGTAGAGATTTATTAGAAAAACTAGTGATCTTATGTATTATAGAATTTAGGCCAAATATATTCGGTTTATAATGAATGTTTTTTTTAGAGCTTTTAAGATGATGCAGTGGTGTAGTGTACAGCCCCACCGACCTAAAATCTCTAAAAAAAAGCATTCATTAAAAAGTGATCTTTAGTTTTTCTAATAAATCTCTACATCATTAACAGTATAAATTAAAGAAAATCAGACTATGTATGTAACGTTTCATTTCCCCATTCATGACCGATATGAAGTTTTTGGTACGCCCGAAGACAGACGCGCTCTTACTTGTTTTATTTCATTTTTGTATTTCTTTACTTTTTATTAGTTATCTAGATTTGTGTGCAATTAAAAATTTAAAGCGCTTAAATGCTACAGCAATTTTGTGAATAGAAAAAAAAAACTTGTATAATTATTCAGTTGAGTTGAGTACATTAACGTTTATTTACTTATGAATATTATATATAAAATAAATAAAATCAAAAAAAAAAAAAAAACAGAAGTCGGTTTGCTGAGTTTCAAATGCCGGTAGTTTAAGCTTGTATTTATTTAATACTAATGTATGTACGTGTTTGCATTTATATCGATATACATACATACAGACTATATGCGTATATATATTTAATATAAATAAAACAGCAAATAAGTAAGTAAACCAAGGTCATGAGATGAACTTGTACTTTAAATCACTTAACTAGTAAAAAACAAAACAAAAAAAAAAATAAAAAACTATTGCGGACATCATCAAAATCTTTTGTCAAATATTTAAAAGCTCAAGCATAAATGCAAATTATGTTTAATTATTCTGCGTCCCTATAGATGCATATTTACATGCATAAATATGTACGCAAACATACCTACTTAAATAGTTAGGCATATGGAAATATTTATCTAAGCATTAATTCAAAGATGAAATGATTAATCTTTAGCAACCAATCGGTCAAACAATTTGGATATATTTTATTTTTTATGCTAAGTAGGCTTAAGCCTCTTACATTTGACCGCCTATTGTTTCTAATGTGCTTTCATCTCATTTATCATTCCTTTATGCGCTTGAGTCAATCGTATTGCAGACCTGTAAAGTGCAAGTACCAGTACAAGTACAAGTACCAGTACCTCAGTACTTCGAAATTCCAGTACAAGTACAAGTACTTTAGTACTTGTACTTGAATTTTACAATTACAAGTACTCTACTGATAAGTACTTTTTAAGTACGTACATATCTATGTTTTTGTTTTGCTTTTTTGAATGTTTTGATTGAAATAAAAATTTTAAATCAAAATGAACTGAGCTGATATTTTTTTGTTTGAAAAAATCTGAAATAGTTTGTCAAAAAGTGCTTGCACATACATTGATAAGTACTTGTACTTGTACTTGGAATTTCCAAGTTTAAGTACTGTGGTACTCGTACTTCGAATTTCTAAGTACAAGTACTGTGGTACTTGTACTTATTTGGTACTTAGTACCAGTATCTACTGAGTATTTTACAGGTCTGTCGTATTGGCACTGATATCAAAAAAGGTTCATTAAATGAATATACATATCGCTAGCTTAGAGTGCAAACTGTGTAAGTCCACTTTTATGAAAAAGTGTATTTTTATGTAGAACGCTAGAAAAATCAAATACGCACCGCGCTAAACAAGTCTGTGATACTTGTCATATTTCTACTCGTTGTTATTCGGTGATACGCAAATTGTGTAAGTCCAAAAAGCGAAGAAAATTGTGTAAGTCCAAAATATTTATATGAACAGAAAAGTTTTTTCATTTCGAATTTTTTTTATTTTTCGTTTTTTGTCTCTCCTACAAAGTTTTAAAAAAAGGACTTACACAATTTGCACTCTAAGCTAGCGATATACATAAGTAAATAGAAACATTTTTGCATATGCACATATAAATATATTAAGTAATATAGCAACCAGCGTGACACAAACACTGTACAGCGCTGGTTAAATCAATAAATCAATACATCAGCATTAGGCCTTAATGAATTTCATATTTGAATATCGCAATCAACTCAAACTGTGGATTACAAATTTATTTTATTTTATTTCCAATTTAATTTCTCTCTATCGGCAAATAACAAAAAAGTATGTAATATATATATTTATTATTATTAAAGCCTGTCTACGCATAACTTAGTTCCCACTCGAACAATCTCGCCAAGTTGTTCGCGAACTAGCCCGTCTCCACATGGCTATCGTTGTTCAGTTTGACATGTCTCATTCTTCTTCTTCTCCAATGTAATTGAATTTATTTGCTGTAAAATTTACGATGCAGAAAAAGTTCAACTTAAATAAAAATATGTATAATTTTATATACAACAGATCTTATTAGATCATTGAAAGTTTATTTTTGCTTAATTTTTGGCTTTTTTGTTTTGATCGGTTTGTCAGATTTCAATAGATTTGCGCTAAAAAATTAGAGAATGCATAAATTTTACCGGGGTTGGCGAGTTTGTTCAGAATGCAAAAGGTTGTTCAATCGTTCTTCGCTTTCAGAATTTTGTATGGAAATTATCGTCGTTCGATATTAGATTCGAGCTCGAACAACGAATGCGCAAGCGAACGACGTTTGTGGAGACATACTTTAAATCCTATTTTTCTTTTGCCCAATCAAATAAATTTGACTTTCAAATTCCTTTTAGGTTCATTGTCTTTAAACATTGTTTTATTTTGCAAGTGAAATTTTCAGTTATTAGTCTTTGTGCAGTTTGAGACTCATTGATGGGTGTGCTAACAAGCTCATCTATCAAACTTAATGAGTATACAATAAGAAATAAATCAAAAAACAATAGATATACATACATATACATTAAGGTGGAGTGAAAACATATGGAAATTTTTTTTTTTTGTTCTTTCTTTGAACGTACCAGCAATGAAAAGTTGCCTTTATACGAGTTAATGAACCCTACAAAATTTTATGGCGAGAGGACGATGTTTTGAACTGCCCCCAGCCCCGCAAAGTTGAAAGCAATAAGCACGATCTGGTACAAATATGAAATTTTCAAAATTATAAAATCAAAAAAACGAAGTATGAGGATTGATAAAGATGGCTAATCTGAGTATTAAAGTGAATTTATTATTTTTTTTTTTGAAACAACAACAACAAAAGTTATTAAAAGTCAAAGTTTATATTAATCATTTTTTAAATTGCAATTACTTAAAAACTACTAAACCGATTTCGAATGTCTTATGCGTCTATACCGTTCAATAGGTATTTTGATTCCTTTTAATTTGATGTACATTTTATATATGAAAAGTAAGGGGCTAAAAGGGGGGTTGACCCCCGCAGGGGGGGGTGTTATGGAACCCACATAAAATGTATATCAAATTAACGGGAATCAAAATACCTATCGAATGGTAAAATATTCCAAATCGGTTCAGTAGTTTGAAAGTAATTGCAATTTAAAAAATGCATAATATAAACTTTGACCTTTAATAATTTTTGTTGTTTATGTTCCAAAAAAAAAAACAAAAATTCACTTTAATACTCAGCTTAGCCATGTTTATCAATCCTCATAATTCGTTTTTTGATTTTATTATTTTAGAAGTTTCACATTTGTACCAGATCGTGCTATTTTTTTCAACTTTGTGGGGCTGGGGCACCTTTAAACATGCGAGTAGGTCAATAAAATTTTACAGGCTTATTTCTGGGCTACAAAGGTGCCGTTCTGGCTTTGGAACAAATTGAATTTCCAAAAAAAAAATTTCACTCCACCTTAATATACATAAATATATGATGAATTTCATATCAAACCCAATATGCGTTGAACCCAACCCCTCAGAATTTGATGAAATTTTGCACAGAGGTACATCTTACCTACCCAAACACAACCTCATTTTCAGAAATTGCATTTTCGAAAAATTGTGGGCGTGGCAAGGTATCGAAATATTCAAAAATATTCGAAAATAATCGAAAAATGACGATAATAGGTACTTTTAAAGTGTGATTACTAGGGAACGGCTTTACCGATTTCAAAGATCTTTACAACATTAGAAAGGTATTGAAATTAGCTTTCAAAAAATACACCATAAAAATTTTTATTGTTTTAGTACACTGAAAAAAAATGTTTTCCAAAATAAAATCTGAAACTGAAAAAACACTTCAAAGATCAAGCGATTTTGAAAAATACAAATTTTGTTTAGAAAGGTCTATTTAATATATATAACATATCTGAAAACTAAAATGGCCTTTTCTTTATTTTTTTTTTAATTTATTTAAGTAAATGCATCTCTTGGCTTTCTTATATTTTGATATCACGCGTAAACTAATCAACCGATTTCAAAAATTTTTATACCGTTAGAAAGGTATTAAAATCATCTTTTGAAAAAATACACTCTAAAAATTCCATATTACATATTACACCTAAAAAAAAATTTTCAAAAATTTTTTTTTTCAAACTGAACTGAAATTTTTTTTTCAGTGTAATATGTAATACAGAATTTTTGCAGTGTATGTTTTCAAAAGGTGATTTTAATACCTTTCTAACAGTATAAAAATTTTTGAAATCGGTTGATTAGTTTACGCGTGATATCAAAATACAAGAAAGCCAAGAGATGCATTTACTTAAATAAATTTAAAAAAAAAATTTAAAAAAAGGCCATTTTAGTTTTCAGATATGTTATATATATTAAATAGACCTTTCTAAAAAAAATTCTTATTTTTCAAAATCGCTTGGTCTTTGAAGTGTTTTTCAGTTTCAAATTTTATTTTGGAAAACATTTTTTTTTCAGTGTACTAAAACAAAAAAAATTTTTACAGTGTATTTTTTTGAAAGCTACTTTCAATACCTTTCTAATGGTGTAAAGATCCTTGAAATCGGTAAAGCCATTCCCCAGTAATCACACTTTAAATGTACCTATTATCGTCATTTTTCGATTATTTTCGGGTATTTTCGAATATTTCGATACCTTTCCACGCCCACAATATTTCGAAAGTGCAATTTCTAAAAATGAGGTTGTGTTTGAGTAGGTAAGATGTACCTCTATGCAAAATTTCATCAAATTCTGAGGGGTCGGGTTCAAAATGTTCGTTTTTTTCAGCCTTTGATATGAAATTCATCATATTTGAGTAGTACACTCTCAAAAGTCGCTATGTGAATTTTTCATATTAAGCCACAAAGTAGATATAACAAAAATATAATTTTAAATGTCTACATAGTATAAATCTATAGAGACTTTTGAAAGTGTAATCGTATCTAATGCTATTTTTGTTTTCACACGCATTTTCACGCATTTTACAATAAATTCTTAATGGGCATTATACAACTTTAAATACTGTTACATAATCCATTAAAAACTCAATATCGAAAAAATGTAACATAGTCTGTTTTGAAAGTGTATTACTCATTTATAGTTGGAAAAAAAAATTATATACAGCAAATTGAATCACCATTTCATAATATCTGACGGCTAACATACATAATACTAAAGCATTAAAAATTTATTAGTTATTTCTTCTTCTTGAACACTTTCGTTTTTTTTTTAATCTGCTCATGCATATGATTATCCAATTTTAGCATTTTTTTGCCATTCCATCGTTTTGGCTAACTATAACAAAAAATTCCACAAGCCAAATTTGCATTTGTAAACATAGTTAGTATGGAAGAAAAAAACAAAAAAAAGTTGAATTTAATATGAGTTTTGTAACTTGCAATAAACATCGTCTTTCCATTTGTTTTGATGCCATTGCTAGACAATGTTATGGGTATGATTTTATGCTTAGATGTCTGATTAGCAATATGCTATACTTTTATATTTTTTTTCTGAATTTTTTATTTAAATTCTCCCCTCTAATGCTAGAGACACACATCGTAGTATAGTAGAAATATTGCGATCTATGCCACATGTGTGTCACTCTCATATTGTAGTTTAATTGAAAATTTTCATAGTAAAGCCAAATCATAGTGACAAGCAACCAAAAAGCAAATCATAGTATTGATATTATAATATTTCTACCACATGTGTGTCTGAGGCATAAGACGACATTCATAGTATCGCATTCGATGCACTAAATAACTTCCCAGTCAAATACCTTGTACTCGTTTGGAAAAGGAGTACTCTCGATACATACAAAGTAGTGTTTCATAAAGGTATCGCTTCTGTTTCAATTGGTATGCCATAAAAAACGCAGCAACACTCTTTGAAACACGCCGTAGTCTAGCTTAATATGCATTTTTGTATAGAATTCGGTGCATGTGGAATACTATCTGCTGATGCCACCACGATATATATTCGCTTGATATTTCCCAGAAGTAAGAAAATATGTATTTTGCAAAAGGATGGTAAAAAAGTTTTTCTTGATGATCAGAAATATAAATTTAACTTAGTTTTCAGCAGTTTTTTGCGCCATAATGTTGTTTCTACTCGCAATATGGGTCAAAAGTGAGTTATTAAGGCTTGTTTCGCATTTGTTTTTTTTTTTCGAAAGAAGTTGAAATTGAAGCTTATTATAGCACTAGCAAAAAACCCTCCCGCTTCGCTGCGACAAATCACAATATGCCACTGCCTATCAATTTCCTCACCGCTATCAATATCCCGTTCCGCCTATCTCTTTCGCGCTCTATACTTCTCTCTCTCCTCCTCTATCGTTCCCTATCAACAACATTTCGTTACTTTCCGGGTCCACACATCGGTATATCGCACGTTTTATGCAATAGGGATTTAACTCGAAATTTTCGATTTCTGGGATTTTGCCATATATTTCAATAACTGGGTCGTGCCTTTGAGTCTAGTCTTATAAAATACTCAAAAAGATAAAAATGGTGGAAATAAAAGTGATTTTGTAGTTAGCGGTAGAAGGAAACTATTTGAAATTATAAAAGTTTGTTTGCGTTTTCCCAAAAAAAAATTTTTTTGAGTTAAATCTCTATTGAATAAAACGTGCGATATGTCATTTGTCATTTGAATCGGTTCAGGTATCCCGAGAACCGATTGAGTTATCCACATAGCATGAACTATACATATGTATGTATCGAAACGCCGATCTCGGGAAGGGGTTGAGATATCGGAATTAAATGTGGGCTTAATTCTCTAGAGGGTTAATTTTTTCTAACCGAGCTCTTCATTACATAAAAAACATGCGTGATAAAAATTAACAAAAACGGACCATAATTACGGATTTTCGGAATATATCCACTCCAGCGCCACCCAGCGCTTTTTTTTGCCGTGTTCTTCATTACATAAAAAAATGCTTGCCAAAAACAAACAGAATCGGATAATAAATAAGGATTTTGAAAATATGCCGACTCCAGGGCCATCTAGCGAGAAAAAATATATCTAGCCCATGTCGAGAGGCTTTATCCAAAGAAAATACCCTCAAAACTGTGTTCCACGTTTTTTCCCACATCTAGGGACTCAGCCTAGGCTTTGCAATGAAAAAAGCTGTATATTGAAGCTCTGCTTAACACCTTTGATTTGACAATAATATTGCTGAAAGACTTGCTGGGTCTCACTGGGTCCACATTTGGGCCTGTATTCCGAGAAGCTTAAACTTTTTATAAAATTCTATATACCTTGTTATTTGTGTTAATTCCGCATGAATCTACTGTTAAAATTTCATTAAGATCGGTTGATTACTTTGGGAGTCCATAAAGGACACACATACAGACACCCACACATACAGATACACTTTCATTTTCATATAATAGATATAGTCTAAACTCATCTTTTGTAGCAGGTTCAAAGCGTATGTCCATATACATATGTAAATAATTAGTAAATATATACATATTTTTACATGTATACTTACTGGCTAATCCACGAAATAATAAAGAATATGAATTGCTATTTTATACAAAGATTAATGGCAAGTATTCTATTATTTTTTGACAAAAACGGCAATTAAAAATGACCATTCGCAGTATATCTGAAATTTATTAATTTTTATAATTCTTTTAATTTTTTACAATTCATTTGAAACATTATTTAGTACTCTATTTTTTAAATTGGTAATTACCAAATTCGCACAAGACAAATAAAAATTGTTGCCAAAATTTTTGTTTGCTTGTGACCGCTTGAAATTTGATATAAACTAAGAAATTTATTTGCTATTGCCATATTTCAAAAGTTGTTAAGTTCAAATATACAAATTTGGCAAATATTCTTTAATTAATATCTGGTTACCCACGCCTTTTTAGCTAAACTTGCATGCTAGATATTTAATTTACGCCTTACGTATATATCGGGATATAAAGAATGAAAAATTAAGGCTCGCAAAAAATCGCAATAACAACATTTGCAATAATATGTTTATATTCATTTTTTAATGCCAATTCAAGCAAGAGACAAATATATGTATTTATGTGTATGAAACGTATATAAAATATAACAAATATACGAAGAAAAAAAAATATTTTTTTTTTTTTTCAATTTATGGCATAAACTGTAAAAATTAAAAACAATTTTTTTTGCATTTTTTGCAATAAAATTTCAAATGCCTCGACGGTTGCACATTGGAAAAGGCCAAACGATATTGGCCATAATGCAAATGCCAGTTTTTGCTTTAAGTGCATATGAATATTAACAGAATACATATACTTATGTACCTACATATATACATATTTATGTACGAGTATAGATGAATGCAAGTTTGCATTTCTGTAAGTACATAGTATGTATGTGTATACATACGTATATTTTTAACGCTATAGTATCCTAAACAATCAAACATGCATTTCCACTTCCATATTCATAAATACATATGTATGTACCTGACAGTGGCGGATCCGGGTTTTGGGGGTTCAAACCCCCCCTTGTGGTTTATCATAGATCCCAAATTAATGCCTTTATAGATTCTGCGCCCAAATTTCCCAAACTGATCAAGGAAAACTCTATCATTCCAAAAGCAATGGTTGGATGGGTTTAGCTGTCAAAAGGCAAAACTCGACATTTATTTTCATTTATTTTCAGATTATATTTTATATGCACATATTCACAAGGTGAAACAGGTACAATTGAATCAGTTCATTAAAATAGTTGTCCTTGGAGGCAATAATAACATACAATTACAACTTATAGTTAAATAGAAAATACCCGAAATTTAGAGGAATTAAATCTAATACAATAAGCGCGTACTATATTGTTTGACATGCACAATGTAAATTGCTCGTTGGCGTAGCTGTAGCACCTTTGATTCGCCTGTGGCTTGTATTTTTTTTTTTTTTGTTTTTTTTTATTTATTTAAAAATTAAAAAAATATTAAAACGTGAATAACGGGTATTCATGAACATTGATGTGTAAACTGTTTCGAAATTGGATATTTAGTCCCTCTTCCTTATTCCTTTTTTCCTGGTTTTCTATGGATTAAAAGGCGACTATCGTTTTTGTAATTTTTTGTTGTCATTGTGACTGCTACTATTTTGTTGTTTTTGTTTGTTTTGGTTTTTGGTTTTTGACTTTTGATTTTTTATGTTGTTTTGTTTTGTATTGTTCAGAAACATGCAAGATCGACGTTTGACCCATATCTCGGGACCCGGCCTGGGAATCATAAAGAATAGGGCTCCCTGTAGAATCCATGCTCAAAGCCTTTCGTTTGATATCAATATTGCTCAGAAACATTCAAGGACATCCAGGCCCTCGTATTTCCCCATATCTCGGGACCCGACACAGGAACCATAAAGAGTAGAGCTCCGTGTAGAATCCCCGCTCAGAACCTTTCATTTGATACCAATATTGCTCAGAAACATGCAAGAACATCCGGGTCCTCCTATTGACCCATATCTCCGGACCCGACCTAGGAACCATGAAGAATAGAGCTCCCTGAAGAAGGCCTGCTCAAGATCTTTCATTTGATACCAATTTTGCTCAGAAACATTCAAGGATCATCCGGGTCCACCTTTTGACCCATATCTGGAGACCCGGCCTAGGGGTCACAATGAAAAGAGCTTCATATCGAAATCCTGCTCAAAACCTTTCATTCGATACCAATTTTGCTCAGAAACATTCAAGGATCATCCGGGTGCTCCTTTTGACCCATATCTGGAGACCCGGCCTAGGGGTCACAATGAAAAGAGCTTCATATCTAAATCCTGCTCAAAACCTTTCATTCGATACCAATATTGCTCAGAAACATTCAAGGATCATCCGGGTGCTCCTTTTGACCCATATCTGGAGACCCGGCCTGGGGGTCACAATGAAGATAGCTTCATATCGAAGTCCTGCTCAAAACCTTTCATTTGATACCAATGTTGCTCAGAAACATTCAAGGATCATCCGGGTTCTCCTTTTGACCCATATCTGGAGACCCGGCCTAGGGGTCACAATGAAGTCCTGCTCAAAACCTTTCATTCGATACCAATATTGCTCAGAAACATTCAAGGATCATCCGGGTGCTCCTTTTGACCCATATCTGGAGACCCGGCCTGGGGGTCACAACGAAGATAGCTTCATATCGAGGTCCTGCTCAAAACCTTTCATTTGATACCAATGTTGCTCAGAAACATTCAAGGATCATCCGGGTGCTCCTTTTGACCCATATCTGGAGACCCGGCCTAGGGGTCACAATGAAAAGAGCTTCATATCTAAATCCTGCTCAAAACCTTTCATTCGATACCAATATTGCTCAGAAACATTCAAGGATCATCCGGGTGCTCCTTTTGACCCATATCTGGAGACCCGGCCTGGGGGTCACAATGAAGATAGCTTCATATCGAAGTCCTGCTCAAAACCTTTCATTTGATACCAATGTTGCTCAGAAACATTCAAGGATCATCCGGGTTCTCCTTTTGACCCATATCTGGAGACCCGGCCTAGGGGTCACAATGAAAAGAGCTTCATATCTAAATCCTGCTCAAAACCTTTCATTCGATACCAATATTGCTCAGAAACATTCAAGGATCATCCGGGTGCTCCTTTTGACCCATATCTGGAGACCCGGCCTAGGGGTCACAATGAAGTCCTGCTCAAAACCTTTCATTCGATACCAATATTGCTCAGAAACATTCAAGGATCATCCGGGTGCTCCTTTTGACCCATATCTGGAGACCCGGCCTGGGGGTCACAATGAAGATAGCTTCATATCGAGGTCATGCTCAAAACCTTTCATTTGATACCAATGTTGCTCAGAAACATTCAAGGATCATCCGGGTGCTCCTTTTGACCCATATCTGGAGACCCGGCCTAGGGGTCACAATGAAAAGAGCTTCATATCTAAATCCTGCTCAAAACCTTTCATTCGATACCAATATTGCTCAGAAACATTCAAGGATCATCCGGGTGCTCCTTTTGACCCATATCTGGAGACCCGGCCTGGGGGTCACAATGAAGATAGCTTCATATCGAAGTCCTGCTCAAAACCTTTCATTTGATACCAATGTTGCTCAGAAACATTCAAGGATCATCCGGGTTCTCCTTTTGACCCATATCTGGAGACCCGGCCTAGGGGTCACAATGAAGTCCTGCTCAAAACCTTTCATTCGATACCAATATTGCTCAGAAACATTCAAGGATCATCCGGGTGCTCCTTTTGACCCATATCTGGAGACCCGGCCTGGGGGTCACAACGAAGATAGCTTCATATCGAGGTCCTGCTCAAAACCTTTCATTCGATACCAATATTGCTCAGAAACATTCAAGGATCATCCGGGTGCTCCTTTTGACCCATATCTGGAGACCCGGCCTGGGGGTCACAATGAAGATAGCTTCATATCGAGGTCATGCTCAAAACCTTTCATTTGATACCAATGTTGCTCAGAAACATTCAAGGATCATCCGGGTTCTCCTTTTGACCCATATCTGGAGACCCGGCCTAGGGGTCACAATGAAAAGAGCTTCATATCGAAATCCTGCTCAAAACCTTTCATTCGATACCAATTTTGCTCAGAAACATTCAAGGATCATCCGGGTGCTCCTTTTGACCCATATCTGGAGACCCGGCCTAGGGGTCACAATGAAAAGAGCTTCATATCTAAATCCTGCTCAAAACCTTTCATTCGATACCAATATTGCTCAGAAACATTCAAGGATCATCCGGGTGCTCCTTTTGACCCATATCTGGAGACCCGGCCTGGGGGTCACAATGAAGATAGCTTCATATCGAAGTCCTGCTCAAAACCTTTCATTTGATACCAATGTTGCTCAGAAACATTCAAGGATCATCCGGGTTCTCCTTTTGACCCATATCTGGAGACCCGGCCTAGGGGTCACAATGAAAAGAGCTTCATATCGAAGTCCTGCTCAAAACCTTTCATTCGATACCAATATTGCTCAGAAACATTCAAGGATCATCCGGGTGCTCCTTTTGACCCATATCTGGAGACCCGGCCTGGGGGTCACAATGAAGATAGCTTCATATCGAAGTCCTGCTCAAAACCTTTCATTTGATACCAATGTTGCTCAGAAACATTCAAGGATCATCCGGGTTCTCCTTTTGACCCATATCTGGAGACCCGGCCTAGGGGTCACAATGAAAAGAGCTTCATATCGAGGTCCTGCTCAAAACCTTTCATTTGATACCAATGTTGCTCAGAAACATTCAAGGATCATCCGGGTTCTCCTTTTGACCCATATCTGGAGACCCGGCCTAGGGGTGACAATGAAAAGAGCTTCATATCGAAGTCCTGCTCAAAACCTTTCATTTGATACCAATATTGCACAGACAATTAGATAGGTATATATAGGTATGCATATCCATACATTTTCATACATGTTCAAACAGGTTGGTCCTTTTTATTTTGCCTATTTGTCGCATTGTTGCAGAAAACAACAACAACTTCACTTCGCTTCGTTGCTGTTGTTGTTGATATTTGCATTTGCACGGCTATGCATGCAAGCATTGTCATTGCAAGTACATGTCTATCTACCTACCTACCACTGACAATGCCAAGCGATTCACACGGACGCAGCAGTGCACTAACACAAAGGTCATTTACGTTTACGCGTAAACTTTACCTGTAGCTACAGCAAAGATGTTTACACATCAAAAATATTTAAAAATTAATAAAAAAATATATATTTTATTCTTGCATACTGGGCACACCACATAACACGTGCATAAAATCAAATTTTGTCAAATGCTATTCGCAAATTGCCAAATCGCAAATTTATTTTCTTTTCTTTCTTATCCCTATTTTTATCGGGATTGTGCAGAATTAATTTGGTCAGAAATGTCTGAATCGTTGGAGAAATTGCCTTTTTCAGAGGCATTTCGCAATTCTTGTCTAAATTAACCTTTTAAAAATTTGAGTATATAAAAACAAGAACTTAAATAAAGTAAAAATTCTATTAAAAATATAAATATAACCAAAAAGTACTATATACATATCGCTAGCTTAGAGTGCAAATTGTGTAAGTCCATTTTTCAAACTTTGTAGGAGAGACAAAAAACACAAAATAAAAAAATTTCAAAATGAAAAAAAATTTCTGTTCATAGAAAAATTTTGGACTTACACAATTTTCTTCTCTTTTTGGACTTACACAATTTGCGTATTACTGAATAACAACGAGTAGAAATATGACAAGTATCACAGACTTGTTTGGCGTGGTGCGTATTTAATTTTTCTAGCTTTCTACACTTAAAAACACTTTTTCATAAAAATGGACTTACACAGTTTGCACTCTAAGCTAGCGATATATTTTTATTTATTTTGGCTTTAAATGCAAGGGTAAGTGAAATTGATGATCAATTTGCCACCAATACCATACGATACTCACTCGCACGTACCAATGCAAAAATATACATACATTCGTTACATGTTGTTTAGAACTTCAATTGAAATCTCCTGCACTTTATGTGATGACATACATATTGTTAATTTGGAGGGTTTTGAGTTTGGTGTTTTTAAGGTGCGGGAAATGGCGCAACTAGTATATAGAATAATAATAGTAGGTGGTATTGTCCATATTTTCACCAGCGTCTGCCCTTAAAAAACATCTTCCAAAAAAAGAAATGTTCAAACCCCCCCCCCCCCGCCCCCCTTGCCGAAATCCTGGATCCGCGCCTGGTACCTGATTATATGTATGTACAAACCTGCATATTATGCGGCTCTTATATCAACCGTACGTATCTCTGATGTCGTCGCTTGATTAATTTAAACTTGACACTAGTGTTGCAAGCATTCCGATCGCCGTCTCTCAGCCAGTATACAATGTGAGCAAGTGCAGTTTGCTTTGAAAAAATTAAATGCTACCTACCCTACCAGACAGATGAGCATATTATAGGTATTTATATGAGCATTGACATTAATGGCTACAGTCCTTAAAAAAGTAGTCAATTTTGTTCAGGCCGCGTGAAAAAAGTGAGCACTTATCCTCCCAAGTTTATATGCCATCTCTTTTTTACTAATGGTATATTTACATAACCAAATAATATATCTTACTCGTTCTAACAGAGCATGTAAATCATCATTAATATACTGACAAAGTACTTTGCGCTAGCAACAAAACTGTTGAATGTTTACATCAAAAACACCATGCACCAAATGACAAAAGTTCTGAAAAAAGTCCTAAAAAATTACTCGCACCGAATGCTAAAAGTGCTGACAATTTTGACCAAAAACTACTCACAGCGAATGCTAAAAGTGCTGAAAAATTTCACCAAAAACTACTCAAAGCGAATGCTAAAAGTGCTAAAAAATTGCACCAAAAACTACTCAAAGCGAATGCTAAAAGTGCTGAAAAAATGTACTCACATGCGTTCCCGGAAAAATAAAATAGATTCAAATTTTTCTATTTTCATCTCAAAATTAAACAATTTTATTGAAAAATTTTCTAAATTTAATTTAAATAATTATAAACAATCAATTGCAATGCAAACAACGAATGCATTGCATCGTTTCGTATAGAGCTAGTAGATACATATACAAATTTTGTAAAACGCAACCAATTTTTTAATTAATAAAAAGTTACTGTTGCAATCGTTTGCCTATCTAAAATCTACATGCATATATACTTAACTATTTCACCTGGTAGGGAGTTTCCAATTTCAACCGTCAGCTTACCTTGATCGGTGTCATAGCCAATCAAATGAATTTTGATGCACTATTCCATACGTTCTACGGCATAATGGGCGGTGTTGTGCTAGCAAATTCTGGCTGAACAATTACCAAAATTGGCCATTGCTGGAGGATCCATGGACTAGCTGCCGCGGTTGAAAGTGATGTGATTCTGTACAATTACATGACCATCTTCAAGCTCTACAATTAAGATGAAAAATTTATGAGTATAAATAAAGCCCAAATTGTGTACATTGCAACTTACCTATGTCGGATGATAGTTTTTAAAATTTGTTATTTTGTGCAACGCTTTTTGTTATTGAAAATATTTAAAATTTAATTTTTTTTCAATTTTTTCCATCACCGTTTGACGTTTCTTTCGTATTTATTTTCTCCGGCCAACTGTCGAATTTTTTGAATAATATGTGCTCTCGCTCTAACATATTACTTTTTTCTATTTTACTACTCTTATTGAGGGAGAACATACAAACCAAATCAAACAAACAAATGTGGGACTGTTCTAGTGGGCAAGTCAACTAATCAAAAATGTGCTAATTTTCAAGGACTTTATCAAAAAGTGTTCAGCCTTGTCTGGTAGGGTATATACATAAGTACATACAATGACTCTAGCTTGCCATAACACCATTAACATTTAACATTTAAACCTTTTTGTTGTTATACTCTTTGCTTAGTTTTTATATATAAATTTTTTTGCTGTGCAATGCTGCAATTATCAAGTTAGTAGCCAAGTGGCCGATTAACTGCTTAGCACGTGCGTGAAGTTTTTTTATGATTGCATCGCAAAAAATGCCGTTGAACTGTGTTGTAGTATGTAGATGAAGTGGCAATTCATACATAAATTAAGATGTACGTATGTCTGTATAATTCTGTTTGTTTATGGCTCTTGATCTATTGTGAAAAAAGAAATAAAAAGGAATCGTATTACTTTTAAAGAAATCAAATAGCATATTCAAACAAACAAATCTTATTTATGTATTTGGCAAAATTAATTTCCAGTGCAGAATTCATTATTCTGTTTTTTCTTATTTCGAATGTTTTTTATCTGTGTCATATATTCATTAAAATTTTCTACAGCCGAATTTTAAATAGATATAAGATAAAGCCAAAAGTGGCCTTTTTTTTTGAATTGTGCGCAACTCAGTTCCAACTTATCTGAATTGACGCTAAGCCTGCAATGTGAGTACCAATTTGAAACATCTCGTACTGCAACTTGCATGAAATCACACAAGGTTTGCGGAAAATTTCAAGATGAACCGCATTTTCAACAATTTTCCTGTAGCTACATCTTGTATCTTCGAATAACGAGTTCCCTAGAAGAACTTCTATGCCCAGAGGTGTTCCTCTTGTAACATAGTATGGCATTAGTTGCGTGTGAGATTAACTCTGTGCTAGTCCTAGTGTGCATAAATAATCCAAAAGACTTTGGTGCTGGGAACTCAATACTTCTGGCATGGGTTCCTGGACATGGGGGAGTAACAGGAAATGCGGACAACTTTGCCGAAGCGGCAGCAGCTGAGGAAACAATTGGACCTGAGCTCTTTCCATGTATTACACCACATACAATAAGAGGGGTGCTCAGGCTGGTGGAACATCGTTTGAGGAAACAGCACTGGTATAAAACAATCGGATGGTGTTATTAAGTGGAGGGCACAATAGACCATAGATTTCAATAAAAATGAAGAAAAACTAATAGGTTTGTAGAGCTAGTGGAAATATTACTTGAGTAGGAAAACACAGATTTTCTCATTCCAATCAGTACCCTAGTTACTGCATCGCCTTTTCACTTGAAAAGAAAATACCAGTTCACTTCTAGTATGATGAATATTTTTCTAAATATTGCAGTTTCTTTATTTCCTCTTACCACATTTTCAGCAAAGAAATAATACTCAAATTTTCCCGCAATATATGTATGTATGTAGTGTTTGTAATATGTGTATGAAGAATGTATTTATAAAACAAAAAACACTGTTCCCAAGCATATTCACTCACCACTAGACACATACAACCAGCGTTGCCGTTTGGGCCACTAAAGTGGCAATTTGAACCTTTTTTAAAGCCAGGCCACCTGAACCCAACTTTTTGAAAATATGCAATATTTGAACCTTTTTAAAAATTCGGGCCACTTTTGGTCCTTTTTTACTTTCAAAACTATAATTATTAAATAATTTTTAGTTTTTTCTTAAATATTAGAACAAAAAACATCTTTGTTAATATTTTACTTTGCATTGGCAACTCTCCGTTTCGAAAGGTTCTTTATTTAATTTGTTTGCCAACACTATCCTTGAATACTTTGAAATTTGGGCTGTTCGTTAGGATATTGAAAACGCTCGGAGCAGCCCAGACACACACAAACACATATAGCGTTCGTTTATCCGTAGGAAAGTGCAAGAAACGTAGGAATTTTACCACAATTTACATTCCTTTCACTCATATTCGCTCTTTTTTGGTAAAATTCCTACGGTTCTTGCACTTTCCTACAGATCAACGAACGCTGTAACAGTTTTTTTTTTTAATTCCTTGCCTTTCTCGGTTTATTCCGTCTGCTCAACGAACAATCATATTAACGCTGCGTTATACCATGTCTCCACATAACGTGTTTCGCTCTTTTTTACTGCATTCTCTCTCTCAATCTTGTTTCGACACGGAAACCAGTGCCGAAACTCGCCAATTTCCATACAAATTTCTGAGAGCGAGTGAAGATTGAAACACTGTTTCATTCTGAATCATCTTGCCAACCTCGATGATATCGATGTCTTCTATAATTTTGTATCGAAAATCTATCGAAATCTCACACAGACCAAAACAAAAACGCAAAATATAAGCAAACATACAAACATTTAAGAAGAACAAGAAAGAGAAATGTTAAACTGAATCACGATCAGCCTCGTGGAGACGGGTTATTTAGCGAGACGTTTTGCTACATGTTTTGTTGGCGAAACAAGTTATGTGGAGACGGGCTTTTAGTGTAGAGAATATTTTAAATTCCATTTTCTTTAGAGCCTATACACACTTGCGACTCAATCGATTTAGTCGAATTGGGCTGTTGTATTCACACTACGCCAACTATTTAGTCGAATCGGTGGCAGCTATTCACACTACAGACTAAATAGTCGTGTGATTGACAATGACATAGTGATGCCAATATTCACATTTTACTCAGCAAATTTTACATTAGTGGTCTGCATATAGAGTGATGAAGTATTAAATTGCTAAAGTTTATCAGTTTATCTGCATTCTTACATGAAAACACCTTCTTGTCAGCTGTCAACTTGATTAATATATAAAAAACAATAAAATAAAAAAAAAGTGCATACATTGTTTGGCTTTGTTTCTTATTAAACTAGCAACTAGCTGTCAAGTAAATGAAAAGAGGAAAACTGAAGGAATTACGCTCATAAAGGCGAAACGAGCAGAAGTACAAGAAACGGAAAAATAGTAAAAATTAGCCAATAATATGTAGTGTGAATGCTTCCATACATTCCCATGCAAATCAACATTCGACTAAATCGATTGAGTCACAAGAGTGTATAGGCTCTTAAGCATTAAATAAACCACAAAAATATATAAAAATGTGTTTTAGCTAAAAAAAATTGGGGCCACTTTTTTTAATTTTTTGGGCCACAATTTGAAATTTTTGAGCGGCAACACTGGATACAACTTAATTGATTGGGTTTGTTGCTTAAGTCTTTCGATTAAAATCGCTTTACACAATCGCTTCAAAAGAAAAGGCGAAAAAAGGCAAAAAAATGTTTAATTACGCCTCTTAGCACATCAATTAAATATAAAATGAAATTGCATTACAGTAAATTAAAAGCATATTGCAGCACATGTGTGTAAATGAAAATAGAAAATTAAATAAATAAAAAAAAATATTATATATTCAGTATGTATTTTTATTAAAAAATCAAGCATAAAGCTAAAGTTTGTGACAACAAAAAAGGCAATGAGTATGCGATTAACTTAGCAATGCAGAATGTGCATGTATGTATGTATGTATGTGCTCATAAATGTATGAGCTTGCTAGTTTTAAATGCGGTAGGAGGGCAAAACAATGATAGACATGTGTATGAATGTATGTACAAACATATGTATATATTTCTAAGTTACCTGAGTGCAAATACACTTACAAACAAGTAAATTTTACAATCAAAATGCCAAAGTGACGTCGCAAGGCATTTAGAGCATATCAAGTGGCTGCTGGTTTGCGGCTGGCTAGTCGCCTGCATCGAACTAACTAACCGGTAATGTGGTTAATGGGGCAATGTTTAGAGTTTGCAAAATAAAAAACTTAAATAAAAAAAGACAATAACAGATAATTTGAATATAAAATTGTGTGTATGTATGTATTGTTTCTTTTAAATACCCAGCAAAAAATCTACGCCTTATTTAAGAATTATTACAGAAGATTTAAAGGAATAAGAATAATACTTACGACATAAGGCCTGAATATTGTAAGCGAAGCTTAAGGAATACTCTCTCTCTCTCTCTATCTCTCTCTGAGAGCACACCTTATTCCAAAGGCCTATCCGCCACGCGGTACAAACTGAAAATTTCACAGCGAATATCTCTTGAAATATTTGTAGTAGAGTACTGAAAATTGGTGTGAAGGCATACGAGATTACTACGTACTCAACGGTTGAAAGCGATAGGTCTTGGTAAAGCAGGGATGGGCACCTCCAATATAAACTGAAACTTTCAGAGCGTAGATCTCTTGAAATATTTGTAGTAGAGTACTGACAATTGGTGAGATAATTATATACTCAACGGAGAAAAAAAAACAAGGAAACTATCTTTGATGTCAATAATGATATTTTTTCTATGTAACTTTTTAGAACAAACTCATTATGCAAATATTTTTAAAAGCACGTGCTGTGAAACTCGCGGGTAACCTCTAGTACATTTACATATGTACAGCAGGTCCAGGCATTTTTCTAACTGAGGTAGTGTTAGTAAGAGCGCAGTGAGCGCACCAATGAAATGCTGTCGCTTGTTTCTGTTCAGTGACTTACTATCAAGCAACAAGACAATAGCGTATGCGGAAGAATATCATGAATGATTATAATTATTTTATGTTGGTAAATGCTTTTGAGAAAATGCATTGCATATTACAAATGTTTTTTCAGGTAATATACGTGCCGTTAAAAGGCAGTTGTGGTTTACTAAAATGATACTTTCATACATATTTTGAATTTTAAAAAACCTTCTTCGCATACGCTATTGTCTTGTTGCTTGATAGTAAGCCACTGAACAGAAACAAACGACAGCACTTCATTGATCGTAGCGCTCACAAGCAAACAAAGAGCGTAATAATCTGTGTGAATTTGGTTCTCAATTTTTCGGAAAATTGTCCCACTAGCTGCCTGGGCCTGATGTACAGGTACATATACATACATATGTGCATATATATCGGAATGAGAAAGCGTGGGCACTTAACCAAATACTTAAACTGAAACGACAATCTTTTCTCCGACAATATGTAATTTTTACGCTCGCCACACATTGTACTCCCTTTGCTCATTAAGCTCAATTCCCTCTCTCTCTATTTGTTATGTATGAGCACATGACAGAGAATAAGTATAAGAACGTTTGGAGCAGTGAGAATGTCTGCAGACGAGCAAGCAGCGCTGCCAGCGTTTTCCTTTTTTAGAGCTGATGCATCAACAATAAGCAAAACCTTTTTGCTGGGCATGTAAGTAAATAACATAAAATTTTCAACAAGTTAGTTCAATGGCCTGTTATTGAAATTCAGAAGTGCATATGTTCTTATGCATATAGTAAAGGTACATATATTTGATTGGATAACAAAAGTAACAGTATCCATTCATCAAAGATAAATTTGCGCAAAGTACACATACATACCTCTCATATATCGCTGCCATTTTGAATGGCTAGTAACAGAGCAAATTAAAACCGAAAGTACTTAAGTAAAATGGACTTTTAATTGTACGTTGTATTTGAACTTTATTGAATTTAATTGCTATGCACCATTCTACCTGATCTCCTTGGAGCGATAAATTTAAAGGTTATATTTCATCATGTATGTATGTAACATGGATTTTTTTTTTGCTGGCCTTTATATTTTCAATACCAAAGATGCTTGGTAAATGTTTGTAGCTTGTTTATTTGTGACTGCCGCTATTTAATTGATAAGATAATATTATATTAAAACAATATCAACAGAAGTTTCATTATCAGCAGAAAATAATTTAATTTTTTACTTCGAATCTCTCTAAATATTTGAATGGGAAACCATAAGTTTGGAGCTAAATATATTAGTAACATTTAGGTACTATTTCTTCAAATTTGACAGAAAAATGTTGGTGGAGCAAGCACGAAAATGCTGGTACTGAGAACATTGAAGAGGGAGAAGTAGACCAGCAATAGAGTCACATGTTTATACTCAGCTGTATTAGTACAGAGAGTATTATAGTTTTAATCACATAACGGTGGATTGTAACAGAATGAAATAATCGAGATAGATATAGACTTATATATATCAAAATGATCAGGGTGAAAAGAGAAATCGATTGAGCCATGTCCGTCCGTCCGTCCGTCTGTAAACACTCTAACTCGCGCAAAAATTGAGATATTTTGATGAAATTTGGAATGCAAGTTGGTATCGAGACTGGGACGGTTGGTATTGAAAATGGGCGAAATCGGACCATGACCACGCCCACTTTTCCTATATAGAAAAAATCGGAAATTTGGTATCTCAGCCACTAATATAGCTGGAGCGATGAAATTTTACCCTCGTGTTGAGCTCAGGCCCTTATGAAGAAATTTGATGAAATTTTGGAAAATAGGCGGTGCCACGCCCACTTATTAAGGGTCAAACATTGAAAGTTTTATGAGTCATAACTCATGAACCGTTTAAGGTATATCGTTGAAATTTGGTACGCGTGATTTACTTACTTAGGCAAATGTTTGGACGGAAAATTGTCAAAATCGGTTGACGGCCACGCCCACTTTTATATATGTGTATTATAAAGTGACCTAATAAAAACATTTAAAGCGATATCTCTGTCAAATATAAAGATAATTCATTGAAATTTTGTGGCATGAGTCCAACTATGGACATAAAACAAAAACCACAAAAATTTTGGAAAATGGGCGTGGCACCGCCTCTTTTTAGACAAAGGAATATATGAGATTTCTTAGCCTATAACTCGACAAATAATTGAGACATTATAACGAAACTTGGTTTATACACTTTTATAACTTGTGTTAATAGACACACAACAATTTATTGAAATCGGTTATGCCCACGCCTACTTTTTAACAAAGATATTTCTGGAATACGCTTTGGGAATTTGTAATGTGACATCTTTGTAACTAAAAGTCATAAAGGAATGAAATTTTGCACAAAGAATAATATTCATATGCTTAGTTGGATGACTGATAAAAATGCTGAAAATGGGCGTGGCTACGCCCACTTTATGCGGCACTCGCTTTATATAAAATACGCCGTGTTTCCATCAAACGCAAACAAACAATGAAAACATACAGCTGAGTACCTAATGTTCGATTCCACTCGAACTTAGGCTTCCTTACTTGTTGTATTATATGTATGTATATGACACAGATTATCATGAAAGCGTTAACCCTAATCACCGAATTTTGAAAAGTTACGTAAAACCGAAAGTGAGACTCTGAGGCTCTCCTATGGGGAAATTTTGAAACACGTTATTTTGGTATTTGTTTTTTACTTTTATTTATGCAGTAATGAACGCAGAAGCATTTTTATACATTCTTATAACGGTTTATGACAATTTTTTTTAGTATATAAAGATAAAAAAGTAAATTCATAAAATAGGGTATATTAGTGAACTGAAATTTTCACACATTTTTGTAGTTGTTGAATGTTCATTAAGCCGAGATCACACGATTTACGCATTTGTACAAAAAATGACAAATTTAAATTTGTCCACATTTGCGCATTTTGATATCGATGTGCAAATGATTTGCTTTGCGTTCACACGATTTGCCCGATTTATTAGCTTTTGATTTGCCACACATTTGTACATAGAAGTAAAGTGGCAAATTTGTTCACATTCGTTCACACGATTTAACCAATCATGATAAAACAGTCGTATGAAAAATATAGAAGCATATTTTTGGGCGAAAATTTTTTTTTGTAAGAAAATTTTATGAAAAATTAACAAACACAAATTAATCAAATAGGTATTAAATCACTGGATAGTACTTGTTTTAATTCTCTGTAAGATGATATAAAGCTACTTTAATTCATTCAATAGAATACGTGTGTTAACGAGCTCCAAAAAATGGTCATTGTGAAATGTTTACTTTGGTTGCACAAAAGTGAATTAAATGTTGCAGATACGTCGAAATCGTATATGAAGAAATTGTTTATGTATTCATTTTGAATGAAAGTAAAGGATCAAAACCATATATCGATTTCGATTATTTTTAGAAATGGTTAGGGTAATAGTAGGATATAGTCACGTGCAAATTTTTGTTAAATTCGCCCGGAAACTGACTGAGTTATTACCAGGGGTTCATGTTTATTTATATTCGGTTCGGATTCGGGAAATTATTAGAAAAATAATATGATGTATTGTGGAACGATCCTCCGTCATCCCTTGTCAAGTTTGGTTTGTAGACAAACCGGTTTCGGCTAATATGCGCCATCTTCAGTGTCTTTTTTCGTTCAGAACAATACATCATATTCCTACCCTGTCGGAAAAACAAGCAACCAAAAAGTATTTAGAAAAATAATAGGTTAAGTATTCGGGTTCGGTTTCGGATCTGGTATTTGGAAAAATATTCGATTCAGAGTCGGGAAAGCATTTGGGAAAACATTCGGTTCAGATTCGGGCAAATATTCTTTCCCGATTTGGGAAAGTATTGGGGTTCGGTTTAGGATCCGGAAAGTATTTGGAAAATTATTCGGTTAGGTTTCGGGAAAACATTTGGTTCAAATTCGGGCAAATATTCTTTCCTAATTTAGGAAAGTATTCGAAAAATCACTTTTTGAAAAAGTATACTTGTGTGACTAGCAAGAATAATTGAATAACGTCATAAATGTATTCATTATACAAAATTATATCAATAAGGACGGATTCATCGTTCGAGTTCAGAACTTTTTTGCCATGTGGTTGTTGTTGTGTTTTCGGAGTGTGAGGGGAATTCCGAAAAGTTCTGAACTATTTTTATTAGTTAACTCAAATTCAACTTTAGTTCTGAACTCGAACGATGAATCCGCCTTAAGGAATAAAAAATTATTCCTAATTTTTTCTAGCTAAATGTTAAAAAATGCTTCTTCGGCCTATATGACACTACGTTGCTTCTCTGGTATATTTGGTTTGAAAAACCCGCCGAAAGTCAAAATACAAAACAGTTCTTGAAAAGAGACAAAACCTGTGTTCAATTACTAAAAAATTTTTAATTATTTTTCATAAAAACTGTCATTTTCATATGGAGAGCTGTCATTTTTTACGAAAAACTCGTAACAATTTTTTGTTATTGACCAGAGCTAAATAATAATATAATAATGGGCCATATTAATAAAATCCAAGCAAATGCTTTTACTCAAAATTTCAGAAATTTGACATTAATTTGTATGAACCAAATTTCAAAATTTGAGTAAAAGGTCTGAAATCTTGAGCAAAAGCAAATGCTTGGCTTTTATTAATATGACCCAATAATACAATGGCGCTAATATAACTCTGACGAGTTTTATGGCCGGGCTTCTCTCCCAATTCGAGGTGTGCTCCTTTTGTTTGTCCTACTAATTGGGTGGACCTACAGTTTTATGCCGGCTCCGAACGGCGAATGCATTTTTTTGAGAAGCTTTTTCATGGCAGAAATACACTCGGAGGGTATGCCGCTCACTGCCGAGAGGTGACCGCTGTTTCTAAAACCCCAACAATTGAGTTTTAATTAATTAGAAACAATTTTTTTGGTGTTTGTTCGGACTGGGGTTTGAACCCGAGACCTCTGGTATAGCAAGCGCGCACTCTCCCCACTGCACCACAGCGGCCACGAACAGAGCTAAGTACTCCATCAAAAACAATTTGATTGACATTAAACTTCAAACTAAATGAAAATAATATTTATTTCAAAAATTAATTGTTTTCGAAATTGGAATTCAAATTACTGAAATAAAAAAATTATGCATCTTAAATGGCATGATATCTGTGTATTCTATTTTATAAAGAGAAGCCAGTGCGCCGTATAATGTTTTTTCCGGACATCTTCTTTCCCCTTATGGCCAAAGCAGAAGCTTAAAAGAGGCCAATTTAAAACTTGTATTTCCATATATTTTTTATTTTAAACATAATTTATTTTATAGTTGTCAAAAAAGATTTGTATATTTGCCACAACTATTTGTATCCAAGTGGCAAATCAAAATTTGTCCATTTTCATCATTTTCATTTACCTTCTGTATGGCATTTGTGTTCACACGATTTGGCTACAAGGGCCGTTTTTGATTTGCCACAAGAGGCTAAATATTTGGCTTTTGTGATTTGTCTCAAATGAAATTTACCGTTCACACGGTTTGCCTATGAATTTGGCAAATTTTTAGCCAAATGTACAAATCGTGTGATCTTAGCTTTACAAATGGTTTTATTACATCTGTTATAAATTTGTTTTTGTGCACACAACGAGCAAAACTATGAATCAAATGAATATGAATAAATTTTTCATATGATCGCCCCTAATATATATTTTCCGCGATCAAATTTAAAAGTTTTAAAACGCGACGTTCGTGGTGAAATTATTGACGTATAAAAGCAGACGATCGTTCGTTTCTCTATCTGAACGCATTTTTTTCGTAATTTAGTATCTCAGTAAACAGAAAATGATAAGATTTTAATGGTTTTGAAATTGCTGACTTTACCGTTCTCCATAATTTTATGACATCATATGATCTAAAGATCTATGGTGAAATAAGACGAATTCACCAAAATCGAGGGAAATATGGTGAGTTCACAATGTAAAAACCTCACTGGGTAAACCTTGTAAACAACGGATTCAAAATTTAGTTGAATTCTAGAAATGTAAGCTTATTACGATAAAGATACTTAAGGTGAGTCTTTGAGGCTCACTTTCGGTTTTTCGTTACAATTTTATACGATTGCAAAAAAATGGTTAAAATAAATAAATAGCCCAAAGATCAAAATTATTTCATAATTTATGAACACAAATGGAGGAATACTCAAAATTTCAGGCAAAAAGCTTTTTTGGTTTAGGAATAATTCGCTTTTAAAGGCAGGAGTTTATTATGCGCAGAAAAGCAGATACGTATACATACATTTGTATTTATAAACAAAGAAAAACGTATATAAAATTTGCTAATCAACTCTCTAGAGACTTTCCAAATAGTCCTTTAAACATTGTATTCCCTCCAATTCCGAAGTGGTTTACTTTTTAGTGTTTTATTTCAAATTGAGTTACTTGCAAGTTTACATTGACTCTGTATGGCATTTGTTGAGGCAAATTGATTTCTATGCAAAGCTTACCCATGACAGAGATACTACATTTAGGGGTCATATCGTCCGTACTGACCGCTATTTTTGTAAGACTCAATAAATGATTTTAATTAAGTGGCAATAAAAAATGCATACATTTTCCATAACTATTTTCATAGGTTAGCAAGATAGCCAAATTGCAACAGCTCAAATTCGACAACAGTGATTTGCGAGTTGCAGCATTTATAGCCACATACATATGTATACTATATACATATACATGAATAAAACTGAATGTAAAAGAAACACTATAAAAAAATTTTCAGCCAACCGAGGAAAAAAAAAACAGCAAAAAAAGCAAACAGTGCTGCGCAACAAACGCCATTCATTTGTCTACTTCACCACAATTTACTGCAACATCAATTGACCATTTACGACGAACAGTTGCCGTCACTTAACCAACTAATGCTGCGACCAGTGTTGCCACTGAAAAAAAATTTTACCGACCAAATTACCGCCCAATTCCACCAAAAAAGGCCCAAAAATCAGAAGTCAACTTAAAATGGAATTTCATATATATTTTTAAATACATACTATGTGCATACATACCAAGTAATATTGACTCCCACTCATTTAATTCAGAACTAACACTAGACTGTCGCCGATCTCTAAAGGAGATGGCCAAACAGACCTGTCTGCACCTCGTGTAGGTGCCGGGACATAGGGATATCAATGGCAATTGTAGGGCGGATGAACTTGCGAGGCAGGGCACTACCGAGTAGGTTCTTCCATAAGGCATAGGTATGCCTTTGCCACAAACAAGCTAATACTTAAACAGCATCAAGGAAAATCTGGCAGGTTCACAAGCGATCCCATCAAATAAGTACTCTAAGGAGAGATGACATCTCGAACCTTGCGGTGGTACTCACAGGACACTGCCTCATCGGGAAACACGCAGAGAGGCTAGGTGCACCCTACCGCAGATGCTGCATAAGCTGGAAAGACGATGAGGAGAGGAGACAATCGAATACCTCATCTGCCACTGGTTTGCTCGGCTCTTAACAGCGGCAGACAACGCTTTCTTGGGACCTCCTTCCTGGATAGCCTATGCAAAGTCACTAAAGTGAACTAGTTCACTGAAGAGAGCGCTCACCAATTGAGCGCTCAACAAAGTGAACTAAATTTCCCAACTCTAATAGATATGCGAATAGTGTGTTTCACTAACAATAAAAGAACTTTACACGGGAAAGATAAAATGTTTATAATATAATAATAATAATATAATACAATGGCGCTATTATAACTCTGACGAGTTTTATGGCCGAGCTTCTCTCCCAATTCGAGGTGTGCTCCTTTTTGTTTTTCCTACTAATTGGGTGGACCTACAGTTTTATGCCGGCTCCGAACGGCGAATGCATTTTTTGTGAGAAGCTTTTTCATGGCAGAAATACTCTCGGAGGGTATGCCGCCCACTGCCGAGAGGTGACCGCTGCTCTTAAAAAAGCCAATAATTGGATTTTTACTAATTAGAAAAATTTGTTTGGCTCGGACCGTGGTTTGAACCCGAGACCTCTGGCATAGCAGGCGAGCACTCTACCCACTGCACCACAGCGGCCACAAAATGTTTAGCGTCCGATAAATTGTCTTCACTAAAAATATTCATATTACAAATCGGACCAAAATTGATTTTAGCCGCCCAACAGCCCAAAGTAAATTTATCGGACCAGATTTGGTCCGAAAGGCCCAATTTCGGCATCGCTGGCTGCGACACAAATAAAAACACAAACAAATAAACAGACCACATACATACATACATAGCGCGTAGTGTAACACGAGCGTACCGAATTCATTTCGCTGCGCGCAAATTCTACGCAGCGCATGACGACGCACGGTAGCGGCGAAAAATTCGCGCAATTTGTTGATTAGCCGATCGGTTCACCCAATTCGACTGCGTTTTTGCGTTTTCCATTGAATTAAAAGTCCCATTGTGGTGTGCATGTCTGTATATAATCCCCCACCACTTAGCCTACTCTACTTTACGCTAACCACTTTACCAATACAACATTACTTTCGTTACATAATTTTAACGTAAATAAATTGCAACAACAAATATGGCATGGCATGGCATGGAAATGGATAATTGCGACTTCAAAATTGCTGCCACTATTCGCATATACATAATTTTTGTGCGTTTATTAGAGTGTCCCTCACGTGATTTGTAAAATGTATTCTTTCATCAATTTGAGCTTCTATGAAATTTTCTTACAGAAAAAGATCGCTTTTTTGTTTTTCATTCATATAAAGAAAATTAAATCGAGAAGCGAAATTTCGAATTTTTAAATCAACGGTTTTTATTGTTTTTTTTTTTTTAATAGAAAGAACTTTTCTCGGAAATTCTAAGCAGTGCTGCTATGGTGGCAGTGCTTGGTCGAATATAAATCCGCATCATTTCTGCACTTAAACCGCATTGCCAAGCGATCGTTTCTATTAAGATTTGCAGTAAAAAAATCTAATTTTGTACACCCTAATCTTCTAGCTCAAAAAGCAACCTGTTTAGCAGTTGTCCGTCTATGATTTATAGAAAGGAAAATGCATTGCAAAATTGTTAAATTCCGCTACTGTAATACATACAAACACACACAGATAAAATGCACAAGAGCAAACTCTGTTGCAACTTTTGCGGCGGATCTACAAACATGCATTTTTGCGATTATTTGCAACAAGAGCGTGCTGGTCATTCAAAGCGCCCCAAGTTGTTTGAAGTGCCACAATTGGCTGCTGAGCTTATATTTTCCTTTTGGAACACTTATTTACATGCTTAAAAGCCACTTGCTGCCAAGTCTTTAGTACACTTTAAACATCTTTTTATATTTTGTTTCTCAATTTTTTCTAAACCTTTCGACCATTGAGTCTTTTTATGTGTTTACTCTCGCTGCCAAGGTGTTCAACGCGAAATGATTTATGTATTTCTGCATGTGTTGGCGTATACAAAAGCAAAATAGTGCAATATTTTGTTGTGTTGCTTATTATGTTTTGTTTTTGATGTTAATGTTGTTGTGCCATGAAGTTACTATCTGCTTTATTTGTTATTTTGTATACATGTTTGTTTGTGTGTATGCATGTAACTAATAGGTGTATCTCAAGCATTTAGTTATTACTTATTTACTTAAAGCGAACCCTTCATTATGTGGCACCAAGCAATTTTTTGTTTTGTTTACTGCATGACAAAGCGCATATTATTTTAACGCGAAGATTGACAAGCTAAATTGCTTTGAAATGACTAGCATGACATATTAATAATAATATAATACAATGGCGCTATTATAACTCTGACGAGTTTTATGGCCGAGCTTCTCTCCCAATTCGAGGTGTGCTC
This sequence comes from Urophora cardui, assembly GCA_960531455.1. Taxonomy (NCBI): domain Eukaryota; kingdom Metazoa; phylum Arthropoda; class Insecta; order Diptera; family Tephritidae; genus Urophora; species Urophora cardui. Next base: position 127,203,140 of record OY482670.1, on the reverse strand, counting down.
CTTTTTGTTTTTCCTACTAATTGGGTGGACCTACAGTTTTATGCCGGCTCCGAACGGCGAATGCATTTTTTGTGAGAAGCTTTTTCATGGCAGAAATACTCTCGGAGGGTATGCCGCCCACTGCCGAGAGGTGACCGCTGCTCTTAAAAAACCCAATAATTGGATTTTTACTAGTTAGAAAAATTTTTTGGTGTTTGTTCGGACTGGTGTTTGAACCCGAGACCTCTGGCATAGCAGGCGAGCACTCTACCCACTGCACCACAGCGGCCACACTACATATTACATTTAATTATGGTTTTCAAGAAAAGAAAAAAAAAACAAATGTAACATGTAACGAAGTGTCGAGCTGATGGATGGTACACACAGCAGAGCACGCGCTTGTATCGGCTCAGCAACGTCGGCTTGGGGTGGGTTAAAGTTAGCTACTGGGTGTGTGCTCGCAAAAGCAAAATAATAAAAAAAATTTCGCGTGCGGTTGCGGGTTAAGGAAATACCGGGTACGAGGGTAGATGAGGGGAAATTTTCACTATAAAGACTCAAAATAGAACAGAAGGTAAGATAAAGGGAGCTAGTAGAGAATATGGCTGGTTGTTGTTGTTGTTGCAAGATGATGGTACAACAACTGATATGCCCACCCTACCATGATCACTGTTCTCCTAAATATACCTACAAATTGTTGGTAGTGATCCCTTCAACCAAGGACTAAAAAATGCCCTTATCCACAGTAAATCGATGCATGGCCTTTCCTTTTAAAAATAAATTAGAACTGCATGATTTTTAACAAAACTTTAATCATATCCAAATTATAAATTCATATATAATAAATAAGTCGAACGATTTCGACAAAAAAAATCTAAATGTTACGATACAGTCTAATGCTGAAAAGCTAAGAAAATTCGGTAAATGAATAATAATATACATACATATATATTCATATGTATACAATGTGTATATTTATATATAGGTGTATATAAATGTATGTAAATTTAAGTGGTCAAATATCAACATACATACAAATTTAAATTCAATTCAATGATTATATGCACTTGTTTGTATGAGCAAAATGTGTGTGTAATACAAATATCTACTAGATACAATTCAAAAATAGTAGGTAAATCTGTAAATAGATGAATGTAAAACTTCACTTATGTTTGTAGGTACTTAATACAAAATTATGATGATTAAGCTGAGACAACAAAGATGAACAGAGCTTTTTCTCTGTGGTATGCAAAGAAAAGCAAAAATTCTCAATTCGACTTATATACTTGGCTCTTAAATTGTCTATGAATTTACTATATAGATCTCATTTACTCTGGTTTTACGAGAATATACAACAACAGAATAAATCTATTTATTAAAATATGAAGTCGAGAAAAGGTTGGGAACACCAACACCAAATGCAAAGCAAATCCGGCTAATTGCCTTTATATAGGTGTCTCTTATATTTTGCATAAAAGAGATTTTAAACATATTTATATCACAGCTATTCTACAATCCCTCGGAACTCCGATCTCGGCGACGTCGACTGCTACGACAAAACGAAAATTGGTATTCTGGTTTACGACGTTTCGAACATAAGTGTTGTTAAGTGTTAAACTATGTTCGAATCAGTGTTAGGTAGCGTTTATGCGAAATAATATGTATTATTTGACAGCACATTTGTATTTTTGACAGCAAATTTATATTTTCAGTAAGTTTTAGATTAAATTTTCAGAAAGAATATATTAAATGGTTAAAAAATGGATTCCATTGCTGTAACAGCTTATTTAGTGGAAAAATAAATGGAAGAACAAAGGAATTTGGACATTAATTTTTATTCAATTTTTTAAAATATTGCTTTCTATTATAAAAAAAAAGTGACAACATATATGAAAACGGCATTTATAGAATACTGTCACCAAGTTTCATGCGATAATACCTTGTAATTCGGAAATTAACACCGGCTAAGCTTGGATAGAATGAACCAATTTTATTTATTTACAAACTACTGCGAATTTTTCAGTGAAACTTTCAGGAAATATTCTTTGGATGATAATTCATCTACCTTCAACGCTTTCAACTATTATTAAATTATAATATTAAAGTTCTCCAAAAGGAGAATTCTGCCGGCTGAGGATTTTTTAAAGCGCGCCCAAAGGCCGGTGACACAAAGAAGTCTTCTACACACACATTGCTTTAACAAGGAATATCTCCTGTGCTATAATCGTCCGCGGGAGCTACTTTTTTATGATCTGTGGTGGGATCGTGGTTCATTATATACAAATTTTCCCTTAACACCAGTAGTACATTATTGCGATTCCCACTTTAACTATTAGTAATTTAAAAATAATGAAAAAAACTGGACTCTTGAACTCAAGGGCAATGAAAATGCCAACTTTAGTGAAAATAACATTTACAGCTTATTCAAACAAAGTTTCATGCGAACACCTCTTGCAGTTGGTTTGTTTTACACTATGTATTTATAGTAATATGTTATATTGATGCAATCCATGGATGACGCTCCACACTGGTCGCATATCAACAAGTTTTTATGGATCGCAAAACATAAAAGCAAATTTGAAATCCAGGTTGCGATCAATCAAGTCATGATTGTGTAGCAGGAATTTTGTGACTCGCCAGGACGCGTTGAGCATGAACGGATATAAAAAGTGAGCACGTTTCTTCGATTTGTTAGTTTCTCGTGCAAATGTTTGTAAATCATGTTGCAAGGCGATATTTTAAATCTTTAAAAAGACACAGTCAGGCAAAAATGCTTAAAGGAGTACATCTTGGCACAGGAATTATGCCCGACTTGCGCTACCCACTCATATTACATGATCGTAGTAATAATACACAATTAAAATTATTTTCAGGAGCTTTTATTAAACAATAATATATAAATATTGCTAAAAAGGGTAATAAATTTTATTATTAAATAAAAGTTCAATACGTTGCAACTCCTTGTACTTATTTCCCTCTATTCAGTCTATTGTACTAAAGCAGATTCCTTTTGTTCACTTATTTTGCAAAGAAAAGGCCAGTAGCATAGCTAAACCAAGCCCGTTTTGTATAATAATGTTGCATAAATTTAAAAATCATAGTTTAATTACATTAAATTGGTAATATTTCCAAAAATAATCAAAATTTCTATTGCCTCCGACACACAAAAGCTGACGGAAAGAATCGCTCCGATAAACTGTCAAAAATCCGATCCATCGTGAACCAGAATGCCGATTTGCGAACTTCGAAAAAATCTGACGTTCATCGGAAGTCAATCGAATTGCAGAATGCCATTTGATCCGATTCACCTCCGATGAAAGTGGATCGTAAACCGGAATAGATGTGTATGTAAATAAACATGTGTTATATTCGTACATATGTAATAAACAATAATAAAGAGATCACTTACAGCATTGTTCCCACGTCGAAAGATCTTTCGGTGTGTTCTGGATGATGTACCTGTACATTAGGGTGTCCCGAAGTATTTTTTTTTGGATTTCCTTAACGCAAGAGCTCTCAAAATTTGCGGTTTTGATCGCAAATTACGAAACAAGTTTTAAAAACTAAATACAATTAGATCTTCAGGGCTCTACCGATCTTCAAAGTTTTGCGGTTTTGTCATTCATGCAGAACGCCCACTCACCACAACATATATTACATCCGCATATTGTTTGCATGCTTACTATGTAATTCTTTTCGTTCTTATAAGTTATATTCGCTTAATTTTTTATGCAACTTACTTTTAAGTGCAAAAATCTGAATTCCATGTATTTACAATGAAAATACTCGTACATACACATATTTTCTACAATGGATTTTTTTTCGGCTTCTGCATTTTATTTGCCTTTCAATCGTGGAGAATCAGTTCGATAAAAAAAAACAATACGGTTCTTTAACTAAAGCATAAAGTTCTTATTTACGTAAAGTTTAATTTTATAACGTTACGTTCTGGAATCAGAAAAGATTTAGAAGAGACTACAAGCCCTGGGCGAAGGTACTAGTATGTAGTGTTGTCACCGCAAAATGGGTTTTCATACGCTCAGTGTTCCCGCGAGTTCAAGAAAATTTGCATCGTAAAAACAGAATAAAAATATATATTGTTTTTAAGTATCATCTCAGAGAAAAACTATTAAAACTTCATATAAAATAAAATGCTTTAACTTCATAACGATATGTTATTTTTTATTATTTCTAACATGCAAAAAAAAATCCATCAAATTCAAATATACATATATTGACACTAAAATAGGTGTACAAATTTTTCTTTGGCAGCCTTGCAGAATTCGCAATTATGAATAATTGAATAATGTACTTTACTAAAACGAATTATGTTCAAATTATTTTATTTTATTTATTTAAACGAAAGTCATATCAGATAAACAAAAATCCCCTGAACACAGAAATAGGTTTGCAGCACTTTTTTTTCAATTTTAAAAATAATTCAGTTAAAAATTCTTTATTCAATTAATTTTTTTAGGTAGTACAGTCATATGACAAATAATAGAGACACTTGCCTTGAAATATTTCAAAGATCGATCCTGCTTCAATTTCTAAACAATGGTCAAAACTTATACATTAATTTCTTGCTCAGATGTCTCCGAAGTAAGGAACAGTTATTTAATCGGCCATTTGTTGCGTCGTTTCATAATTTTTTTTTTTTTTTTCTTCATATTTGTTTTTATTGAATCTTTCTTGTTTAGAAAATAAAAATAACAATAAATTATTTGTTGCCAATGCTACAAATAATAAGTTTCATAATGGCTGATGATTTTGTGGAGTGAGTTCGTTTCAGCTTGTGAAAAATAATAGGGACACCAAACTTCAATTAAATTTTTTTGAAAGGGTGGAGATTTTTGTAGATAATAGAAAACTAATTCACTGAATATCAAATAAAGTTTTATAATATACTAGGTTTTTAACCCTATAATGCCATCAGGGACTCAGAATGGATCGAGGAAACCCCTGCACTATTCATCTTATAGCAAAAAGAAAAAATCTCCAAAATAAGTGTTTTTCTTGCCGGAAAATTGACGAAATGTGAAATTACTTTGAAATAATATTGGAAAATGCTGAAAAATATAATCCAAAAGTATAAAAACGCGGACGGAAGCCAAAAATATCCCCACTGGTTCAAAGGAATATTATAGTCGCAATCTCAAGCAGAAATACCAAAATTTGGACACAAAAATATATCTGAATTCTAAGTTTTTTAAATTAATTAAATGCAATAAATTTCTTTCTCTGTACTTATATGGTTATTTTCAATAATAAAATGACTTTTGAGTATGACATTTTTATTATTTTAGCTCTAAAGTTTAGGTTTCTAAATATATGAAATTAACAAAATTTCAGATCTCGGTAGAGCCCTCAAGATCGAATTCAATTCCGGGTTTTTTACTTTTATTGTGATCTGTATTCAATTACGCAACTTTTGATACCTCTTACGATAGCGTAGCTCGAAAAAAACTTTTTTTCATACATGAACGGGACACCCTACTGTACATATGTATGTTGTTGCTGTAACTAAGAGAAATTTAGTGCAGTAGGCATACTTAGCTGAGTTTAGCTTTGGCTTTTGTTGTTGTTGTAAAATACATTAATTCTCCCTTTTATTGGCGAACAAAAAAATGGTATGATGGAAAATCCACATCGAACAAAATGATAAGTGTAAGCAGGTATTGCATTCGATCAAACTAACTTTGAGAAGATGCGAATATATGTTTGTACTTATGTTACATTAGGGCGGTCCGATCAACTTTTCGGATTTCTTTAAATTTTATTGGACAAATGATTATGTTTCCGTGAATATGATATTAGGGTTGAATCCCAAATAGAATTTGATCTGGTCTTGTCGTAGTTGTTGATTCATTAGGGTGGCACTGGAGCCTATATATGTATGTCTAATTTTGTGGTTCAGCATGAGTGCAATGGTGCATGGCGAGATGTAATTCCCTTAAATTATATATCACGAATTAAATATGGATGTCGCCGAGCATTTGTTAATTGCGTCACCGGTGTGGATGGCGGTCTGACTAGGAATTGTTTATACCATGTGCGGGCCAAAGGGGAGGAATAAAGAAATTCATTTATCATGCACCTGGTGCTGGAAAATAATCCTTGCTGGGGTATTAAATATATATATTACGTATATATATATTTAATTTTTGGTCATAGTTATTTATTAAATTAGTTGGCTAGCTAATTAGTTAGTTGGCTAATTAGTTAGTTCATAACTTAGTTAGTTAGTATCAGGTGCCACATCTATATAAAAATATATAGAAAACACGAGGTTACTAACTTGGAAAAATCACAGGTTAAAAATTAAACTTACCCTTACAGGATATGGCACCAAATGAATAACAAAATAAACTTCTGATAGCTTTTTGTGGCGTATAATTTTGATGAAATGCTGGTGGCTTCAGCGGCCAAAGGAAATCCTATGATTTTATAAAATTGATAACCACACTAAGAAATACACTTTTATTTAGACGATCCTCACTTACGTTTTCCTAATATATTCAGGAACTTTTTGTGGTAGTTAGAAGCGATACGATTTCCAAGATATTTTTGGAAATAGGCCGCACTAAAATTATAATTTAATTATACAAAGAAAATCACTTTTTCGATTTTAGTCAACGCGCACAACTTTTCTGCATGAACTCCAAAAGGAAAAAGATCGATACGAAACCGGAACTTTAATGGCGTGGGAAAATTGAGCGATCTCGCGAGAGCACAACAATATGGAGCTAGCGAATATTGCTAAAAGAAAATGTATGATGACATTTCAATCTCTGCTAACATTAACCTGTGCGTGATAGACATTAGGGAACTTTAGAAAAATTATATGTGGTAAAGCGACAAGCGACACTACACAACATGAGCAACAAAAAGTATTTGTTTTAAATTGTAATTCTTTTATGGTTTTGATGTTGTCAATTTTTTGTGTAAATATGTATGATTTTTTCTCTTGCTTAATTTTCTTTTAAAAATATGATATTTGTATAGCGAAAAGAAATGCTTAACTATAAATAGTTTTAAGTCTATAAAAACAGACCCGTCTGCACCTCGTGTGGATACCGGGACATAGAGATATCGAGGGAAATTGTAGAGCAGATGAACTTGCAAGGCAAGGCACTACCGAGCAGGTTCGTCCTGACAAAGAACGGATAGGTATGCCGTTTGCCACATGCAAGCTAATGCTTAAACAGCATATCTATAAACTAGCAAGCGATAGATGGCAACACAACCCAGTATGTCGAACATCAAGATAAACCTGGCTTAATTGGGATCACAAGCGATCTCGCAGAATATGTACTCTAAGGAGAGAGGAAATCTCGAACCTTGTGGGGCTGCTCACAGGACACTGCCAGATCGGGAAACACGCAAAGAGACTGGGTGCACCCTACCGTAGATGCTGCAGAAGCTGCAAAGATGATATGGAAGAGGACAGGATCGAACACCTCATTTGCCATTTTCCGGCTCTTAACAGCGCCAGACAACGGTTTCTTGGGATACCTTTCCTGGATGGCTTACGTGGAGCCGCGGACGTCGACATAAAAGACCTTGTGAAATTCATTAGATTTTCAAATTGGTTCAAAAAAGAGGAGTAATCTGTTTACTTCTTGTGGTATCACAATGGGCCTCTGCACTGGCCTAAGTGTGCCCCTATGGCAGCCAACCTAACCTAATCTAACCTGTAAAAAAATTTTGTGGAAAGCTTGACATTTTTTATGCCCCTATGCCAATAAACGGCTTAAGGAATGCCAACTTCATAATCCACTCTTTTCTTAAGCTGCTATAAATAAACAACTAAATCAATATCTCTTCTGTTATATTTTTAGTATAAAAAAATGGCCGAATTAACGCCTGTGCAGGAGTACTACAAAGGCAAGACCGTATTTATAACGGGCGCCTCTGGTTTTATGGGTAAAGTGCTATTGGAAAAGTTATTATATTCTTGCACTGCACTCAAAGAAGTCATCATTATTGTACGACCAAAGCGCGGCAAGAGCCCCGAAGTGCGTTTGGAGGAAATGTTTAAGCTGCCAATATTTCAGCGTATACGCGAAGAGAAACCGGAAGTGTTGAGAAAGGTTACCAGCTTTCATGGCGATGTGACTTATGAAAGTGAGTAGCGGTTGTTATTGTTCTTTATAGATGTAGTAATTTATTTACTCGTTCATTTACATACATACATACATATCTACTTGCAACTAATCGTTTTCTTTCCACTTCACCACAACTTAGATCTTGGCTTAAGCGGTGACAATTTGAAACATGTCATCGCCAATACAAACATTGTTTTCCACATGGCCGCCACCCTCAAGCTCGAGGGCAATCTGAAAGATGCCATTGACATGAATACCAGCGGCACACGTCGCGCTTTAGATGTTGCCAAACAAATGAAAGGCCTCCAAGCATTTGTTCACGTTTCGACAGCTTTCTGTAATTGTGATCAAGAAATTATGTACGAAAAAGTTTATGAATATCCGCACAAGCCAGAGGATCTAATGCGCTTGGTTGAGTGGATGGATCTAAAAATGTTGGATACAATTACACCCGAATTGCTTAAGCCACATCCCAACACATATACGTACTCGAAACGTTTGGCTGAGATATTGGTGCGTGATCATTATGATACGATGCCAGTGATTATAGCACGTCCCAGCATCGGTGAGTACGAGAGATGTATATTTTCAAAAAAATAAAATAAAAAAATTATGTGTTTTTGTATGTATGTACACTGAAAAAATAACTTGCTCAGATTATGGAGAAGTGGGCATGATTCGGCGCTAAGGATATATTTTCATTGTTTTGATGCACAATTTTCTTCAAATCACGGAATAAAAACCACGTTTTAAAGAAATTTGTGTGCAAGACAATGAAAATATGTCTTTAGCGCCGAATCATTTCCACTTTTCTATAATCTGAGTAATTCTTTTTTTTTTGAGTGTACGTACGTTATGTATAAAGTAGGTATTATAAGTTTGTATAAAGCAATATTTTTTATACTCAGCTGTACTAGTACAGAGAGTATTATAGTTTTGATTTCCTAACGGTGGATTGTAACAGAATGAAATAATCGAGATAGATATAGACTTATATATATCAAAATGATCAGGGTGAAAAGAGAAATCGATTGAGCCATGTCCGTCCGTCTGTCCGTCTGTCCGTCTGTCCGTCTGTAAACACGATAACTCGCGCAAAAATTGAGATATTTTGATGAAATTTGAAATGTAAGTTGGTATCAAGACAGGAACGGATGGTATTGAAAATGGGCGAAATCGGACCATGACCACGCCCACCTCCCCTATATAGTAAAAATCGGAAATTTTGTATCTCAGTCACTAATAGAGCTAGAGTGATAAAATTTCACACACGTATTGAGCTCAGGCCCTTATGAAGAAATATGATGAAATTTTGGAAAATGGGCGGTGCCACGCCCACTTATTAAGGGGCAAACATTGAAAGTTTTATGAGTCATAACTCAGAAACCGTTGAAGATATATCGATGAATTTTGGTAGGCGTGATATACTTACTTAGGCAAATGTTTTGACGAAAAATTGCCAAAATCGGTTGACGACCACGCCCACTTTTATATATGGGTCTTATAAAGTGACCTAATAAAAACATTTTAAGCGATATCTCTGTCAAATATAAAGATATATCATTGAAATTTTATGGAAGGTGTCCAACTATGGACATATAACAAAAAATACAAATTTTTTGGAAAATGGGCGTGGCACCGCCTCCTCTTAGAAGCAGGAATATACGAGATTTCTGAGCCCATAACTCGACAAATAATCGATATATTATGACGAAACTTGGTGTATACACTTTCACTACTTGTAGTAATACATGTTCAAAGTTTTAGCGAAATGGGTTGACGACCACGCCCACTTATATATATGGGTATCATAAAGTGGCCTAATAAAAACATTTTAAGCGATATCTTTGTCAAATATAAAGATAATTCATTGAAATTTTGTGGCATGAGTTCTACAATAGATGGGAAACAAAAAATAGAAAAATTTCGGAAAATGGGCGTGGCACCGCCTCTTTTCAGACAAAGGAATCAACGATATTTCGGAGCTCATAACTCGACAAATAATTGAGATATTATGACGAAACTTGGTTTATACACTTTTATAACTTGTGTTAATGGACACGCAAAAATTTATTGAAATCGGTTTATGACCACGCCTACTTTTTAACAAAGATACTTCTGGAACACCCTTTGGGAATTTGTAACGTGACATCTTTGTAACTCATAAAGGGATGAAATTTTGCACAAAGAATAATATTCATAAGCTTAGTTGGAAAAATTTAGAAAATGGGCGTGGCTACGCCCACTTTATGCAGCACTCGATTTATATAAAGTACCTACACCGTGTTTCCATCAAACGCAAACAAACAATGAAAGCATACAGCTGAGTATCTAATGTTCGATTCCACTCGAACTTAGGCTTCCTTACTTGTTTTTTTATTATTTTGAGCGGTTTTGGCACATAGAGCTTTTTCTCCCTTCTACTAGTAGCTTAACAGCTAAATACATGAGCTTTTCAATGCTTTAATGCTTCACTGATTTCATGTTTTGAACAAATTTTATTATCAAAATTAGTTATGCAGTTTATGTAATTATTTATAATTTGCAATAATAGAAAGGCTGAAATTCCTTGGCTTACTGTTTACTGAAGCTATAATTCGCAAAGTTAGTTATTCCTTGCAGTACAAGCAGGTGTTTAAATCTTTTTTTCTCAATACTTTTAGTTTTTTTTTTCCTTTTTTAGTGAATTACGAAAAATTTCAGCCAACTCATCAATGTATTCAATTCAAACAAAAGCCAGTTCAACTTGCTCTTACACTCTTGGGCATGTTTTGCACTCACATTTCATACTCATAACTTTGCTTCAGTATCTGTGCAACATGTTGCTCAACATTCTTTATTGCAGTTAAAATGTTAAAATGTTACTATTGCATTGCCGCAAAAGTTAATTTAGTAAAACTAATTACTTTTTTAAATGCAATTGATTTTCACTTGGAAAATATACTGAGCAACGAATTCGGTGTAAAAAAATCGATAAAAAAATAGCTTTATTATCTATTGATTACATACATAGCTTAATTTTTTTCCTTAAGCCTAGTACTGAGTTCATCGCCGTGAAATTACGCCAGCAACATGCATTTAATTTACCGTGAAATGTTTCAAGAAAATTTTTTTGTCAAAAGAGAATAAATGCCAAAACGAAAACTGAGCAAATCTAAAAAGAAAAAAATTGGAGCATCGCCCCAGAACCAACTTTCAAGTTTTGGCCAATAAAAAATTTTTATACAAAATATAAATTTCAATTTCAACAAATGTCACTTTTCACTCGAAAATTATATTCAGATTGGCGTGAAAAAATGTTGCTGGCATGATGTTGCTAGCATGTTGCGCAACATTTTCACGGCAGGAGCTCAGTACAACTTTGTCGTGAAATATTTGTGAAATTTCACACATGTTTCACAACCAGTTTTTTTGTATGGCTTTTGACAGCAGTTTCGCGTGAAACTCGAACTTAGTACTATGCATTACTCTGCAAGAAGTTCGAAAACTTTTGCCTTTGCTTTTAGTATTAGTTTAGAATTAAGCTATTTTAATATAAACTTAAAGCTATGTACATACATACATAGAATATTCTAAGTTTCTAAAAGTTATGTATGTATATGAAATCACTAACCGCGATGCTTTCTCCATTCGATCGCAACACTTGCGCCAATTATTATCACTGCGTTTTATCTTTAAATAGTGTGAAGTGCTTACAAACTTGAAAACAAGCTTTTAAACTTTACGAACACTTTTCGCTTATCGCTCGCCTGCGTTTTGTGACTAAAAAAAAAATACCTGCAAAAACACCAAAAAAAAAACAAACGAAAAAAACAAAATTTACTAAATCTAAGTGCTTTCACAAAACATTCAAACACAACAGCAGAAAAAAACGAGCAAATGCAAAGCTATTCAAAAATTCAATAAAGCAAATTTTGTGGAGTAACAAAGAGAAACGAAAGAAAAAATAGAATTGAATAAAATTAAAATAATTAAAAGAAAAAATCATTTTTGTGCTGCACATCAATTTATTGTCACAACAACAAATCTTCAAAATTCGCACATACCTACCAAACAACAAACAAAAATAGCAACATCAAGAACAACATACCTATTGCTAGTTGATTACGAAATGCTACCCACACGAAAACCTGCCTTCACACATACACAGATAAAAACAATATATGCACACCTGCATACGGGTCATTATGTTACAAATCGTACGGATTTGTTGAAAAAAAAAATTTCACATTTTTAAAAGACACCAAATTTATTTCTTGGAATCTTTTCGCAATTTAAGTAAACACCTATATCAGGATTTTGGCAAATTTTTTTTCTCTTCAGAGATCTGCATGTGTAAAAATTCGATGGTTAAGCAAACATGCCCACATTCAAAATTCCATATCTTTGGTTCGGCTCGTCGTATCTTGTTCATTTTTTTTTTTTATTTTGAAGGTAATAATATTTACTTTATAACTGAGTTAAAGAAATATTTAATTTTACAAAATCAAAATAATGAATTCAAACTAAATTTTTTAAAGCATTATTACATACTGATCGGGTCAACGAATATTTTCGAAAAAATATACATAATATGCGCTGAACTTTCATCTAAAAACGCATTTTATTTCAAGGTGGAGACTTTTATGGTTCAAAAGATATTAACTCATTTCTGACATGACCTCGAGCAACTTGCCTACGTTCCACTAAGGGTGTACCGCCAACGTGTGCCTGTGCGCATGCATGGTGATGTTAACCACCGCATACATACCTATGTATGTATGTTCATGTAATTCAACCTGCTTATCACTTAATAGGTAGCTAGTAGTTATATTTTACCAAATCATTATTGTAGCTCAATAGACGGTCTAGTAAAATAGATAATACAACTATTTATGTATTTAGGACCAAGGACGATCATTAAGATGAATATATTATGTTATACACATATTATATGTTATGCCTGCGAGCCAGTACCTTTAGTATAAATAGATATCAGATTCTAAATATGAAATCTGACAGGGAAAAAATTTAAATTTTCACTTAAATATTTTCGTGAAACTGGCTGTAAATTTTTAGTAATATTAGATATACTTATTTTATTACGACGGTTTTGAAGTGTACATCCCTATTACATTTGTCAATGAAAGTAAAATTTATAAAAGCATTAAAATAATAGAAAACATTTATTTACTTATTTGTATCCATATATATATATCAGGGTTGGGCAAGCTGCATTCAATTTTGATTGCATTCAGCCTTGCAGCCCCCAATCAATTCAGTAGTGAATGGGAATGCAAATGTGATTTGCACCAACACGGCATAGTAATATGTACAATGTTCTATGTTATACCTGTATGTAAAAGTATTTCTTTCAACTCCTGAAGTTATAATTACACAGTTCAACAAATTTGCAAAAATTTTACTCAACACGAACATACGCTAGTTATTATGAAAGAGGATGCCTCTCAGACCAACTTTTCCGAATAGAGTACTAGTCCAGTGCAAATCACATTTACAGTGGGAATGTAATGAATGGGAATGCATTCACCTTTGCATTCGCATTCACTATTGAATGGTAGTGCAAACCACATTTGCATTCCCATTCACCACTGAATGGTAATGCGAACCATATTTGCATTCCCATTCACTATTGAATGGTAATGCAAACCAATTTTGCACTACCATTCACTATTGAATGGTAATGCACTTTGAATGGTAATGCAAAAATGCCCATCGATATATATATATATATATATATCCATATACTAGCATCTTTGATCACACTACAGCCTCACGAAATGTACAAGAACGTCGCCCTCCCCCCCTTGCACATGTTGCTTGCTGCAGGTATACATATGTATGTATGTACATAAATAGTTGCATTATCTATTTTGCTAGACCGTCTATTGTGCTACAATAATGATTTGGTAAAATATAACTACTAGCTACCTATTAAGTGATAAGCAGGTTGAATTACATGCACATACATACATAGGTATGTATGCGGTGGTTAACATCACCATGCATGCGCACAGGCAGACTTTGGCGGTACACCCTTAGTGGAACGTAGGCAAGTTGCTCGAGGTCATGTCAGAAATGAGTTAATATCTTTTGAACCATAAAAGCCTCCACCTTGAAATAAAATGCGTTTTTTAGATGAAAGTTCAGCGCATATTATATATATTTTTTCGAAAATATTCGTTGACCCGATCAGTATGTAATAATGCTTTAAAAAATTTAGTTTGAATTCATTATTTTGATTTTGTAAAATTAAATATTTCTTTAACGCAGTTATAAAGTAAATATTATTACCTTCAAAATAAAAAAAAAATGAACAAGATACGACGAGCCGAACCAAAGATATGGAATTTTGAATGTGGGCATGTTTGCTTAACCATCGAATTTTTACACATGCAGATCTCTGAAAAAAAAAAATTTGCCAAAATCCTGATATAGGTGTTTGCTAATTTCGTGCAAGTATCTAAAAAAAAAGTTTGAGCCGAATCAGAAATATGAAATCCCAAAAGGTGTACGATTTGTAAAATAATGACCCATACTTAGTATAGTATGTATGTATGTATATTATTATAGTCCTCTAGCAAATGCTTATCTACATACATATGTACAAAAATGTGCTTACCTCCTGCAACGACTTTTACCTGCAAAATAGGCTTTTGCTTATTTGCTACAACAAATCAAATGCAAGAAATCAAGCTTATATTTGCAACAACAACAACACACACACCAACAATTGCCGCCAACGAATTTTAAAAACTAATAAAAATTGCAACAACTACAACAACTACAACAACAACGCTACCCCAGCTATGGCATACCCAGCTGCTAGAATTGACATTTCACATATCTACATACTTAGTAGGTACATATGTCCCGCTATGTATGCCTACCAGCATGAAACCAGTTCCGAAAACCATAAACAAACAGCATTGCCACCGAACAGCGCTTTCCGATTACATATATACATACATGTTTGTAAATATGCGGTATGTACATACACTTGTGTGCAAAATACTAACAGCAATGTCATTTTTCCACAATTCCATTCCTGGCCTTTCTTCCCGTTTTGCCTTTTCCTCTCACTTTGTTTTTAATTTATTATTATAAATGCTTTTCTGGCCGTTTTGTCTTTTCCTCTCATTTTTTTTTTTAATATAAATGCTTTTAAGTTAACCGGCTGACTGGAAATGTGTCCTTGCGTTGAATTACCTTTTATTTGTTTTTGGTTTTTTTGATTTTAGTTATAAAACACTCCACACTCAAGCTGGCATCACAGCCTCGAAAAATTATTGAACTATTCCCCTCTATCTCTCAGAAAAACTTCTACCTACTATTTGTAAGACTACTAGTTTTCAAAGCCGCTTCCACCAAAAAAAGAATGCTTACATATTTCAAAAAAATACGTATTTCAAATTAATGCCTTCATTGCTGTTCTGAACTCACGCTATTCTCAAGCACTTCACGATTTGCAATAGTATACCACTTGTTATAAGGAAACGGGTTTCCAAATTACATTATTCAAAAGCGTCCGATTTTGTAGTCGTCACCGATGGCTAATAAAGTCAAATATTCTGGATTCTAGAAATTGCCAATTGCTTCTTTCAGAGTCACTCTCCAATAGATTTTGATATTTTACTCGTGTTCTAACCAAGTGTTCACAAAAATATCCAAATTCCCTATTAACAAAATCCCCAATACCAAAATAATTTTTCTCGCTTAATATAGCATTATCAGGTCAAATGAAACCTTTTCACTTGATATTAAACCTTTTTTCAATTGAAATGAAAGGTTTTTATATTGAAGAAGGTTTAATTTCAATTGAACAAGTTTTCGAATAAATTGAAAAAGATTCCACCTGACTTTAAAAAGCTTTCGCTTAACTTGAAAAAGGTTTCACTTGACTTTTTAAAAAGGTTTCACTTGACTTTAAAAATGTTTAATTTGACCTGCAAATGCTATAGCTAGTTGACTTACAAAATTTAATATTGCCCTCTCACTACTCATCATCTAGTATCGCCATCGGCATACGAACCCGTACCCGGTTGGGTAGATAATTTGAATGGACCGACTGGCCTCTTAGTGGGCGCCGGTAAAGGTGTTATACGTTCAATGCTCATCGATACGCGTTTCAAATCCGAGGTCATACCAGTTGATTATGCCATCAATGGATTAATTGTTATGCCTTATGATTATGCACGACAAACGAAACGGTATGCCTTATCTTAAAGGAATCATAATTGAACTTATATATATGTATATGTACTTATACATTATCGAACTCCCTCTAGTCCCGAAACGGTACCTGTATTTAATGTTACCGCTGCCGATCATCGCAAATTGCCATGGGGTCAGGCCATTGAAATGGGCAAGAAAATCGGCTATGAGTACCCGATGGAGACATGTTTATGGTATCCGGATGGTTGTATTACAACAAATCGTTTACATCACGAAATCAATGTTATACTTTTCCATTGGCTGCCAGCATATTTTATTGATTTTATGCTCTTTCTTTTGGGCCAAAAGCGCTTGTAAGTGTGCGAGGTGTGAGTTGGGCAATTGTTCAATGAGTGTCTGGCGAGTATCACTCACTATATCTCCCTCTTTCTCTCCCTCTCTCTATCTATCTATGTATCTATCTCTATTTCCCTTACGCCGAAATTTTAGCATGATACGCGTACAACGACGCATACAAACTGGACTTGGGGTCTTACAATTTTTTACGTTGCGTGAATGGATATTTAAGTCGCCAGCATTTGATGCATTATGGAAATCGCTAACGCCCGAAGATAAGAAAATGTATGTACATATATATGTACATACAAAAAGTGCTTAGTTACTGAACAGAGAGCTAACTTAAGTTGACTTATAAGAAATTTTGTAATAAATAAATAAATTTCGTTATACAGTTTCAATATGGACATGGATCCCAAAGAGAGCATTGAAGAATATATGATGTCTTGCTTGCACGGTGGGCGTACATATCTGATGAAGGAATCACCTGAATCATTGCCACGTGCGCGCCGTAATCTAAAAATGTAAGCAAACAGATATGAGAGATACGAAAGAGAGACACCAAGTGTTTGAACTTTTATAAACTTTTACAGTCTCTACGTTTTGGATCGCTTTTGTAAGACCGTTATGGTTGGCATGCTATTTTATTGGTGCTATAATTGCATATCATACTTTGTAAGCGCTTGATGAATATACATACATACATATATGTGAGCGGTAAAGTGGATTGAATGCTATAAAAAAAATAAAAAAAGGAAGAAAGTACCTACTGACTTTCGACGAACGGCATAACATGCGATTAGATAGTGACCAGAAAGCAGTGAAGTGGCAGCTGCAGTAGCACTTGCTGCACGAGATTTGTAGTTATATTAAACAGGGACCCATAATAATCATTATTCGTTGTATTTTCAGTGAAAAAAAATCAAACACTTGCAAACATCGTAGAAGAGTATGGAGTTTGTATGTGTGCATGTCTGAAAGAGCATCCGAATCCACTATGATCGCAAAATTTTAAGCGATATGCATAAAAAACAAAAATAATCATTATTTTTTGAGTTTTATTTTTTTGATTGAAAATAAAACTTATTCCTTGAGTGATATATTTATCGCTCAGAAATCTATATATTAATAGGCTAACATTTTTCCCATACAAACAATTGCCAGGCTGTTTAGCACATTTAACATACTCATATCCACATAAAATTGATATGGAGGAGTTCGTATGAGTCAGGAGCAGTGCATAGGCATATAATTTTTTCTATAAATTATTTAATTTCTTTATAATTAATAAATAAAGTTTTTAGTTTTGTACCATTTTTGATTTACTTCGTTTTAGCTTCGTTGGCAAATGTGCCCACTATCTATATATTAATAGGCTAACATTTTTCCCATACAAACAATTGCCAGGCTGTTTAGCACATTTAACATACTCATATCCACATAAAATTGATATGGAGGAGTTCGTATGAGTCAGGAGCAGTGCATAGGCATATAATTTTTTCTATAAATTATTTAATTTCTTTATAATTAATAAATAAAGTTTTTAGTTTTGTACCATTTTTGATTTACTTCGTTTTAGCTTCGTTGGCAAATGTGCCCACTATCTGGCGCTCTCTCTATTTTATATGCATTGGCCCAGTTTACGCTCAGATCAAAATCAACGCGGCCAAATATCTCCTATTGCTGTTCCATTAAAGCGAAAAATGAGAGAGAGGGCGGGAGAGCACACTGAGTAATTTTAATTTTGACCAAGGCATATCTAACAGGTAGGCTCGGCGGCGAATTGATAAACTTCTTTTTTTATTTACAAAGGTAGAGTGTAATGTCAAAATCAAAGCGAATTCACATCATGGCCAATAGGAATGGACGAGCCCCGTTTGGAAAATATTGCATAATAAGCTAGTTTACTTCACTGCATATTGGGATTTTTGGTAGAAGTTATAAATACATATGTATGTAGATCTATTTCGGAGAACACCACATCCCATCAGACTTCTTTTTACTTTTATTCTTGCGTCCGCATAAAACATCCTTTAATGAAAAATTTCACTAAAAAGTTAAAAATAAATAATAGCTTAAAAAAACTAAAAAAAAAAAAAAAAAAAAACGCGGCGATACTAGTAAAAATTATTCTTTGAGTTTTATTTTTTTGTTTAGGTCAAAAAAATCAAATCGTCTCTGAATTGCTCTGGAACATAATTACTAAAAAATTCCCATCGATATAACTTCGTGAATGAGTGATATTTTTGATCGAAAAAAATAAAACTCACGCAATAATGATCATTTCTCAACGATAAGTAAGGGTTGTTTATTTCTGATCAAAAAAATAAAACTCAAAAAATAATGATTATTTCTGAAAGATTAAATATCGCTCAAGGGATAAGTGTTATTCCTGATCAAAAAAAAAAAAAATAAAACTAAAAAATAATGATTATTTTTGATGAAATATAAAAAAACTCATCGTATAATGATTAAATGGCCATGTTTATTATAAAATTCAAAATGATTACGGTCCCTGATATTAATTAGTATATTAAACTGGCTTAATATTGCTTAATTTTTTGCTTTATTTTCTCGTAAAGTTAACTACTTTCCCAATTTTTATTCACTTTTTATATAATTCTATATATGTACATACTTACATACATATCTACATTCATTTACTTAAAATTCTTATTTATAACATTTATTATTTAGCTATAAGTGTCTCTCTCATTCGCACACGTTACAAATCAAATGTCATAGCAGGTACAAGTGAATGTGCGATGATTTACTATGTTTAGGAATTACAAACAAATTTGGAAATAAAACTGCATATAATTTTTATGCAACTTTGCTCATTTTTTTATTATTAAAATTGAATTTTATTCAAAGCACTACTAGTTACGATAATTGGTTTTATAATATTAGTCACACTAGAAACGCAACAAAATCTAAAAGTACTTACAATTCCAAAAAAAAAAAACACAAAAATACAACCTGCAGGGAAGCCTACAGGGCACATACTTATGTACATTCAACATAACACACATACTTTAACGCAAGGTTGATCCATAAGGTTACCGCAGTGCGGAAAAGCAAACCTGCAATACATTTTGTTGTTGCCCATTTTGCTATCTCAATTTTCAAACGTGCATTTTCAATTGGCCAAGCAACACATGCATACAAGAAAAGCAACAAACACATAAAGTTTGACAATTTAAGTAATGAAAAAAATAGTCAGCCGTTTCTACCAAGACAACCTTATGTATCAACCTTGCTTTAACGCATGAAATGCAATTAATACACTCATTGTGGCGCGATTCACCGGTAAATATATATATAATTTTATAAGCCAACTGGCAAAGTCTAAAAAAAAAATATCATTTTCCCTTTCTCCACACAAAAAATCGCGCTTTGCAATAAAATTCCATACAGTTTCACCCGCTGCATTTGAGCCAAAAGAAGGTTGGGTAGACAATTTGAATGGACCGATAGGTTTGATGATTGGCGTTTTTAAAGGTGTAATACGATCGGTGCTTTTCGATGGAAACCATCCGTCTGAATCTATACCGGTAGATTATGCCATCAATGGATTGATCGTGATGCCATATGCTTTTTCCAAGAATAGTAAACGGTGAGTAGTAAGATCAGATGTACTATAAAAGTGCAGTAGTGAGTAATTGAAATGTAATATGGGAAGAGGAATAAAAATAAATAAAAAAATAAAAATAAAAATAAAATAATAATATAGTAAATATAAACATAATATCCAAACAGTGACGGGATGAGCAATGGCTAGTCGGATAATTGAGTTGAGCGGGTGATGCGGAGGTATAGTGCGATAGCTCAGAGTTTGACCAAAGTGACAACCTCTGAGGTGCATTGGCTTTTATATATGTAAGCCACTTCATTTTTCTGCTTTAAAATAAATTTCAGTTATTTTGTGTATGCCTTTCTCACCTCAATCTAGTTTAAAAGCGAATAATTTAGAAGTTTATCATTGCATTTTTATTGCCCTTAACTGCGTTGACTTCAACACTCTAAATACTCACTCAAATATTTATATACGCAAAATATTTGTAATGCTTTTGGTAATTTATTGTAGCCCCGCCGATGTGCCCGTCTACAATGTGACAAACGCCGAACATCGCAAAACGAAAATAAGTGATATCATCAATATTGCACAAAGAATTGGACGTGATTACCCGTTCAATGTGGGCCTATGGTATCCCGATACTGTTGTTACCACCAACGAGCTTTATCATCGTTTCAATGTTTTAATGTTCCATTGGCTGCCAGCATATTTTATTGATTTCATGTTGTTGGTGTTTGGGCAAAAGCGATTGTAAGTGATCTAACAAAAAACAAAAATTAAAATCATTTTGAAAAACGTGCAAATTTCAACTTTCAGTTTGGTAAATGTTCAAAAGAAAATCTGCACAGGTCTTCGTGTTATAAAATGTTGCACTCTTAATGCTTGGTTTTTCAAATCACCTAATTTTGCCAGTCTCTGGCAAAATCTATCGACGGAGGATAAGGCGATGTAAGTGTTTAAATGTTTTTCTTAAGTACCTAGTTGTGTTAGTTGCATTGTATGCATTTTTACTATAAATTCTGCAATTTCTTATGCAACATTTTTTTTTTAGTTTCAATATGGATATGCATTGCGATTTAACCGAAGAAGAGTACATAACACGTTGCATTAAGGGTAGTCGCGAATTTATTTTGAAAGAGAAGCTTGAGGATTTGCCAAAAGCAAGATTTCAGCATAAAATGTAAGTATCTAGAAAGTAAATTGTAGAAATAAAAGCATAACATTAAAATAATAAAACGCATGTAAAGAGAAACGTCTTTATTTATATGAGGCGTTCAGCGCAATAACGGACTAATGAACACAAAATTAACAATTCTCAACAAATTACACTAATAGCAAGTATAAAACATAAAGTTTTATGCAAAAATGGCCTAAGCCAGCGTCCCTTCAACCGTATTGCATTTTATAGTTTGACATAAAATAAAAAAACAAAAAATCCATTTTTTATATTAAATTTACATAGTTATCACAATTTAAAATATGCGCTGAACGCCTCATATAATATTTATAAAAATTTAAGCATCTTA
Source organism: Urophora cardui (assembly GCA_960531455.1). Taxonomy (NCBI): domain Eukaryota; kingdom Metazoa; phylum Arthropoda; class Insecta; order Diptera; family Tephritidae; genus Urophora; species Urophora cardui. Next base: position 127,181,439 of record OY482670.1, on the reverse strand, counting down.
TGCACCCTGTTTATATTGGTTAATTGCCAAATTTTACGCTCTTTTTTCAGCATGTTCTGCCTTGATCGTTTCTGCAAAGCTGTCATCGTGGGACTTTTCGTTTATTATCTGCTGAAATGGAGTGGTCTTTTAACATTATTTTAAGTCATTTTCTGACTTAAGGTTCAGACATTGGTGACTTATAAGTATTTCGGTATCGTTAACCTTATCGTAACTTTATCGCTATCTATGTGAGCTGTTAGTGGTGTCGTAAATCTGTAAACAGCTGTCACTTGTCGAGGCAGATCTATGAAGGCGAATTCAGAAATTTCCCACGTATTTTGTTATTGTAATTGGTAGATTTTAATGTCAAAATAATATTTCTCCTTGGTTAAAATCTGAATTCGCTTGGGACTCGCCCATTACTATTGGCAATGATGTGAATCCGCTTTGATTTTGATATTATAATCTACCTTTGTAAATAAAAAAAGAAGTTTCTGAATTGGCCTATGAGCCTACCTTCCTATATCTGCTTTCACAAGTGTCAGCTGTTTACGGATTTCGGGTTGCTAACCAAAATCCAATTGGTCTGTAAGTTAACGATACGACTACAGAATTACGATAAGGCACACGGAGAAAACTATATTGATGTCACATCCATATTTATGGATAATCCTGTCTGATCCATAAACTATGGATGTCATATCCATATTTTTGTATATATTACAATTTTTTTTTGGATATAACACCCATTTATGGATATGACATCCATAGTTTATGGATCAGACAGGATTATCCATAAATATGGATGTGACATCAATATAGTTTTTTCCGTGCACCAATGACTAGTAACACTGCTTGTCTAAGGTTGGTTGAATCAGCTGTTTTATAATGTTACAGATAAGTCACCAATGTCTGCACTTTTACTTATGTTACGTTTAAAGCAGGGACCGAAAATAACGGTTATTTTTTTTAAGTGTCGTAAAAAGGTTACGCAAAAGTAACTTTTTTCCTCTTTTGAGATTTTTTACCTATTATCACGAGAAACAAATTTTTTGGGTATTGATAACCATTATGGTAACCAAAAACTTTTTTTTTTTGGTCTCAATAACTGTTATTCAGATTTTTATTTTCTTTTTGCTTAATACCCAAAAACAAAATGTTTTTCATGGTAATGGTTAAGTACAACTAATTAACTAAATTCTTCAGAGTTAATGGTTGAATAACATTTTTACACCATTTCTCCCTCGCTTAAGGAATTGAAAACTAACTACCTCTTCTGTGCGATTGTTTAGTGAAATATTTTATTTTCATACATATAAACATACGTATTTTACAATTAAAAAAATATTTGTATTTAAATACATAGTATGTACGTAATTTAAGTAGTAAAAATTTGTATTGATCAACTATAATCTTTTATGGAAATTTAGTGCTACTCTATCCCATTTTTAATAATTCTACTAATACTATTCAGAGTGGCGACACCATTAACCTTTAATGTGGAAAGATGTTGTTGATTGGAAAAATGAATTTTACAATAACCTGCGAATGAACTTTAAATATTATATATGTATGTATACATAAGCAGGTATTGATGTTATAAAGCAGTTTGAAAATTGAAGTATGTAACTCTTTAAATGACTTCATATATACATACATATATATACATATTTCAATATAAATAAAACTTAATAAAAATCTTCGTTTGCTTTTTTCAATTTATGTATGTATGTATATTAAGACAGAAACACACATATTAAGTAATGTACCTACATGTGTAGATATAGGCCAAGTGTAAAGCATAATATCTTAAAATATTAGATTTCTATAAAAAGAAAAAAAATTAACGTATATGTAATTTTATATTAATATTTTTTTACGCGCAGTCACACCCTCCGTACAGGAACCCATACCAGGCTGGGTAGACAATCTAAATGGACCAACTGGTGTTATGATCGGTGCCGGTAAAGGTGTTATACGTTCAATGTTATGCAATGGTGAATTAAAATCGGAGATAATACCAGTAGATACAGCCATAAATGGATTAATTCTAATACCATATGCATTTCAAAAAGCGGAGAAAAGGTGAGATATTAGTATATGATTTGTAAGCGCAAGTAAAACCTTTTGAGTAAAATAACTGAAAATAAAAAAAAACATGCCTTAAGTTAAAATACAGTTTGTTTTTATAGAATTTTGAGTTATTGAACTAAGTGTTTTACCAGAAATTTGGACTGGACAGACGGCATTTTCCAAGAAAGAACAAAAAGTGAAATCATTTCGCTATGAGGAATAGGTTTCACAAAATTTCTAATATGTACAATGTACATTAGGCTGTCTCGCCCTATATGGACCAAAAAAAAGTCCACCGTACGCTCCCCATATCATCTCTGTTTGGAAAACATTTGCAGAAAATTTTTTAATTTTTTTGAACGCCGCTAGATGTCGCTAAAATTGATTTCTTAACTTCGGTATTTATGGTCCGATCGTTAAGTTTGATACACCAATCTATTTGGCTTGAGTTGGGGGGTTTTACCTTACAATTGTATTAACCCTATGTGTGCCATTGGGGTCACTTTTTTGTTGCGATACGCTCTAATGTACATACTTATGTATATGGGTACGCTCTTTTCTTTTTCATTCCTTTCAGAAAACAATTAACTCAAATTTTTAAAGTACATCTAAAAAAAACATTTTTTTTAATAATTTTTATAGACCTCAAAATATACCGGTGTACAATTTAACAGCGCCTGAAGAGAAGAAACGTACATGGAAATGGGTTATGGATGCGGGCAAAAAACTAGGATTGGAGTATCCTTTCGAAATTGGACTTTGGTATCCAGACGGTAATATGACTACAAACAAGGTGAATTCTTTTAAATTAATCAAGTTGAATATTTAATAAAATATATATTTATTTCTTTGTTATAGTTCTATCACTGGTTTTGCGTTGTCATGTTCATGTGGTTACCAGCATATTTCATTGATTTCCTGCTCTTTATATTTAGACAGCGGCGTTTGTAAGTAAAAAAAAACAATAAAACAAAACTTTTTTAAAATAAATTCCAACCTCTTTTTGATTGCAAATTCTCAATTTCACCTTAGCATGGTACGCGTACAAACTAAGATTGCCACCGGTCTCGATATGCTGCAATTCTTCACCACACAGAGCTGGAATTTCAAATCGAATGACTTTGAACACATTCAAGATTTATTAAATGAACGTGATAAACAGATGTAAGTATCATATTAAAACAAACAAAAAATAATAATAAGATAAAACAAATAAATAGAAAACATTTAACTTAGCGTGTCTTAAGCCCATATGACACTACATTTTTTTTCTGGTATTCTACCAGGTTTTTTGTGTGAAGGAGATAGTCAAATACAGTTTTGCTTTGGTGCAAGCGAGCAAGCTATATTGAAAAAAAACCAAACAAAATACCATCTAGGCGATTAAAAACCAACGAGCCAGCTTGTATTTCGGTAGGTTTTTTGGCATTCGGTCATTTTTTCTGACAATTGTTTCAATTTGACAACTAGAAAATAAATTATATTTAAAATAAAAAATATATGGAAATACAAATTTAAAATTTGTCTCTTGTAAGCTTCTGCTATGGCCGTAAGGGTAAAGAAGAAGTCCGGAAGAAAAATTATATTGTGTACTGGCTTCCCTTTATAACATGGAATACACAGCTATTCTGCCATTTGAGTTTCATAACTTTTTTATTTCAGTAATTTAAATTCAAATTTCAAAAAAAATTAATTTTTGGAATAAATATTATTTTCATTTAGTTTGAAGTTTAATGTCAATCAAATTGTTTTTGAGGGAGTATTTGTCTCTTTTCAACCTATAGAAGAATTGTTTTTGTATTTTGACTTTCGGTGGGTTTTCAAAACCAAAAAAACCAGGGAAAAAATGTAGTGTCATATAGGCTTTATGTTCATATTTTTTTATTATTTCAGTTTCAAAATCGAAATGAGAGACGCCGACGATCTTGAATATTTACGTACATGCATTTTGGGTGGACGTTTGTATGTCATGAAGGAACCATTGTCCTCATTGCCGCGGGCGAGAACTCAAATGAAATGGTGAGTATGAAAAATGAATGAAAATGCTATATTCAGATATATTCAACTTTAAAAATTGAATTTCTTTGCTACAACTAGCTTATATATCTTGGATCGGTTTTGTAAGTTCGCTTTCTGTGCAGGCCTACTTTACTGGTTGTGTTCGAAAATTGGTATTTTTGAATATCTTAGCGCCACTTCTATGGACGATAGTAAATAGGTACATTTGCATAAATAAACATATTACATGTAAACATTTGTGAATACATTTCCTCTATTCTTCTTCTTCCGCTATAATAACTTTCCTTGTAAATAATTTTGTTATATAATATTTTAGAAAATTCTTTATATATGAACTTAAATATACTATATTTAAAAAAACAATCGTTTAATTTGTTATTTAATATGATTTAAAGGATTGCAGGGAATGCCGATGGATTAGTTGCAATATTCGAAAAAGCTAGCATTACTAGTATAGTTACATATCGTCGCTACGCCAACAAATTCAGTTATATGTTTCTTTTCGATTTTTTTTTATTACATATTTATTTAGCGCTATCCGCTATCCGCTAGCCACATTTCTGCATTTCCCGTTTTCTGATATCCTTCTTTGGTTAGAAGTTATCAAACACAGCTATATGCTCTCAGTAGTAGAAATGCTCTGTAAAATCAGTTATACATCTATTTTCGTATAATTGTTTTTTGATTTCAGGTTATTTTTGTGTAAAAAAATTATTTAAAAAAAGCGTATGTGACCAATTTTCAAAATAGGAGGGGCTCTGGTCAATTAAATAATGCATTTCCAAGCTATCGCTAATTGCATCGGACCCTAGCGAAGAATTGTATACACATATTTCACGATTTCTTACCCCCACTAGCAAATTTAAACAATTTGTAAAAAGAGCTATGTGCTGTAAAACGGCGCAAATGCTTCATGCGAAGTGGTTGGTCAAAAAAAGTAAAAAAAAATTGCACAAGTCTATTACATACATATGTGTAGTATCGTTAGTTAACAATTCAAACTAGAAAAAATATTCTCTAGGATCACCAGAAAACGGTTTTTTTGCTCTCCTGAAAAGTTGCTGAAAAACGTATAGCTCTTTTTGTTGGCGCAGCGACGATATATACTTCTAAAGTCTACTGCTAGAAAATATAACTCCCAAAAGATCTTCTTCTTCTTCTTGATTGGCGCTTAACCGTCTAGACGATTCTGGCCGAGTCCAACAGAGCGCACCAATTGCTTCTGTTTCGTGCAGCATGGCGCCACTTGGGAACACCTAGGGAGGCAGCATCGCTGTCCACCTGATTTTCCCAACGGAGTGGAGGTCTCCCTTTTCTTTTGCGTTCAGCGGGTTTCGATAGAAATGCTTTCTTGGCCGGAGCGCCTTCGTCCATTCTCACGACATGACCTGCCCAACGCAGCCGCTGGATCTTTATTCGCTGAACAATGTCGATGTCTGTGTAAAGCTCGTACAGCTCATCGTTAAATCTCCGTCGATACTCGCCCACGCCAACGCGCAAAGGTCCATAAATATTACGAAGAACTTTTCTCTCGAATACTCCAAGTACCAACTCATCTGATTTTGAAATTGTCCATGCTTCTGCGCCGTACATGAGGACTGGAACGATGAGCGTCCTGTAGAGTGTGATTTTTGTTTGTCGAGAGAGGACTTTACTTTTCAGTTGCCTAATTAGTCCGAAGTGATTCTTCGTTGGATCTCCCAAAAGATCATTTGGAGGTAAATAAAATTAAAACTTAATTAATTTTCTAGTAAATTAATTAAAAATCCACTTGTTGATTTTTCCAAAAGGTAGTGCTTAGTAATAAAGGACAGTGGTGGGTATTTCCTCCGAGTATGTATTTATGTACATACATATATGTATTTCTGCCTTGACAAAATAAGCTTCTCACAAATCAACTGCTTTCGAAGCCGTATAAACTGTGGGTCCACACAATTCATTGAAAAAAATTAAGAAGCATCCCTGCAGCGAAATCAACTAGTTGTAAACTAATTGACAACTAGTTGGCCATACAGCTCAACTAGTCAGCCATCTATCTTTTTTCCATATTAGCAACTGGTATTTTTAACACGGTGATGACCTAGGAAATAGCAATTGTCAGTATCCACACCAGAGTCATACCACTTGACTGACTAATCAGTATACACACCAGCATCATACCAATTGGCTGACTAGTCAGTGTAGATATCAGAACTATACCAGTTGACTGACTAGTTTTACATGCTACTCCAATGAAAATAAAAATTGTAAAATGAAGTTTCTAACACAGTTATTTAGTTATTAGAATATGATATTTAAATAAAAGAATTCAGGCACATTAGTTTGTGATCTTGCATATTAAATATTTAGGTAAATTAACATTAACATTGTGAATAAGTAACACGTTCACCATTCTAAGCTTGACATTTATATTGATGATTTTCTGACTTTATGCAAACATATCATGTACTTTTTTTATGGCTGAAGTATACAGGACATCTCAAACTATGTTATATTTGTGGCATTCGCCCGATTTAATGATCTAACAATTTGCAACCAACTAAATCTACAAGGGGCCTACTACGCAGGGTTCGAATACTACAACAACAATAAAGAAGTTGCTGTACTTTTACTGCATACGTGTTTATTGCAACCTCCAGAAACCCCGGATACATTCGTTTTTAATTTAAAACCCTTTTTTTGGCAAAACTTCTTGTTTCATAACTAATCTCAATTTGTCCCCTATGAATCTAGTTGGGCAACTCCCATAATTTATCTAGTCAGTTAACTGATAGGTTGGCTGACTAGTTTGGACTTTCGCTGCAGGGATGTCTAAAATACAATATAGTATAACTAATTTAAAAATCGTTAATTTAGTTCAAATTGGGAGCACATTTTGTTGTACGTTATACAAATTTCCTGCAAAACTGTTGCTAAAGATAACATACGACAAAATCCTTTATAAATTCCAAAATAATAAACAATATATAACAAAATTCAAATAATTTAAGAATTTTGTGGCCTAGTAGTGTTCTGCCAGACTTTGGAGAATTACAATTCCAAACTTCAAACCTGTTTTCCCAAAAGTCTTTAAATGCAACATACGAATTAATTTATCCGGGCGACGATATATCTGTGGCAATTTGCAATAATCGCTTAAGTCTTAAAAAATGATTTCGAGATAAATTGATTTTTATATTCGAAAGCGTTTCTTAACAAATCACAAAAGTCGATTAAAAACTATGGACGCAAAATCAGTGAGCCATCAACAATGTTACGATCAAATTTTGTAAATAAAACAAAATGTCATGAAGAAATTTGATTAATTATATATATCTACTTTGGCTGTTATAGCAAGTTTAATATACCTCTATTATAAGTTAAGCCTAAATGTTTTTATTTATATCTTTTGATTGAATTAAGTTATAAGCATGGGGGTTTTACAGAAATATAGTGTTTTAAAAGGAGAATAACGTGGTATATATAACTCGAAATCTTCCTAAGTCGACTTAAGCGATTATTGCTTGTGACCACAGATATATGTATAAGGATCAAGTAAGTAATGTACTAAGAAAGCACATTCTGTGTCTACCCTATAAATGTATTAAGATATCTTAATACCCTGAATCACCTTGTGAATTAGCAGTGCCATCTACATATACTATCCACACCGCAGTGATCGTGGATTGTATTGCATTGCTAACTAAAATCCACATGCCAGAAAAATTATACTGTTAAGTTTGAAATTCATTACACAGCATAGCTAAGTGGGCATAGTGTGTAATCACAAGTAAGCCAGCTGATCGAAAACTCCATTAAAAAAGTCGATATATCATCGGCAAATATCAAAATCGGACCGGATGTGGTTGTTGTAAGAAAAGGGACCATAACGACATGGTCGTAGCAATCAAGACAGAAACGCAAATCCGGAATTGGGAATGGAAAAATCAATGTGCAATGTTCTCTATAGACTGTTTGTTTAGCGAGGAAAGTGGAGACAGTTTTTCCCTTTATAAATAAATATTTTAAAAATATTTTTATAATTGATGCGTAACTTTCTATACTATTTTGGTCGAGTTCAATAAAGCGCGCCAATCGTTTATGCTTCGTACTACTTGGTGCCCATTGGAAATACTAAGGACGAGTCTGTCTTCACATTAAAAATATAGACACACATGTAACGAGGCAGTGCAACAAAATTTGGTATAAACCTAATGCAAAGTAAATATGATTTTGGTGGATTTAGTGGACTTTTAGGTGATCGGAAATTTTGTAATAAAAAAATAAATTGTAAATAACCAGATGATGATTATAATGTAGTACACAAAGGTATATATACATTTGTACATCTATACATATTTTCTCACTTGATAACCGTTGGAGATATTCCACGACGGTAATCAGGCCAAAAACAGTAAAAATGAGGAGCTCGAGAATCTGGCGGATAACAGAAGGTTTCCTATTTCTGCTGGAACTGGTAGCAGACGTCCCCAAACTTTTATGATTGCGGGCGAAGCACTTTTTATAATTGTTTTATCATATTTTAGTATTTATTGGATTTTTAATATTTCCAATTCTACTTAAAAACTTTCGGTTCTAGCGCGTAGGCATTAAACTAAGTTTACTTATTGACATTATTATTCAAATCAATCAAGTAAAATTCATTAAGCGTTTAATTTGCTGTTAAAATAAAACCAAGATGCATATCAATATTTACAAAATTAACTGCGCTGACCCATGATGAGAGAGTACAAAATTGCATTAATGCGAAATACTTGAGAATACTTAGGTTCAGCTCATAATATAAGCCTCATACATATGTATGTACATAATATGTACAGACATATTTGTGTACACATTACGCATAAGATATGCTATTAAGTTTTAAGCAAATATAGCATAAGTAGATATGCATAATTATTTAGATATGCATATGCACTATATGCATACATATATATGTATGTACTCACAGTATGTACTTAGGAGTATGTATGTATGGATACAGATATTATTTTGTAAATAATTTGCATACGCCCTGTAGGGAAAATCTCTAGTTCCGAACTAGGTCGCCTCTAGTGCATTTTTCGACACTACTAGTGCGAGCTAAATCTCTTTTGCATGTTATCAACTGGCGAATTTAACACGGCGATGTCCTAGGCGGTGTCAATTATCACCCTCTGCACTACATTTTCGATGGTTCCGAACTAGTACTAAGTTCTACAGTTTACACTAGTTCGTTTATTGGCACATTTTCGATAGCTCTGAACTAGCTACAAGTATCTACAAATTCTACAGTTTTACATCTGCCGCTTAAGTGTAGCCTTTGACACACTTCATGCAAGTGGCGCGATGGCCGACTGGCTAACGCATGTGCCTTTCAATCTGAGGGGCGCGGGTTCGAATCCTGTCTGTGTCAAGGTGGATGATAATTTTTTTTTTAACTAATTATTATTTTTTTATTTATTTATTTAATAAAAATTTACAATAATATTTAAAAAGCAATAAAATAAAAAAAATTAAAAATAATCCTGAGGGATCGGAAAAGCATAATTAGGGGAACATTTCATTTCATACAAGTTAATATGCAAATAGAAAACTCTTTATATAAAACGCTTCACTAAACATCTGAGAATTGCAGAAATATACAAAGCCGACGGAAATTGAACGAACGAAAAATTGTCATAGAATTTTTGTCACTTCGAAATTGCATACAAATCAAAGTGTGTCTTATAATGGTTACTCAATTCACTCCTCCTGAACTGGTCAGGGTCTAACTACAATTGATCTAGTTCCTTTTGACAACTTTTCGCTAGTTCGGAACTAGAAATTTTGCTCACTAGTTATTGAGTTCCCTGCAGGGCGTTATCCATTTTCTAGAACTACTTACACTAAGAAAATCGTTTCGGCATTGGGCATAATTTTGCCATTTTTAAGGTTTCTGCGCTCGAAATATTAAGTAATTTACAATCTGTGTGTGTGCAGCGTTAGTCGTTTACTATCTTTTTCTGTTTTACAAATATATAATATCTACTACCGCTGATTTACTAAAATGCACATTACACTTTGCGTATAAGGAAAAAATTTACTCTTCTATTGAAATCTATTAAATTTTGCTTAGAAATGTGTACAGTAGCGCTCATAAAAACCTTTCATTCTGATGCAATTGAGTTGTGTCAACATAAAATTACATCGCGCAATTAAAATATCAATAAAACTAAAGTTCTTACATACAATCTAGTGACTAATTGTTGACTAAGTTAAACAAGCAAAATTGCTTTGTTTTTCAGAAGCGATTGGGTAAGTATACATTTGAATCTAACAGTGTTCTCTTACCTCACAGACCCATATGTTGCATTTAGTTACATATTTTATTCATTATTATGAAACGCGTATAAAATACAAATGAGTAGTCCACTTTCAAAAGTGCGTATGTGAATTTTTGTTCAATTTTCAGTTGTTGATAGATTATGGACCAGTATTTAGAATTTCCAGTAAAAATTCATAGAAAAATCCTTCCGTATTCTGAAAAAAAGAATTTATTAAAAAACTAGCTGGCCCGGCAGACGTTGTTCTGCCTAAAATTTATTCCTATAAAGCTATAAAACTGTAAATTCTCTGAACAAAAGAGATATATGTACATATATTCGCCGCGACAAACCTAATTTCTCCTATCCCCATCTCTATCTCTATCTCTATCTTTATCTCTATCTCTATTTCTATCTCTATCTCTATTTTTATCTCTATTTCTATCTCTATCTCTATCTCTATCTTTATCTCTATCTCTATCTGTATCTCTATCACTATCTTTATCTCTATCTCTATCTCTATCTCTATCTCTATCTCTATCTCTATCTCTATCTCTATCTCTATCTCTGTCTCTATCTCTATCTCTATCTCTATCTCTACCTCTATCTCTATCTCTATCTCTATCTCTATCTCTATCTCTATCTCTATCTCTATCTCTATCTCTGTCTCTATCTCTATCTCTATCTCTATTTCTATCTCTGTCTCTATCTCTATTTCTATCTCTATCTCTATTTCTATCCCTATTTCTATCTCTATCTTTATCTCTATCTTTATTTCTATCTCTATTTCTATCTCTATCTTTATCTCTATCTTTATTTCTATCTCTATTTCTATCTCTATCTCTATCTTTATTTTTATCTCTATCTCTATCTGTATCTCTATCACTATCTTTATCTCTATCTCTATCTCTATCTATATCTCTATCTCTAGCTCTATCTCTATCTCTGTCTCTATCTCTATCTCTATTTCTATCTCTGTCTCTATCTCTATTTCTATCTCTATTTCTATCTCTATCTTTATCTCTATCTTTATTTCTATCCCTATTTCTATCTCTATCTTTATCTCTATCTTTATTTCTATCTCTATTTCTATCTCTATCTTTATTTCTATTTTTTTCTTTTCTATCTCTATCCCTATTCCCATTCCTATCACTATCTCAAAATGTATGGGAAAATATTTTTTTTTGCATTTTTCGGGAATTTTATTGGATATTCTCCTATTCTGAATTGGTGTCAATCATCGAAATCGGTGCAGGCGTTCTTGAGTTATACGCGTTTGTACTAACGCCACTTCCTTATACATATATATATAGATATACAAAATATATGGGAAAATATTTTTGTTTTTTTATTTTTTCGGGAATTTTATTGGATATTCTCCTATTCTGGCCAGAGGACAATCTGAATTTGTCTCAATCATCCAAATCGGTGCAGGCGTGCTTGAGTTATATGCGTTTGTACTAACGCCACTTCCTTTTATATATATAGATATACAAAATATATGGGAAAATATTTTTTTTTTTGCATTTTTCGCGAATTTTATTGGATATTCTCCTATTCTGAATTGGTGTCAATCATCGAAATCGGTGCAGGCGTTCTTGAGTTATACGCGTTTGTACTAACGCCACTTCCTTATATATATATAGATATACAAAATATATGGGAAAATATTTTTTTTTTGCATTTTTCGGGAATTTTATTGGATATTCTCCTATTCTGGCCAGAGGACAATCTGAATTTGTCTCAATCATCCAAATCGGTGCAGGCGTTCTTGAGTTATACGCGTTTGTACTAACGCCACTACCTTTTATATATATAGATATACAAAATATATGGGAAAATATTTTTTTTTGCATTTTTCGGGAATTTTATTGGATATTCTCCTATTCTGGCCAGAGGACAATCTGAATTTGTCTCAATCATCCAAATCGGTGCAGGCGTTCTTGAGTTATACGCGTTTGTACTAACGCCACTTCCTTTTATATATATAGATATACAAAATATATGGGAAAATATTTTTTTTTGCATTTTTCGGGAATTTTATTGGATATTCTCCTATTCTGGCCAGAGGACAATCTGAATTTGTCTCAATCATCCAAATCGGTGCAGGCGTTCTTGAGTTATACGCGTTTGTACTAACGCCACTTCCTTTTATATATATAGATACTCCTTCAATAGACCCTATGTTCAATTTATACACTTTCAAAAGTCGTTATCTGAAATAAGTCACTCATACGCCCCTTGTAAGGGGCGCTCAAACCTCCAAAACCATTTTATTTCCACCAGAATCGCTTGATCTATACTATAAGAGCTAATTTTAAGCGTCTTAACCAATTAATCTCCATGTTTTAAACCACTGAATACTCTTTGCCTTGAAGAGGTATTATAATATATTTCTTCTTCCGAATTGGTGCGTAATCGTTTAGCCGATTTTGACCGAGTCCAGTAAACCGCGCCTATCATTTTTGTTTCGTGTAGCCTGTCGCCAATTGGAAATACCAAGGAAAGCAAAGTCGCTTTCTACCTGTTCTATGAAATTTTTAACATTGAATTTGCAAAAATCTGTCATATTGCGGTTTTATTTTTTTTCCTCCCTCAATTCCTTAAGGGCTTGAGGCAGTGGTAGTGTTTTCTAATTTGTAGCTTAATATGAAAAATTCACATAGCCACTTTTGAGAGTGGACTATCAAATGTAAATCAGATGATTAATACTTCATTAAAAATTTAGTAAAGATTTTTATAAGAATTTGGATCTATTCTACCAAAAATAAAATCACATTTTAACAAAGCACAGGGTTACATTTTTGTAAGATCATATTTACATTTAGAAAGCAAACATCATAAAACTCTTGATTGTGCATACAATTTATTTTGCTTAAAAGCGAAGATCAATGAAATTCCGTATAATAAGATTACAGCAAATCAGCAAAATTGCAAAAAGCATAGAAAAATATTTAGAATTGTATAACTGTATATAAAAAACGTAGGCGCATAATACTTAAGCGTCTGCTTTAAACATGTTAGGGTGTGCGATTCCTTAACCTCATTCACGATAGCGCTTTTTAGGCAAGGCTTGCACCAACACGTGCGTAATGAAGCATCAACACGTACGCAAATATTAAATTTGTAAATTTAAACATATGTACATAGCTATACATATAACCTGCATGGAAATCAATACCCAGCATACACAGTCTCTAACGTTAGAAATTTTGTCGAGATTACCTTAGATAACTAGTGTAATTCTCTATATATTCTCAAATCGATAACTAGGGTTGAAAACTACACTAGAATTCGATTAGCGAGTGATTAGAGAAGGAGCCAAATCTCACGCCTTTTATCAATTCTCAATATATTTCTGTGATATATTGAATATACATACATATATTGAAATTAGATACTAAAAATGGTAAAGTTAATATTACCGTAGTACAGGGCCGTGCGCAGGAATTAGCCTTGGGGGGGGGGTTTTAATTTTGGTTTGCATTCGCATACATTTTTCGCTAAGATAAACATATTTGCTGAAACAGATATCCAGACCCATACACCATAAATTTAAATGTTCTCTAACTTTTCTGAAACTCATTAGGGGTATTCGCTATCCATAGCATAACCCTAGCACGTAGCACGGATTGCACGGATTGCAAAGTTTTACAACGCACAACAACAAAATACAGGCGCACAAAAATATGCTAGACCTTAAAAATATGCTACACCAAAACCTATGTATATTTATTTGCTATGAAGTGTAGGAAATTAATTGCGACCCTGCGTCAGCTGACATTTGCCAATTGCTAATTTCAATTTCAATTTGATCATTCGAATTTTGCTTAAAATGTTATTTTTTATGTGTATTTATTAAATTTACTAAAATAAAATGATTTATTTATTAAACAGTGAGTGATGAACGCGTCCCTTTGGCTAAAAAGAAAAGCTGCTTCTTAAAATTTCCTACGACTGTGCAATGGGGTGCTCTCGATGTGTAGCATATTTTGGTCTAGGATATTTGCAATCCGTGCTATCTTGCTATCTTGCTAGGGATAGCGAATACCCCTATTATGATTCATCAAAACCTAGTTAACCAGGTCCTGAATAGTACACGGAAAGAATTTTTTACTAGAATCAATGCCGAGACAAGAAAAATTAGACTTGATTAGAAAATAATTTCCATTGACTTAGAAAATAATTTCTTAATATCAAGAAAATCCAAGAAAATTGGATTTTAAATAAATAAGTAAAAATTTTCTTGCTTCAAGTGAAATTGGATTTTAAATAAATAAGAAATAATTTACTTAGGGTAAGTGTTTTTTCTTGTTTTTTGAAATAAATTAAGAAATTATTTTTTTGTTGCAAGTAAAACTTTTCTTATACGAGCTTAAGTAAGTAATGCGAGAGACACACATCGTAGTATAGTAATAATATTTCGATCTATACCACATATGTGTCACCCTCATATTGTAGTTTAATTGAAAATTTTCATAGCATAGCCAAATCATAATATTGATATTCTAATATTCATACCACATGTGTGTCTGAGGCATAAGAAAATATTAAATATTAAATTAAGCAAATATTTTCTAAAAATATTAAAAACGTAAAAAATTAGGAAAATGAAAACTAATCATGAGGGATTAGAAAACCATAATTAGTCAACTAGTATTTTCCTAGGACTTGTTTATTGAAATGACAACATTTTCTTTAATATAAATGATGATGCAAATAGTGAACTCCTTATACCAAATGCTTCACTAACAATCTGAGAATTGCAAAAATATTTAGAAATGTGCAAAGCGGATGGCAAGTAAAAAAAAATACATGTAACTTTGGAAATGCAAATTCAGCAAGAAAAATTTTACTTCGCTCAAGAAAACGTTTTCTTATTCATTTTACATTTTTTTTCGCTGTATTTTGTTGTTCCAATTCGTCGAAACACAATTTTCTTAAATTCTTCTTGATATTAGCAAAAAGATTTTCTTCATTTAAGTAAATTTAAGAAAAGATGTTCTTATTTATTTAAACATTTTTTTTTTTCAACATTTTTTTTCTATAGATTTTGTAAGTGTTCTTGAATAAGAAAATAATTGTCTCATTTTTGGAAAATTCAATTTCTTATTTCCAGTAATAATTAAGTCAATTTTTCTTATTTCCCTAAAAATTTTCTAAATTGAGTTCAAGAAAGCATTTTTCTTGATTCAAGTATACAAATTTCTTTCCGTGTACTGTTTACAGTACTTGTTAATTGAAACTGCTCACTGTTTTCACAAAATGAACATTTTTTGTTATCAGTACAATTTTTTTAAAAATGCCAAACGAACATATGCTACACAACTTTGTAATTTCGGAAAGCTCCAAGTGCAATTCAAAGTGCCGAACTTACGTATTTGCAACTTTTACCAATTCTTCTTGAGTCAAAATTCAATGCAAAATTTATAAACTGTATTTTGAAAATTTTTGCAAAATCATTGCAACTTAGATTTGGTCATGGAGGGGGGGTTTTAACCCCCAAAACCCCCCCCGTGCGCACGGCCCTGCCGTAGTACAATGTTTTCCATTAAAAAGTACAAGAAGTAGCTTTAATTTAAATAATAAGACTGAATTTTGTTTAAATTTCAGTTCTTATAAATGTGGTAAACATATACATGTCAATATATATAATCATATACAATTTAGGCACATATTGCGTTAATAAAATCTAAACAATGAAAAAATCATGTAAAAGGAGACAAATCTTTGTTTTTCATTTCAATTGGAAGTATTTGCAAATTCTGATTAGAATCTCACTAGAGAACTACATTAGAATTCGATTCGAGAATTATAATTTTCTCGATTTGAGAATTAGGTACCCTTTTGTTTGAGAACGCTATGATTCTCGATAGATTTTCGAGTCGTCCTCTAACGTTAGAGGTTTGAGAATGAGGCTAGTTCTCGAGTCATTCTCAAATCGATAACTAACCTCAGTGTTTGTTGGGTAAGTACCGAGCAAAATTTCAAGTTCCGAACTAACGAAAAGGTGTCAAATAGGAACTAGATCAATTGTAGTTAGACACTCACCAGTTCAGAAGGAGTGAATTGAGTTACCATTTTAATACACGCTTTGATTTGTATGCAATTTCGAATTGTAAAAATGATGAAATGAACTTTTTTTGTTCGTTCAAGATGGTTGCTGAAGTTTTTTATATAAAGAGTCTTCTATTTGCATCTTCACTTGTATGAAATGAAATGTCACTCCTTGCTTAAAAAAGTCCTAGGTAAATACTAGTTTACTATTTGCATAATTTTGAAATATTTTTGCAGCAGAGACATGAATCGAACCGCGGTTGCCTGGTTCCAAGTCAGACGAGTTACACACTGTGCTATCGAGCCACTTGCATGAAGCGTGTGAAATGCCTTACTTAAGTGACAGATGTGAAACTTTAGAATTTGTAGGAACTTGCAGCTAGTTCAAAACTAACGAAATTGTGCCAATAAACGAACTAGTGCAAACTATACAATTTAGTATCTACTACTTCGTTACTATCGAAAACGTAGTACAGAGGGTGACAATTGACATCGCTTGGACACCGCCGTGTTAAATTCGCCACTTGATAATATGCAACAGAGATTTACCTCGCACTAACAATTGCGAAAAATGTACTAGAAGCGATCTAATTCGGAACTAGTGATTTTCGCCACAGGGTATGTATGTATTTTAATCGTGTATGCGCTTAGTAATGCAATTTTGTTGGGTGTGCGCATATTTAAATAGTAAACTTATGAATAATTTCTTTATTATTGTTGTAAGGTAAATAAATCTCTTTACCCCTTTGATATTGCCGCGCTAATATCACTTATCACAAATTTTTCTAATTGATAAATTTAATGAGATATTATATGTACTTATGTAATATAATAATACAATGGCGCTATTATAACTCTGACGAGTTTTATGGCCGAGCTTCTCTCCCAATTCGAGGTGTGCTCCTTAACTTTTGCTTTTCCTACTAATTGGGTGGACCAACAGTTTTTATGCCGGCTTCGAACGGCAAATGCATTTTTTGTGAGAAGCTGTTTCATGGCAGGAATACACTCGGGGGGTATGCCGCTCACTACCGAGAGGTGACCGCTGTTTCTAAAAACCCCAATAATTGAGTTTTAATTAATTAGAAAAATTTTTTGGTGATTGCTCGAACTGGGCTGTGAACCCGAGACCTCTGGTTTAGCAGGCGAGCACTCCACCCCCTCCACCACAGCGGCCACTGACAAATTAATACTACTAAAAAAGAATATAATTTTAGTTATCATTTTGAGTAAATGAGATGAAAATATTATCATGCGAATCTTCTAGATACGAAGTTCCAGTTCTAGATAGCTCATTGAAAGCAGACCCCGACAAAGTTATGAGAGTGAGATCGTGTGGGAGAGCGCGGAGCTATTTTCGCTACATTGGTTGAAATGTGTGTGATGTTTCTCATTTACTCACATGAGTCAAAATGCCGCGATCTGCATTAAACCATTGATAGTTGCTTTTATGAAATACTATCGATGGTACCGAAAATATCATAGCTAATTTTCTGGTTTCAAACTGTATATATAAGTAGTTACATTTAATGTATTCAATTAAAACTATTAATAAACTATGTACTAGCTTCTATGTAAGAAAATTCATAGAAAATTCCATGTAAAAAGTCATTCATATCAAATTAAGTATTTCGGATAATGAAAAATACTCGAGCTCATGTGCTGATGAGATGGAATCATCTCAAAAGAGCGCTATTGGACTGGTTATATCCATTTCGAGAGTAATTAGGACTACCACAATTAAAAACTTTATAGAAACACTTTTAACTTAAATTAAGATTTACTCATTGTTCGTTAATTTTACTAATTGAAATTGTAACAGCGAAATTTAGTACCGAAGACTTCGTGGGTGGTAATAATGTCGTTTGTGTATTTTATAAACAATGTGACTGTTTTTGATTATTATCTGTTAAAGTGAGTTTATTTTTTTTTTTTTTTTTTTTTCCATTTTGCCTTTTCCTCTCTACGTTTTCAATTATCTTTATTTATGCTAATCAATTTCAGTTTCACTCTCTCAACAAAAACTAAAAGTAAAATATTAAATGTGCTAAATATTGATACCCGAAGAAAAAAAAATATTATATACATATGTGTATGTATTATGTTGTACAAGGTGGCGCTAAAGTTATTGGCATACAAAAGCTTACTCGAAGTAGAAATTGTTGTTACTACTCACTGTAGCACTGGCCTAATCTATCCCTAAATCAACATAAAAAATAAATACATACTTACTTCGCTACCATGTAAAAATTTCATACTCTTAAAAACTATCTTCCTGAAAATGTGTTAAATGTGTGAATTTTTGTAGAAATACACAGCTATCAGTGCAATTGCCTACCCTTCGCTGCCAAAGTGCTTCAAGATGTTGCTCATACGCACAAGTAGTCGTTGCATGCGCATGTGCGCAAACAAAATAAAAAACTAAAAAAAAACAAAAACAAAAAAAAATTATCTACGAGTGCGCTCTCTTAACTAATAGCGTTTTCTTTTCTACACAAAAATGTCGCACTCATGTAGTGCCTTCAAAAAGTTGTGTTCTTTTGTTAAATGAGTGCAATCATCGCAGTCCACATCGCTATCTTTTCTCAAAGGGCAATCCTAAAAAAATTCGAAAGGGCAAGATTTCTTGCCCTCTGTGCTATCGACGGGGCATACAATGACCCTGTCAAACAGCTGATCAATAACAATAACGAATAAAAAGTATACCTTTTATGTCTCTTTCTAGCACACATAATATGTATTATATAGATTGCGTCATACCAGAAAAGCTAAAGTATACACAATTGTGACATTTAGAGTGTATTCTATTGTACATACATATGTGAAGGGCTGCACTGAATACGAAGAGGACGGCAATTCGACAGGGTGTAGTGCAAATCTGAGCTATTATTGCGCTTCGCCATGACAACCCTTTTGTGTAGAAAAGAAAACGCTATAAACTAAGCAGGAGTTTATGTACTTATAGTGATTAGTTAAAAAATATTAACTTTGTAGCACACAGACGTGCATACTTTTTGAAATAAAATGTATCGGAATGCGCCATACGTACATATGTTTAGTTTAATACCCAGTTGAAATCAGATGTATTGATACCCGAATTATGCATGCTGTGTGCATGGAAAAGTGCGTACAGAGCATGATTTGTGAAAATAAATAAATTTTGTTCACATAAAATTATGAATGCTGTATGCATGAAAAATATGAATAATTTATGAGTTTTCGGTGTGTATAATTTGTATATATACATGAAATATCCATGCGATATGCATGCGTATGCATTATAAATTTTTTAATGATATACATATCTACTTTATGATATTTTTCTTTCAATATACTGAGAGCTCCTTTTTTTATTTTACGTTTTGTCTTGAAAATTTTCATTTTGTCAAAAATATTTATTCGAAAAAATTTCGACGATCATCATCGTCATCACCACTTTCTACTTATACGTAGAGATTCACTCGATTAATCTTTTGCAAAACCTCTAGCGTTAGCAGTTTGTACCGTCCCTTTGATATCCTCCTTTTGCATACATATTTGCGCAACTTAACGGGCTGACCATATCGATTTTGGTAAGAAAACTTACGCATTGTGGACGTGCATTGTTAAAGAAATATAACGAGATGATCCAGGGTTAGTTCTATCTCTGTTTAGTGGGACAAAACCACCAAATTTATTATCAGTAGATTGTATCTAACAGTTTTATTATATTCCGAGATGTATACATTGAATAACAATATGGCTATTCGTGTCAAAACATCTTTCAGGGTGACTCCCCACCATAATATGACCTTCAATCAAATTGCAATGGTTATAATATCTGTGGCTAAATGAAATTAATTATCATTTTTAATAGGAATTTTAATAATTCTATGAGAATGTTACTGAAACTGTATTAATGCAACATTCATACTACCCTATTAATGCAGAATGAGTACCTTTGTATGTATAAACGATCTATACATCCGATATATGCTGTATGAGTGATTCTGCATGCTTTCAGCATTTTTTCGAGAGTATGCATACAATATGATTAGGCTGACCATAAATATGAATCGAAAATGAGGGACAAAATTTCATATGATATAAGTACTATATTTATGAAACTTGAAATCGTAAAAAATATTTTTTCATCAAATAATAGGCTTACAAACATATGTAATTCACATTCTCTTCAGACTTTTTGTTTTAATAAAAATAAACAAATTTGTAAGTTTAATTATAGGTATCTACAATAAAGCAAGCATAATGCTACGATAAAAAAGAATTTGGTAACTTAGTTTAATGTCCACAAATCAATTTTAATACGATTTACCAATTTCTTTCAAATTAATTTGCCACACAGCAACCACAAAAATTACATTCCAACAAACATATAGTCAATGAGGATGGTAGTTATTATCGATAACTACTTAAATTCTGATGAGAAAAAGGGCTGCCACCTCAACCTTTTTAATATAAAACAGATTTTAAACAAAAAGGGTAATATTCATAGTCAAAATAAAATATTGATTTTAACTAACTTAAAATCAGATTTTATCAAGACTATGAATATGCCCCAAAATAAATAAATGAGGGACACTAGGAAAAAAACAGAACATTTTGAGGTTTTCCGAAAAAACAAAAATACGAGGGACAGACGTCAAAAAAACAGAACGGTCCCTCAAAAAACAGAACGGATGGTCAGCCTAAATATGATACATATGAGGGGTTAGAGTATGCATGCTCTCTGAGAAACCATACGTGTAAAAAGGAAATAGACGAGCATTTATACTTGCATGCATACACAGATCCAATTCATGCTTCCAAAATTTATGTTGTATGTATAAGATTCCAACTGGGATATATTGTGCATACATACATACATACATGTACATATATATATAAATATGTACATATGTCACTGTTTTTATACTATTTGTGTTTGTTTTAAGGTGTTAAGATAACTTTGGCTGCTGCTCAGTCGCTTTTAGTCAGAGATTGTGTTTTGTGAATCCTCTGTTTTTTCTTTTCTGGGTTATAAATAAGAGCACTGCCAGGCGCTGTAGATCACTTTAATTTATAGAGCTGACGCGTGTTGAACATCAAATTATGAATGAATTGCTAGAAAAAAAGTAAATTACTTGCTACAGAGTTTCTTAGAAAGTTATAACAGCAAACAAAAACAAGAAAAAACAAACACCAACTGGACCCAATGTTTGCGAAAATGTGCTAATTAGTTAAGTGAAATATTTTAATTTATGTAATTAATATTTAATTAATGTGAAAAATATTATTTTGCTGAAATTAACGAAATTGCAAAACACAATAAAAATTTTAGAGGTAGTGTGAAATTTTCAAAATCAATTTTGTGAAGGTTGTGGTAAAAAAATATTCGATTTGGAATTCAATAAAAACTTAAACAAAATTTTAATGAAAATGTGAAAAAAGTAGAACAATTTAAAAGATATCTAACTAATTAAAAAAAAAAGAGGAAAGACAGGAGAAAGGAATTACAAAAGTTTTAAAGCGAAATTGAACAAAGAAATTAAATAAATAAGCTTCGCAAATTTTTAATAAGGCGCAAAAAATGTTTATAAAAAAAATGGTGAGCTAAGTACATGTGCTTTTTAATAAAAAAAAAACTTTAGCAGTAATATTAGAAAATTTCATATGTACAATAGGTCGTGGCAAATTACTAACCTATAAACATATATTGTGCCATCGAAATTCTTATTCGTCTGATTTTTCTGAGTAGAAAACTCTTGCACAACATTTGTCTAAAATTAATTTTGATGTTCCCGAATTTGGTTTTTAATTAAAATTGGAAAAAAATCGACAAAAAATTAACAAAGGCAATATGCACATCAAATTCAACCAAAATTTTATGCTGAATCAAAATATGAGATCAGAACCAATATCGGATGAGTCGATTTCGAGATATAGCCTAATTTACGGGTTCGGAGACTGAAAGCTCAGTAGCTATTATAAAATTATTACACTTAAAAAAATCTTCTCTCGATTAAAAACAAATTTTTCCTTATTTTGAACACGCGTTCCAATACAAAATTTACTTTGTTTTGCGAAAATTTTCTCAAAAATGTGGAAAAAACATTCAGCCAAATTCGTTTCCATGGTGATCTGTACGGAAATTCAATTTACCAAAATTAAAGAAATCAAATCATCAAAACAAGGACAAGTTGGAAATGGAATGGCGCTTAAGAAATTATTCCTTATTTTGATGTATGAAATTCTTTGAAACAAGTATATGAAACCATGGTAACGCATATTAATTAAATTATTTTATAATACTTTTAACATATTTCAGGGTGTGGCCGCTGTGGTGCAGTGGTTAAAGTGCTCGCTTGCTATACCAGAGCTCTAGGGTTCAAACCCCAGTCCGAGCAAACACCAAAAAAATTTTTCTAATTAGTAAAAATCCAATTATTGGGTTTTTAAGAGCAGCGGTCACCTCTCGGTAGTGGGCGGCATACCCTCCGAGTGTATTTCTGCCATGAAAAACTTCTCACAAAAAATGCGTTCGGCGTTCGGAGCCGGCATAAAACTGTAGGTCCACCCAATTAGTAGGAAAAATAAAAAGGAGCACACCTCGAATTGGGAGAGAAGCTGGACCATAGAACTCGTCAGAGTTATAATAGCGCCATTGTATTATTATTATCATATTTCAGAGAAAATTTACTCAAAACAATGAAAATAGTGTCCAATATTGGGAAGCAATCTCTTTGACCTCTCCATTTACTTTTTTACTATGAAAAATGTATGCACACTAGTCCAATGTCCATAAAAACCAAATTCCGGAACATAAAAATTAATTTGAGACAAATGCCGTACAAAAGTTTTTTACTCAGAAAAATGAGAGGAATCCCAATTCCGATGGCACGATAGCAATTAATTTGTCTCCATACAAATCGACCCGGTCTAAAATACATATTTAGTTAAATATTTAATCTTAAGGTGTTCTGATATACATAGAAATAAAAAATAAATAAAAATGGCTCAATTGAATGTCTTATAAATCCTTTAAGATTGTTTGTTTGTTACCTATAGAGCCACTTTCATCATCCATTTTTATACTCAGCTGTACTAGTACACAGAGTATTATAGTTTTAATCACATAACGGTGGATTGTAACAGAATGAAATAATCGAGATAGATATAGACTTATATATATCAAAATGATCAGGGTGAAAAGAGAAATCGATTGAGCCATGTCCGTCCGTCCGTCCGTCCGTCCGTCCGTCCGTCCGTCCGTCCGTCTGTCCGTCCGTCCGTCCGTCCGTCCGTCTGTAAACACTCTAACTCGCGCAAAAATTGAGATATTTTGATGAAATTTGGAACGCAAGTTGGTATCGAGACTGGGACGGTTGGTATTGAAAATGGGCGAAATCGGACCATGACCACGCCCACTTTTCCTATATAGAAAAAATCGGAAATTTGGTATCTCAGCCACTAATATAGCTAGAGTTTTAAAATTTTACCCACGTATTGAGCTCGGGCCCTTATGAAGAAATTTGATGAAGTTTTGGAAAATGGGCGGTGCCACGCCCACTTATTAAGGGTCAAACATTGAAAGTTTTATATGTCATAACTCAGAAACCGTTGAAGATATATCGATGAAATTTGGTACGCGTAATTTGCTTACATAGACAAATGTTTTGACGAAAAATTATCAAAATCGGTTTACGGCCACGCCCACTTTTATATATGTGTATTATAAAGTGACCTAATAAAACCATTTTAAGCGATATCTCTGTCAAATATAAAGATCTATCATTGAAATTTTGTCGCATGAGTCCAACTATGGACATAAAACAAAAAACACAAAAATTTTGGAATATGGGCGGTGCCACGCCCACTTATTAAGGGGCAGACATTGAAAGTTTTATGAGTCATAACTCAGAAACCGTTGAAGATATATCGATGAAATTCGGTACGCGTAATATAATTACTTAGTCAAATGTTTTGGCGAAAAATTATCAAAATCGGTTGACGGCCACGCCCACTTTTATATATAGGAAATATAAGGGGGCCTAATAAAAACATTTTAAGCGATATCTCTGTCAAATATAAAGATCAATCACTGAGATTTTGTGGCAGGAGTCCAACTATGGACATAAAACAAAAACTACAAAAATTTTGGAAAATGGGCGGTGCCACGCCCACTTATTAAGGAGCGAATATTGAAAGTTTAATAAGCCATAACTCAGAAACCGTTAAAGATATATCGATGAAATCTGGTACGCGTGATATATTTACTTAGCCAAATGTGTGGACGAAAAATTACCAAAATCGGTTGACGACCGCGCCCACTTTTATATATGTGTATTATAAAGTGACCTAATAAAACCATTTTAAGCGATATCTATGTGAAATATAAAGATAATTCATTGAAATTTTGTGACATGAGTTTTACAATAGACCGGAAACAAAAAATAAAAAAGTTTGGAAAATGGGCGTGGCACCGCCTCTTTTTAGACAAAGGGATATATGAGATTTCTTAGCCTTTAACTCGACAAATAATTGAGATATTATGACGAAACTTGGTTTATACACTTTTATAACATGTGTTAATAGACACGCAAAAATGTATTGAAATCGGTTTATGACCACGCCTACTTTTTAACAAAGATATTTCTGGAACACCCTTTTGGAATTTGTAACGTGAAGTCTTTGTAACTAAAAGTCATAGAGGGATGAAATTTTGCACTAACAATAATATTTGTATGCTTATTTGGATGATTGATATAAATTTTGAAAATGGGCGTGGCTGCGCCCTGTTTATGCAGCACTCGTTTCATATAAAATACACCCTATATCGAACAAACGCAAACAAACAATGAAAGCATACAGCTGAGTATCTAATGTTCGATTGCACTCGAACTTAGGCTTCCTTACTTGTTTTATTTCATCATTTAATCCAGTTATCCACTTTTTTTTAAGCGCAACTTAAAAGGGATATTCTTTTGTTCCACGTTTTAACATTTCGGCAGCATTTTCGTGCGATCTAGGCAGCGCTACTTTCCTCATTTCTTACTGGAAGTCAAGATCACTGACTAAAATAATTTTATTACTAAAATAAAAATAATAATAAAATACCAAATCTCAGCGGATATTTTTATAAATCCATTAAAAAAAATTATCTTAATTTTCGGCTGTACTAACAAATGTATTAACCGTTCTTTGGTTACTTCATAGAGTTGAATAATCTCGTAATTTTAAGATTTCAATAATAATTTATTTCTATTAGTGCTAAAGTGTTAATTACAAATGACAGCAATGAAACAGCAAAGCTACATATGAACGTACACAAAAGAAACAAGGCTTACTTTAAAAAAATTGCTTTTTCATAAAAAATTATGCAAAAAGCTTGTGTTCATATTGGATTTTGTACGGCGGCAACAAAAGTGGTAATAAAAGCAATCACATATACATAGAAATTTAGGCGCAAACACAGAAACGTTCAGCCGAGCACACACACACATGCATTTACAGCAGCAACCCAACAAACACTGAGGTTAGTTATCGATTTGAGAATGACTCGAGAACTAGCCTCATTCTCAAACCTCTAACGTTAGAGGACGACTCGAAAATCTACCGAGAATCATAGCGTTCTCAAACAAAAGGGTACCTAATTCTCAAATCGAGAAAATTATAATTCTCGAATCGAATTCTAATGTAGTTCTCTAGTGAGATTCTAATCAGAATTTGCAAATACTTCCAATTGAAATGAAAAACAAAGATTTGTCTCCTTTTACATGATTTTTTCATTGTTTAGATTTTATTAACGCAATATGTGCCTAAATTGTATATGATTATATATATTGACATGTATATGTTTACCACATTTATAAGAACTGAAATTTAAACAAAATCCAGTCTTATTATTTAAATTAAAGGTAATCCTTGTGCTTTTTAATGGAACACATTGTACCAGTGATGGTAGATACTTTTTTGGAAATTCCCTACAGAGCAAGAAAAAAATCCCTACTTTTCCCTACGCTTGTTTCAAATTTTCCCTACGTAATTCCCTACACTTTTTTAGTTATTTCCATGCTAGAACAATGAAAAAACCGCACGGCTGTTTATGAACGTCTTTTCTTTTACTAAATAATGAAAATCGGCTGTTCTACTGCGTACTGCATACACACTGGCTCTCAAAGAAATCAAAAAAAATTACAATAAAATACTGATGGTTTACTGTTTTGAACAATTATTATAATAAAAAAAAGATATGTATTAATGCGTTGTATGTAACATACATATGTATATATCGCACGTTTTATGCAATAGGGATTTAACTCGAAATTTTTTGCCATATATTTCAATAACTGGGTCATGCCTTTGAGTCTAGTCTTATAAAATACTCAAAACAATAAAAATGGCGGAAATAAAAGTGATTTTGTAGTTAGCCGTAGAAGGAAACTCTTTGAAATTATAAAAGTTTGCGTTTTCCCAAAAAAATTTTTTTAGTTAAATCTTCAAGAAAATTTGACAGAAGAGGTAAATAAACTCAAATGTGACATTTCGTTTTAAAATATAATTACTTTCCTACTGCCATTTCAACGCTCAAGAAATAATGCAAATTTTTTCTTGAGCGTTTTCTTGAGAGATACGGAGAGGCCTTAAGGGGAAAAAAATTCGGAGCTAAGAGCATAGCCAAAAAAAAAATCTTTTGCTCCGATGCCCTGAAAAAAAAATCGTGTTATTAGATAGTTCACTATTGCTAGAGACACACCTCGTAGTATAGTAGAAATATTGCGATCTATACCACATATGTGTCACTCTCATATTGTAGTGTAATTGAAAATTTTCATAGCAAAGCCAAATCATAGTATTGATATTATAATATTCATACCACATGTGTGTCTGAGGCATATACGGTATTCCCTCTCCAATTACGTCATTGAAGGGTTCGCGATTTAACTCGTCTTGGCAGCATTTTCATTATTCAGATCGACAGTCAGTGTTGAACTGAAAAAAAGTTGAATTGAAATTTTGATTTGACTTTGCCAAAAAATCCCTACATTTAGCTATTTTATAAAAATCTGTCCTTCTTTCCCTACGGTCACTTTTCTCCGACTAAAATCCCTACATGGGAATTTTCCGTACGTATCACATCACTGCATTGTACTACGGTAATATTAACTTTACCATTTTTAGTATCTAATTTCAATAAATGTATGTATGTATATTCAATATATCACAGAAATATACTGAGAATTGATAAAAGGCGTGAGATTTGGCTCCTTCTCTAATCACTCGCTAATCGAATTCTAGTGTAGTTTTCAACCCTAGTTATCGATTTGAGAATATATAGAGAATTACACTAGTTATCTAATGCCGTTTTCGTTTCTGGAAAAAATGTTGCCTTGCTTGATTTTCTTAGCCATATTGTAAGCTTGTGTGGTGATTTCAGCGAATATTGACCTCTAGCTAAGTCAGAGGGCATCATTATCTAGAAAACCAGCCATTTAAAACGAAGACAGGTTACGTAATTTGATAATTGAGGCTTGTGTGGTGATTTCAGCGAATATTGACCTCTAGCTAAGTCAGAGGGCATCATTATCTAGAAAACCAGCCATTTAAAACGAAGACAGGTTACGTAATTTGATAATTGAGATATTAAAGGGTAACATTTTATTCCAGAATCGAAAACGCCATAAGGTAATCTCGACAAAATTTCTAACGTTAGAGACTGTGTTTGCTGGGAAAAAGGGTAGTGGTGTAGTGGCAGCAAAAAATACAACAATAGCATGAAATAGAACAAAATCGAAAACACTTACGAATGTACGATTTACGTAGAATTTTCAATTATTTTAATGAATAGACTTCTGGTGAAAGGCCATACATATATTTTGCCAAAAAACCCCTTCTTTTGTCATTTACTTAACATGTAATCGCTACAGTGAGTAATGATGATTTCTTTGTGCTAATAAATATGTACATATTAGTAAGAATAAATTCTAGGAGAAATGAAACAATATTGACATATCTACATACATAAATGGTTTTGAAAATTGGAAAAGAACACAAAATATAAAAAAAATTAAACTTTTACGACGACAACATCAACATTATTTAATGCGCCATTGTCGGTGTCATTGTTAATTGTTATTTTTGTTTCTATTGCCAGAAATTAACGTCACGCTTTGGTTTACAAAATTTTTCAAGTATCAAAGGTAACTCTTTTGTTTATACAACAAATTGACGCTTATGCATCCGTACATATGTATATACATAAGTGTCTACATGCATGCATAAGCTTTTCTAGGATTCCAATGAATTTCGTATTTAGAATCATTAACTCATTTATATTAGATATTTTTTAAAGTTTTAAATTTATGTGTCTTTTATTATACTTTACATCAACATGAAATGGTATTATAACTTTGCTCACATCCACATCCTCTTGGTGGGTTAAGACATGTACGTCTGTTTGAACACAAACTTCTTCTTCTTCTTCTTCTTAATTGATGCTTAACTGTCTAGACTCTAGACGATTCCAGCCGAGTCCAACAGAGCGCGCCAGTTGCTTCTGTTTCGTGCAGCATGGCGCCACCTGACAACACCTAGGGAGTCAGCATTGCTGTCCACCTGATTTTCCCAGCGGGTTTTCGATAAAAATACTTTCTTGGCCGGAGCGCCTTCATCCATTCTCACGACATGACCTGCCCAACGCAGACGCTGGATGTTTATTCGCTAAAGAATGTCGATGTCTGTGTAAAGCTCGTACAGCTCATCGTTAACGCAAATTATTTTTCGAGATATCAATTTGAATTTCGTTATACTGATGTATTTTTATGAACAATTGATAACACAGGCCTGCCATGCATTTCCCTCTTAGGTTTGATGATTGAATTTAGTGGATTTTGGAGTGCTGATTACGAAAATCCTATTGAAGAACTTTCCTCGCGTCAGGTTCTAAAGTTATTTAGGAATTTTTTTTTGCCAAAGTACCCTTCTTAGTTTTTAATAAAATTTTTTTTAACGTTTCTTATAAAACAAAAAACGTATTGAATTGTCCTTTTATGTAGGTCATGTTGACCGTTTCTCGTTTAGTATAGCCTATCAGATAGCTGGTAGGTAGTTAATTTGGTATTTGATTTGAATCTGTATGCAACAGAAGACTTAAATTTTTAGTGTCGCATATGGTAGTCTGAAATTTGACCCCCGTGAAACATCACTAAACTGTCATCAATCGGGACCAAAATTTATATTGGTTGAAAAATAAAAAAAAAGTGGTTTGCTACTTTTTTTTTCAATTTAACTCTCAAAATAAGCAATTGACTTTTCCTTAGAAAAAGCCTGCCTTATAAAAGCCCATGTGTGGAATTGTGTTAGTATGCTCAGCGCTCACTAACCCAGGCTGTGCTAAGAGACTAGCTGATTTTTTTTTTACTCACTGTGATTGGCTGCACAAACAAAATAAACGTCAATGTTGCTGGTGCGCTAACGATATCACCATCGTAGTTATAGTCATGAATGATTAGAGCGAAAACAGAATGAAGAACTTAAATAGTAAACACATTTCAAGCGTAAAATAGCCAGATTTTACAGAAATTCGCAATATGAAAAGAACGAAAATATTTTGGTAAGCCGGGCTTTTCGGCTTGTATGAAACGCACGCCACTGGGTAATAGCAAAAGTTCAGGTATGCACGTTTAATTTTTTCACCAATATACGCCAAAATTGGGGGAAATACGCCGGCTTGTGTAATTTTGTCGAACACATTCAACCGATTGTTAAGCTATAGACACTTTGGGGACTAACTTCTCCCTTTAAGCGGATTTGTCCAAAAGACAAATTTCCAAAGTGCACATGGATATTCCTAAATATTTCTTTCTATACGATTTTATAAATAGATATTTTGTGGAAACAGCGCTTGCTGGCATTCCTGTGATTTAACGAGATTTTTGATTCATATATTATACATTTATTCTGTGTTTTGTTAAGGACCTTCTGTCATGTCCTTCCTAACTGTTTACAAAATGTCAGTTTTATTGCACTGTATGAAAAAAGTGAGAGTTTCACATTTGTTCTGCTTTTTAGATTAAGTATTCAAAATTGCTTTTATCTTTCGTAGCTTTACTTCCTTTATTTATATATGTACTAGCTGACCCGGCAAACTTCGTTCTGCCCAAGATAGATTTTTTTATTAATTTTATTTCAAAAAATGTTATTACATCGGTATTGTTTTTAATAGAAAATTAACGATTTTTCACTACTTCATTGTGTATACAACTTCAAAAATATATAATTTTAGTATTCAGTTTAAGGCTGACCGATACACAACATTTTTACACCTTTTCCAGTTTAAGTTCAGATACAATTGAATTTCAGAAAATTACAATTGAAGTTCAGAATTTCCAAATGAACTTCAATTGTAACTTTCTGAATTTCAATTGTAATTTTCTGAAATTCAATTGCAACTTTCTGAACTTCAATTGGAAATTCTGAACTTCAATTGTTATTTTCTGAAATTCAATTGTAACCTTCTGATCTTCAATTATAATTTTCTGAACTTCAATTGTAATTTTCTGAACTTCAATTGTAACTTTCTGAACTTCAATTGTAATTTTCTGAAATTCAATTGTAACTTTCTGAACCTAAACTGGAAAAGGTGTAGTTTTCTGTTCCGGATATTTATTTTCACTGAGTATTGGCTATTTTAACTAAGTAAGTAAGAGTATTGATATAGTATACCTCCATAATGGTTTCCAGGCCCCTCTAGATATATTCAACCTCAAAAGTTTAGTAGGTATGGGAGGTGCAATGCCCCATTTTTCGATAAATCTTTTTTTTTTTTTGGTGAACATGGTATTGATATCGTATATCTGCATAGTGATTTCTATGTACATGCCATGAACGCTTTTAGGGATATTTAGCCTTAAAAATTAAGAACGCATGGGAGGTGCCACGCCCTTTTTTCCCAAAACTACTGTTTTTTTCTTAAGCATGCTATTGATATAGTTAATCTCCTGATAAATTTTCAGGTCCCAACCATAAACGCTTTTATAGATATTCAGCTTGAAAAATTAAGTTTGTATGTGAGGTGCCACGCCCCCTTTTCCGATAACCTACACTTTTATGCGCGAAAATTGTTTTGATATCATACAGCTCTGTACCAATTTCCAGGTCCCTGACTTAAATCCTTTTAAAGATATTCAGCTTAAAAAATTAAGTGTTGTTGGGAGGTGCCACGCCCCCTTTTCGTATAACTTCTATTATTTTGCGTTAATATGGAATTGTTATCGTTTATCTCCACACCAATTTCCAAGTCCCTAGCGTAAACAATTTTAGAGATATTCAGCATGATAAATTAAGTTTGTATGGGTGAGAAGGGTTTTGATATAACCTACCTCTATACCAATTTTCAGCTCCCTACCTTGAACTGTTTTAGAGATAATCAGCTTTAAAAATTAAGGTTGTATGGGAGGTGCCACGCCCCCCTAACATTTTTTTATTTTTTCTTCGACTAAACCTTCGTGGTGTAACAACAAACAAACCCCCCTAAGGAAGTATTTGCTTTGGTTCAGCCGTTTTCAAGTTTTAGCGTTACAATTAAATACCAAATAATTTTTATATATATAGACGTACATATATGATATTTCTACAGAAATAAGCCATTTGAATTAAAACACATTCATGCATGTACACAAAAGCATGTACATAAAGACGAATCATGCTAATAATTTAAACCAGTGCAATTAGATATGACCGACATTAAATAAACGTCTCGATAATTGTCAACGTAAAGATTGGAGCAATAACAAGAATGTGTGAAAATAAACTTAGATATAAATAAATGCATATATTAATACATATATTCGTATATGTATATATGTAGATATGTACATATTTACCTGCGCACGTACATTAATGTTGAGCGTACCTTAGATTGTTCATTTTTAGACAATCATTTTATTTTCTCTGTTCTATTTGAAAGTCAGACATTTTAGAAAATAATAAAAAAAAAAAATTAATTAAAAACCCGATTATTCTGTTTTCTAAAATACAGTGGTCACTCTTTGACAGTGTGCGCATGAAGTTCTACTCCATTATTATTATAAATACATATATTATCACTGTGGGTGTAAGAACTAATGTACTCTAACGATCGTCTTGTTTTATTATCGGGCATAGATTCAAATGTCCAAACTTTCGTGCTGGAAACTGGAAAAGAAGGAAAAAAAGGAAAACTCCATAGATTGACAAATATGTTTTATTAGTGAACAATATGAACAATTTTATAAACAACCTGTATTATGACCTCAGCCATCTTAAGTCGCAGTTTGTAATAAATCAAAATTAGCAAAAATTTTGCACATAAAATATGACACCACATACATGAGCACGCAAAAATGTTTGTTTATTATGGTTTGGTTTGTTTTCTCAAAACAATGAGCACCTATAAGTTTCAGTAATTTGTTTACTCGCATTTATGTGACGAGAAATTGACACTTGTTGTACATTTACGATCTTTTATCTTTTACTCAATGCATGGTAAACAATGTCAAGACGACTGAGTTGCCAGACAATACCCGCACAAGTTCACATATGCAACTTGACCTGTCAATCAACAATAAGCCGACAAACGAAGTGGATAAATAATAGTATATAATGTAAGTGAAGACGTGTAGATGTCGTTTTAAACAATTTTCACACACAATTTGCGGATGATGTTGTAGTAGGAATGATTGATGTTTTTGGAAGCATATTGTTAGGCATGTAAATATTTAATTTTAACTTGAGGTAATACAAATATTTAGCAATCATAAGGTGAATACATATAATTGTTAAAAACTGAGTTGTTTTGATTGCATGCAGCAATTGCATTTGATTTTGAAGCTTATTCAAATAAACAGGTTCGTTTCTTAAGTCTTTTGTCTTCTAAACATAATCATATGTGCAAATGCGATTTGATGAATTAATGAACTGAACTTAAATGACGGAATAAAGTTAAATTTTGGTATGACACCTAAATCTTTTACATCATTAGCTTATATTTAACTTTATGAGATAAATGATGTAGATATATTTAAGAAAACATACTCGTAGTATTATTACTACGTACATATGCACTCAGAAAAAAAATCATCAACACGATTCATGTAAAATTAACACGATCGATCTTTACACATAGAACAGCAACAATTTTTTTCAAATTACACGATGTTTGAAACATGATTTTGGCTTTGTAACCGTCATCTGAAAATTTGGTAAATTCAACAAAATTTTATTGTTGATACAACATGAAGAAATTTTAAAATATACAAGATGATTCAAATATAAAATTTTATTCCTTAATGTCATTTGGAATTTGGTTTATTTAACATGATGATAGTGTCAATATAAACTAAAAAAAATTTTAGAAAAATGACTTCCCAATTTTAGTGTTAATACAACATGAAAACAAATGTGAAAACAACAAGAACCACAATTAACAATAAAATTTGGTTGATATAACACGAAACAATAATCAAACATAAAAGTCATTTGTAATTTTGGTTTTTTCAACACGATCATAGTGTCAATGTAATCTAAAAAAAAGTGTTAAAAAAGAACGTCAAAGCTATCTTGAAACATACATAATTTTTTTGATCATTTGAAGTCTGATTTTCGTGCAAAACGCAAATTATAATTTTAAAAAAAAAAAAAGGAAAATTTTGTGCCGTGGCAGTGATGCGAGTTTAGCATCATTGTCAGTTCGCGATAGTGGGTTTTCGATTTATATTTTCAGTTTGCAGGTGGGTTAAAAGAGGATTACATTTTTGTTTCTAAAAGTATTTAATGTTCAATATTTTATTTTTCCTCTTCATAGGTTGCAATATCACGAGGAGGTTTTTTAGCGAATGGGGGTTTGCGTGCAGCATGCGGCTGTTGCATTAGCGGCCAAACATTACTCGGTGCAAGTGATAGTACTATCGCCCATGTATAAACTATCGCCGGTACATTCGTGTTCGTATGAGAAGGACGCCTTCAATTTGGCCAGTTGTGCGGGTGATGTACGAATGTGCTTAATTGAAGTGATGATTATATATTTTATGTTTTATATGTTTTTTTATTTAAAAAAAATAAATTGTACAATCAACAAGGCTTTCTAGTTAATTTAACAATAAATTTAATGTAAAATCAAAAAGATGTTATTGTTTATTCAACAGGACCATTTCGTGTTAATTTAACCAGCTTTTATTGTAACATTAACTAGTTAAAATTGTAAAATCAACAGGAAGACTCAATACTTTTTAGTGTTAATTCTACAGTTGTCATCCTGTTAAACTAACAGTTGACAGTAGTGTTAAATTTACACGATTACATGATGGCATACATTAAGCATCGTGTTGAAAAAAATTAACCACAAAATTTGTTGATTTTTGGTTGATTTCACACTATTGCACGTACCCAAAAATCTGGAAGTACGTGCATGCGTATAGCGGCACGCTAATAGTATAAATAAAATAAACAGCTTTATCAGCATTTATCATTACGTTTTAAAATGTAGGAGTATACATTTATTTACATACATAATAATAATACATAATAAACTGACACGTTTATAACTCTAAAGAGTTTTATGGCCGAGATTCTCTCCCAATTCGAGGTGTGCTCCTTAACTTGTGTTCTTCCTACAAATTGGGAGGACCTACAGTTTTATGCCGGCTCCGAACGGCGAATGCATTTTTTGTGAGAAGCTTTTTCATGGCAGAAATACACTGGGGGGGGGGGGGGGGCATTCCCGGCATGCCGAGAGGTGACCGCTGTTTTTAAAAAACCCAATTATTGGGTTTTTACTAATTAGAAAAATTGTTTGGTATTTGCTCGGACTGTGATTTGAACCCGAGATCTCTGGTATGGCAGGCCATAACTCTACCCACTACACCACAGCGACCACATACATACATATGTACAGGTTTTAAATTTCCTTTTTTTGAATAGACATTTTTTTCTTAATTTTTTTTTTAAACAAGATAATTATACGACTAAGTATATGAAATCTAAAAATTTGCTTACAAAACCAAGCCTTTATGCAACTGACGTTATTACCACAATGCACGTGTCCAAAATTTAAGCATTATAAAATATATACATATATATGCAATTAAAACCAAGAAAAAAAGAAATTATATTTTGTTCGACAATTGCAATTTTTATAAAAATTTATGTACATAAGTATGTATGTATAAATGTATCTTAAAGCAAGCGAAATTACGTACTAAATCATTCACAAAGTAAAACCAAGTTGGCATTAGTTTATATAGTATTCGAAGTTCAAATTTAATGAACTAAATATACAAAATGTGTACTTACATATATATGTGTATGTATATATTAATACATACATACATATATGAATATATGTTCGCATGCACGATTGTTAGTTTATTTGTATAAATATAATATATATGTACATACCCAGAAGAGAAATTGTTAAGCTTTTCCTTTATAAGTTTTTATAAATATACATATCCGCTGCGCTTGCTACACTTTCTCGACTAGCGATGGGCAAAGTTTTAAGCAAATCAATTGACCAAAGCTACTCAGCTCCTTCCATATTTCTCTAATAGCGATAATAAAGTGTCATATTTTGATTATTTTGTGTTTTCCCATTTCTGTGGGATATGTATGGAAAGATTTATTATAGAAAGTCGTTTCATATCCTTGAAAGTTTAAATGGAAAAGTTATACATTATAAAATAACTACATCTACACGGAAAGAAATTTGTATACTTGAATCAAGAAAAATATTTTCTTGAACTCACTTTAGAAATTTTTTAGAGAAATAAGAAATTGAGTTCTCCAAAAATGAGAAAGTTATTTTCTTATTCAAGAACACTAACAAAGGGGCATATTAATAAGAGCCAAGCATTTGCTTTTGCTTAAGATTTCAGACCTTTTACTCAAATTTTGAAATTTGGTTCATACAAATTAATGTAAAATTTCTGAGTATTGCTTGATTTTTATTAATCGACCCAAAATCTACAGAAAAAAATTTTTGAAAAAAAAAAGTTTAAATAAACTTAGAAAATCTTTTCTTAAGTTTACTTAAATGAAGAAAATTTCTTTACTAATTTCAAGCAGAATTTAAGAAAATTTAGTTTCAATGAATTGTAACAACAAACTACAGCAAAAAAAATGAAAATATATAAGACAGCGTTTTCTTGAATGAAGTAAAATATTTCTTGGTGAAATTGAAAATTAATAAGAAAACGCTCTCTTGAGCGAAGTAAACTATTTCTTGCTAAATTTGCATTGCAAAAGTTACATGTATTTTTTTCATTTGCCATCCGCTTTGCATATTTCTGAATGTTTCTGCAATTTTCAGATTGTTAGTGAAGCGTTTGGTATAAATAGTTCACTATTTGCATCTTAACTTATATTAAATGAAATGTTGTCATTTCATTGAACAATTCGTAGGAAAATACTAGTTGACTAATTATGCTTTTTTGATCCATCGTGATTAGTTTTTATTTTCCTTAAAAGTTTAGAAAATATTTACTTAATTTAAAATATTTTTTTATTTACTTCAGCTCGTATAAGAAAAGTTTTACTTGCAACAAAAAAATCATTTCTTAATTATTTATTTCTAAAAACAAGAAAAAACACTTATGCGGCCTTTACACGGGTCGATTTTTGCTGGCTGGGAAATCGACTAGGCAAAATTTGAACGCAAGTCTACTTTGAGCTAGTCGATTTTTGTCGACTGAGCTATTTACATTGAACGACAAAAGTCGACTAGGAAATCGACCCGTGTAGAGGACGCATTATCTTAGGTACTTAAATGTTTTCTTATTCATTAAAAATCCAATTTTACTTGAAACAATAAAATGTTTTCTAATTTATTTAAAATCCAATTTTCTTGGATTTTCTTGATATTAAG
Organism: Urophora cardui; assembly: GCA_960531455.1. Taxonomy (NCBI): domain Eukaryota; kingdom Metazoa; phylum Arthropoda; class Insecta; order Diptera; family Tephritidae; genus Urophora; species Urophora cardui. The sequence continues at coordinate 127,144,146 of OY482670.1, read as the reverse complement.
AAATCAAGTCTAATTTTTCCTATCTCGTCATTGATTTTAGTAAAAAATTCTTTCCGTGTAAGCAATCGGTTCTATGGGAGCTGATATTTTATTTACCGGACACTGGAGAAAAACAAGCTTTAGTGCTTCTTACTCCTTCCTTTTTCTACTGGGTTTGTATGTATTGTAAATATGAATTTCTGTACATTGTTTTATTGAAATAATCCATTAACACTTGCTTAACGACTGAATTATATTTTTTGGGTTTCTAGGGTTACCGTGGTTGGCTGTGTACTTCCAACCCATACATGTATGTATGTACATTTGTGCACATGTTTCAGTTTCATTTTCATTTTCAAGCTCTTTATATTAATAATTCCAAAGTTTAAGTAATACAAGTGCAATTGGCATACGAGTGTAATAGTATATTTACATATATAATTTGTACTCATTACACAACACGTGCCCACAAGACAAAATCCAACATTCACTCAATTTCATCCTGTATAAAAGCTTCGGCGCCATTGTCGCGATTTACTCGTTTATTTTGTAAAAAAAAATAGAATTTGGGGTAGATGGGCATATGTTCATATATGTATACACATATAAAAATGTATGTATGAGTGATATTGACATGATTGTTCAGTCCCTGCAAAAAATTGTGGGATTAATCTCGAAAGAGATTTGTCCCGGACAACTCTCTTTCGGGTAGTCTTGGCTACAATTAGTCCCAATTGTACCCGGAAGGGTAAAAATATAGAGTAATTGTTGCAATTGTACTCAAAAGTTTATAAACGAATTTTGAAATATGCTTTTGTTCAGGTATACTAAGGTACAACTTCCATTCGGGATCCGATTGGCATCAAAGTGAAGTTCTCATACCTACCTTCGTACTCGTTCAGGTATAAAAGGGTACAATTAGTCTCTCCATTGGACTTGCTCAAACAAAAAGGAACACTTCATTCCATATAAAGAGATACAAAAAGGGAGTAGTCGCATGCTCCTTTGCGAGTGATCCCGGAGGTATTCCGGCTTAGTGGCATTTTTTTCAGGGGTATTATCTACTAGTATCCAGGGGCCAGAATATGGTAAATCTGCGAAGTCTTGCAAATGAAGTTTGCGTTAGTCATTGGCGTGTCGCTGTGAATAACGGAATTTGTTAATTTCAAAAGTAAACATGTTTGCAGTATTCTAGAATCTAGAGTATTCCACTTTTAGGCTTTTATCTTGTTTTATTAAATTGTAACAATGACATCCACCAAAAAAAAAAAGCAACATGGGACATGATGAAGACAAAAATCTAATCGCTAACATCGTTTTGATAGCAAACTTGTCCAGAAGTTTTAAATGGCAGAATACAAAAAGGGATTATTTTCATAGGCGGGTTTATAGTTTTGTATTAGAAAAATACTATATTTAAACAAATGTGTGAATGAATACACTATGCTTCAAAATGAGGGTTCATCTCTACATAATTCATGAAACGAAAAGAAAAATAAAGCTTACCGCTCTAGTAACAAAGCCACGTAATGCATTTTTGGCCTATATATAGGTGTGGTTCCATAGTTATTTGCCTATACTTATGCCTTTGCTTTGAGGTGGCAGCAATATCAATAACAGTAAAAACAACAAAAGCAACAACATTTATTATGTAATATTCCGTTTGGTATCTGTCTGCTCAATCAAAGCCAACGATACACTAAAAATGCGCCTCCAGAATTGAGCAGAATACCGCGCAATATGTTGCCAGCAACATTATAAAGTCTTCGCAGCATTGTACTTCTGCTGCTTAAAATGTACATGCCATTGTACCACAGATGAATTTTATGTAAGGCTAAACATCAGAAATGAATTCCTTGACCAAAAACCAGTTATTTATCATCAGACCTGTTATTTAATGATTAAAAATTTTAATGATTATTAATTAAAGCATGTTTTGTTGTTGTAACTATTTAATGATTAATTACGATTACTTTCACCTTTTTAATGATTAAAAGTTAATTAAATTATATAAAAAAAATAATTAATCGATTAATTATTTTTAATTGCACAATTATTTAGATTATTTTCAATTATTTTTAATTGCATGATTAACGCAATTACTTGATTATTTTCAATTATTTTTGATTTTTTTTAATTGCATGATTAATACAATTATATGATTATTTCAAATTATCTATGATTTTTTTAATTGCATGATTAATTAATTAATCGATTAATTATTTTTAATTTTTTGTTTCTTTTCAAATTTGTTTGTGAACAAAACATACATACATATATTCATACATACATATGCACGTGCATACATACATGTGCTGAGAGTATGCTGTGCGTTTAAACCCGTATCGGATGAGGCCGCACTAGTAATTGCCAGTCTATACTGCTGACGCAGTTCCTATCTCTACACAGTTGTTTCAAGGCCCATCTCTTTCGCTTTAAGCACGAGTCGAACCTAACGTGCGAAGACGATGCATACCACGTATTCTTTGAGTGTGCAAGATTTTACGAATCTAGAAATAAGTTCCGTAGAATATTTGGAGGAGACTATACATCTGAGTCGTTCGTGAAGCATATGCTAGAAAGCAAGCCAAAATGGACTGCAGCGAGTGATGTAATAGCACACACCATGAAAACACTAATAAGCCTAGAGAGAATAGAGCGAGGCAGTGGCGACTAAATTGGCACTAATTGTATCCCTCTAATCATAGGCACCTCAAGTGGAACGGATACGTAAGTACAGGAGCTCGGCCTCCTGTATCCGTCATTGCGCCTCCGCAGACCACGTAACAGTGACCACTTTTGTAAAAAATAAATGGGTGAAGCCTTTTAAGGCAGACTGAGGGCAATAACGCGACCATTACGGACTTTCGAGCCTGGTGCTCAACCACCCGATGGTAGCCTGACGGCAGTACCGGGGCGTTCGGTACGATGACAGTAGAACGTTTAGTGCGGTTAGAGTCCCGCACTGAAAGGGTAAAGGCTTACGATACTTCCTCCTCGTTAAAAAAAAAAAATATATATATATATATGTATACACATACATACATGTGCACATGCATACATACAATCACACATACATGTATATATGTACATACCTACACATACCTATTTTCAAAAATAATTTAAAATAATCATATTAAAGAAAATAATCGCACAATTGAAAATAATCGAGCAATTAAAAATAATCAAACAATTAAAAATAATTGGGCAATTAAAAATAATCATGCGATTAAAAAAAATTATGTGATTATATGATTATTTCCGATTATTTTTTTAATGGTTAGTAATCATGATTTTTTTTACAATTTTTTTTATTTAATCGATTATTAATTGTCCGCTTAATGTAAGACAATTAAAATAATCATTAAAATTAAAAAATCCAAAAAAATTAATCATTATTAATTTTAATCGGAATTTAACAGGTCTGTTTAACATACACTTTCTTAAGAAATTACTTCAATTTATCAAGCTTTCATTACTTTTCCCTATGCATCGGTAACGAACTTTAAATAAAAATGAAAATGAAACCAGAACTACAGGCCAAAAATCCAGTATGAGGTTTTGAGGGACAAAGTTTCCTCTTCTTTTGGTTTCATTTATTACGCAGAAACTTGTTGCACTGTGATATTAAAAAGAAAACTTCGCCAATTAACTCCGTTGTTTAAAGTTTTACTTAATTCCAGACTCAATTTTCTTAGTAAAATATCTACGCTCAATTCTTTATATTTCCAGTTCGAGCATGTCACACGTTCAGAACTATGGAGTTTTGCAGCATTGTTGGTCATATCGCTCTCTTTGTACACACTATGGGATTACATAAAATCAGTGTTGCTCTCACTCAAATTATCCGGCCCAGAGGCATTGCCCATATTGGGTAATTGTTTGCTGATAAAGGAAAAAGATAGTAAGTAGTATTACAATAACAAGATTATTTCTTAAACTCATCTAAGACTTTCTGTAACCCAACAAAAAAATATTCCTTCCCCCCTTGAACAGTGCTCGCCAAACGTGTAGCGACAGCTTTTGGCTTATATGGCCCACTAATACGTATTTGGGTATTACTATTTCCCTTCTTTGTCGTACTACAACCGGATGATTTGCAAGTTATACTCTCATCAAAGAAACACACGGAAAAAGTGTTCATCTACAAATTGATGCATAATTTTTTGGGCAAAGGCTTGATAACGAGTAGCGGCGAGAAATGGTATGCGCATCGCAAATTCATACAACCGATGTTTCATCTAACGATTTTGGAACGCTTCATTGGCACATTTGCGGATGCGTCACAATCGCTTTTTGAAAATTTGCAAGATTCGGCAACGGAAGAGCTTAATATTGCGAAATATATAAATAATTGTGTTATAGATATTTTAAATGGTATGGGTTTAAAGGAGTGCAAGAATTGATTTTGAAAATCTCAAATTTAATTTCTTTTTTACAGAAGCCGTTTTGGGCGTACCAGTGAAGCGGCAAGGCTCACCGATGGATATGGAACAATCGCCATTTAGGCAGTGAGTATACATAGAAATATTTACTGCTGATCAGCTTTGTATACCCAGTAACAGTGGCACATTATCATTAGAACTTTCTAACGTTCATAGATACATAAGTTTACGAAATGCGCAAGTTAACGTAAAGAGCAAAGGTATATGTAAGTCTAACTTTTAAACGAATCAATGATAAACATGTTTAAATCAGCTACTGGGTATACGATATGCCATCTCTTTTTCAATTAAATTTTCATATTCATTTATTCGTTAACTCACTAATCTCATTCACTCTGCACAGAGGCAAAGTGGTCGTCAGCGAACGCTTCGTACATCCTTGGCTATTATTTGAATCTATTTACAAATTCACTAAAACCGCTAGCGAGGAACTCAATCAAAAGAAACGACTCGATGCATTCACACGCAAAATGATCGGCTATCGTCGTGAAATGCTCGCCAATGGCAAGCAGAGCGGTCGCAAGTGCTTATTGGATTACATGATTGAAATCTCGAATAGCAATGCCGATTTCACCGAGGACGACATTGTGGATGAGGCGTGCACTTTCATGTTGGCCGGCCAAGATTCTGTGGGCGCTGCCGTCGCATTTACGCTCTTCTTGCTCGCTCAAAATCCGCAATGTCAAGAGAAATGCTCCACTGAGATCAATGATATTTTTATGGGTGATCAACGTGCGCCCACCATGACCGATTTGCGTGATATGCGTTATCTGGAGATGTGCATCAAAGAGGCGTTACGCTTATGTCCCAGCGTGCCGTTGATGGCACGTAAACTGGGTGAGGAGGTATGTTTGGGCAAGTATACACTACCAGCTGGTAGCAATATATTTATTTGCCCCTATGCTACACATCGCTTGCCACATATTTATCCGGAACCAGAAAAATTCGAACCGGAACGCTTTTCCACTGAGAATATGGAGAAGCGTCATCCCTATGCTTATATACCATTTAGTGCGGGACCACGTTATTGCATTGGCAATCGTTTTGCCATTATGGAAATGAAAACGGTAATTTCGCGTTTGCTGAGAAGCTATCAGCTGTTGCCGGTGCCGGGAAAGACCTCGTACAATGCCACTTTTCGTATTACACTGCGCGCTTCGGGCGGTTTGTGGGTGCGTTTGAAAAAGCGTGAACAGTCGCTTCTCGATTATAGTGAATGAGAAAAACGCAATACGAGTACAAACTTAAATGTGCTTATCTAGTTAATCCTTAAATTAGTCGTAAGTTTTTAAAATAGGTATAGTTCTAGTCGATAGTTTACTTTGAGTATTAAAAAAGTGTTAGTCTTAAGGGATTTTTTTTGATGGATTAGAGAATTTATTGTATACATGTAACAATTAAGAATTGCAATAACAATAATATTAGACTTTCGGGAATATAATAAATAAGTAATGAATAGTATACCGCAGCTCTTTTCCGAGTTGATTTACTCTTTTTAGATCTTGCGCGAAATTTGAAAGACCCATAGTTTAACGCCAACTACGAATTGCATCTACAGATGAAGGATTTTTTCAGAGCACAGAGTTTTTCATCTTCTGATATTCAATTACTTCAATTGCAATCACATAAATACAAATACAAATAGTTCTGTATTTCTACATACATAAATAAATGCCATCTTTGGATACTTAAATATGCCTCTTTGTGGTCTGACAAAGCGGCAAGTCACTCAACTCAGAGCTGATTAATTTAGTCTACAGTGATTCGTACTTATGTATGTATACAATTCTGATTTGGGATATAAATTGCAACCCTGGGATTAAAATTCACAAGATATAAATAAGTAAAGAGATCATATTCAGAAAGTGCAATTGAAAATTAAGTTAAGTTGCCAATCGCTACATTCAAATCCTTTAACAAATAGCCAGTTGATTACTATTATTTACCAGCGAATTATTAAAAAATGTTAACACGCCTACTACTATGGCCTCGCATTTAAATATTGGAAGATTTGCTATTAATATAACAAAGCTTTTAAAATGTTATGTTTTATAATATAAAGGTAATTTAAGTTTAACAATTTGGTCTATTTTATTTATTTTTAAGTTAACTATAATTTTTTATACATATGTGTAAATATATGCCTTAAATTAAATACAAATTAAAATTGCACGAAACGAATATTTAATCTATGATTTATATTGAGAATTTCTTCTTATGGAATTTTTGATTAAATGTAACATTACGCAAATTTGCTACTGAGAGCAATTAAGGTATTAGTCTGAAGTAATTGGAAACCGTGTCATTAGAGGTTTTTATAATCAATTTATTAAGATGAGCTAACTTTAATAAATCTTTACTGTATCGCCTTTTATTTGACAAGTTCACTAAGCCCATATATGTACATATAAGGGTACTTAATGGAAAGAGAACGAAAAATTTCTTTATTTTTTATTGAATTTTAGATAGAATCTGCTTTAAAGTAGAGAGTTAAAGAAACTTTTTGGCTTTTCTTTTTGGTTATTTGTTTTTCCGATAGGGTAGGAATGCGATGTATTATCGAAAAAATTTTCGTTATGCCTTTTTAAGATCCTACATCGCCGAAACCGGTGTATAACCAATCAAACTTCACAATGGATGACGGAAATTCGTTCCAAAATATATATCTAAGTTATGCACTAAAAGTTAGTTCTTACTCAAGAGATTATACTCAAACTTAATCTCTAGAAATAACCAAATAATGTAAATTTATTTGATGGAATTTCATTTTTTTAAGTTTTTTTGTGAAGATCAACCAAAGCTTCTTAGTAAAATCGAGCAATTTGAACAATTTTTTTTCATACAGAATATACCCTTTTATCAAAAAAAACGACTATACCGTAGCGCCATTAGAAGAAATGGGGACGCCTCCACTCCGTTGGGAAGATCAGGTGATTCGGTCAAAATCGTCTAGACGGTTACGTGACAATTAAGAAGAAGAAGAGGGTCACCACACACACACTTCCTCTCAAAGAAATAACAAGTTATTTTAGTTTCAAAATTTTATTCAATCAACTCAGCGACTTAATACAATAAAAATTATATGTATAAGCACTGTTATATTTTTTTTTTTTTCTTTTTAGTTTAATATTTTTACTTTTTTATGTGTAAGTATGTATGTAGGTATTTATGTATGTATGTGTATAATATTGGTATATGTATGCATGTAGTATTAAACAAATAATCTCTAATCATAGATAAATAAAGCACACAACAAAAATTTAGTTTGAAACATTTTTTATTTATATTCTTATAAGTGGACAAACAATACACAATATACAATATACGTAATAATTTTTATGAGCATTTGCGAATAAATATGGATTTAACGTAGCACAAACTAAAAAACACATGGTATTTATGTAGGTATGTATGTATTTTTGTAAGTGAGTAATAACGTAAGTAGGTACTAACGTTTATGTTCTAGGTGAATTGTTCATACTGATAAAAGCGCGCATTTAGCGAAAATACGAGCAACAAATGATAAAGACAAAAAACACCTCACTTGCACAGTTCCCACGAACAATCTGGCGCGGTGCACATTTGCGCATTACAAATTAATTAATTTTTTTTATTTTGGCGTTTATTTTCCAAAATTTTTAATTTTTGCAATTTACACATATCTGTGCAAATTTCAATATATTCGAGTTTATTCGTTTTTTTTTTGTTGTTTTTTTTAAACTAAAATTAAATGAAGTAACAATTTATTCGTAGCATTTCATTGCCGTGTACAATTATGTATGTTGATTACAATAAAGAAATTAAAAATTAAAAATACATCATTTCATTTAATGAGATTTCGCTGTATAAAATAAGTACTAAATAAAGCAAACACCAACACTTTAATGCCAATTCTTTTAACCTTGCGCAGCGACCCAAATATCCCATAAATAAAACGAGACACACTGGCGAGGCTCGACGCGACGATGGCGAGATAAGAACGATACCATCAAGCGCGTGACGTCACGTGCATATATTCGTTGTCAATGAGTCACAAACAAACGCACCTTAAGGCGTTGAAAAATGCAGCAGCAAAATTATTTATTGTCGTTATTATCACTTGCAAATCTATGAACTGTCTCGGACTCTATGATTACTGCTATTCGGTAGACGCTTTTATGACGACACTTTTTTGATTCGTTGCCTCTTGCCTTATGCTTTTACGATTTTGTTTTCGTTCACCTTTACGTTAACGTTTTTTTTAATTTATTTTGATTATTTCTAACGCCGCGCCTCAATACGTCGCGCACTTGTAGCTACGGTTTGTTGCTGCGCCAAGCGCTCGGTCGCCTCGCGTACACGGCCGCTTAGCCGAAGTGGCGTTGCCGTTCGCCCAAGCAGCGGCGAATTTGGCATGGATGCTGTAAATTGTTGCTTTTGGCAATGTTTTTGTTGTTGTTGTTGCTGCTGTTGTAATGTTGATATCGTTGTTTTCGTTGTAACGCTTGTTGCGTCTGTTGTGGTGGCTGTGCGGCAGAGAAGGCAAAAAGTAGAAACGGTGAAAAAGAAAGAAAAGTGGTTATTTAATTTATTTTTTGTTGTTATTTAATGTTGGAAAAAATTAGGAAATTTAGCGGAAATGAAGATCGAGAAAGTCAATCAAAAGTCTATCCGTAAGAGGGTTACATAATGCGTTAGACCACGATTTCCTGAGATTGGCGTGACATTGCACTGCATTGCTGCACCCTCTGACGCATAGATTTCTTATGAAAATTATAATAACCAAGGCAGATCTAGGAAGGTAGGCCCGGTGGCGAATTCAGAAACTACTTTTTTTATATGCAAAGGTAGAGTGTAATGTCAAAATCCAAGCGAATTCACATCATGGCCAATAGGAATGGACGATCCCCAAGCGAATTCAGATTTTAACCACGGCGAAATATCATTTTGACATTACACTCTACCAATTACAATAACAAAATACACGGGAAATTTCTGAATTCGCCACCGGACCTACCTTCCTAGATCTGCCTTGATAATAACATTCAATTATAAAGATTAAAAAAAAAATAAGTTAAATACTTTGGTTATTGCTGGCGTAGCTTTTAAAATCGGCATGCTTGCTTTTAACATCCAACGCATTATGGCTCTCGCGTGATGGGCTAATGCGTGAAGGTGATGTATTCTTTGATCGCGGCGACTTAATTTTATTCGCTTTAACACTGTGTGCGCTGCCCTTTTTACCGCCATTAACCGCTACTACTTTGCCTCCATTGACGTCTGGCACATTGTTAAATTTATTTTTCAGCTGTGAAACTTTGCCCGCTGCACTTGCTTCGAAAAGAGATTTCGTTTGATGTTTAGGCTTTTCGCGCAATACATTATTTTCCAGCGATTTCTTGCGCATTTTTATTGTATTCGTGAAATCTGAAGGCATTATCGTCTCACGTAGCGGTGGCGATGACAAGACGACTACTGTATTAGTCGTATCCGTCACATTCACCTGCAATGTTTGCGGAGTGATGGGGGTGACGACGGCAAGCGGTTGATCATCATCAAGTGTTGTCGCCACTTCTACCGCTTCCAGAGGCTGGAGATCTGTGTTCGTTGTGTATTGCTCATTGGTGTGTAGCGCTTTGCGTTGTGAATTTGCAGCTTGAGGCCTTTGCGGCTCCCTACTTTGACTTATTCGCTCATTTCGCTCACTCCGCGCACCTGCACTGTCTGTTTGTTGCACAATTTCTTCCAACTTTGACTTGAGTATGTCATGCGGTACGCCAATTGAAAGCACATTTTCGCCACAACTGTCCATTGTTGCCTGCGGCGGCGGCGGCGGCAAATCATCCACAGCGCTATGCTGCTGCACTATTACCGACACAGCGGCGGATGATGTGCTTCCCAACGTCGTGCAATGACACGGACAACTTCCACCTGCGCTGCAATTCGAGCACTCACTATAACCGGAATCGCTGCGTTCGCTGCACTGCGACTTATCGCGCACTTTCAGCGTTTTCTGTATGCGTCGTTGCGCTTCCAGTGTTGCTTGTCGCGGCAGCTCGTTGCTGAAATCATCGTCCTCCTCATTCAGTGAACCCATTTGCGCATAATTGTTTGCATTGTACATGTGGTGCAGACCGGAAATGGAAGGTCGTGGACTGTTGGGTAGACTGCCAGCGCCTGAGATGGCGGAATTACGTCGCGAAGCGGATAATGTGGCCATACGTCCCAAAGCGCGTATGGCATTACCAGTTTTCTTGAGTTAAAATAAATGAAATAAAGCAGCGAGCGTGGATGGCATGGCGTTTGTTGGAATAGCATAGCAGATTATAAAAAGCAGTAAGCGGAAAATAAAGCAAAACATAAAAAACAAAAAGTGCAATGTTAAAAATTTAATTAATTTGTGTCTAAAATGCATGCATTTACATACATACATATATCGGACAATTGGAATGGTTCATGTTTTCAATAAAGAATTTGTTCTTTTTCGTTGTATGAACATTAGAGCGTATTGCGAAAAAAAAAGTTCGGCGTATGCCCCCCTCCCCCCCTCTCCTCCCATATGATTTCTTTTTCGAAAACATTTCTGGAAAACTTTTTTAAATTTGGACGCCGCTAGATGTCGCTAAGTTGGATACACCAATCTCTTTGGCTTGAGAGGAGGGTTTCTAATTTATAATTGTATTAACCCTGTGTGCGCCTTTGGGGTAATTTCCACCCAGTACTTAGTTTATACCACCTTAATGTAACTTTTTTTGCCGACATGTTAAATGTCGTCAAAAAATATTAATCTTTTGCAAAAGAAGTATTTCGATCGATTCAGTAGAACGGGAAATAAAACAAATTTAACATTCCGAGGAATATTAGTTTTTCGCTTCCTGTGGTCTTTTAGGTTCAGTTTACAAAGATTTTTTCTGAAGAGACTCCTACTGAAGTGCCGGATAACTTTCTAGAACATTTTAACCATATAGCACTCCTAAGAAAGTGGTATTTTGACCCCTTGTTATACAGTCTGGAAATAGAGTATAGTCAGAAAAATATTTTTAAGGTCGCTAAAGGGCTAAAATGTTCTAGAAAATTAATTAATTAATATTAATTTTTAATTAATACAATGGCGCTATTATAACTCTGACGAGTTTTATGGCCGAGCTTCTCTCCCAATTCGAGGTGTGCTCCTTTTGTTTTTTCCTACTAATTGGGTGGACCTACAGTTTTATGCCAGCTCCGAACGGCGAATGCATTTTTTGTGAGAAGCTTTTTCATGGCGGAAATACACTCGGAGGGTATGCCGCCCACTGCCGAGATGTGACCGCTGCTCTTAAAAAACCCAATAATTGGATTTTTACTAATTAGAAAAATTTTTTTGGTGTTTGCTCGGACTGGGGTTTGAACCCGCCTACCAGAGGGCACTCTACCCACTGCACCACAGCGGCCATTATTATTATTATATTCGCCATAAAATTTCAGTGGGAGTCTCTTCAGAAAAAATCTTTGAACCTAAAAGACCACAGAAAGCGAAAAACTTATAGGCTTTGTTCAGAAACTCAGTTTGAAGCGCAACTTGATTTTGTAGTAGAAGCAGAGCGTTCATAAACGTCAATTTTGCATGAAGCGTCGCTCATCACAATCATCAAAAAAATAATTACTGCCGCTGTTGCGTTTCATGCTGCGTTTCTGAACATAGCCATATTCCTCGGAATGTTAAGTTTGTTTTATTTCCGGTTCTACTGAATCGATCGAAATACTTCTTTTGCAAAAGATTAATGTTTTTTGACGACATTTAACATGTCGGCAATAAAAGGTTACATTAAGGTAGTATAAGCTAAGTACTGGGTGGAAGTGACCCCACTGGCGCACATACGGTTAATACAATTATTAAGTAGAAACCCTCCTCTCAATCCAAAGAGACAGGTGTATCAAACTTAGTGATCGGACCATACGTACCGAAGATATGAAAAAAACTGAGTATAAAAATGAATTTTAGCGACATCTAGCGGCGCCCAAAAAAAATAAAAAAATTTTCCAGAAAGGTTTTCGAAAGAGAAATCATATCGGGGGGCGTACGGTGGACTTTTTTCTTAGTCTATATAAGCCGAGACGGCCTAATGTACATACATACATACATATGAATGTGTTTCTTTAATAGCTTCACATAAACTCCTTCTCAAGCTTACCTGCCACTTGCGTCGTATTATAAATTTCTTTAATTTGTCTGTACAAATTTTATTACTCAAATTCTCGTCATGCGCCTGAGTCAGCCATTTCGATTCCAAGCATTGCTGCGCGGTCCAGCGTTTCTCTTTGCGATGCACCAATAAATTCGATATGAAATCCTTTGCCTCTTGTGTTACACAATCGAAAGCTTCATCATCGAAATCATAATCGGCACGTGTTATATTCGAAAATGTGTCCACATCTGTGTCGCCCATAAATGGTGATAAGCCAGATAAGCTATACAAACAAAGAGAAAGGCAAATAAATAGAGATTTAAAAAGCTGTTAAATAGTAAATTATATGTATGTACGTATTTCCAAATAAGCTTAATGGGCTAGCTACTACTTACAGCACATAACAAATGACGCCCACACTCCACATATCCGATTGAAACCCAATTGGCTCATAATTGATAATCTCTGGCGGTATGAATTCGGGTGTGCCAAATAGCACACGCACCGGCGTTGTCGCATTCAAACGTTGCGCCAAACCAAAATCGATAATTTTAATTCGATGACTCGTTCGCGTATGGCACATGATATTTTCCGGCTTCAGATCCAAATGTACGATAGATTGGGTGTGCATGTAGGCGACGCCTTCGCACACTTGCCGCAAAAAGAGTATGCAATCGCGTTCGGTGAGTGTAAAATCATCTGCAACGACACGTTCGAAGAGTTCACCGCCGGTGATGCTGTGAGATGGCGGATGTGAAGAAGAATTTGAATTGAGGGGGAGAAAAAGGTGAAGACGAAGTTGATAGTTAAGCTTAATGAATGGTGTATTAAATATCATTTGCATAAATATATATGTCTGTATTTCACTTACTATTCCATCACCATGACGATTTCGCGTGCACTTTCGAATGAGGCGGCAAGCTGCAGCAATTTGGGATGTTGTAGCGATTTCATTATGGAAATCTCTTCCAATACTTTTTGACGATCTTGCGCCTTAATACATTTGATCACCTTGGCCGCAAGCACTTGACGCGGCTCATCACGTTCCTGCACACGATAGACAACACCAAAGCGACCCTTACCCAGTTCTTCGAGTATTTCGAAGCGACTTTTAAAGTCGCCACCGGATTTAACGCTGATCGGTTTATGGAAATCTGTTGAATAAACAAAATATCCATGTATATTAGGGTGGGGCGATTTACTAACCTATATCGCGCGATCGAAATTTGGGTTCCTCTCATTTTTCTGAGTAGAAAACTCCTCCACGACATTTGTCTAAAATTAATTTTGATGTTCCGGAATTTGGTTTTTATGAACAAAATTATTATAAACTTAGCTGTAAAAATTTAAGAGTTATTCCCTAAAACGTAGACTTATGCTTCTGAAATTTGTTTTTTGCTTCCAATAGTACGCTATGGCGTATGAGTAACCTTGAGTTTTTTTTAGAGTTGAGTATAGTAAAAAAAACAAGTCCCAAACAGCATACGTCTACGTTTTGGGGTATAACTCCTCAATTTTTGCAGCTAAAATTCTGAAATTTTGTATTTAGAGCATCTATTGTACACAAAGCGCTGTAGGCGAAATTCATCGGCATCGGATGACTATAACATAGAGAACCCATACCGCGCTTTTGGGCCAAGGAAAAAATAGTGCATTCTAGTTTTCCTATACCGGAAGATAAATTAATATTTTAAAATACTGTTCATATATTGTATTGACTTATCTTTAAAAAGTTTGCAACAAAAATTAAGATGTATTGTACACAACAAGAGATAATAGCGAAAATATGCGATTTTGGGCATTCAGCCTCCATAACCGGTAATCACGCTATATCTCGAAAACGGATCATCCGATTTTAGTTTCGATTTCATATCTGGATTCAGCATAAAATTCTGCTTCAATTCGATGTGCATATTGGCCTGGATATTTTTTTGTCGATTTTTGCCCAATTTTTATTTTCAAAAATTCGTCTCGGTTCATAAAAACCAAATTCCGGAACATCAAAATTAATTTTAGACAAATGTCGTGGAGGAGTTTTCTACTCAGAAAAATGAGAGGAATCCGAATTTCGATAGCGCGGTATCGATTAATTTCCCTTCATACAAATCGCCCCACCCTAATGTATATACATATAACGGTTTGCGACAATTTATGGTTATTAACTGGGGGTTTATTGCATGACTGCAAATTAGGGTTAAGGACCTACTTCAAAATATTTTGGATTACTCAGGTCAACACATTGCAATGAACTCAGATTTTATTTTCTCCAAAACGTTGTACATATGTACAAGAGGAATTTAGAACTTCATTTACCTAACAATTTCAACTCACCTTCGGTTAAAACTTCTTCAGTTCGCAATTCAACCGGATCGCTGGGCAAACTGGGTGCGCTGCAGCCGTGTACGTTTTTGGCGCGCACGCGAAATCTATATGTGGCATGTGGTGTTAAATTCTTAACGGTGTATGCTAATGAGTCCACAACTGTTGCAATTTCATGCCAATCGTTTTCACCGCCATCACCATCAGTCGCTGAGTCGCATTGGTATGCATCATTATGCGCAGCTAGAGCAGCGGGTGATCGTGATTGTTGCATTTCAATGCTGAAAGAGCAAGAATTTAGGGCAGTTTTTATATTTTTTTTTTTGTTCATTTGCACATAGTACATTTGCACATATGTATGTAAGTAAACTATCAATGTAGTATCTACTCACATAAATCCCGTTATCATGCAACCACCATCATAGGGCGGTCCACACCATGCCACCGCAATCCGATCGGGTCCCCGCGATATGCTCGGTTTACCGCTGGGCGCATCTGGCGGTCCTTCCACTGCCACCGAAGCCGCTGCGGCATCACTGCCCAATGCATTCATAATCTCCACCGTATATTTGCCACTATCATCGGCTGCAATGTCGATTATTTGAAGCGTTGAACGCTTAGCAGTGCTGCGTATGGAAATATTTCGCTGTTCAACAATGGGACGGCACTACAAAGAGATTTGTTTTTGTTTTTGTTTTTTGATTAATATTTATCTATTAATTAGTTTAAGCTTGGATTGAAACAATTTATGTAGATAAGCAAAAGCGATATTTGTATTTGATGTGGTCTAAGGTGTTGAAGTGAGAGCGATCTATTTAGTAAACACACTCTTTGTACAAAAAAATGAAAAAAAAAAACAAAAAAAATTAAGAAATGGAAAAGTTCATATTAACTTGTAGTCGACATTTTATACTCAGCTGTGCATTTTTACCTGAATTTAGGTACCTATATAATTAACTATCACAAAAACTTTCCACGACATAATTTTGAAGGAAACTGAATTAATTTGTGTGACCGCCTGGTGTAGTGGGTAGAGTGCTCGCCTGCCATAACAGAGGTATCGGGTTCGAAGCACAGTCCGGACAAGCACCAAAAACAATTTCTAATTGATTATTGAATGAGTTATTGGGCTTTTAGAAATAGCGGTAACCCCTCGGCAGTGGGCGGCATACCCTCCGAGTATATTTCTGCCATGAAAATACTCCTAAAAAATTTTTGATTCAGACAATTCTGAAAGAAAATTTGAGTACAAAGTTGACTATGTAGACATATCATATGGATTTTTTACAGATTTCTATCAGAACTGTCTAGGTAATTTTAATTTTTTCCGTTCCAACAAATCTTATAGATATCTGAACGATTTCCTGTACTCTGAAAAAAATACCCGTAGTTAAACCAACAACTTTCGGCTGTTGAATCTCCGTCTTTGATTCAACAGCAAAAGTATTTGATTTTACAGCAAAGTTTTTGATCCAACAATTTATTCAAAAACGGGCGTTGTTGATTCAAAAACTTGCTTGCCTTTAAAAAATTGTTTGTGAGAAAATATTTTTTTGTGATAAACCAACAAAAAAATAATGATGGAGAGAATATAATAATATAATACAATGGCGCTATTATAACTCTGACGAGTTTTATGGCCGAGCTTCTCTCCCAATTCGAGGTGTGCCCCTTTTTGTTTTTCCTACTAATTGGGTGGACCTACAGTTTTATGCCGGCTCCGAACGGCGAATGCATTTTTTGTGAGAAGCTTTTTCATGGCAGAAATACTCTCGGAGGGTATGCCGCCCACTGCCGAGAGGTGACCGCTGCTCTTAAAAAACCCAATAATTGGATTTTTACTAATTAGAAAAATTTGTTTGGCTCGGACCGTGGTTTGAACCCGAGACCTCTGGCATAGCAGGCGAGCACTCTACCCACTGCACCACAGCGGCCACATGGAGAGAATATGAAGAGAAAAATCAAAACAAAGTTTATTTTTAGCAACAATTTTCTCCCCGTTGTTGATTTAAAGGCAAAAGTATTTGACCCAACAGTTTCCGTTGTAAACAAAACTAATGAGAACAAATTTTTTTAAATTTTGTTTTTACAATGATTCAAGTAATTCATGGATTCCTTTTTAGGAAATGGAAGTATAAATAGGTTACTACAATTCAATATAATGTTGAGTGTTCCATTATGTGATGATTGAATAGAATTTCAGGTTGACGTCATGGTTCGAATCCGGAGGAGAATATAAAATAAAGAAGAAAAATCAGAATAAGAAATAAAGATAGCAACCAGTGTATGATAAGAAGGAGAGAAGAATAGGAGAACAAGCGGAGGCTACATATTTGCAGTTGAGACCCGGGCGGAGAGAAGATGAAGAGTAAAACGCAAACAAAAATTTATTTTAGGTGAAAATTTTTTCCAACAATCTCCGTTATTGACTTAAATCAACAACGCTCGCACCTTTGAAACAACAACGGAGCGTTGTTGGGTACATTTCAACTGCGGAAAGTAGTTGATTTAACAGTGAAAGTCTTTAGATTTACAACGTTTTTTTTTCAGAGTACACGTGCCAAAATATTATTTTTTTTTTTTATATATTTTATTTGTTCGTTTATGCCTCAGACACACATGTGGTAGAAATATTATAATATCAATACTATGATTTGGCTTTACTATGAAAATTTTCAATTAAACTACAATATGAGACTGACACATATGTGGTAAAGATCGCAATATCTCTACTATACTACGATGTGTGTCTCTAGCATTAGAAGTCTCTTGCAGAAGCCGTGCAGAAATCTTATTGATTTCGGAGTCTTTTGCCGACGAATCTGATGCGATAACTAACAGAGTTCGCGTAAATTTGTTATGTGGGAAGTTTTTCAGTGTGAGATGTGCTTATCGAAAGGAATTTTTAAATTATGCAAATATTGAATTAGGATGTTTCCGACACAATTTTGAAATTGAGTTTTTTTGGAAATATTTTTTGGAAAATGAGGCAATTTTCCACTCAGTCGACGATATCAAGTACGAAAATTATTAAAAAAAAAATATGTATGCTGAATTTCATTGAAACATTTCAATAAGATCAAAATTTTCAGCTCTTGAAAATCCATTTTGTTTATCAACACTTCGTTACCAAATTTCTGCAAAGCACAGCTGAGTATAAGAAAGAAAATGTAAAGGCGAACATAAAAACTTGATCATAGATTCTATTAGCATTGTCATCATTAGTATTCGGCGACACTGTAACCCAAAAGGGGCACAACTTGGCTGAATTAGTTTGTATGTACAAAAGCGATCGATCAACGCTACGCGCCGGCACATTAGCGGCGGGCGACACAACAGTTAACAAGACAGCCACAGCAAATCAGTCAAATAGTTCAAACGTCAATTAGACAATAAGTCAATCAGTCACTCGGCGCCATTGTCATATTGTCAGTTCAACGAAATATTTAGTTTTACGTACAAACATTTGTATATACACCCACATATATGCATAAATATTTGTACAAGTGCATGCAGGCATGTCAAGCCCTTGGAAATGTGAGCGAGGCTTGCTTGCACGTACTAAATACTCATTGTATGCATAGCCGCAAAGAAAGAAAAAAATATACATATATGTAGTAGGTACATACATATATAAAAAAAAAATAAAAATAAAAAACTATTCTTGCGGTTTTCGAACATGTACTTAGTATGTATTTATGTATATATCGATCTAGTTTTTCTTTTTCTAAACTTACTTATATCAATTTAGTGCCAAAATCCAAATATTATATGTATTGAATGCCGCAAGTACCTACCCAGCAAAAAATCTATGCCTTAGCTAATAAGAATTATTACAGAAGGCTTAAAGGAATAAATAAGGCCTGAAAATTATAAGGCAAGCAATGTTGTAAGGGCGTTTTTGTTTTGGCCTGTGTGAGATTTCGATAGATTTTCGATACAAAATTAGAGAAGGCATCGATATCATCGCGTTTGGCAAGAGGATTGAGAACGAAACTAGTGTTTCAATCTTCACTCGCTCTCAGAAATTTGTATGGAAATTGGCGAGTTTCGGCACTGGTTTCCGTGTCGAAACAAGATTGAGAGAGAAAATGCAGAAAAAAGAGCGAAACACGTTATGTGGAGACAGTGGCGCACACAGAAAAATATTTTGGGGGGGGGGGGGCAGGGGGGTTTTCAATACCCAACGGAAAATTAAAAAAAAAAAAATACTTAAAACTCGTCCAGACAATTTTTACTTAAATTTATGTATGTTTGGGGAGTGGACCTACGTATGCACACATTAAACAAATAATAATAATACAATGGCGCTATTATAACTCTGACGAGTTTTATGGCCGAGCTTCTCTCCCAATTCGAGGTGTGCTCCTTTTTGTTTTTCCTACTAATTTGGTGGACCTACAGTTTTATGCCGGCTCCGAACGGCGAATGCATTTTTTGTGAGAAGCTTTTTCATGGCAGAAATATACTCGGAGGGTATGCCGCCCACTGCCGAGAGATGACCACTGCTCTTAAAAAACCCAATAATTGGATTTTTACTAATTAGAAAAATTGTTTTTGTGTTTGGCTCGGACCGTGGTTTGAACACGATACCTCTGGCATAGCAGGCGAGCACTCTACCCACTGCACCACAGCGGCCACAAGTGCACCTTTTAAATTTCAATTCATTGCATTTTCGCTGTTTTTAAACTAAAACTCACAAGTAAGGAAGCCTAAGTTTGAGTGGAATCGAACTTTAGATACTCAGCTGTATACTTTTATTGTTTGTTTGCGTTTGTTCGATTAGGGTGTATTTTATGTATATGAATCGAGTGCCGCATAAAGTGGGCGCAGCCACGCCTATTTTCAAAATTTTTATCAATCATCCAACTAAGCATATAAATATTATTGTTAGTGCAAATTTGCAACCCTTTATGACCTCTAATTGCAAAGATATCACGTTAAAAATTCCCAAAGGGTTTTCCAGAAATATCTTTGTTAAAAAGTAGGCGTGGTCATAAACCGATTTCGCTAAATTTTTGAGCATGTATTACCACAAGTTATTAAAGTGTACAAACTGATTTTCGTCATAACATCTCAATTATTTGTAGTTATGGGTTCCGAAATCTCGTAGATTCCTTTGTCTGAAAAGAGGCGGTACCACGCCCATTTTCCAACATTTTTCTACTTTTTGTTTTATGTCTATAGTTAGACTCATGACACAAAATTTCAATCACATATCTTTATATTTGACAAAGATATCGCTTAAAATGTTTTTATTAGGCTCCTTAATAGTTCCCATATATAAATTTGGGTGTGGTCGTTAACCGATTTTGGCAATTTTTCGCCCAAACATTTTCCTAAGTAAGTAAATTACGCCCATTTCAATACAAACCGTCCCAGTCTTAATACCAATTTGCATTCCAAATTTCATCTAAATATCTCACTTTTGCGCGAGTTAGAGTATTTACAGACGGACGGATGGACGGACATGGCTCAATCGATTTCTCTTCACCCTGATCATTTTGATATATATAAATCTATATCTCGATTATTTCGTTCTGTTACAATCCACCGTTATGTGATTAAAACTATAATACTCCGTGTACTAATACAGCTGAGTACAACAAATCTCAGCTAATATCCACAGCATACTTTTAAGGAAATGTCTCCACACTGCTTGTGTATAAACATAATCAGTAGTTGTTGACAAACATTTACAATGTACATCCACAAATATTCATAGATTTTACAACATGTATTTACACAAATATTTGTGCATGTACCATCTTATATAAAACTAGCTGTACCCAGCCAAGCTTTGCTTTGGCCCACTTCCTATTATAGGTACTTGAAGCGAAAAACGGCACCCTTTAAAATATGTTGGAAGTATCTAGAAACGGAAATTAAATCGGGCTGCAGAGCTCAGCACAATTCAGATAAGTTTAAAAAAAGTGAAGGAAAAAATTTATATTTTCAGAAGTTTGCCCTCTTCATGGTCTTATCCCATTTTTCTTCGTATTTGTCTCCAACTCCCTTTCCCTCTACTTTTCTCTTTCCCTTTCCCGTCACATTTCCGCTTCTCTTTCTCTATTGCTCTCTCTTACCTCTCATTTTCTGTCTTTCTCCTTTTTATTCCCCCCTCTTATTCCTTGTCTAATTTCCTGTGTTACTGTCTCTCTCCCCATCCTCTTCATTCCATTTTTATTATATTCTCCCTCTCCTTTTCCGTCCCTTTGCCTTTGCCTTTCCCAGTCTCATTACTCTTCCCCTTTCCCTAGGAAACTGGGTTTAGCATAACATACCCTGCATTTCACTTCTCATTTCGTGGCATCCGAATCGTCTCTTTTTTTCCCATAATTGGGTATCGGGACTAAGAATCACTATGAAAATATCTCTATATATCAGACCCGGTCAACACCTTTCATTTTATATCAGTATTGCTCAGAAGCATCCCGGGCTCATCCGGGTCCACTTATTGACCCACATCTGGGAACTTGACTTAGGAACCATAATAGGTACGGTATCTGGAGACTTGACCAAGAAATCTTAATGGGTACGGCTCTGCATGAGAGTCCGCTCAACACCTTTCATTTGGTACCAACATCCCTAGGATATATCCCGGTGTTATCCGGATCCACATATTGACCCATATCTTGGGATCCCACCTAGGACTCGTCATTCCCCGTGATTAAATAACAATATCGATTAGAAATTATCCGGGGCCATCCGGATCCACATTTTGACCCACATCTGGGGACCTGACTTAGGAATCATAATCATGAGTTTATCTCTATGTAAAAGCCCTGCCTTTCAGTTGACACCAATATCGTTGAGAAATTTTCCGGGGAAATCCGGGTCGACGTTCATTTGGTACCAATATCCCTGAGAAATATCCCGGTGTTATCCGGATCCAGGCGCTGACCATCACCCTTCATTTGATACCAATATCGCTGAGAAATTTTCCGGGGTCATCCGTGCCCACGTTTGACCCATATCTGGAGACTCGACCTAGGAATCACAATGAGTACTATTCTATGTAAATTCTCTGCTCAATACCTTTCATTTGATACCAATATCGTCCAAAAATATTCAGGGGAAAGCCGGATCCACGTTTTGACCTTTTGACCTATATCTCGGGAACCGACTTCCGGATTTCAAAAAAATATGCATATAAACCATCTAGGGCAAGGTACTAAGCTGGTGTGTAAATTTGGTCAAAATCCCTCCACGCGTATGGGCGAAAGCCGGCGACAAAGAAATGGGCTTGATTTTTATATATATATAGATTATTTTTTGTATGGTGTTGTAAAATTTTGGGGGGGGCGGGTTTTAACCCCCCCCCCCCCCTTGAGTGCGCCAATGTGTGGAGACATGGTATAAGGCTTAAAATAAGGTTGATTTTCCTGTGTTGATGTCATCAGTAGTGATGAGCGATATATCGCAAACGGTGATTTTTTCACTGTGAATAAAAAATCACAAATCGCAATTGCGATCACTTTTTCAAAATAGCAGTTCACTACTTATTGGCAACTGCTATCGATGTAGCAAGTAAGCAGTTCACCTATGTGAATCGCAATCGCAAAAGCATTATAAATTTCTTTTTGTTTACACTTTTGAGCAGACCACATACGTACATATATAGAAATATAAGAAAAAAAAATTATTGAATTTACAATTTGTCTTTGAAAAATATTTACAAATATCGATATTACTGCGGAATACGTTGTTATTGCTGTCATTTTGTTAACTTAAAATAATGTGGAGTATTAATACTTTGTAAATATTTTAATAATAAGGTGTTTTTTGTTAAGCTGCATAATTCGCCTTTTTTGCGCAATTTAATAACAAAAAACTATATTCTGCTAAGGTTGAAACGTTATTATTCATAGATTTATATAAATGTGTACATGTATACATATATGATATAGGGTAAGAATTTCTGAAACGGGCCACACAAAACATAAAATATTTCCGTTTCGGTCGGCAGTCGCGTTTTTGGAAAGCTTTTTGTGACACCAATAAACACCTGATGTTGTTTTTGGCGACAAAATTTTTTTTGGTTATATATAAGCAATTAAATTTTTTTGACCTTTTTTTTTTAAACGCGATTGCAGACGATCTACCTAACCGATTTTGACAATTAAACCAGCATTTTCTTTGTTTTTAAAAGTTTTTTATTACCATATGTTTAAAAAAAAAATAAAAAAAATTTTTAAGTTAAATTCTTATGAAAATTCTTGAAAGATGGTCGCAAAAATTGTGTTCTCCGCCTCCTTTCCATAAAAAAAATTAGCCGCATGTGCAAAATTTTACTACCTATAATATTCAGAAGTCAAAAAAAATGGATCGCAATAAGGAAAAAATTAGTAATTTTTTATATGAAACTGAAATGTGAAAATCTGTTCATTTAAACGCTTACAACTCTTGAACCGTGGTACGGAATCGCACGACATTAAGTACGCTTATTTACTATAATACCGTGAAGCCGTAAGACATAATCTAGCCATCATCGGAAAAGTGGGAGTGGTACCTCCCATACTAACTAATGCTTTCAATTCATGTAAATCTTTCAATATTTTTCGTAAAACAGTGGCGATAGATAGATAAGTAAAGAAGATGTTGAATACATACAAAAACACTGGAACTTTTTTATTTTATTGCGAATAAAAATAAATGTACATAGGTATCACATATTTTTAGTTCTCGATCTTGCATGGGAATATACGAGATTTTTTAGCCTATAACTCGACAAATAATTGAGATATTATGACGAAACTTGGTTCATACACTTTTATAACTTGTCTTAATAGACACGCAAAAATTTATTGAAATCGGTTTATGACCACGCCTACTTTTTAACAAACATATTTCTGGAAGAACGTTTGGGAATTTGTAACGTGACATCTTTGTAACTAGAGTCATAAAGGAGTGAAATTTTGCACAAAGAATAATATTCATATGCTTAGTTGGATGACTGACAAAAATGTTGAAAATAGGCGTGGCTACGCCCACTTTATGCAGCACTCGCTTTATATAAAATACACCGTGTTTCCATCAAACGCAAACAAACAATGAAAGCATACAGCTGAGTATCTAATGTTCGATTCCACTCGAACTTAGGCTTCCTTACTTTTTTTGTTTCATCTTACCAAAGATACCTATTAAACTTTCGAGTTCCCTTCGCTAACTATTCGACGTGAGCGTATTAGAAAATTGTTGACTTGATCAGGGTTGCAAAACTAAATTTTCCGAAAACGAATATTGTGACATCACTTAACCAGCCCATGTTACAACATAGCACGCATCGTCAAGGTTTTCAGCTAAGGTGGACTTAAATATATAAATATATATACTATGTAAATGTATCAATGACACTTTACACTAACCACCGATAACCCTAAAACATTTATTTTTATTCGGAATAAAATAAACAAGTTAAAGTGTTTTTGTATGTATTCAACATCTACTTTACTTATCTATCTATCGCCACTGTTTTACGAAAAATATTGAAAGATTTACATGAATTGAAAGCATTAGTTAGTATGGGAGGTACCACTCCCACTTTTCCGATGATGGCTAGATTATGTCTTACGGCTTCACGGTATTATAGTAAATAAGCGTACTTAATGTCGTGCGATTCCGTACCACGGTTCAAGAGTTGTAAGCGTTTAAATGAACAGATTTTCATATTTCAGTTTCATATAAAAAATTACTAATTTTTTCCCTATTGCGATCCATTTTTTTTGACTTCTGAATATTATAGGTAGTAAAATTTTGCACATGCGGCTAATTTTTTTTATGGAAAGGAGGCGGAGAACACAATTTTTGCGACCATCTTTCAAGAATTTTCATAAGAATTTAACTTAAAAAATTTTTTTATTTTTTTTTTAAACATATGATAATAAAAAACTTTTAAAAACAAAGAAAATGCTGGTTTAATTGTCAAAATCGGTTAGGTAGATCGTCTGCAATCGCGTTTTAAAAAAAAAGGTCAAAAAAATTTAATTGCTTATATATAACAAAAAAAAATTTTGTCGCCAAAAACAACATCAGGTGTTTATTGGTGTCACAAAGGGCTTTCCAAAAACGCGACTGCCGACCAAAACGGAAATATTTTATGTTTTGGGTGGCCCGTTTCAGAAATTCTTACCCTATATCGAAATGAGATAAGCGCGCCCACTTAACACTTCATTGCATGTCAGTTGAAAATGGACTGAGGCGACACACACTGGGTGATAGCGGCCAAAAATAAAATCGAAATTAAAGTATTAGCAAATCAAATTTTTTTGAAAGTGATTGACAGATATAACAATTTGTAAAAAAAAAGCTTATATAAAATTTTTTGAGTCTCGTTTTGTTTAGCCGTACAGGGTGTTAAAAACTGAGCAAAAAATAGGTCCTTTTATTTCTCAACAATTACACCTTATACAAAATGCTGTAACTCATTCAATTATTAACGTATGTAATCGAGTGATACATCATTACATAGATATTGATTTGGCCTTTTAGAAACAATAAGCCTTTTGTAACCAGCGGTAACTCTTAGATTTATATGAATTTTCAAATATTGACAAAAAAAAGTCGTAAAAAAAAAATTTTGCTCAACTTTAAACAAAAAAATAAAAAAAATAAAAAATATGACCTCCCCAATTTTTTCATATGTTTTGAAATGATATATTTTTAATCAAACTGCATTTTAATTCTTGAAATCCACCTGCGCTTTTCGCTTAAATAATCTTTTTCCCATTTGACTAAAAGTGCCTTTTTCAAAACGCAATAATTAGGCTACTTTTGACATTATGAAAAATCTTATTCTTAGGCGACTAATCGAATAGTTTGTTCACCGTGTTTTAGGCAATGGTTCACACTTTCAAATTATGAAAGAATTTTTTTTATCAGCGTTATCATTATTTTTTTGCAGCCTTTTTCTTTTCGAACAGAAAAAAAAATTGTGTAAAAATTGGAAAATTTCAACATGAAATAAAAAAAAAAATACAAAATATGACCTCTCCAAATTTTTAATATTTGGTGCTAGTGAACGTGCTTTATAAACAGGTGAAGAAATCTTAAAAATTCGTTTGCGCTTTTTTGTTTTATGAACTTTTTTATGGAGTGAGTTTTTCTAAGTTTTCATACATTTTTCCCATACAAAATCCCCAAAAGTATGCTTCAAAAAGTATTAATAATTTTGTATGGGGAAAATTTGCCAAGTTAATGAAACTTAAACAACAATTTCTCCAATTCTAATAAAGATATCTGAAAAATTTAAACGCCATATTCAGGGGGATGGTTTATGCTTTCTAACGGTGTATTTGATTTTGAATAAAAAAATATTACATACAAGATATTAAGCAGGGAATATAGTCAAAAACGTGTTTTTTTGCCTAATTGGACATGAATATCTCAAAAACTAGAACCAATTTGAAAATTCTGACTTCAGATTCAGATTCAGCACACTGAAATCCTTTAGAAAAGTATAGTTTCATTTGTGGTATACAAATTTTTTTAAATGTGATTTTTTTGAAGGAAAATTTTATGATGAATGCTTATAAAATGCTCAAAAGTGCATATATTTTTAATTTGAAAACCATGGAATACTTTGCGCTTTTTCCAAAATGATTACTGTATATTATTTATATTTAAAAAATATGTGCTCTTATTAAAATTGAGCATTTTAGCTATAATAGTTAACAAAATATCGAAATTTCAAAAATACCGTTATATGGGAGGGGGGTGTATTTGTGGGCCGATTTTGTTCAAATTTTCACAGTTTACTATCTTCAATCAAGAAAGCTTAAGTTCCGAGTTTAAAGTTTCTAGCTCAATTATTACTATTTTTGGCCGCGTTTGTATGGAGGTGCCCCCACTGTGCGACACATTGTACTTTGCAAATAAAAACTCAATTTCCTTTCACTCTGTTTGGGATGTGTTAAAATGAAGTATTAAAGCATTTGGAGCAGAGAGAATGAGTGCAAGCAGCAGCAGCGTTGCCATAGTAGTCCAGTTTAATAACTTAGCTTCAGTTTAGGCTTACGAGTCTGTTTGCTGGGTACATACGTACATACATAGCTGCACCGCAAACTGATCGTGACATTTTTTCTTGGTTTTTTTTTTTTAATAATTTTCTATGTATGTATATTTTTGTGCTTATCTCAGCATTTTGCCCTTTGCTAATTATTATATTACATATTTCAAAATGTATGGTTACGTCAGTGATTTTTTTAGCACAATTGAAGCGCCACAAAAAAATAGAACAATATACGAGTACATTTGTTTTACATGGTACGAGTACTTTAAACCAAATGACATGGTTTGATTGTCGGGAATTGAGGGCAGAAAAATTCACGAAACGTGCTCAATTCTAATAATAATTTAATTAAAAAGCATTATTTTCCTCTTCCCACTTACATTAAAATCCTTTATGCCGGAATCGCAATTTGGCGTTCGGTCGGTCGCGCTTCTGACAAGTGAGTAGAAATGTATGGAAATATATGGAGCAAATCGCATTGTGACCTCAAGCGTTTGATCGTAAAATTTTTGTAATATCGTATGTTTATTGCAACCCTGTATAACGCCTGAGTTGAACATTTCTCTACTAGGTCGGGCGTTTGACATAAAATAAATTCGAATTGATTCCTTTCGATGAAAAATTAGAAATTTATGAAAAAATTCAAGAAAATACATATGTTAGTGGCAGTGAACATGTTTGCAATCCAATATCTAATATCGAATGTCAGTGTGAAGCGGCTTTGAGGTACGATCAACGCGCGACCGACCTAACGCCAAATTGCGATTCGGGCATTAAAATTAGCTATTTCCCCCTAAACAAAATTGTCTAATAGAGCGCAAGTTGGGGCCAATTGAATGTGAGGTCTGCTGCCCAAACTAAAATCCGCTGCATATTTATTTTAAACCAATTTTGTGCATTAAATATTAAATTACCTACATAGAACAAATTCAAAACAACTGCAATCGCAGAAAAAGTGCAATATTTTATAATTGCCACTTATAATGACGCATTTTGTTAACTTGTTCGAAAATAAATCACCATTTAAGGTACAACGACGTCAACTATCTGCCCAAACGTCCAATTGTTGTCGCCCCTTACTACTTATGCACTCGTAGGTACAACACATTTTCAGACTTTTAAGGTAAAATAAATAAAAAAAAAAACACACACACAAATGATGGACGCCGCACGTCAACGCAAAGCAATAACAAAACTAAAATAAGATGCATCTCCCAAAGTGGGCTATAGATACATAAATAAGCCCACAACTATTTCCATATAAACTGAAACTCAACAAAAAAGACTCTTATACTCACTCCTTTAAACCAACTGACTTGTGCGCGCGGCACAGCCTCGTATGTAACATTCAACTTAACGCTACCACCAATTAAAGCCGTACAATCCTGTGGCCCTTCCAAAATGCATGCAGGCCTTTCTTCTAAACGTTCCGGCTGCGTTAGTGCCTCAATTGCTTTATCACTTCTACTGCTACTACTATTTTGTAGTGTGTTGTCGCCGTGCGTGTACTGTGATGATATTGAATCTGCTGGCGGCAGAACGATTAGGCTGGTGTAGGCGCGCAAAATTGAACTTGGTTTGCCGAAATGTTGCACTTGCAATTGAACTTCGCCGCAATGGCGCTGTTGTACGTTTTTTATGCGGAGTATGCGTATGCCGTCCGGTTCGATGGATGCGTGCGCCGTGCTCGTCTGGGAGTATGTGTAAGAAGTGGGAATTTTTAACATTAGCAGACGACCGTTGATGTGATAAGAAGGCAGCACCAAAAAAAGAGAAAGCAAATAAGAAAGTTTAACAAATGGCTAATGAAAAAATATATGCAAATACTCATTTAATTGCATACATATATGTAGGTAAAGGGAATAAGGAAAAGTGCGACGATCAAGGCAAGCAAAAATACATATATGCACATTAGAGTGCGTTTAAAATTCCAATTAACGATATTTTAATGTATCGCCCCCTCAATCGGTAGTAACATGGTCAAAGATATCACACATATATGTTGGTCCCGATTGGTGGCGGTTAAGGCGTGGCGCATTGAGGTCAAAATTCATAAAACTCTATGAAGGGTCAAAAAATCAAAATATTTTTTTTAATTATCTAATACTCAAAATCAGTACTTCTATACCCAAGGATAACAAATATATGATTTGGTCCAGATTGCTAACGGTTTAGTGGTGTTTCACGAGGGTCAAAATTCAGATTGCCATAGAAAACTTACATTTTTAGTGTCGCATATAATAATAATAATACAATGGCGCTATTATAACTCTGACGAGTTTTATGGCCGAGCTTCTCTCCCAATTCGAGGTGTGCTCCTTTTTGTTCTTCCTACTAATTGGGTGGACCCACAGTTTTATGCCGGCTCCGAACGGCGAATGCATTTTTTGTGAGAAGCTTTTTCATGGCAGAAATACACTCGGAGGGTATGCCGCCCACTGCCGAGAGGTGACCGCTGCTCTTAAAAAATCCAATAATTGGATTTTTAATAATTAGAAAAATTGTTTTGGTGTTTTGCTCGGACCGTGGTTTGAACCCGAGACCTCATTAAAACACCACTAAACCGTCATCAATCGGGACCAAAATTTACCATATTCCTGTATATTTTGATTAAAAACAAATTTATGGTATCTTGAAAATACCAGGGTCCAAAGTTGAAAATCAGTAACTAAAAAAAATGAAATTCCACTTTAGGCGATCTTGTTACCTTCCCTATGGTTTGCACTAAAAAACTGAGTACACCATTCGATTAAGCCGTTAATTTTACATGAGAATATATATCTTTTGTTGTTTTAATTTTACTTCTGTGGTTTTTTTCATATATGAATCTAAACCTATCATGGAATTTAAAAAAAAATCGCTGTTTTTGGAGTAGCCCACTCAGTTTTTTTTTCTAAAAAAAAAAATAAAAATCCGCTTAGTTATCCTACAACATCCTATTTTCATATTCTGTGGCCGGAGGGAAGATCTGAGAAACTTTGCCGAAAAAAAACGCATCTAATATATGTGCATACAAATACTACATACATATATGCGTACATACGGGCCACGCTTAATTTTTGCCGGCGATCGCACAGTGCCAAACTTTACATAAATCTCTATAAAAACAAATAAAAGCTTATTGGCTCAGCTTCGGCATAATGCACCCGCCGTATTTATTTTCTAACTGCTTATAATTTTTCAATGAAATGTGCTTTGGATGTTATTTTTACTAATTTTAACACAGACACATATTATAACTCCAGAAAGAGAACTCTTCCAGCTGAGGGTTATTTTTTTAAAGCAAAAGGATGCTCTACTCAAGTGTACTATGGATCGGTCCATAGATTTTGCTTCAGAAAAAAATTCTGCCGACTGAGGCTTATCTTTTCAAACGGCGGCCGAAGACCTCCAACGCATAAAGGTGTTCTACCTTTAAGTACTGTATTATTAGTAAACTAAAAGTTTTCGCAGGATTTCGTTTGCATTTTAGGGATCTATATGACCCCCCCTACCCACCATTGAACGAAAAATGTCGGGTGCATTATATCAAAAGTTACCCAGCTTCTTAAATGGATAATATTTATTTTTTCACACCTTTTTCTCACTGGGATTCTGTGGGCCAAAATTTTGAAAATTTTTCAAACATGAAATACGAATACGTTTACTCTGAAACATACCGAAATTTATAAAATTATTACCAAAAAAAAAAACCCAAAATCGTACACTGTGCACGATATCAGTTGTTTTTAACTGTTTTTTTTTTCTACTTACAGGTTGGCACTATTTGTATTTGTCCAAACACAGTAAACGTAAATTATGCGCTTATAAGGCAATAAAACTATATTTATTTGCACTACAACAGATTAAAAAAAAGAAAAAACACAATAAAAAGCAAATTTAAAAATTAAACAAATACACAAATTAAAGCAGAAATAATGTTTACGAAAATATGTATATAGAAATACACTGAAAAGAAGAAGTAACTCTGTAAAATTGCGCGATTAGGCGAACTACATACACCAACAATTAACAATACCAAACTGACAATGGGAGCCGATACAGCTGTGCTAATTAACTGCGCCCGCTCAGACCTTTTTGTATCGGTTAAGGTTGCGTCTTTGCCCCACTTTACCCTTGATTCTTATATACTACCTATACTCGGATGTGAATATGTAACTAGCTTTGTTTGGCAAGAGTGTCGGATAGAGAGTATTGGGAGAGTGTACATGAAAATAGTTAGATTGAAGTGAAGATAACACGATCAGTTGGCCAATAAAAGTACCTCGAGAAAGGAAAAAAAGGTGAGAAATCAAATAGACGCTCCAAACGCTCTTTCACTGCCGTTTTATGATTTGAAAATGAGCGCACAATACACACACTGCTTTCTTTCTCTGTTTAGTGATTTGATTACAAATTTAATGTACAAACCTACAGAATGCAAACGATCTTTTATAATTTGTTGAATTACATAAAATTTACGATTGTCTACACTTGTACATTAATAAAGGAAACAAAGGTTAATGTATTATAAGAAACTAAATATATAGGTATATGCGCATATAAGCATATAAGCTTCCAAGACAAAGATTTTCGAGATACACCAAGCTTGTTCAAGGTTTTTTCTTTCCTCTTTTTAATGGAAAATGTAGTAACTGCACCTTTTCCAGATTGAAATCAGAAAACGCCAATTGGATTTCAGAATAGGTAATTGGATTTCAGAATTTGTCATTTGGATTTAAGAATAGTTATCTGGATTTCAGAATCTGTTAATTGGATTTCAGAATAGGCAATTGGATTTCAGAAAACGAAAATTGGATTTCAGAATAAGTAATTGGATTTCAGAATGTGTGAATTGGATTTCAGAAATAGACAATTGGATTTCAGAAAACGAAAATTGGATTTCAGATATCATAAACTTTATTTCGTAAAGTTGGAAAATAATTTGTAAGTTCAATTCAGGTTCTAAATTCATATAAGTCATGTACTACAGATACAATTCAAAATAAGAGATTACGCAGTTATCGCGAAACTCCATTTTTAAAAATACAATTACAACTGAACGGCATAAAAATTACGAATTAATTTATTCCATAGTAAATAATTTTTGCATTTTCCATGGCCTTCTTTATACATAATCAAGTATATACATTCATGGCAAAAATAGTTCGAAAGATATTTTCTGAAATCCAATTCTCTATTTCTGAAATCCAATTCACACATTCTGAAATCCAATTACCTATTCTGAAATCCAATTGGTGTTTTCTGAAATACAATTGGAGTTTTCGGAATTCAATCTGGAAAAGGTGTAGATTCTTGCAAAATGTGATATTACATTATTATTATTGGATTCTATTTCTCATCATATTGTTATCCTTCACCATTCTGCGTCGATATATGATTTCGTTGTCGATCCAGATTCTAATTTTGAATTGTGTATTTTGTGTGATCGGCTCATCAAAGTAATAGATTGATACCAATAACATTTAGCCAACATTTTATTCCAATCATGATTTAATCAGGCATTTCAGGCAGTATGTATGTAGATGCAAAAATGCATATTTTATTGATTATAAATATGTAATAATGTGCATATACTTATGTATATACTTATATATGTGTGTATGGGAATACTTCATTTAGTATCTGCATATGCAAGTAAGTGCATATTTATGTACATACATATGTACAAAAGTAGGTGAGTACCTATTTTAATAAATTCTCGACCGATGGTTGCTGTAGGCGTTACTTAAAACAAAACGTATGCAATTCACACTGAATAAATTTGAATCAAACGCGACTATAAAATCAATTTGATAAGATGTGACCGTAAATACAAATAAGGTACATATAGTCGTTTAAAGTTCAAAACCGCATATCGATCAAGTACAATGTCGCGTAAGTGACATTTTTGACAAAAAAAATATATTCCGTAGATCCGTCCCCATCCATTTATATATGAATTTTATTGACACGTTGACCGAATGTTTTTATGAACATACTAGCAAATGCCCGCCTCGATTCGCAGCGACGAAAATGTTTTTATGTTATATGTAAATAGTCTTTCCCTCTACCCCTACATTTCCCTTTCTATTTCCATTTCACTCTCCCTTTCCGTCAGCCATTGCCTTTCGTTTATTTTCCCTCTACCTTTTCCGTCCCTTTTCCTTTCCTATTTTGCTTACCCTTCCCCACCCTTTCTCCTTCTGTTTCTATTTCCCTTTCCATAGGGAACCTTGCTCAACACCTTTCATTTGAAACCAATATCAAATTAAAGGAGTCCGGGGTCATTCGGGTCCACATTTTACCCCATGTCTGTTGACCCGGCCTAGGCTTTACAATGTAATGCGCTCTATATTAAAGTCCTGCTCAAAATCTTTTATTTGATCAAATATCGTTCAATAACTCTACGGGGCCATCCGGGTCTACGTTTTAACCCATATCTGGGGAACCGTTTTAGGCATCACAATAAAAAGAGCTCTATGTGGAAGCTTTCCTCTTCCTTTGCAACCGAGTTCTTCATTACATAACAAAAACACGTGGTAAAATTTAACAAAAACGGACCACAAAAAAAATAGAGAGAAATATCTCTATTCCAGCAGCACTTATAGGGTTTTTATTTATAAAAGAGTTTTTGATTACATATCAAACATATGTAGGTACTAGGGATTCCAATTTTTCCGATTTTTACGATCCCGGGATTTTCGAGATTTTTTTTTCTAATCCCGGGATCCCGGGATTTGGACATTAATTATACAGGCCGACAAAATTTCCAAAAAATTTTCTAACTCAAATAAAATTCTACTTTTGTAAAGGATTTCGGTGCCCTGAATCTGAATCTGAAGTCGGATTTTCGTTAGTACTTGTAGGTTTTGAGATATTTATGCGATTTTTTGCTATATTCACTGCTCAATCTGTTAAATTACTTACTTTCATAAAAAATTATTGCAGCTATTGAAAGAACGATCAATTCTCTGGAAAACAGCGCTTTGCTTTCTCGGGTTTCTTATTTAATCAGTTTTTAATGAAAGTGGGCAATTTTAAAGATATTGAGGAGTGAATATGGCCAAAAACCGCGTTTTTCGCCTCTTTGGACATGAATATCTCAAAAAGTGCACCGAAATCCTTTTGAAACGTAGAATTTTATTTCTGTTACAAAAATTTGTCGACCAGTATTATTTTCCCACATTTGAGGTTGAAAAATTAAATATGTATATTTTCGAGAAACGCTACAACTTTAACATGCAAAGAAAAAATAGATTTTTATTGCCATTTTTTATTATTTCATTACTAACAAAATAAAATAGGAACGTAAAATCATGCGTATTATTTAATAACACTTAAGAGTTACTTTAAAAAACACAATCAACAAAGAAAATTAAATACATTTGGTGAACAAAACATTTTCCTTTATAGTTGGTACTTTTAGGATATTAGGATAAAAAGGTTTGCGATCATTTGATAATTTCCAATACAAATTTTTAGAATTTAACGACACACTTCGTTTAAGCGAATATTTCCAAGCTTGGCGAAAAATTCTGAAAATTAATGCAACTCCGAAAATATTTAAAAATCGGAGGCACATATTTTGATATGAATTCCGAGAATGCAGCTGCGTATTTAATTTTAGTAGAGTAATGTAAAACTATCAAGTCTAATTAAAATTTTGTTTGCATTTTCTTCCATTATTTACTTTCCATATGGGAAAATTCCAAAAACCATTTGGGAAATAAATGACCAAAAATCAGGAAATAGAAATTATCAAATGAATTTTACCACAAGAATTCTAAAGGCTTTAAAAATACCTAACGTAAGTTTCTTTACAACGCGTACTTCACGACAAAAAAATTTGATTATTAAAAAAAACATCAAAAATATTAATCCTTACTTTGACTAATGGACTTTTTTATTCTGGCAAAAATGTCGCACTTTCTTCGGGCTGTCACATTTTTTGTTCTCTTCCACACAGACTCAACACTTTTTTAAGGCTGTTTGTTCTATTGACAAAATATAAAACTGGCCCGACTACGGGGCAACATCTTCTGCTCTTAGCACATTGCATTATTTTTGTTTCATTCATCACATGAAAAATGCAACATTTATAGGGCACAGGGCACATGTTGATAATGGTGCAATGTAATAATGCAACATTTTCATGCAGAATAGGAAATGCTATTAGTATACAGATCTGAGACCACTAAAAATTATATAAAATACAACTTTTCTTTGCTATAATAGGGGAATATTCTGTCTTTATCTTATCCCAAAAATCCCGGGATAAAATTCAAGCGATCCCGGGATTTTCGGGGTGTCCAAAAGGGCGGGAATCCCTAGTAGGTACATGCCAAAAACGAACAGAATCGGATAATAAATACGGATTTTTTTATAAAGCAACTTCAGCGCCATCTAGCAAAAAAAGGAAGTCCTTTCGAGAGGACTTATCCAAAAATAAACCGTCAAAAATTGGCACATACAATATTTGACGTAGACGTGTAGCTATACCTTAAGGAAACCATAGTGTAGTAATCATTGGAACTGAAAACGCCCAGTCAATTTCAATAGCAGTGGATGCTAATTTCATTCATGCAGCATTTTTTAATCACTAGTTATGCCTAAGTGTTCTACATCTACTGAGTTTTTCAAACATTTTGTCCCCATCGACATTCGCCTCCTACATGCCCATCGGCGATACAAATGTACGGACTTTTTTTTCTTTTCTTTTCTTTTCTTTTCTTTTATTTTATTTTATTTTTTTTTTTTTTTATCTTTTCTTTTTTTTTCTTTTCTTTTCTTTTCTTTTCTTTTCTTTTCTTTTCTTTTCTTTTCTTTTCTTTTCTTATCATTTATTTTTTGTTTTCTTTTCTTTTATTTTATTTTATTTTTCTCTTTTCTTTTCTTTTTTTATACATAATTAAGGAACAATAAAAAAATATGAATAAAGAGGAGACAATATTTGAAAATTTTCCGCCGTCTCCCTACACTTTCAACACAAAAATCTCATTGTTCAGCTAGAGCATGTATTCTGCTTGTTAGATATGCTTGTATTTTCTCCTTACTTATGTATAATCAATTCGCGACGTTAAGTCAAAACAATATTTACATATTTTCGATTTTCTTCTATTTATATTGTCTACCTTTGTAAGCATGGCGCCGTTTTTTTTTTTGTTTTGTTTTTAAACACCACTTGTTTTCTATTTCCGATAACTTTTAAGTAGCACACCGCCTCGAAGTTCTCCATCAACTAACTGAGCGGATATTTAATTTAGTGATTCAAAGTGGTGGCGCTGTAATGTGGAGTTTCCAAAACATTTGTCTGTCTGTGCATACATATACGTGGATACATGCACTTTAGATGAATATACTCCTGTGTGTGTAAATATGCATAACAATAAAATTATTATAGGCTGCGGTTTTTTACGAATCGATTGTGCGTTCGATCACCATCAGCCGCTTGCCCCCACCGAGCCAATTACATACCAACCAATTCAATTGTTATTGCGACGACGGCGTTAATCTTTCAGCCTCAATTGTTCGTTAATATGTATACCAATAAATATCAGCTCAAAAAATCTCAAACGTTTGAGAAAATCTTAATTTTCAATTTAAATTTAGCGACATTCTCAAAGGTTTCTCTAACGTTTGAGAAAAATTTGGCTTTTTGTTTGATAAAGCTATAAACGGTACATACATGTGTCCCCATAAAATTTGTTTCTTAATTCCCTTGATAAGCATTTGAGAAATAACCCTAGTATTCTCAAACGTCAAACGTTAGTTCTCAAATGCATCTCAAGTCGAGCATAGAGAAAAATGTTTATGGGTTATGAACGTACATAAAAGTATGTACAATAATTGGGTAGATCGCACATTCCGCAAATGATTTGCATTTACGGGTGTGTATGTACGCGACGACAGCAACAACGACGACAAAACAACGACGACAAAAATTAAAAAAAATCAATTTGCTAAATAAGTGTGCCTTTTCACAACAACACGACGCTAAACTAAAGAGTCAAGGGCGTAGAGAGAAATTCAGGCACTTAACAATTTCTTTTCTTTTTTCGCTATTGCAAAGCTTGACTTTCAATTCTTTTATTTATTTATTTACTTACTTTTATTTTCATATTCATATTCATATGTATGTATGTACATATTCGTAACTGAAGTTGGTATGTTAAAAAATAAAATAAAATAAAATAAAATAAAATAAAATAAAATAAAATAAAATAAAATAAATAAGAAATGATATTCGCATGCGTACTTATTGCAAATTACTGTGGGCTGAGGGCTTTAAAATGTGTTCAAAAAATATGTAGTCATGAAAATGATGGCAGATTACCTTTTTCTAAACATCAGTTATACCTATTCGGCAAAAGGAGCTTTTATCAGTTCTTCAGGTAAAAAGTGTACCTACACATTGAAACTCTCAAAGGTATAACTGCTAATACTTTCTATTCTAAACTGCCTCCATAAAACAATCAGGTGCCAGCGAATATAGCCTTTTATTTCATCTTGAGTTATCACCTGTGTTCAATAACAAACGATTTTTTCCTAAAAAGTGGAGAACTATAATTTTTTAGGAAAGACTAGTAATGGTAGCTCTATTCAATAACAAAAAACTATTACGAATTTTTTCTTAAAAAATTACACAGGCCGACAAGAAATTTGACCATAAACCAGACCATACTTTCCTACAGGTTTTCGATGCCCTGAATTCAAATCTGGACGCAGAATTGCTCTATCACGTCAGGATTTTGAGATATCCTAACCTAAATGTGCAAAAAACGCCGTTTTTGCCTATTTTTGAGGTTATATATAAACGACAGATCTTTTTTTTTAAGATACTATGTATGCTTTTTTTTTAAATACCAATACCTACACATCTGCAGTAGCAGCACGTTGGCAGCGCAGTAGATACAAGCCCATTTACGGGTATAACATGCATAGAATATACCCGTGCAGAGGCATTGCGCGACGTGCCTGTATTTACTTGATCGCCTATAACTTTTCCATTTTACCATGGATTTTCTTCGTTGATAGCTTATCTTTTTCCCAATAGAATGGAGCTTCACGTAAAGGTGTAAAACCGAAGGTGAAGACATTGGTTTTAAAGATATTGCCTGACAAAGTCAATTTTTTCTTCAAAAAATCGTAAAAAATCGAAAAAAATCAAATTTAATCGTCAATATTTCAGAAACTACAAGAGTTAGAGAAAAATGTTATAGGAGCCATGAAAAGGAAATTTAATTTTCTTTCGTTGTTGGGGTAAGTGGAAAAAAAAAAGTCAACAACTATTTACAGCGAAGGTTGAGTGTATAGCTATTTCACGAAAAACCATTTTCGATCATCAGCACTCTTTTTCGGAAGAGGATGCACCGGGGATTGAACCCGAGTCCATTCCATCTTCAGCCGCAATGACCCAACGCATAAACACACTCGGCCATTGAGACTATGTGCAAGCTGTTGGATTTTCCCCACTTTTGTAAATAGTTGTTGTATTTTTTTCCACTTACCCCAACAATTAAAAATTGTATTAAAAAATAAAAATTTCGCGCTAAGCACTAATTCTCTTAATTTTCTTTCGTTTGGTGTTACCTCAAGGAAGATATCTCACTGCGTTAAAGAGACTTTTAGGATTAAGTGGAGCCATTTGCCAAATAACGGTAAATTGCCGATGTCTCAAAAACCTTCCCATAGAATTAAAAATGAACCCGATTTTCGGAATCAGCGACCGATTTTATATATATGTATAGGGTAGTCACGTCCAAAGTACAGACAACAAATTTCATTTTGTGATCCAGTGTTATCTTTCGAACGGAGTAGATACGGTTTGCGGGTATTTGTAACTTCAGCGAAACGAATTTTTTAATGAAGTTGTAACCAAAAAAACCCAAAATTACGTTATCTCAAAACCCTAACCATAAAAAATCTGGTTTCGAACTCAGCAGGTTCATGCCAGCCCTCCCCTCTACCTGAAATTCTTGGTATTTTCTCAAATTAATTATTGGTAGCTTTGAATATAATAGAAGTAAAATTTATCTACCAGAATTTCGTGGGGGGTTCAAACACCCAAAACTCCCTCCCCCCCTAAATACGGCCTTGGTCTGGTTTGTGGTCAAAAAAATTGGTCTCATTTTGTCGGCCTGTGTTATACATAGTTCTCCATATCAATTTACACTTTTTAGGAAAAATTGGTAAAATTTGTTTGTTATTGAACAAATATCAAATAAAATATTTGACATTTGATCCTAGTTCATTTTTCATATTAAGAAATGAGTGTGAGTCCACTGTGAAGCATTCCATCATTACTTCTGTCACAAACAAGGTGATGCTTTGTGTTTATTGGCGTTCTGCTGTTGTTGTTGTTGTTTATTAAACAATGTAAATCTTGACCACTGTGCCCATGGAAATACCAATTTTGCGGTGATTGAGTAGTTGCTATTATTGTTCGAAGTTCATGTTTCTTACGAAGTATTTACATATGTATGAATTTATGACCTGCATTAGTTTCACTTACGCCACGAACAATGTGCGAAATATTTGATATGAAAAAGTGCAAGAGACTGAAAAAAAACCGCATATGCACCAACAGGTATGACTACAAGATGTTTATGATTCTGAGTTATGTAGAGGCAACCTCGACCTACCTCCATACATTGTATTATATTGCGATATAAGTATGCATATAATACAAAGCCATGCCGCTGTGGTGTAGTGGGTAGAGTGCTCTCCTGCCATAGCAGAGGTCTCGGATTCTAAGCCCAGTCCGGACAAACACCAACAAGTTTTTTCTAATTAATTAAAATCCAATTATTGGGTTTTTAAAGAGCAGCGGTCACCTCTCGGCAGTAGTCGGCATACCCTCCGAGTGTATTTCTTCCATTGAAAAGCTTCTCACAAAAAATGCATTCGACGTTCGGAGCCGGCATAAAACTGTAGGGGTCCACCCAATTAGTAGGAAGAACAAAAGTTAAGGAGCACACCTCGAATTGGGAGAGAAGCTCGGCCATAAAACCCGTCAGAGTTATAAACGTGCCAGTGTATTATTAAAATATAAAGCCACACTTGCTTGGAATTACCCACAAATTATAATAAACACTGTACATAGCTTAGTCACTCATTAACATGCAAATGATCCCCAAATTACAAGTGATAACAATAAATTTGTGTCTTTCAGCCGCAGCAGCAGCGCACTTACCTTTTTCGCTGAGTCGGCGAGTGAGTCATCATGTGTGTCTTCGTCTTCTTCATCGTGCTCGTCGCCAATTTCACAACCAGCAACAAACCATTTTACTCTCGCTTCTGTTGGATGAACGCGCGCACAGAAAGCGACTTCATCGGCGCCCGCATGCGTCAGCACCGGCAGCGGTGATTTGAGCAGAATTGGTTGCGTTGAGGCAGAAGAAGAAAGTGAATACTCAGCTTCTACCACGTTCAGCTGACAAGATGTGCGACAGCTAAGGCCAGCCGCTGTACGCACTTCACACGCGTATTCGCCCGAATCTAAATCGAAAGCGTCGTTAATGCGCAGGCAGAGCATGCCATTGCCATGGTCAATTTGACTGGAAGAGGCAAAGAAGGGCAGATAAAAAACAACCATTTACGAGATCTTAAAAGACGAGCGGCTAAAACTTAACAAACTTACTTGAAATCCTCATCGTTCGGCAGCTCTTCGCCATTACGCATCCAAATGTAGGTGTATGGCTCAACGCTGTCCAACTCGAAGCTCAAATCGATAGTCTCTCGCTCATACGCTTGCACTTCGGCAGGCAGTGGCAATTTGATGCGCGGCACTCTTTGACGCGCTGCTAAAGCATTATCTTCCGTCAACTCAAATTTCATCCAAGTGCTTGTGAGCAAAGGCTCGTGCTCACCCTGTATTATACATGTGTAGAGGCCTTCGTCAGCCTCGGATACGTTGTCGATGCTTAGCAACGCTTCATGTTCCGTCACCATAATTTGCACACGCTCATCGTCCTCCTTCACCGCCAAACCATTGTGATAGAATTTACAAGATGGCACAGACGAACCACGATAACCAGTAGCCAAGGCCATGCGACCACCAATCGCCGTCGACGGACCCATTATGCGCCGATGCAGATGAGCATTGCGTCTGGATGAAGATGTGCGTACGCTGCGCGCGGAGGGTGAACGCGAATAACGTGATCGTCCAATGACATCTAGACGCGCTGTAGCCTCAATGCGCCCGTAGTCATTCTCCAAGGTGATGCGATAAAGACCAGCATCATCAAGTGTGACCTCATCGATATCTAAGAAACGCAAATCATCGACTTCCTTCACCGCAATACGCGCCGTGGGCGTAACGATTATACCCTCTTTGTCCCATGTCGACCATGGTGTGGGATGTCCGGCGATGGCGCATTGGAAACGCACACTATCACCCTCCTCGACAACACGACTATGCGGAATGGCTAGGAATTTGGGTGCTTGCAAAATGCCCACATCAAGCATTGCGCGGCGATAGCTGCCAATGCGTCCGTCACTCAAGTCGATTTGCGATGAACGATAGGAGAGCCGTCGCGGTGAGAAACCGCGATTGGGTGTAGAGCGCGGTGTTGAGCGTGGCGTCGAATTGGCCGATAATAAGCCAGTGGGGCGTGTCAGTTGACGATTCAACATGTTCTCCTTCTCTTCGGGCACATCGACTATTATGCAGGCGGAGGATAGTGTACGGCCGAGATTGTTCTTAGCCACGCATGTATATTCGCCTTCGTCCTCAGGGTAAATGCGCGGTATACTCAGCGTCGCTTTGATGCCATCATAGGACATTGTGAAATCTTTACTACTTGACAGTACACGACCATCTTTTTCCCAAATTATTATTGGCTCTGGCAGAGCTTCGACATGGCATTCCAGGGTAATGGCATCACCATCGCAACAACGCAAATTACGTAGATGGCGAATAAAGCGGGGCAATGTTTCAACGTTACTAAGGAGAGATTTTGCAAATATGTAATGGAGAGATTATTGAAGATAAATGACCTGGGGATATTTTGAAAAAATAAATGCTTACCCGTGACGAATGGAACCTTTCTCCATTGGTGAGCTGTTTAAAATATCTGAAAAAAAGACAAAATATTCAGAAGAATTTAAAGATGAGAATTAAAATTAAAATTAAAATTAAAATTAAAATTAAAATTAAAATTAAAATTAAAATTAAAAGTAAAATTAAAATTAAAATTAAAATTAAAATTAAAATTAAAATTAAAATTAAAATTAAAATTAAAATTAAAATTAAAATTAAAATTAAAATTAAAATTAAAATTAAAATTAAAATTAAAATTAAAATTAAAATTAAAATTAAAATTAAAGCTAAAATTAAAATTAAAATTAATTAAAACTAAAATTAAAATTAAAATTAAAATTAAAATTAAAATTAAAATTAAAACTAAAACTAAAACTAAAATTAAAATTAAAATTAAAGTTAAAATAAAAATTTAAATTTAAATTAAAATTAACATTAAAGTTAAAATTAAACTAAAAATTAAAATTAAAATTAAAGTTTAATATTAAAATTAAAATTAAAATTAAAGTTAAAATTAAAATTAAAATTAAAATTAAAATTAAAATTAAAATTAAAATTAATATTAATATTAAAATTAAAAGTAAAATTAAAATTAAAACTAAAATTAAAATTAATATTAAAATTAAAAGTAAAATTAAAATTAAAATTGAAATTGAAATTAAAATTAACATTTAAATTAAAATTAAAGTTAAAGTTAAAATTAAATTTAAAATTAAAATACAATTTAAAATTTAACTCCTGATTAAATTAAAATCCGTAACAGGAAGTCCCTACATGTATGCCTATTACCAGAACCACGTTTAAATAAAAATCTGTTGCATTCATTCAGGCGAATGTATTATATACAAATCCTATTCGCGACATCTGTCGCATATTTCTGTAAAACAAAGTTGCCTCTTTGCTTCAAACATTTGTTTTTCCAGGGCTTCGGAGCAGAGCGGACCTAACAGCAGAGAACGTAGATAGTACGTTCAAAGTTTTTAATTGCTTTTACAAATAGTTACGAATTTTATGTTCAATAACCCAAAAAATTTGCAAAAGAGACCCAAATTGGGAGAGTAAGACTTCGAGAGAGTTGAAAATAGTTGCAAGTAAAATTTTCACTTGCAACTACTTGCAGCTTTAAAAA
The DNA here is from genome assembly GCA_960531455.1 of Urophora cardui. Taxonomy (NCBI): domain Eukaryota; kingdom Metazoa; phylum Arthropoda; class Insecta; order Diptera; family Tephritidae; genus Urophora; species Urophora cardui. The sequence continues at coordinate 127,101,098 of OY482670.1, read as the reverse complement.
AATAGAAGCGTCAAAAACATATGATCACAAAAATTGCAACTGGAAATATGCCAACATTTTAATCGCAAATTTCTAATTGCATACTAAATAAATTAGCGCAAAAAGGAATCTTGACGATGTTGTGGAATACCCAAAGTAGATTTTCGTCTTCCTAATTCAGATATTTACATTCATTTTCAATTTCAAACATTTCAATTACAACCTAACCTAAAAATCAAATTGTGAAAACAGCGCATCAGCTGTTTACTTGCAAATGTTTACGATTTTGTGTTCAATAACTTTGGTTGATAATTTTCTCTTTTACTCGTTTTTACTCTTAATTTGTCACTGGTGCTCTTGTTGCAAGTAAAGTTGTTGAACAAAGCTAGTATCTAGTTCTCTGCTTTGACGAATTCATGTTGCTGACGACTCGTGTGCAGTTCTCAATTTACACATTTAAAAATTGATTGAGTAGGGCGGTTTCAGAGCAAAAAAAAATCGGAGCGAAAGTGGACCGAAAGCGGAGCCCTCAGTAAACAAAGTGGGAACTAAGTACAGAAGCAAACGAAAAATCCTTTGCTCCGGAGCCCTGATGTGTTAGCTAACATTCTACCCATCCGGCAACTTGGCAGATCAAAGCATTTATCTAATTTTAGCTTCTTTTATCCAATTTCCATTTGTTGGTAGTGAAATTTTACATACTTTTATAATTACTGCTGCCGCTTTCGCTATTTTTTACTGGGTTTGATAACAAAATGATTGTAGTACATATGGATTTGGAACCGGGTTTTCGGAAAGCAAACATAAATAGTATACCGGTGGTGCGTAGCGAGACAATTTTCGGTTTCGTCACAAAGCTGGCCACCAAAAGCGGTGGAGTAAATAAGCAAAATCGCAGGTAAGTATATATGTATGTGCGCATATAATAAAACTTAAATTCTATTTTCCTTATTTGATGCCTTTGTGTTTTTCATTTTGTAGTAATAGCAGAGACGTGGACTTGCGTGTGGACTATGTGCAAGTACGAAAAGCTGGGGATATTTTCGAGTTACGAGCAATTGTCTTCCCGGCCGCAAGTGGCGGCAATCATGAGGCTCATGTGCGTGTCGGCTTGAAAGTGGATGAGAAAAAAGATGAAATATCGGAAACGAAGTGTGAACAATGTGAAAAGAAAGGTTGGTTTTTCTGAAAACACGGTGTTACAGCTGTACCAACACGGAATTATATTTGCCTTAGCTGCATCCATATATATATATATATATATATATATATATATATATATATATATATATCAGAGATCAGCATGCGATACATTTTTTGTGATTTAGAGTATACTCATAAAATATGCGGTGGGAGTATGACCGCAACCGCAAAATATGCGATCATAATAAACACCGTACCGCATTTTCTTGATCAATTCCGGTGTGCGGTAGTATGGATATCACAACACCGCATATCGTAAACACCGTATACCGCAAACACCGCATACCGCAAACACCGCATTTCCCAAATAGAGATATTTACAATGTTGCCAGTGCGATTTTTTGTTTGTAATTTTTACCGTTTTATGGATTTCTGATGAAAAATACTACTGATTACAATTTGATTTTAACCAAAGAATATCTATACAGGAAAAATCTCAGGATTGGTTTTTTTTTTAATTTTTTCATTGAAAGGGTCACTTAAAATTTAGAGTTTGTGTACATTCAAAATAATTTGACTAATGAATTTCAAAATAAAAATATGTCCTATTTACATGAAATAGAGTTTTTTCCTAAAATCCTCGAATCACATTTATGGCTTCTTAGTAATACACATAAGTTTTGTTTGTCTGTGTTTACACATTTTTGTTTGTCTGTGACATAATTCTTTATTTTCCAACGAGGCATTCATTCAATTTTCACAATCGACAAAATTTGCTACGATACATTGATTGAAACCAAAGTGTTTGTCATTTTATTGGAGCAACAACAATACACATGTTTATTTTTATACATTTTATTATGCGCCCGTCAGAATGAATACTTTTCCGTCAATATAGCAATTCGTTTAACTTAGAAACATATGTAGTTGAATTAGATGTCTTTTTTACGGCAAAGCTGCACTGCGTTTCTGTAACTGAACTCTATCAATCTTTTCGCCTGAGTGACGTCATAATGACGTCAATCGATAGATTCTCACCTGCTTTTTAGGTGGTGACAAAGTGTGGAACGTATTAATGTGACGTCATTTTGATCGAAAATTTTCGCGATTTTGTTACAGAAACTCACTACTGAAGTACTGAATGTGTCGATCGTCCTTTAAATACATTTAATTCAACTATATTGTCAGTTAAACGGATTGCTAGTTTGACGGAAAAGTATTCATTCTGATGGCCCTATTAGTCGTATTGGATTTCAAAAATGAATTTTTGATTATTTCATTATTGAAAAATATTTTATTATTCAAAAAACTGCCACAAAAAACAAAGCACACAAAAATAAAATAAAAAAAATACTTGAGAATAAATTTGCTGTATATCTTATAATCAGTAACACATATCTATGTATTTATGTATGTACAAATGAATTTTCAATTGCCTATACCTTTGCAGTGTGTGAAAAATTTCCGGCAACACTGAATAGTATACAAATAAACAAATGCGGTGTTTGCGATATACGGTGTTTGCGGTATACGGTGTTTGCGGTATGCGGTGTAAACAACACTAAATACCGCAATATCATTTAGGTTTTCAATCAATGCGGTGGCGGTGAATTTTTTTTCTGGGTACTTATTTTTTGAGCCACTCAAAAAATAAGTATTTTTGCGGTGCTTTAGAAAATGCGGTGCACCGCTGCTGATCTCTGATATATATATATATATATATATATATATAAGTAAATATGTATGTATGTATGTACCAGAACGTCGCGGATTCATATCCGTCTAATGACTGTCATAACGGATAAATTCCGCAGAGCTTACAGCAACAACAAGTATTGGCACTTCTTGTATTGCGCACGACAGTCTAGGCAAAGTAACGGAATGACCTGGACTTATATCCGGCCAAGATCTATGGTCCGGTTGCAGTCCTCAGTATTTCTAGGAAATGTTTTTGCTATAGCATGAACAATTGGCTCTAGTTTATATGTATTGTGTTTTACTTTATAATATATTAGTAATCTAACGTAAGATTTTTCCGCTACAGATTCCTGCCCACACATACTCGCTTTCATATTTTGGTTACATCGTCAAAGTACCGACACCGAAACACAAGCTATCCACGATTATTGGGGTAGCGAAATCGAGGCAATAGCCGAGGAGGGACGTTTAGATGCGCTTCGCATACGCGATATATTTCCTTGTGATGAATTACGCTTAGAAGCCGATCTGGAGGCAGCAGCTGTTGGTGAAGACGACGGGCAGGCTTTTTTCGAAACAGTACTGGATGAAATGGATAATTTGGGTTTAAACGGTTCGGCGCTTTATCGTCACTGTCGCTCCGTATTGGATGAATTCGAACCATTATTCATACATCATACATTGTTGGATGCTTCAAATAATGGTGTAAAGAATTCACGGTTATTCGTTCAACACATGGAAGATCAAGCCAAAGAGGGCCTCTTTGAACGTCTGAGCGAAATATCAAAATCGAGTTATAAAACGCCACTATGGCTAGAGGCTCAATATATGCGTTTGCGATGTTCACTTATACATCGCATTGCATCGCGTAAGGACTCGCAAGAGGATGAGGCTTTATTGGAGATGCTGTTTTGTAAGGAACGTGAATATAACATTGAGGAACGGCAACAGCTTAAGCAACATAAGCGTTTCATATTGAAACAAACAGAAAAGTTGGAAAACAAGACATATCACGAATGTGGTTTGTTGCTTAGCGAAAGCTATCCATACATTTGTGCATCGCCAGATGGTATTACCGATGATCATATTGTCGAAATTAAGGCACCCAAAACGGATGAGGAGTTTGAAAAGTATTTGGAAGGACGTGAAACTATAGCACCCAAGTACATGGCACAAATCCAAATACAGATGTATATGGCAAATGTTACAAAGGCACTGTATTGTGTATTAAGTCCCACATTTGATACAAACGGTGCACTGCACTATGTTTGGGTGCAGGCGGATATGGAGTTTGTTGCGAGTTTACTCGGTGCCGCTGAGGATTTCTGGAGGGATGTGGTGTTTCCACGTTTAGCTAAAATTTATTTCGCCAATCCATAATTTAATTAATAATTAAGATCTTTAGAATTAGCTAACGACCCTATTAAGTTATCTTGTCAATCATAACAATTTTAATAATACATTTTTTTTTGCAAAGAGCATCATAACAACACTGTTTATCTTGAGTGGAGAAGGAAAATATATGATTATGCGAACATGGTGAATAAACGAAATGAAGTCACTCTTCTAAAGTATATTGTTTTTAATGCGACAGCAATGTAGTTATCACTTTTCTTGAGTCGGATTGACCTGAATCGGAGTAATGCGAGCATGTTCGCACAAATGAAAAATTGCAGCAAATTTACTTCTTGTACGTGTTTGCGAACCGAAACGATGAGGGTTTTTTCATTATTTTACTGAAACCTGTTATTTCATCTGTCCCCGTCCCTGAGCACTGCGGCCTTTAAATCTTTTCTTGCCTTAAATATGTACATTTGTATGTATGAATATGTACTTGAACTTACCTTTAGCATAAATTTGTAGGGATATAACGGCTTTAGCTTCACCATGACAATTGCTCGCAATAACCGAGTAAGTACCAGTGAAATCCAATTTGGCACTGGGTATTTCCAAACGGTATTCTGGACCGTCGCCGATGGGTCGGAAATGTGGTGCGTCTTTATAATACTCGGTCTACAATTGAAAGAAAAGCAGCAAATCAGATATTAAAAACAAATCAGCATAAATGTGCTACATAATTTAATTTATTTCAATCTAAAAATGGTGTTGGATTTGTCGGTCGAACAATTTTACCGACTACACAATGCAATGTCTGAATAGTGATCACGATTTCGCTATACATATTAGATGTTACTGAAACTGAAATTCAGTCTAAATAAGCGAATGAAGGCGATCTTGAAGATGTGGAGAGACGCCCAGCCTGCTCATTTAACACCTGTGTCCCTATACACCAGCAAATGGAGTCTGCTACATTAGATGTGTGATTATTCGTGAACAGAGTATAACGGCTAGCAAGTGGAAAATCGTTCCACAATACATCATATGCCTGCCCTGTCGGAAAAGCAAGCATACAATACAAAATTTTGTTAATTTAAGTTATGCTAAGTTTAAATTACTTGAACTAATCGTTATGACTCCGTTTGGGACATTATTTCGCGTTAGCGACGTCGCGTTACAAATATTTTCCTAAGCAAATATTTTACCATCAATGGAGATGGAATGATCTCTATTCATTACTTTTTGAATGTTGGACCAGAATTCGCAGAGTTTTGCAAATTTCTAATAGCACCTAAAATTTTTTTTTACATTTTCACATGTTCGCCAACGCCCTTATAAATGTTAATGTCTCAAAAACTTGAAGTCTCATCTCTATCGATTATAGTGCTGCTCAAGTGCTTTCCAAAAATGGCAATGAGAAGAAAAAAAATACTCAACGCTATGCATATTTCATTGAGCTTTGAAGGCGTGCGAACGACACGTTTGCCATTCTGGAATCGCCCATATGTATTTTAACCAACTTTCCCTGTATTTAAAAATCACGCTGACGAAATTAGTCAAATTTAAAACGACAATAAAAAAAATTTTACCTAAGGGGGGAAAATGATTCGGTGATTTTACTATATGGATAGTGGTTTTTCGTTTTGTGTGGAAATTATTTCGCCCCCAGACAACAGCCACCAATTTGTGTCACAGTGTTATTCATACATACATCGAATCCCAGTAATAATTTTAGCTCGAAATTTATTTGAGCTCAAATTAATATCCAGCTCGTTTTCCAATTTCATATTTGTAACTTCATTGGAGAAGCAATCCATTCTCAAGGAAAACGGCAAGAACTTTACCGTAGAGGAAGCAAGAAATAACTTTAAGAATACGATAATAATATTATTACGTAGTTTGAAAAAAATCTCAAAAAAAACACCCTACATATCGTCAGTGATACTGCAATACGTTCCATGTCACTTTTTACTTCTTCCTGAATACACCTAAATAACCTTTTTACACTTTTGTCAATCACATAGATTTTGCTTTTATATATAACTTCGCTTTTATATGAATATACTATAAAAATGTAAAAAATATCGCGAAAAGTTAAAATATATAGTTTTTTCTCCTTCCTCAAAAATTTAGTCAAGGCGACATAGCACGTTTTGCAGTATCACCGACGATATGTACATAATTTGAAATGCAACTACGCTGCGTATACGTAATTTGTTTACATACAAACACAGTTAAAACCAATAAAAGCATGTTAAAAAGGGTTGAAGTAGCAAAATAAGCAAAAGCCGTATTTTCATTTATTATTTATGTATTTACTCGGAAGCGTAATTACTCAGTAGGTCCAAAGATCTACAAATCATCAATACTTTCCTCATTACATTTCCTTTGGGGAGGATAACAACTTGCATGGCAATGCCCCATAACTATCGCACGGCGATGGCCGCCTTCGCATGAATGACTTTGTATAGTAAAAAAAGCAATGAAGCGAAAGCTTAGTGCTTTCTTTCCAAACCGCATGCTTTTTTCATATGCTCGTTATTACATTTGCACGTGCCGCTGAACATACTTTAGGAGTACCTGCGGTATATCTAACAAAAGCAAGTATCCTGGCAAAAAAAATCGCATCACCTGACAAATGGAGCTAGTGGGTAATAATTTATTTTTTTACTCACATAACTACATATCGTCGTACCATACGAAAACTAGCATATTTAAAATTTCTGGCGAAAGCTATCAATTAAAAAATCCTGTACGAAAAGTAGTACATTTGACTTTTGGCTGACGAAAAGTAGCAGTAATTATATACTTGGGCAATTCACTGGGTATTGTAAAGTTGTATGTTGTAAAGGAAAATGTACATAAGAACGCAGTACCTGTGATCAGACTCTCGTATGTGTTTTGTTGTATTTCGTTATTGTTTACAGTTTTGTTTAAAAAAATTTGAATAAGAAAAATGCCAGGCGAAAGTGAAAAAAGAAAATCATAACAGCTTTATGCGAAAAACAGTTTATTAGATTTATTAGCGGCGGATTCAAGTCCTAGTTGATATATGGTACACACGATGCAAGTAATTTGTTTTTTTTTTTTCATCGCCCTCCATACTGCCTGCACCTGTCGATTGCTCAAATTCCTTTGCTCTACCATATGCACTTCGCATGTTTCGCACTTTTGCGCGCACTTGCTTTCATTCTACGTTTATGATTTTTTCGAGGTTAAACGATTATTGTAAAATTGGGCAGTTGGTTGGTGCTTTATAAATTCTCGATTTTCCAATAGGAGTTCGACCAGCATCTTTTCGGCCATATCCCACCACCTTGTTGGGTGGGTTGGAGCGTATGCGTCTCTTCTTGCACTAAAAGTAAAGAAGTAAAAAGGAAAAATATGAAACAGATATGTACGTACATTTGTATTTGTTTAATTCGATTATATTTACCGGAATGTCGTCAGCCGCTTCCATATTTTTATTTAAATTTTTTTTAACAAACTGTCAGAGTAAAAACTTAAATCAAATAACACATCCAATAAACATAGGTTGCCCAGTTGTATTGGTTGTATTGAAATTTGTATGAGAAAAATCAACCCTACTGATACACCTATTGTAAACCTTTACCAGTATACAACATTACAATACTTTACAACAGCTTGTGAATTGCCCAACTGTTTTTACATTAAAACGAAATTAATAGTTTTCGTCAGCCAAAAGTCGAAGTTGCTACTTTTCGTCAGCCAAAAATTTAATGTGCTTGTATTCGTCAGCCACAAAAAATCGTATGCTAGTTTTCGTATGGTACGACGATATACATATAAATACATACGTACAATGTGCATAATTTCAAGGTCATCGTCGGTATAAGCAGACAAAAGCTGACCAGCAATTTACGAGCGAGTTTTATGTTTCATTTATTGTTGTAAATAGTTTGGTTTTATGTATGTAAGTATGTCAGAAAAGATATTCAAGTTCAACGTTGCATTGCCATATAGCAAATAAAGCAAATGCGTGTTGTAAACGCCAAGAGCACAAAATACGAAAACGGCTTAATAAGTTAAATAATTTATGTATTTACATATCGTCGTACCATACGAAAACTAGCACCCAATTTTTTTGTGTCTGACGAAAAGTAGCAATTTCAACTTTTGGCTGACCAATAGAGCTGCAAAACTATCGATGGCACTATCGATAGTATCGATAGTTTTTTTTTCGTGTCACTATCGATAGTTTTTTCCACTATCGATGGTTATCTCTATTCATTCTTGTAGTTTTGTCCCAAGAGAAGAATACTGAATGTTAGGGAGGAGTTGGATTTCGATATCAAATTGGTCAAATTAATACCCCAGCGGGTTAGGGGGCTTAGAATATACCCGTGATAAGGAATGTCTGTCGTAAGAGGCGACTAAAATCCACGCTTCTAACGATATATAACTTGTAGTAATTGAACCACACCTCGCTAAATGACATCTGGTCAATGTCAAAATTTTTAATTTTTTCCGATTTTTGAAAACTTGTAAAAATCAGAAAAAAAATATTTTTTTTTAAATTAGCCAGTTTAATTGTTAACGTAATGTCAAAGATATCTGATAAAAACATTATTTTTAGCGATTTCTTTCATGTGAAGCAAAAAGGATATTTTATGGACTAAAAACTCGGTTATATGACCGTGTATAGGGCGTTGTTTTACAACTTTTTTTTTTTGCAAAACACTATAGACTTCTTACGCGACCTTAAACTTCTCATATTCAATAGTAATGCCTTTAAAATAAGAAATAATTTGCTCGCACAGCTAAATTCAATGAAGGTGCAAAACACGGTAACTCGCATGGAACATGGTGCAAGGTTTCCAATATATTAGCTGCGGAATGATTTGTATCTGACAGCAGCTTTTGTGTCTTCAGTAGAGCTACTCGCAATTTGAAATCTTCTGATATAAAATGACAAGCAATAGTTAAGTAATTTTCATTATTCCTTTTTTTGCTTGGTTTTCCGACGGGGTAGGAATATGATGTATTGTGGAACGATTTTTTCACAAGGGATGACGAAAGATCGTTCCATAATACATCTCTTTAGCTTAAGGGCCGTTTACTCAACCTCTGATTAACGCTAACCCTATGAGAGGGTGAAGTCACAAACAAATTTTATCTTTTGTCTATACATGGATGAGTCATCTAACCGAGTTTTTCGTCCATAAAATATCCTTTTTGTTTCACATGAAAGAAATCGCTAAAAATAATGTTTTTATCAGATATCCTTGATATTACGTTAACAATTAAATTAACATTTAATTAAGTTAACAATTAATTTTTAAAAAATAAAACTTTTCTGATTTTTACAATTTTTTATAAAAAACTTAATTTGAAAATTAAAATTTTTTCAAAAATCGCAAAAAATTAAAAATTTTGACATTGATCAGATGTCATTTAGCGATGTGTGGTTCAATTACTACAAGTTGTATATTGTTAGAAGCGTAACTCCAGCGAACATAATTTTTGAATAAAGTGATAACAAAAAACACAAAATTACCGTTATCTCAAAAACGTAACCATACAAAAAATTAAGAATTAAAAAAAAATTGTTCTGTGCTCAGCAGGCCCATACCTATCCTCCCCCATAACTGAAATTCTTCCTATTTTTTTGTTTTTTGATTTATTTAAAGCATAGTGTATTCTACATTAATGAAATGTTTAAACAGTGTGCCTTTTGATTATCGGTATTTTACATTAATGAAATGTATAAACAATGTGCCTTATGTACTAGTCAGCGCCAAAGATGCTAAAAAACAAATGTACTACTTTTAGTTTTATTACTATAGCGTTTTCAAGTCAAATGAAACCTTCTTCAAATCAAGTGCAAATTTTAAATTGAAAAAGGTTTAATTTAACCACAAAATGCTATACATATAAGTGAAGTATTTAATTCCTATTTGTTGTTATTTTGTTAATTAATTAATGTTATGCGTTAAAAAAAAATTAAAGACTTTGAAAAGGAAAATGTAAACAAAACCATTCCTCTTTTTAAGGTTTAATTTAACCAGAAAATGCTATATACATACACAGAGAAAAAAGTACAATGGTTTTTTCAACAAACCTCTTGGTTAATGTTTTATTGGTTGATTTATTCATGTCAAAAGGAAAAAATGTAATTTTTGCAACATAGTTCTTGACAAAATACTGGACGACGCGATAGCCGAACTGAAATTAAAGGACATATATATCAAATACGTAACTAAATACGTAGATGATATATTCGCGATTATCAAAGTTAATGACGTGGAGGAAATTTTAAAAACACTAAATTCGCAACACAGAAAAATCCAGTTCACCACTGAACTGGAAAAAGATGGAAAACTTTCCTTCCTAGACGTAACAATACATAAAAAAGGAAATAGACTATTGACAAATTGGTATGCAAAACCTACATCCTCCTCCAGGATAATAAACTATAACTCTAACCACCCCTGGTCCCAAAAAAAGAATACTGCGATCAACCTTATTAATAAAATCTATACATTGAGCAACCAGGAGTTCATAAAAGAAAACAACATAAAAATTAAAGACATATTAACAAAAAATGGATATCCAAATAAGGTGATAGATCAGTGGTTAAGAACAACAAAGCTTAGACAAACACAACACAAAGCGAAATCAACGAACACGAACAACAACAATAACAAAACTTTTAGGGGCGTTACATACATACAAGGGCTGACGGACAACAAAACTTTAAGAAAGTGCATTAAAAGTGACGATCTAATTTTTGCACACAAACCACAACAAACACTTAACAAAATATTTAATAAGATGAAAGACAATATTAACAAGGAACAACAACACAACGTAGTGTACGAAATCAAATGCAAAGGTAAAACCAACGAACCTTGCAACAAAACTTACATAGGAACTACAAAACGCGCACTAGGAGTAAGACTAGGCGAACATAAAACAGACGCAAGAAACCACAAATCAACAACAGCATTATCACAACACTTAACAGATACTGGCCATGCAGCGGACTTTGACCATGCAAGAATATTAGACATAGAGAGAAAGACAAGAACAAGATTGACGCTTGAGAGTTTACGAATACAAGAGAAAATAAATGACGCAATGAATTTTAAAGAAGACGTCGACAACATAAACTGCGTTTACAGAACAACAATAACACAAGAAAGAGGAAGAAAAAAAGACAAAAGAAAGTAGGAAATGCACTATGTAGATACAAAAATTAATTTTAATCGTGTATAATGTATTGTTGGAAAAAGTTATAAGTGCACAATTTATTTAAATGTAAGTGTTTGGTTCAAATGGAAAAAATTTAGTTTGTTTATTATTGTTTAAATATTTTGTATTAATGGAATTAATGTTTGTATACATGTCTTCTTATATATTTGTTGGAAATAAATAGACTCCCTGAGGAAGACGCAAGTATGCGCCGAAACGCGTAGGAGGAAAAAGAAAACTTTGTGTTTTGCTTTATAACTCACCGGCCAAAAAGCTCTGAAAAGCATATTATGGAAAAAATGTAATATGTACATTTTCATTGTACCATTAACCAATATTTTGGTAACAATCAATATCAAACAGAAAGTTGGTTTCCCCAACGTGTATATTTGTTATATTAACGAAAATATTGGTTAATTCATATCTAAAAAAAGTAACAAGTAAGGAAGCCTAAGTTCGAGTGGAATCGAACATTAGATACTCAGCTGTATGCTTTCATTGTTTGTTTGCGTTTGATGGAAACACGGATTATTTTATATAAAGCGAGTGCCGCATAAAATCGGCGTAGCCACGCCCATTTTCAACATTTTTATCAGTCATCCAACTAAGCATATGAATATTATTCTTTGTGCAAAATTTCGTTTCTTTTTGACTTCTAGTTACAAAGATATCACGTTACAAATTCCCAAAGGGTGTTCCAGAGATATCTTTGTTAAAAGGTAGGCGTGGTCATAAACCGATTTCAATAAATTTTTGCGTGTATATTAACACAAGTTGTAAAAGTGTATAAACCAAGTTTCGTTATAATATCTCAGTTATTTGTCGAGTTATGGGCTCCGAAATCTCGATTCCTTTGTCTAAAAAGAGGCGGTGCCACGCTCATTTTCCAAAATTTGTCCAAAATTTCAATGAATTATCTTTATATTTGACAAAGATATCGCTTAAAATGTTTTTATTAGGCCAATTTATAATACCCATATATAAAAGTGGGCGTGGTCGTCAACCGATTTCGCTAAAATTTTCAACATGTATTACCACAAGTAATAAAAGTGTACACACCAAGTTTCGTCATTATATATCAATTATTTGTCGAGTTATGGGCTCAGAAATCTCGTATATTCCAGCTTCTAAAAATTTTTGTGTTTTTCGTTGTATGTCCGCAGGTGGACTCCTGGCATAAAATTTCAATGATATATCTTTATATTTGACAGAGATATCGCTTAAAATGTTTTTATTAGGTCACTTTATAATACCCATATATAAAAGTGGGCGTGGCCGTCAACCGATTTTGACAATTTTTCGTCCAAACATTTGCCTAAGTAAGTATATCACGCGTACCAAATTTCATCGATATATCTTCAACAGTTTCTGAGTTATGACTCATAAAGCTTTCAATGTTTGCTCCTTAATAAGTGGGCGTGGCACCGCCCATTTTCCAAAATTCCATCAAATTTCTTCTTAGGGGCCTGAGCTCAACACGTGGGTAAAATTTCATCACTCTAGCTATATTAGTGGCTGAGATACCAAATTTCCGATTTTTTCTATATAGGAAAAGTGGGCGTGGTCATGGTCCGATTTCGCCCATTTTCAATACCAAACGTCCCAGTGTCGATACCAACTTGCATTTCAAATTTCATCAAAATATCTCAATTTTTGCGCGAGTTAGAGTGTTTACAGACGGACGGACGGACAGACGGACGGACGGACATGGCTCAATCGATTTCTCTTTTCACCCTGATCATTTTGATATATATAAGTCTATATCTATCTCGATTATTTCATTCTGTTACAATCCACCGTTATGTGATTAAAACTATAATACTCTGAGTACTAGTACAGCTGAGTATAAAAATATTTACGAAGCTTTATGGCTTCGGCTCTGTTGTTACCATCGCCTTCTCAACACCGTTTGTGCTTGACGAAGTTGAATGGCTGGACCCGAATTGTAGAGAGCGAGAGAGTGAGTATTTGGAATTTTCTTTGTTATTCAGTTAACATATTAACACTCTCTTATAGATCATACATAGCAGTGCTGCTCCTGGCATAAAAATATAACCAACAAATTGTTTAATAGTAACAAGAAATTGGTTGAAGATTTGAACGAACATTTTGTTATATCAACAAATATCATGGTTAATACCATGTCTCCACATAACGTGTTTCGCTCTTTTTTTCTCCATTTTCTCTCTCAATCTTGTTTCGACACGGAAACCAGTGCCGAAACTCGCCAATTTCCATACAAAATTTCTGAGAGCGAGTGAAGATTGAAACACTGTTTCATTCTGAATCATCTTGCCAACCTCGATGATATCGATGTCTTCTCTAATTTTGTATCGAAAATCTATCGAAATCTCACACAGACCAAAACAAAAACGCAAAAATAAGCAAACATACAAACATTTAAGAAGAGCAAGAAAGAGAAATGTTAAACTGAATCACGACCGGCCACGTGGAGACGGGTTATTTAGCGAGATGTTTTGCTACATGTTTCTTTGGTGAAACAAGTTATGTGGAGACGGGCTTTAATATAACCAAAAACACTGTCTAATATATCAACAATGGTAATGGTAATATTAAACAAGTGTGAAATTAGTACTATTAACCAAGTTTTGTTTGATTTTTCTCTCAGTGTAAGTGAAGTATCTAATTCTTATTTGATCTTTTATTTAATTATTGTTTTGCGTAAAAAATTAAAGACTTTTTGGAAAGAAAACTGTAAACAAGGGATGGTTTTTTTATTTTAGTGAAATATTCATAAAAAACTATCGATAGTATCGATAGTTTTTTTTTCGACTATCGAAACTATCGAGTGGTCCGACTATCGATGGTTTTGCAGCTCTACTGACCAACCAAAGCTTGAAAGTCCTACTTTTCGTCAGCCAAAAGTCGAAAATGCAACTTTTCGTATAAAATTGTTAAATTTTCAGTTTTGAAAGTGCTAGTTTTCGAATGGTAGTTATGTATGTAGTTATGAAATAGATAACACTTTTCTCAAGTAAAATGTTCTGCTGATTCCGAGTACCTGTCATCTTAATTTTCGTAAAAAATTTTTCGAGAGGTTATGGAACATTTTGAACCAATTCTAGCGACATTGCACGAATCCCTTTCTACAAGTCATATTTTACAGGAAACACCGAAATAAATTTTGGTATAAATTTTAAACTTCTTTGGTCGATATATAGGACACGACCGAAAAATTATTAAAATTTAAACTTCGAAAAGTTTAAAAGATTTTTAAACTTTTAAGGTTTAGATTTTATTCCAAATTAAGATTTATTTTAAGACTTTCAAAAGTTTAAAATTTAAACCCTTTTTTGGTTTAAATTAAAAAAAATGTCTGCTCCCAAATCCTCTTCGTGCTTTTCCCTATTGTATCTTCTTTCCTGGCCGCTGTGGTGCAGTGGGTAGAGTGCTCGCCTGCTATGCCAGAGGTCTCGGGTTCAAACCACGGTCCGAGCCAAACAAATTTTTCTAATTAGTAAAAATCCAATTATTGGGTTTTTTTTAAGAGCAGCGGTCACCTCTCAGCAGTGGGCGGCATACCCTCCGAGAGTATTTCTGCCATGAAAAAGCTTCTCACAAAAAATGCATTCGCCGTTCGGAGCCGGCATAAAACTGTAGGTCCACCCAATTAGTAGGAAAAACAAAAAGGAGCACACCTCGAATTGGGAGAGAAGCTCGGCCATAAAACTCGTCAGAGCCATTGTATTATTATTATTATAGTATCTTCTTTCCTATCCCCTTTTTCTCCTTTTATTCCATATTGTTCTCCCCCCAACATCCGCTTAATCCTTTTCCATATTGTATCTTTTTGCTATCCTCTTTTTCTCTTTTTCTTCCTTCTTCATTTTATCTGTCTCCATAATTATTTTGTGTTTGTTTCTTCATTCAAACAACGCCGCATAGTCGTTCATTCAAATTGTGTAATAACTATAAGTGAGCCTTTTATATATTGTTCATTTCTCGAAAAAGCAAGTTGGAATTTCAAATCAAAAATTAAAATTTTTCCGTTGAAATAAAATCTTACAACCAATACAAGTTTAAAATTTAAACCTTAAAAGTTTAAATTAGAAAAGGTGTAAGATTTATTATGAAATTTATTCCAAAAAATAATTAGAAATATTTAAAGTTTTGTAAGTTTGAATTTTAATCCAAAAAGAATAAGAAACTTTTAAACTTTCGAAGGTTAAAAATTTAACCCAAAAAAAATTTTTAATTCCTTTCAAAACAAATCAAAGTTTAAAAAATATTCCAATATTTATAACAGTGCAGGTACCTTTGGCAGCTTGCTAAAACTTGCCAGGCTAATGATCGTGCTACTATTTATATTTCCTTCGAATCAAAATTCGCAACCTTATCAGCGTACCCTCGTACAATTGTATGCCATTTTTGGTGCATTTAAATCATGCCGGCGACAATTATTCAGTTCGGAGCCAACAAACGCGTTGACATTAGCGGAACTATTTACTAAGCACAACAACAAATGTGGTAATTTAATATGATAAAAAAAAACTGTTTGATGCTTAAACAAAAACAAGATTATTAAAAAAATAATAGCGCATGTGCAACTTATTAAATATACACATACATATGTACGCATGTCCATACATACATATGTACATATATACAAAAATATAAATGTGCAGCTATTTTCAGAACAACATGCAACTTATAGTCCAGTTAGTCGAGAACGTAAACCCGTGTACCGTGTCAGCTGATCGAACCTATTTAATGGGATTTGTATGTAACCGATTATTCAACGACGTACGACGCAGAAGCCCGTACCGCAGAAATCAAAATCATTTTGATTTTTTACGTAAAAACGTGTCAGCTGATCGCTCGCATGGTTGCAAGGTAGAAGGGCTGCCAGTTGAACATTTTTAGTTATTAAATATTTAAATAGTAATTTTCACAGCATTATACAACTAACTCAACAAGATTGTAAAATGTTATCGAATATACAATATATGTGTTCACATGGAAAAAATAGTATGTCTCCTTAAACGAACCATTTATTATTACTTTAATTTTTAAAAAGGAAAGGAAAGGAAACGTTTATAAATTTTTTTTAAATCCCAAACAAAATGTAAATATATATACATATATATAAATTAATAACAAAATAATAGCTTTGTTCAACAACTTTACTTGCAAGTACTTGCAAAAAGAGCGTCAATGTCAAATTAAGAGTAAAAACGAGAAAAAGAGAACATTATCAGCCAAAGTAATTGAACACAAAATCGTAAACATTCGCAAGAAAACAGCTGATACGCTGTTTTGACAATTTGATTTTTAGGTTAGGTTGTAATTGAAATTTTTGAAATTGGAAATGAATGGAAATAACTGAATTAGGAAAACAAAATTCTACTTTGGCTATTCCATCATCAAGATTCGTTTTTGCGCTAACTTATTTAGTACACAATTAGAAATTTGCGTTTAAAATGTTTGTATATTTCTAATTGAAATTTTTGTGATCATATATTTTTGACACTTCTATTTTTTTAAAGCTGCTAGTAGTTGCAAGTGAAAATTTTACTCTCTTTTGCGAATTTTTTGGGTTATTGAACATAAATTCGTAACTATTCGTAAAAATATGTAAAAATTTTGAGATATTGAACACTCCTCATAAATGAAGATATTACTGAAAATTAAAGCAAAAATTGTATTTATCCACAATGGTGGCTGTATTTTCTTAATTAATAACTCTTGGTGGTCTTCTTATGCAATTTTTCTACATTAAAAAGTTATAAATTGCCACAATAAATCTGAGTTTCTGTAACAAAATCAATTAAAGTGATGTCACACTAATACGAACCACCTATTTATACTAGAAAAGATATGAGTTACAGAAACTCAGTACAGATTTCTTAATTAAACACAGATTTTTGTGAGAATCTTGTTGCTTCCCAATATAATTTTTTTATGGATTTTTAATTGTAAATTTAATGTTCTGACTGTGTTTTTTGTTATTTTATGTTTTAGTCCTTGATAACTATCACCAAGGTGTGATGGAAATATATTGGGCAGCAACAAAATTACAAGAAAAGTGTGTTTTCATTACCAACAAAGCCGTAAAAAAGTAACTAAATTAATAAAAAAAAAAGTCGTCAACGAAAACTTTAAAAACGATTAAGTTAGTATTTTCTTGTCATTTGGCAAATAATGCAGTTTTGTATTGAAGAGTAATCCGCATAACACTTTGAAGATTAGTAAAAATCTTGTTTGTTCAAAAATGACTAAACGGCAACCCTGCCAAAATGTAAACAAACAAACTATATATATATGTAAATATGTGTGAGTAAAACAGCTGATTGCTACGGGCTCAAAAAATCCTAAAAATTTCATACGGGCGTTTGCGTCAGCGAGCGGACCACACGTTCTCGACTAACTGGGCTATTAAGCAAGAGCCAAGCGGTTGTTAAATGTACTACACTAACAACTCACAACCAGTTTTGCCGCAGCCTCAAAAAATTTGGTATCAAAAATTGATACTTTCATGGTTTTTTTCGTATCACCGAAAATTTTTTGGAAAAAGAACTTAAATTAATCAAAAAAGCTGTTTTCGGGCTTTTAACCCGTATAACAAATTGATACGGCAATTTTTTTTTCGTATCACAGAAAATTTTTGAAAAAAATTAAAATTAATAAAATAAGCTGCTTTCGTGTTTTTAACGTGACATCGTTTTTTTATTACATTTACCAATATAAAAATATAAGGATAATGAATAGTATCATTTTAAATTTTTCGAATTCAATTTAATTCAAGATAATCATAAAGGCTATTAAAATAATGGTTAATATAAAACATAACGCTCTTTGCTCATGCCTGCCATGGATAGTGATGCCTACTATACAGTTTGATAAAATGTTGCCCAGTTTTGGTATTTTCAAGACTTTCACAATACATATTTTTCGCGGCAAACGCAGGTTGTTACAATTTTTAGAAAATCTTAAAAATGTAAAAGAATAGGTTAATATTCTTTGATTTTGATAAAATCGTATCAAAATTATTTGATGTTGATTAAAAAGGTATCAAATTTGTTCTACGTCAAAATAAAAAGTATCTACGTATCTTGGGCTTAAAAAAGTATCACATTTGATACGATTGTATCAAAACGGCACCACTGCTCACAACTGCACATTAGGCATTTTATACCGGTTTTAGAACTGTTTTGAATGGATAGATTTTCGTTTTTTGCAGCGTCTGATTTCGGTTTTGAAAACCCGTTCTTTTAAGCTACATATATATGCATCTATCTACAGTTCTTTTAGACAGCTGTGCTCTGACGATATGACAAAATTTGTTAGTGTTTTTTCCAAATATTTTTTTCTTAGTATTTTACTCATTAGTGTATGTTTTTTTGACAAGAAATCGCTTGTCGACGCATGAGATTAGCAATTTTTTGTGCAATTAAAACGGTTACTCAAGCACCTATGCAACGCAAAACCTACACATCTCTAACTCAACCGCAAGCGTTATTTAATGAGCTTTTGAAAAATAGTTGTTTCATATTGGCATATTTTTTTAATTTATCAGCTCCTTATTTTCGTATAGCCCAAAGCTAGCTTTGTGGCATTTAGTCGCAACTCGGTCAAGTCAATTCAAACTTTGTCACAGGAATAAACGGTTAATAAATAGAGAACAATAGTTGTTGGTATTGAACTAAGCTAATATGGTATTTTCTATTTTATATGTACAGATGTACATACATAATTACATACACATATAAAAAGTTAATTTTAGAAGCATATGTACATAGGTACTTTATTTACGTGTATATAATTTTTGCAGTTAATGGCTGCGATATTAACAACAATTAACCAACTGTTTGCTTTATTCAGTTTTTTGGCCAAATAGCGGAGAAATAATTATGTATGTACGTACATAAATATGCTATAATTTTTAGAACGTGCTTTTTCATACATATGCATTTATCTTATGTATGTATTCTCTATACATTTTTAATGACATGTGGTAATCAGAATAAATTTTACTTTGCAGTGTTTTGCTCCGTTGAGATAAATTATTATTTTTTTAATTGTATAAGCTTTTCACTTACCCCAGCAGTTAATATTAAAAAAAAGTAGACACTAAAACTGGCATAAATTATTTTTAGCTTAATGTTTAAAAAAATTTTAATTTTATGTGAGAAAGAAAATTTAAGACTTCATTATTATTCAGTAAAATCAAAATTTAGAAAAGAGATAATTAAAAGAGCTTCGATTCATGAGCTGGTTCATAACACGCACATAAAAAGCACTAAAACTAAAAGTGGAACTCTTAGTGATGACTACTGTGCGTCAATAGTAAACGGGAAAATATGAGGCTGCTTAACTACTCCTCATAAATAGATAGATAGAGATAGAAAGCTCATTGTACCAACACCGCGAGGTCGAGTTCTCGAATTAAAGTTTACCGAGTCTCTTGTGTCTACTTCAAAAAATTCAAGAAGTATGCGCTCTACAGTTTCGTCTGTCTTGCCACAGAACCGGCAATAATTGTTAGAACAAATGCTAATTTTGTATATCGACAGCCCCACTGCAAAACCGTGTAAGTCACTATTTTTCCAAAAATAAGGTTCTGAGCCTTTCCCATAGATCGTGGACTTGCGCGCATTAAAATGCAGCCAAAGTCGGTTTACAACTTCCCGTTTCTTTTCAGTGGTTAGTATGGCATTAAAATGGATTGAAAAAAGTCCGGTTCATATGATAAAATTATCATAGTTTTTCCCTTCTCTGAAAACTTTTTCGTTTTGAACATACAGGGTTTTGCAGTGTGGCTGTCGATATGTATGTGGCTTTTGAGCCGCTCCTGTAGCGTGAAATCCTCTGATTATATACATGTGGTCCTATTCCAAGTATATATGTATGTATGTATGTGGTCCCCCGCTGCCATTCCCTGCAGAAATCGGAACTAGCCCATACATGCATGTACAAACCAGCCGCTTGTGGCAATCAACTAGCCCAAAACCTGCCACATTCCATATAAAAATATTGGTCCAATTAACATTGTAATGTCCTAGCACAGGACGAAGTAGTCCAACAATTTTTGCAGGGTTCTGGCTAGGCTGTCTGCAATTGCATTCTACTCCCCTCTACCCAGGAACTATTGCCCTGAGTGCTGGTACTATTTTTCTATACTTGACTGGACCTACAACTTGATGTACATATGTCTCGCAAAAAGTGCCTTTTTACTGAAACACACTGTTAACGTTTAATTTATATCAACAAATTTGAGCTATTACCTGCGCTATTCTCAGTGATGAATGAATCCAAACCCAGTGAAATTGTCTCACTGTGTTAAACACTTTGCGTTTGTATGTTTTTGGGCACAGATTTTCACTTGATCTAATTAAATATTTCACTTTATTTTTTTCTTCTTATTTAAGACTTAATTTTAATTTATGATAATTTTTTTATTATTTCTTTTATTTTGTGTATATTTCTATTTCTATTTTTTTTTAATCTAAAACCTTTAATTGCCAAAAAAATCTTTTTTTGCACATCCAAAGCAACTGTTTAAGCACAGATTACTCCAATTTCACAACTCCGGCTGCAACTGTTGCAGTTTTACGCACGTCTTTACTGTGCGAAAGTTTCAACAGAAGTGGCAAATCCCAGACGCACAAAATGTATTGGACGAACATACGTAATTATGTAGGACTTGCTAATTAAATATGGCGAAGGCAGGTAGCTTTATGTCACCCAAACGCTTTTTAATATTATTCTATTTAATTATTATTCATAGTAGAAGGCATTTACTTAAGTTTTTTTTATATTTAATGGTTGTTTTAGCACTTAATATGTATCAGCAATATAATTAACACAATTTCGGCACGTAGAACTACATACAAGTGCATATATGTACAGTTGAGATTAGGAAATATGCAACACAAAAAAATACTATTTTCCTTTTTAACTTGTAAATTCTTTTCTTTTTTCTTTTTGAATTAAGATCTAGCTGCATTGGAAATTTAGAGCCACGCTTCTTCTTCAAATTCGAAATATTTTTTCTTCTTAAACTTTTATTAAACGTTTGTTATGAAAACACAGCATGCTCACATAAAGAAAAAGATATGTAGGTAAATCCAACGAACTAAAAATTATTATACTTAATAACAGCTCGTGAAAATACTTCGAGAACCGCCAAAAATACTTCATTTAGTTTAGTTAGAGTTTCGCCATACCATTTTTTTGGAGTTAAATTCATAATCTACAATTTTAACGATTAGTTTAACAATTGTTATGGCTAAAAATTTCTAAATTCTTTTAACAATTTTTTGTCGAGTGGATTAACCGTTGAACTTGTTTGTTTTTTCAATGTTAAAGAGAAAAATAGTTTATTAACAACGTTTTTCGTTTGAAGTTTATATGAGAACTGCTATTAGAATTTTCTTACCCAAATTCTTTAATTTGTCATTGCATAATATTTGCACTATAGTGTATGTATGTATGTATGTGGGCATGCACATGCACATCCATATATTTTTTTCACTTCACTTCCCATTTAAAAATGGGCACCAAAAAAAAAAAAAACGAAACAAGCTGAGGGCGTGATACGGCCACGAACGCAGATAAGTGACGTAGAAGACGGCGCAACACCACCCGCAACAACACGTCCTACAGACATGCGTTAAATACATACTACAACAAACATATGTGTATGTATGTATGTATAAGCACAACCAAGGTCGTTCGGTTGCAGCCTGTTGGAATCGTGTATACCTAAGGCGTTTTACCGTTAGATTTGATATTTTTAATTAATTCCATTTTCTTGCGTTGCACTTTGATTCTTTCGGTCTAATTACTATATAAGCACAGAACATTAAGCGTTAAGTTAAATATTATTATACATTAAATATACATATGTACATGCATATATGTATAAGTATGTATGCATTTCTGTATTTAAAAGTAGGCGCATTTGCGCATTCAACCCACATTGACTTTCGTAGCGTTCAATTCCTCAACTAAAATGAAATTCATAAAGCCACAAATGTAGCAGCAGCAGCAGCCAGCCATTCAGCGCTCGTCGCACTTGTCACATTATGCTTGAGCTGCGCTTTTTTTGGAGTGCAATATACAAATAACAAGAACAATAGCAATACAAGAACAACAACAACGAATGTCAATTAACGTCACGAATGCAACTTAAAGCGACCTTAAACGACCGTAAAAATGATTCATTTGTGCTGCTGTGCGCCGCTGTCGACTATTGTTTGTTATTTTTTCTTTGTAACTATTTTTATTGTTGTTTCTGTTGTTGTATTGTTGTAATTATTGTTGCTGTTGTTGCTGTTGTTATTGCAACTGTTTTTGTTGTATCACATTACAAATATGGGGATAGGAAAGAGGCGCGCAGGTTGGCCCGATCAATCAGCTGCTTGAGCGAGCATCGATTACGCATTAAGAAGTCACTGGCTCACTGAGCTTTCCGTTTACGGAGTTTGTTAAAAAAAAAAAATAAAGCGTGAATAACGGGTATTCATGAATATTGATGTGTAAACTGTTTCGAAATCGGATATTTATTCCCTTTTCCTTATTCCTTTTTTTCTGGTTTTCTATGGATTAAAAGGCGACTATCGTTTTTGTAATTTTTTGTTGTCATTGTGACCGCTACTGTTTTGTTGTTTTTGTTTGTTTTGGGTTTTGGTTTTTGCCTTTTGATTTTTTATGTTGTTTTGTTTTGTATTGCTCAGAAACATGCAAGATCATCCGAGTCCACGTTTGACCCATATCTCGGGACCCGACCTGGGAATCATAAAGAATAGGGCTCCCTGTAGAATCCATGCTCAAAGCCTTTCGTTTGATATCAATATTGCATAGAAAGTTAGATAGGTAGATGTAGGTGTGCATATCCATACATTTGCATACATGTTCAAACAGGTTGGTCCTTTTTATTTTGCCTATCACTTCGCTTCGTTGCTGTTGTTGTTGATATTTGCATTTGCACGGCTATGCATGCAAGCATTTGTAAGTACATGTCTATCTCCCTACCTACCACTGACAGTGCCAAGAGATTCACACGGACGCAGCAGTGCACTAACACAAAGGTCATTTACGTTAACGCGTAAACTTTACCTGTTTTTCGAAATCACTCGTAGCTACAGCAAAGATCAAAAAATGTTATACATATACCTATGTATCGAAAGCTTTACCATAATGTTTAATATATTGTTTTGTTCTAGGAAGTGGCATTAGGATGTTAAATTCTTAGGCGTTACGCGCTTCAGTGATTCTCCTATCTACTATTGAAAGTCTACTCACTGATAGAAAATCATTAGATTCTAAGGGGAGAAATCTGATTTTTCAGTAATTCTTAATATTCATTAATCCACTCACATTGAGGAAATCGCGCAGCCATACAACATCCGGCTTTGGATCACCGACCACTTCACAGAATATTATCACTGTATCGCCTTCATAAGCCTCACTGGAACGTGGTTTTACAACAAACATGGGGCCCTTGGAATAGCTGAAAAACGAACAGATAGAGAAGAGGAAGAATTAATTAACTAACTTTTTCCAAAATCCCAACTAATACTTACGGTAAATCACTCGTTACAATCGTGGGTATTTGACTGCTTGCACGCTGTACTTGTTGCTGCTTTAGCTCTTCATCGCACTCCTCGATCACCACACGACAACTGCTCTCCACCTTGCCGACAGCATTCGAGGCAACACAAACATAAATGCCGGCATCGTGTGGCGTAGCATTAGCAATTGCCAATTCAACAAAACCATTTACGTCCAATGTGGCGCCAATGCGTCGACTGGGACGTAAACGTACACCGTTGCGATGCCACGAAACACCAACACTGGGATATGCCTCCACTTTGGCTGTTAGGCGAATCTCCTGACCCTCTTGATAGATATACAACGGATCGAGCGGCATATAAAATTCCGGTGAAATATAAGCGCGTATACCTTTGTCCACAACCAATGAGCAATGACACGACACTGAGCCAAGATCATTTTTCGCTGTGCATGTATAAGTGCCGCTATCATCCAATGCGGTGCTAGCCAATTCAAGCGTATGAAATTGTCCATCATCCGTAATCAGGCAACGTCGACTCTCCACCACAAGCTTGTCATCCTTCATCCAAATCACTTCGGGCTTAGGATAACCCCTTACTTGACATGTCAAGCGCACAGGATATGTCATCTGTACACGACGATCACGCAAACGCATTGTAAATATCGGCAGTGAATCACCAGCATGCGCTCCCGCATCATCGGAATGAACGATTTCCTTTAATCGCGTATCGGCCTCATACAGGCGTGCGTCTTTGACGATTTGCACGCGTGCAAAAGTCGACACACGGCCCTTTGAATTGGTCGCCTCGCAAGTATAACGTCCAACATCCAATTCCGTAATCGGCGAAATAATCAGCGTACACGTCGAACCGATTTGCCGTATGCGGAAACGTTCGGCCAACGGACTTACATGCATACCATCCTTATACCAATCAATTTGGGGACGTGGCGCACCGCGTACCGCACACTCCAACGTAAGTTGTGTGCCTAATAGCGCCTTCAATTGACCGGGCAGAATTTTCACAAACTCTGGCAAGCATTCAGCACCACCGACTTGCAGCGGGCAACTAGTCTGCACCGATGGACCCCAACCATAACGATTTTTGGGTGTAACACGAAAATGGTATTCCACATGCGGTTTCAAATTGAAAGCGTCAAATGAGTTGATAGGTGTGAGACCCAACTCCTTCCATATGGCGCCACCTTCGTGGCCAATTATCCAAGCATCAACGCGATAGGCGATAACAGGCGCTGAATTATCGCGTACCGGTTTGCCCCAAGAGAGTGAAATGTGTGTTGGACCGGAATCGACGACCAACGGCTCGGTGGATATGGCACCTGGTGGATCTGCGGTGGTGATGTGGCGATGGTTGAGAAATAGAAACATTAATGAAATGTGTTTTTGAATTTTATGAGAGGGATATAGAAAGAATGGTTTGTTGGTTGTTTGGTGGTTCTTCTGCCTTTTTGGATACTATTTTTTCAAAGTTTAGAGGAACTGAACGCTTATGTTGATAGAATGATTATTCAAAGTGCTAAAGATTTGGGTAAATCAGGTGGACAGCGATGCTGCCTCCCTAGCGCGAAACGGAAATAGCTGGCGCGCTCTATTAGACTCGACCAGAATCGTCTAGATGGTTCCGCGCCAATTAAAAAGAAGAAGAAAGATTACAGATCCTTGATACTTCCTAGATTAGTCTTTGTGTATTTACAAGATATAGTAATATGTACCTTCGGTTTGCAATTAGAATTTGGATATACACATGTAAGTAAGGAACAATAACGTTCCGGCACCGGTACAAAATCCTCTCCAATAGCAATTGGAGAAGCATATTCCACGTACATACATAGATGGTCACCGTTGAGCAGAAAAATTTTTAATAAAACACCATGCAATTCCCCGGAGAAATATTTTTGTATTTATTTATTGTTCTTGTATCTAAATCTTGTATATATTATACATATGTAAGTTGGATGTTTTACAATATCCATCCACTATAAATTGAACACACTGAACGAAAAACGTTTACAAAATTTTAACTATAAAAAAAGTTATAAAATTAAAAAAGCAAGAATGCAATACTAAAGAAATTTAAATACACCTTTGTTTTTGGGAATCATATTTTTTATAAGGATTTTTAAGAGCATATCAAATTTTAACCGAAGTGAAAAAAATTTCAAATCCATACAGCGCTTTTGAGAAATCTGAAAAAAATATAGAATGAACAAAAGATTTTGAAAAATTCTAAAGCCTTAAAACTTTGAGCACGTTTAACGAAACAAGATCACGAAATCACGACACGATCACACGTTTTTAAAAGGTCACGAGATCAAGGAAAGACAACCACCAACAAAGCATAAGAAATAAACTCAAGTGTTGATAATTATGTACATAAAATAAAGATAAAGACATATATGTACATACCACACACTATTTACGTATGTGCATTCATAACATTTCAAAACTCACCTCTGAAGTATGAAACATCAGGAAAACTCTCAATGCGCTGACCCCAGCGTGGCGATGTCGGCGTTTCGGAGCGTGCACGTGGGTTAACCTATGTACATATATATGTATTTTCAATGGTCATAAAGGTGAATATACACAAAAACACGTGGACATTTGAGGAAAAACAAATGAGAAAATTATAATTAAACAATTAAACTCACAACCAAATAAAAACCATAAAGAAACAAATCTAGGAAATTAAAGCAGGGATAAAATAGCTCGAGTCACTGGACAGCAAAATAAGCTTAAACATAAAAATCAGCTTAATATTCAATTTTTTTTCTTTTTATCGTTATTTTTGTTTATTAAATTCAATTTGAGGTTATTGTAAGAGTAGATTCTTTCCTTTTGGGAGCCTTAACCTATAAAAAGCAAAAAATAAATAAAAAAGTAAGTAAAATAAAATGAGAAAAGCGAGTTGCGGTTAATGCTTGGGCTTGAATTATTTGACTTGACGATCAAACCATTGCCGAAGAGAAAAAAACTAAAAAAAATTTCAATAACTACAATACGAAAATAGAGTGCCATTTCATTATCCAAAAAGCATAATTACTACGACTGAGGCACTTAGGAGCCTACCATTTGAGGGATCTAGGAGATCTAGTGACATTGGAATTCTCGAAGACTCTAAGACTTTTGGAGTCCACAGGATGGTTTGAGTAGGGCAGTCTGCAGATCCACGTGGTATCACAATGGGACCTTCGGGGGTCTAAGTGTACTATGTGGGAACTAGCATTCACTGTAACCTAACCTAACCTAACTGTCGCTGTGCAAAAGGGTGTTGTTGGTCTAGGTCTCCAACTTTAAGCTTATTCTGATCACTGTACACTATGTACTCTACTCTACTCTACTCTACTCTACTCTACTCTACTCTACTCTACTCTACTCTACTCTACTCTACTCTACTCTACTCTACTCTACTCTACTCTACTCTACTCTACTCTACTCTACTCTACTCTACTTTACTCTACTCTATATAGATCCACTACTTAGACTGGCTTTATTCTTTTCGACTTCAAGACAATGGATTGATCTTGCTTAAAACAAAATTATTTGCTTCATCTTACCAAAAAATTAGTAAGAAAGAAAATGCCACCGAAACACACAAAAAAACTTACTGTAATGGTAACGAATACACGATCGGTGCCAAATTCGTTGCGAGCAACTACAAAGTATGTGCCCGAGTCGGTTACTTGAGCATTTTGCACTGTAAAGCGGGTATAATCATCTGATACCTCCTTGCTCACCCTATCCGATTTGGTGATATCTTTGGTGCCCTTCAAAAAGGTTACTGAAAATTAAATAAAATAAGAAAAGAAAAATAAGATGACAGCATTAACAGAATAAATAATTGCTAAATACGAGTCTGTATATAAGTAAACACTTAACTAATCAAGAGCTTACATTTCGGTTTCGGCTCGCCCGCAATACGGAACGAAATCGAAAAGGGATCACCAACTAAGATCTTCATTTCGGTTTCTGGCCGCGACAAGAATAGCGGCGGACGTTCATTCTTCGGTACACCGGCAGCCACATCAACACTCACATGCGATTCGATGCGCCCGAAAGCGTTCGACGCACGGCACGTGTATGTGCCCTCCGCCTCGGGTTGGGCATTCAATATGGCCAGCGTATAAACGCCACCATCCATAAATGTTTCTACGCCCGGTTGACCGGCAACCGATTTACGATCGCGCAACCATTGCACCTCAAGCGGTGTAGCGGATTTCATGAATTCAGCCGAAATAGCAACTGTACCACCGGGACATACTGTCTGATTGCTGAGCGGTACCAAAAAGTGTGGTTTGTTGGGATTACGATGGAAGAAGCCATGTGTCTTTTCGAGTGCAAATCGTTCACGTCCCATAAAGTCCACTTGATGGGTAATCTTATTTTCAGTCACCTCATTACGTGCCACACAAGCATAGAGACCGGAATCCTTTTCGGTCGGATTATTAATTACGAGCTTGCAATAGCCGTCGGCAGAGTAGACAACATTGTAACGACCGCCATCGTTGATCAAATCGGTGCCCTTCATCCATTGAACATCGGGGCGTGGTTTGCCGCGTACACGACAATCCAATACCAAAGTGTTTTCGTTAAGCGAATAAGTATCTAAGATGGGGATGGATACAAATTTTTTTTTTTTTATTTAAACAAAGTTATGATTATGTTTGGTTCGAGTGGGCGGCAATTTCAACTTTTTTCATTTATGAACTTTGGTTTTATATAAAAAGGAGATTACCGCTTACTCGAGCATGCAAAAAAAGACAAAACACTTATTGACCGTTCACGACGATAAACGAGTTTACATGCAAAATTTATATTACTGAAATGTGTTCCGTCAAAAAATCTTATAAAAACCCTAATACGTTAATGGCATGATACGATGCGAGCCTATTAAGATAGAGCTTACTCAGCGATCTGCTAATGTAGAAGTAGATATCCACATTGCGATCGTTTCACATCCGTCGCTCAACAAGCTACCTTCGACTACTCATCTCTCCAAGTCTACTCAATCCAATCAGGCTCGCATCGAACCCTTTCCAAATAAGAAATACTCCACCTCTTATTGACTGTACAAACGCCGAAGGCTGTAACGCATCCTCGTAATGCTTATAAATACGCAATTGGGCATTCGTAAATGTTTCGCCATAATCATTAATGGCACGACATGTATAATTGCCGCTATCCTCCACACGCGCCGCAGCCAATTCCAGCGAAGCGACACCATTGCCAAACGTAACTATAAAGCGGCCATCATCATTCGGTAGCGGAAAATGATTCCTCAACCATTCTATGCGCGTATCACCATCACACACCACATTACAACTCAGACGTACACTTGTACCCTCGGTGACTGTACGATCGTGTAAAAGTGTACTGAACAACGGTTTACTTTGTGATATCATAGTCAGCGGACGACGCTCTCTGGCGCGTTTAATATATTCATCGGTGGTGGTAGTACGTTTGATCACTTCGCCATTACCGGCCAATGCTCCCTCATAGCCAGGCGTCTGAGATGAACGTCTTCGCTGCGTCGTCGTACGTGAGGCATATTCACCATTTGTCGTGGTAGCATCGATGGTTGTGGTCATTAGGCGCTTCAAATCGCTGGTGCGTATAGTTTTACTGATGGCATCAATGCGTTCGTTCGTTTCAGCGAAGCAGGAAAACGTGCCGCAATCCGATGGTATGGGATTACGTATTATAAGTTTTCTTATGCCACCAACTTCCTCGGTGGATTTGTAACGGTTATTTGAAATACTGTGATCATCGCGTAGCCATGTAACATTCGGACGTCCGTGCACTTGGCACGTGAATGTGATTTCGTTGCGATTTGCATTGTATGATTCTAAAATGGATACAAATATAGGATTATAAAAATGATAGGGAGGTTATTGATTCTTCTCAGAGCGCTAATTTTTATAAGATATGTACCAGAATGGCAAGTGCGCAGTAAAGTGTGGAAAAGGAAATTTTAAACTGAATTCTCGGACTGCCTCGCCAGCGCTAACGATGGGTCATATTAATAAAAGCCAAGCATTTGCTTTTGCTTAAGATTTCAGACCTTTCACTAAATATTTGAAATTTGGTTCATCTATATATTAATAGGCTAACATTTTTCCCATACAAACAATTGCCAGGCTGTTTTGCACATTTAACATACTCATATCCACATAAAATTGATATGGATGTGTTCGTATAAGTGAGGAGCAGTGCATAGGCATATAATTTTTTCTATAAATTATTTAATTTGTTTATAATTAATAAATAATATTTTTAGTTAAGAGAAATAGATATCGTAAACGTGTTTAAAAATATCGTAAACACAGTTGAAGAGTCGCTTTAATTTAAAAGCGCTCACCACCGGGCCTACCTTCCTAGATCTGCCTTGATTTTGACCATGATTTCGCGTCGGACCGTGATCAAAAGGGCAAATCAGTGTTTCGGTAAAACTGGAATTTGGAAAGTGTTGCTTATCTCCGCGAAAAGGAATAATTTTTGTACAAATACAAAGTTGAAAAAATAAATTGCATGGTCGAATTTCGACCACCGGCGATACTAGTACAAATTAATGTCAAATTTCTGAAATTTTGAGTAAAAGCATTTGCTTAGATTTTATTAATATGGCCCAATAATGAAAAGTTTAAGAAAAAAATTAAAAGAAGGTATCTAGTAATACTCATATTTTTCCCAAGTGTCACCGGTTAAATATTCGCTTGAAAATCTCACAAGCGCTTAGTTATACAGTATATTTTTCTTTTAACCTGAAATAGCAATATGCAATGAAGCAGACGAATTAGAGCCATATGAAGACCTGCTATAAACAATTGAATCATCTTCAAGAATGGAATGAACGGTACACTGATCGTGGTCAACTTTTTGGTATTACTATGTACTGTTGTTCGCAACTCCCTGCTACAAGGGAAAGAATGGAAAGGAAGGCGCAACGCTTAAGGAAACTCATTTGGTGGATATTCCAATTCTGCCCAGTCTAATCAATGATAGGAACCATGTGGACCTGATACACCAAGCATTTAAGCTTTGGAAACAGGCGCGGCAGGTACTAAAGTAATCGCTACCGTGCAGGAAGGTTTAATATTTCTGAAAAGAGTTGCCACCTGTTTAAAAATTTAATTCTCCTGTATAGTTTGATTGATTTTTAAATTTCAGGTACCATATGAAAGGGCTTGAGCTGAGAATGAGTAATTTATTAAAAATTTTACACAAAGAGTTGCCACCTGTTCAAAAATTCAGTTTTTCGATATAGTTTGTTTGATTTTTAAATTTGAGGTGTCATATGAAAGGGCTTCACGTTAAAATGAGTAATTTATTAAAATTTTTACAACAAGGGTTGCCACCTGTTCAAAAATTCAGTGATACGCTATAGTTTGTTTGATTTTTTAAATTTGAGGTGTCATATGAAAGCGCTTTGTGTGAAAATAAGTAATTTATTATAATTTTTACAAAAAGGGTTGCCACCTGTTCAAAATTTCATTTTTACAATATAGTTTATTTAATTTTTAAATTTCGGGAACCATATGAAAGGGCATGAGCTGAAAATGAGTAATTTATTAAAAAATTTACTAAAAGGGTTGCCACCTGTTCAAAAACTCTGTTTTACGGTATAGTTTGTTTGATTTTTAAATTTGAGATGTCATATGAAAGGCTTTTGCTTGCAAATTAGTAATTTATTATTATTTTTTACAAAAAGGGTTGCCATCTTTTCAAAAACTCTGTTTTACGGTATAGTTTGTTTGATTTTTAAATTTGAGATGTCATACGAAAGAAAACTAGAAAGAGAAAGAGGACTGCGACAAATAGCCTCTTGGAGGTCGCTTTAAGGTTAACATATTCTATAAAATTATTTGGCATAAAACTTCACTATGGGGCTCCTCGCACAAAATCATTGTATACAAAATCTAGGTCCACAGAAAATAAAAATAACCAGTAACTATCTAGGTATGTATATGCTTCATTTTATATTTTATTAATAAGATTCTATGGGCTTACACCCCATTTATATTCTGCCAATTTTAAGGGGAAGTTAAATTTAAAATGACAATAAAAAAATTTCCAAACGTGGCAATATCTGGTCTTCCACCCTCAAATTGTCTCACAGTGTAATCGAAAGCCACAGCATCGCGTGGCAGGGTTTACTAGTTATCAATATTTACTCTCGTTAATTTTTCACTACACTCCTTACCTTCAATAACACTTGCAAAACTACTCGGCAGCTTGTCGGTTTTGCTATCGTATACCGTCAAATCGCAACTGCTCTCAATCGTATTTCTACTATTACGCACCACACACCTATAAATGCCCGTATCATCACAACGTGCACTGTGTATTTCCAAACTAATCGCACCATTTATATTATAAATTTTATGACGCAAATTTTTCGTAATGCGTTCCTCACCGCGCAACCAATACACCTCCTCAATATAACCGCTCACATAGAATATCAATTGAGCCTTATTTCCCTCAGCTATGGACATGGGTTTCATTGCTGTTTCAGCTGTGAGTTTTAGCTTTTCATCCTTGGCCTTCGCTTTCAAAGCTTCGCGTTCGTCCAAGCGAATTTCTTCTTCTTTTTTTGCGCTTTTTTGTGCGTTGGTGGTGGCGGTGCTGCTGGTTTTTTGTTGTGTACGCGTTTCTGCTGATTTTTTTATGTAATCGGAAATATCAACAAATTTGCTTATCTTCATTTGACCGCTTTCATTCTCTGCATAGCAGGTATATAGTCCCGTATCTGCTGCAGCTGGCTCTTTGATATGCAATCGTGTCATGCCATCTTCCGTATTGATGCATTTGTATTTTCTGTTGTTTAATGGCAGGAGCACATTGTCCTTTTGCCAATAGATTTGCGGTTTTGGATTGCCGGATACTTTGCATTCAAGTTGAATTTCATTTTGTTCTTTGTGATAGAAGTCTAGGGGTGTGATGAGTTTGAATAGACAACAAGGCGAGAGACAAACAAAAACATATATGTAGATAAATAAATTAGTATACACAACATATGTAAATGTGATGATTATGATTATTCATACATTCTATAGATATATCCATATATGTATACATATATGTAGCTATACAACAATTCTACAATGCATTAGTAGAGCAGCAATTCTACGTACTACAATCTAAAGCGACTTAAAAGAAAAAATTCTTACATCAAATCATACCTGTCATGTCTTCGACATATGTATGCACATAACTAACCATTGGACGCCTTCACATTTTTCCACTTAACAAAAACCATACCGAAGTACGGAATGTATGCATGCACAACTAAATTCTATTACCTTTAATGCCCACAGTAAATACGGGCGCCACCAATTCCTCCACACCCGTTCTATAAACGAACAACTCACATGTGCTGACCACTTCATTTTCGCTACCCTTCACCCGCAACGTATACCGGCCGGCATCCTCTTCGGTTACGCCAATCAAATTCAACCATGCGATACCATCTTGACAGGACATTTTACTCTTGGGTCCAAACGCAATCGGCTGATCGCCATGCAACCAACGTGCTGTCGGCTCGGGTCCATCGATATTCACCATCCATTTGACATTGCTGCCTGCCTTCACAGTGCGATTCGAGAGGAAATTCCTCAAATACAAATATTTCTTTAGATCAGGTGGTGGTGGCACTTCACGTCTGCCACTGCCGCCCTCCTCGTCATTCTTTGCCTTCTTCTTCCTTTTCTTCTCCTTCTCCTCCTCAGTTGCGCCCTCGCCTTCGGGCTGTTCGCCGTCGGCTGTTGGCGGCTTAACAGGTGGTCGCGCCTCCCTCGACGGCGAAACTGGACGACGTAGGCTGGGCTCTACGGTCACGATATGAGTTATTTCACTTTTGCCTTCACGATTCTCCGCTTGACACACATATTTGCCACTATCGGCTGGCACTGGATCCATAATGAATAGTTCACACAGGCCATCATCATGATCGATTTGTTGGTATTTTTCGCTGGCCTCAATCTTAACACCATCCTTCACCCAAGTCACCGTTGGCGTGGGTAAACCGTGCACATGTACATCCAGCTGTAGCTCATTGATTTTACCATGATAGGTATCTTTGATGTTGCGCGTAAATGTGGGCGGTATATCGCCGGTGCCGGGATCGGCGTAAACCTCCAATTTGCAGAAGGTCGACGCTTCACCGGTCTCATCACGCGCCCAACACTTGTATACGCCACTATCTTCAACTGTGGCACTGGCGATCTCCAACAAGCACAAACCCTCCAAATAACGACCCTTTATTTTGGGGCCATTTTGGACGGGTTCGTCGTTCTTGAACCACTTCACTTGTGGCTCTTTCGATTCCAGGAAGCATGAAATCTTCACTTTCGAACCCTCGGCCACAACGCGATCGCGCACAGACGTGGCAAAATGTATGCCAATCACCTTTTCGCGTTTCTTCAGACTGCTGGCATCCGAAGCATAATCGGTTGCCGATGAGACGACTTCGTCATCATCCTTCTTTGGTCGCTTCGACACTTTACTCTTGCGTCTTCCCTTGGCATCTTTGGCATCGCCCTCACCACCTTCACCGCCGCCACCTTCGCCAACCTCGCCATTTTCTTTTACTGCTGCTGTTAGCGTTGGCTTCTCTTGCTCTACTACCTTGGGACGTAGTAAGCTCTTATCGGCATGAAATACACCATGAATATTATCAGCGATATGAGAAGCCCGTCCCTGGAATAGTACAGTGTGCACTATTTCCGCTTTGCCAGCGCTATTCTCAGCGCGCACCACATATTTGCCAGAATCTTTGGTATCAGGTTTATCGATGATCAATTCGCATGTACCGTCTTGATGTTGTAGTATTTGATTGCGTCCACCGTTCTTTATTTCAAAATTATCTTTTATCCATTGTACCTGTGGCATGGGCTGACCACGTACACCCGTCTCCAAAATCAGTTCGTTCGTATTGAGATGGTAAATTTCTGAGTGCAGTAAAGTGCGAGAATAAGATATAAAAATAATAAGAAGAAGAAGAAGAAAAAGTATAAAAATAAAAAGAAGAATAAGAAAAAGAAAAAGGTTAAGAAGAGAAAAAAGAGAAGACAACACATTACGTAATTTGCTTCAAGTTTAAGGTTACGAAATCATTCGGGTACTCACCTTTCAACGGTCTTGTAAACATCGGTTCCACATCTGTGCTGGTCTTTGTAGAGTAGACATGCAGCAATGCCGAGCTGGTAATCTTACAGAATTCATTTTGTGCCGTTAGCGTATAAGTGCCCGAATCTTCGGGTTGTGTGCTGAGGAATTCCAAACACGCCATTCCCTCGCGACTCATATTGCGTATACGCGGACCATATGTTACATTTTGTTCATCTTTTTGCCATTTGAATGTGGCATCCGGTCCACCCACAACCGCCTGCAGCTTCACCTTCGAACCAATGGGCACATAACGATTCGATAGATTTGCATTAAAGTAGAGTTGTTGTTTTGGTGATGGATCGGGCATGCGGCTACGTCGCTCATACGTACCATCTCCAGCTTGGTCGTCCTTCTTTTTGCCCTTTGGCAAACGGCTACCTCTGCGATCGGCCTTTTTACCATCTGTGGCGGCAGCACTTCCAGCCTCACCATCCGATTCGGTCATTGCGTTGGACAATAAACTTGAACGACGCGACGATTGCACAACATCAACAACCACTGTGTGTGTGGTCTTTTGGCTGCCCAATTTATTTTCAGCTATACAAGTGTAAACACCACTGTCATTCGTGGTTGGCTTGTTAATGATTAGCTCACAAACGCCATCCAAATGTTCGATCTGTACGCGACGATCGTCGAGCACAACGGGTAGATTGTCCTTTACCCATGTGATTTTGGGACGTGGATTACCGCGCACCTTCGTATCGATAATCAAGTCATTCTGCGACGAATGATATACATCTGTACTGAACGGAAAGTATGGGGCGGCGATGTGTGAGCGGTAATTGTGAACGACGAACGGAAAAAGATCAAAGAAATATTTCGTTTTTTTTTTGTGATAAATAAAATTATTTAAGTAATTCTTCTGTAGCCCCACACAAAACGAAGACACGGTAACAAACACAATCACAATAAAAAAAAAAAACACTTTACAATAATTGGCAATGTAGACAATTGATTTGCACGAGCGGTGTTTGTATGTACATCTATTTTAGGAATATGCACCTCGACCCCAATTGGGTATTGAAATTAGGTGCAACGGCACGAACAAAAAAACTATAATACAACACACAATACAACGAATGGATGAAGTGTTGTAAAACGTTTAGATTTTGCGAACAACAAATGATATAAACACTGTGGCACAAACTTTACTGTTGCACAATAATGTTACTTTTCTCACGACACTCAAACTACACGCGAATCGAAAACACCACACACAATGTGTAAGACAGAGACGACACTCGCTCGTGTAGTGGCTAGCGATTTCGCTCTCTCCCATTCTACCTGTCTCTTCATCATCATCTTCATACCTCTGAGTGGCAAAGCGAAGATCGGCTCGTGCTCATCGCCATCGACTTGTGCACTATAAACCTTGAAATAGCATTGCGTCTCGATTTCGCTATACTCATTTTTAGCCACACACTTGTAAACACCTGATGACTCGGATGTAACCTTGCTCACTTCCAATATGGCCTTGCCCTCCTCCGACAAATTCTTGATGGTCGGTCCGGCCACTACCCACTTATCATCCTTCATCCAGCGGCATGTGGGAATAGGACCGATTACGGTGCATACGAAACGTACAGTGCTACCTTCCAGTGCCATACGATCGCGCAATTGAGTTGCGAATTTGAGCTTCTGCTTTGTTGGCACCAATGGTTCGGGCGATTCGCGATGCATACGCTCCCTAGCCTCTGCTGCAACGGATGTGCGCTTCTGATCGGATGCCGCTTTCGATTTCAACGCCTCCTCCATCGCTTTCTTGGCTGTCAACTCTTTGTCGCGCTGGAAGCGATCGCGTGCATGGAATATGCCACGCGCATGAAAATGCCTATTTTTGGCCACTTCTACGTGATGGCTAATTTGCACCTCGCCACTGGAGTTTACAGCTTTGCATATATAATTGCCACTATCGCGATCGGTTGGCTTATAGATGCGCAATTTATAGACACCGTGCGCCTCCTCCAACATGGTAAACTTGAAACTTGGCTTGATTTCCAATCCACCCTTGACCCAGACTACTGTGGGACGTGGTACACCATGTAGATGACATTCTATGGTTAGCTCGTCGTCACGCAAATGATAATATTCTGTAAGAGTTTGAAAAATAGAACACAAATGTGAACCACATCAGAAATATTTCTTAGTACAGATCTTATTTGCCTCCATCCCTTCCCCCTCTATGCTTCTTACCTTTGACCAGCTTGCACGATGGCGGTGCTGGTTCATCCTTGAATACCTCATAGATGGTCACATAGCATGATGAGCTGACGGTGTCATTGGAATTTGCTACCACACACGTATATTCGCCCGAATCCAATATCGTTGTGTTGACCACCTCCAGCACCAAAATGTTATTATTATTTATAATACGATGTTTTGCATCGCGCTCCAGCTGTCGCCCATCCTTGAACCATTTCACC
The DNA here is from genome assembly GCA_960531455.1 of Urophora cardui. NCBI lineage: Eukaryota > Metazoa > Arthropoda > Insecta > Diptera > Tephritidae > Urophora > Urophora cardui. The sequence goes on along the minus strand of OY482670.1, from coordinate 127,063,580 downwards.
GACAGCTCGGGGCCACCAACAGCACAAGAGATGCGTAGATTGTGTCCTGCCTCGACGGTGCGATCCGTGAGGAAGACAATGAAATGTGGTAGACGCGCTTGTTCGCGTATGCGTTGCCATTCGGAGTCGCGCTCCTTTTCGCTTTTATGTATGCGTATACTGTATTTTCGCATTTGTTGCATAAACTCCTCACCCTCCTCTTCGGCGATACGCTTCCAGCGTTCCTCATCGTAGGGATTGGGTCGTGTAAATTCGGCGGAATCATCACTGCCGCGTCGCTTCTTTTTTTTTGGCAGTTCGGGTACTACATCGCTCTCCTCTTGGGCTGCTTCCTCCTCATCGTAACGATATTCACTGCCACCGTCGTCACCATATTCGCCGGCATACGATTCGGTGCCACCGTAGGATTCATCCTCTTCATCGCCACCCTCTTCATCCTGGTCCTCATTGGCCTCCTCTTCCGCTTCTTCGGCTTCCCTCTGGAGACGCAATGCCTCGCGCAATTCGGCCTCTATGCGGTCTTGTTGCTCCTTCTCGCGCTTCAAGCGCTCCTGACGCTCGGCAAATGTTTCACCTTTCGGTTTGGCCTTTGCTGCCTGTTCTTCGGCCGCCTTCGCTGCTGCCTTGGCTTGCTCCTCCATTTGCAGCACTAATTTACTCTTCTTGGGTGGTGGCTTGGGTGCGCCTGCCGCTTGCTCTTCAAACATTTTCTTGCTGGCCTTTTGGCCGCCGCCCATTTCCAATTTCAAGGTCAGCTTTGGACTTGGTGATTTCTCTTTCTTCTCTTTCTTTTTGGGCGCGGCCTTCTTTTTCGTTTTCTTCACTGGCTCATCCAGGTCATCAAAATCCACACTTTCTTCACGATCATCAGCACCATACGATCGTTCACGATAATCACCTTCCGCCTCCGAAGGGCCACCAGATCCTCCGATATCCCTGTCAATCGACTTGCGTGGCGTGCGCGCTTTTCTGCCACCTTTACCCTTCTTCTTCGGTTTCACCTCCTCTATAATTTCCTCTTCTTCTACTTCTTCATACTCTTCGATCAGGTAGATAACCTCAACATTCGATACATCCATTACGGCAGCACGATCAATCACAGACATATCGGTCGTTATGTAACGCACAGGTTTTTGCGCTTCCTCGCTTTCTGTAATATCCATAATTAGGGCACGATCGAAAACCGCTTTATTACATGTTATTTGAGTTTTGATATCCTTTCCCAGCTCGAATGGAGTTTTTTCACGCTCCTCACGTTTTAGGAAGGGCGTAATGCTGCGCCATGTTGACGGTGTGGCGCTGCGACGATTCAAGTACAACGAAAATGGCGTTTGACTCCTGCCGCGTATCGGGGTTGCGCTGCGACCGCGTAACGTTCCCGGAGTGGGTGATTTCACTTTGCGACGTTTCATCACCGGCACCGCCAACGTATCCTGCACGGGCGTCAATTCTTTCTCCTCGGAGGGCCGCGCATCGGCTGCACTAACTTCACCATCGGTTGCGCCCATCGTTTCGAGAACTTTTTATTTTTAGTTTTTTTTTCGATCGTTGAAAAATTACAATTTAAAACGGAAAATGTAATTAAACCAAAATAACCCGTTGCCGTTATTAAATATTAAAGAAAAACGGTAAAGTATTAATGTTCGTTTTCAGAATTTTTCGATTATTCAAAATTAAAATATATATGCATATATATGTATGTATGTATGTATATAACGGCCCGTTTGGCAGGGAGCGTTCGAAACCTTTCGATAAGAAATTTTAACTATAACTGAACGAAGCAGAAATTTGTGAAAAAGGTTTTTCTGTCGGCTTTCGATTGCCCTCGTCTACATTTATATATGTATGTTTGTATGTGTTTGTTGGAAAACGAGGCAGCAGCAGACCAACACCACAACGACGACAACTTTTCACTTCAAAAACACAATCACGAGTAAATGGCTGATTTCGCAGGAGAGGCAACAAAAGGCTTGCAAATTATTTATTGATCACGAACAGGCAATTTATTTATCAATCGGTATGGCAAAGAAGAATTTACGAATGATTTGCCTCACTTGCCAATAATCTAAATTTACCTAATAGATTCATGCGTTAATTGTTTAATTTGTATACCCAGCTGTGCTAGAATATTTTCAACCTTGCGCTAAGGCAAGTGTACATGTTTGTACGAATAAAGTCAATTCACTTCCTCGTATCATCTAGAACCAGATCTTTCAGGTTATCCAAACTTCTATTCGATCTCTATGGCTTCTATAAGTCATTTAGAGAGCTTCCTCTCGAATTTTCGCCTTATACCAAAATAAAATGATTAACCAGACGGAGGATTTAATACAGGTATCTTTTGCCTACAATCATATGATCTACTATGCCTTTTGGTAGATCAAAAAACGTCAAGAATTAAGCTCATTTATTATGATATATGCGTACTCAAATACTATTTAGGAAAGGCTGAGGTGCAGCGGACATATCAGGTGCTGCCTTTTAAGTTAATCCGTATGCTTGCCGATTTTCCTCTATTCTGAGTTATGTTGTTTAATTCCGTCTGAAAGATTCTTGGTTTGCCGCTACTTCGGTAAATAAGTACTTCAGTGATGCTTTATGAGTTCGAGCCTTTTGCTAGTAACTTAAAAAATTAACTAAAACCTCTAGTGGCTCGGAGTCTACTTACATCAAATTCTAGGATCATCTACTTAAATTGACGGAAAACCCCTTGAATATTAATACAGTAAGACAAGTTCAGCCTGAGACACCAGACTTAACGTGTTAGAAATACAAAGGAATCAAACAAAATAATCTCACATTACCTTAAAACTGACAGTTGGGTGTTCAACGTTCAATTGCAAACGAACTTTGACGAAAGTCAAATTGTATCTGTTTTTTTTATTTAATTCGATTATGCAAACGGGCAAAGAAAATTGCATACAGACTGCGTGGGCATTGGATTGCACGCGACGGAAAGAGTTGTTGTTGTTTTGGTTTTTTTACCTTTGAAATGTATTTTTAGTATTCTATTTTCTAATTGTTTTTTATTGTATGTACATATATGCGTATATTAGGGCGGGTCAAATTTTTTGCATCCAACGTACATGGCGGTTATGGATATATGGGTCATTTCAAGCATTTTTGCCAAAGAAACCATAGGTCTAAAATGAATTTCGAGCGGTTTTTACTATTCGAAAAAAAAGCACGGACGTGCCCTCAAAAGAAGAAATTAATGCCAAAAATAGATTCCTCGACCCCCAAAACTCCCATACACACATTTTGGCTAGTTTTAAATACAGCTGTTGCAACAGGTGAACCACTTTCTGAAAAAATTCCAAATGTATTTCAGAAAACTCAAAATATTTTTGAGAAATTCTCCATACATTTTCACATTGAAAATTTCTTTAATAGTTTTTTAATTTTCTGAAATACAGCTGGGAAAATTGGAATATTTTTTAAACTTTGATTTGGTTTGAAAGGAATTTAACTCTTTTTTTTTGGGTTAAATTTTGAACCTTCGAAAATTTAAAAGTTTCTTATTCTTTTTGGTTTAAAATTCACACTTACAAAAGTTTAAATATTTCTAAGTATTTTTTGGAATAAATGTCATACTTTTCTGGTTTAAATCTTACACTTTTTCTAATTTAAACTTTTAAGGTTTAAATTTTAAACTTCCATTGGTCGTAAGATTTTATTGTTGTTTGAATGAAGAAACAAACACAAAATAATTATGGAAACGGATAAAATGAAGAAAGAAGAAAAAGAGGATAGGAAAGAAGATACAAAAGGGAAAAGCATGAAGAGGATTTGGGAGCAGACATTTTTTTTTATTTAAACCAAAAAAGGTTTAAATTTTAAACTTTTGAAAGTCTTAAAATAAATATTATAATAATAATAATACAATGGCGCTATTATAACTCTGACGAGTTTTATGGCCGAGCTTCTCTCCCAATTCGAGGTGTGCTCCTTTTTTGTTTTTCCTACTAATTGAGTGGGCCTACAGTGTTATGCCGGCTCCGAACGGCGAACGCATTTTTTGTGAGAAGCTTTTTCATGGCAGAAATACACTCGGAGGGTATGCCGTCCACTGCCGAGAGGTGACCGCTGCTCTTAAAAAACCCAATAATTGGATTTTTACTAATTAGAAAAATTGTTTTGGTGTTTTGCTCGGACTGTGGTTTGAACCCGAGACCTCTGGCATAGCAGGCGAGCACTCTACCCACTGCACCACAGCGGCCAATAAATAAATCTTAATTTGGAATAAAATCTAAACCTTAAAAGTTTAAAATTCGAAGTTTAAATTTTAATAATTTTTTGGTCGTGCCCTATGTATATATCGACCAAAAAAGTTTAAAATTTATACCAAAATTTAATTCCGTGTATAGATAGTAAAAACTGCTAGCTCAAAGGCATACTGTTTCTAAGCCAAAAATGATTAAAATCGCCCAAATAATCATAATCGCGATGTGCCTCTGTTGACTTTTCTGCACCCCTAAAAACCGACCCGCCCTAATATACACACATATGCATGTAACAAAGGAATATTATGTACGGGGTCAAAATAACTAAGGGCCCCCATACTAAATGAACAAATTCTCAAAATCAAAATTCAATGAATATATAGTTACGAACTTTAATTTATCTATACATGGCCGCTGTGGTGCAGTGGGTAGAGTGCTTGCCTGCTATGCCAGGCTTCTGTTTTAGCCACTCAAAAAAAAAAAAATTGACGTGTTTTTGTAGCGTCCGGAACGCAGTTTAAGTGGCTAAAACAGAGGCATTAAACTAAATTTCTGTCGCTAACATACTTTAATCATTAGCTGTGGCCTAAATCTTTACTTTTATCATAAAACGATACAATATTTCGCGATATTTCTGCCTCAAAAGTTCAAAAAATCGTGCGAACATACTGTCCGAAACGCCCAGGATATACCCATATCGCTGTATAAGAATTTGCATCATACCGAATTTTTCTGTTGCAACAGCAAACGAATTCAAATTTATGCTGCAAAGTCGACGCCAAAAACCAACAATTCCTTAAGTGGGGTGCAGACACTTTAAGAGATTTATAAAATTTGTTGAAATTTAAAATGATTGCTATCTACGAAAGGTGATTAAAGGTGTTGTTCGTTTATTTTCTGTAAGCAAAAACTTGGATATAATTTTGTGATTCCCGGGCCCTCTAAAGCCCGGGCCCGGGGCAATTGACCCCCTCAGCCCCCCCCCCCTCTCGTCGGGCCTGACAACATATATTACATTTATATGCATATATTTAAGTATATGATTTATATACGATTATTTAGCTATTGCACCAGCCATCGCAATTCAAATTAATCAATTTGATAATGCCATTGACGAGGCAAAAAAAAAAAAATTTACCAATAAACGGAAGATAGTTGTGAATCTATTCGTAAAATCGGCAGGATGGAACAATTTAATTGCACGGCATTGAATCATTCGACGTTAAAAAATTGGCACTTCCCGATTAATGCGAAACTTTTTAGAATAAATATACACACACACATACAATAAAATAAAACTACATACATACATATACGCGTACGATCACGATACAAAATAATAATATACATTTTATTTACTTACCTGATTTATAATGCTGACTTTTCACTGGATCTACACTTGTAATTTTAAAGGCTTTTTTAAACAATTAAGTTCAAGTTATGCAGTTATGCATTAGTTTGTTTGTTATTAAAAGACATGCCCAGCATTTTCATGCATATGTACATGAGAAAAAGGCGTGAGATTAAAATACGTATGAAATGTAGGTTTTAATCGAAAAAAATGGAAATCGAATAGGCCTCGAACTACACCTCTTCCATATAGAGTCAAGCCAAAGGGTATGTGGCCACTCTATGACATATCTACTTCAACAATTTATCTCATGCTCGAAGAGCCCATGGCTATAGGCTGCTGCACTAGACGCACGTCGATGCTGGCAGCGTTTTAGCTTACATAAATAAGAAAATATTTATACCTATAGGCTGGTATCGCCCTCTCAAGAAACAGCTCAAGAAATTTTTGGATTTATTTCTTGAGTAAAAAATAGTAGTAGGCAAGAAATTTTGACGTTTAGTAATCCACCGTGAATACCAAGTGAAATGAAGAAGAGCATCAAAAACGTAAACAAAATAAACCTTTTTGTAAACATAAGCAATTAGTAAGTTCTTAAAAAATATTAAATAAAAGCGTTAAATATATGTTTTCAATAGTTTTATTTTGTTGTTATATTAGGAAATCATCGAAAGCGACGAGGATGACCTTATATTACTGGTAAACTGTGGGATATTGATGGCCGGAATGGAATAAAATATGAGAAATCGATGCCAACTATGCCCTTGCATCATTAGAAAAATTGTGCATTCTATTTTTCGTTTCTTTTTTGCCATTTTCACTAACGATTTTAACGATTTTTTTTCAACACGCAACAAACGTCAAAATTTCTTTAAGAAATAAATGCTCGATGATATATTTCTTGGCAAAACCTGTGTTGCTGTGTTCACATAACGTTGAAAAATAGTATTAAAAAAGTGTACTAAATTTCTTGAGAGGTCGATACTCGCTCAAGAAAGTTTTACAAGAAAAATTTCTTGAGCATTTCTTGTACATCATTTTATACCAAGCTTAAACTACGAAAATATACATAAAACCATTTAAAAACGCATAAAACGTCAAGCAAAGCTCCTAAAGCGATTAATGTAAAATTCACTTTAGAAAAAAGTGCCAAAATACATACATTTGTTCATTTGTAAGTATGTACTCGTACTACATACATATGTATGTATTTTTGTAAAAATAGCTCTGTTCAATAACAAAAACTTTTTTAAGAATTTTTCGTAAAAAATGACAGATCTCCATATAAAAATGACACTTTTTAAGAAAAATTCGTAACAATTTTTTGTTATTGAACACAGGTAATAACAACCGACAACTAAGTAAATATTTCAAAAATTGAAAAACAATTTGCATACCTCTTATGTTACGCGTAAATATTGGCGTTGTGCCGAATTTCGTCGTTGGTACATCGTAAACCGTCACAAGGCAACTCGTTTCCACATCTCCATTACGATTTGATGCTACACATCGGTAAATGCCCGCATCGTTCACATCGATCGCCTTGATTTCCAAGCAGGAAAGCCCATCGTTGAGGGTCATGCGATATTTGTTGTTGTTGTTTTGCTCAATGAGCGTCTTGTCTTTAAACCAAATGACCTGCAGTTCTGCACCCGATATGCTGCATGCCAGTTTTATATCGCTACCCGCAGCCGAATTTCTATTCGTCAATTTCAGTTCAACATTTGGTGGTCGTCGTGCATTTCGTGCTTCACGTTTATCTTTGTAATTCAAATCGATGGTTTTCGTTGCTGTGCGTTGCATCTTATCGCTGGGTTTGTCTGTTTGATCGACGCTTAAGCCATTCTCGAGTTTCGGCGCGACAGCAACTTCCGCTTCTTTGATATCTTTAATAATTTGCTCAGCCTCATCAGTCGGTTTTTTGGGAGATTTCTCTATTCTCGTTTCATCTTTTTGTTTTTCCGTCTCTTTCCTTACACGATCCTTAATTTGGTTTTCATTCGGTTGCGTATCTTCATCAGCACTCTCCTTCCTCATCTCTCTCTTCGTTTTCTTTTCAATCTGTTGAAGCTCTTTAGTTTCGTTGTCCTCGCCTTTGTCTTCCTCTTCTCCCCTTTTCTTAGAATCAGGCTCAATTGGTTTGTCTTGCACCGGCTTTTCGCTATCCATACTAAGCTTCCTCTTTCCCTTTTTAGAGTCCCTCTTTGTTTCTTTTGGCTTTTCAGCCTTTTTAGTTGCTTCTTCATCACTTAACTTTCTTTTTACCTTCTTCGGTTTCTCTGCTACTTTCTCAGCTTCTTCTTCCTCAAGCTTCTTCACAGACTTTTCTTCTGGTTTTGCAGATGTTTTAATCTCGGTTTTTTGTTTATCCTTCAACTCCAATTTTTCATCAGTTTGTCTCTCCGCCTGCTTGTCGGTGAGTTGAGGCTGCGTTTTTGAGTCTTCTTCTGGCTTCTCTTCTGCCTTCTTATCCTTGTCTGCACTCTTCCTGCGCTTTATTTTCTTGGGTTCGTCTTCGATTGGCTTGCTTTCCTCTAAAGTTCTCTCAACAGCACCAGGTTTATCCACAGGCTTCTCGGTAGCTGGTTGATCAGTCTTCCTTTGGGGTTCAGCTTCTTCTATATTTTGTATGGCTGTATTTTCTTTAGCCTCTTTCACTTCTTGAGCAATGCCTTCGACCCTCATTGATGTTTCTTCGGTGGATTTCGTAATAGTTTTCTCCTCAGTAGACCTTTCTTCTTTCTCTTCTTCTACACTCTTTCTCTTCTTTTCTTTTTTAGGAGAGACTTTCTTAGCAGGTTTTATTTCTTCGACCTTCTTTCCTTGTGCCGCTTCTTCTTCCTTTTTAACAGCAGTAGCTTCTTCAGACTTTTTCACTTCTTGAGCTTCCTCCGTGCGTTCCGTGAGACTCTTCTCCTCAGTAGACTTTTCTGCCTTTGCAGCATCTTCTTCTGTACTCTTCTTCCCTTTGTCTTTTTTAGGAGAGGCTTTCTTAGCAGGTTTTTTCCCAGACTTTTCAGCAGATATTTTGGTTGAAATTTCCTCTTTCTTTTGAATAGCTGCAGGTTCTTCAGCATTTTTCACTTCCTGAGCAATGTTATCCTCTTCGTCCCACTTTAGAGCCTCATCTGAAGGTTTCGAGAAAAGGACATCTTCTGCCTTTTTGACATCTTCTTCGAAGCTCTTCTTTTTCCTGTCTTTTTTGGGAGATGCCTTCTTATCAAGTTTTGTTTCTTCTGTCATCTTCTCTTGTTCAAGCACCTCCTTCTTTTGGCCAGCTTCAGCTTCTTCAGCTCTGAATTCCTCATTATTCTTTGGAGCTTCCTCGATAGGTTTCTCATCTTTCTTTTTCGAAACTTCAGAGCCATCTGATTTTTTCACTTCATCTTCTGCACTCTTCTTCCTCTTGTCTTTTTTGGGTGAGGCTTTCTTTCCTCCAATACTTTTCTTTCTTTTGTCTGTGGAAGTTTCTTCGGAAGGTTTTTTATTAAGCTCATCGATTGGTTCTACCTTCTTATCCAGATCTTTAGGTTCTTCACCTCCTTTAGCATTCGTTTCCTTTGTTTCCTCAGCACTTATCTTTTCTTTAGGAACAGTTTCTACCGCAAGCTTCGGAGCTTCAACCGCCATTTCAACTCCTTTGTTTTTCTCTTCTTTCTCGAATTTGTCTTTTTCTATGACCGTCTTGTGAGCTGCTTCCTTTACTTGCTTAATTGCTTCCTCCTCTTTGCGAGTCTTGAGATATAGGTTAATTTCTTCGGATACTCTGTTGATTTCTTGACAAAGCTTAACAGTTTGTCTTAAAACCTCAATTGAGTCAATTTCTCTGTCACTCTCATCAATAAAATCATGTTCTTTCAATGCCAAAATTTTCACCATTTCCACGTATCTTTGCAATTCTTTGGCGCTCATGCCTAGTAGGTCGTCATAGTGTAGGAATATCTCCATGAGGTTTTTCTGAAGACTTACGATTTTTTCTTTTGACTTGTCCACTTTATTCGAACTTTTCGCATACTCCACACATGAAACTATACTATCGAGTTTAGAGTTCAAAGGCGTTAATTTCTTCTGAAAATCGTAGTCATCCAAATTATTTATTTTCATAGAGTTACTTCTGACCAAATCAATAATTTGGTCATAGTATGAATGCAAGTTCTGATCCGGTTTCGTCTCAACTTTACCAGTAACGTCTTCGTGCTTTTCCTTTTTGTCCTCAGTCCTTTCCGATTTAGACTTCGCTTTCTTCGAATCAAGAGACTCTTCCCTCTTTACCTCTTCATTGGCTTCCAGCCGCAGACCTAAACAGGTGTCTAACACTTTTGCAAACAACTCCGATGATCTCAATAATATCTCTTCAGAACTAATATCATGTACTTGATCCTTTTCGATAAAGTCGTATACTGCCAAAGCATTCGCCTTTACCATTTCCGCTTTTGCTTTAAAATGTTCAATTTTCAGTTCTTGTAGATCATCAAATGTTACAAATATATCCATAAGTATCTTTTGTAGCATCACTATCTCTTTTGAGGATTTTTCAGTCGTATCAGAGTTCTTTATAGTGTCTGAGATAGCTAACAAACTGTCGGTTAGTGGCTTCAGAGAAGTCAACCTGTTGTTCAGCACAGAACTTTTTAACAGCTCGATTTCTCTATGCAAATCATTTTTGGTCCCAACAATTTCCATGTAATATTCTTCGCGTTTAAGATTACTTGGCTTAGCGATGTTTTCCTTCGTTTCCAATTCTTCTTTTACCTTTTGGACTTCGCCAGCTTTCTGTTCGAATGACCTCTCTTCTGGCTTTATTTCGTCTGTCGTCTTTTCGCATACCTCTTCTTGCTCAGGCTTCGCTTCATCCTTTTCTTCAACTGCGATGCTCTTCAAAGCTTTTGCAGGTTCCTTCTGAACTGACTGGGTCTCAACAGCTTGTTCTGGTTCTGGTTGAGTTACCTCGATCTTTTGCTTCTCCTCTCCAGCTTCTTTCTTGGATAGCTTCTCCTTCGGTTTCTTGTCTTCTTCAGCCTTTTCTTCTGGCTTCTTATCTTCTACCACCTTTTCGGATACCTTTTCTTGCTGGGGCTTTGGTTCACCCTTTTCTTCAACCGTGATGCCCTTCAAAGCTTTTCCTGGTTCCTTCTGAACTGACTGGGTCTCAATAGCTTGTTCTGGTTCTGGTTTAGTTACCTCGATCTTTTGCTTCTCCTCTCCAGCTTCTTTCTTGGATAGCTTTTCCTTCGGTTTCTTGTCTTCTTCAGCCTTTTCTTCTGGCTTCTTATCTTCTACCACCTTTTCGGATACCTTTTCTTCCTGGGGCTTTGGTTCATCCTTTTCTTCAACCGTGATTCCCTTTAAAGGTTTTCCAGGTTCCTTCTGAACTGACTGGGTCTCAATAGCTTGTTCTGGTTCTGGTTTAGTTACCCCGATCTTTTGCTTCTCCTCTCCAGCTTCTTCCTTGGAAAGCTTTTCCTTCGGCTTCTTGTTTTCTTCAACCTTTTCTTCTGGCTTCTTATCTTCTACCACCTTTTCGGATACCTTTTCTTGCTGAGGCTTTGGTTCATCCTTTTCTTCAACCGTGATGCCCTTCAAAGCTTTTCCTGGTTCCTTCTGAACTGACTGGGTCTCAATAGCTTGTTCTGGTTCTGGTTTAGTTATCTCGATCTTTTGCTTCTCCTCTCCAGCTTCCTTCTTGTGTAGCTTCTGCTTCGATTTCTTGTCTTCTTCAACCTTTTCTTCTGACTTCTTATCTTCTACCACCTTTTCGTATACCTTTTCTTGCTGAGGCTTTGGTTCATCCTTTTCTTCAACCGTGATGCCCTTCAAAGCTTTTCCTGATTCCTTCTGAACTGACTGGGTCTCAATAGCTTGTTCTGGTTCTGGTTTAGTTATCTCGATCTTTTGCTTCTCCTCTCCAGCTTCCTTCTTGTGTAGCTTCTGCTTCGATTTCTTGTCTTCTTCAGCCTTTTCTTCTAGCTTCTTATCGTCTGCCATCTTTTCGGATACCTTTTCATGCTGAGACCTTGGTTCATCCTCTTCTTCAACCGTGATGCCCTTCAAAGCTTTTCCAGGTTCCTTCTGAACTGACTGGGTCTCAATAGCTTGTTCTGGTTCTGGTTTAGTTACCTCGATCTTTTGCTTCTCCTCTCCAGCTTCTTCCTTGGAAAGCTTTTCCTTCGGCTTCTTGTTTTCTTCAACCTTTTCTTCTGGCTTCTTATCTTCTACCACCTTTTCGGATACCTTTTCTTGCTGGGGCTTTGGTTCATCCTTTTCTTCAACCGTGATTCCCTTTAAAGCTTTTCCAGGTTCCTTCTGAACTGACTGGGTCTTAATAGCTTGTTCTGGTTCTGGTTTAGTTACCTCGATCTTTTGCTTCTCCTCTCCAGCTTCTTCCTTGGAAAGCTTTTTCTTCGGCTTCTTGTTTTCTTCAACCTTTTCTTCTGGCTTCTTATCTTCTACCACCTTTTCGGATACCTTTTCTTGCTGAGGCTTTGGTTCATCCTTTTCTTCAACCGTGATGCTCTTCAAAGCTTTTCCTGGTTCCTTCTGAACTGACTGGGTCTCAATAGCTTGTTCTGGTTCTGGTTTAGTTACCTCGATCTTTTGCTTCTCCTCTCCAGCTTCTTTCTTGGATAGCTTTTCCTTCGGTTTCTTGTCTTCTTCAGCCTTTTCTTCTGGCTTCTTATCTTCTACCACCTTTTCGGATACCTTTTCTTGCTGGGGCTTTGGTTCATCCTTTTCTTCAACCGTGATGCCCTTCAAAGCTTTTCCAGGTTCCTTCTGAACTGACTGGGTCTCAATAGCTTGTTCTGGTTCTGGTTTAGTTACCTCGATCTTTTGCTTCTCCTCTCCAGTTTCTTTCTTGGATAGCTTCTCCTTCGGTTTCTTGTCTTCTTCAGCCTTTTCTTCAGGCTTCTTATCTTCTACCACCTTTTCGGATACCTTTTCTTGCTGGGGCTTTGGTTCATCATTTTCTTCAACCGTGATTCCCTTTAAAGCTTTTCCAGGTTCCTTCTGAACTGACTGGGTCTCAATAGCTTGTTCTGGTTCTGGTTTAGTTACCTCGATCTTTTGCTTCTCCTCTCCAGCTTCTTCCTTGGAAAGCTTTTCCTTCGGCTTCTTGTTTTCTTCAACCTTTTCTTCTGACTTCTTATCTTCTACCACCTTTTCGTATACCTTTTCTTGCTGAGGATTTGGTTCATCCTTTTCTTCAACCGTGATGCCCTTCAAAGCTTTTCCAGGTTCCTTCTGAACTGACTGGGTCTCAATAGCTTGTTCTGGTTCTGGTTTAGTTACCTCGATCTTTTGCTTCTCCTCTCCAGCTTCTTCCTTGGAAAGCTTTTCCTTCGGCTTCTTGTTTTCTTCAACCTTTTCTTCTGGCTTCTTATCTTCTACCACCTTTTCGGATACCTTTTCTTGCTGAGGCTTTGGTTCATCCTTTTCTTCAACCGTGATGCCCTTCAAAGCTTTTCCTGGTTCCTTCTGAACTGACTGGGTCTCAATAGCTTGTTCTGGTTCTGGTTTAGTTACCTCGATCTTTTGCTTCTCCTCTCCAGCTTCTTTCTTGGATAGCTTTTCCTTCGGTTTCTTGTCTTCTTCAGCCTTTTCTTCTGGCTTTTTTTCTTCTACCACCTTTTCGGATACCTTTTCATGCTGAGACCTTGGTTCATCCTTTTCTCCAACCGTGATGCCCTTCAAAGCTTTTCCAGGTTCTTTTTGAACTGACTGGGTCTCAATTGCTTGTTCTGGGTCTGGTTTAGTTACCTCGATCTTTTGCTTCTCCTCTCCAGCTTCTTTCTTGGATAGCTTCTCCTTCGGTTTCTTGTCTTCTTCAGCCTTTTCTTCTGGCTTCTTTTCTCCTACCACCTTTTCGGATACCTTTTCATGCTGAGGCTTTGGTTCATCCTTTTCTTTAGCTGTGACGCCCTTCAAAGCTTTTCCAGGTTCCTTCTGAACTGACTGGGTCTCAATAGCTTTTTCTCGTTTTGGTTTGGATATCTTTTGCTTCTCCTCTCCAGTTTCTTTCTTGGATAGCTTCTCCTTCGGTTTCTTGTCTTCTTCAGGCTTCTTATCTTCTACCACCTTTTCGGATACCTTTTCTTGCTGAGGCTTTGGTTCATCCTTTTCTTCAACCGTGATGCCCTTCAAAGCTTTTCCTGGTTCCTTCTGAACTGACTGGGTCTCAATAGCTTGTTCTGGTTCTGGTTTAGTTATCTCGATATTTTGCTTCTCCTCTCCAGCTTCCTTCTTGTGTAGCTTCTGTTTCGGTTTCTTGTCTTCTTCAGCCTTATCTTCTAGCTTCTTATCGTCTGCCATCTTTTCGGATACCTTTTCATGCTGAGACCTTGGTTCATCCTCTTCTTCAACCGTGATGCCCTTCAAAGCTTTTCCAGGTTCCTTCTGAACTGACTGGGTCTCAATAGCTTTTTCTCGTTCTGGTTTGGATATCTCAATCTTTGTCTTCTCCTCTTTAGCCTCCTTCTTGGGTACTTTGTCTTTGGGTTTATTTTCTTCCTCAGCCTTTTCTTTTTCTTGTTTGTCGATCTGATGTTCAGTTGCTGTGCGGAGCTCCAAACATGTGTCCAGCGCCTTGTCAATCAATACCGATGTTCTCAGTAGAATCTCTTCAGTATTTATCTGTCCTTGACTTGTTTCGATGAACTCGTGTTCTGCCAAAGCTTCCGCTTTTACTGCTTCGAATTTAGTTGCTAAGTCTTCAAATTTAAGCTCTTGCATGTCATCGAACGCCACGAATATCTCCATAAGCACCTTTTGAAGCATTACCACCTCCTTGGAGGATTTTCCCACTACATCGGACTTCTTAATAGCTTCTGAATATAAAGAAGGTAGCTTTGTAATTTTCTCTAGTAGGGAAGTTAACTTCTTTTTCAGCAAAGGTTGTTTTATCATCTGAATCTCGTGCTCTAAGCCGTTTATGTTTTCAATAATATTCTTGTGATATTTTACCAAATCTGGATTTTCCGTCTTACTGATGTTTGTAGCCGCCTCCTTTTCACCTGTTCCTATTTGTGTTGTAATCTTCGATTTTTCTTCAGTTTGCGATATTTTTTCGGTCGGTTTCTCTTCTTTGAGCTGCTCATTTGCATCGACTTTTTCAGATTGTTTTTCTTTAGAGCGCAGATCTGTAGGCATAACCTCATTTGCAGAAGCAGCCTCATCTTCAACCTGCAGTTTGTCCTTCTCATTACTCATCGCATGGAATGCTTCCCAAATACTAACCGATAGGTCCTGCAAATTGTTTAGCACAATTTCGCATTCCACTCTTTGTTTTGGCGACTTTTCAATTTTATCATATAATTGCAAAGCTTGGTCCTTCACTTTCTCTAACCGCGTTTTCATTTCCTCGCCTGCCATTTGCTCATGTAGATCATCGAATGCAACAAATATGTCCATAATTGATTTCTGCAGAGTTACAATTTTTTCGGAAGATTTTTCATAAGACTGTACATTTTTTAAACATTCTGAAACATTTTGAATGGTCTTTAATGTTTCAGAAATCGAATTGACTTTGACTTTGGACTCTTGTAATTTTAGTTCACCCATAATTGTTGATGCTGAATTGAGGGATTCTACAATGTGCATGAAATATCCATGTAGTTTCTCCGCCAATTCCTTTGAGAGCTTGGGTTCTGTATCCGCAGCTAAGAGCTCGGTTACCTCCTTCTTAGTATCAGGCTCTGGTTTGGGCACTTCGATCTCTTGTTTCTTATCAACTTCTTCCTTGGTTAATTCTTCTTGTGGTCCCTGCGCTTCTTCAGCCTTCTCTTCAGCTCTGACATCTCTAAAAGCTTTCTCAGGTTCCTTCAGCATTGACTTGGTATCTATAGCTTGCTTCGTTTCTGGCTGAGATACCTCGATCTTTTGCTTCTCCTTTCCACCTTCCTTCTCATCTGATTTTTCTTTCGCTTTCTGGTCTTCTTCAGACTTTACTTCAGGCTTCTTCTCTTCTGCCGCCTTTTCGGCTGACTTTTCTTGCTGAGGCTTTGGCTCATCCTTTTCTTCAGCTGTGATACCTTTAAGTGATTTTCCAGGTTCCTTGTGCACTGACTGCGTCTCAATAGCTTGCTCCGGTTCTGGCTGAGATACCTCGACCTTTTTCTCATCCCCTCCACCTTCCTCCTCGTCTGATATTTCTTTCGCTTTCTGGTCTTCTTCAGACTTTACTTCAGGCTTCTTCTCTTCTGCGGCCTTTTCGGCTGACTTTCCTTGCTGAGGCTTTGGCTCATCCTTTTCTTCAGCTGTGATACCTTTCAAAGCTTTTCCGGGCTCCTTTTGCACTGGCTGGGTCTCAATAGCTTGCTCCGGTTCTGGCTGAGATACCTCAATCTTTTGCTTTTCCTCTCCACCTTCCTTCTTGCCTAATTTTTCTTTCGCTTTCTGCTCTTCTTTAGCCTCTTGTTCGGCTGGCCTTTTTTCTTCAGCTGTGAAGCCTTTCAAAGCTAGCTCTGGCTCATTTTGCACCGACTGGGTCTCAATAGGCTTTTCTGGCTCTGGTTTCGACACTTCGATCTTTTGCTTAGTTTCTTCAGCTTCCTCGTGGCTTTCTGTAGCCTTTGGTTCTATAGATTTTTCTTTCTGTTTCATATCGTCGTGTTCAACTGGAACTAATTGTTCTTTTTCTTTCAGTTTGTCCGTTATCACGTCTAATTCTTTAACTTCTACCTTAACTTCTTCCACGGTAGGCTTTTTGACAGTCACTTCTTCAACGACTATGTCTTCTATTTCAGTTTTTTCTACCAACTCTGGTGGTTCGTTAGCATCTGGCTTAGTTTCTTTTTGCAATGCAGTGACGACTTCAGAAATGCACTTGGACAAATCAACCATATTCGTTAGCACACTTTCAGAGCTCATTGGCTCTATGCTACTTTCTATATTCTCATTTTCTTTTAAGGCCAGTCCCTTGATTGCTGAACATTTTTCTTGTAACGCTACGCTGGTCTGCTGCTCTAAATCATCAAAATTCACAAACAGATTCATGAGCACACTTTGCAACTTTACCATTTTTTCCGAAGATTTCTGAATTTTATTAGTCAAAGTCAAAGCCTCCGACACAGTTAAAATGGCATCTAAGGCATCAGAGATAGAGACTAATTTATCGGTGAGAGTGGTGTGGTTTACTTCTTGAATTTGTTGTTTTGTTACGTCAACGATTTGTTTAATCTCTTCGTGCAAGTATAGCAAATTTGGGTGAGGTACTAGTTCTTCTGGAGGTAGAGGTTCTGCTTCTTTGTCAGCGGGTTTTTGTTCAGTTTCACTGATGCCCGTTTTAGTGCTTGGCTCTTCGGCGATTGTTTTTGATTCGGTTGCAGCAGACTCGGCAGTTAGCGATTCTTCCTTGCTTGGACTGATATCAATAGGTGCTGTGGTATCTTGGGATGCTTCTTTTTCCTTTGTTTCTTCCCTTGGCTCAACGCTTGCAACTGCTTTTATCGTTTCCGTTTTAATTTCGTTTGCTGCCTTTTGCACACCCTCTTCTTCCACTGTTTTCCGCTCAATCTCAGCATTTTTCAGTTTATTGCAAAAGTCAAGCAAGGCATTGGTGAGAAAATATGTATCTAATAGTATCTTCGCACTCTGTGCATTCTCTTCATTATTGTTTATATAATCGTGTTCTCTCTGCGCGAGCTTTAACACCTTATCAATTGCGTTGAGCACTTCGGTGTCGCTCTGTATTTTAGCGATATCTTCTACGATGTCCAAGGTGTACAGCAGACGATTTTTTAAATCTTCTCGTTTTTGTGTGGATAATTTGTCCGTTTTGGATTCTTTTAGGTCTTTAACAAGTGCAACGATACCCTTTAGATTGAGGCTCAGTGAGTTTGCAGACTTACGTACGGGAATATTTTCGATTGTTTTAATTTTTGTCGAAATTTGTTTAAAATTCTCCTTGACATTTTCAAAGTATTCCTCAATTAGTCTTCGCGCAGCTGCTGGATTATTTACAAGCAAGGCGTCCATCATAGCTTCCAATTTTTCATTGGTTTCTTCGTTCGGCAGTGGACCACCCTCGTAGGTGTGCACGATGTGTTCCCTCATCTTGAATACAAGTTTTGAGAATCTTTCATCATCGTCCGCGGGGCTAGTGAATGATTCCAAAATTGTGTGCTCCAGTTCCTTTAAGCTTTCATCATCGGCAATAGTTTGTAACATGTTTTGTAAATATTTTTGCAGTTCCTCTTGTGGCTTTGCTTCACCTCCGCTCCCATCGTCTTTTGTACTTACTGTCTGCGTTTTGGTTGACATAATCTTCAACGCTTCCAACAATTGCACGAAGAATTCTTTCCTTATCTCGAATTCTTGTAAGATCTCCAAAGCGTCTGTGATCTCACCATCATCCAGCGAACGACAAAGTCCATCGAAATTCTGCTTTTCTCGCGAAAGCACTTCAATTTGTTGCTGTTCCTCACAAACCACATCGAATGCGCTCTTTAGCTCGAATAGAGCAGCTTTGAGATTTTGATAGGATCGCGAACCAACATCCATATTTGCCGCATTCTGCTTTCTCACCACACCCAGCTCGTTTGCAATACGTTCCACAGCACGCGCAGTGCCACACAAGTGTTTATCGTGTTCGAATTCTTGCGTTATAAACGATGCAATACTTCCCATATAAGGCAGTGTAGCCTCTGTGATGTCATAGATCATTGCACTCCTTAGCCCCTTGTGGCCATTTAAGATTTGTAATAGCACATTATTGGTACTGTGAATGAGTGGAAAGTGCGAGGCAGAGGAGTCTGCAACTCTCGTAATGCCCTCCATTGGCGTTCGCCGAATAAAGACAATTAGATCTTTCAATTTAAAGAGTGGCAGGAAAATATGATCTTCGATAGCGTGCGCTGGATGTGTTTGCAGTAAACTCTTGATTTCGTTCAAGTTGAGTTCGAGTGAGTGCAAGACTTCGCGAGTAATGGCGCTTAAGTTTTGTCGATCGAGTGACTGTGCAATTTCGAGTGTAGCGTTTATTAATTCTTCAGCCTTTTTCAAATATGGTTCGGTGGGTAAGATGGAGCCTTCAGATTCCGAATGCTCTGTAGTTTCTTGTTCTGTCGAATCTTGCATTTCTAGTTTTTGTTTTTTTGCTTCGCCAACTTCTTCCTCTTTTAACGTTTCAGTGATCGTCACACTGACTTGGGACTGTTCTTCTCCAGTGATCGTCACACTGACTTGGGACTGTTCTTCTTCTTTTGCTGAGATTTCGTCTTTTTCCTCTTGCTGCATTTGCTCTTCAAGCGTTTGTGTTGGCGTGAGTATAGTTTCTGTTTCAATTTTTCCACCTTCCTTTTCTATTACCGGCATGGTTTCCTTAGCTGCGCTAGATTGCTTAGTCTCTTGTTGTTCAACTTTGCTCTCCTTTGGCTCTGCTTCGACTTGTGAAGGCTGTTCTAATTTATCAAAAGTCTCTAATTTCTCTTCAATCTCCATAGCCTCCAGATTTTCTGCGGGTTGCTGCTCATCTCTCACCGCTTTAGTAATTTCTTTCAGCACTTTCTCTTCATTTTCTCTCTTTTCAACATCTTCCGCTTGCTCTACAATCTTACTTTTTATAGCCAAAAGCTTATCCTGTAAACTCCTCAAGTGCGCTTCGAGTTCATCGACCAATGCGAGTTCTTCCTCTGTCACACTCCCACCACTTTCTATATTCGGCAGAATCTCATATTCCAAGCGCTTTAATGCAGACTTCACATTCTCTATATCCACATAATTTTCTTCGGCTAAACGCGCAAATACAGCATCTTTCGATTTCGAACCTTGTTCGATGCTAAGCAAGAAGTCTTTACCCACGCTAAGCGTCAAATTCAGCGGTTGTTGGAAAGTTGCTTTACTCTCATCCTCTTTAGGTTCGATGGCCTTCATTGCTTCATTCACAACATAGCTCAGCTGCGACAAAAGCGCATCCAATTCTTGTATGAGCTCAATGGTTCTTAGCGCGTTTTCGCTAGTGTCTATGAACTCGGTCATGGAGAGCACAGCATTTTGTAGCTTTTGCACATTATCGCGTTCCTTTGCTGTGCTTGCCGTCGTCTCATCCAGCACCCTAAACACAGCCATCAAATGCGATTGTAGTTTGGCGACAGCCATTGAAGATTTCTCTACTTCAATCGCTGGCAGTTCGGTAATGGCTTTAATACATTTAAGCACATCGTTGAGCGGTTCTATTATCTTACGCCATTCCACCAAGCGCTCGCACTGTTCGCAAGTGGTTGTAAGGCTTGTGACAGCTGTTGCTATTTTATCATACATCTCTTGCGCCAATTGCATTTCTAAAGGCGGTAGCGTTTGCAAAATATCTGCGAAAGTTTTCTCAACATCCTCCAATGACTGCTCCACGCCCGCTTCGTATGTGTGTACAATACATTCCTTTAGTTTAAACATAACTTTGGCCACATTGGCTTGCCTAGCGACGGCGATCTCTTGCAGCTCCTCCTTAGCTGCCGGCTTAGCAAATTCGCCAAGCATTTCTTCAAGTTCGTATTGCAGCTCGCGCATTACGGCATGCACTTCCTCTAACTCGGCTTCCTCGGTCTCTGTGGCATTTACACTTGTCGCCAAACAGTGCTGTATTTGCCCAATACCACGTGCAATGTGTTCTTCCACATTCACATATTGCAGAATGTTTTCCGCAGCTTGACTGCCAATCGCTGACTCTAATTGAGTTTCTACGGTTTGCAGTTCTGCACAAGACTTTAGCGCTGATACATCAGCTTGTGTAGATGTGTCCACCAAATTCTCCAAAGCATTTACATCTACTTGCTCACAATATTGCAGCAGATGGTATATAACATCGGCTCTCTGCTTCACCACCTGCAAAACGGGACTGTCGGCGAGCGTCGATAGCGGCGTATCTTCTTGTATGTGCAGCAAAGCCGCTCTTATATCACGTACGGGCTGAGCACACTGTGCCAGCACATCTGCGCTTTCCTGCTTGGAAATACACTCGGCTTGTGATAAGTGCACTTGTTCGACGTTGCTCAGAATTGCATTCTCCAATTGCCGTATGGGCTCAATCAGCTGCTTAAGCTGTGTAAGGCACTCATCCTGCGCCAAGCACTGCAAAGTCTCCAAAGCGTGACTCTCCTTGATCGACAGCACAAACGGTTGTATGTCCTGTAAGACTTGAGCAGTGGTAGTTAATTGCATGCTTATTATAGGTAAAGACGAAACTTGTTCCAAATGTGCAACGTGTAGAACGCGCAGACATTCTCTAACATCATGCAATGGTTGTGCAAAGCTTTTCAATTCAGATGCGTATGAAGTAACTAAGTGAGTCTCACACAATTCACTTTCATCCATAAGCTCTCGGACCTGTGACATGCATTCTTCTAAACTACATAAAGCTTCGGCGAAAGTGGTGGTGTCGGATGAAGATGGTCGTGTATGATTTGGTGATGTGTGTTGTTCAATAACTTTGGGTTCATGTATATCAGCCAAACCAAAACAACGTTTAACGTGCTCCAATTTTAAAAGACTTGCCTTAATTTGTTGTGCCGCTTCCAGCTGTAGTGAGCCCAAATCCATTTCGTTACCATGCGCCAACACTGAGACGATGCTACTTTTGAGCTGTGACAACAACACATCAACCTTACCTGTCTCCGTTGGCGTCGTTAATGTTGATGCCGCTTCCACAAACGGTGGTGGTGATGGCGGTGTTGGTGTTGCGGTGGGTGTTGCGATTGCTTCGGCTTGACCGACTTGCTCAGATGGCGCTGGTGAACCAAGCAGTGATTCGATAGCTGAAATATCTCCCAAAGTGGATGCATCGTCCTCCGTTAGCAACGAAGCTTCGCGTTGTTGTTGCTGTTGTTGTGCAACGTCTTGCGCTCGCTCCTCCAGCGTGTCCAGCGAGAACTGCTCTGCATCCAGTGAGCTCAGCGGTTGTTGCGAAATCAGCTGTTCTCTCTCGCTGCCACTGGGCTGTGCAAACTCCGTTTGCTGCTCTGCCGCAGCAGTGGCGGCAGTTGCAGTGTCGGCTGTTGCAGTGTCGGCTGTTGCAGTGTCGGCTGTTGCGGTGTCGGCAGTTGCAGTATGGAGCTGCACTAAGCTATCCTGCAACGTCTTCAAATGCACACCCAATACATCGACTAGTGCACTGTCGTCAGTGGTGGGCGTTTGTAGTTCCAGTTTCGGTATAATTTCATTTTCAATGCGTATCAGCGCTGCCTCCACACTTCGTATATCCAACTCATTCTGTTCGGCTAATTTATAGTAGGTAGGATTGTCGGCTTTCAGACCATCCTCAATACTTTGTAAAAATGCTTTGGCGCCAGAGACGCGTTGCGTTAACACCTCCAGCAGTGCTTGCTTGCTCTCCTCCTCTCTGCTTAAGCGAATGGCTTCTGCAATATTGGTAAAGCTTACTGCTGCTGTGAGTGTGTCGATCTCTTGCAACAATTCGATCGTTCTAAGTGGTTCGCTAGCTTCCGCGATGAATTCGTTTGTGGCGAGCACAGCATCTTGTATCTTCAGAAGCTCGTCGCGTGCACGACCCATTAGCGTCTCACTCAACTCGTTCAGCGCTCTAAATTCTGCCATTAAATGCGATTGCAGATTGGCTACAGCCAATGAAGATTTTTCAACGTCCACCATCTTCAAGTCAGCAATGGCTTTGGTGCTGCTCAAGACGTTCGCCATTGGTTCCACCAAACCCGCAAGCTCGACGCCAGCGCCATCTGTTTGTGTGGTTGTGGTGCTAAATGCTTGCATAGATGTCGCTATTTTCGTATACATCTGCTGAGCCAATTGTATTTCCAGCGTGGGCAGCGCTTGCAGAATATCCTCGAATGTTCGCTCAATTTCTTCCAATGACTCTGCATAGCCAGCTTCATAGGTATGCACCAGGCACTCTTTCAATTTGAACATAGTTTTTGCTACTCGCTGCGCTGCTTCGGCGGCATTTGGTGCTGCAGCTGGTTCTTTAGTTAACTCGGCGTGCATATTTTGTAGCTCATGTTTGAGCTCCTTCATCATCATGCCAACATCTTGCAGTTCCGTCACATTTTGCTGTTCGGTAGCAGCAAGGCAGACTTGCAATTGTTTTATGCCATCGGCTATACATTCTTTGACGTCCAAAAACTTTACTGTTTCTACTTTTGCCGCTGCAAGTTGTGGTACGAGTTCGCTTTCAACGGACTTCAGCTCGGCGCATGACTTTAATGCCGAAACATCTGCCTGCGTAGACATATCAGCGTGCTGCTCCAAGACATTTACATCCGCATGCTCGCAATATTGTAAGAGATTATAAACTGCATCGGCTTTCTGCTTGATCACTTGCATTGCCGACACGCTTTCGCCCAGCGCCGATATTGGCGTTTGTTCCTGCACTTGCAGTATAGCCTCACGTATATCGCTTATGAGTTGAGCGCATTTCTCCAACAGCGCCGCGTTGGCCTGCTTTGGCAGATTTTCAATCTGCGATAAATGCACTTGCTGCTCAGTCGACAATACTGCCATCTCAAGCTGTTGGATGGGTTGTATAAATTGTTGCAGCTGACTGAGTGTTTCATCTGCCGCCGCCAGTGACTGCAACGTCTCAAGCGCATGACTTTCTTTGATCGCCAGCACAAAGGGCTGTATATCTTGTATCACCTTGGCGCTGGTTAGCGGCAAGCTTGCTGACTGCAAACTAACTAATTGCTCCACTTCCTCGTTATGGAAAACCTTAATGCATTCTCTGAGGTCCTGCAATGGGCGCGCTAAAGTTTTCAATCGTGAGAAAGAGTTATCGGCCAATTCTTGCACCTCATTGTGCGCCGCACATTCTTCAACTTGCACCACACATGCCTCCAAATGGCAAACAGCGTCGGCGAATGTTTTGCACTCGCTGATGTCTGCGGACATGGAGCGCAGTTCTTCTGCAACGTTGGGTTCACGTACATCGGCGATGCATTCGTTGGCATCTTTCAGTTTGGCGAAGCTCGCTTTAACTTTCTGTGCCGTCTCCAACTGCAGTGATGCTACATCCACATCTGCGCAATGTGTCAACACAGTGGCGATGCTTTCCTTCAGCTGCGCCAACATAACATTAACTTTGCTTTTATTAGCCTCGAAGGCCTTGCGGTGATCGCTTTTATCGTCGGCAGCAGTGGTTGGCTTCACATGTAGAGATGGCAATGATTCTGTTGCTGATTTTATGGCGGATATGTCATCCAGCGTAGACGGTTCGTCTTCAATTGTCGCCTCCGGCTGCTTAGCCGCTGAGTCGCCTGAACTTGTTGGTTGCTGCGCTGCGGCAGGCGATTCAGCCTCCGTAAGTAATGTATCTGTGCTGGCCGTGGGCGCTTTGCCCTTTTCCTCAGCCAATTTAAGTTTCTTTGCCGCACTGCTTTCACTTTCGCCTGCAGCTGCTGCTTTCTTTTTCTCAGCAGCTGTCGCTACCGTTGCCTGCCCTACAGCATTTATTGGCAGCTCAGTGATGATTTGTAAGGCGGGCACTATTCGCATTACGGATTGCACAATGGGTAGCGCTTTCAATTGGACATTCTGCTCATTCCGTTCTGGCATGTTCTCTACAATTTCGGCAAGTTCTTCCAAAACTGCTTTCAAACTCTCCTTTTGTTTTGCCATCACCTCCACCTTCAGCTCTTTGGCTGGTGCCAATGTACCACGCAGTAACTCAGCAGCCGACTGTAGCGGTTTGGCAATATCGGTCAAAACGTTTGTGGCAGCTTCATTCTCCTCACGACGCGTACTTGCAGATGCCTTCAGCTTTTCCACATTCGCAACGAGACCGGTGAGACTTTCGTCCAGCTGTGCCATCACCTGCCCGGTTTGCGTATCCAAATCCACTGTCGCTTCAATCTCAGTTACGGTGTGTAAAAGTTCTTGCACACTTTGTCCAGCTTCATCTTGTGCTATCTTCATTTCCATTGCTTGACGTATATGGAGGAAGGAGTTTTCATTTTCGTGCTCCTCTGTTGCGGCGAGCTTCTGATCCCATTCCACTTCGCGTTGTAACATTTTGAATTCGTGCTCTTCGATATCGATCTCTACGCGTCGTATCAATTTCTGCATACGACCCAACACCTCCAAGTTTTTCTCATTCTGTTTCGTTGTGGACATTAGCATTATTTCTTTACCCAAATTGACACGATCGCTTAAACCATGCAACGGGTCTAGGAAATCGGTTAAGGAGCCCGAAAGAGATTTACCTTCAATTTGTCGTATGCAATAGTTAAGCTCGTCGATGGGTCGTTTCAAGTTCTCCAACAGTGTCACATGATATTTTGTTATATTATCGTCCAAGATATTACCAATTAGAGTGGACATCTCCTCTTTGAGATTACACAAACCCGTTTGTATATTGGGTGACAAGCGATTGGCGAGACGTTCAATATTTGTATCAAAGTGCAGCACCGATTGCGCGATGGTTTGTAGAAGCTTTTGTGTATCGGCCGAATCGAGCGCTGCCTCCTCGTTGAACTGCCCACTCTCGATATCTTGACTCAGCTGCGCCAGACCACTTTGTATTTCCTGCAATGGCGGCACCATCGATTCCACAGTGCTTACGGTCAACATGCCAGCCTGCACATTGTCCGAGGACTCATTCAATATCACCTCCAAACCTTTGTTGAGTTCGAATAGTGCTGGCGTTACAATATCCAATATGGCCATATTAACTTTTTGTTCTGTCGATTCGCTGCCCGCAAGTGACTCTGCTTTACGTTCAACGGTTTCCAGCACTGTTTGCAGTTGCCTGATGGGTTCGACAATGTTATCGAGTACCTTTTTGTGTACCTTCAGGTAAATCTGTTCCTCGTTCTCTTCGAGCGTCAACTCATTCTCTACTTTTTCCAAAGCAGCTTGTATATTCACCACCGGTTGACATATCAACTTTAAGGCATCTGCCTCTTGCGGTAATTTCACCTCAGCGATATTCGCAAATGAACCGGGTTCAGTTTTGGGCATTTCCTGTATTTTGGCCACCGTTTCAGACAGGTGCCTTGCAGCCTCCAACTCTTGCGCTTCTTGCAGTAGCGCTTGTGATTTAATAGTACCCTGTGTGATCTCGAGACCTTGGCGAATGTCATCCGCTGTCAGGTCTATATGCGCACGCAGGCTCTTTGTCTCAAAAGTTTTGGCAATGGTCCGCACTTCGTGCAACGCCTTAATCAGCAAATCTCCCACACTGTCTATAATACAAACGCTGGTACGTTGTATCAAAGTGACGCCAGTTTCATCGATCTCCACACACTTCTCGATAACTTGCAGACTGGTATGTAGATTGCGTATATCCTCTTCCATCATTTGAAAGAGCGAATCGATAGGTGTTTCACCGGAGTAGGCGCGCAACTTACTCTCTACTTGTCGTATGGGATCTACAATATTGCGTATGATGGCAATGCTCTGGTCGGCGGCAGCTGGTGTCATCATCACTGCCGATTGCTCAACGACCTCATTCTCCACGACACTCAAATGATGCTCAATGGTCTTCAGCAATTTAGCTAAGGGCAGTAATGAACGCAAATTCTGTTCAATCTCTGCAGCGCTGCAGATGATTTTCGCTGGTTTAACCGTCATCAAACCGTCACCTACCGCGCCGGATATGTCTTGTATTTTTGCATCCTCCTCGTTGGTCTTGCTGGATGTATCACTACTGTCCGTTTGTTTCTTGCCTTTCTTTCGCTTCGGTGGCTGTACAGCATCTTCTGCTGTTGGCGTGGCAGTCTCTGGTCCAGCAGCCGAATCTACACGCGCTGACATTTGTATTGCGCTGGCGAATGTTTGCAAATCGGATGTATCCTCTTCATCGCCTGCCTGACTATCGGTCGCTTTCGATAAGCTGTGATACTCCTCCGTCGGCTCGGTTGGTTGCGACTTTTTGCGTTTGCGTTTTGGTGGTGCCGCCACCAGGGCTAGTTCTTCCTCCATTTTCTCGAAACTGTCTTGTGCGTATTTTTCCAATGCGTGATCGACTTCATCGGCGCGTCCGGCAGAGGAGGAACCATGTGCTGACGATCCATGCATCGAAGTGCCGTGTACACTTATCTCGGTTATAGATATATCATCCACACCTGCCTCGGTGCGCATATCCTCATCGTGTATAAAGTATTCGGGTGATATATCAATCACCACCGCCTCCATCAACAATTTGCCCGACTGTGAGGTTTCTTTGACGAAACGCAACGGTGGCAATTCCACCACATTATGTTCGGTGACATGTTCCGATATTTGATCGGCATACATTTCGACTATTTGTAATGCTTCTTCTTCGGTTAAGTCGGGCGTTTCGTACAAGGACACTGAAACTTCTTTGCCATCGAAGGAGAACGAAACGTCCCCTTTCGAGTCGATTGTTATATCACCAGCTGGCGTTTCGTACATTTGCGAGGTGTGCTCCTCCTGTATGGTGGACAATGAGAAATTTCTTTGCAACTCATTCTCTTTTGTTTGTTCTTGTTTTTGATTTTTGTAAGCTTCCTCGAAGCCCAGCAGCGATGCCGAGCTAGCGACAACGCCCATACAATTTCTCGCTTCGCACGTGTATGTGCCGAGGCAGCAGGTGCCATCCTGTCCCGAAATGATTCTATGAATATCGCCAGGCCTCAGCTCAACACCATCTTTGTACCATTTGAGCACCGGCTGTGGTACACCAATCACTTTGCATTCCAAATTCACAGCGCCCTCTTCGGTGAGCACGGCGCGCAGGCATTCGAGAAAACGCGGTTTCTTGTAGTGCCGAGGAATTTGCAATTTTAGATAACTCGAAGTGACACTTGTACCAAAATCATTTACAGCCACACACTTCCATTCGGCCTGATCCACAAACTCTACACAACGTATATCCAAATGCCAATTCTCCTGTTCGCCGCGGTAATGTTTGTAACGTTCGCAATTCTCAATTGGCAGCTCGTCGCGAAACCACGAAAGTAGCGGATCTGGTGTGGCCTTCACATTAACTGTAAATTGAAAAGGTTCATTGATCTTAGCCTCTTGGCTTTTCAAGCCAACCACAAATTTGGGTGGGTTATTTTTTTGTGCAAACGTCAAACGATCCTCTTCGTTCAATTGATTTTGTATGTCTTCGAGTGTAAGCATGGCAACACTACTGTTCTCACCCATACAATTTCTGGCTACGCAGCAATATGAGCCGAGCGAGTTGGTGCCTGTCAACTGATAAACATCGCCCGGTTTCAACTCCTGTCCGTCCTTGTACCATTTCAGTATGGGCGTGGGAAAACCGACAACCTTGCATTCAAATGAAACCAAACCCTCTTCGGTGAGTACGGCACGTAGCGCTTCCATGAAACGTGGTTTGCGATAGCTTTTCGGAACTATTGGTGTAGGAGCAGGAAAATTAGAAGAAAAATGGAAATTATTCAAGTAAGTATTAAAATGCAAAAGCTCAAGTACTCACTCTCCATATCCACTTGACACGTTGTTATGCCCACACAACCTTCATAACTTGTTACCACACATTTCCATTCGCCTTCGTCACAACTCTCAGACGGTTTGACTTCGATCATGTAAACGCCCAAGCCATCTTCAATTAATTTGTAACGCTCTCCAGCCTCAATGCGTCCATTTTTATTATACCAGACAACAGTTTTGGGCCAAGGTGGTACGACAACTGTAATATATAACGGAATTATAATAAAAGTATACTTGTATATGTTTAATCAAAATATTTATAGTGAGGGCAGGCTAAAGTGGCCAAAAGACCGGTAAAGGCGGATTCAGCGTTTTAGTTCAGAACTTTTTTGCCATGTTGTTGTTGTTGTGTTTTCGGAGTTTGAGAGGAATTCCGAAAAGTTCTGAACTCTTTTCATTAGTTAACTCAACTTTAGTTCCGAGCTAAACCGATGACTCCGCCTTAAGGGTCAGTTGAATACATTGCAATAATATGAAGAGGTTGTGACGGATAGAACGACTCCGAAAATTCGGAAAGAGCGCAAATTATATACATATGTATATAAAAACTCTCTACAAAAAATAAATCAGATTCAGATTCAAAACAATATGCCCCTTAATAAACATTTCCCGCAAAAGTTATCAGCATATATGTATACCTACATTAATTTATTTCATTTCAATTTTCTCCGCATGCCCGTGTTTTAGGTTTGTTTTGATCATTGTATTCCACGCCTACAACTACAGTACGTAACAAAAAAAAACAGACATAAATATGTATATATGAGAGCGGAATTATTCGCATGATCGACACGAAAGCATAGCTGACCTACCACAAATATATACTTACATACGTAAATACATACAAACAACAAATACATATTCCAAAAGTTCAGTAGTATCTAGTTCAAGTTTGAGCATTTCAATGTCTCCCTGAGAAGAGCACAGATCAGACAAATGCCTCTTGAGCGCGCTGTGGAATCCGAAATACAAATAAACAAATATATAAAATGTAATTCACAGAAAATCTTTAATTGTATGCACGAGTGCGCACAAAACATAAACAAAAAGTTCTTTTTACCACATCTTTTTCCGCCCATTCAATTCGCCACCCAATTGTCGGATTGTTTGGCAATTCGCCCAAAATTATTGCACCATTTCTCTAGGCACAATCGCGACCAAACTACTACACCAAAAATCAAATAACAATCATACTTACCTTGACAACCGAGAATGATGGGCTGACCAATACGGACACTCACATTGCGTAGTTCGTTGGTAAATATCGGTGGCGGTGCATTGTTGGGGATGCTGAGATTGTTGATTGTTGGGCGTGAGAGAAGGAAGAATAGAAATAAAGAGGAATGGAAAGAAAATTAAAGATTTTTATTTTATATCTATTAATGCCTTTGTTGTCTCTATATACTCTTGTTTTCTCCTGAACGCTCGCACACGCTCACTTCCTTTTCTCTCTCACAAAATCTGCTCTATTTCTCTTTCACTCTCTCTATATCACTCTCGCACTCTCCCTTTCCTCTCTCTATCTCTATCTCACTCACCTCTCTCTCTCTCTCTCTCTCTCACACAACTTCTTTTTCTGCCTTCTCCTCTCTTGCCGTCTCATTTTACTCACCTGTCAGCTGGTTTCAACGATCCCTCTCTACTGCCACGTCCCACCAAATGCACCTTCGAACTCGAATATGATTTTCCCATACAATTGACTGCCTCACATGTGTAGGTGCCCAACGACGTGGGATCATCCACATTGGCCGTTAACGCGAATACATCACCAGCCTTAATCTCTTTGGAATCTTTGAACCAACGCAACTGTGGTGTGGGTATACCAACTACTTTGCACTCCAGCGAAACGGTGCCTTGCTTTGTGAGTATAGCACGTAGTTCTTCAATAAATTCTGGCGCCTTAAAAGCCTTCGGCACCAACACATTTAAATGTGCAATGCATGAATTACGTCCACCCGAATTCTCAGCCAATACCATCCATTGGCCACCATCGTCTAGTGTAACGGGACTTATCTCTAGATAATGATAGCCTGCCTCGCTGATCTCCTTTATTCGATCGTTTTCACATATTCGACGATCATTCCGATACCAAGTTAGCTATGGTGGACATGGCGTATACGTAACTTTTTTTTTGTATTGAGTTCAACAACAATTCAACTTACCTTCAATTCTGTTGAACTTCGTATTTGCACCAAAAGTCGCGTACGCGCTCCCACCTTAACTGATAAATCGATCAGTCGTCGTAGAAATATTGGCGGATCCTCACCCGTCGATCTGTCCTCAACAATAAGCTCCACATCTTTGCGTATAACATTATTGCCTTTCGTTCGCGCTATTAATGTATAATGACCGGCATCTTCGCGCTGCACATGCTCCACAGCCAACTGTACGGCAGTGCTGGTTTGTGTTATTCGAAAGCGGTCGGAGTTCTCGATTGGCAATTCTCCGCGGCTCCTGTAGTGGAAATACATACATAGTAAATGAAGTTGGATAGAAAATTTCATTGAAGAAGTAAATAAAATAAATGATGTTGAGAAAAGAAAATTAGAAGAATTGGGGTTTCAGGGTTGTCTTAAATTACTTGAACCAGGTGAGTTACGCTCTTCGACAATGAGACCAAAATTACCAAATCCCTTTTTTAATAAATGAAATAATTATATTTGATAAAGACAGGTTATGAAAACTTTTGCTCGACGGACTGCTTGGTTTAATGAACACTCTTTTTTCTTGCTTGGCGCTCAGTCGGCTATATACTCGTAGAAGATTTTTTATCAAATTCAGCAACTTTTGTTCTTCTTATGGATAACTGAGCTGATGTTTAATTCATTACGCGTCAATTGTAAAGACTTCATATCGTCGTACCATATGAAAACTAACTTACGTTTTTTTGTGACTGACGAAAAGTAACAAGTTCGACTTTTGGCTGACGAAGAATAACAAAATCGACTTTTGACTGACGAAAACTATCAATTTTGTTTAAACAACAACAATTTTAATGTAAAAATAGTACATATATAATTACTGATACTTTTCGTCAGCCAAAAGTCGATTTTGTTATTTTTCGTCGGCCAAAAGTCGAACTTGTTATTTTTCGTCAGCCAAAAGTCGATTTTGTTATTTTTCGTACAGAATTTTTTTATTGATAGCTTTCGCCAGAAATTTTAAATATGCTAGTTTCCGTATGGTACGACGATATGTATGTACATTAGGCGGGGCGATTTTATTTGATGTTCCAGAATTTGGTTTTTATGGATCAAGACGGATTTCGGACGGAAAATCAAAAAAAAAATCTAAAAAAAAGTAGCCAATATGCACATCGTATCAAATCAACCAAAATGTTATGCTGAATCCAAATATGAAATCAGGATTAAAATCCCATCATCCGTTTTCGAGATATGGTCTGATTTCCGAATTAATTAAGAGCTGAATGCCCAAAATCGCATATTTTCGCAATTTCTGTGTATAAAATATTTTTAATTCTCTTGCAAATTACTTAAAGATAAGTAAATTTAAGATAGTAACAATATTTTAAAATTATAATTTATGTTCCGGCATATGACAACTACACTCAAAAAATAGACATCAGAAATAAAATTTTTTTTGTTTTTATAATGCACGTTTTAACAGATCACTTTTATTTTAAAAATTAAGCTGATTTCACATAAAACTTTTTCCGCTTTGCGTTCCGCCGCTTTCTATGTCAAACAACGCAAAACTGAAAAACTATGCCACATTGAACGCTGCAACATCACTCAAAAAATATTTATTTTCTGAAAAATCTCTCGTTCTCCGTTTTATTTACAAAAAAGTAAATAAGAAAAAAAAAATCTATTAAATTATTTTTCAATTGTGTGAAATTTAAATTTGTTTATTTACATTTGAATTAAAATGAAACTGAAAAAAAATTTCAACGCCCCCAAAAGTTGAGATTTGGGCAACTTTGTGCTTTACGTAACTTCGGCGTTGCGTTACTTTTTGTTATGTGAGAAACCTCATATAGATACATGTATTTTAATCTCAGCTGTCACGCAGAAAGTGTCACGTAGCGCAACACAAAGTTCTATGTGGAATCAGCTTTAAAGTTTTCAAATTAAAAATGAAAGTTTTGAAATTAAAATGTATTTTGGATTTAAAAAGAAAGATATTTAAATAATTAAAATGAAAATGAAAATGAATGGAATAAAAACGAAAGTTTTAGGTACAAAAATAATATGTAAAAATAAACATTTTTACATTTAAAATGTTTTTTCTTGATTTTACAATTTTACAATGAACATTTTTAAAATAAAAATGTTCGTATTTAGATCACCGTTAAATATGTACATTTTTGCCCATTTCAAGCATGTTTTCAAATGTTTTCATAATGTTTTTTTCCTGAGTGTAGAATGCTCTCTTTTTTTCTCTATGTTATAGTCATCCGATATCGATGCTTTTCACTGACAGCACTTTAAGTACAATAAGTGCTCCAAATCCAAAATTTTAGAATTTTAGCTGCAAAAATTTAAGAGCTATACCCCAAACCGTAGACCTATGCTGTTTGGAATTTGTTTTTTACTTTATTGAACTCAAAGAAAACTCAAGGTTACTCATGCGCCATAGGGTACCACTGGAATTTCTATGGCACGATATCGACTAATTTTCCTCCGAACATTTCGCCCCGGCCTAATATGTATAATCATAATAATCACATATATGTAAATGCCACTGGAAAAATTGCAGCCAAAGAACTTAAACTTTTTTACTTGAACGTTTATTTTTATTTTTAATAATTACTTTACTTTTTATAGCTTCTAGTCAGTTCTTCTTTTACTTTACAGAAAATTATGGTATTAATAACAGAATAACTGGTTGCATGCTGAAAAGCTGAGTGAAATTCGTGAATGCATGTTTATTACTTCATACATATGTATCTAAAATAACAGCAACAATATTTCTTAATAGTTTGCAGACATTTTTAGCAACACTCAATTAAACACCCACATATATTTTTACATACGTGACGAACACACATTTTTTATTAATATTTATGTAAGTGGAAACAGCAGCTTGCTATAAAATAGTTTTCATACCTAAAAATATTTATAATAAAAAGTTCAATGTACCTTCTCCTATAAACAGACGAGGTTGATGAGAGTGTGCCACTGAAGTGTTTGCGTTCGTTGCATTGACAGCATTTAC
Organism: Urophora cardui; assembly: GCA_960531455.1. Taxonomy (NCBI): domain Eukaryota; kingdom Metazoa; phylum Arthropoda; class Insecta; order Diptera; family Tephritidae; genus Urophora; species Urophora cardui. The sequence goes on along the minus strand of OY482670.1, from coordinate 127,030,451 downwards.
AACATTTCGAACAACCGTTGCCCATTTTATCATTTAAACACACAATTTTAGAAGTGAAACAATTCTTAATACTTTTATAATTTCTCTGGTTTTTTGTTGTTATTTTAATTAATTTAATTAATTTCAAAATGCCACTGAACAGCTGCGAGTATTTCTTTTTGTATCAATAATTATTTTTGGTGAAGCGCCGCATGACTACAGCATGACGGTGTGCAACTCTTAGTTACATAAATCACTTTTTATCATCACTGATATATGTAGGAACTTTGAAATGTATTAATATCCCTACTTACGGCCTTATTCCGGTGTGGTAACATAATTTACTTTACTGGTTAAATAAAGAATCTGGTACTTTAAACACTCTTTTCGTATTCTGGCAGCAGAAAATTAAGTTACCAATTCAATACGTGGTAACATTTTGTTACCATTTTCAGCCCGATTCCATTCCGTTCATATGGAAATGCTTTGACAACGTTACCATTTGTGCCAGAATACCAATTGAAAAGACGGTAACAATTTTCAGCAACATAAATTACCAGTAAAGTAATTTTCCGGTACCGCTCGGAATAGCAGTGTTAATGTATACATAAGAACGTAGTACACATTGTGTGTATGGTGTGTCGATAAAAGATTATAAGTGTGTCGCTGTCCAAAATATTATGACACTTAGCTAGAAAAAAATATTAATACAATAATAAATTATGTACACAGTGGAACAACATTCTTTGGGGCAGAATGATTCCAGCTAAGTATGAATAAAATCCCGTAGATTACCGGTTTAAATTTGACAAAAAGAAGCTAAAAGTCCACAGAAAGAAACAACAATCACTTACATTTTGTTAATTCTCTTTCATAGTTTTAATGTTAATTTTATCGCTAGCCAAAAAACAAATGTTTTCACTGAAACGATCCGCTTTTTTATCGTTTTTTAATTACACTATACGACAAAATCAACTTTTTTTCTGGGTATTGGACCAAACCCATTTTTTCGAAGAGATTGAGACATAAGAAAAAATTATGTATACGCCATTTTTCGAAGTTAGACTCCAAAATTTAGTATTGGGCTTTCGAATTTCGAAATTCGACCCTCCAACCGATTTCGAAAATCTTTATAGCGTTGTAAAGGTGATTTAATTCCCTTTCTTTTGATATGCTCACCTTTATCCTTTTTTAAATAAAAGTTTTATGAGAAAACACTTTAAAGGAAAAAATGCCCGAAAAAAATGTTTTAAGTAGTATATTTCGAACTTTTTGCCAGCGATTTCGAAAGCCTTCACGCTGTTATTTAGGTGTTTGAACTCCCTTACCTTTGATATGCACAGCTTTATGGTCGATGAAGGAAAATATTATAAAAGCAACACTTAAAAAAATACCAAAAAAACTAAAATATTTGAACACATACCTTTATCCACTGTGCTCACCAACAATTGCATTTGCTGCCGGTCAAGTGTGCCGTGATTTTAAAGTGTGTAAATGCGGACAAGGATATTTAGTATTAAATCAATCGCATCCGATTTTACTACGAGTTAATATTAGCAGCTTTTTAATTAAACAAATGGCGGATAAAGTATGTCAAGCAATTCTACAATCGAATTTTTGTTTTGTTTGTGCTAAATTTAATATAGAAATAAGCTTGATTAATATGTAACTCCAGTTGTGGAATTCATTTATAAAGATTATTTTGATCAGCCGATTATCAAAGGTGAGTCTTGGGTTCCCAACAAGATATGTAGAACCTGTTATAACCATTTACAAAAATGGTGGAAGAAAGAAATTGAGCAATTGCCGTTTGGAGTTACCTGGTTTATACCAAATTGTAGCTGTTTTTATACTCAGCTGTACTAGTACACAGAGTATTATAGTTTTAATCACATAACGGTGGATTGTAACAGAATGAAATAATCGAGATAGATATAGACTTATATATATCAAAATGATCAGGGTGAAAAGAGAAATCGATTGAGCCATGTCCGTCCGTCCGTCCGTCCGTCCGTCCGTCCGTCCGTCCGTCCGTCTGTCCGTCCGTCCGTCCGTCCGTCCGTCTGTAAACACTCTAACTCGCGCAAAAATTGAGATATTTTGATGAAATTTGGAACGCAAGTTGGTATCGAGACTGGGACGGTTGGTATTGAAAATGGGCGAAATCGGACCATGACCACGCCCACTTTTCCTATATAGAAAAAATCGGAAATTTGGTATCTCAGCCACTAATATAGCTAGAGTTTTAAAATTTTACCCACGTATTGAGCTCGGGCCCTTATGAAGAAATTTGATGAAGTTTTGGAAAATGGGCGGTGCCACGCCCACTTATTAAGGGTCAAACATTGAAAGTTTTATATGTCATAACTCAGAAACCGTTGAAGATATATCGATGAAATTTGGTACGCGTAATTTGCTTACATAGACAAATGTTTTGACGAAAAATTATCAAAATCGGTTTACGGCCACGCCCACTTTTATATATGTGTATTATAAAGTGACCTAATAAAACCATTTTAAGCGATATCTCTGTCAAATATAAAGATCTATCATTGAAATTTTGTCGCATGAGTCCAACTATGGACATAAAACAAAAAACACAAAAATTTTGGAATATGGGCGGTGCCACGCCCACTTATTAAGGGGCAGACATTGAAAGTTTTATGAGTCATAACTCAGAAACCGTTGAAGATATATCGATGAAATTCGGTACGCGTAATATAATTACTTAGTCAAATGTTTTGGCGAAAAATTATCAAAATCGGTTGACGGCCACGCCCACTTTTATATATAGGAAATATAAGGGGGCCTAATAAAAACATTTTAAGCGATATCTCTGTCAAATATAAAGATCAATCACTGAGATTTTGTGGCAGGAGTCCAACTATGGACATAAAACAAAAACTACAAAAATTTTGGAAAATGGGCGGTGCCACGCCCACTTATTAAGGAGCGAATATTGAAAGTTTAATAAGCCATAACTCAGAAACCGTTAAAGATATATCGATGAAATCTGGTACGCGTGATATATTTACTTAGCCAAATGTGTGGACGAAAAATTACCAAAATCGGTTGACGACCGCGCCCACTTTTATATATGTGTATTATAAAGTGACCTAATAAAACCATTTTAAGCGATATCTATGTGAAATATAAAGATAATTCATTGAAATTTTGTGACATGAGTTTTACAATAGACCGGAAACAAAAAATAAAAAAGTTTGGAAAATGGGCGTGGCACCGCCTCTTTTTAGACAAAGGGATATATGAGATTTCTTAGCCTTTAACTCGACAAATAATTGAGATATTATGACGAAACTTGGTTTATACACTTTTATAACATGTGTTAATAGACACGCAAAAATGTATTGAAATCGGTTTATGACCACGCCTACTTTTTAACAAAGATATTTCTGGAACACCCTTTTGGAATTTGTAACGTGAAGTCTTTGTAACTAAAAGTCATAGAGGGATGAAATTTTGCACTAACAATAATATTTGTATGCTTATTTGGATGATTGATATAAATTTTGAAAATGGGCGTGGCTGCGCCCTGTTTATGCAGCACTCGTTTCATATAAAATACACCCTATATCGAACAAACGCAAACAAACAATGAAAGCATACAGCTGAGTATCTAATGTTCGATTGCACTCGAACTTAGGCTTCCTTACTTGTTTATATTAAATTTAGCACAAACAAAACAAAAATTCAATTGTAGAATTGCTTGACATACTTAATCCGCCATTTTTTTTTAATTAAAAAGCTGCTAATATTAACTCAGAGTAAAATCGGGTGCGATTGATTTAATACTAAATATCCTTGTCCGCATTTACACACTTTAAAATCACGGCACACTTGACCGGCAGCAATTGCAATTGTTGGTGAGCACAGTGGATAAAAGTATGTGTTCAAATATTTTAGTTTTTTTGGTATTTTTTTAAGTGTTGTTTTTATAATATTTTCATTCATCGACCATAAAGCTGTGCATATCAAAGACAAGGGAATTCAAGCACCTATCTAACAGCGTGAAGGTTTTCGAAATCGTTTGCAAAAAGTTCGAAATATACTACTTAAAACATTTTTTTCGGGCATTTTTTTCTTTAAAGTGTTTTTTCATAAAATTTTTATTTAAAAAAGGATAAAGGTGAGCATAGCAAAAGAAAGGGAATTCAATCACCTTTACAACGCTATAAAGATTTTCGAAATCGGTTGGAAAAAAATGGAGATATTCGACTTTTAATTTTTTCGAAGATCTGACCTTTGACCCCTTATAACATTTGCTACATAAGGTTTCAAAAAAAAAAGATGTATACCAATCGAGTTCGAAAATAAGGCGGATCACACCCACATTTTTTATTTTTCAATTTTTTAAACATTGCAATCAAATTAGGGAGGGTCGAATTTCGAAATGCGAAAGCCCATTACTAAATTTTGGAGGCTAACTTCGAAAAATGGTGTATACATATTTTTTTCTTATGTCTCAATCTCTTCGAAAAACTTGGTTTGGTCCAATACCCAGCCGGGTGCTGTACAGTGTTATCTATACAATTTTATTTTTATTTCTAATGCAATCCAATCTAATGTAAGGAAATCCAATCGTTACGCCAAAATGTAGATTGTCATTTACGATTATATAAGAAAAAATAAAATATCATAACTTTGTTCCTGGGAAGCTCTCTTCCCTTCTAACGTCAATTTGAACTCGAAAGTCGTAGAGCTGGACGTCCGAAATTCAGGATTGGCAAAAATATTTTTTGGCACAAATGTCGTTTACGCGGTTATGAAGTTTAAATGACGATATATTTATATAATATATTTTTAATTTATGTTTTTTATAATAGCCAAATCAGTTATAAAGAGACATGTACTTTTAACAAAGTATTTATCTTTGCGGATAAAAGTGCGACTATGCGTATACGCAACATTTTACTATGACACAATTTCCTATTAAGACACAGGCATTATAAGCAGCGAAATAATCTGCATTTATGTACATATATCCAACCAAGTACTGCCTCTCCGACCACGCTATTTAGAACTCTAGAGGAAAGCTTTTGGCGTTACAAAAATTATCACAACAAGACGCAAACATTAGATTCAAGGCAATCATGCGGATCGAATTTTTTTACGGGTTTAAAAATCTATTTCAAAACTCGAGAGCAGATTTTTTACAATCGCTGTATGAAATTTTAAATAGCAAACGGTTGTAATATCTATTATTTTTTTGTCTTCACCAAAACTGGCTGATTTTGGTATTTTTTTCTTTATTGAAATTAGTTTAAATGAAATTGAAAATCGATTTGAATTACTATTTCCGCTTCTTAATTAATATTTCCAATTCTGTTTATATTTTTTCAGTTTTTTAAAGATATTTTGATGTCTCAATAAGTATATGTATACAAATGTATATGTATACATACTTTGGCGCCATCAGCCTCTATGGCTGTCTAATATTTTTCGTTTTTTTTTTTTGTTTTTCTGATTTAACCTTACAATAAAAATTCAAAATAGCATGCAATAAATAAGTCAAACAAGAGCAGGAAAACCAATCGGCAACATTGACAGAGAAATGTTGTCTTATTTCACACGCACAACTTGCTAAATCGCAGCCGTGCTATGTTGCCCTTCACATCGCTTGTGCCATTTGCCCAAATCGACAAGCTATTTTAGATTCTTTGAAAACAAACAAGTAGAAGATAAGTAAATAAATATAGAAAAGAGGAAACTAGTTCAACAACTCGAAGAACAAAATTAAAAACAACAAACAATGAGCAAAAAGGTGTACCGCATAGATTTGTATATTTAGAAAGTGATGCCAATGAATGGCGGGTTGGATATTTCAACTAAAATTTTTGAAGACTCCACATATTAAGGGGAGATCGAGCTGTATTTCACTCATTCATCAGTGAGGCCTTGCCACATCGTCCGGTGGTAAACTTCGTTGACTTGTTGGGGTGTTGGGGTTGACTTTAGTTGGTATGACCTTTTAGGATTTCCCCAAGTAAGACAAATCATGGAAAACATCTCTGATTTTCGGTATACTATGTATCAATGCGTACATAGGGGCGATAGTGTTGGAACCTTTAGCACCGAAAATTGATATTATGAAAATTGAATATTGTCGCTACCGGGTCGAAAGAAAATTTCCACAAGACAAGCTCTATTTAATGAGCAGAAGTGAGGAAGAAACGAAGTAACTAGCTTCTACATATGTATATCTTCCGCATAATAGAAAAAATGCTGAGAATTTTAGAAATATGCAAAATCAAATACAAATGAATAAACAAAAAAATCCATATTATAAACTACTTAAATAAGAGATTCCATAGATCAAAAGCCTTCTCTGTATAGTCCTATTAATCTCGTTCTATTTATTTTCCGATTTTCATTTTATACATATTCTGTGGTCTAGCCTAACCATGTTGACAAACTATTATGCCAATGAGTAGGACAATAGATATAAGTTTACTAATTTTTTTTTTAAACATACAGCGCTTTTTCGTTTATTCCTGTTATTTCCAACAACAACAAAAAATCGTCACATTTTATATCCAAAGGTTAATTGTATAAAACAAGACAGACAAGCTAACAACTAGTACTACCTTATAGCGTTTTCGATTCTGAACCAAAATGCTGCATTATTACAAGGCAACATTATCAACATGCGCCCTGTGCCCTAAGAAAATGTTGCACTTTTCATGTGATGTATGAAACAAAAATAATGCAACCCCTTGGTTATATTAAGGGCAGAAAATGCTGCCCTGTGGTCGGGCAGAGGGCGACATTTTTGTCAATAGAATAATCAACCCTGAAAAAATGTGTGGAATCTATGTGGAATAGAACAAACAAATTTGACAGCCCGATAAAAATGCAGAATAAGTGCGACATTTTTGCCAGAATCGAAAACGTCATTAGTAAAAACATAAATACAAAGCGCCAGATCACGAATTAACCAGTTCATGCTATAATTTGTTGGAAACCCGCCAAATGTTCGAAATTAATTTTTTCTATGTATTTGATGACATCGACCAATTTAAAAGAAATTGCCTGGAACACATTAATTAACGACTGTGCATTTGCAGGCAGATTAACTTTTCTGCAGAAGAAATTTTATTCACTTTGTCTCAGTAAAATATTTCATTTGAAAGGCGAAATTTTAAACAGTTGCTAACAAATAAGTCGCTCATATGTTTTATACTCTTTGACCGACAAACGGGAAAAATCTGTCCAAATGCATTATTTGTATATCCTTCAAAAGGCAAAAGCAATTTCTTTGTCTACGAGTTTATAGCACCGTTCGTTTATTTTATTTTTGTATTTTTCTATGTAGTGATTTATTTATGGTTATGGTTCGCAATATTATCACTGTGAAAAAAGTAATTTTTCTGTCGGAGATAAAACCCGTTTAGTATCTTTTATTTTAAAAATCTACATGCTCCAAAACAAATTGTTAGATGAAGAATCCCTATTTTGAAGTTTCTGCCAATGAATTTTAATATAATATTGAACCAATTTGTATGTATGTATATATATACCTATGTAGTATATACTCACTTTAATGTATTTAAACATGTGGAAATGAAAATTTAGAAAGCAAAAACAAACAACATAACCGATTCTTATAGCTGGCGCCAATACACACACTAATTTCTATACAACATTTACTAGAGACGGTGACGTTAGCGTGACGATGCGTCCATAAATATTCCAAAGCATTGACGCGTTAAATGAAAACAAAAGAAATTCCATACGCTATAACGTAAAGCTATTGTTAAAAAATTTTAAATTCCTCCATCTCAAAAAATTAATATTAATTAGAAAGGTTACAGAGACAATATTTTTGAGGACTATAAGTGACACGGTTGACAAGCAGTCAAATGCAAAACGGCGTCCGAGGTGAGCCAGACTGAGTCACTGTATTTGGCAATGACAAGTATTTTTCTCACTGCATATGGCAAATCTAATGGCGTTTTCTTTTCTGACAAAAAATTTTGCCCTTTAATATCTCAATTATCGAATTACGTAACATGACTTTCTATAAAATGGCTGAATTTGTAGTTAATGATGCCCTCTTACTTAGTCAGAGGACAACATTCGTTGAAATCACCACACAAGCTTACAAAATGGCTAAGAAAATCAAACAGGGCAACATTTTTTCGAGAAAAGAAAACGGCATAAATGTAAAAATGGTCTAGCAAAGTCTAAAAATAGTACAAGTGAAAAAATTTGGGGCAAATAATAAAAATTCTAAACAAAAAAATAGGGCACAAACATTGCTGAGATCACCCAAAAGCCATAGAAGAAAATTAAGTATATATGTACTTGTGTACATATCTATGCATATATACTGTAAGCAATACTGTACTAAGTCGACTTAGTACGTTTTTCTGTCATTGGGATTTTCAAATATCACGTGTCTTGGTTTAACATGAAAAGCAACGTAGCAAGTTTTTATTTTTGCTTACGGTTTTATATAAAGCGTACCCTACCTTAGATGGTATCCAATTTTGTTATTAACCTTTCAATCCGAATAGAAGTTACAAGCGAAAATATACTTAGCATACAACTGAAGTTTCATATCGAATTTAATATTTGAGAGCTTCTCCTGCAAAACACAGTTTTCAGACTTAGTACTGTATTGTACGGAAACGTCGACATATAAACAATATGTTTGAATGTTGCAGATAGACCTTTGAGAAAAGATATGGCAGAAATTTTTTTTTTTGCCTAAAACTCGTAAATGTATCTAATATTTAAATTGTATGAATACCTTGGATTTTAAAATCGAAAATATCTTACATAGTATTTCTAAATTGTATGAAAATGCTTAGATATTGCAGCTAACAATTAAAACGGAGAACTTGACTACACTGCATCACAAAATGAAATTTTTTGTCTGTACTTTGGACGTGACTATCCTATCTATATGTAAAATCGGTCACTGATTCCGAAAATCGGGTTCATTTTTAATTCTATGGGAAGGTTTTTGAGATATCGGCAATTTACCGTTATTTGGCCAATGGGTACACTTAATCCAGTATAACTCTTTAACACAGTGAGTTATATTCCTTAGGGTGACACCAGACAAAAGAAAATTAAATTTCCTTTTCATGGCTCCTATAACATTTTTCTCTAACTCTTATAGTTTCTGAAATATTGACGATTAAATTTTAATTTTTTCGATTTTTTACGATTTTTTGAAGAAAAAATTGACTTTGTCAGACAATATCTTTAAAACCAATGTCGTCACCTTCGGTTTTAATCTTTTACGTGAAGCTCCATTCCATTAGCAAAAAAATAAGCTATCAACGAAGAAAATCCATGGTAAAATGGAAAAGTTATAGGCGATCAAGTAAATACAGCCAAGTCGCACAATGCCTCTACACGGGTATATTTTATGCATGTTATACCCGTAAATGGGCTTGTATCTACTGCGCTGCCAATGTGCTGCTACTGCAGATGTGTAGGTATTGGTACAATATGCATAGAATGTACGCGTGCAGAGGCATTGCGCGACCTGGCTGTATTTACTTGATCGCCTATAACTTTTCCATTTTACAATGGATTTTCATCGTTGATAGCTTATTTTTTTGGTAATAGAATAGAGCTTCATGAAAAGGAGTAAAACCGAAGGTAAAAGTATTGGTTTTAAAGATATTGCCTGACAAAGTCAATTTTTTCTTCAAAAAATCGTAAAAAATCGAAAAAATTAAAATTTAATCGTCAATATTTCAGAAACTATAAGAGTTAGAGAAAAATGTTATAGGAGCCGTGAAAAGGAAATTTAATTTTCTTTCGTTTGGTGTCACCCTAAGGAATATAACTCACTGTGTTAAAGAGATATACAGGATTAAGTGGACACATTGGCCAAATAACGGTAAATTGCCGATATCTCAAAAACCTTCCCATAGAATTAAAAATGAACCCGATTTTCGGAATCAGCGACCGATTTTACATATAGAAAGGATGGTTGCGTACAGAGTATTTTTTGGCTGTAGAGCAGTGCTATTAGTGAACTCAGCTGGAAATGCTTAACTCTCTTACGCAGTTAAGTTCACGGTTTCCCGCCTTGTAGAGCATCTGCTTAAATATTTCGTGAAATATTTTAACCATCTAAGTTAAATTTCCATAATTTCTGTTTTATGTATAAAAAAAATATAATCACCATGAGGGGTACTTTTGATGTCTCACCAACGGTTTGATATTGTCGATTAGCGATCTAGTGGAAAAAACATGAACGCAATTTTTTATTCATTCATCTCTAAAAGCGCTCATTTTTGCTATCAATATCTTTTTTTAAGAGGAGGAATCATCGGAAGCCCCCGTCAGTGTGAGAACCTAACGTGCACTAAACCTCCTACTGTCAGCGTACCGAACCCGAAATATGTATGTAAATATCGAGCCGTATGCGCCAAAAAGATGTATGTGCCACAATAGAAATTTTACAGGTTTTTTTATTTTTCTTGCATACATCCATGATAGAAATTTAATTAGGTTCTATCTTCGAAACAGTACTTTTTACAGCTCTGAAATTTTTGGGAGTTGATTCGTATGATAATAAATTATTGATTTCCATAAAAATGCTAAAATCGCAATGCATGGTTGATACGTCTTTTTGGCGCATACAGCACATTTTTTGTTTTGATTTATTATTATTTTTACGTTCTTGATTTATTTTAAATTTCTTTGTTTATTTTCAATTCATTACATCACGTTCGCAGCGACAACCCATCTGTCTATGAACTATATTAATTCTTAGCAAGCACAAACATACATATGTATGTATGTATTTTCATACATATTTGTATTATTTTTTTTTTTTTTTTCAAAGCACCACGCGGGATTTGTTGATATTATATTTGATTTGATTTTTTTTTTCTATTTACCTAATAACAATATAGACAAACTTGTAGGGTATTATGTTTGCATTTACAAAACTTTTTTGACCTTTACTAAAAAGAAGAATTCAAATTTAATTATTTTCTATTTATCACATTTTTTCTACACATAATTTTACATAATCCAACGATGGTGTTTCATTTGTTTCTACCTTGAAAATTAGTGCAGTTTTGCAATCACTATTTTTGAACATACTAAAATTATATTATTATGTTATTTCACCATTTCTTTTGTTTATGTTAAATTTTCTGCTTCTTTTTTCAGCGTTACGAATTCTTTTTGAACCATTTGTACTCTTTCACCCACACAAAACATGCATTGTATACCAGAGTTCTGCTTCGATCAGTTTTAAGTTGGGGTATAGCATACAACTCATTGTGTACGTACGTTTGATACCCGGCAAACCGTAAACGTACGAGCTACAGCTCGTTTGTATGCTTTCATACTAAACAACACAGCGATCGAACGGTTTGGTTTGAAACAAACATATGTACAGGTTGAACGATACGACCGCTGTATGATCGCACGAGTATACATATGTACATACTATAACGAACCGATCGATCAGTTGATCGATCGCGATCATTGCATGTTTATACGATCATTCGACTGTACGAAAAACTTAAAAGTGGTGTTTACAAAAAATCTAATAAAAGAAAGGGCCGCAGTGAAGTGTGGGAAGTTTTTTTATGAAATTGAAGACGAAAATGGGTGTCAAATTAATGAATTTGTACAATTCGGCCGTGTGCCAATCGGTAGAAAAAATGAAATTTTGACATAAGGGAGTAAAATTTTGACAGTATTCGTGGTGGATTTGAACGTCATAATTTTACCTAGCCCATTGGGCTAAATACATACACATATAAGTAACACAAATATTTAAATACAAAATAACATCAAATCTCACATTTCTTCTGTTCCATTAATACTGCCATCAACAATTATATGCATTTTACGTTTTAAAATGTATCGTTGCCCGTTTTCGCCCAAATGTGTATCTTTGTAACTGTCAAAATTTTCTCTTCCGTTTGGCACAGCAAAATAGGTTTTTTTTCAACATGGAAAAAATATTCTACCTCATTTTGCCATAGAGAAAAATGTTACCGATTGGCAAACAGCCTTCGAAAATAATTTTGATGCCATGCAGTGGTGGGAAAATCAAAAAATTAATTTCCAACTCTTTATAATTTTGCCCTTAAAATATTATCCATTCCAGCTAGCAGTGCAGCAAGTGAGCGCACATTTTCACTTGCTTGATATAATAGTCGAAAAGCGCAACCGCCTAGCTCCTGCGCTTATAGACAATATGCTTTTTTAAATTCAGATTTAAGAAATGAAAATATTTTACATAATACGTAAGCACGAAGTTTTTCCTTTTATATATTAATGGTTCTAATTTAATATTAAAAATTAAATAAAAAAGTATTAATGAAAACAAGAATAAAGAAATGAAATAATGCCTAATTTGTATGCACGAATTTTTTCCTTTTATATAATAACTTCTAATTTTCTATTAAAAATGAAATAAAACAGTATTGATGAAAACAAGAATAAATAAATGAAATAATGCCTAATTTGTATGCACGAATTTTTTCCTTTTATATAATAGCTTTTCTAATTTTATATTAAAAATTAAATAAAAAAGTATCTACTAATGAAAATAAAAACAAATTGATTTTTCATTTTATCGCTTTGAAAAGTTTTTAATCGTTTATTTAAATTTTTGATATGTAAAATAAAGCGGCTAATCCGCACTCATACAAAGATTACAGAAAATAAAGAATTGAAAATGCAAGAAAAACGGCTTTAAAACTAAATCCAGCATACATACATACATATATATGTATGTACATACATATATTTATACGACACACATATTAAAAATGTACATGATCGTACACCGATCGATCAAACGATCATTTCTGTTTAAGTACAAATCATACACCGATCGATCAAACGATAATTTCTACTTATGTACAAATCATTGGTTTGTATATTTCTTTCCAACCAAACATTTGTTCGTTTGACATCGAACGTACAAAAGCTTTACTCGTATCGCTTATTCGGGTAAACATCATGTGTATGAGTTGCATTGCACTGTGTCAGATCGATGAGCCGAAAACCTTAGGCTGCGAACAGAGTGGGCGCTGAAAGCCGAGCCGAGATTGTCAATGCGATAAAGATTGTCAGTGCGATAAAACTGGTTACATACAAGTCAATGCAAATAAGCTTGTGCATAACACAGTGAACGCCGACAAGAGCAGAGAGCAAAGCCGATGAGTGCGAGAAAAACAGTTTCAAAGCGTTTTGCGTGCTTGTTTGCATTGTTGATGTTTACTTTTTAGCGTGAAATCGTGTTTTTTAATGGTTCTTTTAAAGAAATTTAGCTGGATATTTTCCTAAATCATTATATAAATGATGAAATTCACCAAATTGATATATTTTTAGTGTAATTGGATGTTTTCCAAATTCTTTTGTGATAATAATTGCATTAACCACACTAGGAGAAGCAAAATACTCTTCATCAGATAAATCCATTACCGTGTACAGCAATTTTATAAACACAAATGAAAAATAAAACTAAATCACATAAAGGCAAAACACATGGAATAAACAGAATTTCAGCGCTGATTCTCGCATTCACTGTGTTATAGACAAATTTTCTTCTCGCATGAAAATAAGCGTCAATAAGCTCGGCTCGGCTCCGCTCGGCATCAGCGCCCACTCTGTTCGCACCCTGACTCGAAGCAGAACACTGTTGTATACCATTTATATTTACATATGTACGTATGTATGTACATATCGTCGGCCCCCTGCCAGAAACACGAATGTGCAATTTTTCCAATTTTGAGTTAAGCGGTTTTCCTGATCAATCTGTGCATGCTCTACATTTTAGTAAAACCCCCAGTACCTTTGTGCACTGGAAGCCACCAAAATTTTCAATGCCAGTAACACGAATGTGTAAATCAGTTATAAAAAGTTGAGCCAGAAAAACGAATGTGGCACATTCGTGTTTTTGGCCCAACAAAAATGTAAAAAATTCCTTGAAAATAAATTTCAAAAAATATATGGGGCACATTCGTGTTTCTGGCCCAACAAAAATCAAAATAATTCTTTGAAAATAAATTTCCAAAGTAAGTAAAACAAACACATTCAATTCATATTTGTGGAAATATTTCTAATCTTCAAAATCAGTCTTCTGAAAAGTTAGGCTCAGGATTATGCTCTTCCGAACCTCGCTTCTAATCTTCAAATTGTTATAAAAATAGTGGCAAAAAGGCAATCAAATGCACCTTGAACGGAAAATATTAGCTCGCCGATTGCGCGATGAAGACAAAGCTATTCCGTAAACTAATTTTTGCTTAGCAATCAGTGCTAAATACGCCAAAAGGACCTTGTGGCAAATATTTACCTTCGAAAACTGACCATAGAAAATTGTGCTGTACAACGCAAATCATCAGAGCGGCATGTAACTCTCCAAAACCATTTCAAGCTCATACGCAACTATACGACGCTTTTTTAAACTTCATTTATTTCAATGAAGGAGAAACTGCCCTTTCGAAATATTTGCTGGTCGAGGTGCATATCGTCGTACCATACGAAAACACATTTAAAATTCCTTACGAAACTGGCAATTAAACAATTCTGTACGAAAAGTAGCACATTTGACTAATTATATACTGTTTATGCATTAAAATTGGTGTTTAAAAAAATTTTTTACCTTTCGTCAACCAAAAGATTAGAGTGCTTGTATTCATCAACCACAAAAAATCGTGTGCTAGTTTTCGTATGGTACGACGGTATATAAAAGATTAACTCTACAACATTTTTTACAAAAAAAAATTATTCTGAAACAAAATTTTTAGTATGTTATTTGCCATTGAATATTGGTTGCCCTCCGCAATAATACCCACACCCGTTTATTCGGAGACATTACCTATCGCTGACGCGAAAGCAAAAGATTTAAATAAAATGTGCGAAACCTTGGCGGTTCCAAAGGAATACCACAATTTTTATAAAAATTTTAAGGCTAACAGCGGAGTTCGCGATGCTCTACCTGAGCCTGACCTTTCAGAGCACTCTGATTTTGAAGATTAGGAATAGTTCCACAAATAAAATATGAATTTGAATTGAATGTATTTGTTTTACTTACTTTTGGAAATTTATTTTCAAGAAATTTTTTTGGTTTTCGTTGGGCCAGAAACACGAATGTGCCAAATCTCGAAGATTAGAAGGAATAGAAGCATAAAAACTATATCAGGGCATCGAGCTAAACAAGGTTCTAATTTGCAGATATACTTTTATATTAGAAACAAATTTTTCAAATTTTGCGAGAAGAATAAACTTTAAAACTCGATTTCCCAACATTTTCATTTTAGCACATTCGTGGTTCTGGCTGGAGGCCGACGATATGTACATACGTAGTTGTACTGTTCTTCTTCTTGTTTTTTTTTTAATTTTCAATATGATTATTTTAGTAAAATTATTATCTTTCTTTTTCTTTTGATTTTCGCTTTTATCAATACTAATGACATGCGTTCCAATTTAGCTACTTTCTACTTTTCTGTTAACTTATTGATTCATATAAAAATTATTTTCAATTTATTAATCTTTTCTTTTCTCTAGCTAACTTTTTAAAGCTGATCACTTAGGGCAACGGAAACCCGAACGTTTATCTCCGAACGTGACGATCGACAAAGTAGGACTAACGAGTACCACAATCTAGAGGGCTTTTCTTTACAAATCTCCTCATACTATGAAAAAATTGCGCACTCATACATGCATACATATACATAGTTTTGCTCAAAAATCTTTAAGAAAAATTTGCTCAGAATTGTATTAACAGTATTTCTTTTTTACTAGTTTGACTCTCAAGAATTTGCCTGTATTTATTCGATCTCATCAAAGATCACATAAACGAATAGCTGCCACACACACACACATACAAGATATATCTTCAGACATGAACATGTGTACAAAAACAAAAGGTAAACATAATTTCAGCAAAGCCAATTTTTCATGCACCAACAACTATGGCACTCTTTCCGGTTGCCTTGCACACACACCCAAACACACAGATTCATCTCTGTAGGCGTTGGGGTGCTCTCAGCCAGCCAGCGCCATCGCCTCAACCGCTACCGCTGCAGCGCTGTAGAAAAACGTTGTCAAAAGTGTCCCACAACTAATCGTTGGTGCTCAGAAAAATTGTACATAAGTATGAATACACATATAAATGAATATTCATATGTTGCAACATATTGCTTTTAGTAACACAAGTGCTCGGCCCGAAAATTCCACTAGGGGCCACCGCACAGTGTATGATTTTAGTGTAGAAAGTGATATAAAATAACATTAAGTGCATTTCTTCAAATAAGTTATTTTAAGTGGGATAGGTTTGCTCTACTTAAACTAGCAAAATATATTTGGAAAAAAGTTCTTCAGGGTTGCTAACATCGAAATTACAGAGAAATTTCTGTCTAGAGGACTGAAAGGGGCTTCGTTTAGATAGTGAACCGTACATTTTTTTTTATAAACGAAGCATGTTTCTCTGAACTAGATAAAGTTTTCTCATCGAGAGGCAAAAACTTGCAATGAAAGCCTACTGCTCTTGATTTTTTATTTTTGCGCCCTTGCATCTCAAAATCTCATACTGTACATAGCTCATCGCCTTTTTGTTCTAATTCAAATAGTCTTAAATGGCTGGAACATGGCCAAAAATTTGGTAATTAAAAAGCGCATCGCGCTGACGATCTGACATAACTAAGTAACTATGGATGTGTGTATGTTTAGTATAGGCAGAGGAATGCACCAGGGGAATAAACTTTGTATATTTCTAAGTTAATTTTTGCATTTTTCGGGAACTATTTAATCGAGCTTTACTTTGGAATTCAATTATCTGAAATGTGTGTACCTAGTATTTATCTGAATTGTTAAACTTTTTATTAATTTTTCAATATATACACATATGTATGTATGTACATATATATTTACTCACCATTCAAACTTTAACGGCAATAAATCGGAATTTTCATCACAATCAATTTTCACGAAGAAAGTCGCTCTTTCGTTCGGCACACAACGTATTAGTGAGCTAGAATTCTCACTAAATGAAATATTCGCTAGTGGCGGTAAATTTTGTTGCACGTCTTCAAGAGGAAAACCCCGGGGATCTGAAAGAATTAGTAGGAAAATATATAAAAAAGTTTTTTGGTGAAATGTATGTAAATAAATAAAACAGCAATTGCAAAAAGAAATAAGCATTTGCGATTGTTTAAAATGAAATCGTTATGTAAACATAGCCATGCGCACATACATACATACATACATATGTTTATGTACTGATGTAGCCATGCGTCTCTAACAGTTCATTAAATGGGTAATTAAACAGATCCACATACATTTGATTGAACTTGCACTTCAGTCGAGTTCGCCGAAGACGAAATCATCTATTATATAAAAATAAGTCGCATTTTCCTCCCTGATGATTTAACTCCAGAACGGCTGGACTGAATTAAATGAAATTTTGCACGTAGTTTTCGATTGAGCCCGACATGGTTTATGGACAAAAAAAAGTATAAGAATCCGGGAAGGTTTTGGAGATATTCCACAAAATGTGGACCAGGGTAACCCTATATTGGGTTCGTACGATATGGGTATCAAATGAAAGGTGTTGACGAGTGCTTGAACAAGGTGTAGTTATTGGTCCCATATAAGACCCCGTATTCGAGGTAGGTATTTCCTGAAATATGAACCAGGTATGACCCCAAACCGGTTTTCTACAAAATGGGTATCAAATAAAAGGTGTTGGTGAGTATTTAAAAGAGGTGATTTTCAAGACCCTATGCGACCCGTTTTCCGAGATATCGACCAAAATGTGGACCAGGGGTGATCCTAGAAAGTCTGGAGGGATAGAATAGGCATAGGGATAGGGCTAGAGATATGGATAGGGATAGGTATATGGATAGGGATTAGCGATTAGGGATTAGGTATTCGGGATTAGGGATTAGGGATAGGGATTAGGGATTAGGAATTAGGGATTAGGGATTAGGGATAGGGATAGGGATAGTGATAGGGATAGGGATAGGGATAGGGATAGGGATAGGGATAGGGATAGAGATAGAGAGAGAGAGAGAGAGATAGAGATAGAGATAGAGATAGAGATAGAGATAGAGATAGAGATAGAGATAGAGATAGAGATAGAGATAGAGATAGAGATAGAGATAGAGATAGAGATAGAGATAGAGATAGAGATAGAGATAGAGATAGAGATAGAGATAGAGATAGAGATAGAGATAGAGATAGAGATAGAGATAGAGATAGAGATAGAGATAGAGATAGAGATAGAGATAGAGATAGAGATAGAGATAGAGATAGAGATAGAGATAGAGATAGAGATAGAGATAGAGATAGAGATAGAGATAGAGATAGAGATAGAGATAGAGATAGAGATAGAGATAGAGATAGAGATAGAGATAGAGATAGAGATAGAGATAGAGATAGAGATAGAGATAGAGATAGAGATAGAGATAGAGATAGAGATAGAGATAGAGATAGAGATAGAGATAGAGATAGAGATAGAGATAGAGATAGAGATAGAGATAGAGATAGAGATAGAGATAGAGATAGAGATAGAGATAGAGATAGAGATAGAGATAGAGATAGAGATAGAGATAGAGATAGAGATAGAGATAGAGATAGAGATAGAGATAGAGATAGAGATAGGGATAGGGATAGAGATAGAGATAGAGATAGAGATAGAGATAGAGATAGAGATAGAGATAGAGATAGAGATAGAGATAGAGATAGAGATAGAGATAGAGATAGAGATAGGGATAGAGATAGAGATAGAGATAGAGATAGAGATAGAGATAGAGATAGAGATAGAGATAGAGATAGAGATAGAGATAGAGATAGAGAAAGAGATAGAGATAGAGATAGAGATAGAGATAGAGATAGAGATAGAGATAGAGATAGAGATAGAGCTAGAGATAGAGATAGAGATAGAGATAGAGATAGAGACAGAGATAGAGATAGAGATAGAGATAGAGATAGAGATAGAGATAGAGATAGAGATAGAGATAGAGATAGAGATAGAGATAGAGATAGAGATAGAGATAGAGATAGAGATAGAGATAGAGATAGAGATAGAGATAGAGATAGAGATAGAGATAGAGATAGAGATAGAGATAGAGATAGAGATAGAGATAGAGATAGAGATAGAGATAGAGATAGAGATAGAGATAGAGATAGAGATAGAGATAGAGATAGAGATAGAGATAGAGATAGAGATAGAGATAGAGATAGAGATAGAGATAGAGATAGAGATAGAGATAGAGATAGAGATAGAGATAGAGATAGAGATAGAGATAGAGATAGAGATAGAGATAGAGATAGAGATAGAGATAGAGATAGAGATAGAGATAGAGATAGAGATAGGGATAGAGATAGAGATAGAGATAGAGATAGAGATAGAGATAGAGATAGAGATAGAGATAGAGATAGAGATAGAGATAGAGATAGAGATAGAGATAGAGATAGAGATAGAGATAGAGATAGAGATAGAGATAGAGATAGAGATAGAGATAGAGATAGAGATAGAGATAGAGATAGAGATAGGGATAGAGATAGAGATAGAGATAGAGATAGAGATAGAGATAGAGATAGAGATAGAGATAGAGATAGAGATAGAGATAGAGATAGAGATAGAGATAGAGATAGAGATAGAGATAGAGATAGAGATAGAGATAGGGATAGAGATAGAGATAGAGATAAAGATAGAGATAGAGATAGAGATAGAGATAGAGATAGAGATAGAGATAGAGATAGAGATAGAGATAGAGATAGGAATAGGAATGGGGATAGGGATAGGGTTAGCGATAGGAATAGGAATAGGGATAGGTATAAGGATATGGATAGGGATTAGGGATTAGGGATAGGGATACGGCAACACGGTAATCTAGGACTTTTCCTTTAGGCTTTATAGGAATAAATTTTAGGCAGAACAACGTCTGGCGGGTCAGCTAGTCTATGCTATAAACGAGAAGTTCTTTACATGAAAACCGCTGCACAGAAGCGCACAAAGCTTTGCACATTTATTTTAATTCTAATAAGATAGTGGTCGTCCTACTTCCCATACAAACTAGGACAAGCTTTTGTTATTATAAGTTTTTAGCATTTCTGTTATCGGTCTTTGGATTTCGGTTATGGGAATTCTGGGATTTTCGCTCTTTTAGATTTCTGTCTTATGGATTTCTCGATCTTTCAGATTTCTGTCCTTTGGATTTTTCAGTATCTTGAAGTTCTGTCTTACGAATTTTTCGGTCTTTGGAATTTTGTCTTTAGGAGTTATTGGCCTTTTGGACTTCGTTTTCTTAGATTTCTGTTATCGGGATTTCTGTTTTCGGTCTTTAGGATTTCTGTCCTTTGGATTTTTAGGTCTTTTGGATTTCTATTTTATGGATTTTTGGGTTTTGGAACTTTATCTTTTGTATTTATCGGTCTTTCGGATTTCCTTTTCTTAGATTTTTGTTATCTGGATCTCTGTTTTCGCTCATTTAGATTTCTGTCTTATGGATTTTTCAATCTTTTAGATTTCTGTCCTTTGGATTTTTCAGTTTCTTGAATTTCTGTCTTATCAATTTTTCGGTCTTTGGAATTTAGTCTTTTGGAGTTATTGGTCTTTTGGACTTCGTTTTCTTAGATTTCTGGTTTCGGTCTTTAGGATTTCTGTCCTTTGGATTTTTAAGTCTCTTGGATTTCGGTATTATGGTATTTCCCGTCTTTGGAATTTTGGAGTTATTGGTCTTTGGCTTCGTTTGCTTAGATTTCTGTTATCGGAATGTCTGCTTTCGTTCTTTTGGATTTCTGTCTTATGTATTTTTCGGTCTTTGAAATTTTGTCTTTTGGATTTATCGTTCTTTTAGATTTAGCTTTTTGATATTTCTGTTATCGGGATGTCTGTTTTCGTTCTTTTGGATTTCCGTCTTATGGATTTTTAGGTCTTCTGGATTTCTATTTTATGGATTTTCGGGTTTCGGTCTTTCGGATTTCGTTTTCTTAGATTTTTGTTATCTGGATCTCTGTTTTCGCTCATTTAGATTTCTGTCTTATGAATTTTTCGGTTTTTTGGAATTTTGTCTTTTGGGTTTATTGGTCTTTTGAACTTCGTTTTCTTAGATTTCTGGTTTCGGTCTTTAGGATTTCTGTCCTTTGGAATTTTAAGTCTCTTGGATCTCGGTATTATGGAATTTTCCGTCTTTGGAATTTTGAAGTTATTCGTCTTTGGCTTCGTTTGTTTAGATTTCTGTTATCGGGATGTCTGTTTTCGTTCTTTTGGATTTCTATCTTATGGATTTTTGGGTTTTTGGAACTTTGTCTTTAGTATTTATCGGTCTTTCGGATTTCGTTTTCTTAGATTTCTGATTTTTCGCTTTATAAGAACTTTCGTTGCTGTTGTTATCATTTTTACCGCTTTTCGGCCACCAAGTGTAATCCATACTCATCGCACTACGAGGTCCTTTTTGTTCGTTAAATCTATGCACCGAAACTGTACTATATGCCGGCTATGATGGCAGCTTTACTCTACTTTTACAATATGTTTTCTTGTTATTTTATTTTTACACTGGTGCAAATAAGTATGAGCATAACGAGTTTTTTTCCGAGCTGTCCTTCAAAATATTTACTTGTCTACAAATAAAAATGTTGGTTCTATGCAACAAGGAGATTTTCTATGTAGGTGTTTATCAGGGTGCGAAGAACGCTCAAAATAAACTCACTCAAACGAATTATCACTCTATAATTCTGAGCTATGCCACGCTCTCATGAGCGCAAATACACAGTGACAACGAACGCAAATGAACGCACGTCAATAGCGATCGATGGGTCTCTGCAGTGGCGATAAACTCTTACATAAATTCATTTTAAAATGAGAGATCGTTTGAAAATTCATTCTATGAGTTTATTTTATAATTTTTTGCGCTAGCGATCATTTTTTGAGTTTATCATTTTTTGATCGCTCTTTGAGTTTATCATTTTATGCATTCACAAGGGTTTGTTGTGCAGCAGCTAATGGCATTGTGAAGGCGCAATCATAGCGATAGGTATGTATATGTATGTAGGTATATCGAGTTTAAATTTTATTAAGTATGTATTTATTCAAACTAATTAAATTATTCAATTTATTTAAATTAATATTTATAAAAATTTATCAGCCTTATCGTGAACTTCATGTGAACAAAATGTTCCCAAAAATTACAAAGCAAAACAAAAACAAAATGTGAAAAATTGTTATTGTTTTGCTTTATATTTTTCGAGGGAAATTTTTCACATGAAGTTCATGATAGGGCTGTATATTTACATACCGATGTACCTACATATATATTTATGTACATTTGTAGTCTATATGTATGAGTTAAGGGTTCCCTGCAGTAAAAATCCACAATGAGTCCATAATGAATCACTGATGCAATTCACCTATGACGAGGAATCATCAGTGATAACTTCCATATAAAGACTGATGAATTTTTCATATAAATGGTTTGCTTTCCTCAGAAAAAAAACAACAACAAATAAAAATATACTGAGTTATGACGACAGTGATGAATATTCAACAAAGAATCATCACTGATCCTTCAGCAGTGAAACAAATTTACTGCAGGGTTGTTAAATATTTTATTTAACATAAATACCTACATATATATGTATATATTTAATTCTTACTTGAAAACTAGAATACAACAATTGAGCGTTAAAAAAATAAGATCGCATTTTATTTATTTGTACACATGTAGGTACTATGTATATACATTCGAAATGGAAAATATCATTACCCGCATTCCATTATTGAATAGACATACATATGTGCATGCATTAATATTATATACATACATACATACATATGTACAATTTAATAAAATCCGAACTTGTATTTTGAACGTACGCTCAGTTGTTCAATTCCAGTTTTAAAGTAAAATCTAAAGATGTAGATACCTATGTTAAATAAAATATTTATATACCTAGACTACATATCGACGGCTATTTCAAAAATTGTTTGAAAAACGTCTTATTTCAGAATTTTTTTCAATAACGTCCTATATCATATGCATATACATACATATGTATGTATGTGTCGAATGAATACAAATATGTACCCTGCAGTAAAAATCCGCAATGAATCCTTAATGAATCACTGACGCAATTCACCTATGACGAGGAGGCATCAGTGAATGCTTTCATATAAAGACTGCTGAATTTTTCATATAAATGGTTTGCTTTCCTCAGAAAAAAAAATAAAAACAAATAAAAATATACTGAGCTATGACGACAGTGATGAATATTCAACAAAGAATCAGCACTGATCCTTCAGCAGTGACACAAATTTACTGCAGGGTATGTAAACTCATACATATATAAACTTTTTATTAGATTGAATAAATACATAATAAAATTGTTAAAGTGCAACTTCAATATACATATGTACATATATATCGCTATAAGACCTAAGGCTTTTTAAAATATTATAAATATATACATACATATGTACATACATACATATATACGTACACAAATGCATTCATATGTATGTACATACATGCATATATCATATTTATGATCTAATAAACGCACGCCATCATCCAAAAACTGCGCCTTCACGATGCCATTAGCTGCTTAAACCTCACAAAATACCCTTGTGAACGCATAAAATGATAAACTCAAAGAGCGATCAAAAAATGATAAACTCAAAAAATGATCGCTAGCGCAAAAAATTATAAAATAAACTCAAAGAGTGAATTTACCAGAGAAATTGTACGATAATTCATTTTTGAGTGAATTAATGCATTGAGTTTATCGCCACCGCTATGAGCGATCGATTGCTGTTGTGCGTTAGTTCGCTCGCTATTTGAGTGTTTATACATTTTTCTATGAATATTTGTTTGTGATATGAGTAGAATGTATTTTTCAGCGTTCATGAGTGAGTTTTTCCGTACCCTGGTATTTATACATACGCATACATATATTTCAATCAATCAACAGCAAGCCTCCAAATATGCCAATCACTCAACGCCAACAAGTTTGCTTACGTACCTATCTACGCGAATATTTTAATAATTTGAATATTTGAAAAATTTCCTAAAATAATTCATATTTCTTTAAAATTAGGTAGTATTTGGGTATTTTCTTTTATACTTAGCTCTGTGGACTATGATGTCATACAAACTTTGTAATATACATAATCTATTTGTGGATCTACATATATATGCATGTATATGTACGTATGTTTGTAAATACTTATGTACTTTCAAGTAAATCGCGTGTACCTTGTCGTATGAGTAACATCCATCATACATACGACAGTGGCGTCTCGTATATATACTTGCCTATATGTGCCAAACCGCATCACCAAAAATTTAGAAACAACAAACTATTCAATCTACCATGAAACCGCAAAAAAAAGAAAACAAACCATCAAGGTAAAAATTGTGAAAAATACAATAATTCTAAAGGCAAAGAATTAAAATATAGACGAAGAAGGAAGATTTGCTGGCATCCACTTACATAAATCAACAGCTAATGATTTTATCGTGATAGAGTTTGGATGCGTATACGCCATGTCGCACAATTATAAATATGTACCTACAGATACATATGTATTTTTGAATATATGATATTCGCAAGAGTTTATTAGCTGAAAATTGTTAATTTCCGTGCATATAGCGGGTGTCAAAACAGTTTGTGCAGTGATTGATCTAAAGCATGCACAATGGTTTTCGGGATAAAAAATTTGCTTTATAAAAACAAATTCCACTTACAAATTAAAAAAAAAACACAAAAAACTCTTCTTTTTTCTGGAATTCGATTCATCAAGCTATTGAAATGCCTAAATATCTAAAGCCATCTTATATACCGAGAATGCATACATATCTACATTTCGTCGTTTAAACTTCATAACCGCCTAAGTGAAACTTTCATAGCCGCCTATGCCAAAATTTAGATTTGGTGAACTTCAACTCCTGGCGTCCAGCTTTAACGATCCATACCATGGTCTTTGGGAAGCTCTATGTTTCCTTCTAATGTCCCTTCCCTAGCTCTGAAATCGTGGAGTCGGACATCAGCAATTCGAAAGAAAAATTCGTTGGCTTTCGAATTCTATTCCAGGCATACATATATTCTATACAACTCGAATGTCGCTAGCTTAGAGTGCAAATTGTGTAAGTCCTTTTTTAAAACTTTGTAGGAGAGACGAAAAACAAAAAATTAAAAAATTTCGAAATGAAAAAAAAAATTCCGTTCATGTAAATATTTTGGACTTACACAATTTTCTTTGATTTTTGGACTTACACAATTTGCTTATCACTGAATAACAACGAGCAGAAATATGACAAGAGTCACAGACTTGTTTAGCGCGGTGCGTATTTGATTTTTCTAGCGTTCTACATAAAAATACACTTTTTCATAAAAATGGACTTACACAGTTTGCACTCTAAGCTAGCGAATTCATTTTCAATTTTTAGCACAAATGTCGGTTAGGCGGTTATAAAAGTCTCACTTAGGCGGTTATGAAGTTTAAACGGCAACATATTGCTTGACAAATTTTGAAAATGTCAACAACAAAAAACTAGTGAGAATAGAAAATTCGCATGTTTTGCCACGAATGCACTTGCCAAGTGTGTGAAAGCAATAAATGACAACAACAACAACTGCAGCAAAAGTCATGCGACTGCAGCCGCATTCTCAACCGCCATTTCCATCGCACCGCCCAAAAACCATCCAATGGCTTTCACTTAAACGTCAATGAGCAAAATGGTTCTTTTATTGCTCGACGCAAATAATAAAAATGTACTAAAAATAAATTTAAAAACTTCTTTGCTGGCCGCGTTGAATATGCGATATAAAAATAATACTGCAAACAACAAAAATAGCGGCAGCAGCAACAGCAACAGCATTATTCATATTTAAACTATGGATGTGAATAATATTTATATATTTACATACATACATATGTACATACATATGTATGTACAATATTCTGCACAAAATGACATGCGAAGAAATAGTGAGATGGCAAGGGGTATGCGAGTTGTGAAGATTTGAGAAATTTTTATATTGTGCGAAATCAAGTTGATGAATGTTGGCATGTTATTTGCACACATTTCGGCATTTATTTACAGATGTAGTATGTATGTATGTATATACATTAAGTTAATCCCTGCACCATTTGTAGGAATTAGTTGAGTTTTTTGGGAAAGCGCCTACAGTACATAAAAATATATACATATGTACATATGCGTAATTCCGACACATTTAGCTTTGACGGTCTTTGGACACAGTTTCTTCATTAAGTTATTTTATAATAAGATTTGCAGTTGTATGCCGACTTCGCAAGGCAGATGAAATGTTTGTGTGAAGCCTTTTCAGGGCAAAAGTACACTCGACGTGGCTGGCGAAACCTTTTAAAAAACCAAAAAAACTTGATACACTTCAGCTTTAGAGAGAGTTTGACACAGTTCTCTCTTTGCTTATGTTGCTTGCAAATTTCTTTGCCGAACAGAACTATTATCACAACGGGCTAGAAAGGCATGCCTCCATCCTGAACTAAGCAAACACTTCCATTAAGCTAACCTTATTTTTATTACATCAGACTCGTTCATTATCAAAATTCTTCGCGGCAGTTGATTTCGAAAAAAAAAACCTATTTTTAGTTTTTTCGTAAATTCCAAGACTTTACTTAAATGTGATTCACGCTTATTGCTTTGTTATAAAACAATACTGTACAAGTGGTACGTATGTACTATAAAAATTTGGTATGTATAAATTATACAGTACTCGTATAATACATACACACAGAGAAAAAACTATAGTAAATCCAACAAAGTTGACTTAGTTACAAAAATTTGTATGGAGCCCAAGAAACTTATACAACTCACTTATAGCATTGACAGAAAGCAGCGATAATCCCGATTACCGCAACACTTAATTCGATTCAAATTTTACCCTGACAGACGTCAAATACTGCGGATTAACAAAACAGCTGATAGAAGGTAGGCGCAGCGGCGAATTCAAAAACTTCTTTTTTTATTTCCAAAGCTAGAGTGTAATGCCAAAATCAAAGCGAATTCACATTATGGTCAATAGGAATGGGCGAGTCCCAAGCGAATTCAGATTTCAACCAAGGCGAAATATCTTTTTGACATTACACTCTAACAATTGCTATAACAAAATACAATGGAAATATCTGAATTCGCCTATGCGCCTACCTTCCTAGATCTATAATAATATAATACAATGGCGCTATTATAACTCTGACAAGTTTTATGGCCGAGCTTCTTTCCCAATTCGAAGTGTGCTCCTTTTTGTTTTTCCTACTAATTGGGTGGACCTACAGTTTTATGCCGGCTCCGAACAGCGAATGCATTTTTTGTGAGAAGCTTTTTCATGGCAGAAATACTCTCGGAGGGTATGCCGCCCACTACCGAGAGGTGGCCGCTGCTCTTAAAAAACCCAATAATTGGATTTTTGCTAATTAGAAAAATTGTTTTGGTGTTTTGCTCGGACCGTGGTTTGAACCCGAGACCTCTGGCATAGCAGGCGAGCACTCTACCCACTGCACCACAGCGGCCTTCCTAGATCTACCTTGGATTCTTCTTCTTCTTCACTTTCATTCACAATAGAGATTTTTCGCCATGTCATTACAAAATGCCAGTTCATCCTAAAGTTAACTCCGAATTAGCTAGATATTCAGGATTATCGCAGCCGTCTGTCAATGCTACTACACAATTTATACTGTATATAGTACAGTATTGTTTGGAAGCGTCGATATGTATAATCATAATACATATGTATATATATATATATATCGCACGTTTTATGGAATAGGGATTTAACTCAAAAAAACTTTTTTTTGGGAAAACGCAAATAAACTTTTATAATTTCATATAGTTTCCTTCTACGGCTAACTACAAAATCACTTTTATTTCCGCCATTTTTATCTTTTTGAGTATTTTATAAGACTAGACTTAAAGGCACGACCCAGTTATTGAAATATATGGCAAAATCCCAGAAATCGAAAATTTCGAGTTAAATCCCTATTGCATAAAACGGGCGATATATTTCGAACGGGGCTATTGCGCTAGTTTTTCTCTGTGTGTATTTATTAATGTGCACAAAATTTTTGCTTGCCAAAACAAATCACATTACGTAACAAATCAAAAGACGTGCATATACAACATACTTACATACATACTTACATACATATGTATATAATGAGTTGAATCTTTTTTATTACCTCTTGTAGTATTTGTTGTTTTACTATCCGTATCAACTAATGCAGCAATAACATTTTGACCGGCTTCTGCACCGGTCGGCGATTTGTCTGCGACATCCATTTGATTGATTGTGTTGAAGAGCGGCTCTGCTGCGCTTCACTTAATTAATTTGCAAAAACACTTTTTTACTTTCGCTTTATTTTCTTAAAACACCTTTCTTAGGCCTTTTACACAACACTTTTTTAAATGAAAATTATTTATTCATTGTACTTATAAACACGAACAAAAATTCACTGGAATAGAATTATTTTCAATGAAAAAAGTGCTGCGAATCGCTAAAGTGCGAAATTTGTGCGGCATGCAATTTATTTTTATGTACATAATGAATTGTAAAAATAATAATAATTTTATTTTTAATATTCTTAAAATTTTTACTTTAATTTTTTTTGTTTTTAATTAGTTTTTCTTTTCAAATTTTCTCTTCAGTGGCGCGCACACAAGAAAAATTAAATTATTACATACAGGCGCTAGAAAAGGTGACAATAGCAACAACAACAACAGCTACGAAATTTTCACTATAAATATGTACTTATATTTATATTTAGCTTGCTGCCACTATGGTACGAGTATAACGGAATCCATATATCACCACACAGCCACAAACACATGCACACACAAGCCTTTGGCTTTGCCCGTGGATCGCGGCCCGTGGACGACAGCGGAGTGTATTTTTTCACAGACAGCATTTTTTTGTTAAATTTTCAAAATTTTCACGATTTTCACATTCACGTTGTTTTTCGCTATATTTTTAGCTTTTTAGCCTGATTACTTTCTTTTTTAATTATATTTTTTTTTGCATTTAATTTTATTAGAAATTTTTACGTAGTGAGAATTTTTTTAAATGATTTATGGACTTTTCAAATTTCAATAAATTTTCATCGTACAACAACGCCGCCGTTTGGCTAGAGCTTTTCTAGAGGGGGTTTTGTCAAAATGAACCCAGACACTATGCTCCGGCCCAGACATGACACATTTAGCACACAAGACACACAACACAGATGCACATATGCACATACATATGTATGCAATACTATTTTTATATAAATTTAAAAGCCACATCTCTTCATCGCTATGATATGCATTTAATCAATAAAAACTCTGGATTTTAACTTTTTCAGCCCATATATTTTGTATTTTCACAATTATCTTCTATTTCATATGCGATACACGATCGATCGACACGTGTATAAGTATGTACATATTTTTGCATTGAAGATAGGTACAAACATGCATTTCCACATGTAGGTATGTATGTACAATCTAAATAAAATCATTAAAAAATATTTAAAAAAAATCCCAATCAACACGCACTACAACGCATCCAGCGACAACACCTCCTGGATCTCCGATAGTTTTCCTCAGACTGAGTAGACTTGTCGGTTGGCCGGCCGCCGGAGCAAGGTATGATGGCTCGTTGCCATATCGCTGCTAGATATGTATGTTCGTACATATGTACGTGTGCCATCCATCGTCTGATCTGCTCTGCTTGCTCTGCTATTTTCGGTCGAGGTGCGAACAGCGCGCGTTCGTGTATGTGGAGACTATGAAGAAGACGTCGAACGTGGCTTTTATTAATGTGCAGGTCGTACGCTGCGTATGCGGAAACTCATCTGCAAGCATTTGCGATATACACTCAAAAAAAAAATTTACTCAGATTATGGAAAAATGGGAATGATTCGGCGCTAAAGACATATTTCCATATTTTGATGTACAATTTTCTTTAAAACGTGGTTTTTATTCCTTGATTTGAAGAAAATCGTACATCAAAATATGGAAATATGTCTTTAGCGCCGAATCATTCCCACTTTTCCATAATCTGAGTAAGTTGTTTTTTCAGTGTATGTACATATATATGAACATATACATTCACTTACTGGCTGGCTGGCTGATCGTGTGGCATGCAAGCTAGATTGAATAGGGCAACAAGGAGTTACAAAAGAAAAGTACATACATACATACATCAAGTACAAGTCTGAATGTCGGAAAACTAAGGATGGTTAAAAGTCTGTTTATAAGGTGACATTCATATTGGATATAGTAATTTTCGTACTTTCGAAAATTTTACTGGTTGTGCATCAATGTATGAACTAGGGCTTACAATTCGATCTCGAGCAGTGTCGAGAAATTCGAGGATCGAGAAAACCGAGACTCGGGTTCTCGATTAAATCTCGTTTCCCGGATTTCTCGATAACATATTGTGTCAAAAAATATGAATATCAAAAATTTCTCGTATGTCATTGGGAAGAAAAAATTTTATATTATGAAATTTTAATTGTATTTCACTCGGAATTTTGTGAAATACACCTGGGAATGGCGTAAATGGCACATATTCATACACACATGTAAGTACATACATACAATCAGAACAATCTACTAAACAGCATAGTATGCTTATACCGCTATTTCTGCGATGTAGTTGAATGTCGAGAAGCTCGCGAGCCTTTCGAGATTTTCGAGATTCGAGAATCTCGCGAGAACTCGAGTCTCGCGAGAAATCTCGTCTCGCTCGAACTCGAGAAATCGTAAGCTCTAGTATGAACATTCAACAACAGTTTTAGAGTCACTGTTATTCCAATCGTAGTAACAGAGAAATTTAATATTAATTATGACAGAGCATGTTGTGATTTTAACTAATATTTACATATCCATTATGTATTTTTAGCAGCTGTTACCTAATTATTCCCGTAATTATAGAAACTAGAGTGCTGCCTACTGTCGAAACTCGACAGTCTTTCTGGATGTTTTCTTATGACTAAAGTGTAACTATAGTTTTTGTATAATTGCTTTTTGTTGTCACTGTTATCTACCATTTTCTTCTTGTTCCTGTTGATGCTGCTCCTTTTGTTGCTACCGTCGCTGCTACTATTTTATTGTTGTTGTTGTTGGTGTTAT
This sequence comes from Urophora cardui, assembly GCA_960531455.1. NCBI lineage: Eukaryota > Metazoa > Arthropoda > Insecta > Diptera > Tephritidae > Urophora > Urophora cardui. The sequence goes on along the minus strand of OY482670.1, from coordinate 126,999,357 downwards.
TGTCGTTACTCGTCTTCCAAATTCTCCTACCTACTTCTTTCTTTCTATCTCTGCTCTTTTCTTTACTCAATTTATTTCCTAATTATTCTTTCTTATCCTTTTTAGTCCTTGACTTTGTGTTTTTGTTGTAGTGCTTTTGCTACCTTTTTACGTTTCTACTTCTTTGAAACTACACACCACATCCAGCCAAACATGTTCACAGTTGCATGATAAGTTTGGTGAAAACGCACAAAGTCAGGTATGCTTGCGTATTGATACAGCTCTGTTGTGTGCAAAAGCATACAACAAAAACCACACGGCAATTTTCCAACGACGATTGTGGACGCATTTTCCAACCAATTTTCATGAAAATTGGCGCAGTTCTATTTGAGAGCAATGCCTTTGTAATGGTGTGCTTAGTTTTAAAATCGGTTCAGTAGTTTCGACGGAGAAGATGGAACAAAATTTATGTTAGCGTATTAATAATATAGATTCCATATTCAACAACGTGGCACTTGCACCCCAAAACTACGCGAGAGAACGAAAAAATGCAGCAGAAAGAGATAAAGGAAAAGTGGCCGCTCTTTTCACTCAAAATAGTTTTAATACCAAAAGAGTATTGATTTTTCTGAATGATAAGTTAAATACGAGGGCCGTTTAATAAGCCCGTGGCATTTTGAACTCGGCGGCCCAGTTATTTTTAATTCAACGCTGCCCACATTAAAGACCACTGTAAAAGTTTGAGCAACCTTTGCAATTTAGTTTGTTTGACCGCTATATAAAACCGAAAACCTAACGTTTTAACCAAGTAAAGGCATGATAAATACTATAGGGACTCTGCTTCATTATTTTCAATGGTAAAAAAGCGGTTTACTGAATTCCGTTTTATTCAAACTAGCACAAGTAATGCCGAACGTTCAGCTCACCCACGTTCAGTAGTCACGTCAGAAATCGTCGATAAAATCCATGGAACGATATTGGACGAACAGAGAATAAAAGTGCGTGAAATAGCTGAGATCATAGGCATCTGAACTGTGCGAACACATCACATCTTACATGAATTTTAAGACAAAAAATCTATCCACGCGATGGGTGTCGCGATTGCTTACACACGTTAATAAGCATAATCGTGTGACAAAGTGTTTCAAGATGTTCAGCCGCAACCCGAATGAATTTTGCGCCATTTTGTTAACGTAGATGAAACCTGGATTCATCACACCACACCAGTAACCAAGGAACAATCAAAAAAGTGGGTTTCTCCGGTTGAACGTGCACCAAAGAAGGCCAAATTGGGTCTGACGGGCAATAAGGTTACGCCCAATAGGTTACAGCAGAGGCGGATTATCCCTAAGGCAAACTAGGCACTTGCCTAGGGGCGCGTAGTTACAAGGGGCGCGCGAGCTCAGAATTTTTAAACAAATAAAGAAAATAACATATCGATGATTAAGAATTAAAGCTGATCTATAATAGATCGATAATAGATAAATCGATTATATTGCACAAGCATCGATATATTGTGCAATATTGCGCGTTTGTTGCGTCGTCAGGCTTGCCAGTACTGGCGATTTGTCGCCAAATTGGCGATTTTTTACAAACTTTGGCGACCAATTTATGAAAATTGGCGATGGCGACTTTTTTGGCGATTATCAAAATATTAGATTATATTAATAAGAAAGCAATTACTTTTTCAAGCCTTTTTCTCAAATTTTGAAAGTTTCTTCATACAAATTTTTGTCAAATTAATAATAAGTACCAACAAAAAAGACTGGATTTCAACTCTAAGATGATGCCTGCTTTCAACCAGATCTTCGCGTCCGTGTTTGAACAGCTCGGCAGGTAGTCCGTCTTTCCAGGAGCTTTATTGTTTTGGACCCGGGGTATAGCTGTCCTCACTTCATTATAGTCGTGTGGTGGAATGTTTTTTCCATCGTCAGGGATTGTGGTATCGGGTTCGACGACTCCCTCGAAATTTATCAATGAGGAGAATTTATCGCTCCATAACATAAGTGCACTCTGTACGTCGGTTACCAGGTAGCCATTATTTTATTTCTTATAACAAAATAGCCATATTAAGCATTTTGAGATTAAGAAGGTTCACATTTTATGAGATATCTCCGAAGCCAGTTTAGGTATTGAAATTAATCAAATGGTTTATGGCAGCATTCAGAAACACCTTTCGTTTGATACCCATATTGTACTAACACATTTTGGTGCACATATTGGCCGATAACTCCGAAACCGGTCGAGATATCGAAACAAATAATACCTTAAACTTTAAGTTGAGCGTCTAGCAATCCAATCGTTCAATTCCATTCAGCACTTTGAGTGATACGGCCACAAACATACGGACAGACAGACAGACAAAAATTCTAAAAATGGTTGATTTGGATTCTACTGGCTTAATAATGCTTCCCCCAATCATTTTTTTCTCGATATCTGCAATGTACAGACATCGACCTGTTACAATTTTATTATATGTAGAGATTAACAAATTATCTAAGCTTTTACATCATCTATATCTACATCTACACTAATATTATAAAGAGGAAGGATTTTGATTGTTAGGGTGTAAAACAACTAGGTAGTTAAAATTTATGGTATTATGATGGCCATTTATGGTCGGTACAGGGGCGCCGAGAAAGTGGCTGCCTAGGGCGCTCTGGACCTTTAATCCGCCACTGGGTTACAGCCACAGTTTTTTGGTATGCACGAGATTCTATTCACATAGATTATCTTGAAAAGGGTAAAACAATTGCCGGCGAATATATGTAGCTCAGAGCTTTTGAACATATTCGAACTTGATTTGAAGCAAAAACGAGCGCATTTGGCAAGAAGAAATCTGTTTTATTGAGAGCCTTCAAAAATCCAATTTTTTGGAAGGAGTAAAAAAAGTTGGAAAAACGCCGGACTAATTGTATCGAGCTAAAAGAGAAAATAAAATGCATTTTTTTTTTCCAAAAAAAATATATCATATTCAAAATGTCACAGACTCATCAAACAACCCTCGTATATATGCAAATATAGACAAAGCTAAAAAAAAATTTAAATCGTTTTTTTATATGCAAAGAAATTAACTCTGTCGACTGCCAAAAATATTTTCCATCAGTGTCTGTTTTGACTAAAAAAATAACTATTATACATGGTTTGTAAAGAAAAAAAAAACTGGTTTTTGGTTCTCCTGAAATTTTTTGGATTTTGAGTTGTGCCACTTTATGATTGCGGGTGCCCTATATTTATTTTTCTAATAACTGTGACTGTCAAAAACACTTTAATTAAATATTTTATATTGCAGATACATATATATGTATTTATTATTTATTAAAGGATTGTTCGTTTTCAAAAAACACAGCTTTTTTATAAGTGAGAGCTTAAAAAATTAAATACTTTTAGTACATACTATCTATGTATGTATGTATGTATGTATGTATGTATATAAGGGAATTCATTTTTGTTCTTGGTTATATTTTTTTTTAATTTCGTTTAAGCAAAATTTATTAAGCTATAGTCTGAAATTAACAAAAAGTAAAAGAAAAGTCAAAAGAAAATTCTTCTTAAAAAAACATGACTAAGGAAATAAATTTAATTTTATAAAATAAACCAATTGTTTTAGTTTGCAAAGATACATACTTATTAGAACTTAGTATTAAAATTAAAATAATTATACTTTAGCATACATAACGATTTTACGGTTACATTATATAAAAGTAAAGCTTCGAAACCAACCGATTTTAGCTGCGTACTATGTAGTTCGAGCCAAGTTCACAAACAGTGTAAAACTAATTTGGGCTTTGTTCACTTCTTGTCGATTTGTTAACGATTTCGCATCAACCTAAAATGTCCCAAATTTATTGTTTTTGAAAGGTATAAAAAAAAAAACAAAAACATATGTATGTATTTTTAAACATAAAATGTACATACTCGTATTAGTCAGCAATTGCTAAGTAGTTTTCTAAGTTTCTAGATTTTATTTACTGCCACTTGAATGCCAATATTCAGCAGTGCTTTGCGAGTGTGATGAGCAATCGGTATATTTTTCAAAATCAGCAAGCCTTTCAATACATATTTCAGTCAATTTCTCAGATGTTGATACTGGCATCATAAATCGCTCATTTAATTCATTAGTGTCATAACACAAAAATTTAAAAAACTTGAGTTGAACATGAGTAAATGTACACATTTTCATCATTTCGCACGTTTTATGCAATAGGGATTTAACTCAAACAAAATTTTTTTTGGGAAAACGCAAATAAACTTTTATAATTTCAAATAGTTTCCTTCTACGGCTAACTACAAAATCACTTCTATTTCCGCCATTTTTATCTTTTTTAGTATTTTATAAGACTAGATTCAAAGGCACGACCCAGTTATTGAAATATATGGCAAAATCCCAGAAATCGAAAATTTCGAGTTAAATCCCTATTGCATAAAACGGGCGATTTATACTGTGTAAAAATTTCATTAAACCATTGAGATATCCACAAAATATGTTGCTCTACTATGGGCGGGCATATATGTACATATCTTTGAAAATGGAAAGTTTAAAATAGCTCTGCATAAAAATTTCTATACATATTTAGTTATGATACTATTAAGGTAAATGGGCGATATATTTTCATGAGTAGTATGTACATACATACATATTTACTTTGTAGTATTATACGCAAGCAATATATATCGTTGGCTTCGTGAGCAAATGTGCTAAGTCCAATTTTTATCAAAACTGAGATTTTAATGCAGTAAGATAGTACAACTAAAAATACATCGTCTGCCAAAAAGAAGTTACCATAATGTCTGTTTTTCATGGTGTAATGCAGTGTTATGCAAATGTGCTAAGGTCCATAAAAAAAATTTTTTTTCAAAAATCTACGTGCTAAGTCCAGGTGAAAATGAGAAATTATTGGTTTTTTTTTTAATTTGTTTTGTAGAATGATATAGAATTATTAGTAAACTGCTTTCATAAGCATGGCTTGGGACTGTAAACGTTAATAATTTGAGGGAGTGGCTAGCTTTCCCACCAATTTGATATGCAAACTAGTTTGCGGTACCTCTTACATTTTTATTATAATTGTATGCGTTTGATCGAAAGGCGGTGCACCTATTTTATATAGAGAAGGTACAGCATAATGTGGGCGTGGCCACACCCATTATCAACAGTTATCTCTCATCAGACCAAGCCTAAAATATTATTGTTAGTGTAAAATTTCATCCCTTTATGACTTTTAGTTACAAAGATGCCACGTCACAAGTTTCCAAAGGGAGTTTTACAATTTTTTTTTAAGTAGGCGTGGTTACAAACCGATTTTGCTAAAATTTTACTACAAGTAATAAAAGTACATATGCACCTACACCAAGTTCCGCCGTAATATCTCAATTATCTATCGAGATATGGGCTCCGAAATGTCTTAGATTCACGATGCCACGCCCATTTTCAAAAATATTTATGGTTTCTGTTTTTGTCTATAGTTGGACACATGCCACAAACTTTCAATGAATTATTTTTATATTTGACAAAGATCTCGCTTAACATGCTTTACTAGTCCCATTTATAGTTCCCATATATAAAAGTGGGCGTGGTCGTCTACCGATTTGGACAATTTTTCGTCTACTACGGTTTTTCTACTACGGTTTCTGAGTTATTTATCACTTATAAAACTTTTAGAATTTATCCATTCATAAGTGGGTGTGGCACCGCCCATTTTCGAGAATTTTGTTTTATTTCTTTATAACGGCGTAGCTCATTGCATGGATGGAATTTCATCCTTTATCACTTTTGCGTGTTTTTCGATATATACTATATAGGGAAAGTGGGCGTGGTTATCATCCAATTTCGCCTATTTTCAATACCAACCTTCCCTGTCTAGTTAGGAGCCTCTGTACCAAATTTCATCAAAATATTTCAATTTTACTACGTACAGTTGAGTATAATAATTTATGAGAAAATGTGCTAAGTCCACCTAAAAAAACAAAATCATAGAAAGCAAATGTGCTAAGTCCTAAAGAAGCTCATAACTTTGGACAAGCTTTATATTAAAATGTGCCTATAACTGGTATTTTAGCATGACCATCTGAGGAAGAAAACTGCATTTTCAGATTTTTAAAATAGTAACAACAAAAAAAGTTAGGAGGTTTTTTGACTCTCCTGAAAAGTTACCACAAATGGACTTAGCACATTTGCTCACGAAGCCAACGATATGGCGTCCTTTTATATAGCATTTGTTATCGCCAAATACAGTATGTGTATGTATGTACATATATGTATATGTATATGTATGTACATATGTATGTACGCGTAAAAGCTCACCCACACTTCATGTGCTCTCTATTCCAATTTGTTTGAAATTGCAGCATCCAACGATTTTTATACAGATAATAATCATAAAATATAGTTATTCAAAAAACTTAAACTGAATAAAAATGCGAATTGAATTTGTTTTTCCATGCCGGTTTAGTAAATGGAGAGAACCAAGCTAGTGAAAATCGTCCAAATACTGAATGTATGCTTTTTAGACGCGATTTTTTAACCCAACGTGCTTCCTCTTTTTTTAATTGCTCTATGCCCTGAGAATAAAAAAATAATAACAATAATAAAACACCAGCAAATTTTCATGAACTTTTACCGTTTGATCGTTAAATATAGCAGTCAATTGCGTTGCCAACATAATGAGCGTAAATATAGCAAATAATAATGCTTCGAATGATAGGAATAGAAGCAAAAATATTGTTGTTGGTGGCGAATATGGTGAACATTGGCGCCATTCTGTGTGGACACATTGAGCGAATTCCGTGACAACCAAAAACATCGAATGTATAGAAATGGCGGCAATGTAAAACTGTAAACGCAAAACAATAATTAGTCACAAGCAATAAGTAGTTATTGATACATATCACACAATATACGAACCGTAAATAATACAAAATACTTTTGATTATTCTCTCCCACACAATTATTCACCCAAGGACAATGATGATCCATTTTACGTATACAACGCTGACACACCGAACAATGATGTGCTCGGTCCGGTTTTATGCTACAGCATTTCGGGCATTTGAAAAACATTTCACCTTCACGATAGCCCATATGTTCGATCATTTCTTTAGTTGCATTGCCGCGCGGCACAGCGCCAGGATCCGATAGCATTGTGCGTATGTGTGAGGCAAAAGCGAGGAAGGCCAGCAATTGGAATATGATAATATTTATAACGCTGAAAATGGGATATGGACTAGGCAGCAGGATAACACGCATCACAACGAATTCAGCGAATAAGATGAGCAACCAAGTGAATATAGCACAAACTATGCCGCAAATATCCTACACATATATGTAAATACAGTTTTTGTTTTTAATGATAAGAAGTTATTACACTTTTTTCTCTGCTCATCAAAGCAGTTAATGATGCACTTACCTTCACGCACCAAGCTCGTCCGCCACAGCAGCGATTGTGCATGTCCCTGCTGCCACCGTGTATACCTATATATTGGGAATGCATTGTGTTTAAGCTCGTCCAAGTGCGAAAGTTCCCAGCGGTTTGCAAAACCACAAATCCAATTACAAACGCAATTTACCACTTTTATGTTTTTCTTTTGATTTTGCTGTCAAACCGATTTACCTGTAGATGCAAGGCTTATCCAAATTAGTGATGGGCGAGTCCGAGATGTTTTATTCGATTCTCTCGATTGTTGAAACATCTCGAATGCTCTCGATGGTTTTCATTCGTATTCGAGTCAAGTTGTAAATGGCCGTCAGTCGAAACAATCGCTAAAACATCTCGGACTCGCCAATGATTCCTCTCGTTTTCAAAAGCAACCCTACATTTTGGACTTGCTGCAAAAAATACATAACATTTGTTGTTGCCGCCTGAATATCAAAATTGCTTAAAAAAGTATACAGTGGTACAAATCTATTGCCGTTGTTACTGCTCGTAAAATTAATTTGTTTCGTAAGCGTCTCACTTCAGAAAATTTATTAATGTATTAATGTTTAAATAATTAATTGTATTTATTAAGCACGACACTCTTTAATTGTGATTGCAAAAATGCAGCGTCTATATATATCATATTTTTCAATTTAGTTCATTTATTTACATATGTATTTGCCTCACTTCCATTAACAATCCTACTTTCTTCATCAACAACACTCATTCAGTTTATTTTATCAACTAAAGCAAATCATCAAAACAACAGCCGGCCCGCCGACTCGGAACAGTCGCAAAAATATCTCGCTTGTGTATTCGAGATGTCATCGAAACAACCTCCGACTCGCCGACTCGGAACAATCGCAAAAACATCTCGGTTGTGTAGTCGAGATGTCATCGAAACAACCTCCGACTCGCTGACTCGGAACAATCGCAAAAACATCTCGATTGTAGAGTTGGGAAACTATCGATGGCACTATCGATAGTATCGATAGTTTTTTTTTTTATAGACTATCGAAGACCATCGATGGTTTTTTCAAAACTATCGAAAACTATCGATGGTAATGTATACTATCGATAGTTTTACAACTTTTAAATCTTCATCTCCATCTACTTTACTATTTCAAGTTGTGAATTGAGAATATCAGCTATTGGTAAGTTTTGAGTCCTTGGCTAAAACTACATAGTCAAAATGTCGCGTTTCCAGTATTTTGGGCATAGGCGTACGAATGCCTTGTGAATGGTTGGTACTTGTAAAAAAAATAACCAAAATAAAAAAATTTGAATTTCACATATTTATTGCAAAAAACCAAAATTTATTGAAAAAACTCAAAACAAGAAAAAAAAACTACCAAGTTTGGTTGGAAACAACCAACAGTGGCATCCGTAGTCTTGTGTGTACATACATACGTGTAATATGTATGAAATATGAATTTGTTGGCGGTTAAAAAATTTTTTCCAGGAATCATTTAAATACGATAGGACTATCGATAGTACTATCGATAGTTCATTTTTTTAAGACTATCGAAAACTATCAATAGTTTTTTTTAAAGTATCAAAAACTATCGATGGTGCTACTATCGATAGTTTCCCAACTCTACTCGATTGTGTAGGCGAGGAGCGAGTCAACTTTTGACTCGATTGTGATTTTGCAACGATGGCGATTCTCTCGATTGTCTAAACATCTCGGACTCGCCCATCACTAATCCAAATAGATAATTCTTGCTGTAGATGCAACAGCTGATGGCATAGCTGTCGTCTGTTGAATGAATGCCAGATTGATGAAGAAACTTTTAGAACATGAGATCGTTCCATTTCTAAAGCTTAGTATCGACCTCTCAAGAAACGCAAAAGTTTCATATAAAATGACGTACAAGAAATGCTCAAGAAATTTTTCTTGTGAAACTTTCTTGAGCGAGTATCGACCTCTCAAGAAATTTACTACACTTTTTTAATACTATTTTTCAACGTTATGCGAACACAGCAACACAGTTTTTGCCAAGAAATATATCATCGAGCATTTATTTCTTAAAGAAATTTTGACGTTTGTTGCGTGTTGAAAAAAAATCGTGGAAATCGTTAGTGAAAATGACAAAAAAGAAACGAAAAATAGAATGCACAATTTTTCTAATGATGCAAGGGCATAGTTGGCATCGGTTTCTTATATATTATTCCATTCCGGCCATCAATATAGCACAGTTTACCAGTAATATAAGGTCATCCTCGTCGCTTTCGATGATTTCCTAAAATAACAGCAAAATAAAACTATTCAAAACATATCGAGCCGTATGCGCCGGAAAGATGTAAAGGCCATGATTTCCGATTTTCACTTTTTTGTAGAAATGGCTTACTTGTTATCACCCACACCTTCTCCAGAAATTTTATGTCTGAAAAATGTACCGTTATGAAAAGCAATTTTGATGTAAGTACATAAGTTCAGTTTGTTTACTTTTTTTGTGAGTACGAAGTGGCTTTTACATCTTTTTTGATTTTCAAATTATTGAAGACTAGTGACAAATAAACAAATTTAACGGGGTTTTGTTGGAATTTAACCAAGGGTTTTATCACTTTGAAGACTTCTACTTTGTATTTTATTACATATCGATGACCAATATGGTTTTCTTGAGCGGCATATTGCACTTTATTGCTCCATAATTTTGGAATAAAGTTCTAACGATTTCACGATAGTTAGGTCCCTTTTGTTGCTGCTTAGAGCAGTTTTAAACAAACTGGTTGGGTATTTCTAAAATTTCTCCAAAATTAATTTCTTGAATCTCGATAATTTCCCTGCAAACGTAGATGCTGAAAGCAGGGATGGAAAATAATTGTTATTTTTGAAATTTCAACTCAAAAAGTCAAAGGGAAAGGTTTAATATTTTTAACATTTATATATATCATTGTGATGCTCGTGGGCCACAGATGGTCAATCCGATGTGATTTTTATTTTTTTGACTTTTGTCGAAAAAATCAAAAAATAACTATTAAACTTTGACTTTTATTTTATACGTTAGAAAATAACGATTAAATTTTTATTTTTTACGTCAAAAATAAAAATCAAAATGGCGTAGATCAATGAATATTGGCATCTGGGTCATATTTGGTATATAGGTCGATGCGTATACGAATACAGAAGCGAATGCGAATACCGAATATCGAATACGAATACCGAGTACCGAGAACCGAATATGCGTACGAATATGCATATGAATATGTATGAATATGAGTATGAAAAGTGTGTGAAGGGGAATACGGATACCAGTATGAACACGTACATATACCGAATACCGACTACGAATACTGCATATCGAAACGAATACGTATAGCGAATTCGAGTCCCCCAATCGCTACGGTGGCTAATACAATTTTTATGCACTTATGTATGTCATGCAATGTCTTGTATATACGGTTTTTTCTACATTTTTACCGACATCTCAGAAACAGGGTCTGCCACAAAAAAATGGATATGCTATTCGGGATCAGCGTTAAATTTCGTTTTAGAAAAGTATAGCTTTATATTTTTGGTGGTTAAAGTTGATTAAAAATTGTCGAAAAGCAAAAAAAAAAAAAGAAATCGAAATAAAGAAATGAAAGTAAAAAAAATTTAAAAAACCTTCTCCTGAACATTTTTGAATTTGGCCTTTACATCTTTCCGGCGCATACGGCTCGATATATTTAAAGCCTTTATTTAATATTTTTTAAGAACTTACTAATTGCTTATGTTTACAAAAAGGTTTATTTTGTTTACGTTTTTGATGCTCTTCTTCGTTTCACTTGGTATTCACCGTGGATTACTAAACGTCAAAATTTCTTGCCTAGTACTATTTTTTACTCAAGAAATAAAGCTAAAAATTTCTTGAGCTGTTTCTTGAGAGGTCGATACCAGCCTTAATGTTAAAAAAGATAAAAGAAAGAACAATCACAATCACAACAAATACAGCGATGACAAGAACAAGAATTATCTAAATAAGGATATCGCATGATGCAATAATAAAATGGTGGACGCAGCAGAGGACGGCTATTTTGTTTTTGGAATAGTAAGCTGTCAAATTATCGTCTTTTGTTTTGATTTTTCCCTCTTGCACGTGTTATTCGTGGAAATAGCTTGTGTGTTCGCTTGTATGTTCGCTGGCGTTTTTTCTGTTTTTGACATTCTTATCTACGGCCGTTCAATGGTAATCGTCTATTCTCTTTTAGCCGCTACGACCATATAGAATTATTGGATCATGGGATATCGCAGTAGATAACCTGATTGGAATTGTGTATGTATTCCGCCAATCATAGCGAAGAAGGTTCTTGTAGAATGTCAAACAAGACGGATTAGAAAAAATTTTTCTATGTTATTTGACATATATAAAGAGACAAGAAACACATGAAAACGGAAGTAACATAACCTCTATTTGGATAAACCTTGTACGAAAACAACAACATTGTTATATACAAGAAAAAGTTCAACCCAAAAAACAACCACAAAAAAATCCAGAAATTGTCGTAGGTATCTATTTAAAATTAAAATTTTCAGCAAACAGCTAATCATCCAGAATTTTTGATCATAAAATGTCATACCCCAGCTAATTAAAAAAGAGCAAAGTTAAACAATTTTCTATTTTAATATGAGTGAATCGTCAAGTAATCATTTATGATACATATGTACATATTTTTGAACATTTTTAAATCAGTTTTTGATTTATATTCCCTATATATAGGATTATTTCTTGTGTTTAATTTTATTTTCGGTCAGCATATTGCCACCAATAGCAATAATATTTGATTGAATTGGATCAAAATTCAAATTTATTCATCTCAATGCTCTGTAATAAATATTCCCATAAAAATACCTAAGAAAAATTTTCAATTCCTCCATATTGACACCTGGCAACCTTCTGTATTTTTAGTACTCTTTGACGTATCATTTTTTCTCAATCAGCAGGTGAAAATTGTTATTAATTTTCTTGTTTACTACAGTTGATTTTCTATAATTTTTTGTTATTTATGCAATTGTAGCATATTGTGCATCCTAAAAATAATTCATAATGGTCGATGAGTGCACTAAAAAAACACTAAGCAACATTCCATTACTGCAAACACGAGCTGGACCACGAGACAAAGACGTCTGGGTGCAGCGGCTGAAGGAGGAATACCAGGCACTAATAAAATATGTTCAAAATAATAAGGAATCCGGGACAGATTGGTTTCGTTTGGAATCGAATAAGGAAGGAACACGTTGGTTTGGCAAATGTTGGTACATGCACAACTTGCTCAAATATGAATTTGATGTGGAATTCGATGTAAGTAATTTAATGTTTAGCTTCAATTCCTTAAAAATTTCTCTTACCAGCAATAACGCACTAGTGTCGAGCTAAACAGGTTTGTCATCGGTAAGGACTGAGGGATCTTGTTGAAAAAACCAGAGAAAGAATTATCTATTTGGATTAACCTTGAACCAGAGTTTTACTTTACCCATTTGAGTACCTACTGTAGGGGTAATCCAAATTAGAATACTTCTCCCATTTCTTTAAAGTTTAAGCACGCTTATCCAGCAAATATTCTTTTAAACAGCTCTATTGGAACTACATTAACCAAAGAAATTACCGATTATTACTTAAAAAAGTTCCTATTTCATAATAATAGTTTGACAAAAACTAAAAAACACCATACATTAGGGTGGGGCGATTTGTATGGAGGGAAATTAATCGATACCGCGCGATCGAAATTTGGATTTCTCTCATTTTTCTGAGTAGAAAACTCCTCCACGACATTTGCCTAAAATTAATTTTGATGTTCCGGAATTTGGTTTTTAAGAACCAAGACGAATTTTTGAAAATAAAAATTTGGCAAAAATCGACAAAAAATATCCAGGTCAATATGCACATCGAGCTGAAGCAGAATTTTATGCTGAATCCAGATATGAAATCGAAACTAAAATCGGATTATCCGTTTTCGAGATATAGCCTGATTTCCGGTTATGGAGGCTGAATGCCGAAAATCGCATATTTTCGCGATTATCTCTTGCTGTGTACAATATATCTTAAATTTTTTTGCAAATTTCTTAAAGATAGGTCAATACAATATATGAGCAATATTTTAAAATATTAATTTATCTTCCTGTATAGGAAAACTAGAATGCACTCTTTTTTCCTTAGCCCAAAATCGCAGTATGGGATCTCCATGTTATAGTCATCCGATACCGATGATTTTCGCCGACAGCGCTTTGTGTACAATAAATGCTCTAAATACAAAATTTCAGAATTTTAGCTGCAAAATTTGAAGAGTTATTCCCTAAACTAAAAGAGTGCATTCTAGTTTTCCTATACAGGAAGATAAATTAATATTTTAAAATATTGCTCATATATTGTATTGACCTATCTTTAAGAAATTTGCAAAAAAATTTAAGATATATTGTACACAGCAAGAGATAATAGCGAAAATATGCGATTTTCGGCATTCAGCCTCCATAACTGGAAATCATGCTATATCTCGAAAACGGATCATCCGATTTTAGTTTCGATGTCATATCTGGATTCAGCATAAAATTCTGCTTGAACTCGATGTGCATATTGACCTGGATATTTTTTTGTCGATTTTTGCCAAATTTTTATTTTCAAAAATTCGTCTTGGTTCATAAAAACCAAATTCCGGAACATCAAAATTAATTTTAGGCAAATGTCGTGGAGGAGTTTTCTACTCAGAAAAATGAGAGAAATCCAAATTTCGATCGCGCGATATAGGTTAGTAAATCGCCCCACCCTACCATACATGCTTCGAAACGCGTCTACACTGCGTATACGTAATATGTTTACACACAAACATAGAGGCGAAACCTGGGTAATATCAAGTAACAGTACGACTTGTGGCAAGTACATTTTAAAAGAATTGTACTAGTACTGGTACTTGCATTCCCAAATTTTCAAGTACTAGTACAAGTACAAGGAATTGAAAAAGAATTGAAGTTTTAGCAAATACTTCAAAGTAATTGAAAAGAATTGAAAGTACTTGAAAAGAATTGAAAAATGTACTTGAACCGATTGAAAAGAATTGAAAAATCGATTCAAGTACATTTTTCAATTCTTTTCAAGTACATTCAATTCTTTTCAATTACTTTGAAGTATTTGCTAAAACTTCAATTCTTTTTCAATTCCTTGTACTTGTACTTGTACTAGTACTTGAATATTCTGAAAGTACTTAGTACGGACTCATTACTTCAAGATCAAAATATAAAGTATTTAAGTACGTAATAGTCCAATTACTACTCAGTATTACCCAGGTATGGGCGAAACTAATAAAAGGGCGTTAAAAAATATAATTGGTAATAACATCTAGTATAATGAAAAATCATCTATTTATTTTCAGATCCCAGTGACATACCCAACAACAGCGCCAGAAATTGCTCTACCTGAATTGGATGGTAAAACTGCAAAAATGTATCGCGGTGGAAAAATTTGCCTAACCGATCACTTCAAACCTTTGTGGGCACGTAATGTACCGAAATTCGGTATAGCGCATGCCATGGCTTTAGGGGTAAAATATAATATATATATATTTTTTTTTTACAACTGTGTTTACTAAATTTTTTTTTTTCTAAAACCTTTTTCAGCTCGCGCCGTGGCTAGCTGTGGAAATACCAGATCTTATAGAGAAGGGTATTATAACGTATAAAGAAAAGTAATATATACATAGTACATGTTTGTTAGCTTTGCTTTGGATTAAGTTATAGAATTTTTGTACACTTTTTCCTGTTTTGTAAATTCCATATACAGTTAATTACACTGTAGAAAATTCAAAAAAAAAAATAACTTTTGCACGACAATTATAGAAAGTAAATACGAATATAAACAAATAAAGGAAAATAGTGCAGGGAAATACTCACTGAAAAGCATTTCTCCTTCTGTTGAAATAACGACAAGAATTACTCTATTTGGATGGAAAATAAGAAATTTATGTACTTCAGGATATGAATGTCACATGAGGGTAGTCTTTTTCTTGTTTTTTGGAAAATTTTCGAAGTTGAAGCGTAAGTGCTATGAAAAAGTATTTTACCTCACCCATTGCATGCCATAAAAGCGAAAATTGAAATAAACACTCTTTAGTTTGCAAATAAATGAAAGTATATTTTCCTTTTCTCTTTTTAAATATATGTATTCTTCAAAGTATGTATGTATGTATTTTTGGTTTGTATTTAGTATGTACTATGCTTACTTAATTTGTAATTATGTAATGTTGTAATTCATTCTGTGCGTTAACTGCACTAAGTCCATATATTTTTGCATTTATCTTGTTTGTTTGCATTTCTCAAAGGAAAATATTATTTTGAGATTTCTTTATGCCAAACGCAAATGGGTAGTGGATAGTTGTGTGTGGCAAATGTGTTGTTAGCTTTTCGTCTTGTTTTCTCTTTTTTTTTTGCGGCCGTGTTGAGCAATACTCGTGAATGTATGTTTGTACATACATATAATAATGTTTGTATTTATGTACGGAAGTTAGTGAAAAAAAATATTCTTATGACTTCAATTCATTTTTAACTTCATTTTTTATATAAGATTTAAATATCGAAAATAAATAATTATTACTCTTGTTTGATATGACATTAAAATTAAATAACAAAGTCAAGTCCGTTTAGTAAATTTATAAAAAAACATATCTCACACTAAATCAAAAAGCGTTACAACTCAAAATTCAAAAATTTTCAGGTGAGGCAAAAAATTTTTTTATTTTTATATGCAATGATATGGGAAAAGGCTACGTATAATAGCACTGTCCAACAGTGATTTCTCAACACGAAGAAACGCTATTAATTATGAAAGAGGATGTCTCCCAGACCAACTTTGCCGAACAGAGTACTAGTCTAGAGGGTCTGAGTTTTTTTTTAGAGGGGGTTAAAGTTTTATGGTTTTAGCTGGAGGTGCAATTACTTTATCGAAAATATCTTATAAAAAATGACCTCAAATGAAATTTTTGAGCTAGGACTAATTCTACAGAATTTAATAAGGAATTTCTTTATGGAATACGTTAACCCTCTAGCGCCCACGCAAATGGCTGTTATTAACCCTTGTTTGGAAGAACATGTAGAAAATACCAATTTACAATGCAGATAGAGGGTTAAAATGTTCAAGAAAATTATTCGCCATAAAATTTCACTAGGGGTCCCCTCAGACAAAATCTTTGTATAAATAATGCAAAACACCACAGGATATAATAATCACAAATGACGCCATGAAATATGCAACAAATTTTATATGTATACACTTAGATGCATTTTTTTTTCTTTAGATCCTCCCTCCGGCACCGGAATATGAAAATAGGGTATCGTAGAGTAAGTTAATTAAAAAAAGTTCACTTTTACAAAAACTGAATGGAGCTACTCCAAAAACCGCGTGATTTTCAGGAATTTAAAGGCAAGTTTAGATTTATGTATGAAAAAAGTTATGATTTTGCACAAGAAAAAAAATTTATATCTACCTAAACGTAGAGTTAACTGCTAAAGCGAATACCGTATTCAGTTTTTAGTGCACTTCCCTGGGAGGGTAATATCGCGTCCTAACTAGAACATTTTGTTTTTTTTTTTTTCTCGCGAACATACAACTTCGTGCCCTATATTCTTTCTGACAGCGGAAATTTTTTTTATCTGAATCACACAGGATGTTGCTTAATTTAATGCGGTTTTCAAAAAATCTATTATAATTTGGATGAGCGCATCAAGTTTAAATGAAGTAAAATATACCCTAATGAGGCTGACATGGATTAAATTTCTAAAAAATTTTAACAATTTTGGTCTTCAAGGCAGTTTTCTGATGGTGGACAACTCCACAAATGTAAAAAAAGGTAGAAGGGTCGAGACCGTGGATAGCGGATTGCCCCAAATATTTTTGGGCAATATTGGCATCAAACTAGGGTTTGAATATTACCTTCAGTGGGGAGTGTACCAAAAAACGACATTCGCTTTATCGGTTAACTCTACGTATAGGTAGATATAAATTTTTTTCTTGTGCAAAGTCATAACTTTTCATACATAAATCTAAACTTGCCTTGAAATTCTTGAAAATCGCGCGGTTTCTGTAGTAGCCTCATTCAATTTTTCCAATAGTGAACTTTTTTTTTTTTAATTTACTTGCTCTACAACAACTCGTTTTCATATTCCTGTGCCGGAGGGAGGATCTAAAGAAAAAAAAATGCATCTAATGTGTATACATATAAAATTTGTTGCATATTTCATGGCGTAATTTGTGATTATTATATCTTGTGGTGATTTTGTCTGAGGGGACCCCTAGTGAAATTTTATGGCGAATAATTTTCTGGAACATTTTAACCCTCTATCTGCATTGTAAATTGGTATTTTCTACATGTTCTTCCAAACAAGGGTTAATAACAGCCATTTGCGTGGGCGTTAGAGGGTTAACGTCTTCCACAAAGAAATTCCTTATTAAATTCTGTAGAAGAAGTCCTAGCTCCAAAATTTCATTTGAGGTCATTTTTTATAAGATATTTTCGATAAAGTAATTGCACCTCCAGCTAAAACCATAAAACTTTAACCTCCTCTAAAAAAAAACTCAGACCCTCTGGACTAGTACTCTGTTCGGCAAAGTTGGTCTGGGAGACATCCTCTTTCATAATTAATAGCGTTTCTTCGTGTTGAGTAAAATTTTTGTAAATTTGTTGGACTGTGTAGTTATTTCTCAGTTAAAAAAGACTCTGATGGAAAAGATTTTTTGGCAGCCGCTAGAGATATATTCTGTGTACCAATTTATGGAAGAAACCCGATTTCGAAAAATTTTGAGTTGTGACGCTTTTTGATTTAGTGTGCGATATGTTATAATAAAAAGAAAATGATAAAATAAGCAAAAAATATATGTAAGAACTTAAACATTTTCATTCAGTCAGAAAATTAAGTAAACACGAAACTTTTTTATGTTAATAAATTTGGTCGAAAAGTAATTATTTAAGTTAATTTATCATCCGTGTTGGTTTTTTTTTTTATTTTTTAGCAGTAGCTATCAAGAAAGAGAAATAATACCTCGAAGAGGTTTTTTCCAATTATGTACTCAGTATCTTTGCAATATATGTATGTATGTACATCAGAGATCGAAAATTTCAGTCACTATTTTTAAAAGGTTTTTAAAAAAACAAACATTTGGAGCCAAAAATTCAAAAAAGTTGATATCAAAAGACAAAAATAATATTTTTTTTGTCAGTGGTAATATTAATTTTTGCTATTTTCTGCTGAGATTTATATTATAAAAAAAAAAATATTGAAAAAAAAACATTGTTGAAAAAAATAAATATTTAGGCTGTGTGCCAATCGGTAACATTTTTCTCTATGGGAAAATGAGGTAGAAAATTTGACCATGTTGAGAAAAAAAATCACATTTTGCTGTGCCAAACGGAATAGAAAATTTTGACAGTTACAAAGATAAACTTTTGGGCGAAAATGGACAACGGTACAATTTTACAACGTAAAAGAAATATATTTGTTGATGGCAATATTTATGGAAACAGAAGATATGTAACCATGTAATGATCTGATGTTATTTTGTTTTTAAATATTTGTGTTACTTGTGTATGTATGTAAATACAAAATGTCAAAATTTTACCTAGCCCATTGAGCTAGGTAAAATTATGACACTAGAATTCACCACGAATACTGCCAAAATTTTACTCCCTTATGTCAAAATTTCATTTTTTCTACCGATTGGCACACAGCCTTAGTGTCAATTTCTGATATTGAGCGAGGAAATAAACAATACATGAAATAAGAATTTTTTATCAAAAATCAGCAAATGTGATTTATTTTACAAATCGAAATTTTTGTCACCAAAATCCTAGAAAAAACTTATTTCAAATATTTTTGTTTTTTTGTCTATAAAAAAATTCCAAAGAAATTTCAAGGTTGACAATTATTTTCAATCACTGATGTGCATATGTATGTATATATATGAATTTGGAATTGCATATTTAAAATTTTTTATTTTTTTTTTTGTTTTTTTTTTCGAGGTTTCGCAAATTTGTCGAATTAAAAAAACAAAAAAGTACAGTTAACATAACTGCAATTCTGCATACGTTTTGCATATGCGCTTACTTTTATGGCTACGTGTACATACATACATATGTATGCTTTAATTGTCTCCTTTGTTTTATTTTAAAATTGATTTCTTTTTCAAAATTTATCAAATCTTCGTTTATCGTCATATACTTAATAAAGTGTTATATGAACAAACATAGTAAACAATATATGTATGCATGTATGTATGTATATATGAATATGTATAGTTAATGAGATGATAAAAGTTTTAACAATAATAGCCGTTTGCTTGTGTATTTTCAGCTTTTAGTTCAGATTCGCGTTCAAATCACGAATTTTGTTCGTTACTTCTTGCTTCCTGCCAGTTTATGCTTTCTTTCTCTATCTCTCTATCTCGCATAATCTCTTTCTTTGGATTTTTAGTTTTCCTTGCTCGCAACACTCGCAGCCAATAAACGGCCAGTTTGTTTGGTTAGTTGATTAGTGGGCAACATAAGCTGGTGGCGTTGCTTGGTGGGAACGTATGGCAACAAGTTTCAAAATATTAAACCTAAATAATATTTATATTAAGTTGATTATAAGCTAATGCTCAAGGCTTAATGCAACGGCACAGAGCAAAAACTAAAACAAAACAAACAAACATAACTTACTTAAATAAGCGCTTAATGTAACAAATGACGTTGCACAGTGTACGATTTTGAGATGGTGGGGGGGAAAAGAAATTAAAAAAGAGTGCCGGTTAATACCCATTCACTTAATTGATCCTCTTTAACATTTAGGTTCATAGTTCTTTTAGATTCGGCAAAAATTTTCCATTAAGGAAGCAAGAACCGAAAAAAATTATTTGGTCAGAGGGTTAGAGGGATTCTCACAGAGTTCAGAACTGAAATAAAACTTGACAGAGGCTTATAGTTTACGGGATAATTGTTTTTAAAGTTGGATAGGTGCATAGATATTAGCTCAGAAAGAGAATCCTGCCGGTTTAGGGTTGTTTTATTAAAGCGCGGCCGAAGGCTATCAACACAAAAAGGTGTTCTACACACACATATATATATATATATATGCTTATTTGCGTGTTTTTAGACGTGCTTTTCCTCGGTAATAGTGCGCAGTTTTGGTATTTTGTTTATTAAATTTTACAACTTTAACAACAAATATTTCGTAAACTATAAACCTCCCGCAAATTTTCTTTTCAGCTTTCAGATCCGCGAGAGCTGCTCTACCCGCCTGAAAAAGTGATTTTTCTCGGCGTGTGCATCCTTAATGGAAAGCCGACCCCACATTCTCTAAAAATTTTAATCGCGCTTCGCAGCAAACATGTCTTAAAATCGTACGCACTGTGCACGGCGCATGAAGCGTCATAACTCTTTACTGTGTTAAAATTTTTGTTGTGAAACGTTAACTTTAGTGAGGTTTGTAGGCAAAAAAAATAAAAATTTACGAAAACTCATTAACCTAAAAAGTGTTTTAAACCCAAATGTTTAAACGTTCAAACTGACGGCGTATGCTTTTTTTCGTGCTGCGCGCAGCACACACAACTTACAACAAGAGCAACAACAACAATGATATCTTGCTTAATTCATATTGGCATTGTTTTTATTATTGCTGTTGTTATTGCTATTGTTGCGTTTCTGCCAGCTATCCGACCAAATCGAGCTAAGCGAACTAAATGGATCGAATGTCTGCATGTCAGCTGTATTAGTGGTTGCGCTGCTGGCGAAGGTGTTTGCATTTGTGGCATCAGTGGCCAAACCACCTAGAGATTGCTGTTGCTGCAGCTGCAGTTGCTGTTGTTGTTGCTGTTGTTGCTGCTGCTGTACGCTTGCTTGCTGTGTGTTGTTGTTGTTGATTGCTTGAAAGTTGTTCTCCAAGCCCGGCGGTGGACGTATAACCGATGAACCGCTGCCATTTATAGCGCCACTCGTTGCTCCTGCTGATGACGTCAATGCATTTCCCACGCCGCCAACACCACCAATAGGCCAAGCGGCTGATGCAGCTGTTGCTACATCTTGGCCACCAACACCATTCAAACCGCTTAGCAATGCAGCGCTGCCAGTTGCAGCTGCCAACGCAGAACCGCCATTATTGCCGCTAAGCAAGGCATTGTCATGTTGTCCCAAATATGCAGCCATCGGTGACCAAGTGCGCGAGTTAAGACGTGCCCAATCGACACCTTGCAACAGTTGTTGTTGTTGTTGCTGCTGCTGCTGCTGTTGTGCCTGAGCATGGGCGTGTGCATGAGCATGCGCTTGTGCTTGCAGCTGTTGCTGACGCATATTATACATATATTCGAAGTATTCGTCTTGTGCCTTTTTCAGATCATACAAATTCGAGTCGATAGCTGAAATACGGTAGAGAACTTGTAAGTAAGTAAGTTAAGCGCAAAAAAAAAATTGATTATCAACACTCACCACCCCTCAAAGCTTGACTGGCGTCATATTCGTAATTGGTTAATAGATTGGAGAAGAAACTGCAATTGCCTACCGGCACCACCGGTTTCGGCATTTGTAAGCCGCTTGCGCTGTGATTGCTGCTGCCGCTGCTGCTGCTGCTGCTATTGATTGGCTCCCAGACGGGCGTGGACGATGGCGATTTCTTCGAACCGATCGGCCCCAACTCAACCATGCTTGGCGTTTTCTCCTGTGCAATCTCGCCGAAAGTCTGTGCATCATGCTGATGCTTCCTCAACTCGGCTGGCTTACCGCTGCCAAAGCTCATTTCGCGCTCAGCGGCAGTTGACTTCTCCTTGTCAGCGAAGAGGAAGGATGCTAGACTTTCATTGCCGCTGCTGGCATTGTATTGTTGTTCCTTTGATTTCTGTGCGCCGCCTTTGCCCAACAGCAAATTGACGGGCTGCGCTTGTAAAATATCGCTAAAGCTGACTTGGCTGCCATTGTCCCAAGCTGTGTTTAAGCAGCTGAGTAAGCCGTTCATGGCTGTAGCGCCTTTGACAAAGTCACCGCCGCTGCCGCCGCCGACACCACCAACTCCACCTTTGCCACTGCCATTTGCGGCTTTTGCTGCGCGCGCTGCTCCGCCTGTTGCCGACGTGGCTGCGGCGTCAGCGCCAAAATTCAATGCACGCAATGCAGCCGCTGCGCGTTGGCGGCTCCTGCGTTCGGCGCGTCGTGAAGCGCTTGAAGAAGCGCACAAATTGGCTGGCGCCGCATCATTACTGGTGGCGTTAACACTCTGTACATCCTTGCGGCGTTCGCGTCCCGGTGTTTTGCCATGCTTTGCAGTTGCCGTAGCCGCGTTGGCTTCCTTAGCGGGCGGCGATGGCGTTGATGTCGCCGGCGCGTTGTTTACTGCTGCGTAAGGCGCATCCGCACGCGCAGTGCCACCAGCCTTTACATTGCCAACTTGTGTGTGTTGGAGCAGTTCGCCATTGGCGGTCTTGCTCGTGTTGGCGCGTGCACTTTTCACATTGCCTGCACTGTTAGTCGGTGATTTCAGCGTAGAAGCATTGCCGTTGACCGTATCCCTATCGCCGCCCGATGCTGCTGCCGCGGTCGTTGCAGTTGCAGTTTGCTTTGCTTTGCGTGCACTGCGCGGCTGTTGTGGTGGCTGTGGCGAGGCGCAAACTTGTGGCGCTGATGCGGTCGCTTGCTGCGTTTTTTTGCTTTGGTTTGCGCCAGCTAATGTTGCGTTAACTGCATCCGCGCACGTGGCCAATGTCGCTGTCACCCCTGCTCCACCTCCTCCTCCTCCACCTCCTCCTGATTTATCCATTTTATCATTGTGCGTTTGTGCTTTGTTTGATGACGGCGGTGTGTTTGCGCCCTTCTTGCCGCCACTTTCACCAGCGCCGCTCAACTGCTGCGCGTTATTTGCTCCGCCAGTGCATGTATTCCGCTCACTCTCACTTGCCGTCTTTGTCATGGACGCGCCACTCTTGAAGGCATTCAAATCCAACGACCATGGCAGGCTGGCGCGTGTTGCCGTCACATTGCCATTTGCATTCGTCTGCTGCCTTTTCAAGCCGCGCTTCCTTACACCACCAGCGCTGGTGCCACCACTGCCAGCGGCGCCGCCATTGTAGTTGCTGCCGCTAACGCTGCCACTACTACCGCTGCTGCTGCTGCTGCTGCTGGTGGTGCTGCTGCTGCTGCTCATATTATTACTAACTCTGGCATGATGTATGCCGCCGCGTCGTTGCGCTTGCGTGCTCTGCCTGGCGCTCGCCTGTTCACGCTCTGTCGCCTCCTGCTCCTCTGGCGGCTGCGCTGCTGCCGCTTGTGCTTTCAAGGCAATATTGCGCAAATTAAATGTCGGATAGACAGAACCTTTCTCGCGCGCCTCAAATAGCGCCGTCTGGCTCACCAATATATTGCGATAGTCAATGTGCGCTGCGATGAGCACGAATATGAATGTCGTCGCTAACAGCACAATGGCTGAGTGACGTATGCGCTCCTCCCACTCGGGCCGCGGTATCAATGCGGCGCAGCGTTCGATGGTGCCCGGCGGCAGTTGCGCCATTAGATTATAATGTACCGCATATGAGAGATTCGTGTGTACGCGCAGCGGCAGTACAATGCGCGACAGAGTGTAATCGGGTGTGAATGTGAAATCAAGTTTACGCGTTTCATTGACATTAAGTACAAAGCTGCTGCAATTTGTAACACTAAAACCGTAACCGCTGCAAAATTGATCGCCAATTTGAAATGTCTTAATCCAAATGGGCATTTCGCCAGTGTTGCGCGCGGTAAAGGTGCGCCTGAGCACAACACGCGGATAAGGCGGCGCCAGCGCTGCTGCATTGCCGTCTTGCGGCGCATCGTACTTCTGTTGCGTTTGTGCTGGTTGTTGTTGTTGTTGTTGATTACAAATCGCAAAATGCTTTTCATTGAAATCAAAGGGTAAAGTGGAATTTGGTCCGGGCTTGCGATTGCCAATGCGAAATTGTGACTGCACAACCTTTGCGCTCACCCACACCGCCTCGTACAGCGTTAGATTGTTGCGTATGTGCAGCAGCGTACAATAGTTATCTACAATAGGCGCCTCGAAGCGTATCTTCACCGGCAAGCTTGTGTGCGCTGGCAGTAGGATGGGCCGCTGTGGCACGCCATCGGGCAGCGAAAATACATCTTTATCTGTAAGATAGCAGTGCGGTGAAATGTCCACCACTTCAAGCGGCAGCGAAAGTTGTGTCGCTTTCGCATAACGCGGATCGGCCAAAAAGTAATCGAGCAGCACTGGCGTATCAGCGGGATTGCTCAATAGCAGCTGCACCTCTTGCATTTTACCCACCTCTATGGTGGGCAGCACTTGTTTGCCACTAACAAATTTCGGCCATTCTATATCTATGATAAACTCTAGCAGAAATTGACGCAACTCATTGCTGTTGAGCGTGAAAGCGATATTTTGAAAATCATATTTTAAGTGACGAAATAGTTCGGTACGCCGACGCAACTCAATTTCATCGAAATGCAAATTATTATTGTGACCGCCACGCGTATGCGCCGGCTCTGGGAAAGCAATCAAATTGTTGCGCTCATCTTGCGGTATGTAGCAACGTTGCTGGCACAATACCGATGGCTCGAAATGTATGCGCCCTACTTTTGTGAGCGCATTGCCCTCGATGGTGGAACCGTTGGTCTTGTAATCTTCGAAATGTAGGCCAGCTTCTGTGAAATTGATGGAGCTAATATGTATGGGATGTTGGAAGGTGGAGCGTATGGTTAATTCGGCTGAACAGTGTTTGCCCTACAAGCAGAAGAAGTACAATTGTTGTATTGAAGTACATATATAAGAAATATGAATAGTCCACTTTCAAAAGTGGCTATGTGAATTTTTCATATTAAGCCTGCTATTTTTTTTTTTTCAGAATATGTAAGAATTTTGCAATAAATTCTTTATGCTTATTATACAACTTTAAATACTGGTAAACAGGTATGGGCGTTTTTGAATGAATTTTTATTCAAATAAAAAACGTTTATTCTTCATTCTGATAATTTTGAATAACGAATAAATTTTTATTCACGTTGTTCAATTATTCTTGCTAGTCAGTGACTAGTAGTCACACAAGTAAATGGTTTTTTTTTTTTTCAAGCGGTTTTTCGAATACTTTCTCGAATCCAAACCGAATATTTTGCCGAATATTTTTCCGAATAGTTTTGAACGGTTTTTCTTTTTTTTCGAGCGTTTTTTCGAATTCTTTCTTGAATCCGAACCGAATATTTTCGCGAATACTTAGCCGAATATTTTTACGAATACTTTCCCGAATAGTTTTGAATGGTTTTTCTTTTTTTTCGAATACTGTCTCGAATCCGAACCGAATATTTTCCCGAATACTTAAGCGAATATTTTTCCGAATACTTTCCCGAATAGTTTTTCGAATATTTTCCCGAATACTTAACCGAATACTTTCTTCATCCAAAATAAGTTGAATAACGAATAAATTTTTATTCCTTTTTCAAAATTTTCCGAATGAAGAATAAAAATTTATTCTTATTTTTTCGTTATTGAATTATTAATTTTTTTAATAATGCCCATCCCTGCTGCTAAACAATCCAACAAAAAATCAATATCGAAAAATTTCACATAGCCACGACTATCTCACACATTGCTTGCAAAACA
This sequence comes from Urophora cardui, assembly GCA_960531455.1. Taxonomy (NCBI): domain Eukaryota; kingdom Metazoa; phylum Arthropoda; class Insecta; order Diptera; family Tephritidae; genus Urophora; species Urophora cardui. The sequence goes on along the minus strand of OY482670.1, from coordinate 126,973,377 downwards.
TTTTACTTACCGGAAAGCAATTATCAAAATATAAATGCTCTTGATCCACTTCCAATTTGCCAATCCAAGTGCGAAAACGCACTGTCGCTGTTATCTCTTCGTACGTTGTCCAAATTTGCAGCGTGCACTGATGCTGTTCGGTTATATACGATTGTATGGTTACCTGAAATACCGCCACATCCTCCTCCTCCAGCTGTGTACACAGTTTGTACTTGGCGTTCTCCAATTTCAGCGTAGCATTCCGTAATGCACGCATTGAACTTGGACGCAAACAACCACGAAATGATGTATGAAAATAGACGCCTTGCGGTGATTTGAAGTTCCATGTATTCAACTTGATAGCTAGGGGGTTGCGATTACGCAGCACAATGTAACCATTGTGTGATGTCTCCGCTAACGGTATAGCACCCAAATTTAAATCCAGGCTATACGCCGCCTGTGGTTGTATGCGCGCCGTATCGTAGGTGGACACATGTAAACGGCCGCCACACACCACCAATGGCACTTCGATATGCGTGATGTTGGTGCGTACGAGTAATATCGTTTTGTAAACCATACTCGAATTGAGCATTTGTAGGTGGAGCACTGGCAAAGACGCACCACGCTCAAGCGTTAAAGCACCTGTCACAATCGCATCTAAATAATCACTACTGAGCTGTGCACGTAGAGCGCCATTTTCCGCATAATGCTGTGGGAAGCTCACATTGAGCAAAGCCAACGGCGTCTCGAAATCGTTGCGCACAATCAATGCGCGCTTATTGCCGCCACGTGTACCGAGTGTCGCTTGCGTAACGAACGTCGTCGTATTGGCATCATAACTCAGCGCACCTTTAAATATCTCACCGCGTATTAGCACTGTACATTCGGCAAGTGTTTGTGTATCATTGTCTGGATGTAGTGTAGATGATATACTACGTAGCACCATTATTTCATCCAACGTTGTTGTGCCTTCGAAGAGTGCTGATTCCAGTGTCAATACACCATCTTTGGGATCAAATGTGAGCCCGGCCAAATTACGTAAAGTGTAGTCGAATAAGCGATGTTGCTGCCGCGCATAAGAACTGTGCAAATGTAATTTGATTTGTATGGTTTTTGCAACGCCCGTCGACAAGCGACCAAAATTAATAACAGGAATTTCGGTGTATAAACCGGTTAATGGTAGAATTTCAAATTCAACTGGTATGACGAGTACATTTCCGTTATCGCCGCCGACCGAATCGCTTTTGATGTCTGTGGTTACCTGCTCGGAGATCTTGATGCGTATATACGCGGTGTAGTTGCCAGCTGAGCGCGCATGAAAACGTATTCGTATGACGGATTTGGTTTCGTACGGCGGTATTTCCCATAGGGTTTGCGGACCCTCCTGTCCGCCACTTGGCAGTTCTAATTGGAATTGTCCACCGCTGCTGTAAACCTGCATGTATAGAAGAGAATAGAGTCCAGTTACACATTATGCGAAAATCCCTAATTTGTGCTATATATGTATATTTAATTAATTCCCTTACCTCTAGTATTTGCAGCGGCCTATTATGCGGATTATACATTTGTATCTCTGGCGTAAGCGTTGCATTCAATGGTGCCTTGATTCCCACTAACGGCTTTAGTCGGTATGGACAATCCCGTCCCTCGCCTCGTACTTCTAAACGCGCTTGCCCAAAGGATGTGTGTATTAGCAAATCGGTAGCAACGTTACCTTGGGTTCGTGGCAGAAAAACAACATTGAAGGTCGTATTACCTTGCGGCGGCACCACTTTAGTTTCGAAAAAGCTCGAATAAAAGGTTGGAGTACGACCCGACACTGACGTCAAATAAACACTACGATTTGCGTTCTGATTTACTAACGTTACCGTGTGTGCACGTGCTGTACCAATCGGACACGCATCTCCAAAGTCGAGTGTTGGCGGTACGAATCGTAAACTGCGCTGCAATTCATCACTGGTAATGGTGGCTGTTGCATCTGCTACGGACGTACGTGTCGCATAGGTGGCAGCTGATGACGGATTGGATGGCTGCTCGTCGTTATGAGTGGTGCTGATTCGAATGTGGCTGCCGCTGCTGCTACCAATGTCGCCACAGGCGATCCTACTAAGCAGCAACATAAGCACCAACAACAAAGTTGAAGATCGTCCTGACATTTTCGCTATTGCTACAGATGATCTAGCCGGTTGTGGCGTGGTTTTCTAGTTGATCGGTGTGTGCACAACCCAATGCCCTCCGTTGTTTTTTTTTATTATGTATAACGCTGCTGGATTGCCTTCAATTTTTTGTCCTTTTTTTGACGTCCGCTAAGCTGTACATACACACGCTTTCAGTATTCGATGAAATTTGTTCCTTTTTTCTCTTCAAATTTTAATGGGCCTTTTTTGTTTTTCTTATTTACTTTTCAATAAACACTTTTTATGCAATTGTTTTTAGATTGTATATATTTATTTCATGTATTTTTATCATTTCCAAACACACCATACTATCAACCAGACTCGTCTTTGCAAAAAATCATAATAATAAGCCAATGAAGCGTATGTCATGGGGGCCAAAATAGAGAAACGAGAAAATACGCAGCACAAAAACAGTAGCTTTGTTTCTTTATCCACTAATTAACGTTAATAAACACTAATTTCTAGATTTGACATATAATTTGTGTTTCTTTGGTTTCTCTCCAGTAAAAGAGAGCGAACTGAACGAAAATTTAGAGAGCACTTAACGAAACTGGAGAGAGCGGCAATGATAGTTCTACTAACTTTTTTACTGGACAAATTTCCATTAGCAAGTGACTAGCAAGAAGAAGAAGAAATGTCAAATGTGGAAAAAGGAATTCAAATTTGTATTGGAAAATACAAAAGTAAATACATACTGTGGCGAATATAATCGGTTCTCCACTTACATCACTAAAATGATTGAACACATCTCTAGGGAAAGTGCCAGAACTAGAAGAAGATACCAGATAATTTCCAGTGTTGCCAGAATTTTCCAGATTGCGTTTGACAGACTATATAAGGCGGCGAGCAGACGCTCCAGAGTCAGTCGTAATTTAACCGTAGAAGTGTTAACATCAAGTCAAGTAAAACAAGTGTAGACTTTTTAGTCGTGAAATAAAGCAGTGTGAATTAAGAAGTAAATAAAGACTTTTATTTAACAATTCAGCGATACGAACCCTATAGAAATAATCGAGCTATCGACAAATACGTAACAATTGGTGTCAGAATTGGAATTGTTAAATAAATTCCAGGACCAAGGATAACGAAGCAAGGATAACGAATCAAGGATAACGAATCAAGGATAAGGAAACAAGGATAACGAGACAAGGATAACGAAATAAGAATAATGGCAAAGTTAAATGATCTGAAAATCCAAGAACTTAAAAGGGAGTTAGAAAAGAGAAACCTGAGTACCACCGGCAATAAAATCGAGCTATCGACAAATACGTAACAATACGTAGTAAATCAAGTTATATAGCTATTTTTATTTAAAAAAAGGTTTAATATCGAAACAGGAAGTTATTTGTAATGTATGGATGTAGGCACACTAGTCCTATATTGAAATATATATACATTAGACAGAGGCTCAAAACAAGAACCACTATATTCTTACAATTCACTCTTACTTTTCACTCTTTGCTATTAGACAAATTCATCTTCATACATGCAGAGATTTTTAAGAACTGTAACAATGCTTATGAAGCCTATTGAAAGCGATGATGAGATTGAACAAGTAGCTGTAGAAAGTTTAAGGTCAGACGACATCGGCTTGTTTCTAACCAATCGAATTATCAGGAAATGTGTACTTTACAACATTGAAATTGTAGTTCCGAGCTATCGTCATCATTTTCGAATTTCTAGAAGCTTGCTTGAAAGCATTGAGAAGGAGTTTCGAGCCAGTATGTCTGTCGAATTTTTTTCTAAGGCAATAGAACGCTTAAAGGGTAATATTTAAATCCATATTTTCCTTTTCTGATGATGATTTAAATGTTTTCTTAAATTTTCGGGCGTGTCTTTTATCCTTTTTCACGCACCAAACATATCGTCCTTTAACCTGCATAACCGCCTAAGTGAAACTTTCATAACCGCCTATGCCAAATTGAGATTTGCCAAACTTTAACTCCCGGCGTCCAGCTCTATCGATTTATACCATACATTTGGTCATTGGGAAGCTCTATTTTCCTTCTAACGTTCTTTTCAGATCTGAAGTCGGAGAGTTAAGTGGTTATTAAAGTCTCACTTAGGCGGTTATAAGTTTAAACGGTGATATGTCACTAACATTTGCTAATTCAAGTTTCCTTATCTATTTTGCTAACATCTCTCACTGAAAGAAAATGTCACTTTACTCTCACAAATTTCGTTAAAAGAGATTGGCAAGAAATGTTAGTTAATGTTTTGCTGGAAACTAAAGAAAAGAACCTAGTATTGATTAGTGATGTGAGCTGCTGCGATGGTCTTTTAAATTTTTAAGAATTCAAAGCACCCTGTTATTTTGCTGCTGAGGCCAGAACATGATGCAGTAATAAATGCCGAGTTACCGTGGCAGTGATCAAGATCGGGATAAGAAGTTTGCATGCAAATGCAACAAGAATTTTGTGATCCTGGTGTTTATCTGTATCAATTTCGGATCCGTATAGATTGTAATAGATTTTTTTGATCCATATAAATACCAGGATCACCAAATTGCTGTAGCAATTGCTTTCAAAATTTGTATCCGGATCTGGATCACTGCCACGGGAACTCGCCTAAAATGGTAGACGCAGCAGAGGACGGCTATTTTGTTTTTGGAATAGTAAGGTGTCAAATTATCGCGGTTTTGTTTTGATTTTTCCCTCTTGCACGTGTTATTCTTGTATGTGTTATGCTTGTATGTTCGCTGGCGTTTTTTCTGTTTTTGACATTCTTATTTACGGCCGTTCAACGGTAATCGCCTATTCACTTTTAGCCGCTACGACCATATAGAATTATTGGATCATAGGCCAGTACCAGGATCCACCAATACAGGTCGGCTCTTCAGATCAGCTGACTTCTTCTTTTTCTTCAACAGCTATCCAATTTCTCTGCTTCTGCATATTCTATACATACATTCGTGTTTACTATTGGTCAAATTCTTCGTTCTCTGAGTTTCTCCATCATTCGCTCGTGAGCTGAATGTCAAATTATTTCGTTCTCCTTTCACTTTTGGCATTCCGTTTGACATTCAGCTCAGGGCATGTTTGTGTGTATGTACCATGGACCGACCAGTAGTGAGTTTCTGTAACTCATATCGATCAATGTTCTCTACTGAAATAGTCGATTTGACGTCATCATGACGTCATTCTCGATGCATGCGTTTCTGTATGAAAATGAGTCGAATGGATCGATAGAACTGACAAATCAGCTGATATGTTCCATTCCAATTCAGTAGGAATGATCGATTAAGAGCCTATACACACTTGCGACTCAATCGATTTAGTCGAATGTTGATTTGCATAGGAATGTATGGAAGCATTCACACTACATTCAATTAGTTGTACAACTGAAACAGTTGGATTTGCAGCCCAATTTCATTCCAACTGAAACAGTTGTACAACTGCTTGATCAGCAAGGCGCCCTTCTACGTATTCACACTTGAGACAATTTAGTCGAACGACTACAACAACAACAGTGATATTCGTAGTGGAAAGAGTTGCCATGCTGACAGCACTACTTTTATTTCACTTTTGGTAAATTGTAGAGATTGAATATTTCAATTAATATTTTCAAAATGTTTAAAAACAAAAGGTTCGTTTCTTATTAACTACACCATTTCCAGATGGATTTTAGAAAGCGTTAACTGGATTTTAGAAAGGGGAAATTGGATTTTAGAAAGCGTTAACTGGATTTTAGAAAGGGGAAATTGGATTTTAGAAATGTCAATTGGATTTTAGAAAGGGGAAATTGGATTTTAGAAATGTCAATTGGATTTTAGAAAGCGTTAAAAGGATTTTAGAAAACAAAATTGGATTTTTGAAAGCGTGAATTGGATTTCAGAATGTGCGTTTAAAATAAATTTTACACAGAATTTTTCGAATAGAAATTCTTTATTGCGTATGAAAGTATAAATTAATAATTATTCTTTCTAAAGTCCAATTTCCCTTTTCTAAAATCAAATCGACATTTCTAAAATCCAATTTTCCCTTTCTAAAATCCATTTGGCTATTCTAAAATCTAATTTCCCCTTTCTAAAATCCAATTGACATTTCTAAAATCTCATTTCCCCTTTCTAAAATCCAATTGACATTTCTAAAATCCAATTTCCCCTTTCTAAAATCCAATTGACATTTCTAAGATTCAATTTCCCCTTTCTAAAATCCAGTTGCCGCTTTCTAAAATCCATCTGGAAATGGTGTAGTTATAGACAAGAATTATCTAACTAAGGATATTTACTTCCGCTTTCATATGTTTCTTGATATTGTTGTTCTCTTCAAATGTCATTAATCGCATTTTAAAATAGAAATAATGAAAATGAAATTTCATGAAAATTATTAATGGCTGATTTTTACTATTTTTCCGTTTCTTGTACTTCTGTTCGTTTCGTCTTTATGAGCGTAATTCCTTCCGTTTTTCTCTTTTCATTTACTTGACAGCTAGTTGCTAGTTTAATAAGAAACAAAGCCAAATAATGTATGCACTTTTTGTTTATTTTATTGTTTTTTATTTATTAATCAAGTTGACAGCTGACAAGAAGGTGCTTTCATGTAAGAATGCAGATAAACTTTAACAATTTAATACTTCATCACTTTATATGAAGACCACTAATGTAAAATTTGCTGAGTAAAATGTGAACATTGGCAACACTATGTCATTGTCAATCGCACGACTATTTAGTCTCAAGTGTGAATAGCTGCCACCGATTCGACTAAATAGTTGGAGTAGTGTGAATACAACAGTCCAATTCGACCAAATCGATTGAGTCGCAAGTGTGTATAGGCTCTAAAGGTGTTTCTGTAAGCAAAATAGTCGATATATTATCTATCAATATACTCGCCAACTTTTTAAACGGTGAGAAAGCTTTCACCGGTCGAAAAAATGGACAAAACAGCCGAATTCAGCCAGAATGTAAGTATATTTTAATTAAAACAAATTATTTATGTATATATGTACATACTATATATTAATGAATATACATTTAAATATATTTAATATATATTTAAAGGATTTGTAGAGTCTCTTAAGGAGCGTCTTTGTACTCCCAAAATGCACACATACACATGTTTCTGCCTGTACATGCGCATTGTCGCTTGTCAAATTAGAAATAGGTCTATATTTGCGGCAGCGACAAATGCAACCCTTCTGCCGTGAAGTCGTGCTGGCGTTAAAATGTGTGCGCCCATAAGAACGTGTGCATTTTACTTTTGACAGCTGGCTGCTTTTCGCTCGCCGGTTCGAATGTGCTTAGAGCATTACATTTATTTTGGCGTTTAAGTTCTCGATTGGCGTTTCATTTCCATCGCTGTTCCGAATTTTAACGATTAATGCTTGTAGAAACACTCGCTATCGATCAATAGAGAAGTTTTGATAGAATCGACGTGACGTCATCAAAATAGACAAATCCACTCGAAACTCACTACTGGTAATTGGATCATGGCCAGTACCATGGAGCAACAATATTATAATTACTTTTACTGGGTTGTAGGGGAGGAGGAGTAGGTTCTGAATCAGTTAACCCCCTTATTATGGATTGTCATACGATAGCTATCGGCCGCTTGCAAGCGTATCGTATAAAATGAGTTTCCATATTATGAATTCCACACGCCCGCTAGGTGCACTATCGTGAATGACATTTGTTTAGGGTTCAATTAGTTATGCGTTAACTTTATTTCCATTACAGTCTATCGGGTTTCACACGATAGAAATTATTTCGTAATACGAATTACCCGACTGCAAGCGTTTAGCGTGTATCGTATTAATTCTAAATAGGGCCCTTAATTTAGGCGCCGGACGTACCTAGTTTTCCCGGAATTTGTTAAAGTTGTTAAATTTTTACCAACAACAACCCCAATTCCTCATTTACAAAACAAATTTCACTCTTTATTTTAGTCACAACACGTATATTACTAATATATTTAATAAATTTTACAATATTGCGTTAAAATCACTTTTATTAAAAATGTTGCTAATAGCGACTTCACAGGGTGTACTACGCAGAAGGATATCACCGTGGCGGTAGCCACGGTTAGGGCACACGTCCGGACGGATGGCGTAGCCAAGGGTTATTTTTTATAAGCGCGGCCGAAGGCCGCCAACGCAGAAAAGTGTTCTGCGCAAGTTTTTTCTTTATCTATCGAATTTATATGGAGTTACTAAACTTTAACCATAAATTCCTCGAAAACGGGGTACGTACGGCGCCTAAATTTTACGGATTCAGAACACCCTTCCCCTCCCCTACCTAACGATAAAAGTCGTTTTTTTGGGGGCGTGTAACATTATTGGAAAGTTTCCCCAGCAGCATTGTAAGCATAACCAGGCCATTAAAAAAAATTGCAAAAAGTGTCCGTAAAAAGAATCCCAACAGGAAAAGAGGTCCCTACATTTTCATATGTTTTTGCGGTTTATTTAATGCTTAATCCGGAATATTTGCAGTCTTTCAGGGTTCAATTTGAATCGAACTAAGTGTTACGGTAATCAGGATTATATCTGCCGTCTGCCAAGCCTATAAAAATAGAATCCCATATACATATGTATGTATGAGTTTCCCTGCAGGAAGAAAAAAATCAGTTGCTAAAATCCCGTCTCCACATAACTTTTTTCGCCAACAAAACATGCAGGTCAAAACAAGATTGAGGGAGCGAGTGCAGAAAAAAAGAGCGAAACACGTTATGTGGACACATGGTATAAAAGTAGTTGACCTTTAACTGACCATTTTGAGACAATTGAAAAAAAATAATCAATTTGTATCAAACAGCAAGAAACCCATTTTTAGTAAGAAAATTCACAAAAGCATAAAGTGTGCATTGACAAAATCTTTCAAATGCCTGATGAAAATATTTTTATTCAAAATTATTTAAACCATTCCTTATCGCCATTCCCACACAAAAGTAGTTAGCCTTTTTCAAAGAATATATACAATTAAAAGTCACCATTAGTGTCTTTGTAAACAGATTAAAATCAGTTTTAAGTTAGATGCACTTCATGCAGGGCTACAAAGCATTCATATCAAAATGAGTTCAAGAACCGTATATGTATACCCGGTCGTTTCCGATTCATATGTAGACCCGACAGTAGATGTTAATAAAATGCAGGTTCCCTTGGGTTAGACCATTATAATATAGGACAAAGTTGGTAGTCCTTGGCAAAATATATGTAAATATCGGCCCATCCGGTACTTAGTCAGCATGAACATGAGAATGTCAGTTGACTTTATTTGATGCCTGCTTGTCTCCAGTTATTCATACTTTTATGCCAAGTCATTTTACATTTAATTGAAAATTATTATAATCCACATGAACATACATACATACCTACATACATCTTTACGTATATTATACCAACAGATTGTAAATACATAAATTCAGTCAGATTTCACATGTTCTGTAGCGTTAGCATTTTCCTTTTGCTCTTGTTGTGCACGCTGTATTAGTTTCGCTCTTCCCATTTTCACCATCAATTGTGTTGAGTTGTATAACCAACCACTCTAATAGGAATTTATAAAATTTAAAATAATTGCATAGATTATAAGGTCCTTTACATTTTCCGATTCTTTTTACTTACAATTAATATCATACAATTAAGCAAAATGGGTATTGAAAATACGGTAGAGATAAACAGCCCATTACTATCGAAATATTGTTGTTTGGAGAAAATCTTCCATTCAGTCGCTGCTAGCTCGTTAATACTTTCCGAAAAGTAAGCAGCCGTTACTGAAATTGAGGAATTAGAAAGATCATTACATACGTGCATTAATGGTTTAATTTGTATTACATATATAGACTTACAGAGTAAAAGAAAGAGGAACATTTGGAAATTTGTGTGATTCCTTGTCATCAGTGTGGTGACTGTTGTTAAAATGTGGAGTAATATCAATGCGATAAGCCATGGATCCGTCCAGTCAATCTGCGGGCGTATATATACATACGTATAAACATAAGTACATTAGTCGACATGTTTTTTTATATACATAATCTAACTTACGCTAGCCAAATATGACCAATAACCAGTAATCTCGTTAACTTCAATAAGATCTGGATTCACCATTATTTATTCTATTTTATTTTAGAAACCGGCTAAACAAAAATCCTTCCAACTGGCAAAGCAAAATAAACATGGGTAAAAGAAAGTAAATAAATAAGTCAGCTGATAAAGTACTTACGATGCTGCCAGATCATTTGCAAATTTATCGTAGAGCATGTACAAAGCAGGGCTTCGGAGCGAAGCGGACGACCGGTGCTAAAGTGTTTCTCGGACCTAGAGCATACATACAAATAGATGAAAGCACGTTTTGCTAAGCTTATTCCTTTTATTGGAAGATAAAACATTTGTCAATTTGGCCGTGTGCCAATCGGTAGAAAAAATTAAATTTTTACATAATGGAGTAAAATTCTGACAGTATTCGTGGTGAATTTCAACGTCATAATTTTACCTAGCGCAATTTTGACATTTTATAAATACATACATATACAAGTAACGCAAATATTTAAATACAAAATAACACCAGTTTATTGTTGCAAGTACAAAATTCGAAAATTTATTATTTACATATGTAAAAAAAAACTGTTGTTCAATATGAAAGTGATTTTGGAATGTTTCATTTAAACCAAAGTAGCTTGGATAGAAAAAGCTCGATTTCGATCAAATAAACTTTTCTGAAAACTGCATTAATTTTCTTCTTCTGTATATTTTGATTAAAAAGAAATTTAAGCTATCTTGAAAATACCAGGATCCAAACTTGAAAATCCGTGACTAAAAAAAATAAAATTCCACTTTAGGCGATCTTGGTACCTTTCCTATGGCTCGCACCAAAAAACTGAGTACACCATTCGATTAAGCCGTTAATTTTACATGAGAATATATATCTTTTGTTTTTTATTTTTAATTCTGTGGTTTCTTTCATATATGAATCCAAACCTATTATGGAATTTTAAAAAAAAATCGCTGTTTTTGGAGAAGCCCACTCAGTTTTCTTTCTAAAAAAAATAAGAATCAGCTTAGTTATCCTACAACATCCTATTTTCATATTCTGTGGCCGGAGGGGTATGTTAGATCAAAAAAACGCATCTAATGTACATATATGTATGACTTAAGGTACTGCCAAACGATGCAATGAAAGTGCTTTCCGAAAGTGTCAAATCATTGAAAGAACTTTCATGAGTATCCACACGACGCAATAAAAGTGCTTTCAGAAAGCACTTTTTACCTCCACTTTCCGAAAACTTTCAGGAATTACTTTTCGTTTGTCCACACGGTGAAAGGGAAATGAGTTTTTGAAAGTACTTTCTGGCAGCTGTCAAATTAAATTCAAACAGCTGTGAGAGCGAGACAGATGTAAGAGAGCAAACAGCTTGTTGTGTGACTCACACAGTGTGAGAGCAAACAGCTGTGCGTGGAATGGTGATGGTGGAGACTTTTGTGTTTTTTGTGTTCATATGAAAAATATAACGTGATAATTAATTATTTTAATAATTGCATTTTGTTTATACATATGTATTTGTATAAAGAAAACATATTTACATGCCGATTCGATCATTTAGACAACACTCGTATCAGCTAGCAACTTTCAGAAAGTAAAACACTTTCAGATGTAACAATTGAAAGTGAAAAGTATTTCTGAAAAGTATTTTTCTCGCAGCTAGACGATGAAAGTTTTTCGTAAGAAAGTAATTGCTGAAATTTCGGAAAACACTTTCAGAAAATACTTTTTTGGTGGCTACACGAGAAAATTTTACTTTTTCACTTTCTGAAAGCACTTTCATTGCATCGTCTGGCAGGACCTTTAACCTATGATAAAGGGTTTTTGGCCATTAACTCCAGATTTTGGGGGTGTATTTGAAAATTCTAAGTATGCAGTCTTCGTATACTTTCAATATTTTTTATTTTGTCACAGTGTAATTACACTGGATTACAAGACAAATTTTTTTCTGTACTCTGGACGCCACTATCCTATCGATATGTAAAATCGGACGCTGATTCCGAAAATCGGATTCATTTTTAATTCTATTGGAAGATTTTTGAGATATCGGCTTTTTACCGTTATTCGGTCAATTGCTCCACTTAATCCTGTATATCTCTTCAACGTATTGAGACTACTACGTTGCATAGACGCCAAACGAAACGAATTATTTCCTGTACATCGCTCCTATAACATTTTTCTCTAGGTCTTTTAGTTTCTGAAATATTGATGAGTCAATTTGAATTTTCTCCACTTTTTATAAAAATTTAAGAAAAGATTGACTTTGTCAGAGAAAATCTGTAAGACAAACGTATTTTCATTTAATTCTACTCCTTTCAGTTAAGCCCCATTCTACTGGCAAAAAGATAAGCTATCAACGAAGAAAATCCATGGTGAAATGGAAAAGTTATAGGCGATCATGTACAGTTTTAGCGTGTGTATTATAATATATGTAAGATACTGATAATTCGATATCTGCTCTTATTTCATAAAAGTTAAAGACTTTGTTTTGCAAGCATTTTACATTTCGTTCGCGGAAATACCTATAGATATGTACATATTAAAATTACATTTAACATGTGTGAATCAATTTAAAGCTTAATTGACTAAATTAATTTGGCATGTCTAAACATAATTTATTAATCTTTGCTACGGACCTGCAGAGCACATCCTACATATCGACGCTTCCAAACAATACAGTACTAAGTCTGAAAACTATGTTTTGCAGGGGAAACTCTCAAAGTTTAAATTCGATATGAAACTTCAGTTGTGCGCTAATTATATTTTCGCTTATAACTTCTATCTGTATTGAAAGGTCAATACCAAAACTCGATACCATATAAGTTAGGGTATACTTTGTATAAAACCATAAGAAAAAATAAAAACTTGCTACGTTATTTTTCATGGCAAGCTTTCAATGTTTTTATTCTGTAAAAATGTAGAGTTGTATTATATGTACACTTGCTTATAACTTTTGATTGGATTGTCCGATTGATACCAAAATTTGACAGCATCTAAATTAACACACAATACTTCAAAACGCAAAAAAAGGAAAACCTACTAAGTCGACTTAGTACAGTATTGTTTGGAAGCGTCGATATTTGTAATGTGCGCCTTCATATAAGAGTTTGCAACGTAATTTTGAAGTTTTATCGATAAATCAACAAAACCAAGTACTATTAACTCGATGCTGGGGGTAACAAATATTTCTGAAGGACATAGGTACCAGAGGCGGTCGCTTCATACAAGCCGAGAAGCCCGGCTTGCGTACACATTTTCGTTCATTTCATACGAAAATCTGTAAGTTCTCAATAATATAGCCCCCACTGTAACATGCGCCTAAAAGCCTGCTAAGAAAATAGCGCAAATACACCACCAATCCACCTCACAATGTGTATTTTGTTTGTACAGCCAATCACAGCACAGTGAGCATGCTTCAACGTTTCCACACATTAGCTTTTACGTGGCTTTCAAAACAGAATAACATAGCTTGTTTTCTCGCTTTCGTTAAGGAGAAACCAATTGCTTATTTTCAGACTTAAATTGAAAAAAAAAACTAGCAAAGCACTTTTTTTATTTTTCACATCAAGTTTGTATGCGAATATGAAGCTGGCTTCGGCATTCAAAAGTTCAGTATTCACAGCCATATGCATATTTGCTTTGATTTTCGTTTGCATGTAGGTACATACTTATGCACATAATTTCTTACATTTGCATGTGCATGCAAACATAAATATCAAATACCAGATTATAAAAGGGTTGATTGTGATTTTTGGCGACTATTGGCACAATATCAAGATAATTTTAAAAAGCGGTGGAAATCAAATTGGACCTCAGTTTTTCAAACACTAAAGCACCCATTTTTTAGGCAGTAGGCAATAAGCAAATACACTTGCTATTGCTGGAATTTCCGTCGGTATAAGGAAACTAAAAATACCTCTGCGCATTCGTGTAAGATTTCCCTAGCGCACGTTTTTATATTTAAGAATTATGTAAATACGAATTTTTTTTATTTTAAAAATGTTCAGAGTAAAATTGCAAAATCAAGAAAAAACATTTTTAATTTAACCCTTTCGGAACTTCTTTTTTGTTTTTGACCTTAAAAATCTATATTTGCATTTTATAGTTGTTTTTGGCGACCTATAACTTTAATAATTTTTTCTTCGCTGGCTTCAGGCCTGAAGCCAGCGAAGAAAAAATTATTTGCATTTTATTTACTGTTAAAGGGTTTGTTATGAATAATCGAAAGGAATTTTAAACAAAAAATTTTTTAAAAGTGGTTTTTTGGCACTATGCCATATGGCATAGATTTCACTCAACGGAAATAAAAATATGTATAGAATGAAATCAAGCCGCAGTGAATTCGTGTTTTTTGATAACAAAAGCAAGCAAAATTGTGGCCCATAAACTAGAATATACTTTCCCGAAAGTCCAAATATTCCAATTTACTTTAGTTTTCGAGATATCCTTATCCAAAACTGTAAAAATTACATTTTTTGTCAGTTTTCGAGATCATTTAGCATCAAAGTTTTTCTTTCAATCAAGAAACAGTTAAAGTTATCTAAAAGTATGAGTCTTTTCCTTCTAAATTCCGTTGGGCGTTCTAAAATATCATTTTTCCTCGCTGAGATATTGTATTTTTAAATGTGCATGTTTGCAAAGGATGCAAAAGGATATTCGAGATACAATTTCGATTTAAAGGTATAATGTATTTATTTTAAAAGGTAGAAGTCATGCACAATAAAATACATTGACATAAACCATTCATAAAACAAAAAATATTAAAGACAAGAGCTTAAATTCGCTTTAAAACGTTAGAATCATAGTGTAAAGGATTTCAGCTCTTCTTCTAGTAAATTACTAGATCCACCCCTGTATCAGTCCTGAAACAAAGAAGAAAAAAGATAAAAATGAGATAAAATATATATATATATGTCTCTTAGAAGCAAATAAAACTTACTTTATCTTTTATGGTATCCTCTGAAAGGATTCCTCGGGCCATTTAGAATGCGCAACAGGAATATCCTTCGCATCCTTTGCAAACATGCACATTTAAAAATGCAATATCTCAGCGTGGAAAAATGATATTTTAGCAAGCTCAATGGAATATGGAAGGTGGTAACTCGTACCTTTAGATAATCTTAATTTTCTTGACTGAAAGAGAAATTTTATGCTACATTACCTCAAATAAAGGGGAAAAAACCCCAATCTTTACACTTTTAGGTCAGGATATCTCTCAAACTGGAGTTAATTGAGATAGTTGGACATATGGAAACGTATACACTGTTTTCCGAGTGACAATTTTGTTGGCCTCTGTTCTCAAAAAAACACTCAATCGTTGCGGCTAATTTCAACCCATACATTTTTTTTATTTCCATTGAGTGAAATATATGCCGCATGGTAGGAAATGAAAAAAATCCTACAGCCTTATTAAAAAGTCCAGGGTATTAATTTTTTTCGAGATGTTAAAATCAACAATTTTCTACTAACATATGTACAAAAATTTGCCAAATAATTTTTTTTTCCGTGAAATAACTGAATTTATGAAGTTACTTTTTTTTTTGCAAAAAGCAAGACTCAAAAGAGATGATTGATTTTGTAATTATCGCGAGTTACTGGTTGCAGTAATCAAAAATTTTTCAATGCTTTCTTATTCAGAATTCTTCATAGAAAAATAAAAAATTTAAATAAAAATTGGTTGTTAAAGTTTTATATCATAAACCTGCCACTGAAGTGCGACTATGCCGTACGGCATAGAATATCCGAAAGGGTTAAAAATGAGATTTTGAAGGAATAATAT
The DNA here is from genome assembly GCA_960531455.1 of Urophora cardui. Classification (NCBI taxonomy): domain Eukaryota; kingdom Metazoa; phylum Arthropoda; class Insecta; order Diptera; family Tephritidae; genus Urophora; species Urophora cardui. The sequence continues at coordinate 126,957,476 of OY482670.1, read as the reverse complement.
ATAATAATGGAATAATATTCCATTAATTTTAATTTTTAATTTAAACATGTTTCTTTTTAAATCCTAAATGCATTTTAATTTAAAAAATTTAATTTTTAATTTAAAAATTTTCATTTATAAAATAAAAATGACTTGGTTTAAAACGTGCATTATAAAAATTTTATTTTTGATTCCTTTTCTCTGAGTATACAAACAAAAAAAATGTGTATCAGGAAAAAATAAAAAATAAACGAGAAAAAACGATCTTCAAATACCCGAATTGTTCAAATGCCCGTACAAACATACGCGTAATAAACAAACAAACGAGCGTTTGAGCATTGAAAACCATTTATTCGGGCCACTCGAAAATGTTAAAAAGAAAAAGTCAATGACGGAACGCAATCAGACTTTTAAATAATACAGCAAAGGAAATTACATAAATGGCTAATGGTTATGCTTCACACATAGGCTTGCCCAGGCAATTTATGCTAGGTCCGCCACTGATAGGTACATACATATGTATGAATTTAACTATGTATGTACCTGAGATCCATTACCCTGTAAAAAAGTGTGCGACGAGTCTCTAAAAAGATTTGTCCGGGAGCGCTCTCTTTCGGGTACAATTAGTCTACAATTGTTCCCAATTGTACCCGAACGGGTACATATGTATACTAATTGTAGACGAATTGTACCCGAAAGGGTATCAAACGGGTACAATTAGTCGCACAAATGGATGTGTCGCATTTGCTACCTGTTCGGGTACAAAACGGGTACAATTGTGCGCTTTTGCTACCCGTTCGGGTACAAACTGGGTACAATTAGTCTCTTCATAGGACATGCTCAAACAAAAGAGAACACTTCAACCCATATAAAGAGATACAAATGGGTAGTAATCGCATGCTCCCTTGCGAGTTGTCCCGGATGTATCCCGGAGTGATCGCATTTTTTGCAGGGTATATGAACATTTTTGTATGATTATATGCATGTATGTACATATATCTACATCCATATCTACATGCATATATTCACATATTAATGATGTAAAATGAAGAACCGCTATACTATCCCCTGCAAAAAAATGTGCGATCAATCCCGAAAGAGATTTGTCCTCGATTGATCTCTTTCGAGAAAAATCGGTCCACAATTAGTCCCCGATTGTTCCCGTACGGGTATAAATGTAGACTAATTGTAGACCAATTGTTCCCTAACGGGTATAAATGTAAATTATTCGCTTTCATCCCGAACGGGTATAAATGTAGATTAATCGCTTTCATCCCGAACGGGGAAAAATCTAGATTCCTTAAATGTAGAAATTTTTCAAAAATATGCAATGTATTTAAAAAATTGTAGAACAACCAGTAAAACGAATTGAACACTTTTTCTTTTAATAACAATGATTAATAATAATTTTAACAAAATGTTGCCTAAAGTATTCTATGAAAGAATCATTTACATTACGCTCATATAATGCATATTCAAAACTTACAATTTTATTTATTTATTGAGATTTTTTTTTCAAAAGTAAAACATTATATAATCTTTATTTATATATGCATGAACATTTACAATTTTTTAAAGATTGTTATTAAAACTTGCCTTGGCGAACAACTTGGAAAAATCTACATTTGTACCCGTTCGTGCTGGAAGCGATTGATCCACATTTGTACCCGTTCGGGATGTAAGCGATTGATCTACATTTGTACCCGTTCGGGGTAAAAGCGATTGATCTACATTTGTACCCGTTCGGGAAGAAAGCGATTAATCTACATTGGTACCCGTTCGGGTATACAAGTTGAACAATTAGTCTCTTCATAGGACATGCTCGAACAAATGCGATCAATTCACTCCATATAAAGCGATGTAAAATTGTATTAGTCACATGCTCCCTTGCGGTTGATCCCGGACACGTCCCGGATTAATCGCATTTTTTGCAGGGTCGCGTCTCTTGTTTGAAGTGTGTCAAACTCTGCCGAAATCCAGACCCGAATGAATACTTAGCCGAACATTTTTTCGAATACTTTCACGAATTTTATGTTATGTTATGTCATGTGATGTGATGTCATAATGTGATATGATGTCATGATATGATCTGATGTGATATCATGTGATGTGATGTCATGTCACATTTACTTGTGTGACTAGCTGATATTCGCATCGCCTTCACCCACTTTCCATATTCACCATATATATTTCCACTAGAGGTTACCCGCGGGTTTCACACCACGTGCTTTTAAAAATATTAGCATATTGAGTTAGTCCAAAAAAGTTACATAGAAAAAAATCATTCTTGACGTCAAAGATAGTTTTCTTATTTTTTTTTTTTTGTCCGTTGAGTACGTAATTATCTTATATGCCCAACACCAATTTTCAGTACCCTACTATAAATATTTCAAGAGATTTTCGCTGTAAAAATTTCAGTCTGTATGGGAGGTGCCCATCCCTGCTTTACTAAGACCTAGCATTTTTACCCGTTTAATACATAGTTATCTCACATGCCCTCACACCAATTTTCAGTACCCTACTACAAATATTTCCAGAGATATTCGATGTGAAAATTTCAGTTTGTATGGGAGGTGCCCATCCCTGCTTTACCAAGACCTAGCGTTTTTACCCGTTTAATTCATAGTTATCTCGCATGCCCTCACACCAATTTTCAGTACCCTACTACAAATATTTCCAGAGATATTCGATGTGAAAATTTCAGTTTGTATGGGAGGAGCCCATCCCTGCTTTACCAAGACTTAGCGTTTTTACTTTAATACATAGTTATCTCACATGCCCTCACACCAGGTTTCAGTACCCTACTACAAATATATCCAGAGATATTCGCTGTGAAAGTTTCAGTTTGTATGCGAGGTGCCCATCCCTGCTTTACCAAGACCTATTGTTTTTCCCGTTTAATATATAGTTATCTCACATGCCCTCACACCAGTTTTCAGTACCCTACTACAAATATTTCCAGAGATATTCGCTGTGAAAGTTTCAGTTTGTATGGGAGGTGCCCATCCCTGCTTTACCAAGACCTAGCGTTTTTACCCGTTTAATACATAGTTATCTCACATGCCCTCACACCAATTTTCAGTACCCTACTACAAATATTTCCAGAGATATTCGATGTGAAAATTTCAGTTTGTATGGGAGGTGCCCATCCCTGCTTTACCAAGACCTAGCAGTTTTACCCGTTTAATACATAGTTATCTCACATGCCCTCACACCAGTTTTCAGTAGGTGCAGTGAAATAACGCCCGTGGAATTAACGCCCGCGGGCGTTATTTCCCAAAAAAAGGAAATAACGCCCGCGGGCGTTTCTTCTTTTCTTGAAAAAGAAATAATTCCCGCGGGCGTTATTTCGTTTGATCCATGGGCTTTTTTTCTCTTTCGGAAGGGCAATTAAGCCCGCAGACGGGTTTTTATTATTATTAAACGGTTTTATTTAGCTCACCCCGTTTGTTTTATTATTTATTCTTTATTCTTGGGTCAAATTTAGTAATTCAAATTTCACCCTCTTCCTGTCAACCGATTAATCTGAAATTTTGCACGCATGTATAACCCCGATGACAATGCAATATTATGAAAAAAAAATTCCGCTAGGTGGCGCGTGGGTCGCTATATTTACAAAAATCGCATTTATGGTCCGATTTGGCTGAAATTCGGAACATGTATTACTACCTTGAAAAGAAATATTTTCTTAAAAAAAAAATTCCGCTAGGTGGCGCGTGGGTCGCTATATTTACAAAAATCGCATTTATGGTCCGATTTGGCTGAAATTCGGAACATGTATTACTACCTTGAAAAGAAATATTTTCTTAAAAAAAAAATTCCGCTAGGTGGCGCGTGGGTCGCTATATTTACAAAAATCGCATTTATGGTCCGATTTGGCTGAAATTCGGAACATGTATTACTACCTTGAAAAGAAATATTTTCTTAAAAAAAAAATTCCGCTAGGTGGCGCGTGGGTCGCTATATTTACAAAAATCGCATTTATGGTCCGATTTGGCTGAAATTCGGAACATGTATTACTACCTTGAAAAGAAATATTTTCTTAAAAAAAATTCCGCTAGGTGGCGCGTGGGTCGCTATATTTACAAAAATCGCATTTATGGTCCGATTTGGCTGAAATTCGAAACATGTATTACTACCTTGAAAGGAAATATTTTCCTAAAAAAAACTTCCGATAGGTGGCGCGTGGGTCGCTATAGAGGCGTTGGACTGCAATAAACTAACGGGCAAGAAACCTTGCAATAATGAAGCACTAAATGAATTAAACAGAATGCGAAATAAAAACTAAAAACTAGAAAATAAAAATAGGTAAAAAAACTTTTTAAGTTAAACGGTTTTATGTTATACATACATTGCAATGTTTAAGATAAATGTACTAAAAACCAAAAAATAATAAAATAGATACAGTCGTGGGAATTATAAACATTTGCATAGACTAGACTAAAATAAAACCGGGGGCACGTCAATTGTCTACAAATTATCGACTTAATGTGCGATAGAAGAATCGTTTAATTCGTCGTTAGGCAGTTGGCCCGCAGACGGTGAGGAAAATACTTACTATTTTCTTGCTCATGGAAATTCCAATAGTTATACACTCCATGTTAATAAAAGAGATGTTTCAACTAGTTTATCGTTGGACATTCACACGAGGAATCGTTTCACTGCTCGTAGTTTGTCTTTAATCGACAAAACATATGATAAAAGTACTACTCGCTCACCACTATGAAACCCTAAAACTCGCTTATAATCGAGCTTGCTAGCTTTTTTCCACATTCTAGCCCTACTTATCACACGTCCATCGTTGTCGGTTGAACAACTGCCTAATTATAGTGTAACATTACAAAACAAACATTTTAATCAACGATTGTAGACAATTGACGTGCCCCACGGCTTTATTTTAGTCTAGTCTATGCAAATGTTTATAATTCCCACGACTGTATCTATTTTATTATTTTTTGGTTTTTAGTACATTTATCTTAAACATTGCAATGTATGTATAACATAAAACCGTTTAACTTAAAAAGTTTTTTTACCTATTTTTATTTTTAAATATGGTGTATTAGGGAAAAATCGCGCGATTTTTAATTCCAATTTTTCGTGTTTTCTGAGTAAGGTGTATTATAATTGGAAAACGCGCCGCAGGCGAAAAATTGGAATAAAAAATCGCGCGATTTTTAATTCCAATTTTTCGATTCTTTAAATTTTTTTTAAATCCCTTCTAAATATTCAAATATTATGTACATATGTGTCAACTCCGCCGCTTAATAGAAATAATACCTACGAGTAATTACTGAGACAGAGAGGCTCAGGGTTATTACTGAGAGAGGCTTAGTTAAATGGATATTATTTAAAATAAATATATCTGCGGCGCTTTTCCAATAAAACAAACACCATATTTAAAAAAAAACGAAAAATTGGAATAAAATATCGCGCGATTTTTTATTCCAATTTTTCGCCTGCGGCGCTTTTCCCACTAATACACCATATTTAAAAAAAAAACCCCGTCTGCGGGCTTAATTGCCCTTTCGAAAGGGAAATAAAGCCCACATCGCCGAATAGGGCGCGCGGGCGTTCTTTCCCTTTCTGAGTGGAAATAATACCCACGGGTTTAATTTCGTTTTATTCGCAGGCGCTATTTCTTTTTCAAGAAAAGAAAAAACGCCCGCGGGTGTTATTTCCTTTTTTTGGGAAATAACGCCCGCGGGCGTTAATTCCACGGGCGTTATTTCACTGCACCTTTTCAGTACCCTACTACAAATATATCCAGAGATATTCGCTGTGAAAGTTTCAGTTTGTATGGGAGGTGCCCATCCCTGCTTTACCAAGACCTAGTGTTTTTCCCGTTTAATACATAGTTATCTCATATGCCCTCACACTAGTTTTCAGTACCCTACTACAAATATTTCCAGAGATATTCGATGTGAAAATTTCAGTTTATATGGGAGGAGAGTGCCCATCCCTGCTTTACCAAGACCTAGTGTTTTTCCCGTTTAATACATAGTTATCTCATATGCCCTCACACCAGTTTTCAGTACCCTACTACAAATATTTCCAGAGATATTCGATGTGAAAATTTCAGTTTATATGGGAGGAGAGTGCCCATCCCTGCTTTAACAAGACCTAAATTGTTTATCCGTTGAGTATATATTTTTGTATTATTCCTTCACAAAAATTTTCATTATTCTAGTGTTATGGAACCTGTACAGCGTTATCACTGTGGGTTGACAATTGTTTGATATTTGTGCCGTGTTTAGTTGAGGGTACGTAGATGTGTGTCGGTGTCTGCCCGTGTGCGTCCAGCTGTCCCGGAGCTTCAGCCACTAATGTGGGTTCGTTAAACAAACAACCAACCAAACCATCAACTTAAGACAACCCAAGGCCTAACATGAAGAAAAATTTATACGCACACGTAAGGGTTAAAGGATCATTTCGCAACTCACCACTAGACCGGTTAACTTCATATCTGCCTACAATACACCAACATATATCCATTGTTTAGCGGCTCAGGCTTTCTATTGGCCGCTTCTATACCCACCCAACCATGACTTTTCTGGTGGCAATGAAAAGTCCCAATTAAATAAACAACAACAATTGATTTTCAGACTATTTTTAGATTACAAATTTAACAATCCATTTTATTCGATCTAAATCTATCAAGAAAGTTTATGAAGATTATTTAGGTTTCTTAAAATCCTATTCTTGAACATATTTTATATTTATGAGCAAAAATACTGTAAAAGCTAATCAAAATATATATATCTATATTTATGTTTCAAAAATGAAAAAGTGGTCTGAGAGGGTTAAGCCTTTGGAGCTACATATACTCGAATGAAAAAAACAACAAATTTGCAGTGGAGACTTTTCCGGAGCGCGGCTAATGATCATTATCATTATGGTACGCACATTAAAATATGTATAAGAACGCGAGAGAAAATATGAGAAAAACAAATTAGATATGACTTACTTGTGTTGTTGTTGCTGCAGGAACTCGTTGAAGGCCTCCGACGATTTTCTGCTTTGCTGAAAAGAAGATTATTTGCATACGGTGGAGTTAAAATTCACACTCCCTAATGTAAAATCATATTTATCAAAAAAAACTTTGCCTTTTATATAATTTATTCTCTTCTTCTTCTTCTTTTTTTTTCTGAACTTCAGATTCTTTCTCTATTTCTCTCTCACTCTCTTTCGTTGAGTTGCTCCGATTCGTCGAAACTTATTTTTCCTCCTATTTTCTGCTTCTTGTGTTAACGTTAATAAAAATAGGTAAAAAAACTTTTTAAGTTAAACGGTTTTATGTTATACATACATTGCAATGTTTAAGATAAATGTACTAAAAACCAAAAAATAATAAAATAGATACAGTCGTGGGAATTATAAACATTTGCATAGACTAGACTAAAATAAAACCGGGGGCACGTCAATTGTCTACAAATTATCGACTTAATGTGCGATAGAAGAATCGTTTAATTCGTCGTTAGGCAGTTGGCCCGCAGACGGTGAGGAAAATACTTACTATTTTCTTGCTCATGGAAATTCCAATAGTTATACACTCCATGTTAATAAAAGAGATGTTTCAACTAGTTTATCGTTGGACATTCACACGAGGAATCGTTTCACTGCTCGTAGTTTGTCTTTAATCGACAAAACATATGATAAAAGTACTACTCGCTCACCACTATGAAACCCTAAAACTCGCTTATAATCGAGCTTGCTAGCTTTTTTCCACATTCTAGCCCTACTTATCACACGTCCATCGTTGTCGGTTGAACAACTGCCTAATTATAGTGTAACATTACAAAACAAACATTTTAATCAACGATTGTAGACAATTGACGTGCCCCACGGCTTTATTTTAGTCTAGTCTATGCAAATGTTTATAATTCCCACGACTGTATCTATTTTATTATTTTTTGGTTTTTAGTACATTTATCTTAAACATTGCAATGTATGTATAACATAAAACCGTTTAACTTAAAAAGTTTTTTTACCTATTTTTATTTCGTAATATCTCTTGAAATATTTGTACTAGTGTAATAGACAGGGTCTACAAGCTCCGACTCGTGCGTACTGAGCTCACTAAAAATATACAAGATGCTTTCGAAAAATCGGCCAAACGATATAACTTGCGAAGCCGATTAAAAACATTCAAAATAGGTGATACCGTTTATCGTAGGAACTTCGTTTTAAGCGATAAAGCAAAGCATATTAATGCAAAGTTAGCTCCGGTTTTTGTTAAGGCAACAGTGATTGCCACTAAAGGCAACAATATGTACCAGTTGCAAGATATAGCCATAAATGGTGGGAAAACTGGCTGGTATCATGCTAAAGATATGAAAGCTTGTCAAGCATAAACATCTTCAAGCTGTTAGAAATTTAAAGAATGTGACAAATAGATACACTTCTTACTTTGCTATATATCCCTCTCATCTATGAATCACGCCACCATTATATAAAAGGGCATGATCAGCATAGAAAACGGTCTTCTTTTAATGGTCCTGACTTGAATGTACATCGGATATCGTCCAGATCGTAAGTCGCGTTGATGTAAGAAAAAGTCTTTATGTACAGTATTCGTCGCGGTTAAATTTCAGAACGAAAAAATAAAAGTATTTAAGTTTGCGGTCGAAAAAGAAATTTAATTCAGCCTAACTTTAAATGGCTTAAACGCGGTACTTTTTATCGTTCCAAAAAAAAGGATTCTCTTTAAACAATCTACTTATGAGCGGAGAACAAGGAATCCCGAGCTGACGAAGATTGGTGTATCCACGATAGCTGAGCGTATGACCTGACCCGGTGGAAGCGGTGTACATCCTCATTACTCTCAGAAGGAAAATTCATCATCATTTATATTTGATCGTTTATTTTCTTCAACATTAGGATGAGTCTAATTGCCCATATCCCTCCTATTTTATATGCATAGATTTTTATATATGTACTTGGAGCTTGTGTGCACATTTGCCACTTAAATATATATCAATGTGATAGAAGTTAATTATCGGCTCTAAAAGGGTTAATCCCACTAAAATGTATGAGAATTCATTTTTCGGTCTCACGATCATTTGTTACATACTCCAGATTCTAGTTTTGTCGCGAGCTTAGAAACAACCACGCGGCTTACATGTGATCCGAAATAGAAAAAAAAAGTTAAAAGTAAAACAAAAAAAAAAAAAGAAAGAAAGAAGTGGAGTTTCAAAAATAAAAGAAAATGATTTTTTTCTATAAATTCTGAAATAAAATTCGTATCTAATTTAATTAAAAATCTAGAAAAAAAATTATGTTTAAAGAAAAGAAAGAGACAGAGCTATTGGTCAAATGTGTAACAGAATATATTTAGAGAGAGAGATCATAATATTATACATATGTAAGTGTGAAAAAAAAAAACGAAGCTAGAAAAAAAACATGGTCTGTAAAGAAAAAATTTATAATTACAATTTGAAAGAAAAGTATAAAATTTTAGGTGCGAATATATGTATAAATTATAATTTAGTTTTGTTAGTAAAACAGGCTATATAAATTAAGTGAATTTCGAAAAGAAAGTGTTCCATATACATTAGGTATAGAGAGGGACAAACATAAAATTATACATTTGAGAGTGTGAGCAAGAAAAATATAAGATTTAGAAAGATAAAGAAAATTTGGTTTAGAGAAATAAAAATGTTATAAAGCGGAAAATTAATATAAAGACTTGGAAATTTTATAAGAGTAAGAGTGCGTTGTATTTGCAACTAATATTAATATTCTTAAGTGAAAATGTTAGTGGAAAAGTGAATTGAGAGATTTAGGCGGTTTTTAACGTTAACACAAGAAGCAGAAAATAGGAGGAAAAATAAGTTTCGACGAATCGGAGCAACTCAACGAAAGAGAGTGAGAGAGAAATAGAGAAAGAATCTGAAGTTCAGAAAAAAAAAGAAGAAGAAGAAGAGAATAAATTATATAAAAGGCAAAGTTTTTTTTGATAAATATGATTTTACATTAGGGAGTGTGAATTTTAACTCCACCGTATGCAAATAATCTTCTTTTCAGCAAAGCAGAAAATCGTCGGAGGCCTTCAACGAGTTCCTGCAGCAACAACAACACAAGTAAGTCATATCTAATTTGTTTTTCTCATATTTTCTCTCGCGTTCTTATACATATTTTAATGTGCGTACCATAATGATAATGATCATTAGCCGCGCTCCGGAAAAGTCTCCACTGCAAATTTGTTGTTTTTTTCATTCGAGTATATGTAGCTCCAAAGGCTTAACCCTCTCAGACCACTTTTTCATTTTTGAAACATAAATATAGATATATATATTTTGATTAGCTTTTACAGTATTTTTGCTCATAAATATAAAATATGTTCAAGAATAGGATTTTAAGAAACCTAAATAATCTTCATAAACTTTCTTGATAGATTTAGATCGAATAAAATGGATTGTTAAATTTGTAATCTAAAAATAGTCTGAAAATCAATTGTTGTTGTTTATTTAATTGGGACTTTTCATTGCCACCAGAAAAGTCATGGTTGGGTGGGTATAGAAGCGGCCAATAGAAAGCCTGAGCCGCTAAACAATGGATATATGTTGGTGTATTGTAGGCAGATATGAAGTTAACCGGTCTAGTGGTGAGTTGCGAAATGATCCTTTAACCCTTACGTGTGCGTATAAATTTTTCTTCATGTTAGGCCTTGGGTTGTCTTAAGTTGATGGTTTGGTTGGTTGTTTGTTTAACGAACCCACATTAGTGGCTGAAGCTCCGGGACAGCTGGACGCACACGGGCAGACACCGACACACATCTACGTACCCTCAACTAAACACGGCACAAATATCAAACAATTGTCAACCCACAGTGATAACGCTGTACAGGTTCCATAACACTAGAATAATGAAAATTTTTGTGAAGGAATAATACAAAAATATATACTCAACGGATAAACAATTTAGGTCTTGTTAAAGCAGGGATGGGCACTCTCCTCCCATATAAACTGAAATTTTCACATCGAATATCTCTGGAAATATTTGTAGTAGGGTACTGAAAACTGGTGTGAGGGCATATGAGATAACTATGTATTAAACGGGAAAAACACTAGGTCTTGGTAAAGCAGGGATGGGCACTCTCCTCCCATATAAACTGAAATTTTCACATCGAATATCTCTGGAAATATTTGTAGTAGGGTACTGAAAACTAGTGTGAGGGCATATGAGATAACTATGTATTAAACGGGAAAAACACTAGGTCTTGGTAAAGCAGGGATGGGCACCTCCCATACAAACTGAAACTTTCACAGCGAATATCTCTGGATATATTTGTAGTAGGGTACTGAAAAGGTGCAGTGAAATAACGCCCGTGGAATTAACGCCCGCGGGCGTTATTTCCCAAAAAAAGGAAATAACACCCGCGGGCGTTTTTTCTTTTCTTGAAAAAGAAATAGCGCCTGCGAATAAAACGAAATTAAACCCGTGGGTATTATTTCCACTCAGAAAGGGAAAGAACGCCCGCGCGCCCTATTCGGCGATGTGGGCTTTATTTCCCTTTCGAAAGGGCAATTAAGCCCGCAGACGGGGTTTTTTTTTTAAATATGGTGTATTAGTGGGAAAAGCGCCGCAGGCGAAAAATTGGAATAAAAAATCGCGCGATATTTTATTCCAATTTTTCGTTTTTTTTTAAATATGGTGTTTGTTTTATTGGAAAAGCGCCGCAGATATATTTATTTTAAATAATATCCATTTAACTAAGCCTCTCTCAGTAATAACCCTGAGCCTCTCTGTCTCAGTAATTACTCGTAGGTATTATTTCTATTAAGCGGCGGAGTTGACACATATGTACATAATATTTGAATATTTAGAAGGGATTTAAAAAAAATTTAAAGAATCGAAAAATTGGAATTAAAAATCGCGCGATTTTTTATTCCAATTTTTCGCCTGCGGCGCGTTTTCCAATTATAATACACCTTACTCAGAAAACACGAAAAATTGGAATTAAAAATCGCGCGATTTTTTATTCCAATTTTTCGCCTGCGGCGCGTTTTCCAATTATAATACACCTTACTCAGAAAACACGAAAAATTGGAATTAAAAATCGCGCGATTTTTTATTCCAATTTTTCGCCTGCGGCGCGTTTTCCAATTATAATACACCATACTCAGAAAACACGAAAAATCGGAATTAAAAATCGCGCGATTTTTTATTCCAACTTTTCGCCTGCGGCGCTTTTTCCCTAATACACCATATTTAAAAATAAAAATAGGTAAAAAAACTTTTTAAGTTAAACGGTTTTATGTTATACATACATTGCAATGTTTAAGATAAATGTACTAAAAACCAAAAAATAATAAAATAGATACAGTCGTGGGAATTATAAACATTTGCATAGACTAGACTAAAATAAAGCCGTGGGGCACGTCAATTGTCTACAATCGTTGATTAAAATGTTTGTTTTGTAATGTTACACTATAATTAGGCAGTTGTTCAACCGACAACGATGGACGTGTGATAAGTAGGGCTAGAATGTGGAAAAAAGCTAGCAAGCTCGATTATAAGCGAGTTTTAGGGTTTCATAGTGGTGAGCGAGTAGTACTTTTATCATATGTTTTGTCGATTAAAGACAAACTACGAGCAGTGAAACGATTCCTCGTGTGAATGTCCAACGATAAACTAGTTGAAACATCTCTTTTATTAACATGGAGTGTATAACTATTGGAATTTCCATGAGCAAGAAAATAGTAAGTATTTTCCTCACCGTCTGCGGGCCAACTGCCTAACGACGAATTAAACGATTCTTCTATCGCACATTAAGTCGATAATTTGTAGACAATTGACGTGCCCCCGGTTTTATTTTAGTCTAGTCTATGCAAATGTTTATAATTCCCACGACTGTATCTATTTTATTATTTTTTGGTTTTTAGTACATTTATCTTAAACATTGCAATGTATGTATAACATAAAACCGTTTAACTTAAAAAGTTTTTTTACCTATTTTTATTTTCTAGTTTTTAGTTTTTATTTCGCATTCTGTTTAATTCATTTAGTGCTTCATTATTGCAAGGTTTCTTGCCCGTTAGTTTATTGCAGTCCAACGCCTCTATAGCGACCCACGCGCCACCTATCGGAAGTTTTTTTTAGGAAAATATTTCCTTTCAAGGTAGTAATACATGTTTCGAATTTCAGCCAAATCGGACCATAAATGCGATTTTTGTAAATATAGCGACCCACGCGCCACCTAGCGGAATTTTTTTTAAGAAAATATTTCTTTTCAAGGTAGTAATACATGTTCCGAATTTCAGCCAAATCGGACCATAAATGCGATTTTTGTAAATATAGCGACCCACGCGCCACCTAGCGGAATTTTTTTTTTAAGAAAATATTTCTTTTCAAGGTAGTAATACATGTTCCGAATTTCAGCCAAATCGGACCATAAATGCGATTTTTGTAAATATAGCGACCCACGCGCCACCTAGCGGAATTTTTTTTTTAAGAAAATATTTCTTTTCAAGGTAGTAATACATGTTCCGAATTTCAGCCAAATCGGACCATAAATGCGATTTTTGTAAATATAGCGACCCACGCGCCACCTAGCGGAATTTTTTTTTTAAGAAAATATTTCTTTTCAAGGTAGTAATACATGTTCCGAATTTCAGCCAAATCGGACCATAAATGCGATTTTTGTAAATATAGCGACCCACGCGCCACCTAGCGGAATTTTTTTTTCATAATATTGCATTGTCATCGGGGTTATACATGCGTGCAAAATTTCAGATTAATCGGTTGACAGGAAGAGGGTGAAATTTGAATTACTAAATTTGACCCAAGAATAAAGAATAAATAATAAAACAAACGGGGTGAGCTAAATAAAACCGTTTAAAAAGGAAAATTTTGTATGGGAGGTGCCCATCCCTGACTTTTAATCAGATTAAAAATATGTCTATAGCAATTACCGGGTAAAAATACCTAGGTGTGCAAAGTTTCGTGAGGATCCGTTCAGCGGTTTTCTCGCCAATTGAGTTTAAACACAATTTCCATTTCACATTTATAATATAAGAAAGAAAGATACACACCAAATATGACCCATATACATATGTATGTACCAATAATCACTGGTATACCCCAGCAAAAATCTGGTCATCGCTATTACCTGTCAGGCATTTTAGAAGGCCTTGCCATGGAACATCTGGCGAGTTCATCACTTCTTTCACGCATTGCCAGTAATTCAGAGTGGAATGAGCTTCCATTACCCATTCCACGTAATGCAAAGTAGAATGGAGCGCGAAAAATTAACTGGAATAAATACCAGTGGAAATTTCCATCATGCCTTACATTTTTCGCCTTCTTTCTCTGCTTCCCTGTAAGGTATTCTTTATTTGATTCACTAGAATCCTTGCGGTATTGCGTGATTTATTCGTTCGGCGGTAATGCAGGTAATGCAGTGGGCAAGTCCTTCCCTCCAATGACAAGCCCATGCTAATGTCAGGCATTATGTCAACGAATGTGGAAGCGATTGCCAAGGTTTTTCTGGATTACCCTCTTAATTCCACGGTCATCGAGTTTTTTGGTGGGACGCCATTTTGACTTTTATTTTTGACTTAAAATATAAAAGTCAAAATTTAAGAGTAATTTTTTTACTTTTTCGATAAAAGTCAAATAAATAAAAATCACATCGGATTGGATTGACTATCTGTGACCCACTAGCATCACATTAGTGTATACAAATGTTAAAAATAGTAACTCTTTCCCATGGATTTTTGAGTTGAAATTTCAAAAACAACTCTTATTTTCCAACCCTGTTCGTTCTACATTTGAGATAGGTTTGAGAAAATCAAATTCTCAATTTGAGAATCCGCTGTGGTGCAGTGGGTAGAGTGCTCGCCTGCTATGCCAGAGGTCTCGGGTTCAAACCACGGTCCGAGCCAAACAAATTTTTCTAATTAGTAAAAATCCAATTATTGGGTTTTTTAAGAGCAGCGGTCACCTCTCGGCAGTGGGCGGCATACCCTCCGAGAGTATTTCTGCCATGAAAAAGCTTCTCACAAAAAATGCATTCGCCGTTCGGAGCCGGCATAAAACTGTAGGTCCACCCAATTAGTAGGAAAAACAAAAAGGAGCACACCTCGAATTGGGAGAGAAGCTCGGCCATAAAACTCGTCAGAGTTATAATAGCGCCATTGTATTATTATTATTAATTTGAGAATCAGCTCAAAATCCCATATTGAAAATGAGCGGTTACTTGAGATGCATTTGAGAAATGACGTTTGAGATTTGAGATTAGGGTTAGTTTTTAAATGCCAATAAGTTTACATAATTGCAAATCCAGTTATTAAAAAATATGATAAAAACTGCGTTTAAGCAAAATTTCTTATTTACATATATTTTGCACAACACTGTACATATGTATGTACATATGTCAGTTTCAGGAGGTTTATATGAATATCTATCCTTGTTTTTCTACGCTTTTGGCTGAGCTTATCCAAGTAACTAGTGAAACAATATTTTTTAGCTCAATTAATTCTTCTACCAAAGATACATATGTATGTACATCAGGCGCGGATCCAGGATTTCGGCAAGGGGGGGATTTTGAAAATTTCTTTTTTTGGAAGATGTTTTTTAAGGGCAGACGCTGGTGAAAATATGGACTAATACCACCTACTATTATAATTCTATATACTAGTTGCGCCATTTCCCGCACCTTAAAAACACCAAACTCAAAACCCTCCAAATTAACAATATGTATGTCATCACATAAAGTGCAGGAGATTTCAATTGAAGTTCTAAATAACATGTATAACGTATGTATGTATATTTTTGCATTGGTACGTGCGAATGAGATGGTATGGTATTGGTGGCAAATTGATCATCAATTTCACTTACCCTTGCATTTAAAGCCAAAATAAATAAGAATATATCGCCCGTTTTATGGAATAGGGACTTAACTCGAAATTTTCGATTTCTGGGATTTTGCCATATATTTCAATAACTGGGTAGTGCCTTTGAGTCTAATCTTACAAAATACTCAAAAAGATAAAAATGGCGGAAATAAAAGTGATTTTGTAGTTAGCCGTAGAAGGAAACTATTTGAAATTATAAAACTTTTTTTGCGTTTTCCCAAAAAAAAATTTTTTGAGTTAAATCCCTATTGCATAAAACGTGCGATTTGTATGTATGTAGTACTTTTTGGTTATATTTATATTTTTAATAGATGTTTTCTTGTTCTTGTTTTTATATACTCAAATTTTTAAAAGGTTAATTTAAACAATAATTGCGAAATACCTCTGAAAAAGGCAATTTCTCCAACGATTCAGACATTTCTGACCAAATTAATTCTGTACAATCCCGATAAAAATAGGGATAAGAAAGAAAAGAAAATAAATTTGCGATTTGGCAATTTGCGAATAGCATCTGACAAATTTGATTTTATGCACGTGCGTCCAAAGGTACCTACATGAACTTTTTTCGCATGTAGGTACATATTTTGGATGTTATGTGGTGTGCCCAGTATACATGAATAAAATATATATTTTTTTATTCATTTTTAAATATTTTTTTAATTTTTAAATAAATAAAAAAAAACAAAAAAACAATACAAGCCACAGGCAGGATTCGAACCGCGAGCGACAAAATGCGAATCAAAGGCGCTACAGCTACGCCAACGAGCCATTTACATTGTGCATGTCAAACGCTGTACTTTAATTGTATTTGATGTATTGTGGAACGATCGTCCGTCATCCCTTGTCAAGTTTGGTTTGGAGACAAACCGGTTTCGGCTAATATGCGCCATCTTCAGTGTCTTTTTTCGTTCTGAGTTATTTTGTGTAAGTTCGATAGTACTTATGGTAACGGAAGATCGTTCCACAATACATCATATTCCTACCCTGTCGGAAAAACAAGCAACCAAAAAGTATTTAATTGTATTTCTTTCAACTACCTACTATGCTCGCATCTTTTTCGATGGACGACAAGTGCGCAATTGTCTTTTCACACATATATATATGTGCATATAAAATATAATCTGAAAATAAATGAAAATAAATGTCGAGTTTTTCCTTTAGACAGCTAAACTCATCCAACCATTGCTTTTGGAATGATAGAGTTTTCCTTGATCACTTTGGGAAATTTGGGCGCAGAATCTATAAAGGCATTAATTTGGGATCTATGATAAACCCCCAAAACCCCCCCGTGGATCCGCCACTGATGTACATATACTTATAAATATACATATCTATATATTTAAGATCCACGTTTTTGTAGCAGCAGGTCTATATGTATGTATACGGAATGCAGCATTTTCTAATATACATATGTACCATATGTATGTACCCTGCAAAAAATGCGATTAATCCGGGACGTGTCCGGGATCAATCGCAAGGGAGCATGCGACTAATACAATTTTACATCCCTTTGTATGGAGCGAATTGATCGCATTTGTTCGAGCATGTCCTATGAAGAGACTAATTGTTCAACTTGTATACCCGAACGGGTACCAATGTAGATTAATCGCTTTCATCCCGAACGGGTACAAATGTAGATCAATCGCTTTCATACCGAACGGGTACAAATGTAGATCAATCGCTTTGATACCGAACGGGTACAAATGTAGATCAATCGCTTTCATACCGAACGAGTACAAATGTAGATCAATCGCTTTCATACCGAACGAGTACAAATGGAGATCAATCGCTTTCATACCGAACGGGTACACATGTAGATCAATCGCTTTGATACCGAATGGGTACAAATGTAGATCAATCGCTTTCATACCGAACGAGTACAAATGGAGATCAATCGCTTTCATACCGAACGGGTACAAATGTAGATCAATCGCTTTCATCCCAAACGGGTACAAATGTAGATCAATCGCTTTCATTCCGAACGGGTACCAATGTAGATTAATCGCTTTCATCCCGAACGGGTACAAATGTAGATCAATCGCTTTCATACCGAACGAGTACAAATGGAGATCAATCGCTTTCATACCGAACGGGTACAAATGTAGATCAATCGCTTTCATCCCAAACGGGTACAAATGTAGATCAATCGCTTTCATTCCGAACGGGTACAAATGTAGATTAATCGCTTTCATCCCCAACGGGTACAAATGTAGATTTTTCCAAGTTGTTAGCCAAGGCAATTTTAATAACAATCTTTAAAAAATTGTAAATGTTCATGCATATTTAAATAAAGATTATATCGTCGTACCATACGAAAACTAACATATTTAAAATTTCTGGCGAAAGCTATCAATAAAAAAATTCTGTACGAAAAGTAGAATATTTTACTTTTGGCCGACGAAAAGTAATAAAATCGAGTTTTGGCCGACGAAAAGTAATAAAATCGACTTTTGGCTGACGAAAAGTATCAGTAATTATATACTGTTTTTACATTAAAATTGTTGTTGTTTATACGAAATTGATAGTTTTCGTCAGCCAAAAGTTGATTTTATTACTTTTCGTCAGCCAAAACTCGATTTTATTACTTTTCGTCGGCCAAAACTTGAACTTTTTACTTTTCGTCAGCCACAAAAAATCTGATGTTAGTTTTCGTATGGTACGACGATATAATGTTTTACTTTTGAAAAAAAAATCTCAATAAATTAAAAAAAATTGTAAGTTTTGAGTATGCATTATATGAGCGTAATGTAAAGGATTTTTTCATAGGATATTGTAGACAACATTTTGTAAAAATTATTATTCATCATTGTTATTAAAAGAAAGGGTGTTCAATTCGTTTTACCGGTTCTTCTACAATTTTTTCGATTAATCTACATTTATACCCGTACGGGAACAATCGGGAACTAATTGTGGACCAATTGTTCTCGAAAGAGATCAATCCGGGACAAATATCTTTCGGGATTAATCGCACATTTTTTTGCAGGGTAGATACATACAATGGCGAAAGTATACATATGTAAGTGCTAGTTGTATCTACCGTGCATAAATACACCAGCCTAAACACGCTGCTTTTCATTTTGGCTTATCAGCGGTTCTTAGTTTTACCGTTTCATGCTTTGCAGAACCGTTTCACTCTCACTTGTAATCATACAATTTCTTTATTTTATTTTTATTATTTTTTTCCTCCAGCAGCACAATTGTTGCTTGCTTACGTATGAATGTAGGCAGTAAGAGACCAAAAGCAGTACATATCGAAATACAAAATTGGTGGTAATGAATTTGTGAGAGACTTGAGAAAAATGCCGCAAACACGTGGCCGAGTGCCCAACTGCGCTAAACTGAGCACAGGACGAGGTTCCAGTGAGTGTAAATTCGCCCATGCTCACACCGCAGCAAATCATCCTCCTGCTCCGCATCGCTGTTCCTTCCAGCCAACTTTCTATGCGTCACATTCGCCATTCTGAATTTGCTGGTCGGCGTGTTGTTGCTGCAGTTGGCGCTACCTTGTAATGGTGAATTTCACTTTACTACTGTTGTGCTTTGCGGATTACCTACTGCGCAACTCTTTAGTTTTTTGCACTCTTGCTTTTGAATTGGCTGGCTGGCCTTGTTTACTTCGCCTCGTAATTTAGCCAGGCTGGCCATGGGAATGTGGTAAATAGTATGTATGTATGTATGGTACATGCTGTATGGCTTTCTGCTCGTGGTTTTCTTGCTCAGCAGTAGTGCAGTGAGATATGACCCGATCCGCGGCGATAAAAGAAATATGTATGTATGTAGATGAAGAGATGTACATAGTTACATACATACATATGTAAGTATACATATAAATATGTACATATCGCACGTTTTTATGCAATAGGGATTCAACTCGAAATTTTCGATTTCTGGGATTTTGCCATATGTATATGTATTTCAATAACTGGGTCATGCCTTTGAGTCTAGTCTTATAAAATACCCAAAAAGATAAAAATGGCGGAAATAAAAGTAATTTTGTAGTTAGCCGTAGAAGGAAACTATTTAAAATTATAAAAGTTTGTTTGCGTTTTCCCAAAAAAAATTTTTTTTGAGTTAAATCCCTATTGAATAAAACGTGCGATATGTACATATTTAGCTTTTATAGTTCTGGCCCGATTCTATTATGTATCAGCATTGCATGGCTTAGTTCGCCTCTGCAGTGGCCTATCTGCATACGCATGTTTGTAGGTTTGTATGCGACTGTTCCAAACATTTCTATATACTTTTTTTAGGTGTGCTTATTTTCGTACGCTCACACATATGTACATAAATCTGCAACTAAGCTTCATGGTCGTTTAAACGAAGATATTCCTTCTGCTTCTGTCGCTGTTTGCGTCATTGCGGTAGTAAACTGGAATACGACGTGCTTACTTGTTGCTATACATATGTATGTATGTATGTATGTGGTTTTGCAACCATTATTTTAGCTTTTCACTTTAACCATTTCACATATGTACAAATATACCTACGTACATACATACATATGTATCTGTCGCATAGGCAACAAATTTTCTATGGACCATTCTAAGCTACTTTTGGGCTTGTTCACATTTATGTACCTACATACATATGTAAATCTCCAATGCTACATTTGCCCCAAAGTGTCTTAGGTACGTACCCTGCAGTAAATTTGTTTCACTGCTGAAGGATCAGTGATGATTCTTTGTTGAATATTCATCACTGTCGTCATAACTCAGTATATTTTTATTTGTTTTTGTTTTTTTTTTCTGAGGAAAGCAAACCATTTATATGAAAAATTCATCAGTTTTTATATGAAAGTACTAGAGGTTACCCGCGGTTTTCACACCACGTCCTTTTAAAAATATTAGCATATTGAGTTAGTCCAAAAAAGTTATATAGAAAAATATCATTCTTGACGTCAAAGATAGTTTTCTTATTTTTTTTTGTCCGTTGAGTACGTAATTATCTCATATGCCCAACACCAATTTGCAGTACCCTACTATAAATATTTCAAGAGATTTTAGCTGTAAAAATTTCAGTCTATATGGTAGGTGCCCATCCCTGCTTTACCAAGACCTAGTGTTTTTCCCGTTTAATACATAGTTATCTCATATGCCCTCACACCAGTTTTCAGTACCCTACTACAAATATTTCCAGAGATATTCGATGTGAAAATTTCAGTTTATATGGGAGGAGAGTGCCCATCCCTGCTTTACCAAGACCTAGTGTTTTTCCCGTTTAATACATAGTTATCTCATATGCCCTCACACCAGTTTTTAGTACCCTACTACAAATATTTCCAGAGATATTCGATATGAAAATTTCAGTTTGTATGGGAGGTGCCCATCCCTGCTTTACCAAGACCTAGCAGTTTTACCCGTTTAATACATAGTTATCTCACATGCCCTCACACCAGTTTTCAGTACCCTACTACAAATATTTCCAGAGATATTCGATGTGAAAATTTCAGTTTATATGAGAGGAGAGTGCCCATCCCTGCTTTACCAAGACCTAGTGTTTTTCCCGTTTAAT
This sequence comes from Urophora cardui, assembly GCA_960531455.1. Taxonomy (NCBI): domain Eukaryota; kingdom Metazoa; phylum Arthropoda; class Insecta; order Diptera; family Tephritidae; genus Urophora; species Urophora cardui. Next base: position 126,936,129 of record OY482670.1, on the reverse strand, counting down.
ACATAGTTATCTCATATGCCCTCACACCAGTTTTCAGTACCCTACTACAAATATTTCCAGAGATATTCGATGTGAAAATTTCAGTTTATATGAGAGGAGAGTGCCCATCCCTGCTTTACCAAGACCTAGTGTTTTTCCCGTTTAATACATAGTTATCTCATATGCCTTCACACCAGTTTTTAGTACCCTACTACAAATATTTCCAGAGATATTCGATATGAAAATTTCAGTTTGTATGGGAGGTGCCCATCCCTGCTTTACCAAGACCTAGCAGTTTTACCCGTTTAATACATAGTTATCTCACATGCCCTCACACCAGTTTTCAGTACCCTACTACAAATATATCCAGAGATATTCGCTGTGAATGTTTCAGTTTGTATGGGAGGTGCCCATCCCTACTTTACCAAGACCTAGCGTTTTTACCCGTTTAATACATAGTTATCTCACATGCCCTCACACCAGTTTTCAGTACCCTACTACAAATATTTCCAGAGATATTCGATGTGAAAATTTCAGTTTATATGAGAGGAGAGTGCCCATCCCTGCTTTACCAAGACCTAGTGTTTTTCCCGTTTAATACATATTTATCTCATATGCCCTCACACCAGTTTTCAGTACCCTACTACAAATATTTCCAGAGATATTCGATGTGAAAATTTCAGTTTATATGGGAGGAGAGTGCCCGAGTGCCCATCCCTGCTTTACCAAGACCTAGTGTTTTTCCCGTTTAATACATAATTATCTCATATGCCCTCACACCAGTTTTCAGTACCCTACTACAAATAATTCCAGAGATATTCGATGTGAAAATTTCAGTTTATATGGGAGGAGAGTGCCCATCCCTGCTTTACCAAGACCTAAATTGTTTATCCGGTGAGTATATATTTTTGTATTATTCCTTCACAAAAATTTTCATTATTCTAGTACAAATATTTCAAGAGATATTACGAAAAAAAGGAAAATTTTGTATGGGAGGTGCCCATCCCTGACTTTTAATCAGATTAAAAATATGCCTATAGCAATTACCGGGTGAAAATACCTAGGTGTGCAAAGTTTCGTGAGGATCCGTTCAGCGGTTTTCTCGCCAATTGAGTTTAAACACAATTTCCATTTAACATTTATAATATAAGATTCACTGATGCCTCCTCGTCATAGGTGAATTGCATCAGTGATTCATTAAGGATTCATTGCGGATTTTTACTGCAGGTACATACCCACATACATACATACATAAATATGCAGACGGCTTAGCCTTTACTAAGCCGATCTCTTTGTAAATCTAAATACGAGTATGTACATATATTCAAAGTGTGTATTCAAGGAAATCATTGGCGTGAAAGCCACTCCTCATGTTAAGTACATAGCTAAGTATGTAAATATACATATGTATGTATATTTATAGATACTGTTGGAAACATTTTAAAAAGGATTTGAATACATTTGACTGGATTTTCAGGGTTTTACATTTTCTTTCACTTTCCTCCTTCCGTTTTTTGTTGTGTGTAGGTATATAATTTCTTGGGTCCTTGTGTGAAAAAATTGCAAAATGTTTCTAAGGCATTAAGCAAACACGATAAATAATTATTTTAAGCTACATATGCATATGTATATACATACCTATATACATATATATATTTGCCAATTTTACATGCCTTTGTCATGTTCTTGCGTGTTATATGGCAATCAAATCATCATATGGTGTGCACTGCGTGCATATAAAAATGTCGCTGGGGCGTATGAGTAACATTATTATTATGTATGCATGTATGTATTACTATTATTATTATTACTTACTAGCGTGAATGCAGAAAAGCTATGTGTAACTTTTTTAAATGTTAATATTTCCAGCAGAAAAGTAAGTAATTTTGTAAATGTAATTTCGCAGTTTGGGTTTGGTGACACACCAAAATTAAGAACTCTGAACGAAAATGACTGCAAACTGCATAATCAATTTTACAATGCTCTGAAGAATTACAAGATAAAGCTTGAACTTGAATAAAAGCGAAATTTCGAAAGCGAAAAGTGCAAAATTAAAATGTTCGAAGCTCTAACAATAATTTTTTTTTCAATGAGCATCGACGTGTTCCGGAATGAGTCAAGATCTCAATTAGTAAACCATTCTTATATCGCAGTTGGATCGACAACTCACTGAAACAGTCGTCGGATGTATGTGCTTGAAATATGTACAACCCTGCCACGCGATGCTGTGGCTTTCGATTACACTGTGAGACAATTTGAGGGTGGAAAACCACATATTGCTACATTTGATATTTTTTTTATTGTCATTTCAAATTTGACTTCCCCTTAAAATTGGCAGAATATATATCGGCTTTAAGCTCATAGATTCTTATTAATAAAATATAAAATTAAGCATATACCTAGATAGTTACTGGTTATTTTTATTTTCTGTGGACCTAGATTTTTATACAATTTTGTGCGAGGAGCCCCATAGTGAAGTTTTATGCCGAATAATTTTCTAGAATATGTTAACCTTAAGGCGACCTCCAAAAGGCCATTTGTTGCAATCCTCTTTCTCTCTCTAGTTTTCTTTCATAAGACATCTCAAATTTGAAAATCAAACAAACTATACCGTAAAACAGAGTTTTTGAACAGGTGGCAACCCTTTTGGTAAAATTTTTAATAAATTACTCATTTTCAGCTCATGCCCTTTCATATGGTTCCCGAAATTTAAAAATTAAATAAACTATATCGTAAAAATGAAATTTTGAACAGGTGGCAACCCTTTTTGTAAAAATTATAATAAATTACTTATTTTCACACAAAGCCTATTCATATGACACCTCAAATTTAAAAATCAAACTAACTATGGCGTAACACTGAATTTTTGAACAGGTGGCAACCCTTTTTGTACCAATTTAAGTAAATTACTCATATCCACGCAAAGTTCTTTCATATGACACTTCAAATCTAAAAATCAAACAAACTATGGCGTAAAACTTAATTTTTGAATTTTCAAAAAATTAAACCTTCCTGCACATCTACAGGTCAAACCCTTTCATTTGACACCCCATTTTCGAAAATCGGTATAACGGTGTTAAAGTTATAGTGCGTACAAAATATCGCTTAGCGTAATATATATAAAGATATGTATGTATGTAGTTGAATTACAAAAATTTTATCAAAATTTAATACCCATGTTTTCATTTTAGCGCATATATATATATGTACATACATACATACATCTGCGCTTAAATTTTGTATGCAAGGCTAAGCACGTATAGAGATGTGCGCTTAAAAATCCATACATATATGCGCTAAAATAAAAAAAAACACGGCGTATGTAAACATACATTTGTACGTATTTCGGAATGCATATCTCTCCAATAATATTTGCAAATATGTATGTATGTATAAGTATGTATATGTATACACGATTTGAATCATCCCTGCAAAAAATGCGATCACTCCGGGATACATCCGGGACAACTCGCAAGGGAGCATGCGATTACTACCCATTTGTATCTCTTTATATGGGTTGAAGTGTTCTCTTTTGTTTGAGCATGTCCTATGAAGAGACTAATTGTACCCAGTTTGTACCCGAACGGGTAGCAAAAGCGCACAATTGTACACGGTAGGCAGGAAGCGACGATAGGTTGCATGAAAATGTCGAGAAAAAAGGAAAGTGGGGTTGTATTATGTGATGTTTATAGATGGAACATCCGTTGAAATTAAAATCCGAGCTGCTCCTTTTTCAAGGATATCCACATTTTTTGTTTTTTTTGAAAGGATCAAATATTGAGAAAATCGAAAATTCGCCACCGTCCAAATTTTTCCGATTTCAATACATTATTTGGTCGCTAAGGGATACAAAAAAAGGTATTAAAAAGAAAAATGGACACCTGTAGTGGAAAAATCCAATGTGAACAGGACCTAAAGGATAACCACTGAAATATAAAATAACACAAAAAGTACCCACTTTAATTTGCGTATAACTCCTAACATGTTAACTCTACGTGAAAATTCCTTATAATATGTTTCATTCAGAATAAATAAAGGAATATTTCTTTGATATACAATTTTGATGTACCTGCAGTGGTTAATGCACTTTGGTCCATCTAAAGTGAAAATTTCAAAAAAAGTACGTTTTTTTTATGGTGCTATTTTAAGTTCAAATATTTTTCTAGTTTATGTAAATATTTTAATCTAATGATCCAATTCTCATTCTTACATATCTATACGTTAATATTAAAAAGAATTAGAGCTGAAATACGCGCTAGCTGTGCACGGTGGGCGGTAAGCAACAATAGGTTGCATGAAAATATCGAAAAAACGATCGCCGGCTAAACACTTACGTAAAATGATATTCTAATATACTTCATAAACACACAGCAAGCGTGAATAAAATCTCCAACATTTTTCTTAAACGAAAATTAGTACCAGCACACAGCTAGGCACATATTCGTTGGGCCATCGTTTTTACGATATTCCCATGCAACCTATTGTTGCTTACCGCCCACCGTGCACAGCTAGCGCGTATCTCAGCTCTAACTCTTTTTTAGTATTAACGTAGAGATATGTATGAATGAGAGTTGGATCATTAGATTAAAATATTTACATAAACTAGAAAAATATTTGAACTTAAAGTAGCACCATAAAAAAAACGTACTTTTTTTGAAATTTTCACTTTAGATGCACAAAAGTACATTAAGCACTGCAGGTACATCAAAATTGTATATTAAAGAAATATTTCTTTATTTATTCTGAATGAAACATATAATAAGAAATTTTCACGTAGAGTTAACATTTTAGGAGTTATACGCAAATTAAAGTGGGTACTTTTTGTGTTATTTTATATTTCAGTGGTTATCCTTTAGGTCCTGTTCACATTGGATTTTTCCACTACAGGTGTCCTGTTTTCTTTTTAATACCTTTTTTTGTATCCCTTAGCGACCAAATAATGTATTGAAATCGGAAAAATTTGGACGGTGGCGAATATTCGATTTCCTCAATATTTGATCCTTTCAAAAAAAACAAAAAATGTGGATATCCTTGAAAAAGGAGCAGCTCGGATTTTAATTTCAACGGATGTTTCATCTATAAACATCACATAACACAACCCCACTTTCCTTTTTTCTCGACATTTTCATGCAACCTATCGTCGCTTCCTGCCTACCGTGTGTACCCGTTTTGTACCCGAACAGGTAGCAAATGCGAGACATCCATTTGTGCGACTAATTGTACCCGTTTGATACCCTTTCGGGTACAATTAGTATACATATGTACCCGTTCGGGTACAATTGGGAACAATTGTAGACTAATTGTAGCCGAAAGAGAGCGCTCCCGGACAAATCTTTTTAGAGACTCGTCGCACACAATTTTGCAGGGATATATCTTTCAAGGTTCTGTACATTACATTGTATTCTTTTGCAAAAAAAATACATACATACATACCAACTAGGCGTGAGGCTTTCTATTCAAACAATAAAGTTAAATACCACATTAAACGTAATTTTACATTAATCTGAACCAACTTTCTTATGTCGCATGCATTTTTTTGCAACCGAAGTTAAAATTTTAGAATCACAACCATTAGACATTGCGTATGAGTAACATATATGTACATACATATGTAGGTATGTATGTATGTATGTAATGCGAATGAAATAAAAGAGAAAGGATTTTAAAACTAAAGACGTGCTTGTTGTGAATTTTCTTTTATGCCCCAAAATGTTATGTGATTTGTTTCACTTTCGAATTAGACCAGCTTCAAACCAGTTCTTGCATTACAACTGTAAATATTTTCGACATTTTCCTAACGATTTTCACAGCAATCGGAAACTGTAAACACACTGAATATTGCATTTAATTGCAGTACAATTCCAGCAATTATGAATCCGATTTGAAGATTTACATCACCCCTAATAATGCGCTTATTATTAGGTAGTATCTCTCACTTCTATACAGAATGTTTTCAAGGAAAATAAAACCGTGTACTTGAAATCCAAAACCGTAGGCCATAATTGAACTCTTCAACCGCATTTCTGTGTATATTTCTGCATACATATATGTATGTATGTATATGTACGTATGTACATACATGTTTCTACCACAAATAATTGCTTTGTTATGCGGACTGCAAAAAGAAGCGGCTTAAAATTAGCCGAAACGTACCAGCAGTTGCGCAAGGCATACAAAAATTGGACAACTATGTACACTAGTATCGCCGGTGGTCGAAATTCGACCATGCAATTTATTTTTTCAACTTTGTATTGGTACAAAAATTATTCCTTTTCGCGGAGATAAGCAACACTTTCCAAATTCCAGTTGTACCGCAACACTGATTTGCCCTTTTGATCACGGTCCGACGCGAAATCATGGTCAAAATCAAGGCAGATCTAGGAAGGTAGGCCCGGTGGTGAGCGCTTTTAAATTAAACCGACTCTTCAACTGTGTTTACGATATTTGTAAACACGTTTACGATATCTATTTATCTTAACTAAAAACTTTATTTATTAATTATAAACAAATTAAATAATTTATAGAAAAAATTATATGCCTATGCACTGCTCCTCACTTATACGAACACATCCATATCAATTTTATGTGGATATGAGTATGTTAAATGTGCAAAACAACCTGGCAATTGTTTGTATGGGAAAAATGTTAGCCTATTAATATATAGATACTATGTACATACATACATACCAACTAGGCCCATTTGTGAGGTTACGCGATTTTTTTCCTGCCAGGATACTTGCTTTTGTTAGATATACAGCAGGTACTGCTAAAATATGTTGAGCGGCACGTACTAACATATGAGCACAGATCATTTCCACTGACTAAAGTAGGAGTTAAAAAAAGTAAGCCGAAACAGAAGAATTTATACGAATGAAGTACATAACAAAGTTAGCTGGTCTGCAGCTGTTTATTCAGCACTACAATACTACTACAATTCATGCTTAATACCTAACAAGAGTATAATAACGATTATATGAAGAAAGCATGCGGTTTGGAAAGAAAGCACGAAGCTTTCGCTTCATTGCTTTTTTTACTATACAAAGTCATTTGTGCGAAGGCGGCCATTGCCGTGCGATGGTCATGGGACATAGTCATGGAAGTTGTTATCTTCCCTAAAGGAAATGTAATGAGGAAAGTATTGACGATTTATAGATCTTTGGGCCTACTGGGTATCTGTGTGAACACATGTACATATGTATCTACGCTTGGAATTAACCCTTAAGGGCACAGCAAAGAATAATATTTGTGGTAAAAAGCGAATGAAGGAATGAATGAATAAACGAATGAATAAGTAATAGGTCGTGTGAGCGCAACAACAACGATAATTCAACATAATGCGGCAAAAACAGCGACTGCCCTAACTTGCCCGTTCCGCGTCACGTGTTGCTTGTACATCCACATGTATTTGCATGTTGTGGCACTTGTGACAATGCGATTATGTATGTGAAATTGTAGCAAAATCAAATACAAGCAATATCGAACAATACCAACCAAGCAATAATATCTAATAGCAATAACAAAAGAACTCACTTGAATTAGGAACACGTTATACTCAATTGTGAATTATTATTAGAAAACTATGTATGTGTTGGCAGTAGAAAAAGTATCTATCTTATATATTATTACTAGGGCATGGAAATCTATGCAAATACATGTTTTTCTTAGATTTAGGTAGAGCAAAATAAATAAACAATCTTTGCGAATCGTGAAATTGTCTTAAAAATGGCATTCAAATGTTTTTGCATATTTTGAATATTTTGGTCATATATGCATATTTTTAAATATTTTGCGTAGTTTGCATTTTTTATTAAATATTTCGCATTATATTGCCTATTTTTGTAATTTGCTAGTTGACAGTTTTATACAAACGAAATTCATGCATAACAGCCATCTGACGACGAATAGAGTTTCGTTTGAACACGGCTATTATTAGTATTTTCGATACGGTGCATACCTGTCGACAAAGAGCCGTTTTCAAACATGCTCCTATTACCTCTGTGGATGTAGAACGTTCGTTTTCTATGTATAAGAGCTTTTTTCGACCGAATCTGCAAAGTTTTCTTTTTGAGAATATGAAAAAATATTTCATTGTGTATGCTAATGAATCGTTAAATAAGGATTAACCTTTACAAATTATGAAATGTTCAAGACTGAATTTATGTACATATCTATAAAAACATACATACATATTGCTAGCTTATAGTGCAAATTTTGTAAGTCCTTTTTTCAAACATTGTAGGAGAGACAAAAAACAAAAAATTAACAAATTTCGAAATGAAAAAAAGAAAAATTAAAGCGTGAATAACGAGTATTCATGAACATTGATGTGTAAACAGTTTCGAAATCGGATATTTATTCCCTTTTCCTTATTCCTTTTTTTCCTGGTTTTCTATGGATTAAAATGCGACTATAGTTTTTGTAATTTTTGTTGTCATTGTGACTACTACTATTTTGTTGTTTTTGTTTGTTTTGGTTTTTGGCAAGAATTATCTAAAGAAGGATATCGCAGTAGATAAGCTGATTGGAATTGTGTATGTATACTAAATGGTATTCCGCCAATCATGGCAAAGAAAGTTTTTGTAGAATGTCAAACAAAACGGATTGGAAAAAATTTTTCTATGTGATTTGACATATATAAAGAAACAAGAAACACATGAAAACATGAAAGTAATATAACCTCTATTTGGATAAACCTTGGTTTTTGGTTTTTAAATTTTGATTTTTTATTTTCTTTTGTTTTGTATTACTCAGAAACATGCAAGATCATCAGAGTCCACGTTTGAACCATATCTGGAGACCCGGCCTAGGAATCATAAAGAGTAGAGCTCCTTATAGAAGTCCTGCTCAACACTTTTCATTTGATACCAATATTGCTCAGAAACATTCCTGGTTAATCCGGGGTAACATTTTGACCCATATTTGGGGACCCGACCTAGGACTCATAAAATGAATAGAGCTCTATGCGAAAGCCCTGCTCAACACCTTTTATTTGATACCAATATTGCTCAGAAACATTCAAGGATCATCCGGTCCTCATTCTGGCCCATATCTCGGGACCCGACCTAGACATCATAAAGAATAGACATCCATGTAGTATCCCTGCTCAACACCTTTCATTTGATACCAATATTGCTCAGAAACATTCAAGGATCATCCAGGTCCTCGTATTTCCCCATATCTCGGGACCCGACATAGGAATCATAAAGAGTAGAGCTCCGTGTAGAAGATCTGCTCAAAACCTTTCATTTGATACCAATTTTGCTCAGAAATATTCCAGGATCATCAGGGTCATCGTTTTGACCCATATCTCGGGACCCGACATAGGAATCATAAAGAGTAGAGCTCCGTATAGAATACCTGCTCAGAACCTTTCATTTCATACCAATTTTGCTCAGAAACATTCAAGGATCATCCGGGTCCTCGTTTTGACCCATATCTGGAGACCCGGCCTAGGGGTCACAATTAAAAGAGCTTCATATCTAATTCCTGCTTAAAACCTTTCATCTGATACCAATATTGTTCAGAGACATTCAAGGAGCATCAGGGTCCTCATTTTGGCCCATATCGCGGAACCCGAACTAGGACTCATAAAGAGTAGAGCTCCCTGTAGAATCCCTGCTCAGAACCTTTCATTTCATACCAATTTTGCTCAGAAACATTCAAGGATCATCCGGGTCCTCGTTTTGACCCATATCTGGAGGACCGGCCTAGGAGTCACAATGAAAAGAGCTTCATATCGAAGTCCTGCTCAAAACCTTTCATTTGATACCAATATTGCTCAGATGCATATCCATACATGTTCAAACAGGTTGGCCCTTTTTATTTTGCCTATTTGTCGCATTGTTGCAGAAAACAACAACAACAACAACTTCGCTTCGCTTCGTTGCTGTTGTTGCTGATATTTGCATTTGCACGACTATGCATGCAAGCATTTGTAAGTACATGCCTAGCTACCTACCTACCACTGACAATGCCAAGGTCATTTACGGTTTACGCATTTACATGTTTACTCGTTTACGCATTTACATGTTTACTCGTTTACGCATTTACATGTTTACGCGTAAACTTTACCTGTTTTTCGAAATTACTCGTAGCTACAGCAAAGATGTTTACACATCAAAAATTTCTGTTCATGTAAATATTTTGGACTTACACAATTTTCTTCGCTTTTTGGACTTACACAATTTGCGTATCACTGAATAACAACGAGTAAAAATATGACAAGTATCACAGACTTGTCTAGCGTGGTGCGTATTTGATTTTTGTAGCGTTCTACATAAAAATACAGTTTTTCATAAAAAGTGGACTTACACAGTTTGCACTCTAAGCTAACGATATGTATAAACGTACAACGTAAGAGCAAAATTGAATTAAAAAATGGTTGTACCTAATTTATTTAACTATTGTAACTTCAATAAACATGAATTATCTGAAGTTGAAAAAATTTGAATTAATGCATTTGTTTTTGATTTTTCATGCATATTTCTCAGCTTTTGTTGCATTTTTTATGCGCATATTTTTTATTTTTTAGTACATGAAATTCCATGCCCTAATTATTACGAATTGGTGATTTTATGTTAGTATGTTTTATGTTTTTTATTGTGCAAGATGTGCACGGCTGCAGCTAGTCAAACAACATAAGGAGAATTCAAATTGAAAAAAAAAAAAAGAAATTTTCCTTTTGGACTCACCCACAGTACTTTTTCATAGAACACAGAATTATGAAATTAGGTCAAATATTTTATTTTCAAATTTTCGTTAATTTCATTTCGGTTTTCAAAACGCAATAAAATAAAACTCTCAACAGTGCGAAAAATAAAAATAATAAAAGCCCATTGACCCGAGTTCGATCCTAGCAAAAAGATGTCTGATTATGAGTTATGGTGATCTCCGAAATGTTGTAGATCTATAATAGCACTGGTCGACAAGTTTTTGTTACAGAAACTTTTCTAAAGGATTTCGGTGCGCTGAATCTGAATCTGAAGTCAGATTTTCGCTAATACGTACAGTTTTTGAGATATTCATGCCCAAAGAGGCGAAAAACACGTTTTTTGGCTATATTCACTACTCAATATCTTTTAAATTACTTACTTATTTTAAAAATTGATTAAAGCTATTGAAAACGTTGACATTTCTCTTGAAGAAACCGTGTAACCTCTGTAAACAAATTATTCTCAATTTACCTTACAAACCTGGCCAAATAAATATGTAGCTCTAAAAGAATACACATTAAAATCATAGTGTCAATTGACGCTATTTACATCACCTAATCTATACGCTCATGACATAACTGAGCAAAGCACAACTGTTTATAAATATTGACGGGAATCAAAAGACAAAACATAGAAAAAGAAAACTGTTAGTTATTCTTGTAGTTAATTCAATAACACATTTAAGAACTCTGCAATGTTGAATTTGCACTTTGCTTGCTTGCTAGTTTACTCGTTTTGGCCACACTTTTCTATATCGGCTTCTACCTCACAGCCTTGTTTTGTTTTGGTTTGGTTTCTGACTTTTGCAGTATGTTTGTTTCAATGTATGTACCTACAAATATACATCTTATTACTGCTCTGTCTTAAGTTTTGCCGCATTGTCATCGGTTGACAACTGCAATGTGGCAAAAAATATTTAAAACAAAACAAAAACAAAAAAAGCACTTCCAAGTCGATGAGGAAAATACTTTTCTGCGCCATCGAATATCTACATTGCCGCATAAACGCTGCATTGCTGCTCAACGAGCCCACTAAACGCCGATCAACCATCGACGACTATCTTCGGTATCATTCGGTCATCCAATCATCGAATAATTTCCAGTCACCCAGCCATCCCAACCCAATTGGGCTTCGCATTGGCACCTAATATGTATGTATGTATGTATGTACCTCTTTTAACGCTGCAGCAATTGAATGCTCGCATGACGCGTCGCTGGCTGCCACCACAGCCATTGCCACATACCCTCACACACCATGTACTATTTCGCGAACCAGCTCGTCATCCTCCATTCGGCTTTATGATTGGCGACGACGATATGGAATATACATACATATTTATGTACGTACATAAGTGAATTGTCATGTTGCGACTAGCTGTTACTTGTAATTTTACCACTGCATTATCTATGCATGTATGTAAATGTGTGTTTGTGTTAAGTCAAAAGGCATGTGGGTAACGGCAATGCGCCATTTTTTTGCGTCACACACTTGCCGCGTTCACAACACCATTTAATCTAACTGAACGAAATGTTGCGAACAATTATGAGTTGGATTTTAACAATACATTAAGGTTGTTCTCTGTGTCTAATATTTTTGCCGAGATATCATGATATATTTAGAAATTTGCCACACAGAGAGAGCGCACCTTTAAGAAAATAAAATTCTAACTGACTTCATTGTGAACTAGCATGTTAGTCATATTCTTTCCACTATTTATACAACTGTTGTCGCTTTGCTTTGCTTGCTTTAATTTCGAATTAATTAATTTTTTATCTGAATAAAATAAAATACTTAAAAAAAAAGAACTAGAAACATAAATTCAAACTCACTTCTCATAGAAGACCATTGTGAATGTAATAACATGGTTGCATTTCCCGTGATATTTTTCTCATGATATCACATATCACGGGTTGGGGTATGAGAAATTTGCCGAAGCTCCAAATTTGACAAGACGTGTATTTTGTTGTTGTGCTCGGCAAATTTATCACACTTATGTCATCTCAGCAAATTTGCCAGGCCAAAATCACAGAGAGAGAACAACCTTATTGTTTTTATTTTTGTATTCGTTATTGTTGTTTTCGTTGTTGTGCTACAGACTGCATTATTATAATATTTGCGGCGCTAATTATAACACAGTGCTGTGGTACAATATTTTTTGTAGAGTCTAATGGCACTTTCCTTGAAGCTACCAGCTATTGTACGTCCTAGCGCGCGAGCCAGTTTCTTATATTATGTTCAGACACGCTCTTAATAGAGCGTTTTAGCATTTATTTATGTATGTACATTAGAGTGGCCCTTATTTTCGAAAGTCGGAATTTTGCGGGTGTTACCCCCTGATATGTTTTTGTTTAATAAAACAATAATACCCTCAAAATTTTGGCCCGATTGAACAACTCTAACCCGTGCCACAACGAGTTGAAGTTGAAAAATTAGCAACATCACTTATAGTAAGCGCTGCTTTTGGTTATGCCGCGATAAATATATGCATGTGCGAAAACCTAACTTTGAGATGAATTGCTTGAGTAGCAAGAATCGTAGAAGATGTATGTACTACGTACATACATATGTAGATGATATTAAATTTTGGTTCTCACGTATAAAGCAACATAGTATTAAAACAAAAAAATCAAACATTTCACTTAAGAATTGTATATTAATTTAAAATCATAGTCCACATTCTTTTCTTCCAATACGATAATTTTAAATTGTGCAACTGGTGAAGTCAGTTAACTGAAGCACATGCCGCGCATAGGTACCTTTTTAGCACAAAGTGAGTTTCTGTCGGCATTGGGAAAGTTTGTGTCCGTATCATGGTCACTTTACGCGTAGTCAGCGTAACTACCGTTTGAAAATGCTTCACATATATAATATCGAGACGGTCCAGCACTATTCATGATAGAGTCCTCAATTTCGGATTCCCATTCATCTTCCTCGAGGCATTTTGTAAGAATTTCATCCAAATTTAAAATTTCCAATTTTCTACATTTGCACACCATTTTAGTTGAATTCTGTTATAAAAATAAGTAAAGTTCCAAAATAAAATTTTGTCACAAAAATAACCTCCATAAGGTCTCTGGACTGTGGTATGTATTTAGGTACTTTTGAATGTGGATACCTAGTGAAATTCTATGGCGAACAATTTTCTATAACTATTTAACCCTCTAACGACCTTCGAAATAATATTTTTTTCGGACTCTAAAAAAGGAGTAAAAGCGACCTCATCGTCGGAGAGTTATAGGGTTAAAGTAGTATACAAAGTTACAGCTATTGCAATTGTTTGAGAGTTTTACAATGTGGATATTTCTTTCATTCTGTGTGAGAATTAGCTTGCTGAAAAGTGCTGTTGCAAATTGTTATATAAAAATGAAAGAACCCGCAGTGTGTTGGGACCTTCTTTGGGAGTTATGTAATTCCTTTTATGTGGGAGTTATTTCACTACTCCGCAAGTGCTTTCAATGGACTTTCAAGAGAATTAAAGTTCTGAATTGTATTTCTTATTTGTGTACTTATGCATGTACAACAATGTACAATTACACTAATAGAGGGCACTTATTTTTAAAATTTCCCATATAAATATGTATGTACGAGTACATGAAAAATATATATTAAAAATTTCAATTTTCTTAAATTGTTTGTATATATGAGTAAATAAGGATCCATGACATTTCAGTACTTCAATATATAGAATATCAATACATATTTTTTATTCATAAATCATTTATTTGTGGAGTCTAATAAATAACAACATTGTAAAATTCAAAAATATAAGAGAATTCGTCCAATATAAACGTCCACCGAACCATATAACACTTCGTTCATTATTTCAACACATTGTGGCACGGGTTAACGTTGCCCAATCGAGCAAATATTAAACGGGGAATATCTTCTTCGTACATGAAACCATTTCAGGGGGTAACGTCTCAAAAAAGTGGAAAAAAAAATTCTTCCATAGGCGTAAGGGCCACTCTAGTATACATACTGTAGTATTACAATAATACATATGTATGCAGTGGCGCACACAGAAAGAAATTTTGGGGGGGCTTTTCAATATTCAATCGAAAATTAAAAAAAATACTTAAAACTCGTCCAGACAATTTTACTTAAATTTATGTTTGGGGAGTGGACATACGTATGCACGCATTAAACAAAGGCACCTTTTAAATCTCAAATCATTGCATTTTCTCTGTATTTAAACTAAAACTGACAAGTAAGGAAGCCTAAGTTCGAGTGGAATCGAACATTATATACTCAGCTGTATGCTTTCATTGTTTGTTTGCGTTTGTTCGATTAGGGTGTATTTTATATGAATCGAGTGGCGCATAAAGTGGGCGCAGCCACGCCCATTTTCAAAATTTTTATCAATCATCCAACTTTGCATACAAATATTATTGTTAGTGTAAATTTCCAACCCATTATGACTTCTAATTACAAAGATGTCACGTTACAAATTCCCAAAGGGTTTTCCAGAAATATCTTTGTTAAAAAGTAGGCGGGGTCATAAACCGACTTCGCTAAATTTTTGAGCATGTATTACCACAAGTTATTAAAGTGTACAAACTGCTTTTCGTCATAACATCTTAATTATTTGTAGAGTTATGTGTTCCGAAATATCGTAGATGTCTTTGCCTGGAAAGAGGCGGTACCACACCCATTTTCCAACATTTCTCTATTTTTTGTTTTATGTCTATTTTTGGATTCATGACACAAAATTTCAATGACATATCTTTATATTTGACAAAGATATCGCTTAAAATATTTTTATTAGGCCCCTTAATAGTTCCCATTTATAAATTTGGGCCTGATCGTCAATCGATTTTGGCAATTTTTCGTCCAAACATTTTCCTAAGTAAGTAAATTACGCGTACCAAATTTCGTCGATATATCTGCTACGGTTTCTGAGGTATGACCTATAAAACTTTCAATGTTTGCCCCTTAATAAGTGGGCGTGGCACCGCCGATTTTCCAAAATTTCACCATATTTCTTCATAAGGGCCTGAGCTGACTACGTAGGTGAAATTTTGTCACTCCAGCTCTATTAGTGACTGAGATACAAAATATCCGATTTTTACTCTATGGGGAAAGTGGGCGTGGTCATGGTCCGATTTCGAGCATTTTCAATACCAACCATCCCAGTCTCGAAACCAACTTGTATTCAAAATTTCATTAAAATATCTCAATTTTTGCGCGAGTTAGAGTGTTTACAGACGGACGGACGGACATGTCTCAATCCATTCTCTCAACATATGTATGTATTTGCTAATACGAATCATTCAAGCATTAAATTGTACAAATATAATAACAGAAATAAAATTAAAAAAACTTTACACGAAGCGAAACAGTACTGCAATGCGTTTGAAGCGAAGAAAGTGGGCGATTTGGGTGAAAGCAGAGAAAAAATATGTTTATGTACATACATACATACATACATATGTATATATGTATATACATACATAGGTACCTACATACATATGTATATAGAATATTTGCTCTCCGTGTGTTCTCTCTTTGACTGGTGAAAGTGATTTTATGCTAGTGGTGGCAATTCCTTTCATTCATAATACTAAATACATATATGTATGTACATATATATGTACATACATATGTATAATCAAACTCCATACGTGCATATGTATACATATGTATACATATATGTACATACATACAAATGTACCTATTTTGCAAAATAGGTATCACAGCATATTTATGTATATATATACATACATACATATGTACATATGTATGTACAGTTCAAATATAATGACTACTTTGAAATAGTAAAAAAAACCGATTAACGTGTCCCCCGTTTATTATTTATGTGCTTATGCTTCTGTACATAAATATGTATGTATTAGATAGGGTTGGTCCCCATACGAAAAAAAAGTTATAAAAGTCCGCCCCTAAATTTGAAGCTTATGTTGAGAGGGTTAAGGGACACAAAAAAAAATTTTTTTTTGATCCCGCGAAATACCGCCGAAATCGTTTTTTTAATGTAACTTTGTTATTTTTCATCCGATTTTTAAAATTGATACGTCATTATTTTCGTATTTTGCAGCTCTACACTTCCTTCTAATGCTCTTTTGAGCTCTGAAGTCGTTTTCACATAGTTGGGTCAGCTAACTTATTTGTATGTCCATGAATTATCCTCTGTGTTGCCAAATGAAAGTGCTTCAAAAATCATGACAATGTTGCCTTTAAAGGGTTTTACTAAATTAATAAACAAAGAAGTTACGTCACTACGAATATTTAATGTACCTATTATTTAACTCATTTCTTTTAACCAATTCAGGATATGTAAAGTTGTGAAAGTCCACCCCAAAATTTGAAGCTTATATTGAGAGGATTAAGGGACAAAAAAAAATTTGTTTCTGATCCCGCGAAATTCCGCCGAAATGTTTTTTTCTTGTAACTTTGTTATTTATCATCCGATGTTTATAATTGATACGTCATTATTTTCATATTTCGAAGCTCTATATTTCCTTCTAATGTCCTTTTGCACTCTGAAGTCAAATAACAAAGTTACAATAAAAAAAACTATTTCGGCGGTATTTCGTGGGATCAGAAAAAAAAAATTTTTTTTCTTTAATCCTCTCAATATAAGCTTCAAATTTAGGGTCGGACTTTTACAACTTTACATATACTGAATTGCTTAAAAAAATTAGTTAAATAATTGCTACCTTAAATAAATGACTCGTGCCTGTGCTCTACTCAAATCTTTCGTAAGTACTTGGCACTTATGGACGATCGATCTATTTTCGGGATTATTTTGCGAAACTCAATCCAATTTATAAAAATTTTTTTCATCACATTGCCATTTTTGTTTGCTACAGAGTAAACGAAAAACAAAAATAAGTATATGTAATCTGTTTTTTTTTAAGTACTCTTCATAAAAGTAGTATGTGTAAGAAAGGTTTTGTTATTACCACTGTTGGAGAAAAGTCTCATTTTTCAAGTTTACATCCAACATGTTTTTACATTTGAGGTACCACATTTTTTCGAAAGTTTGATTTCAATTTGAAAACCAATGCAGATAATTTTGAAAATGCATGTGCATAATTAATGCTGCGAGCATAATTAATATTAAGGCAATTCAGTCTTATGAGCAAGAAGTGAACTAAAAAGTAAGCCAAGAAAATATTAAAAGGAAAGTAGAATTCAACTAATTTTGTACATAAAATGTTGTTATTGTCAAATTCCAAACAAAAAATTAAAAAAGAATTTAGACAATCGTAATTATTACATTTTTGTTCCTTTAATTCAATCGAATGAGCTTTTGCTGCTTAAAAGTTTTATTCTAACGTTAGATTTTAGTTGGAAAATATCGATGGAATTCAAGTCGAATTCCAATATTTTTTGAAGTGGAGAAACAAGAATATTTTTATATCAAAATAGTTCCATTTTTCTGGAGAATGGGCTGTTTCTCCAATTGAATTGAATTTAAAAATTAATGTTGGAAGTTGGAAAGTGGATTTGATCCCAAATGAAATTCAAATGCATTTCCAACAAAAATGCCTATTGGGTATACACTAGAGCTGATGATACCCGTGTACCCGGGTACCCGGGTACCCGGGGTTTTCGGGTATTGCCCGGGTACCCGGGTATTGTCCGGGTGCCCGGGTACCCGGCCCATTTACTAAGGTAATGTTAAGGTTTTTGTGCAATCAGATTTTGACCGATAACTCAGTTATCGATAAATTTATCGAAATATATCGAAGTTCAAATGAAACCTGGGGCCATCCCCTTTCGTTTGATACCCATATTGTGGGGTAATGTTAAGGTTTTTGTGCAATCAGATTTTGACCGATAACTCAGTTATCGATAAATTTATCGAAATATATCGAAGTTCAAATGAAACCTGGGGCCATCCCCTTTCGTTTGATACCCATATTGTAAGGTAATATTAAGGTTTTTGTGCAATCACATTTTGACCGATAACTCAGTTATCGATTAATTTATCGAAACATATCGAAGTCCAAATGAAACCAGAAGCCATCTCCTTTCGTTTGATACTCATATTGTACGATCTTTCTATACATACGGAGTCTTTAAAATTTCATTTCTAACAGTTTCGAGGCCGCCCGGGTACCCGGGTAATTTTTCGATGCCCGGCTACCCGGGCCGAACGGGCCTGCCCGGGTAATAAAAAACCCGGGTACCCGGGCATTACCCGGGTACCCGGGCATTTTAATACCCGGGTAGGGCTTCATTCACTACCCGGGTACCCGGGTATCTCATTACCCGGGTCAAATCATCAGCCCTAGTATACACAATGTATTGTAAATTTATTTTATGCCTATACGCAACAACAAATTTTTTTCTCTGTATTTTTCTGTTATTTGTGGATTGACATATGTATAATTTCATTTATATTTTTATTTCAAATATAATTTATGTTATAGTTGTCAAATTAAGACAATTGTCAGAAAAAACTGCCGAATGCATTAAAAACCTAACTAAATAGATTTGTTTACTGAGCTGCTCTAGGTTATTTTAGATAGAACTAGATCAGAAAATTTTGTTACATGACAATTTTTCGTACTCTAAGATGCTCTGGTTTGCTCTACATTTTACTTCATGAGCCTGCTCTAAACAGATCTAGAGCACAATTTTTTGCTCTAGCTTTTTTTGTGGAGTAAGTTAGAGAAGTAATTTTTTTTTTGACAACTGTCAACAAAATAAATAAATGGAATTTGGAAAAAAACAAACAAAAAATGGAAAATCTGCGTATTCAAATTGGAAAGGGGAAAATTGTGTAAATAGAGTGTTGTTGTTTTCTTAATTTTTTGCTGAATTTATGTAAAGTCGTATTGAAATGTCAATCAGTCAAATGTTTTCATAATTGCTGCCTAAAAAGTGTTTCATGAGATGTTTGCTCTGAGTTACTCTAACTTGCTCTATTTGTTCTTCGACAACTGCTCTATTTTGATCTAACTTGAGCTGCTCTACTCTATTTTTGGTCTCATTAAAAAACCTAATACAAGTTGGCTGGATTGTTTTAAACAGCCTTAGATGTTATTTTATTTGTGTGTATTTCTTTAGTTTTTTTTTTTTCAATATAGCATACTCGCTTTCATCAACACAGAACTGTATTTGGCTATCTCCTTGGCACAAGAACCTTGTAGAATACCAGAAAAAACACGTATTTCAAATTAATTAAACAATTGAATGCACAATTTTTTGAAAATTTTGGCACAATTTGAAATTTTCATTTTCCATCACTGTTATCAGCTGCAAAGGAGAGAGTTCAAGAGCATATTTGTGAAAACACGAAAAAGCGGAAGAAAGCAAGGCGAATTCACTCTGGGGTATTGGAGAGCAAAAACAGCACCAAAGCGAAAAACTACGGCGAGTGCTTAAAATTTAATCGGTAAAGTCATGAAAGCAATATTTAGCACACTGGCACACTGGGTGTTTGTGTTTATGTGCATACATATGTATAATCGCGTACAAAGAACTCAAAGTAAACGAAACAATAAAGCGAAATAGCAACCGAGGCGAACCGCAACCAATAGAGAAATAACCAAGGCAGATCTATGTAGATATCGACGCTTCCAAACAAAACTGTACTAAGTCTGAAAACTGTGTTTTGCGGAAGAAGCTCTCAAATTTTAATCTGGATATGAAACATCAGTTGTATGCTAAGTATATTTTCACTTGTAACTTCTGTTTGGATTGAACGATCAACACCAAAACTCGACAATATCAAGGTTAGGGTACGCTTTATATAAAACCGTAAAAAAAAATAAAAATTTGCTACGTGGTTTTTCATGGCAAGCTCTCAAAGTTTTTATTCTGTAAAAATCTCGAGTTGTATTATATGCACACTTTTGCTTATAACTTTTGATTGGATTGTGCGATTGATACCAAAATTAGACAGCATCTAAATTAAGACACGTAATACTTGAAAACGAAAAAAACGGGAAAATGTACTAATTCGACTTATTACAGTATTGTTTGGAGGCGTCGATATGTAAATCTATCTGCCCTGAGAAATAACAATAGCCAACAGAGCAGTGAGATTCGGCCATTCGCAATTCGCAGCGGGTAGCTCATTTAATTTCGGGCCAAAAACATTTATGGAACAACTTTTTCGCTGCTGCTGTATAGTGAATAAACGAAACCAACCGTTAGCACAGTTGCAATTGAGTTGTTGAGCGTGTCAGATCTACAAAAAACAAGTAGTCTCGTCGTTGTCTTCTTATTTTTTTCCACAAATATATAGAACACATATTTTCTCAACTCAAGAAAGTAATTCAGTAAAAGAAACAAGAAAAATAAAAAGCTGCAAGGAAAATTATATACAAACAACGGGTATACATATCCTAAATTTTTGTATCTAACTTCAGTACAAATTCAAAAGAAATGCATAAGAAAGTTTTCATTTGATTTTGTAAAGTCCAGCGAAAAATTAAATTTAAAAACTCAACGCGCGAATTCGCCTTGCTAAAGCGTTTTTTTACTTTTATTTCGGCTCGGTTGCCGAGTGCTACTTCACTGGTGCAGGCAGGGCCTGGATGGATATGTGTATGTGTGTCATTGTGGAAAAGCGGGTTGTACATGGAGATGTACATATTGAAAAAGTAACGAGAATATCAAAAAGATATGTATGAATGTATGCAAGAGCATAACGTGTTTCGAGTTCTGCGAAGGGTAAAAGATTCGAGATAGTTGGCAAACGCCCATAACTTTTTTGGGCTCAAAGCACGTCATATGGCCAACGAGAATACGTTTTGTTTCAATACTACATATAGTTAAAAAAATAATTAAAAATACACACATAATTATCAAAAAGTAAATTAAGATAATATAAATTTCCCGGCCGCGAAAAAAGCTAACTAAAAATTTCTCGAAATAAACGTTCAACTGCAAAAACAGAATAAAAATACATATGTACATACATTTGTAATACATACTATTATGTACCTACATATCACAACAAAAAAAAAAAATAAATTTATACTTCGGTTTTGATTTTACAGGAAATAATACAATATTTAGCAAGCAACACGGTACTTAGTAGTGCATAGTACATATATACATACATACATAATTGCGGTGACGGCAAGGCTAACAGTGCGTTCACGGCGGTAGTTAATTTCTAGAACTAACAAAAACACAATGGTAAGTAAATCAGAATTTTATTTTTGTTTTGTATACTTTATGTAGTATAATATAATAATACAGTGGCGCTATTATAACTGACGAGTTTTATGGCTGAGCTCTCCTAATTCGAGGTGTGCTCAGTGATGGTAGATACTTTTTTGGAAATTCCCTACAGAGCAAGAAAAAAATCCCTACTTTCCCCTACGCTTGTTTCAAATTTTCCCTACGTAATTCCCTACACTTTTTATACTCAGCTGTACTAGTACACAGAGTATTAAGGCGGTTTCATCGTTCGAGTTCAGAACTAAAGTTGAATTTGAGTTAACTAATAAAAATAGTTCAGAACTTTTCGGAATTCCTCTCACACTCCGAAAACACAAGAACAACCACATGGCAAAAAAGTTCTGAACTCGAACGATGAATCCGCCTTTATAGTTTTGATTTCCTAACGGTGGATTGTAACAGAATGAAATAATCGAGATAGATATAGACTTATATATATCAAAATGATCAGGGTGAAAAGAGAAATCGATTGAGCCATGTCCGTCCGTCTGTCCGTCTGTACGCACGATAACTCACGCAAAAATCGAAATATTTTGATGAAATTTGGAATGCAAGTTGGTATCAAGACGAGAACGGATGGTATTGAAAATGGGCGAAATCGGACCATGACCACGCCCACCTCCCCTATATAGTAAAAATCGGAAATTTTGTATCTCAGTCACTAATAGAGCTAGAGTGTAAAATTTCACACACGTATTGAGCTCAGGCCCTTATGAAGAAATATGGTGAAATTTTGGAAAATGGGCGGTGCCACGCCCACTTATTAAGGGGCAAACATTGAAAGTTTTATGAGTCATAACTCAGAAACCGTTGAAGATGTATCGATGAAATTTGGTAGGCGTGATATACTTACTTAGGCAAATGTTTGCACGAAAAATTTCCAAAATCGAAAATCGAAAAAAATCCAAAATAAAAACATTTTAAGCGATATCTCTGTCAAATATAAAGATATATCATTAAAATTTTATGGCAGGAGTCTAACTACGAACATAAGACAAAAAACGGAAAAATTTTGGAAAATGGGCGTGGCACCGCCTCCTTTTAGAAGCAGGAATATACGAGATTTCTGAGCCCATAACTCGACAAATAATCGATATATTATGACGAAACCTGGTTTATACACTTTCACTACTTGTGGTAATACATGTTCAAAATTTTAGCAAAATCGGTTGACGACCACGCCCACTTTTATATATGGGAACTATAAAGGGGCCTAATAAAAACATTTTAAGCGATATCTTTGTCAAATATAAAGATAATTCATTGAAATTTTGTGGCATGAGTTCTACAATAGATCGGAAACAATAAATAGAAAAATTTCGGAAAATGGGCGTGGCACCGCCTCTTTTCAGACAAAGGAATCAACGAGATTTCGGAGCCCATAACTCGACAAATAATTTAGATATTATGACGAAACTTTGTTTATACACTTTTATAACTTGTGTTAATAGACACGAAAAAATTTATTGAAATCGGTTTATGACCACGCCTACTTTTTAACAAAGATATTTCTGGAACACCCTTTGGGAATTTGTAACGTGACATCTTTGTAACTCATAAAGGGATGAAATTTTGCACAAAGAATAATATTCATAAGCTTAGTTGGATAACTGATAAAAATTTAGAAAATGGGCGTGGCTACGCCCACTTTATGCAGCACTCGCTTTATATAAAGTACACCGTGATTCCATCAAATGCAAACAAACAATGAAAGCATACAGCTGAGTATCTAATGTTCGATTCCACTCGAACTTAGGCTTCATTACTTGTTTTTAGTTATTTCCATGCTAGAACAATGAAGAACCGCACGGCTGTAGATGAATGTTTTTTTTCTTTTACTAAATAATGAAAACCGACTGGGCGAGGTGTAATAAGGCCTTCTGAAATAAGGCCTTTAAGGCCTTATATCACAACCAAAGTGAAATAAAGCCTTTATTTTGTCATTTTCCGAAAAAAGGTCTTATTTCACATTTAAAACGCAATTAGGTCTTTTTTGAAATGTGCACTAACCCCTTTACTTATTTACGCGAGCACTTATGAGAATTCCAATGAGCAAATAACTGTTGTATAAATAACAGAAGGACATCACCGTGGCGGTAGCCACGGTTAGGGCACACGTCCGGACGGATGGCGTAGCCCAGGGCTATTTGTTATAAGCGCGGCCGAAGGCCGCCAACGCAGAAAAGTGTTATTCGCAAAAGCACTGTGGATCGGGCCATAGATATTACCCCGGAAAGAGAAGATAAAGAAAAAACCTTTGCGGAGAACAGTTTTGGGTTGGAGGCCTTCGGCCGCGCTTATAAAAAATTCTCTTTCCGGAGTAATATCTATGGCCCGGTCCACAGTACTTTTGCGGCCATTTCAACTCGCAAAATTGGTATCGATTATTAGCCTTTTTTGGTCGTCGTCCCCTATACCAGGCACTTGCCACAAAGTGAAATAAGACCTCTAGAAACTTATCATTTGCTTTTTTTCATTTGGTTGTGTTTTAAAAGGCAAACATCTATTTGAAACAACAGTGCCCCATGTATTCAGTCAAGAGCAAAATATTTGCCGTAATAACTTTTTTAACACGCTTTTATTAGCTTCACCTGTATGTATGTATGTATGTATGTATGTAACTTCATCCCATCCTAAAAGTTGCAAACGTTTAACTCATGGCGTTTTCTTTTCTGCAAAAAAATGCTGCCCTTCTATATCCCAATTATCGAATTGCGTAACCTAACTTTCTATAAAATGGCTAAATTTGTAGATAATGGTGCCCTCTTGCTTACTTAGAGGTCAATATTCGGTAAAATTACCATACAAGCCTACAAAATAGCTAAGAAAATCAAAAAGGGCAACATTTTTTCGAGAAAAGAAAACGGCATCAATTACACTGTAGGTAAATTTTTAACTTTTGAAATATCACAGAGAAACGCCGAAACACGTCAATTTAATTTCTGGCTCTAGAATACGATGGCATTTACAGAAAGTCAAAGTTAGCTCGCGTTTTCGAGATATTTGGGAAAAAAGTTTCAGAGCTCTGAAGGTAATTTTTTTTCCGTCTAAAAACTTTACTCAGGCTTGGAACCCTTTTCCCGCATAAAAATTCTGACAGTTGTTCTTACTTAATTGGGACATTCTAAATTCGATGCCACCTTTAGTTTTCCAAAATTGGCTCCAGTTTTTGAGATAACGGTATTTAAAAATTACCATCAATTTGGACTTTTTTGTTAATAACTCAGTCAGTTTACGAGATAAATTGCCAAAACTTTGCACGTGACAATATTTTAGTATTACCTTCACTATTTCTGAAAATAATTGAAATCGGATCACTATAACATATAGTTGCCATACAACCGATTTTTCAGATATGGACATTTTGGGGTATAGCTTCGCTATTTAAACAGCTAAGGACATGCAACTTTGGAGAATTTGTACTCATATTGGCCTTAATCTATTCCTTGAAAATCGTCGAGATCGGGTCACTATAACATATAGCTGCCATACAGCTGATTGTTCAGATATGTGGTTTTGCACTTTTATTTTCTTATAACTCCGAAAAT
This sequence comes from Urophora cardui, assembly GCA_960531455.1. NCBI lineage: Eukaryota > Metazoa > Arthropoda > Insecta > Diptera > Tephritidae > Urophora > Urophora cardui. Next base: position 126,910,727 of record OY482670.1, on the reverse strand, counting down.
AGTCATTCTGCGTGAAAAGGCAACATAAACACTTTCATTCAAAATTAATAGGTGAACAATTTTCTCATATACGATTCCCACGTATCTGCATCAGTTATTGCAGTTTTATGCAACTAAGTTTGAAATTTCACCATAGGCATTTTTTTCAAGCCCGATAACACATATATCGTATTAAATTAATTAGATGATCTTTATATCGTCTTACAGAGAATTAAAAATACTTTTACGCAGTTTTTAAATGAAGAAAATATATGCATTTTTGAGGATTTTATACGCTTTTGAATAATTTTTTTTGTTAATTTTTCATAAAATTTTTTTTCAAATAATGCCTAAAAGTATGCTTCAATAGTTTTCGACCAATATTTTTGTAGGAAAATTTTACTATAAATGCATATAAAATCCTCAAACATGCATTAATTTTCTTCATTTAAAAACTGCGTAAAAGTATTTTTAATTCTCTGTAAGACGATATAAAGATCATCCAATTAATTTAATACGATATATGTGTTATTGGGCTAGAAAAAAATGCCTATGGTGATATTTTAACCTTGGTTGCACAAAACTGCAATAACTGATGCAGATACGTGGAAATCGTATATGAGAAAATTGTTCACCTATTCATTTTGAATGAAAGTGTTTATGTTGCATTTTCACGCAGAATGACTATTTTCGGAGTTATAAAGAAATAAAAGTGCAAAAACATATATCTGAACCATCAGTTGTATGGCAGCTATATGTTATAGTGACCCGATCTTGACAATTTTCAGGGAATAGATTAAGGCCAATATGAGTACAAATTTTCCAAAGTTGCATGTCCTTAGCTGTTTAAATAGCGAAGCTATATCCCAAAATGTCCATATCTGAAAAATCGGTTGTATGGCAGCTATATGTTATAGTGATCCGATTTCAATTATTTTCAGAAATAGTTAAGGTAATACTAAAATATTGTCACGTGCAAAGTTTTGGCAATTTATCTCGTAAACTGACTGAGTTATTAACAAAAAAGTCCAAATTGATGGTAATTTTTAAATACCGTTATCTCGAAAACTCGAGCCAATTTTGGAAAACTAAAGGTGGCATTGAATTTAGAATATCCCAATTACGTAAGAACAACTGTCAGAATTTTTATGCGGGAAAAGGGTTCCAAGCATGAGTAAAGTTTTTAGACGGAAAAAAAATTACCTTCAGAGCTCTGAAACTTTTTTCCTAAATATCTCGAAAACGCGAGCTAACTTTGACTTTCTGTAAATGCCATCGTATTCTACAGCCAAAAATTAAGTTGGGGTGTCTCGGCGTTTCGCTGTGATATTTTGACCTCCCTACAGTGTTATTATTGTTTTGAAACATTCACTTTACTTTTATTGTGTTTCTCTCCTCTATTATTTCTATTCACCTCCGGATTCGAAACGTGACATCAACATGGGATTCAACCCAACGACATCATATAATGAGATTCAACATTATACCCTATGCTTCATTGTGGCTTTTATGTTACCTCTCTTCAAAATAGCCTCTATGAATTTCATTCAATTCACTCCCGTATGCAAGCCAATAACAGAGAACGTAGATGAACAGAGAAGTTGCAACTACGAATAATCGTGGAAGCCAGAGACCCAACAAAATTCTGTTAGTGCATCTGGTGAATAAAAAATTTTAATTCAACACAGCTGGCTGTTAAAATAACAGAAGTAGAGCGAGTACGTCTGTAGAAAGGAATGTTATATTAAATTTCTGCACATCTGCTGATATGGCTCATTATTCCTCCCATACACCAATTCCATCGATGCACTAATTTCCCAAAACCGCTGGTGTTTTAATTATTTTCTTATCGAATTTGAATTATAAATAAATTAGAAATTAAAAAAAATCAATTAAAATTAATTTCAATTTGACTTTACTGGGACTCGAACCTGCGCATCAATGCATTTTCTGTATTAAAAACCATACAACAATGCACCAGTTTGCTACAACCGGTGAGTATTTTTACAATTTCCACATCGATTTTTTAATTATTTTAAAATTTTCGAAATTTTGAAAATGTAAAAACATTTTGTTGTCCATTTCATCTTGTTGATGGCCAACCCATCAACCTCGTTGATGAGCAACGATCAACCATCTCTATACCTATGCCAATGAAATTTAATTGTCACCCTCTCTGAACAAATAGATGATGCATCAATACATATGTACATCTATTGAGCAATAATAAATTGGTGGCTGCTTCAAAACCCTCACCATTCATCTTGGTGTATCGAGGCACAGCAGCTGCTAGAGTCTGATGACTGATCAACGAAAATCCTACTGTCCCCCAAAACATATCAAAAAATTGTTGTGTACACAAAAGCATCTATTGAATTATAATTTTTTAATACAGAAAGATATGCACATAGAGGCGCAGGTTCGAGTCCCAGAAAATTCAAATTGAAACTAATTTAAATTGATTTTTTTTAATTCTTAAATTTATTTATATGTAATTGAAATTCGATAAGAAAATTTTAAAATTACTTTGCTGTTTTAGGAATTTGGTGCATTGGTGAAATCGGTGTATGTGAATAAAACTAAGAATATCAGCAGATGTGCACAAATGTAAAGTAACATTCCATTCTAGAGCGCGCTGCTAATTTTTTCAACTTTTCTCTCAAATCTGTAATTCACCATCACTCAACTCTGGTAATGTTAACAAGATGCAATAAGCAAAAGCAGAAAAAATGCAAAGACAACTAATTGCTGGAAGTAAAATCAAATCCACCAAATCGCGTTGCTTTGCTTTTGCTTAACTATACAAGCAAACACGGCTCAGCTGAAAACTGAAGCGAATGAATCGTGTTCTCGTTTTTTACTCGGCTGGCTGAGTTTGCTAATTTACTTTTCATTAGCAAAAGCAAAGCAAAAGCAAATGCAGCAAAAGTAGCTAAGCAATTTCAAACCCTGGTTCAAATTCTATTTATAGCACGGTTGCCGAACTTGGTAATTACCAAAATAGGTTATTTTTCGCTGTTGGTTTCTTGGTAACTTTCACATCTGTTTGGCAATTTTTGTTTTCAAGAAGTTGTTTACTATTTTTGGTATACAAGAAAATATGGAAGTGATAATAGGACAATGAGAATATTTTGGAGCACTGACTGTTCATTGTGAATGTGCACAGGCAAATAAAGAAGAGCATATCTCCGATTAAAAACTGAAATAGTTTTGCTTCGATACACATAGTACATATTAGTTGATATTTTTTCGTTTAGGCTTCATTTTTGAGCTCTTATGACCAATGTTTTTTTTTATAAGGAAAAAATGTATGTGAAAAATTAATATTTTTGGTAGAAGTTAGAAATACATATGTATGTAGATCTATTTCGGAGATCACCACATCCCTTCATCAGACTTCTTTTTACTTTTATTCTTGCGTCCGCATAAAACATCCTTTAATGAAAATTTTCACTAAAAAGTTAAAAATAAATAATAGTTTAAAAAAACTAAAAAACACGCTTTAATCTTAAAAATCGTACTAAAAATTGAGAAATAATTTAATTAGAAACAAAATGATGAACGAAAATATAAGTATTTAAGGAAAAGCGTGGGGGTGCTCAATAATATTTGAATATGAAAATATTCGATTCGTACAACTAGTACAAAAATATACATACCTAGTTGCGAAATTAAAGAGTACGTTATATGAAATCTCAAAAAAGTCAAAATAAAAATATTAGTTAAAACAGCGATCTTAAATATTTTTTGACATACTGAGCACCACCCGACGCTTTTCCTTAAATACTTATATTTTCGTTCATCATTTTGTTTCTAATTAAACTATTTCTCAATTTTTAGTACGATTTTTAAGATTAAAGCGTGTTTTTTAGTTTTTTTAAGCTATTATTTATTAAGTATACTTTCAATTTAAAGTTACTTTTAGGGCGTGGAGAGATTTAAAGGGGAAGCGAAACCAATTGGCAAAATAGGTACTGTACAGATGTACATATGTATACATATAGATTGCAAATTAGATTTTCGTCTTCCTAATTCAGTTATTTCCATTCATTTTCAATTCTCAAAATTTCAATTTCAACTTAACCTAAAAATTAAACTGAGAAAATAGCGTATCAGCTGTTTTCTTGTGAATGTTTATGATTTTGTGTTCAATAATTTTGGTTGATAATTTCCTCTTTTTCTCGTTTTTACTCTTAATTTGCCACATACGCTCCTTTTGCAAGTAAAGTTATTGAACAAAGCTAATGCATCTATATTATTAATACGCTAACATAAATTTTGTTCCATCTTCTCCATCGAAACTACTGAACCGATTTTAAAACTAAGCACACCATTAGAAAGGTCTTGCTCTCAAATAGAACTGCGCCAATTTTCATGAAAATTGGTTGGAAAATACGTCCACAATCGTCGTTGAAAATTGCCGTGTGGTTGTTGTTGCTCAAAAGCAGAGCACAACAGATGCGCATGCATAGGTGATTTTATGCGTGTTCACCAAACTTACCCTGCAATTGTGAACATGTTTGGCTGGAAGCGGGGTGTAGTTTCAAAGAAGTAGAAACATAAAAAAGTAGCAAAAGCACTACAACAAAAACACAAAGTCAAGTAATAAGAAGGATAAGAAAGAATAAGTAGGAAAGAAATTGAGGAAAGAAAAGAGCAGAAATAGAAAGATAGAAGTACATAATATGTAGGAGAATTATGAAGACGAGTAACGACAACAACAAAAACAACAGCAAAATATTAGCAGTGACATTAGCAACAAAACAACAGGAACAACAATAAAATAGTAACAGTGACAATAACAACAAACAATTATACAAAAACTATAGTTGCACCTTAGTCATACGAAAACATCTAGAAAACTGTCGAATTTCGACAGCAGGCAGCACTCTAGTATGTATAATATTGGTGTTTTCGATTCGTCATCGAACAAGCGAGGTCGGAGTCATACCTGCTAGCTGGTCGATAAAAATTTCCCTCTGCTCGATACCATTCTCATACCTACATATAAATTTGGCAGAGAAATTTATAGCGACCACAGATATTTGTCGTTTTCCATTCGCCATCACACAAGCGAGGTCGGATCGAACAAAAATGTTTGAATCCATAATGAGTAGTAGCCATACTCGCTAACTGGTCGCTAAAAATTTCCCTCTGCTCGCTATCATTCACATATAAATTTGACAGAAGGAAATTTATAACCAGCAGATAAATTGTGAATCGAAAGCGGCTTATATCTACTTAAGTAGTTTCGTAGAATTAAACAGCAAAAAAAAAAAATATCGATGTTAATTAAAAAAAATTATTTAACTCACTTTTATTTCTATGAGATTGTTTAAAATTTCTTGAATGAGCAATAAGTTCAATTGACTCATCATCATCAGCACAGAGCATCGTCATTGTCGGTTCTCGGCAACAGGCGTCACATTCCTTCTTTTCCTATATCGTATTATAAAAAAAAATGTGCAAAATTTTTTAATTAGTCTAAATACAATTCTATAAAACAAATTTTAATTGTTTACTTTCTGGTTTATTATTGTGCATAGATACATACTTCAGACTATATAGTACATACATACATATGTATCTATATATTTTCTTTTCGCTTATTTTTCTTCTTATTCTAATGTAAATATGTACATACATACATACATATGTTTTTAACAACTTGTTCGCTTTTTATGCCATGCGTTTTGTCTACATGTATGTATACATATGTAGGTACATACTACATATATAAATTTGTATGTATGGTTATGGTTAGTCTGTAGATATTCCGATGCAGAGAAGTAATTTTCTTGGTGCTATGTGACACATTAGCGGCGCAGACAATTTTTAGTGTGTCATCGACTATGTATATTTAAATTTTTGTACCTATGTATACCTATATGTACATATGCATGTGCGTACCAGCTCAATCTTCACAAGTAAAACCTTTCTTCAACTTAGTTTTTGGTTGCTTGGTTTTCCGACGGTTGGAATATGATGTATGTATGTATTGTGGAACGATTTTCCGTCATCCCTTGTCACATTTCTGCAGAACGAAAAGACATTGAAGATGGCGCATTTAGCCGAAACCGGTTTGTCCCCAAACCAAATTTGAGAAGGGATGACGGAAAATCGTTCCACAATACAACTTTTTTCAACCTTTGAGAAGTTTTGTAGTTATCAATTGGATATCCAATGTTTGTTTTCAAATTGAGTGCCATTAGAGGTCAATTTGAGGTATTACCTACTTAAATTTTTTTTTTATATGATAGGTATCATTTTATAAATTTTTAATGTGGATGGCAATGTTGGTCAGTGCATATTTTGCTTGTCCTATTAATAAGTAATTATTTACCTTTTTATTGGAATCTAATTGGAGATTGAGGTTTGAGTTCAAATTGATATCAAAGAGTTTCTCAAGTGGAGAACTAAGATTATTTACGTATAAAAAGTTTGCAGTTTTCCTTGAGAATTGATTGGTTCCAAAATGGAGATAGGTCCAATGGAAAATAAGCATTGGAAATTGGAAAACGAGTTGGATATCCATTTCACCTCAAATCAATTTCCAATAAAAGGTTTATTGGGAGGCGTGGTAGTGCTTTCGCTTTTTAGTGCCAACATTAGACTTCACAACCACAAAATCGAATCGTAATGGAACTGTGGATGTTATTCGCATAGGTAACTAGTGGTGGTTGTTAAGGCTTGTTGCATCGGTAGTTGGGACCAGCTACAGGGAACTGGGTAGTTATCTTCAAATTCCTTTTTGGATATGGTTGTTTAAGATGTTTAATGGAAAGAAATTTCAAGTGGACTCATCATTTTTTGATACATCTTGTAAAATATCTACATACATACTACATCTACATATATACATACATAGTATGTAGTATGTAGATATTTTACAAGATGTATCAAAAAATGATGAGTCCACTTGAAATTTCTTTCCTTAGTCAATTGTCTCCTGGGTGTGTATCCTTCAATATCCAAGAATATGCGTTCATATGAATTACTGCAAGTTCTTGTTGTAAAAACTAGTAAAATTAACATTTGAGTAAAAAAGGCTAGAAAAAACCACAAAGTTAAAATGAAAATTATGAGGCCAAAGAACAAAAGAAAGCCAAATCTAGCCTCAAAAAGGCTAG